>OZ001259.1:8866494-10296494 GCA_963924015.1 Macrophya annulata | reverse complement strand
GTACAATTTTGTCATTTATGTCGTAAAAATCGTGATGATTTTCGATCAAAAAACAATAGGAATGCATTATTGCCGAGTGATTCTGATGGTGCCCCCCCCCCCCCCAGGTTGTCGATAAACCGTTATTACAATGTCTGAAACTTTACCAATGGATTTATAATTCGAAAAATTCTTTCTTCAATTGCATGTACAGTGTACCTATAATATAACCTGACGATGGGAAGTTCTCGTCAAGGTCCGTTGGGAGTTTATAGGTATAGTAGGAAGAGGCGCACGAGTGCAAAACCTGCAGCAGCAACGAAGGTGGGTCCCCGAAGCCATTTCATGAATCAGTAATGCGATCTGTGAAAATTGATTTTTTACGAGCACGTTTGAATCGTATATTCCCGCCATGTATCGAACAGAGTCTTGAGGCAAGAGGTATAAGGGCCGCGGGGGCTCTACTGGGGTATATCAATTGTTCGACCGAATGAAAGAATTGGAAACTTGAGAATCAGCTTCGATTCGTTCTGTATACCTATATACATATATACCTATCTATAAGTGGCTATATTGTGGCTCGCGCGGTTTCATATACCTACTATATACGACCGCGGAACGAAGTTTTCCATTTTCTCGAAAAAATTTACTCGTTCTTCTTTTCGTTTCTCTACTCTACTCTACTCTACTCTACTCTACCCTTGTCTTCTTTTCTCTTCTACTCTTTTCTACCCGACTATTTTCTACTTTTCTATTTTCACCGCGTGGCTTTGCGCGCTCGGTAACCATTTTGAAACCGTTCAAACTTCAAGAGATTGCGCTGACGTCAACCGTGACGCGGAAATCGGTTTAACGTTTCGGCAATATCACTCTAGCCAGGTACATATATACATATATACATACGTGGTCACATACATACACGTATATATGCATCCTTCTCGCCTTACATACTTACCTACATCTAACGGATCCCGCAAGAGGAGCCCTCTTCCTCTTCCTCTTCCTGTTCCTCTTCCTTTTTTTCCTCCTCCCCCATACCCCATCTCCCTTCCCGCTTATTCACCTCTCTTGCACTACTCTCTCTCTGCCCCCGCCGTCGACGTATTCTACGGTGAAGTATAAAAATTAAATTTGACGCCGAAATTGAATTTTCCAGTTTTGCAAGCCAATTTCCTTCAAGTCCTCCCGTACCTACTACTTCCCCTTCATACCTTCGCCCCTAACACACCCACGGCCAACTGAATCGCTCGGTGCTGCTATCAGTCGATATTATATAGCTCTTGGGCTGAACTTTTTCTCCAGGAAATGCGAGCTAGGGTAGATACGTAGATATATATATATATATATATATATATATATATATATATATATATATATATATATATATATATATATATATATATATATATATTTTTTTTTTTTTTATACATATATATTTTTTTATATACATTCACACGAGACTTTGAGGAAATCTCAATCCAAAGCTTCGATTGACACGTACAAAAAATTTCACCTATATCGAGTTTCTGTAGGTATATCTATTTTATACGTATATCTATAATACAGTACAGTACAGTACAGTACACACACACACACACACACACACACACACACACACACACACACGTATAGATCAGAGTGTTAGTGTGTCTCGACGAATTGATAAAAATGTGGGAGAACTCAGTGAATTCTTAACTGCAAGATCATTAAAACCCCTGAAATAGTCAATGGATCGGAATATTTTTTAAAGAAAAAAAAAGCCTCAGATTCATCATCAACGTTATATTCATCACTGTTTGTGAAAAATTGCATTTCGAACACGATCGATGGTTAGATATTACAGGTGAGAGTGGGGCAAAACGGGACTGCTAAGCGAAAAACGCCACTGTAACTATAATATCTATGATTCTGAATGATTGTCCTCCGATAAAAAAAAAAAAAAAAAAAAAAAAAAATTGGAATTGGATGGTTAATTTTGACATTCTGTAAATAAAATATCGTTGGTGGTCAAATGGGACAGTCTTAAATTGCATCGAATTTCTGTGCAGGATGCCCCATTTTGTCTCGTCATTGAATCCTGACTTTATAGAGCTTTATATTGCTTAAAAAATAAAATATTTTCAAAAGTTATAAAATACCGAATGTCAAAAATTACATATTTTAAATAATTTCGAAGTGTCCCATTTTGCCTAGATCTATAAACTACTGCGGAATTCAAACGCCGTGTTGCTATTAAAACACTGAAAATGGTTTGAAAAATGTTATATTCTAAATGGTTACGTTGAATTATGTTTTAGAAATACAATTTTTCAATAATTTTTGGACGTCCCATTTTCTCCCATCAATATACATTCCAATCTTCTATCCCATTTTGGCGTACCGTCCCCTATAATCGTACTATCATAATAATATTTTTAGAGAATCAGAACAAGTCTTTGGTCATTGTTTTATTAGAATTAAAATTTTACTTCTACGATACTATTAGACTCGGATATCTTGAATTTTATTATTTGATCTTAAAATTGGCTAACTTTTGTGTAACTAAAATTCTATCTTTATTATTCAAAGTATTTTATTCCAACAACGTTCGCTTTACGCGATCCACGGTGTCAGGTATTTTCACTAAATTACGTTCTTCGTATTTCCTCTCTCTCTCTTTCTTTCTCCGTATCATTCTCCTATTTCTCTTTTATTTCTACTTACCTGCTATAAAAGCTCGCTCTGTAATTTACATTCTTACGATCTCTGGCCCGGTTTAAGCGCGGCAACATGGCAACCTTTGTACGTTGCACAACTAATATTAAAATAGCCGGTGCTTGCAAGCCCTCTTGTCTCCTATTTACCATCTACGAGTTCAACGCCTCTCTCCGCCTCCACCATCGCGAATTGCACTAAGGCACGCGCTCCGTTTAGGTTTAGGCCAGCAACGCGATCCTGGAAAGCTAGAATAACGATAAGACACGCTCCCCCCCTTGGACAATACCTTCATGTCTGGTTATACTTCGCCTTACATACCCTGGCAGTACAAGCGGCTTCTCTTATTTAAAAAGTGACGATGATCTCGTCAGTATGATAAAAAAAAAAATAAAATAAAAATAAAAAAGGGATTAGAAAAATAAACAAAAAAAATTTGAAATAAAATTAAAAAAAAATGTTGAACAAAGTCATCTTTCATCTTGCAGTTTACCACTCGTTTGCTCATCCCAAGTGGAAAAATATCAACACTCAAAATTTCTCGTTTCAATAGATTTTCTATTATTTGATAATTATCCACATTTCGTATACAAAAAGTGAAAAACACCTTTTGTGCTTCTTGCAATAATTTTTTTATTTTTTTATTTTTTTATTCTGCTACAGTAGGTCTGTGCAGTGTTTGTTCAATATTTTAGGTACCTACATACGTATACGTGAGTACATCCAGGGTCGGTATTAGTCCAAAATATATATTTACGGATATGAGTAAGAATTAGAGTCGTTAACGCTGATGCAACTTACTCTCTATTAGACGTCTTCTGCTACGGTGAGCGTATAATATCGCTAGTTTCAGAGATATAGCTTCGGCGAGAAAGTAGGTGGGTATGTATGTATGTACCTATGTCTATCTGCCTGCCAGAGCTTCTACGCTTCCGTATCTTTCATCTCACGCCAATAGCATCTCCGGGAAAGCGGTAGTCCGCCCGTACAAGATTACACAAGCCAGAAACACCTTGGCTCGTTTTCTTTTTGTATTTTACGTTTTTTTTGTATTTTTATATTTTTTTTTTTATCAGTTCCGACGATAAAACGAACAGATTAGACCCTTACCTAATTCCCACCGTTATTATCTCTCACTCTCTCTCTCTCTCTCTCTCACTCTTTATTTTATTTTTTCTTTGTTTGTCTACTTTTTTTTTTTTCTATCTCTTCGTTTCAAAGGCGAATGTCCCGCGTTCACTGCACTGTTATCAACGTTCTTGAAATTAACCTTCGATCTCTATCTTATTAAGAAGATATTACCAATTATAACCGTAACCAAACACCTTTATTAATTGACATTGTTCATAATCAATACATATCCGATATTTCTTCTTCGTTCAGGCAATATCAAACTGTAATATGATTCATCGAAATTTTTGAAAATAATTATTTCAAATTTATTTCAAATTACGTCTAGGTATATATACATATATTATACTTTTTCGAAAATTTACTTCATCTGCCCATTATTATAATATCGTATAAATTTCTTGAGGCGTTAAGGTAACATAATTTGTTGAAATTGAACATCGTTTCAAACTTATAATAAGTGTCTTAAGTCTCGAACTCTAGAAGTTTCGGTTTCTCTTTAACAACTGCGTATAAATGTGGTTAATCTATTGGCTTTATACAGGTTTTAAATAGTTCTTAACAAAAAAATATCCTACTTTTTTCTTTTTTTCTTTTTTTTTTTTTTTTGTATATTTACGTATAAGTGTTACCTTCCGATCCCGAGCGATCCTCACTTGTCTCAAATAAAATGAGCATAGATTATCATCCGATTAAAATTGTGCAACGAAGTATGCTGCTTAACTCAAAACGCAATTCTGCAGTAATAATTTCGCTCGATTCGGTCTAACAGCTAAAATCTAACTATATATTAATAAAATTCGAAAGTGTTACCAATTTCACCCTTGATTTCTAAATCGTATTACATATTTGGCCAAAAAGCTCGGTACTACTTCAAGAAGTATAATCCAATCGGATGAACGCTTTCCAAACCCCTCGATCGATTTTTCTTAAATTCATTACCGTATTTATAAAATTAATTGAAAATATCGGAATGCGTTTCGATTGGGTGAAATTTTTGGAACACTAACGCCATACGCGGGTCTAGTGTTAAGCACACAAAGCGGAATTGCGACAATGAATCACCTCGAAGCAGATGCCATAGGAGTGCATGAGGCCAGAGGTTAGACTGGGTTAGAGGAACCGTGCATACTGCAGCATACTGCATTCTAGATGCATAGGTAGAGTCAGTTGGAAGATAGGTACATATATACGTCTACCTCGATATATACAACCGACTTGGGAGCAGTTTCCCAAACGTTTGGAACGCTTCTGATAGCCCTACTAAATTCACTATGCTGATGGCGGTAAACTAATAAATCTTATTGCTCGAGGAGCAGCGCGCAGTGCAGAGTATAAAGTGGAAAAGATTTTTTTTTTTTTTTTCATTTTATGGACGTTGCAGGGTACTTTTTTTTTAAATTTTATTTTATTTTTTCTTTTCTTTTTTTTTTCTTCTAGTTTTTATTTTACGCTGATGCCTGCAGTTAGAGGGTATTTAAATTCCACCAAATACATGTATAATAATAGAGTATAGTGTAGGACGTCGTATTATACTGTTATTATATGTTTAATTACGCACGGACTACCCGTAGCACGAACTCTATAATATTATGAGCTTCATGCACCGTCTGGCTCTCCTCTAGTTCTGGCTATACTACCTCAGCTACTGCTCATGATATTCTCGTCTACTACGATGGCTCGTAATACGCCGTAATATTAACCAACACGGTGCAAGTGCGGGGAGATTCGAGCGGTATTATTTGCAGCGGATTCTTCAGCGCGTTATTATAAGTACCCATGTTTAAGGACGTAGTTCACGTAGTTCTCTATACCTATAACCTTACCCCCCCCCCCCCGTTCAAGAAGTTATTGGGATTTGAAATGTTTTGTACAAGCAGCTTCGATTAATGTATATTTGTATGAATTGAAAAAAAATTCAAATACAGAAATAATATGTATAAAGGGATAACGTACACATAGATATATGTATACAAGTATTTTTATTAAATTTTCTGTATTGCTTGAATACTTGTTGCGTTATATCGGATAAACTATTTTTGATTTTTATTTTTTTTTTTTGTTAATAAATTTTTGCGTTCAGCATTTGAAATTAGAATGTAAAAAAGTTATGGAATTGTATATGAAAAGAAATGAAAAATAAATAAATAAATTTTTAAGCTTTTGAAAGCATGAATGAAAAATGTATACAAGACACTCAAGTTTTAGAGAAAAAAGGTTCAGCGAGGATCTGATTTATAATGAAAAGGTGCACCGCGTAATGCACTTCATTCTTTCGTTGGATTATCTTTCCGTGAAAGTTTGATAGAGTCGTCCTATACTCTGTCTCATACATTACAATTCTTTATGTAAAATTTTTAAGGTAGGAGAGTATACGGTAAGTTTTCCTATTATACAAACTGTTCAGATATAAACCTGAAAGTTTGTATGTATGTACAACATTAGTGTGCAGTCCTCATTCTACTTATTTTCGAATTATGGTGTTCCCATGAGGTTTAAATGGTTCGAAATAATTGAAATAAAAATATTCCTAAACATTTCAGATCTCTATCTGAATTTTGACCCGTGCCTCCCTGCGATGTAAATTTATCCATTAAATTAACATGAAATTTTTAACATTCAACAATCAATTTTTTATTTTCGCTAAGGTAATAGTTCAAAAAATTTTAAACTCAGTAAACTTTACCTTTATTATAGTATAGCTATCCATCAGAATTTTTTGTAGATTTTGATAAAAAAAAAAAAATTGAGAAAAATTGAAACAAAAATTATTTTCCATTAAGCTGCAACTCCAAAATTATAATAGCTAAAAATGTATAAAAATTCTGGGGGATGGCTACTATCATAAGGATAAAGTATACAGAGTTTAGAATTTTTTTTTTTAATCAGTACTTTAGCCAAAATATAAAAATTGATTGTTCAATGCCGAAAAATCATATGTTATTTGGATAGTAAACTAATCACAGGGAGGCACGGGTTGAAATTGAGATAGAGACCTGAATCGTTGGAAATATTTTTTTCAATATATTTCTAACCATTCGAGCCTCTGGGATTATAAAAATTCTTAAATAACCATAACGAATTTCTTAATCAACGTATACTGTTTGATATAATTTGTATATAAATTTAACATTTTTCGGGATAAAGCTAATTCAGCATTCTGTATATCAACGTGTATATCAATTCGATGAAATATATGTATATGTATTCATGTTGATGCCTAATTTCAACAAATGCATGAATGAAAAAAATTAAACAAATAAATTAAAATTAAAATTCTGGCAATCTTCTTTGTGTCAAGTAGTCTGCAAATTTAATTCATTAACTTTGAATATTTTGATTAACCATGTACCATGAATTTAAATAAATTTTTTTTTTGAGATGACCTCCTACAGTACATTGCTAAAATGTTCGAATGTCTGTGCACCTCCTTTAAGAATGTGTATCGATACTTACGTAGTAGGCGGTATCAGAGTTTGAGATAAGAATAGAAAGAAAAAAAAGAAAGAAAAGGAGAGAAAAGAAAAAAAAAAATGAAGAAAAAAAGCAACTCAATCTACGGACGAAATCTTTCCCTCGAATAAGAGCAGTGGTTGAGGCGGGGCGGGGAGGAGGTATCGTTTTTGGTGCAGAGCGTCAAAGAATCGTTTCGCGATGCTTAAGCGCTCAGCCCACGTTTCTCCTTGTACGCAAGCAGCAGTAGCAGTAGCAGCAGTAGCACTGCCCGGATTTCTTCTTTGTCTCGAACCCTCCTTCGCCAGGCGTTCTTCGCTCGTGATTAAGACGAGGTTTTCGCTTAACGCCTTTCAAACGGCTTAGCTTTCGTCGGTGGTAGTGGTGGTGGTGGTGGTGGTGGTGGTCGAACGGAGGGAGACATAGAGAGGGAGTGAGTTTCACGATTAAACCACTTTTCGCCTTTTCTCCTTCGATGTATACCTTCACAGTTACCAGTTATACCTGGTTTACCAGTGTATGTATGTATGTACATACATACATACACCGAACGAAGTTGATTTTGATGCTGCGATATGGACAACTCCCGAAACAGCCAATCAGTTCTGTGAACTACAGCGATTCTTACACGCCGATTGGCTGTTTCGGGAGTTGTCCATATCGTAGGAATCAGAATCAACTTCGTTGGGTTTCATAGTTACGAGTGGGTTGAATCCTATGATACAATTCTGACATTCAGAGGACTCGAGTTTCCATATTCATTCTACCCAAAGGTATTGAGAGAACGGAACGTCAAAAGGACAGGACCAGAACACAAGACACAAGATAGTATAACGACAAATTTCTCCTACGAATTACCGAGCCCCGTATATATAATAGTTGGCAGTAAGGCGCATGGGTATAACTATTCCCATAGGACCCCCTTGAATCGTAATAAATTCATCGTGCACTGCGAGCGTACCTCCGTACTAATTGAATATCAAATATGTATACTTGACGTTCTCCAACACCTGTACCTGTACAAGACACTTCCCTATACATATAACATATACATATACATATGCGTATACATATATGGGATACCTAAAGTTACGAAATGTTAGAACAAGAATAAGAAAGGGAATTAACAGGGGGAGGAGTAGGAGTATAACAAGTAGAAGTAGAAGTAGAAGTAAAAGTAGAAGTAGGCGTAGGCGGAGTTGGAGGAAGGGTGGATCTAGGGATTCCAACTTGGGCAAAAGCTTTCTTCCGGAAAGTCGACTAATCGGCACTCGGCACTCGACAGTCGGAAGCACAAATGGGTACATTAGTCGAACGTCGAGCGCCGCCAAGTCCCGCGATCCCTCCTCACGCACGCGGAAACTTTGCTTCTCTCGACGTCCTTCCTCTTCCCTCCCCTTCCCTCTCTCTCTCTCTCTCTCTCTCTTTCCATCTCCTCTCTTTCTTCTACACCACCACCACCTCTTACTCCTCTTCTCCCATCCCCCTCGCTCGCTCCCACAATCCTTATTCTCTTGCTTTCCGGAACCGACGCTATACAGCGCCGCCACCTCCAACTCCTACGGTGTGACGTTATGGTGCCGGCCTCGTGTTGGTGCTCGCGTACAACTCATAGTACGCTCTCGTAGTATATGTAGTATCCGTAGTATCCCCCTCATCCACCGTAACCCTTGTCCTCCTCGCCGCACCGCCCCTACTCTATATCTCGCGCGTCGGTTGCTCCCCCACTGAATGGTTTCTCCCTCTCGGACAATTTCCCCTACAAAAGCTCCTGCGCCTGATTTTACTCCCCACTTTGATGACGGAAAAGCTTGGTAACGCCCATCCGACGGCGGCCATCTTGGATTATGTAAACTGCGCTTCCTGTACTATAGGTCATGCTCTCTCCGCTGCCACAACGCCGAGTATTCTATCTTCCTCTCTCTCTCTTTCTATGACGATGAGTCGCGAATCGTGTGAGGAGAGGAAGTGGAAGTGGGAATGGGAATGGGAATGGGAATGGGAGTGGGAGTGGGAGTTTCGAGTAAAAGTGGGATGTCTCGCCCGGAGGGGGCTTGGATTCGGAGAGAGACAGCGTGACGCGACTGAGCTTATACTGTATAGCCGCGAGAGGGGAGGGGAGTAGGCTAACCGACTAACACCAATACTATACTGTGTGGATATTACATACCGAGATACTACTACTACTAGTACTACTACGACTACGACTACGACTACGACTACTATTACTACTACTACTACTACTACTACTACTACTACTGCTACTACTACTGGATCGTGAGCGTAACTCGTAACGGTGGAAAGTGCCAACTATGGGACGATATAGTAAAGCAGCTCCGCGGCGACCGAGAGAGAGAACGAGACAGGAGAGGAGAGCGAAGAAGAGAAGGGAACGGGAGAGGACGGGGCGGGGTGGGGAGAGGAGATGAGGGGAAGCACGAGGATTCTACTACAGTACTATATCGGTTATACCATTCAGACGCACGTGTTGTGTCGTATATACTTATATGGTCGAGACCCCACCCTTGTTTCCCCACTGTTCTCAGCTTGTCGATTACAATTTCACCGAATTTGGTCACAACGGGGAATATCTGTATATGTGTATAATAATTTACTATATGTATATTTACGTACATACATACCTATATTTATAATACGGTATTCGTAGTTTTAGATGTCATTGGTTCATATTATTATAGATAGATATGCGTTTGTTTTATATTTATATAGCTACTCAAATTATTTAACATTTACTTTATATCTCGATCGGATTTATAGCCTTCATTAGTTACTTGACTAAGATCACATCCATTAAGGACCGAATAAACTGCCAGCATTCATTAACCTCACCAATTTTCCGATTCAATTGTTTTTGTCTTTCTTTTTTTTTTTTTTTGTTCTATGCAATTTTTGGGTTCCGAGATATGGTATTCCATTGATTTTAAACGTTGATTGGTGTATCAAATTTTGAAAATTTGTCATTGCATCGAGTAAAAATAATGAGATAAATTGAAGATAATAAAAAAATAAGATTAAATAAATAGTTAGCCATACTTTTCATTCCAAGTAAATGAAATTATTTCCTGTAATAAAATATCGACAGAGTTATTATACATGCAGTGGTATCAGAAATTAATTTTTTTTTTTTGTTTTTCCGCAACTAGTCATTAAAATGTGTCCAAAAGAAAGATCGTCAAGTTTATAGTCGTAGTTAATTTTTCTTCAAGAACTGTATAACAAATTAGTCAAGAAAATTTGAGGGCTGTTTTAAAAATGACAAACAGACTTTGAAGTTTGACTCGTAGATTACAAGTTCCTTATATACTCGTACCTATATAGAGACTCGATTTACGCCCGGGGATCTGGGGGTCGATCAAGTGCCGCTTTCTGCGTGCTACGCTTTACGCACCTTATGAAACTTTGCCAGGTCATTAATTAACGCTAAATACGACGCGGGGGCGAAACGGCGCTGTACGACGCTGTGTGGTGTGGCGCAGCGCGGCGTCGTCGTCGTCGTGTAGTTAAGTATAGGTATAGGTCGGTTGAGTTATATACAGTGCAGATCTAATTGCCCGTAAAATCGTTTCACTTTTTCACCCATTTCACTTCTCGGCTTTCTTATTATACATACGCGATATACCGTTTGCGGTCTCAAAACGTTTATAAACCGAAACCGATATAATTTTTCAATCAATAATTTGATCATTCCTAAAATTCTTTATCATTTATATATTTATTGACAAACGATGACAGTATATTTGGCACGATTTACATATGCGTGTAATGTCTTATGCATCGTGTATAGGTATAAACTATTACATATATGTATATACATATAGTTACATGTATTTTGAATTTTGAGAAATCCCATCTTTATTCTTTATTCAATTTCCCTTTTCTTTTTTTTTTTTATCATCTCTTGCCCCCTCCCCTTTCAGAAATACTTCAGGTTTCCTAAGGAAAATTCAATTTATTTTCCGTAGATTCACTCGCCTTGCCCAGGCCATGGGTATAGCTGGTAGGTAGGTAGGCAGGCAGGTAGGTAGGTAGGTAGGTAGGTATATATACATACGTGAACGAAGACAAACGATCCGATGCAAGATGGCCTCCTAACGTCGATACGCGTTTCCCAAGGGCTTCCGTTTGAATAGATCAGAAAGCGACGAACGGGGAACAGAGCCCTGCCCTGGCTTTACGATCCGTGCCTCCATAAAGACGCCGTAAATCTACGATTGCATCGATAAATCTATCCACCAGGCATAAGTGGGGACCACCTATGGCTGTCCGGCCATATATACGACTAGTCTAAACATCTTTCGTCATCCCCTTATTACTTTTATACCTTTTTCTCTCACACCGCGAGCCTTGATTCTGGCGAAAAATAAGAAAAAAAAAAAAAACATAATAATATAAATTACGCGATTGAGGACTGAGGGAATTTTCTTAAATATCTAAATACATAACATATAGTATATCAATTTACCGATTTGTATGTATTGCAGAGAGATTTTTTTTTTATACCGGTACTGTCGAATATTATATACTTACGTATGTATTGTACGTATATATAAGTAGGAGTGTCACAAGATTATTTATGCTTTGTTTTCGTGATAATTCCGCTCGTAAAAGCTCTGGCACGCGAAACGCTGGTCGGGCAGCTTTAGCGAACTTTTCTGATTGGTCGTAAAAAATATTACCCCGTAAGTTTTTTTTTTTTTTTTTTTTTCTCCTTTACGCTCGTCGTCGTCGTCATTTTTGCCGCACGAATACGCGGACATTTAGCTATATGTATATACATACATATCAATATATACATATGTACATATATTTAGAGATATTTTTACGTGATTTTGTTAGACCAGTTTTCAAAATTTTACTCCATATATAACAACATATCTATGCACCTATACATATACCTAGATATGTATATACATAGATACAGCAGTGCAGTAATATCAACTCTGTTACGTAATGTACCTATAACGGCAATAGCAATTCGATTCAGCAATCGAACGCTGATATAAGTAGATAAACACGTATGTATTATACGTGTGTATCTATTATACTGAAAAGTTGTGTCGTAACTTTAGTCAAGGTCATGCCGTATCTATACATATACATATACATATACATATACGGTATACGTATATATACTGGAACGAGGCTGACCGAACTGTAGGAGTTGCCAGGGATGAAATCCCCCCGAAAACTTTCGAACTTAATATAACTCTGTGTGGGAATGTTTCAATGTGTTTAGATATCTGTGTCATGTATTCAGAGGCAGGGTATATATATCGTTAAGTATAACGCCGGTAGAAATGTCGCCTAAAACATATAGGATGTCTAAATATTATACAGATGATGAGTCTTATCAAAGGTTCAAAATGAGCGTAGCTTAGCTGATGTGCTAAACTGCAGTTTTTTCGTCTGATTGAACGACTGGGGGCTAAAAAATCAAACGTAACTTAACTTTCACACTGCGTGCAGCATGCCTGAGTCTTGTAAATTCAAATTTTTGAGATCCCACGATTTATTTTCACAAAAATCATGTTTTTATAGCAAATGAAACTGGACCTTTTATAATTGGAATTACCCTGTATATTGAGCCTTGTAAGATATACGGTGATAATTTTCCTATGTTTTATGATTAAATAATACACATGTTCAGTCTGAGAATTTCCTTATGAAAAACGGTTTTGGTTCTTATATTTTTTTTTTATTTTTTTTTTTTTTTTATCTTAAATCAAATTTTCAAAAATATGTATACGTTTTTTAAATTCCTGTAATCATGAGAAAAGTAAGGAAAAAATTTATTTTCCAAACTTCACTCGTATATCCAAGATTAATTGTATTATAAATAGGTAATAAAACTTTTAATTTTTATATTCAAACTATTCGAAGCATATTATAGCGTGACGTATACAAATTTTTAAATTTAATTCATCCCATCGCGTAGAGATATTTTCTCGGTCTCATCCCGGAGTTGAAAATTAATAATCTTATGGCTTACGCGTCCTTCTCATACAACCAGGTAGACACTCTTGAGACCGAGAAGTATGTTTGTGTCACAGGCTCAAAAGCGCTGTAATATGATGTACGAGGTTTACCTCTGTCGTACGATAGGTATCTATCTACACTCTGTACACACAAACGTATATTTATACACATATCATACCATACGTATATATGTATGTATGTATGTATGCGTGTACATATATGTACGTACCATACACATAAAACAGGTGAGGTATAATGCTTAGATATGTTACGCGAGAGAGCAGGTTGTCGTTAAAAGAGACGGCCGTGAGGTTCGGCATGCCATCCCATGCCATGCCATGCCATGCCATGCCATACCATGCCATGCCATGCCATAGCGTAACTTGGTCTCGCCTGGATATATGTGGGCGTCTGTCTGCGCTAGTGCCTCGATCCTACGGCTGGACCAAGATAACGAGTCATTATTATTTTCCCGGTTCACTATTTCTCTCCAGACTCTTACTTCTTCCCTTCAATTCTCCTGCGGCTATCCACCGGTCTGCTACTCCCCCTTCTCCTCTCCTACTACTTTTTTCTTTTCCACCTCCTCTAACTTCTTTTTACTTTTCTTTCTCTCTACTCTCGGACTATCACATAAGCTACGTATTCACTCTTATTGATTGTTCTTCACGTGATCCTGCAGCAGCTATTGCGCGTCAAAGGTTGAGAATTTTTTTTTTTTTTTTTTTTTTTTAACATGCAGGGTACACGGGTTTTACACCTGTAACAGACACGTATACATTTAAGTAGATTTATATGTACGTGAGACAAGTGACGTGGGTTAGTTAGTTCGTTAGTGTTTGTACGTAACTCGAGTGTCAGGGTCTCTTGAGTTTGTTCGTTTGAAAAGTAGAATCAAAATATAAACGCGTTTTATCACTCATGCATGTATAATTGTAGATATAGTTGTATACACGTACGATCGTAATGTTTTTAATAAAAAGAATATTGCAATTGATGAAAAACAAAAAAAAAAAAACCAATACACATATATAATTATATCATTATCTTACTCAGTTTTAACAAATAAACTTTTCTTATTCACAATGAAAACCTTATTATCTATCCTTTTGATTGTAAAGATTTTTCAAACAATATATATGTATATATATAACTGTATACATAAGTATATATAAAGTTCGTTGAAACGAGGTAAAATCATATACTTTCTAGTATTCATATAAAAGCTGATGATTAACGACAGTTTTTTTTTTAACGTTTTTTTTTAGTTTTTTTTTTCATTATCTATCTTTTCTTTTTCCCCTCTTTTCGATCCATCTGCCGAATCTTTCTACCGATTCAAACGGTATAGTTATATACATGTATATATGTATATGTATATATATACGGTTAACTGAACACTGACAATGAATATAAGAAACTGAAGTTGTAGACTAGGAAGCCCACGCAATAAAGCTAACGATAAGCGACTTATCTCAACGCTATAACTAGCCTCGTTACTTTGCTTCAGTCAGCCTTATTCGGCTACCGTTTGCACTTCATCCTTGCTGAGTATAAGTAGCGCGGAATGGCAGTAAAACAAACGACAAAAGTTTTTCTCCGTCTAATTAGTGCCGAATAGTAGGTAAGTATAGATAGGTATACCCCACAACCTATACTGCGAGAGTAAAGACGATTAAAATAAGCTGACTCTCTCTCTCTCTCTCTCTCTCTCTCTCTCTCTCTCTCTCTCTCTCTCTCTCTCTCTCTCTCTTTTTCATTCTCTCTCTCTCTCTCTCTCTCTCTCTCTCTCTCTCTCTCTCTCTCTCTATCTTAATTCTCATTCTCATTCTCCCCCTCCACACACCGCACGCGTTAGCGTTATTACAACCGATGGCAAAGTCATTTAAAACGGTCTTAAGGCTTTGGTTAGGTATACTAGGAATATAAATTGTCGACTTATTGTTAAATAAACTACGTTTGACACGATGCCCCCCCCCTCCCCCCCCCCTCATTCCCCGTAGAGAGGGAAATAACGTGTTGGGTTGTTATAGTTAATATCACTTTTACCATCATGCGATTCTCTTTCCTATTTCTTTCGTTTTTTATTTTTATTTTTATTTTTATTTATTTTTTGTTATTCCACATTTTTTTCTCTATTTTTTTTATTATTTCTTCTTTATATTCGTACGTCAAACGCGAAATCTATAGTAGAACTAATTTATAAACCCATTCAGCTGTCACCTGTCACCGCAGCTATCGTCGCGTCGTGATTTCTTTAACCTTTTTTTCTTTTCTTTTTTTTTTCTATTTTCACTCAAACCATTTTCATTTTCTATATACGATATATACATATGTGTGTGTGTTCCTGTATAGGATATACAATATACATATATGTATATATATTTCCATTTATTCCTTTTATATACCGTGAGTTTTCGTGGATATACGATATAAGAAAGTGGTAAAACAATCGAAAGATCGACTTTTGTAACGCATATCGTGTGCCCATTGGCTACATGGGGAAACAAATGCCGATCATTTGTTGGTACAGTTGCCTGTATAAGTTAAGTAATTGGTTATTGCAACTTGTAACTCTATTCTTTATAATATAACGAAGTGATAACCATTTAAATAAAAATTCTTAGATTATTTCGGCGTTTTAATATAGTTACATATATTGAAAATAATGATATAGTTCCACTATATACCTACCTACATGTGGTCTATACAAAATTAATCTAAACAGTACTATTTACACAGATATTATATTTGATATTATATTATATTTTGCAAACGTATATATAACGTACGTAGTACATATATACTTTGTGTGCATACGATCATGTATCGTAGCGGTACGTATACATACATACGCGTATGTATACATATACGAAACATAAACATGTATGCATGTATATGTATACATATAGGGGAGTTTCGGGTAAATACATCGTAAGTTTTAGCGAGGCGCAAGCGTCAATTGAGCGCAGTTAATTTAATGGGTTTCGTAACCGCGCGTTTGAACTTCGATTCAACGAATTTGTTTGTATATGTACCAACATCGTATATTTTCGAGAGCAAATTCTGCTAGTGCTCTACCGCCTCTAGTGCAGCAGCAAAGCTATACCCGGATGCGGGTGGGTGAATTCGGGAATATGGTACACGGTTTTAAGACCTTAGGATTACGTTGTGAGTATAGATATATAATACGTATTAACGCTTAACGGATACGAACGTATACTAAATGGGAATGTGCAGTGCGGTAGCTTCTCTACCCACGACACGGAACGGGCAAAATTCGTTAATCTTAATTTCTCTAATTACTTAACGAGACGTATAAAATACTAAAATCCTTCTTTCCAACGTTCTTACGTTCGTAGATATACTACACGTATATATATATAAAGATATACATATATATACATTTACGTGGGTATAATATATAAATTTATATCTACATCTAGAACTCCTAGGGTAATTTATCTCGCGACAACACGGTCGTTCGTCCTCCTGCCTGGCCCACCGACCTTTTTTTTTCTTTTTTTCTCTTCTTTCTTTTTCGGGTTTTTTCTACCGAGGAATTAAATTCTTGCATTTGTCATCGTATAGTCGCGTCGTAGCACCTAGGTTGAAATTAAGGAATGAGTTAACGTAGAGAGTGCACTGACCCACGAAAGTCTAATGAGGATCCATTAAAGAAAAAAAAAGTTGAGTAAAGGTCCCATTTTCTTTTTACTCCGTGGGGTTTAATTATTTTTTATTTTTTTTTTGTTTTTTTTTTTGTTTTTACCCTCTCCAAATGACCGGAGATTTGAAATTTGAGAATATATATTATCAAACGTCAAGATGAAAATTTTTCGAATATTTTTGATATTTGGTGATATTTTGATTTCTTTTATGTAAAACGATGGAGAAAAATTTTGTACGGTATAAAATTCGCCGTTGTTTTATTCTATTGTATTGTACATTCTATATCTACATCGTCGCTCTTACTTTCGGAGTCAACCCGACGTTCTGAGCAGCTTCGTGTTAAATTAATCGAAAAACACGGACAATTTCACCCGAGAAAGTGTATAATATAAGAAATTAGAGAACAGCTATACGACGCGGAAATTTCAAACTCCCTTTGCACTGTTTAACTTTAACGCACTCTGTTTTTTCTTTTCTTTTCCCTTTATCATTGTTCTATTTTTGTTCTTGTTTTCTTCTCCATCTTCTCGCTTTTCTGTTTTTTTTTTTTTTTTTTTTTTTTATTTATTTCGTTTTTGGCGCAGCGTAAACGGAAAGTCACTTTTTTTCTTTTTATTTTTTTTTTTTTTTATTCACACGTATATAACCTGCTACCCCGGGGTTTACTCTAGCGTTAAATAAATACACATTGACCTTATATACACGCCTCCGGAAAGTACACCCTAAAACTTTTTGACGTATTTCGTAACCCCCTCATCCTCATCCTCGTCCTCGTTCTTGTTCTCATCCCTATCTCCTTTTCTATCCCTAAAACTTGGCGCATGAGCAGTAAACTCTAGTTTATGCTACACTTATTCTTCCTGCAGTCTACAGGAGCCGGAAGTTTATCCCATCTTACTTAATAATTTATTAAGCCGTGTTCTTCCTCCACGTCTAATCGTGGGCGCTAAACCTGCTGCAGCTCCTTATTCATGTACATATTAACCGCCGCCGAGCGCCGGATTAAGACTGAATTTCACTGCGAGAGTTGAGACGATGTAGTGTTTTCTCTCTTTATCATTTTTTATTCTTTGACGTCATCTTTTTCTCCTTCTTCTTCTTCTTCTTCTTCTTTGAGACGAATTTTCATCAGGTACAGAGCCTTCAGGGGTTTGGAAAAGGAGAGAAGAGAGTGGTGTACTCGGTTCGTAAATCAGAGCATACTTCCGCCGCGCTAGAACGATATCTCTGTACTTCCGGTCAACGGAAGAATGTTCCGCACCTACGTCATCTCCGTTTACTCGGAGCTGTTTCTCCTCCCGCCCTCCCTCTCTTTACAGGATACGAAAAAGCCAAAAATCAACGGCACCCCCCCCGCATCATCCTTTTAACTAACGATGCGCGGAAAATTTAAGGCCTCTACCACACCGCGCTTTAACCACCAACAATAATATAAGTTCATGTATGTATTTACCTATAATATGTATTTGTATGTATTACATTCGTACACGTATTTCTACCATTTATTATGTATACGACTCGCGATCCTCGTACTATACGTGTACGTAGGTATATAACTCTATACATATATGTAAAATATAGATAGATAGGGTGTAGAAATGTGCGGAGATGAATTGCCAATTTTCAAACAATTTTTGTCCTGTCTTTTCTGACTTCAGAATATAAAATCAACTGATACAATTTCTTCGTTTTTACGTCACTCTTCAGTAATAAAAATAATAGTTTACAATCAAAAATTTGTTTGAAATTAATTTTTTTTGGGTGGGTCCAAATTTTATGCAACGAAAAAAATATTCGCTAACATGTCAGAAAAAATATATAAACTATATGGATGGATTTATTTAAAATTTGAAAACTTCTCAGATTGACGAAATGGTGTGAAAGTTTCGTTTTCAAATGTTGAAACTGGACTGAATTTTGTTCTGCAGATTTCAAGTCCTATACTAAATGTAGATGATTGCTACAATTTTAGAATTTTTCATCTACTCATGTTTTCAGAAATTTTTGAAATCCAACTTTCAGAATTGGTCCATATCTTTCACGACTTTATTCTATAGGTAAAGGCCATGGATATACATATATGTATAGGTACGATTATACCTTTCAATTCTCCAAGACTCTTTGGAATTTTCGCTAGGAATTCAAACGGCCTTGTTAACACTCTTTATACGCTTTCTGAAAAGCGATTCGTTCGTAGATAACTGCCTTATATACCGTTGCACTGTTAGGTACCTACGTACGTACATACGTACGTACCGTGCATTATGTAACGGCGACGTTGCAGGTATTTATGCGACTGGTTTTCCCAGGACCGTTTGTCTGTCTGCTTGTCTGCTTTTGCACCGAACCTCTGTGTCTTCCTCCTGAAACCTGCCCTTTATACCTACTTGCAACTTATATATACAAATATATGAGTTCCACAGCAGCAGTTGTGCTGTCAGCGATGATCTTTTTTATTAGCATGTACTTTTGATACCTACCACAGATTTGTACTTATTTTGCCTACTCGCTTTCTGCAGAACTTTAGTATGTATGCTTTTCTCATTTTTATACATTTTCGGGATGATTGCGATATACATATATATACGTATACCTAGTATTCCGATAGTTGCATTTATGCATTTTGGTTATAACATGGATAGCAGATATAATACCGTGGGATCAACTGAATATACATACATATATAGATATACTATTATATACACGAGCCAGCTATGAGTTATAGCGAAATTGCAAGAGAGGGAAATTTTGTAATCAAAGATATTTGATCGTAAGCAATTTACTCCGACTCGTTTTGCAATTGTAATCGCGTTATACCTCCGAAGTTTGCGGAGGGAGAACAAATTCGTGTATAAAATTAATGCCCTTCGCTTTTGAACGCTTCCGCGTAAAACGTTTGTAAATCTTCCTCCTTCCTAATTCTTTCCTTTCTTTTTTTTTTTTCTAATTTATCTTATTTTTTTTTTCATTTTCATTTTCTTTTTCTTTCTTTTTTTCTAGTATGAAATCATGTGATTCGAGTACATGGTCGGGGCTAACTGCACGAGAGACAGTGAAAAATAATTTATGATTTTAATTGATTTTTGTGTTCATATATGCGCGTGTTTTACGATACATTTCATATTTCTATGTACATACATACAACATTCATACATACCTACGTGTATCTATAATTTATCTTCATATGCATGTGTATTACCATATACGTTAGTAGTACGTATACACAACGTGGATGTATATGTGTGTATATATATATATATATACATGTATATATGTTTGTTATGTATGTATGTATGTATACGGAAAAGGGGCCCGTCTGTACAAAGTGTTTCCGCCCGATATTAGCCGACTAAGCTAACAAACTTTTGACGGTATTTCTGCATAATGAATTTCATCAAAGTGAAGCTAAGTTGACGCCAAGTATTCTAGTGTTGTTAACGTTACGGTAGGGAAGCAGTCGCCCAGCCTGGCTCCTAATTAATTAGCCTCCGCTTCGTTTCATCAATTACTTACTCTTTATTAACCCCTCTCTTCGTCCCACCTCCTCGCCCCCTCCCCCTCCCCCTCACTTTATTCACCCCCTGCTTATTCTCACCTTATAGTATAAAACGAGCTACGTTTACCGTTCTTCCTTTACACATAAACATTAAACATATATCATTCATAAGTTCATAAGGTGGAGAGCGAGACGTGTATGTGTATACAGATATGTATAGGTATGTATGGAGGTATATTATACATGTACCGTTGAAGATATGCGAGACGGAAATACCATTTTCTACAGTACAGGTAATATTATACTGTTTGTAACGAGCGCGGGCTTTTAACCTCTTAAGAAGTTTGATCGTTTTACCTCGTTACGATGTTTCAGCCCGTGGTTCCGGGACGTAATGGTATGTACTACGATTCTCGTCTCATACTCGAAACGACTAACTCGATCCTAGGAGACGAGGAGACGGTTGATTATATAATATACTCTAGATTCTAAAATCTGCAGTCCTTTTATTTTCGCTTCGTTTTTTTCAACTCTCTAATAGCTTTGCACAGGAGAGATTAATGTACTTTAATGATTATACTGATATACACAGTTTTTTTTTTTCTTTTCGGAACAATTTACAACGATAATTTTGTCTTTTTTTTTCTTTCTTTTTTTCAAATTCTGTTTTCATGGTTTCATTTGTTTCTTAATTTTTCCAAATTTTATTTTGTGTTTTTTTTTTTGTTTTTACACCGTGCAGGTTTCCTTTTTTTTTTTTTTAAAGGAAAATCGAATCTTCAATTTATATCCGGAAATACGACTTTGCGAGGATCGAGATTTCTACTACTTTTTTTCAATTCAACTCCGTAAGGAGAAACAGTTGTTCGAACCACGACCACGAATTCGTTTTCGTACTGCGGACCTCCATAACTCACGATTAGGACATTAAAATGATGCATTGCGGTAGACCGTTGGATTTGGTTTAGTTAGTCGTAAACTTTCTTCTTACTCTTATTATTATTATTATTATCGTCATCATCATCATCATCATCATCATCATCATCATCAATATATGGTTGAAGAATAAAATAAGAGATGTCAAGGTAGTTCAATTGAAAATAATAATAATTATTACTGTACCTAGACGGTTTGTTTTTTTTTTTTTATAAAAAATACATATTTTTTAATAAAACCTATAGGCGCGATTATTATAAATATTATATTTATATTTATATATGTATATATAACCACCCTGCAGTTTGGTGAATCCAGAAAATTTTATCACCATCATTATTTCAGCATGTATCTAGAAAATTACAGGCGGTAATCGCGGGCGCCCCGCGCAATTATCTTTGAACATCCTGTATATAATTTACAGCGTTCGTTAATTAAAACTGCCGCGAGCCGTTGACTTTTGCATCGAGACACTTTGCAGGCTCAGGAGTTTGCAGACGAGGAGAAATATCGATATCGGGAACGGTAGAAAAGGAGGAAAAGTATAGAGATAGAAAATGAAGAAGAATAAGACGGAAAAGGAAAAGGAAAAAAAGGAGAAAGTTAAAGAAAAGAGGGAAAGAGATAGGTAGAGAGGAAGGATCAGTTTTCCAATAGAAGAGAAGACAGAGGTTGGGATTGCGAAGCGGAGAGGTTGGGCTCAGCAAGGTTTGGGCTTGGGTTTAGATTTTGGTTGGGTTGGGTTGGGTTAGGTTGGCATGGGTCTCGACCCCTGGCTTTAAGGGATGAGCTGGCGAAGGGACTCGAGTAAAGGAAAAGTCGATAATTATTTTCGGATTGGTCCAGACACTTCGGTTAACCAACCAGGTATAATCTAGGCTTGGATGGATAAAAGGAAGCCGGAAAAACGAACCTCCCGTACAATTCCATCAGAATCAATTATTAAACCAGTCCACGTATATATAGAGAAATGAAAGTACAAATTTCATCACACGCATAAACCAATTTTCTAACATTTCTTCTCCCTCTCTCTTTCTCTCTCTCTCTCTCTCTCTCTCTCTCTCTCTCTCTCTCTCTCTCTCTCTCTCTCTCTCTCTCTCTCTCTCTCACACGCACACACTTAATCTCTATAATTCAAGTTTCATGAAAAATTTTTCTTTCTAAATCTTAATTATTTAGTATTTTTATTTACTTCTGATTTGGAGCAGGATAACGAGTATTTTTCCCAATATTTATCTATACCATACCCGCTATAGCTACCTCTTTATTCTTCTATCTCTATTTTCATTTCCGTGATACATACACCTACAAGGGGTACGCGTATTGATATCCACCTCGAAGTATACTGGAAACGATTTGATCATTTCTTGACGAGATATCAGTTGTAACCGCAATTCAACAACGGCGTCAACGCCTCTCGACCGAAAATCAATAACGCGTTATACTTACGCACGCGGATTTTCTATCTTCTGCTTAAATATATAACCATATACGAGTGAGAAAAGCCTGTTTACCGCTTGAACAGTCTCGTCGTTAGAACAGTGATTACAGCTCGTTACGGTCTCATCACCTTTTACCCTCTCAACAACCAGCTTACGAGTACATACCTATCACCCATACCTACGTTCTATACCGCTAATATTAGCTTGCTGTGTGCCCCTCCCCGCGCCCGTATATCCACGAATTTTGTCGCTTATTTCGGTTTTATACACAAATTGTACACCATTCAGCTTCGAGTATATGCGTTCAGCATACCTACATACATTATATATACACACAATGTACCAACGTAAATCAATACATCAGTCTGCACACGTATCTCTCTCTCTCTCTCTCTCTCACTCTCACTCTCTCTCGCTTTCATTCTCTCGTCCCACACAAGAGATTCGTTGCCCTTAAATTACGGCTACGTATGAACCGAGTTAGTGCATATTTCTATTCATGAAAGGAACTCGGATGAAAATTATACTAAAATGAGGAAAATTTAAGTGGAAATCACTGCCATATTAACCGGCAAACAAATATATCGCCTCCCCCCCTCCCTCTGTAGGGGAAAGAGAGGTATGATATTACCATCATTTTCAAACCCAAGTCGTAAACAAGTTTGCGACAGTTTTCTGCGGGTCGTGTTAAGTATATATAGGTATAGGATCCTGGTTTCCTGTCAGTAGACTCTTCGTACCGCTGGTTTATCGAGGGGTTGTTTCGTTCCAATTGTTCCCTCGTTCTTGTCGTAGATGGACATCGGTTGGTGACCCTTTACTACGTTATACTGCATAGATACGAGGCGGGTCATCTGACTACCCGTATAGTTTATGGGTATGGGTATGGGTACCTACGTGCTGCAAGGACAAGGATAATTGAATTAGCGCACGTCTACCGACCTCCGAGTTTTATCAAAGAACATACACACCTCGAGCTCTTACGAGTCTCTGTATAATGTACATATGTACACCGCCATCCACCTGTCAAACGCTCCTTGTGCACACCGGGGCTTTGAAGCCGAAGGAGGCTTCCGCCTATCTTCTCTCTATTTCTCTACCTTTCTTTCTCATCCCCAGTTACCTCATTGCCTCCAGCTTTTCTCTCCCTCGATATTCTACCACCCCGTTTATACTCCTTATACCCCTATATCATACGTATATACCTACATACGTCATATTATAGAAAATTTTATATGAAATCGACCAGACGATGACCATCAAGGGTCTTACATTATATATATATATACATATTTTATTTGTTTTCTTAATCTTATCTTCCTCATGAATGGAGAGAGAAATGTGGGAAAATCGTGGCAGCTGCTTTTTCTTCGGTAGGAATATAAATGAACGGTAAAAAGAAGAAAAAAAATTGAAAAAATATTGAGATCAGTATAGATGTGCAGAGATGTCAATTCCGCGGTTTTTCCTCGCTGTTATCCGGTCCCTATACATATATACACCGCAGCATCAAACGTCGTTGGTATAAGATAGGCGTCATCTCCTGTACCTACTTAATTGTGCGGGTTCGGATGCCACGCATATTTTACCATAATCCGATTTACTCCTGGGCCGATGGGTATAACCGGAGTTGCCAAGACGCTGCCACCACCGTCACCGTCACCACAACCACCACCACCACCACCACCACCACCACTACCACCACCGCCGCCAGGCGTCTCAGCGTCAACTTTGATCGAATTAATACTTTAGTGGAACGGACGACCGTAAAGTTCTCCGTTACCGAAGGATGCCACGACGAGCTACCCGACGAAACCCTGGGTCCAGAAACCCTGGTAAACCCTGGGACCCCTGCAGAGCTCTTCGTTGCGCTTTCATGAGTCAAGAATCAAACCGACAGCTCAGTGACGTACGTCGATTCTCGAACTTTACTTCGCCTTTCTTTTCTTACTCTTAAGAGTGTCTTTCTCACAGCTTCCTTTGTAGTTTATACCAATCCTCTCCTCCACTCCCGCCCTTCCCTTCCCCGGGTGTTATAGTCGACTTTACATTGTATATTACACCTGCAGTATACGTGTGCGAAAAGACGAATAGTGTTTTTGTGCGTATTATACCTGTACGTGTCCCCCATACACGACGACTGAGTTAGCTTCTTGCTTTTAGGGCTAAAAGTGCGGGTGTAGGAAAAGCCAAAGCCCCATCCCCCCCTCCTCTCTCTTCTCCGATTGTGTAGAGTGTAGACTTTACGCCGCATACTTGACCAATCAGAAGGGTGCCTCAAGTTTTTGCGAGCAGCACTTTTAACACCAAAAGCAAGAACTGCAGAATATGTATATCCACGGTATACTTTGACTCACGATCTTTGCCAACTTTTTGTATATAGGTTATACCTATGTATTTGAAAAAAACAAAAAAAATTAATAATAAAAATAAAAAATACAAAAATTGTATTATTTTCCGGATTTCTTATCAGAATCGGGATTCCGTTTCATTTATAGGTCTTATTTTTATTTAAAAAAAAAAAATTTTTTTTGTTTCTTTTCTTTACATTCGTATAAATTTCACCTTACTAATGATAACACGACGGGATAGTATTAAGTACTTAGGCCGTGATGAAGTTAAATTTTCCAAAGATTATTAAATCTCCTGCAGCCATTTCCTTTGCCGCGTACGTTTCTGCACTCGGCTTTTCATGGAACGCTCGACCTAGTCGTGTTTGCCGACTTAATTAGGACGCTGTGGTCCTTCCTTCCTTCCTTCCTTCCGTTCATCCTTCCGTCCGTCTCTCCTCTTTATCTCTCACATACACATACACACACACACACACACGTTACCTCGCTTCCGTACTAGGAAATGTTCCTTTTCTCACTACGGCCGCAAAAAAAAAAAAAGAAAAAAAAAAAAAAACAAACCAGTTAGGGAAAAACTCTTACGAAGCAAAATCCCACCGGGAATCAAAAAATTCTTTTCGTTTTCTTTTCAAGTTAAAAAAGTAAACGTCACCTTCTCAGTTGTCGGACGCAAAAGTTTTACCCGAGAAATGGTAGCCGTTTACGAAGCTGGAGGGGTTATACCTGGATTTCAGCCTTATTTCAGCCCGGGTTAACTTCGGCTGAATTGCGTCGGATTGAGATACGGCGCGGTGCGTACGATCGCAGACCTTTTTCTCTTTTCCCTTTTTCTCTCATCTCACTCGTTCTCTCTCTTCCTCTCTCTCCCTTTTTCTCTCTCTCATTCCCTTTTCCATCTCTTTTCGAGCTCGCTAACGAGCACCCCAAAAGGTTGAATAGCTTGGGCTTTGCAAGCAAACAGTTGCATCATCCAGTCTGCAGGCCGTGCTTTTACAGGAATGACATTGCAGCATGTTTTCAAAACAACAGACGACGCGACGCACTGTTTTCATTTCGGTAAGAGCAAGTGTGCGGGGGCCAATTTTTCGACCTTTATATCTACCCCGGGATTAAATTTGTCAAATAACCTTGGCCCATGCTCAGCTACATTCTCTTCGTATAGATAAAATCGTTTAACGAATCGAAATAATTCTCCAAAATTTGTACACTTCGTTAATTTATTAACAATAATTTTTTTTCACAGGTATAGTATTTATTCTTCTTCCTTTTTTTTTTTTCTTGCATTTGTTTGCTCGTTTTTGATATCGGTGTATTATTTTTGAAATATAAACGTCAAAGGTTAACGATCGTCATTTGGAACGATTGAGTTTACCCATGGGCTTTGGACCTGGCTGTTGCGTTTGTCAATTATCCAGCAAACGTCAAGTATACGTCAAATGAAGAGCGCACACGGATCAACGTCAATTGGTACGGCACGTGCAAACTCTGCTCGATTCAAAGGAGTTTGACGTATAGATTTTCTCTGTTTCTTTTTTTTTTTTCTCTCGTTTTATTACAAAGGGAAAACTCACACGATGCATACTTTTACATAGCTATATGTATCGTGCAATTCTATAACTAGGGAGTTGGCTTTGAGTCATAACGCCTGCAGCACATGCGCCAGCTTACAAGGCAAATTTTTATTTATTTGTCTCTTCTTTTGATTCAAACGTAATACAAAAATATTACAAAGAGAATAGAAATTCAGTTGCAATTGAAATTTTATTGAATTAAATTAAATCATGCTGCAATCGATTTTTCTATCCAAGTATGTATATACATACCTACATACATAGATACATCTACCTATACGATAATTCGACATAGAAATGGATAAAATTGTACTTCAACAATCCGCTCAACTCCTTCTACTAACAAATTGGAAATTTCTTGAGACATGTTCTCGCTCTAAAAGTTCCTGAAGCTGGAATCTCACTATCTCATATAATTCCATCCGAAGTTTTTTTTTTTTTTTTTCTTCGCGTTCAATATGCACACACTGTAATATATGACTTAATAGAAATTGCAAGTTGGTGGTTAGCAGCCACATATACAAAACGACAAATATTCATATCCAAGCGAACTAGCTGTGGGTAACAGAGCTACTATATATATATATATATATATATATATATATATATATATATATATATATATATATATATATATATATATATATATATATATATATATATATATATATATATATATATATATATATATATATATATATATATATATATATATATATATATATATATATATATATATATATATATATATATATATATATATATATATATATATATATATATATATATATATATATATATATATATATATATATATATATATATATATATATATATATATATATATATATATATATATATATATATATATATATATATATATATATATATATATATATATATATATATATATCTATATATATATATATATATATATATCTATATATATATATATATATATATATATATATATATATATATATATATATATATATATATATATATATATATATATATATATATATATATATATATATATATATATATATAGAGAGAGAGAGAGAGAGAGAGAGAGAGGTGGGTTGGTGGAGTGGTGTATTAATTAAACGCTAATGAACGGGGAAATACTCGAGTCATAAGACTCGATCGCCAATTATCGGTCTGGCTCGTCCGCAAGCGATATAGAAATGAGTTTAATCAATTCAAGAACTAAAGTTGAATAAAATGTGAATAAAGAGAATCGAAATGAACCTTATAACAGTTCTATTGTACACGGAGTATTACGTTAATTAATGAAAGCATAATGAACGAATACTTGAAATAATATATGGTTCTTGGTTAAAATGTAAACCCTGCGTTTAACTCTAATAAGTTAGGAGGTACTGTTATATATGTATATATATATATATATATATATATATATATATATATATATATACATAGGAGAAATAATTTTACAAACGAACCACAATCTATACCCTGACTTACCTTAGTCACGTCAGTATATGGTTTGTATAACGAACAAATCCAATTAACTCGCAATTACATTAATTTTAAGTTTTCCTATTATTGTTGGCCAAACCAACTTGCCGACTGCCCCAAGGCGGTGTACCATAGTCAGTCGTCGTCTAACGCTATATACACACATTTTCTCAGTTTCTATACCTACCTGATGCCTGTATAGTGAAATTTACCGAACTCCTGTACCACGTTCCCTACGGCGTCTAGATTCATTATTCATATTATTATCTAATTGCTACGACTATCTTCGAGATTCCATCCCTCTACACTCCGTATACAACTATATACCCGTTTACTCAATAAAATACAGCAATTTCTCTATTCCTTATAGCTGTGTTTTATAATTGAAACATATCTTTACTCGTCAAACTGATGCACTCTTATAAATTTATGATCAAACAATTATAATCTAACGCAACTTTCAACACTGTAATTGCACACATCAGTGTATTTATGAATGGATTACAAATTTATTGACATATATGGGTATACATACCGTGAGCTTATGAGGAAAGGAAACACAGGATGCAGGCAACCCAATAGTCAAATTCCCGAAGATTTCCGAAGACATTGTATTTGTCATTTCAACTGCATGGTGGGGATTTTCGTCCCATGTTATTATTTGCGAATACAATGACTTCGGAAATCTTCGGAACTTTGACTATTGGGTTGCCTGCATCCTGTGTTTCCGTTCCTCATAACCTCACGGTATATGTATAGGGGAAACGGGGAGTAAGATGAACGATTTAATTTATGTGTAAATATATATGTTTTTTATAAATGAGGTTATGTACAGTTCTGTGGCGAGTTTATACGTATACGTGTAATATGTATGTATGTACCTATAATCCCTAGCCCCGATATGCTAACGGGGCCGAGTAAAGCGCACGTGGGGTTGAACGACGCGTTGGGCTTTTAGCAGGATCGTGTTTCCCGCGGCTTTGTACTACCGCAGCAGCTTTCAACAGCAAGCAGTGGCTCGTCTTACGTTTTTCTCCCTTATTCACTCGCCCCTCCTCATTTTGTATCCCTCGAAAGTCCACGTTCCCTTCATATCGTGAGGTCCCATACCCCGGTCGTAACAACTTACCTATACATATACATATATATATATATTTACATATATATATATATATACATACATACATACATACATCTATTCGAGCAGTTCTAACTTACCTTCGGGAGACCTTGTACGGTTTTTAAAAAACCAACGCGCTGGATTTTTTTTAGACATTGAAAACCATTCTTACCTGTGGTAATATGTAGGTATATGTCGAAATCACGTTTTTCGCGCATATATGATTATCAACGCATATAATTTCTCTCCACAAGTTTTTGCCCTGTATAATGCATATCGCGCAGATATGGCGTTATATTAAATATGAAACCAAATGAGAGACGACCCTCAATCCCCCGATTAGTAATTATTGGTTTTTAAGTCAAGAGCTGACATCGAGCAAATATAATATAGACAGTTGATTTGGGTTTCAGCTGAAGGCGAGGGCGGTTACGGCCTGGAGACACAGCGGTGAACATGGCAGCGAGCTGTCAGTATTTTGCTGGTGAACCTGGCCAGGGGAGGCAAGAAGGGGGACCAGTAGGTCGCCTCCGTCCACGCCAGCCAACAGCAGTCAGATTGTCTGCGGCCCCTGAGCTTTGATCCTGCTGCTCTAAGGCTTCAAGGTTTCAAGGTTTCGAGGTTCCAAGGTTCCATGTTTCGGCCCCTCCCCTCCCCAGGATCGATCTACCCGTGACCAAACGGTGTTGGAGTATCGCTAAATGGGTAATTGAACTCATTGTCAGAAGCCGATCCAAGGTGGACTCGCGGTGTAAAACGGTGGGAGATGAAGAGGATGAGAATACGGAAGAAAAGAAAAGAAAAGAAACGAAACGAAACAAAAAGAATAGAAAAGAAAACAACAGAAAAGAATAAAATTATGGGAAAACCGAGGAAGCGGACGACGGAAAAAGAAGGTGAATGAGCGAATAATTGAAGGGACGAAAGGAGGACAGATAGAGAGAAAGAAAGAATGACTGAACGGAATAAATCTCATAAAGCCAAGAAAAAAATAAAAAACCTAGAAAAAAAAACTCCTCCCCCCCCCCCTCCCTTCTCCCAGAAAAAAATGAATTAAAGATGAAAAAAAAATAAAAATTTGAATAAAATGGAACTTTTTAGATGGGAAAAGACAGACTTTTCTTTTGTAATTTTTTACCTGGAACGGAAGTAGAGTATAGAATTGAGGATGGAAAGATATAATAGCGAAGTGTGTGAGTAAGTCGTCGTGATTCGTTGTGAGTATATCGTCGATTATATATGAACGGCGAAGATTTTTTAAATTCAAATAATGAAAAATTAAAAAATAAATAAATAAATAAATAATATGAATTTAAGTGAATATATATATATATATATTTATATATATATATATATATATATATATATATATATATATATATATATATATATATATATATATATATATATATATATATATATATATATATATATATATATATATATATATATATATATATATATATATATATATATATATATATATATATACATATATATATATGTATATACATATATACATATACATACATGGACGAAAACAAATTGAATTAATATATATATACATATATATATGTGATTATTATTATTATGTATAATTGAAATATATGAATCATATTAATCGTACGATTGCTATATATATTTACGTATCTTCGTTACAAAAATGAAAAGAAATTGAAAAGAAAAAACAAAACAGAAATAAAATAAAAAAAACTACGAAGTTACGATCTAATAAACAATGAAACATTAAAATATGTGAGAAACTTTTAATAACTACCGTCGGTTTCTATATTAAATAAGCATCGTAGAGAGAAAGAGAGAGAGAGAGAGAGAGAGAGAGAGAGAGAGAAAGAGAGCGAGAGAAAGAAAGAGAGGGAGAGTAAGAAAGTATATGAAAATCTCAAATCCTACACTTCAAAGCAAAGAAACAAAAAATAAAAAATCAAATAAAATAAAACTCTTGATAACCAAAATTGATTTAATTAAACAAAAGAACTAAGAAACAGAACAAAAAGAAAAAGAATTCAAAAATTATTGCATCGTACAACAAAACGAAATTTATTGTGATTATAAAGCGAATGGTCGTTGCAGAAATATAGGTATAATAGTCGTATTGCCACGATCATTATAGTTGATACGTTAATTATTATATGTTTTTTTGTTATTTTTTTTTCTTCAATTAAACGAACAAACACTCATTAACAAAATATGTACAATCTGAATTTATCCATCATTTTTACTTTTCCAATTATCAACACTGTACAAATACAAACATTTACTGAAATACCCTTGACACACCAAGTGCTAAAGTACATCGACAAACATCGCGGCAGCATCTGCCTGCATCCGAACCGGCAAAACTCTATACGAACATAGAAAAGTACTGAAAAATCCAAAAAAAAAAAAAAGAACAGAAATAAAACAAGAAAAAAAAAAAAAAATTGCCACTCATATTTTCGAAAAGATTGTTCAAAATTAAAGTATTTCTATATATACCTATACCTACTTGACAGTCAGACAGTCAACCTCAATTAACCCCAACCGATCCAGGATCAATTTCATAATAACATGTAACGTGAAATTTATAGAGAAATTCTTTGTATCATTAAAATGTGAAAGATATCTGTTCCGATAAATTATAGATAAGTTTTGAGATACATATTTACATAATTTATCACCTACTATCTCTACAGCAGGATTTTAAATTCTTTTTGTTTATTATTTGTATACGTATAATAATGGATATAATTGATCAGTATAAATTATAGAACCGTGAACGTGCAATTTCGAACGTATTGAAAAAGGATCTATGCTTCATTTGCGAGATAAGAGAAGAGATCCCACACCCCCAATTCCTCAAATCCCTCAACCAGGACAAACTAACTGCATACGTGTAAACGAAAGCTAGTATCTCATATAACTATTGACTACTATTACTATTGTTACTATTTACTAAAACTGTCTACTGTACTTATACATTGCATGTATATGTTTAAAACATATTTTGTAAAGGCGAGTGTGCACGTAATATCTATTAAGATACAGTAGGAAGTATATAAGGTCATAAGTAATCTTTAGAAGCTACGCGCAATACAAATCGTCGTCGTCGTCATCGTCGTCGTCGTCGTCATCGTTTTAAAAGGGGGCGAATCGTATAAAGGAAAGTATTTAAACGAAAAATGTGAATGTATAAGGTTTTATGTTCGTTCATACATATTCCTACCACGTATTTATGTAAACTATTACGCGGTCGTGGATATGTGTGCTCGAACATTTACATATATTTTATTACATGTATAAATAACGTCGTTAACTATACATTATACGTATTGTCGTCAAACGAGATTCCGTTAAAATCAATCGCAATCGAACGAAACTTCACTACGCTTTTGATGTCGATATTATACCGGTAGGAATAGAATTAACGAGAGATTATAAGGTTAGTGTCCAATTGATTAATTATCCTTTTTCCTTTTCCCTTTATTTATTTATATTTTCTTTCTTCCTTTTTCTACTGTTTTATTATTTTGCCTTTTTTGTCATTTAAATTAGAAAACAAAAAATACTAAAAAAAAAAATAAAAAACCAGATTTTCTTTTTTTTTTTTTTTTTTTTTTTTTATGTAACAGCAACACGACTGCGGATGGTTATTTTTCAATTCACAAATCGAACGCACAAACACGCGAAAGTATTGGGGTTCCCGAAATTCCCTAAACACCTGCAGTACTCATTTAATAAAACTAAATTCAATGAAATTTAAGTAAACACAGCCTAACTTATCTTGAAATAACTAGCTTCATTCTTTATAGGGCCGAAGATTGTTCGTATACGTACACAGAATCGCGAGTGCTTTGTATTTAGATACTCACATATATGCTTAACAATTGATCATATATTGAAAGGCAAAATGAAATTCCCTTCATCTACCGATATATTTTATTATATTCAAATATTATTAACTGATTTTCTTTTGTTTCTTCTTTGATTCTTCTTGTCACATAGTATAGCCATGAATACCGATCACCATTAATGACAGATCGTCTCCCCGGTATGGCCTATAGAATTCATTATATGCATATTACGTGTGTGTACGTAGCATATATACATATATAGGTGTCAATTTAAATGAATTTTACAGTTAAAAAATGAGGAGCCTTTAGTCTTGTAACAAGAATACATATAATAGTAAGTTATATTCAAAGCCAAATAGTTGACCACTCGGTTTAATATAGACAATGCTTTTTGGTGTATTATAGCGGTGAGATAGGATAACCAATTTTCTTCTTACAATTAGGTAAGTGTGTCAATTTTATACGTACCTGTGTACACGCGGCATAGTTAAGAAATTAACGAATAACAAAGCGGTTTTTGTTTCTTTATTTTTTATTTTTTTATTTATAATTTATTCTCTTTGTGTATTATTCTTTAAAATACGAATAATTCATCAATATATGTAAATCTAGACAAAATAATTCAATTATTTAACCAGACATTTTGAGATAGGAAATTATTATGACAGTTCATTTGCTGCAGTACACTCTTAAATATATATTGTTACTTGAGCAAGATACTTGAAGCATGCCTCCGGCTACAAACTATACATTCAAATTAGTTTGATAATTTTATTAAGAGTTATAGACGTTCTTCGATAATCTTGATTATATCTTGGAAACCGATTATGTTTATAATACATTATTTTATAACTATGCTCGCGTGTGTCTAGGGAGTATGTGATTATATTTTACAGTAGCGAAAAGTGGTAAATCATATCGACCGATCGCCAGTTTATTTTATGTAATTTTTTTTTCTAATTCAGTTTTTTTCTATATTAATTGTTAATTTTTTTTATTTTTTTATTATTTTTCAATTCCGTTTTATTTATCGCGAGATTTATCCTATTTAAATTTTATATATAATACATATTCCTATATCCTACCCGTGGTGTTACGATATAGACTGTAGCGTTATTAAACATTGATGCGAATTTAAACTATTATAAAACAAAACAAAATAATTAAAGAATTAAAGAAAGAAATGAAAAAAAAAGAAAAAAGTAAAAAAAAAAAAAAACGAAAAAAGAAAAAAAAAAGTATTTAGCGAAAATGAAAAATAATATGTTTTGTACCGTAGATATGGATTTGCAATTTTTTCAACCGTACGATAATAAAAATAAAAAATAAAAAATAAAAAAATTACTATTCCTTATAATATCGAGTCTTTACTGACTGTGACTAGACATGGACTCTAGGGCACACCAGTCTCATCACCCACTGTGATAAGGCTAATAATTTTTAGATTTTTCTAATTAATATTCTGAATACCTAGCCGAACGGCTGGCTGGCTAGCTGCTCGGTCAGTTTCATTAACTGCGACCCAATCGGTTCTCCCTTAAGGATTTTCCAAAGATATGTATAACTTTCAACACAATTGCAGACAGTTGATGAAATAACGACCCGTTTATATTATAGACTGCCGTATGTACATACGACGCATAGCTGTATGTGACTACTACTACTACCACTACTACTTCTACTACTTCTACTACTACTACTACTACTACTACTACTACTACTACTACCACCACTACTACTACCACTGCTAATACTACTACTACTACTACTACTACTACACTACTACTACTACTACTACTACTACTACTACTACTACTACTACTACTACTACTACTACTACTACTGCTAACTACTACTACTACTACTACTACTACTACTACTACTACTACTACTACTTGCTAACTTAACGATAAAAAAAATTCCGTATAGTTATTAAGTAAGGTGATAATTCGTTGTACCGATTATAGATAATAACATTTAAGCGGTGTAATAATAATAATTAAGGTGAGAATTAAGGAAAAGTCAGGGATCTCCCTTGCCTCCCCTTTTATCCCCGTGGTCTGCCGCCCGTCCCCCAATAATCATGATTATTAAATTAGATAACTAATTCCCTCGAGATTCCCCTGAGATATATACATATATACATATATGTAAATGTCTTTATACCTATTTAATTACAATTAAATATATATTGTTAATTATATAAAATTCGTCGTGTATAATAACGTTGTTTGGGATTAAAACCTGCAACAGCCGCGAAATTTTTTTTTTTTTTTTTTCAAGTATTTTTCAACGCTCAATTCACACGATATGCTAATAATTAATAAATAATATATTTATTTTCGTCGCCTTGATTATAGATTGAATATTTATTAATTATGAACGAAGCAAACGAAGCATAGAGACCGTTGGTAAATACGAACATCAAATTTAGAAATTAAATTACACAATTTATATATATATATATATATATATATATATACATATATATATATATATATATATATATATATATATATATATATATATATATATATATATATATATATATATATATATATATATATATATATATATATATATATATATATATATATATATATATATATATATATATATATATATATATATATATTATATATACATACATCTATATTATCAATTGTATATTGAAAATGGTAAAAGTTGCAGGAGGAAAACAAAAAGAAACTGAAAAAATAAAAGAAAAATTACGTACATTTATTCATACAGTTTTCGTCATGTCGTATAACATAGCTCGTCATATTGTTCGTTTTTTCAATGTCAATAAACAATTTAAACAAAAATAAATAAATAAATAAATAAATAAGAAAATTATATACTACCCACGAGGAAACCACCTCCTCGTATTGATCCTGCTCCTTTGATTCATTGACGTACATACATCTTATTTCACACCGGTACATATAGCGCAGCGACATAAAGTAATTAATAGTAATAATAATAATAATTATAATAATAATAAATAATAATGAATAATATTAATAATAATAATAATAATAATAATAATAATAATAATAATAATAATAATGAATAATACATAACATTGAGTAATGATGAATAATAAGAATAAATAATAATAAATTATAATAACATTATTAATAATAATAATGATAATAAGAATAATACAGATGAAGATGATGATGATGATGATGATAACGATGACGATGATGATGATAGTAATAATAATTATCACTATAATTTCCAGTCACTTTTTAAATTGAAAGGATCGAAAGGTTTCGTTGTATCGCGACTTGTATCTTATTTTGGTGAAGCGTACTCAACGCCTCGACGAGGTCAAAAATGAAAAAGCAAGCAAAGAAAAACTAAATTGAAAAAAATCTAACGAAAAAGGAAGAAAAAAAAAGTAATGATAACCCACACAAAACATTTTCATTCAATCCCTATCCCGTCCCTCTCCTCACCCCACACTATACACACTTATTCCTCCACGATCGTTCTATCTGTTGTCTGTCTCTCTCAAACTTTCTCCCTTGTGAATATCTGTAAAAATTTATAACTTAATTTAGTGTCGTTTCCAAAAGAAAGAAACAAAGAACAATGGAATTTCTTGTGTATAATACATTGTAATTTTTCCATCAAGTCTGTTTTAATTGTACTTGCGTATATTAGTCGAATGAAATATTTTACCAATAATTGTTTGGTATAATAATTGAAAAAAACAGTCATCGACGGAAACTGTACTGTATATTTATTTGTTGGCCAAGATGAGTACAGTTGGCAGCAAAGTATAGAAAAGTCGAAAATAAAAATACAAGAAAAAAAAAAAATATTTATAATATAACAACGAAATTAAATGAAAAAAAAAGAGATATTGAAGAATGAGTAACGACGCGAATATTGGAGCGAATTTTTTTGGAAATTTCAAAACACAAACCTGTATATTACATAAATTGTACATTTTGAAGCTAGCTGTACCAATGTTTGCTATCCTCTATATCTATTTATCTATCTATCTATCTGTTGTCTTTGTTACGGGTGATAATATGTGTTGACCCTCCTTATAAATATACGAATAGTCAGAAAATTCGCTACTATCGTCCGCAGGAAAAAGTCCCCCACCGACTCGCAAAAGAACAAAAAAAACAAACAAAAAAACAATCAAATAAAATAAAATGAAAACAAGAAAGAATAAAAAATAAAGATAAATAAATAAAAGAAAAAAACAGAAAAACAAGCAAACCAATGAACGCTGCAGATTTTGATCGAACGCTTTCCTCAATTCCGTCATACATATATTTATAGGTAGATATTAACAACGACGAAAGAAATTTCTGTTTTTTTTTTTATTATTTGGTTTTTTTTCTTCAAAAATTGAAACAAATGAAGAAGAAAGAATATTTGAGAAATTTTTCTCGGTTCTTGAATAAAATTGTAGTTTGTTGACAAATTATTATGGCTAATCCTGCGTTTTTATTTTTTTTGTTTTGTACAAAGTGAGAATATTAATATATCATTATAGTAATGTCGATAGAGTTTGATTACGCGGTCTAATCACTCATCTATCCCGTCCAAATTTGAGTATAATAATGATATAAAAATTTTTGTATCGAAATTGAGTCTGCAGCGGTTTACATTGTCACTTTTTGTTAACACCTGACAAAAATTCAACACGCGCCTCTTGTATCTGTCTGAATCAAAACTTAAATGGGGGAAAAATAAAAACAAAACCAAAAAAAAAAAACCTAAAAAACAAAGAAAAAAAAAAAGAAAACGAAAAAAAAAAATGGACCACTGTACACGGAATATACATACCTGCATTCTTTAATTATACTTACAATAGATACTTATTAACGATATAAGTGCATCACTGGATATATTGTGCAAGCCGCAGACACACCCGTACTATTTTACTACTATTACTAATAACTATTATTACTACTACAACACTACTATACTAACTACTATTTACATTTAAATGAATAAACATTACTGTGTAATCCTCACAAACTGAGTTTTGAGCGACGAGTCAGTATAATAGCAATAGGTAAGGCAATAGTTTAAAACGATATTCAACCCGATGTAACGACGCAACTATTAAACCTCATAACCTTGTCTATAACAGCTGACCGAAACTAATCGAACTCCCTAAATTAAATTTTGACCGAACTGAACACATTACTCCCACCCCACGTCGAAACCCTGTATAATTATTTATATTATACACACACACACACACACACACACACATACATACATATATATATATATATATATATATATATATATATATGTATGTATATAATATTATTATTATATATAATATATATAATATTATATATTACAATATCATGTGTACCGATCCTGTCGCCAATTAATTCAGTCCGCCAGTGAATGTACATATAACAATTAACATGGATGCCATCACTTCTGTTGTAATACTTACGTAAAAGGAAGAAAAAAAAAAAAAAATGAAAAATAAACGTTACATACTGATCGAATCCGACATCGATGAGTGAGTGTCTGTAGTTTAATAATACACAATAATGATCTTCGTCATACATGTGATTGTGTCTATTTGTACTGAAGTATGTTCTACATACATACCTATGTATGTATGTACATACATTCGAAGCCGTAACTCTTCTTTATTTCTCTACCATTTTTTTGTATTTTTTTTCGAGTCAACGAATATCTACTTCTCTATATCGAAAATGGGTGAGATGGGTAAGTAGTGTTCATCTGTTAGTCGCTGACGAAGGGCTTTTACTGTACATTTGATTTCGTGACTGCGGTTGATTTCGGATGATTTCATGCGATTACACATGATTTCATATTGATTTTGTTGTATATACATACATACATATACTGATATTGAATTCTACGTGACTTCGGACTGATTTCAACTAATTTTAGTTTATTTCAGCTGACTTCGAGTGATTGGGGTAAAATGTGATGACATGATTTCATTCTGATTTTGAACGACTAATTCCAACTGATTTCAAACCTGAGTTTATACATATTACAGATTATTTCAGAAGTGAATCGTCTCTCTGTTGTAGACTATTTCTATAACCACAACGGCCAAATTTAGAGAGTCCGCAGTGGTTAGAATTTATCACCAACTTGAGTGACGGTTTTATATCTAAATAAGAGAATGATAACCGTTTCGAGCGTCGAAACAAACAACGTCGTAAAAGCTTAAAAGGGATCTGCACTATATCTCGCTCGACCCGATTCGTTGACTTCCATCAGCGTCTACAGTTCTTATGCTGCCTTTCGAAGATATGAGTTTGGTTGAGCGTAACCGTCACCTTTAGTACCAGTTAATCAATAATCAATAAAATAAGAAACAAAAATAAGACAGTGACAAATGAGTATTCACTCTAATTTTAAATAGGTATATGTTCAATACGGAATGGAGGCGTATGCTGCAATGGTACGTATAAGTGTGTAACTTGGACCACCCCTCATGTTTGAAAATCAGATGCACTCTGCCGCAGAAACGGTTGAATAATTTTATCTTTTTTTATTTATTTATTTTATTTTCATTTTATGTCTGGAGTAATATTGACCCTGTTCACCACCCTGGCACTCGAGTGCATGCGTCCCGCAGATATACATATAGATGTGCGTCGTTTATGGTACGAAACCCATTCCAATTCCGGGATTGTAAAAACAGTGGAGGATCGCACCGCGGTAAGTTAGTACATACATGTAATAATATAGTATATATGTATGTATACTGTAGATACGTACAGTATATGTATATATGTACATACATACATATACATACATGTATACATGAAGAGAGAAGGCAGCCGGGTGCAGTCTAGAAAAAGCAGACAACCTTTAATTTATAACTCAATTGTTAGTGACTTTGATCGAGTGTTATTGCCATCATCCTGCCATTTCGCCTCCACTTCGAGTACCTAGGGAACGAGTGTTTGCCAATTGCCAATCGGTATATGTACTTGCCATTTGGTCGGATGCAAAAACCTGTGACGGCAAAGAGGGATCCCTCCGCAACTGTGGGGTCTCTGTGGGACATATTCTATCGATACACAAGATACGTCGTAATTGAATACAGGTTTCAAGTTTGTCAACCGAAGAAATGAAGCTTATTCGAGCGAGGACAAATAAATAAACCTAACGGTTCACCGAATGTCTATACGGCAATCAAAAGATTAGAAAGGTCAAGCGGAAATCGTTTTTTTCCTATCATCCGTTATTTTTTACCGTGTTGATACATAGATAATGAAATCACCTTTTTTTTATCGAAATCTATGTAACAGAGAATTTTCTCGAAATTTTTTTTTCAAAAACTCGAAAGATACGAGTGAACAAAAATTATAGCAACATGTTCATTAAAACGTTACAAATCTTATGTACATTATGAAATTTTGAAACTTGCTACCAAAGATCCTATACAAACAGCCTTTGCCGTTTATGTTTGGTATCGATAAGTGCACCCATCCATAAAGTTATATACCGGTAAACGTGTAGCTTTTTAATCACTTGATTCTAATTATTTTCCTAAAATTGAATTACTCTGAAATCGCATTTTCGAGATGTAATAATCCTACAGAGCAAGACTCCAGATAGTCTTGAACGTTTTTATTCCGTTTTCTGTGGTAAGAAAAGTTAGAAAAATGTCCAGAGAGAACGCGAGAGACGTCATTCCTTGTGTGGTAATGCTTACAAACTGACGTTTTGCTGACTGTAAATCCAAAGTATCTGCATCTACGATGGTCCGAGAAACCATTTCCTGGTATCATTTACTGCACATACGTATGTATACGTACCAATACGAACTTGAATTTTTATCCAAGTACATACAATACGCATATGTGAATACTCATGCATGTGTAAATTGTGACTCTGGTAAGTACATACATATGCACTAGCGATAGTATTTCTCTATTATTTGAATGAAACAAACTGCTATTTTCCAGACAACTAGACTCTGCAGTAGTAGGTATTTACTATGTACATATGTACGTGAGTAGAAAGTATGTATAAGCTAGCTACTCGTATTTTCTTTATCATGACGTAATTGGGCGCGTACTTCGAATCTCGACGTCGGGACGCGACGCGTCTTGACAATGTCCGGCAACGCGAAACGAGCACGTTGGCGTGTCTATTTGTAAGGGTGGGGCGATTTTGAACAAAGCACAGATTCCACAAGAGACAAGAGATTAGTTCCTCTCTGTACTTAATAGTTCGTAGTCTTTTCTTCTCATCCCTTTCCCTTTCCATATTCCTTTTTCTCTACCTCCCTGTCTCTTTGTACGTAATTTTTCATTCCTTTTGTTATTTGTACCGAAGCACTTTGTACAATTCGATACTGTTCGAGTCACGCGGACAGCCGATATCGATCTTATTGTTTCTCTATTTTTTTTTTTCTTCTCTCCTTTTTTTTCGTTTTTTTTTTTTTTCTTTACCACCCGCCGTTGAGGTCTTAGCCACTCAGTCCTGCCCGCCGCTCATAATCTCCGAAGGACTTGAGGAAAGACGAGGATTGCCCAGGTGCTCGGTGGTCGAGGCCAAATTTAATAATACCGTCGGAGTAGACGTGATGTATCTTGATCGGGCTTCGGGGCGACCCTTAGGTCTGTCGTTGACGTGTCCCAAGGCGTCACTGTTACTTCGTCTAAAGTTAGTTAGTCGAATGCAGGAGAAGAATTCCACTAGATAAAACGTTGAAACAAACCCGTTACTATGTACGAGTCTACATCGTGGTACCGGATCGAGTCTTCCGCGAACCAATCGAAACGAATAAGGCAAGAAGTTGAGAAATAAAGGAGAAGAAAAATAAGAGCCGGAGCGAAGTAAGTAAGTAAGTAAGTAAGTAGGTAGGAAGGTAGGTTGGTAGGTGGGTATGTATGTATGTACGTAGAGAACAATTGATACAGTTCTCGAGACGGAAGCCTTTTACGTTATTTGAGTTATCTACTCGAAAAATCTTGAGAAAAGTCAACGGCTAAACCGGGTCTCGAATGGATATGATCCGGTTGCATTTCCGTAAGACTCTCAAATTCGGCGTCAAATTTCTCGAGAATCCCTTAACAAAAAAAAGAAAAGAAAAAAAAACAAAAATCTCATGAATTTCAAATTTATGTATATATACACAGTCGTTACTTGGAATGTGCATAGTTTATCGTTACTATTCCTCCGAACGTACGTATATAGATATACACATATACCCCGCCATACTTCGAGACCAGGATCGTTTCCTCAACGTACCTACTATATAGATACCTGAATCCAGCACGGGAGTCAAAATAATTAACCTGTGAAAGAATTTTTCTAAAATTCTATAATATCTACCAAATTGCTCCCTCGATCAGTCATCAATCTCCCATGTAGCTCACACATCTAATACTTACTTAGAACTCTCTGTGCCTATAACGTACAGTTCATATACCCTAGAAACGTATTGGTGGTTAACAGGTATGAGATTCCGTTAACCATACGTAAAAGAGGATCGAGATAATCACGTTGAATACCTACCACGTATACCTATACATTATATAGGTAGGTTACATGTATTATAAAATATATGCTTGCATGTATATGTTTGAGTGAAGTAAAACGTATATACGTCATAGTATGTTGCATGTACATACATACATACATACCTATGTACATATAATATCGAGCAGAAGGCAAGACGAGGTACACGTAGCCGGAGCATTGACCCACCCAGGCCCAAGCTGGAAGTATTATAGTACTCAACTCACTGACTCGCTGCTTACTCTGTCATTCTCTCACCCACTTATACCGCCTGTGTTTCCGCGCCCGGCTACGATGACACGCAGCCATTAACCACGCGCGTCTACGTTTTGTACAGTGTAGGTACTGATAGGTGTAATGTACGTATATGTAGATATTAATAGGTGTGCTTGTGTATATGGGTACGTACCTTGAATAGGGATAGGTATGAGAACGCGTGTTTTCACACTAATTTGCACGCTACGACTCGCTAACGATCCATGCTTCAAATATATCGTTGGATATTTGTTCGAAGTGTTATATTTCTCCGTTTATTTTATAGTCACGCTACCGCAAATACCGCGATACGAAATAACTTACTGATTATATTCTTCAGGATGTTCATACGGTAAACTTGAAAAATTCGATTCATTCGATCAGAAAAATCATTGAATTTATAACTCTCTTTCATCGATTTTGCAATCCAAAGCTTTAATTTTTTTTTTGTAGTTTGTATAATTATAATACATGGAGTAGATGCAGACGTGGCTACTGGTGGGTATCTACGAGCCAAACCGAATGAAATGCGTATTTTATTTGTCAGCAAAAATGGGTACAGCGTAGACACATCTGTTGAATAAATCGAATAGCTCGAATCGAATTGGGAAGATGCTGCATCTCGAGTATAAACATTTTTCTTTGTGTTTCGAGTTGGCAAGGTATACCCAGTGGATGTGACGTAACCCGTGGCGACATCTCGAGACATACTGTCCAAGACTCTACTTGTTTTAGGGGAAAACAACCCTTGGTCCAGAGCCCCGTATTTCCATCGCGTGATTTGTTACCCATCCTTGCAAAGCTCAACGCGTTTCCTACAACCGAATATTCTTTCGTTATACTACCGCAGCAGTCACTAGCTTATTGAAAATACGACGTTGTAAATTATTATATACCCACCGTATATATATCTTGATTCGTGAATAAATCTTATGGACAAGTATTTCAGTTATACCTATAGTGCGAATCTAGCTCACTATAGTATATCTGGTATAAGGTATACGATAGTGCCTAATATTGGTTTCGCAATTCTGCCAGATGACGATACGTATGTAGGTACGAATATAGTCAGCCGTATCCCGGAAGCTGTTCGAAACGGTCGTAACATCAAGTATACCCACCTACGTACCGAATTTAATGGCAAACTGAATTTGCCACTCGGCACGTAAAGCAACGACTATTGCTAAACATCTGGCGTTTTCCTGCGCGACTCATGCCCATGGCGATTAAACAACACATAATATTTCAGATTTTGGCAAAGGGAACTACAACTCGAAACCCTTTACATTTACCTTTACCTATCAATTCAATGTCACAATGTTATACTTTTTTCAATACCGTTAATAAGATTGCAGCCTTTTTTTCGCACAATCATTATTCTTTACGAGGAATGAAGGAAATTATAAGGCGGGATCATTAAATTAAACTAATTACATCTTTTATAAAAGTATTATAGACACCCATAAATCTGCGGTTGAATTACAACCTTGATAATCCAATTATGAATTTCTCGTATTTCATTTCTTGAATGCCTCTCCCCCTCCCCTTAGTCACGTGTAAATATGAAGCTAGTGTACCACAACGATAACGGAAATCAAAAGTAATTGAATTCTGCTAGAGTTTCATCTCGTAGATACGTAGTACTCATTGATTCTCGGATCAGATATTGAAGAGTGAATTTCACTCATATTTTTAGGTGAAATTAATGAGTCTGAAAAAGCTTCGATTTGGTTTAAGAAAATTGGATAAAAATCTCGATAGAATTTAATTGATCGAGTAGTAATACGGAGGTAACTTGTTATGACTAACGATCTTATAGCTACGTTATAACTATGAATTATTAAAATTTCAAGAAAATACTTGGATATACGTAAAGGATCTGAATACGTTCTTATTACGCAAAAAAGTGATAAGCTGTTGTAAATTATAAACTGCAAATAAAAAAAGTTGCAAATTATAAACCAAATTCCCTTTTTTAAATTTCCTCACTTTTTTAGTGAGCTAGGATTATAATTCTGAAGCGTTTGTACACTGAGGACTGTGATACATTGAATAAGGTGGGACAGCAATTTGCTTTGCAGGTCGCAAATCCAGCTATATAACCTCCCATGATGTATATATAAATTTGGAATAACCAGTTCAGAGAAACTATATAACCAGAGATATAATGGCCGGGGGTGTTTTAAGAGACATTTGGTACAGCACGTTTCGGTAAGATCTAACTCCGATCGTAAGAGAATTCAACCCCTTAGCAGACCTCGTTGTAAATCCATCCGGAATCATAAACTGCAACTCATCTTCTCACATGAAACTACATATCTTTTCTATTTCTTCAGGCCGTTACGCGCTAGACCACGAACGCAGCATATATGCTCGTGATAATAATGACCGTAATAAAAATATAATAATGACAATAAAAGTAATACCAACAAGAATACTGTATAATGGTAAGAATGACAGGTATGATCAAAGCGAACGAGCTGCGTAATTGTAGGCGAGGCGTGTGCAATAGCAAAGAGAATTGAAGAAACCAGGAAAATTTATGATCGTTATTGTCGAGGCATTCGGGCTGCGTTTTCTATGGAACGTGTTGGATGGCACGTCGAAGGGAAGCAGAGGGTGTAAAGGGAAAGTTATTTACGTTTCCACAGGGTGAAGACACCTGATGCCTCGAATGCGTATACATATGTATGTACATACATAGATACGTGGAGGGTCGCGGCGAATGTTGCGCGTAGACCGTGTCAACGACACTTGACTCGATTTGATCGATTTGCTCGAAACCGAACTTCAATGCATATAAGAAGACTTGAACTTTTTCGAGTATTGAAAATCCCAGTACGCCTATAAGAACTCTGTACGTAGATTGTACACTGTGCAATAATGTAGTACTTGCTGTATAATACAACAGTTCGTCATTCTTTGCAATACAATTATTATACGTTTTGCTTAATCCTTTGTTCATTTATAATTAATTACAATTTTATAATACGTATATGTACACGTAATGTACAGAATTATACATGAAGAGATCCGTGCCGCCAAATATGAACATACAATGTCTCCTTTACAATCCACGTCTCACGTCTTGTGGCTTTAGGGGAATACCCGCCCGCAAATACGGTGGCTAGCGAGTAATGTGCCTGCATACCGATTGCTTTTGCGGTTTTTCACGCCAGCTTACCGGCAAAGAATCTAATTGCATTTTTTTTTTCTTCAAATTGTCGGTAACGATCTCGTGGTTTTTATTAATCCAGGATATGATACGTTGCACGAAGTGGAAAGTGATGTGATTAAAATTGCCAGAAATTCTCCAAATCTAATTGTAATTGTTTAATATTTTTTGGGAAAGGCAGAAACTGCTTTTGATTATCAGACAGCATATTCGAATTCCTTGGAAATGTTTACGTTTCGAGAACTGGATATTCGTGGAAATTACGTCTGGTTGTCTATTCAGACATCGTCAAAGAAGTTTTTTGTGTCCCGTAGCATAGCTGGGCTTTCGAAACTCTCGCCGGTGTATCCCATAATCTGGTCTTCTATGAAGATTGAAGAAGATGAATAGGAGGATGAAATGTGACGACTAAGATGTGCGAAATTTTTTTTACCTGCAGCTGTCATCTGTTTTGTTTTTATTTTTATTTTTATTTTTTTTGTTGTTTTATTTCTTATCTTTTCCTTTTATAATCACTTAAAAATATTTGCTCGAACGGGTTCCGGGCGTTCAACGTCGTTGTAAATCGCAACCGTTTCAATTTGTAACTCCGCTGTGGAAATGTAAGTCCAACGTTAAGCCGTGGAATTTCACGAGGCAGGATGCTCGTTTGAAAGTGAGGGAATAAAAAGTTAACTTTTTCTTTCAAGAGCCACATCCTAGCGAGCAATTTCGTTCAGCTTTTCAAAAATGCGAAGGATCTTCTTCAACGTCACGATTATTTGGTCTACCGAATCTCAACTTCCTACCCTGTCGAACTCCACCTTGGAGTTATTTCTCACAAAATGTGGATTTTTCTCTAGCGTAATACCTCCCTAGTAGGTACGCTACAGGTACATAAGTATAGGTGCAATACGTGTACGTATACACACATATACTATAAGGCCTACCCATACGTAGGTCTGCCCTTACACCTCGTAGATACATACATACGTAGTACATAATACCTACACGTACATACATATGGTGTCGCACAGTTAGGCACCTGCGAACGTATATCAGGCGTGTAGTCGTTGATAGGCAATCACGCCTACAATATCCGGTAGAGTCTGTAGCCTTCCCAAAACCAATACCAATTCTCCCGCACTTACGGTGCGGCGGTCCGTTTTCACCCGACCAGCCAAAGCCTCCAGTTCCAATCGCCACTTCCTGCAAAATTCATTATCCCTGAGACGGTGGTGGCACATTGCATAGAATTCAATGTGTGAGAATATATCTCACTGCTAGAATAATACATACGTATGTATGTATGTATGTATGTATTTTCATACCTATGTGAATGCATTTCATTATCAACATCACCACCACCACCATCATCATCATCATCATCATTATAATGATAATAATTTGAGTTCATCACCAGTTCAATCATTTCACCTTACATCCTTCTGAACAATAAGATTAGAGAGACCAACCGCTGCTCCAATTACATTTAGGATCTTCTATATAGCCCCGTGATTGCATGTGTTATTATCGAGAAAGGGATAATCCGAATGAAATTATAATACCTTAGAAAGCTAAAATTTTGACAAAATTATTCCTTTGTCAAGTATAATACGTAGGTATGTTTGTTATGATGTAATAATGAATGAAGGTACTTTTCGACGATCAACAAGACTGTGTTATACTTATACATCATCCAGAATATGATTAGTCTGATAAGATTTAGATTCGTATAACTATGGGATTATCAATAAAGCTAAATGCGATTCGTGCGGTTAGTCTATCAAGTCCTATACTATCAAGAAGATTAGGTAGATAACGAAGTCAGAATAATTTAATTCAGTGGAGAAATTGAAGCTCTGAGAAATTAGTACAAACGTAGACTAATAAAGGTTAATCTTATTATTCTTGCTGCCGCGTATCGTTGATGTATTTATTGTCATTCACTGTCGTTGTCATTAGGGTAAAAGTGTGGGAAGATCGACCATCAATTTTCATACAATAATTTACTATTCTTTCACTAATCCAAAATATAAAATCAAACTATGCAATTTCTTCGTTTCGACGTCCCCTTTCAGGAAAAAAACTAAAAAAGAAAACAAAAAAACTGTACTATACAATCAAAAATTTATTTCAATAAATTATGGTATGGTCTAGTTTTCGGGTACCTTTTGTGCAAGGAAAGAAAGATCCGCTAACACGGACCATATATTTGAGGTGAAAGAATGGATTAGGATGAACTTGGTCGTTATTTCTGAACGGATTGACGGAAAATATTTCCGCATCATTAATTGAAATTTGAAAAGTTTTCAAATTGACAAAATGGTGTAAACTTTGGTTTAAAATGTCGTAACTGCAGGACTGTTTTGTTTTCGGCTTTCGGGTATTACAAAATGTAGATAATGTCTACTATATCAGAATTTTTCATTTACTTATGTTTTGAGAGATTTCATGGATTAAACTTTCCCAACTGGTCCATCTTCCTCGACTTTACCTCGTAATATTATTACGTAAAGCTATGGAAATTTAGACAGGCCCGTGGGATTGACAGCTTGTATACCCGCCGGCTAGACAGCGCGAGAAGGTCTGCGGTGTCAGTGTCGGCTGCACGCTATTCGATACAATTAATGTCGACTCATTGATTGGATTGTTACGTGCCTCGTTGAGCAAGTTCTCGCCGCAGAAGGGTATGGAAAGGGGGTGCGTGGCAGAAGGGATGAAGTAAAGTTAGGCGCTAGTTCTACGCTGCTATTACAAACGCTCGACGCGCGATATCGGTTATATACGTATAACACATATAGTCATACACGTACGACATACACATCCGTGTATACATCCTACGACTATACATGCCATCGTCTCTTCCAAAAACAGAATAAGAGGATTCGGAGATGATTTGTGACATGTCGAAGATGCTGAAAATCGGGTGGGGTACAAAGTGCTAGTTTTTACCAAATCTCCAACTTGCGACGATTTTTCTATCGTTCGATGAAATTATCTACTTCACCGAGCTATACGGCTCTCCTTCGTCTGGGCGACGATCGTTTACTCTTGGACTATCGCGTACGGCTGGTAATTTTCATATAAACGTATGTGTGTAGGTACGTAGGTGTATGTAACAGTTCGTCAGAATTCTTCATAACACGATGAAAAACTTGCGATTTAGAGTTTTGAACAATTTTCATTCCTTACATATACGATTACCATCACGAGATGAAGCGAATTTTGAAAATATTATTTCCTGCAGGTATCATTATCTGGGTATTACATTGCCGAGGGTCAAGTAAAATGTGATACAATCTGCACATAGATATTATAGGTATAGGTATAATATCTAAAATCTTTGTAACGTAGCATCGTCGCCAGTCGATACATCTTGTTCCGTCCAGTGTCCCTTTCTGGAGCTCGTCGAATATCCCTCGTGTTCCCGGTAGTCTGGTTATTACTGGGTTATTGCCGGGTGTTACGCGTTAAGCTTCAACCCCTCTTATTCCCCCTACAGACCCGTCTCTCTTTTCACCCTTGCACACGAGGTCATCTATCTTGTGCAAGAAAGACTAAACGAGGTAATATACGGGACGGGGATATGGCAGCGTATCTTTTTTTTTTTTTTCAATTTTGTTCTATTTTTTCAAACTGTTTTTTATTTTTTTCCCTCTCATGGAAAGCTTTACTCGTAATGGTCAGACACAAATCCGCTAATTTATGTATACACTGTACATTTCTACCTTCGTATAAATCGATGGGCCAAACTATAACTATACATAGGTATGTATATTGTATACACCTAATGTAAAAATAAATATATTTATATAAAATTAATGTTATGTGCGTGTAATGAAGAGCCTTTCGAGGTGGTGGCCATCGCGTGTGAATTTGCGGACGAAATGGGTTTACTAAACATCTACCCAGTACTGTACCCTACCTACCTACCTTATGTAGATAGTTGCATATACTATCGTGGGGAATACGACTTCTGCCGAGGCGATGGGTATATGCATTAATTTAACGGCAGGGCATAAATAGCGCACATTCTAATTGAACAATTACACCCTAAGGCCGTAAAACAGAGAGACACGGAGCTTCGAAGGCTATGAATTTAGCAGCGTGGCGTTCACTGCGGCCATTCCGTCGTCTGTTTATTCCCGCGGGCTACGAGCTAGTGACACGGACTGCAAAAGGACGGACGGACGGACGGACGAACGAACGAACGGACGAACGAACGGATCGACGAACGAACGAACGGGCAGACAGTCGAGTGACTAGCACAGACTGACTGCTTTAGTACTACGGCTAACAGCTAAACTTTCTGATTAAATTGCCTCTTCCGATGCGTTAAACTCGTTCGTCTAAAGACTCTAAACCCGTCACGACGACTTTCATAAATATTATATATTCAGACGTTATACATATACCTATATATGTATATAGGTGGAAGGAGCAGAAACTATACCGTGACACGTACCTACCTATCACCTTTCTTTAAAAAATAATTTAACTATACCTATAATGCCAAACGACGGAGCTATACGATATTCCCTCCCTGTTAATATGTTAATGATCATTTATGCGACGGTTAGGTTAGGTATAACCGATCGGCACTTCTGTCCTCTGCCCCCTATTCTTCAGACGTCTAGACTTTAGGGAAAAAGGCGAATGCTTCAGATGAGTTAATCTACATTGACGTTTGGTTATTAGATTGCCAGCTATGCATATACTTAATTTTGTTATTTTTTATTTTTCATTATTTAGGGATACCAACATTTACGATTGACTGAGGTAGTTATTTTTGTGGAAATAAATCCAACGAAACCAGAAAGCGAAGTCTCTTTATTTAGAATTTAAATGGTACCCATATCTTTATCGACGGTGCATGAAACGCTGCAAGCTCCCCATATCGCCGGCTTACTGCCAAAATCCACTCGCGTAAGTACATTACGGTTATTTTCACTTTGCAGCTACTAAAGAACGTAAAATAATATTATCTTCCGAGTGGTATATATATGTATATGTATGTATTATAAAGGGGTCTCAGTACCGAGTTAAAACTTTTCTACGGAAGTGGTATTCCGCACAGCAATTGAAACTCAAAGATAAAAACGTTATACTCACGCGTTTTCGAGATTCTATATTCCTCAAAACAAATTTCATTCTGCACTTATACTTCATGGATTCTTATACCTACCTAACTCTCAAACCTCGGCGACACAACAACCATATCTTCTGCCAAGTCGTACCGCATTACGGGATTCTTAGCTACAACTGAAAGCATCTCGCTAGTGAAGAAGATCAGTTACAGGTCAGACGCGAAAGTTACGAACTCGTCCCCAGACGGTCTATCATCAAAATTCAAACTATGCTATACACTATATTGATTCGCTGCCATATAATAACTCTTTGCATTAATTACCTACCACAGGCTTAATATATACCTACCCTTAATCATATATTTTTAAGCTTTGCTGGATTCTCACGAAGAGCTTTGTAAAGCTCGACGTCAGGCATTCGCAACTTAAAACCCTGACTATGAACGAAGATTTTACGTGACGTTTGCGCGGAAAACAAGTTAAGGTGTAGGTACTGCAGTTGTTATAGGTAAATAGTATGACTAATTAATTTCATTTACCACATTTCGAAAAGTATATTCAAAGTTTTTACCTATATATATATTTTGATGAAAAATCTAGGTAAGAGTAATAAAATCTGAGAGGAAATAAACACAAAACTTCCGTTAATTAACTCCGTTAATTACTTAGGATTATTAACTCTGTTTATTACACTAATACTAATATGTTTGAAATTGAATTTATCGTGGAATTTCTTCACCTATACAAATTTACGAATGCAATGATGAATTTTTGAATTAAGAATTTTTAATACATCGTTTAATCAAAATTTAATAATTAGGACTGAATATTAATGTGTATTCGTGTCCTTATTATACTAACAGAACAAATCGTCGAGGTTTTTAAAACCAAAAACTTTTTTCGAGTAACGTTTATTTTCTGAACAATGAAAGAAATTTGTTTTTTTTTTTTCCTATAAAACGTATGTATAAAGTATATGCATAAGTTGGTCCATGGCATTGCATCGGAAAGAAACCATTCCGTCCAATTTGCTTCAGTTGGCACTGGTTGCGTTGGCGACCGTGCATCTTGTTACATATACATACCTAGCTTGTGTATGTATTTACTTACATACATACATAACAATGTATATATGTATAATCTACCAAACTGTGTACCGTGTATACCAACACTTGAGGAATATTTATATAGCTGCAGTGTCGGCAGGTGCGCCAGGCACTCGTGGACCTCGTAAAAGCGTCCCGTTCCCACGACTACGACGACCGCCCACACCACGATACCCGTAAAGTTGACCAATCTATATCGTAAACCTTCTTCCCGCAGGTTTCGATCCGTGTTGCACCAGGAGTTTGGAAGATTCGCGTGTACAGAGGAATCAAAGGAGGTCTTCCAAGGCAGGAGCAGAGGCGAGTCTTGCTTAAATGGAATAGAAGCTGTTCTAAGGGTAGTCGAGTACCAGGTTGGTTGAAAGCTGCTTTGACCTGACCAGACGAAGCCTCCGTAGATCCTTGAACATTTAGGAAACTAATGCTGGTTATTCCATGAACTGAACCAGCCCTTCAATAACTCATTTCATGTTTCATCTCTGGTATGGTCGGGACTCGGATCTATATGGTCTTCATATCATGTATGGGGATTTAAAGTGGGGAATAAAAAATAAAAAAAACAACCTGAAATAAATGGGAATCGTGGTTTAATGCAGGAGATTTTTTATTTAGTTTAGTTTAGTCTTTTTTATTCTTTTTTTTTTTGTTTATTTTCCTGGTCATCCGGCAGCTTATCGTTGTTATATGTATATGTATATAACCTGTATATACTCCCATCTTACCAACCAACCAATGGAATTATTTATAGTTACGATAACAGCCGTTGTTAAACGCGGCGCCGGAATATTAGATTGGAACAAAGCGTTAGAAATTCATCGCGATTAGCGGTATACTATAAAAAGTTAGGTGCGATGTTGAAGCACAGCATAAAACAACCCCTGCAATGAAAGTATCCGGTCCCATCTTGCCACGTATATATACAGAAAAAGTATTGTTGCATAATGAATACAGTTCAAAGTATAACAGCCAAGCTGATTGAAATAAATATAATCCGGCTGCAGTGTTTGATAAAATATATAGATGACAACGACGTTTAGCTATATGTTTGGAGGAAATGAAAAAAAAAAAAAGATTTCTAGGTGAACCATTCATTGATTGTAAATCACGCTTCGTTCATCGTTATACTGGTAATACTGTTACCAAGTTGATATAGTCACATCCATATAAGTTTAATGGAAATCAGATATTTTAAACCATTCAAATAAATAATGAATACCCACTCTCGGAGATAAGGTTGCAGATGATAATCACATTTTCATTGATTATTACAGGCATATTGTATGATAGATTATTATGAATATCGATAATTTTATAATCCATAGTGAATATTGAATAATGTTGTAAAGAATTTTTCTAAGTTTTGGCAACTTGTTAATTTTATTACGTTAGTTTAGGCGGTTTTGTATAGGTATAATGTGTTTGCAGAGTAAATTGAAAACTTTATAAAAGATTATAATGATTTACATTTTGTTGAGAATTGTGAAGCTATTTAAAGTGAAAATTGTCACTCGCAGCAGCACCACGTAATTATAAAATTGATTTTTTTTTTTTTTCTTCTTATTCTTATTTTTTGTTTCATGTTCATATAGGTATAGAAAAGCTTGCAGTTCCTTTTCAAGTGTACAATTATCCACGTATTTGCATAAGCTTCTTGACGTATTATTCAACTTTCATAGAAACACGTGAACTAAACGAATTTTCCAACCATTTAATACACAAGCAATACATAGGTATACGAATATGCAAACTCATCATTCACGGGAATGAAATTGCAATTGCAATTGCAATAGTAAAATTTATCAATTTCTTCACTTGTATACGTACTACGGTTATAGTGAATATTCATTAACGATCAACTTCAGTTCCGTTCAGTGATTCCAGTTACATTAATCCAACCCTTATATTATACCCGTATTCCGCGGCAAATTTACCAAGTATATAGATATATATTATGTGACAAGACTATACCCGTGTATGAATATAATGTATAGTTCACTGTACCTAGTAAACCTGAAGTATATGTATATCTAATAGAATGCTGAAGGAGCAAGAGTAGGCAAGAGACGAACGTCGGAGGGTGACGTGGAGAGGAGGGGCTCGTTTGCAACCCTTATCAGTTCCTACCTAATGCTGACGCCGTTGCCATTATATAGCTGTGTATAAAGTGTATCTCTCCCTCTCTCCTCTCTCTCTCTCTCTCTCTCTCTCTTTCTCTCCTCTCTCTCTCTCTCTTTCTATTTCCCCCTTTCAACCCCAAGACTAACCACAGCTCTTCACTATTCGTGTAGCTTCTATACATAGGAATAGATTAGGTTATTTTGTGTAACCTGCAACTACAAGCAGCAAATTATTAGACGCTGACTGTATACAGCTTGACGGTACCTACTCCTTACTTAACCACTGATTGGACGGTACCAAGGGAAATTTAATGATTCTATTAATTTCTGACAATCAGATGAGTTTCCGAAACTTTTTATTCCTATAATTTGGAAGTTATAAAGTAAGTTTGTACATACATACCCGAGTTGTTAATGCTTAATATAATATATTGTAACACGTGCACATATGTTTCAGTTTCTAATTTCTTATTGAATTTACTGTTACTAACTTTGGACTGATATATAGTCAAGAGATAAATATCTACGAGGATATTATAAAAAGCAGACAGATTTTTGTATTTTTATTTTTATGTATATAAGAAAAACGTTTTCGAGATAAAGGATATATATGTTTGTTCAGTAGGTATATTGTACAGTCGATTTCACACATCTTACATTCTATTATTTCAATTCAACTGGACCAGATTTTTTAAGGCTGTGCCTTTCGTCTCGAAATTTTATTTTTTCGTCGTTAAGCCTTCTAGTTGCGACGATGTGAACTTTTTTTTTTTCAAAAATTATATACAATAGTTTGACACTGCAGGGATCATAGAACTTGCACTAAATTCGAAACATGCCAATGGGGAAAGAAATAATTTTTCATAATTATCTACTCGATCAATTTCAATTTGAAATCTCACGATGACAGCCTACGGACTCCTCAACTCCTAGGTCTCAATCATGGTGAATTTTCACAATTTCGCACCTTCGAGTCTCGTCCCGAATTAGTTACGTCATAATTAATTATGACGGAACGGATATAGTCGGGGGATAGGTAATAACTACTGGCCATTTATTGTTAAAAGTATTAATTATAACCAAGAGTGATATCTCACTGTCTAGTTTGCCAGGTTAAAAGTGATATTCATTGTTCTACTTTTATTAATCTTAACTTTTCTTAGAAAATTTCTTCGTCTAAGTTAGGTATAGCCGTTCACTAGTTATATTAAGTTCGCGTTAAAGAGTGGTTTATATCCACGTAGGTATACCGAAAATCCCCGTTCAACGACATTTGACGTTTTTGATACGGGCGCAAAGCCTTCTTAGACGTGATGACGTCAAACGTTGGTTTTACTAGGATCGCGATTACGAGTCTCTGTCTGGCGCCGAAGTCTTCCGCTGCACCGAAGCTGCGATATTCAAATCCTAAGACATCGCCAAGACTGACGTTGGCGGACGTGTTTTGTATATATACATAGGAATGTATGTATATAAATGTCAAAAATTGGCAAAGTACGACGTCAAAGCAGGCCACGTACGTATCTCTCTCCGAGACTCACTTGGTGAAATAGCATTTTTACATCCTTGCCTAGACTGTGAAATTGACAGAGAGATCGAGAGTGAGGGAGAGGGAGAGGGATAGGACGGGAGATCAAGAGAAGTTGACGATTTCATCCACAGCTGTAAATTGCACTCTCTTTGTTTACTATTTGGCTTATAATACTAAAAACGTTTAAATTTTCAGTCCACCTTTTGTCATATTATCCTGCATACATGGCGTGACGAGTTTTACAACGACGTCGCTCGTTCTGACGTGACGTGGAAAAATGACAACGGGTATAATTCATATCCGCTTTGTATAAGCTATGCAGATAATACAACGTTTGTCGTTCCATTGACGAGAAAATTAGATTTTGTTAGGAGACAAAAATAAAAAGAATAAGAAGAGTATACGGAACGAAAAAATAAAAAAGGTAGGTACATATAAAACTACCAGCAGAGAGTAATTTATCTAGCCGTAGCTCTATCGTGACACTTTCAAAGGCGCGAAGAAAAATTTTGTCTGTAATAGAATAGGTATATATGCGTTATATCCGAGGTATAAAAGTATAAAGGGAAAAAAGGTTAAGCATCAGAAGATGTAGGTAATTTAGTATATTATAATTATATATAAGTATATTATTATGCGGATATTCTGACGAATGATTACTGCGTCAGCAAACTGACCCCGAAGCTCTTTGTGCAAATAACGTGGACCCATCATCTCCGCAATGGTATAGCATAGATGCAATTTAATCAAGGTAAAGTTCGAGTAAACGCGTGTTACTGACACCACTGAAGCGCAGATCACAGATCAAGAACTCCCTGCAGCGTCTCCGAGCCATAGTTCATTTGCTCGATCTGCACTTACGTGGATTAACCGACCACCAAATTCTAACTCCAAAGTTCCAACAATTCCTAACAGCCTAGGTATGTACGTATATATCTCGATCGTTGAAGAAACTTCATTCAAAGCTTATGAGTATCTACGCCTTTTGAGGCGCATGTACATACATATGTAAATTATCGGCAAATACTGTAGATAAGTTCGAAATTAATGTTTGAGAAAAAATGGTTTACTTCGGGTTTGTCTTTTAGAACGCACATAGATTTTAAGAATGAAAATTTTCAATTTTTTCGCTGCCTTCGTAAAGTGAGATAAATTTTTTTTGAAGAATATTGAACGGAGGTGGTCCGAAACTATGTCGAATCAGTATAATAAAAAAGAAAAGAAAAAAAAAGAAAAGAATGAAAGAAAAACGAAAATAAAACCCTGTGTACATACATGTATAAATTTCGCACTTGTTTGTCAACCTCCGAGACGAGAAACGTGCAAACATCAAGGATCGTGGCCAGGCCTGCTTGCAAGCTCGTCTCCTGCTGGTGGACCAGACATCCATAAAACTGCATAAACCTAGAGATAGCCGGAACGCTGATGCTGCACTACCTCCATCCGCCATGCGGAGACACGCTCGATATACAATAACGTTCATAGCGCGATGGGTCCTTCGTTGATTGTCAGAAAAATGTATATCATAGAGCAAATAGTGTACCTGAAGTTACATTTTATATATATTTCAGATTTTCCATCCGTTCGTATACCATTCCAAATAAAATAATCAAAACAAAAACTGAAAAAAAAAAACCAAAACTAGATACAGACATACCAGACATACCAACTTCAAACAATTTTCAAATCCGTTGGGAATTTTGAAAAATAATTGTAGGTATTTGAAATGTTTGATAATTTCGTTGTAATATTTATTCTAAATATTAAACTAAACGCAGAATTATTTTAGATAGTTGACAATTTCTGAACTGAAATATTTTATTAGAAAACTAATAACGGAGATGTTATTATATGCGAGTTAGATTACCTACGTTGCTGTGCAAACAGACACCTGACAACGATGCTGACAGGAGTATTAGTAGTAGGATGCCGTGGGTAAGCAGCCCGAAAACAACAGGAATATTAGTGTTGTTCGGATCAGTGAACAGAACACAGGAATTACCCTTAGTATAAGACGATAATTGCTGATCAAATCCTGTTGATCTCCTACCTTGTCGTCCTAATCAACTATTTGATTACACACACAAGTAGATCTATTTTCCCAATTTCTATATAATGATCATTGAACATTATACTCTGCGAACAATCAAATGTGAAAAACTGAGATATTGAAAATCATCATTAATCGGATGGTGTTTGGTCGGGGATAATTGATTAATGGACAAAATCCGAGAATAAGGACGCGAAGTAGTGGAAATAATTTTAATTTTTTTAAATTTTACCACTCGCCTGACGTGTATTAAAATAACTGTGAAATACGAAAGCACGCGCGAAAGATTAGAACCAAGGTGGCACGTTGTACTCTGTAATATTATTATAACAATAAAAAATGTAAAAAAAAATTAAAAAAAAAAAAAAAAAATACACAGACCAAAAAAGAAAAAAAAGGGCCGAGATTCGTATCGGGGCGAGAATTTTCTGTTCGTTTTATGGGAATAACGGTTGTAAAATAGCTTAGCGACGGTTAAACGAACGACGTTATATATATATACGTTGTTGCCTGTATTACCATCCAACCACAGCGCGAAGGTATAAAAACGTTAATTATTACACACCGAGTAGAGTAGCTTTGAAGATAAACGAAAGAGTTAAGGCTCGGATACAATATATTAAAATAGGTTCGCGCTCTGCCTAGCACGTCAGTTGATTAATTACCACGTTATATACACTTATACATTCTCCTGTATACGTGGGACGATTAATATCAACGTGTTTATCGACGTCTCTCAACCCCGCAAAAGCCAGGGGGTTTGTGGTTCCTTACAGTATTAATAATATGCCATTTTTATGAGGGAAAATCGCTGCGCCCCAACCTCTGGTAAGCCTACATCTATATTCTACGTTAACCCGTTTAGACAGTACCTATACCTTGCCTAGTCTCGTGTACAAGGCGACGAGACACGCACGTTTCGACGAAATGAAGCGAGCTGTTTACTGAAGGGCAGCTGGCTCGATCGTCGAGAGGGTTTCGCGAGGGGTTCGCTGAAGGGCTTGGGCTAGGGGTGAGTTTACCCGTGAGCACCCGGCCGTCTCCGAATTCCGGATCGCTACTCGTTAAACAACTGAAGATTGCTGTTCGCGGGATAAACCTTTGTTCTTTAATACTACGGTTCAAATCAGTTTCATGTATTCGAAGAAATTTTCTAAATGGTAAAGGGAATTAGGACGAGGTAATGAAAACAAAAAAAATCAAATTTTTTTATTCAAAAACTCATTGTAAAAAGTTCGTCAATACCAATCGAGAAGTGACTTGCCAAAGCTGCTTGCTTTAGGTTCATAATCCGTGAATTTTAAGCCTCTGTAGTATTTAATGTTAATTTAATTCAATTAAATGCGGAAAATCAATAAGCACTGCTTATTCAATTTCTAGGTATTTATCAGATTTCACACGCCACGGATCGTGTACAATATTATTGTAAAATTACCCTCTAGGGTCGTGTCTAGCTTCGTGCTATACGGACAAGGTGTTAAAAACACCAAGTAACGGATACGAGTTGCAACCCAACTATATACCTCCTCCTATATAAATAACCTTATTGTTAGTTTCCCACCTCCGTGTTTGCGGCTAATAATCACAGAACTCGTCATCACCCTGTGGAGGAAGATGGGCTGACCACGAACCGTCCAGGGGTGTGTAACATCCATTTTATTATCAAACGTCGACCAAGCGAGGCAGACTCGAACGTAGCTAGTAGCTACCAGATAGCTACCTACCTACCTACCAGGTTGACGTTGCCTCACCGCGCAATATGGCAATAACCCAAGGGGGAAGTCCCTCCGGACAAACAGACCTTCGCTGAGGCGAACGCGCGTCGCTGAATGAGAGAGATTTCACCCAGCTACATGTACAGAGAGATTCAAAAATCATTTCCTAACGGAATTAAAAGCTCTGACAATTACACAAAGCAGTAGATCTTATAATCAGCTTTGAACTGGAGTCACAGTTATTTTATAACGGCCTTAAAAATGCGGTGAAAAAATAAAGAAAAACTTTCTCGAATCTATATTCTCTGTATTTTGATACCAAAGGCTGTTATTTTTTAAATAAACTGTATACCCAACGAATTTGTTTGTTGTGAACCGCGATGTAGAGAGACTCCTTGCCGTGCGCTTATACATATTTCTGTAGCTAGTTTGAGACGGTTATAATCCTCTGACACGGGTATAACCCGCTAGTCAGGCCCAAGGGAGGATCCATGAAGGCCCTCGGGCCTGAGCAAACTAACCCAGAAGTGTAACGACGAGAACCTAGAGAGAGGTGCTAATTGGCATACGTATGTAAGGAGAACTTATGAAGCCCGCTGTACACAACGTTTTTCATCGCTATACAGACAAGTCAGAATATTTTCTCCAATTTTGTAGAAGATGTGGAAAAATGTTTCATACGATACCCAACTTGTAGTAGCTATGGCACTAAGGTAGACGTACGACAAACAGTGGCAGCAAATTTTTTTTCAAAAAAAGTAAAAAAACAAAAAAAAAAATCGCTTTTCCACACTTTTTTTTTTATTTCATCGGAAATTATCATCACAAAACTTCCGAGGTATAGGTACTGCTGAATATTCAACGATACCGAATTGAAGTGTTGTTCGTACATCAAACTATGAGCTATCGACTTTCGAAGCGGAATGTTCGGTGAGCGGAAAAGCCCGCGTGGACGAATGAGCTTCTTAGCACCTAGTGAGTAGCGTCCGCTTTCTTGCACCTACTTCGGGTAGGGAATAACTCATGGTTAGCTGATCGGAAGGATACTTTATCATGTAACGGTGGATTCGGCTCAATCTACTTTACATTTTCGGTGGTAAAAATAAAGTTTGAAAAATAAAAGCTCGTAAGTCCGCTATCAATCACTCGCCGGAATAATATGCAGTTTGAAAAATCTATTTCACAAATATTTTTCGTGTGTAGGTATAATATACCTATAATGTATACTTATCATCCCTATACCTATATATGTATACGATTTTTGTATTAAATAAAGACTATATACAACAGATTTTATGTCCTGATTTCTTCAATACTGAATCGACCTGTATACCCATGGATTTATATTATACACATATATATACACATAGATGCATATAGTCAGACGTCCGAAAGCACCACGCTTCGGTGCGTTTCGGATATCGCTGCACTCGACTTCAAAGCCGTGGGCACCGACGTCGGCAGTCGGTATGTACCTACAGCTACCGCGCTATCATCTCGACCGTTTCACATTTCGACCTGAAGCGGGAACGCGATACATGTATATACGAGATCTGCACTGAATGTCACGTGAAACCGACGAACTAATAAACTAGCTGGTCTTTGCCCCTCGGTTTTGCCGCTCTAACGGAGAATAGTGGCTGAAAAGGGGGATGGGGTTAACGTAAAATAGAGTTGAGAAATCTTTGAGGAACGGTTACTTGCCTTGCCCCCCCCCCCCCCCCCCCCCCCCCCCCTCTACTCCCCCCTCTTTTGTAAGGTGAATCGTACCGTTAAACGACATAAAGTTGTAACGACTCAACGAGAAACGGCATAAGAACACTTTGAAATTAATTTCCCGTAATATCGCCTGATAAGGGTAGTAGTAACAAGAGCTATGCCGTTAGCGCTCCGCGCTATTGTGTTTTGTTAACGCGATCGTTACATTCAAAGTAAAACTTGTGCGCGCCGTTGCTGGTGTATGTATGTATGTACGAGTAAAGGTAGGTATATCGTATATATATGTATGCGAGTACGGAGAAAAATAGTTGAAAAAAAAAAAAAAAAAAAAAAAAACTAAAAAAGTTATAGAGAAAGAGAGAACATGGTGGTGCATTAGAGAGGGATAAAAGAATTTACGTCAAACGTAGATATCCGTGACAGTTCGTAGCTCGATGGGTTATGATAAATCACGTTGCCAAAGAAACGCGTGTATCTCTCGATGTTATTTCAGTCGCTGTCGTCGAGCAGAGAGTAGCGAGTGAAGCGAACCAAAGGTTTGCTACTTTTTTCACATTCGTTCACTCACGTATCATGACGGGCGACACAAAGTCTAAGATCCATGGAAAGATCAAAAAATCTTTAGAAAATATTCAAGGGGTTTAACCAAAACTGACGAAGCTATATAATATACATTGGGATATACCGCAGGCTCGATTCGGGTCAAACTTCATTCGTACATCGTGTTTTCCTTTGACTTCAAATCACCGGGTTTATCGGGTGGAAAATATTGATGTAAATCGTATGAGTTTCAGTTTATACAACGTGTACCTTCAGTGCACACGACGTGGAGTATTTAAGATATGACTTAAACGAGTTGGTATAACAAAACAGCAGTAGTAATATCGAACTTGGTCAGCCAGAAAATAAAAATAAATATAAAAATAAATTACCCTCTATACTTTGCAGAGGGTAGGTAAAATTCTGTTAAAGGCTGTATTCTCTTCATACGGCTTCACCAAAATAGTGCTGTCGCGTTTTATTGGTTTCTACAACTGCGTTGGCACTTTGAGCTTCACATTCTCATACACGTACCATACATACATATACACGGTACCTATAACGTACTATGCTGTTATAGATTCTATCACAGCGTCAAATATTGATTCTGTAAGTGCCCGGGCATCTAGGCATGTGTATAGAAGATATCGGGGTAAAATTATGAGGATGCCGAAATTTTTTTTTCATAACTAACAAAATCTGATAAAATGTGCTTCAATCGATGTCAGCTTAAAATCGAACTTCATAATGAAGTCATTTATAAAAATGACTTAAAACAATGAACTATAAAACTGATATCAGTTTATGATGCGTCTTATTCGTTGGTACCCTATCATGCCCCCGGTCTTCCCCTACGTATGCATATACACACAGCTGTTATAGATATATATATATATACGTATATGATCATGTACGACTGCCCGTTTGGCGTATGGAAAAACGATAAAAGAAATCAGACACGCGAAGTATAGAGGGTTCATTTTCTGTTTATTATTTATAGAGCCGGAAAGGCTAACTGAACGTAAAAGCTTAGGACAGAATGAAGGGCAGGGGAGGTCAATATAGCGTCTGACGTCACGTGACGAAGTAGATACTTCCGAGTACCTTCATACTTGCGGATACTCAAGTCAAAAAGAGACTAACATCAGAGCCTTAAGATCCACTCGCAGCTTTCAATTTTTTATACCTCGTAAACAGGGAAACACTTTTCTCCTACTTGGCCTTTCTGCCTTCCGCAGGAAAGCAAATTTAACCATTACAGTAGCGCTATGAACATATACACATATATATCTATACAAGATATAAGTATGTAAGCACGTATGTATGTACATACGTATGTACGTACATTTGTATATATAGGTATGTACGCAGAACAACTTTACGAGTCTCGTAATGCCTGACTATTTTTTGTCTGACCGCACACAGGACATACCTACTACTGCCGCGTTAATACTTATTGTTAGGTACGTACCTCGGCTACTACGTACTTTCAGTGTTTTCGACCTGGACGTACATACATACGTAGATATGTATGCTACATATGTACATATACATACATACATACATACACGGAAGTACTGAAACCTGTACATTGTTGGCAAGCGATAACGGCACACATTATCACGAGTAAATGTGGCGAAAAAGTAGTCAATTGAGTAAGGTTAGCCCCTATGTATACCTACAGTTTATTGTCCGAGTGTAAAGAGCGCTTTTTGCGACTGACCCGTGACACGATTGACTACTGTTTCGCCACATTTACTTCTATCATGCTTTGCCAGTTTAGTACGATATTGCTGTTAAACTGTGTGCTATGTTACCATGCATTGACTTAAGTAATGATCAATGCAGGTTGAAACAATGAAGACAATACTTCTTATTTCAATAGATTATTAAATTAAATTTATTTCCTATACTATCACTTATATGTATCAGTTTGTCTTTTTTCCTTTATTTTTTCTTGACAAAGGATGTCACCTCGATGAAAATTTTTCAGTTTACAATTATCTATACGACTAAATTAACTGTTAATATATTTCATTTATTAATTATTCAAATTTCAAGAGATCCCCGTTAACCAACAGGAAATTACTGCTTCGTGGAACATCGCTACTTCACAGACACGTTTTATGGCCAACTCCGAAGCTTTGTTTGCTCTATTCAAGGCTGATACTTCATTATTTGAAAACTTGACGGCTCCTATCCATGAATACCTACCTCATCTCTTCGTTTACGTGACGCTTTACCGCGATAACGATCCTCGATAACCTGTCTGGCTCTCGTGTTTCCTCTCAAGTCTGGTAGAAGAAATTCATCTTGCGTCAACGTTAACGGCGTAGTATTCTAACTACTACCATATTACGATGCATTTGGGCAATGCAGAGATATGAAAGAAATATTTAATACGCATTATATTTCCGTAAAATAACCACAGAATTAATTCCCTTTATAGTCATTGCGGGTCAAAATGACCCGAGTTTGAACTTTGAAGGCAAATATCTTATTTTTCCCAAAATGAATACCTTCTTTGTGATTCACACTATAGTACCTTTTTTCCCTAAAACTACCATATCTCACGCGTTTCCCTACTATAATTTCACTTAAAAACATTGAAAATTGAAAAAGTTAGGATTTTTTGAGTGAAAAAGTGTCTTTATTGCGCATTGACCGCTTTACGATTTCTTTTAAACATGTTGCCATTTGAATTTTGATATACCGACTGTCACTGTATGTTTCGGAATGTTCAAAATATTTCTTAGTGTTTTTTTGGCTTCGATTGAACTCACAGTTTTCACGTGGCAACCGTTTAAAAATGGGCTTGGGTCAATTTGACCCGGGTGACTAGCTTGATTGTAATCGGAGGTGTGGCTACGAAGGGTTAAACATTTTTGTATAACAATTTACAAATATCGTTATTTACGTAATAAACAAAAAGAATTTCACAAAAGTCGTTACATGTTAAGTCAAGACATGATAATTCCATTTTAATTATTAGAATATTTTTTACAGTTTCAAAGTCAAACTAACCTATTCCTTTCGCATAGAAGCCACCGTAGAAGATCAAAATATGGCAATTTTTGATGCCCATCAGTTAAATGTGAAGTCTTACAAATTTCAGCTCGTTATATTGTGCCGTTTCTGCACAGATCCTTCGTCGAGTTTGTTGGACAGACCAACATCTGTCTAAAATCTTGTTTTTCGGGTTCTGAATGCCAGAAAACACAAAGACTCGTTGGAATTAGCAAAAGTCATTTTCGACCGATAGACCAATACTTTTCTTATATCGCCAATGTGATGAAAGTAGAAAGGAAATTGCGAAAAATAAAAGGCGTGAATCTCTCCTCTGCTTCATATCAGCTATCCTCGCTCTCTCTCTCTCTCTCTCTGTCTCTCCTTATTATAGTATTCTTGCTTATTAAATTTTTTTATGTATCGTATTCATATTCTATCTTTTGCATACTCTTTCTGACACTCGAGGGCACCTGTCTCTTGGGCAATAAATTTTTCTATATTTATGTATGTATACATATCTTTCTCTGTATCTATACGTATTCGAAAAGTAGAATATTGTTTTTATTTTTCAAGTATATAGCTTATAGTGGTGAAAGTTTCTGCTATGAGAAACTCGCTCTAGATACTCGAACGTTGGAGCTTTTAATTATAACTAGAGATAGCAAAGGCGTAGGGTGAGTCCTTGGAATTACCGGGACGGACCAACGTAGCGGACTTCCACGGGCGCGTAAAAATACAGAGCTTTGTCGTAATTAATAGCAGCGAGGATGTCGCGGGAACCTCGACGATTCCACGATCTAATTACTCGGTCTGTTTCGCCCACGGAGAACGGCTAAGGGTCAAATTCCTCTACTAGGTGAGATTGGCGTCGGACCCACGCCGCCTGTTACTACTAGCCATGGCGTAACGGGCGGCGGACGTCTCACTGACTTACGCTACTAAAATACAGAGTTCTAAGTCTTTGCAGGTGAAAATGCTACGGTCTCTGAAGCTCGACTTTTAAAATTAATAAAAGGTCACAGAACCGCGTAAAAGTCACTCCTGAATAGCATAGATTAAATAAGAAACTGAATCTACTCTTTCATTAATTCTAGATACTGGCGAAAAGTTTAACGTCGAGTTTAACCGTTATATAGTTCATACGCGGGTAAAAATTTCAACGTTGGTTTGTAATTTCACGCTCATGGTAAGAAAAATTCTTTATCCGATCGTATATGATGGTGGTTAAAAAATTGTTAGGGTATATTAACGAAAGTTTCTTACAGACCGTATCTATCAGTCGAAATAGCTGTAAATAGGTAAAATTATAGCTCGCAATAGCGCGGACCCAGGCGGTTGGTTCTACGTAGCGATTTCAAAATGTTCGTAGCACAGTTTTAAGCGTAATTAAACGCAACTGGCGCAATCGCGTATCTCGATAGCCCGTAGACGCAAATGTCGCACCGTTGGAACTGGATTACATTTGCCAAGTTAGATTACAACCGTATTTCCCTTGCGATCGTGTCGAAGTTTAATGGACAGAGATCTGACTAATACTTTTTAGTTTTACATGACATTGCCAGCTCGCTTTACACTCCCTGTACCAACGTATATAGGTATATACCCGACAATCGTTTCTAGCTAAGGTTACGTCGACATGACCCGAGGCTCTTCCGGTAACTACGTTTGTATAAATACAACGCTAGAGTACCTATTAGGACGCTGCGCTTCCCTTGATAACGCTGGTTTTAATTAAAATTAACGCTTTTCTAGACAACAGACACACTCTGCCCCGAGTGCAACGCGATACTTACCGACAGACACATCAAACACGAATTTCTCATTGGCCAACTACGGTCGACCGTCTAGTTTTTACTGCTGTTAAATTAGCTTTCGCGCTATATTTGCTACAGAATTACGTGACGCAAATTTTCATTTGTTAATTTACTTATTTGTTATAATGATTAATGATTGGTTTAACTAACTACCAATATCATGATGTGAAAATCATCAGCATAACCAAAAGTTGAAGAAATAAATATGAATATTTTATTAACTATTGGGCAGGGTTCAGAAACCCGAATTGTTTCTTATTATACTTTTTACGATTGAATTTAATTGGACGGCGTCGAACGTGGAGCCACAAGTCAAGCTCAGCAAGCAACTCGTTGGCCGCGACCCTCGAAGCGGTGATACCCCTTGGAAAGCGAGAAAGGCGAGCAAGCAAGCGAACGAACGAACGAACGAGTCGAAAGCAAAGAACAAAGGGTTTCGGGCCCGTAGCTGTATAGGTGTACTAGGACTTCTCAAATACAGACGAGCTTTACGCTCTCGGTTCAGCTTTTCCACCGCTACGCACTCGACTCGTAGAGCAAAGGAGCTTTCGCGTCAAGGGAACGTTCTTCAAGATGTGGATAGGCTCAGGTTTACAGTATTTGTGAGCCGAATGGAATAAGAGGAAGAATAAAACTAGTGGTGGAGAAAATAAAAGAGAAAGCAGGTGAAGAAGGAGAAGAGAAAGTGAATGAGGAAGAAGAAGTAAAAAATTGAAAGGGGAAGGGCAAGCCAGCAAGTCGGCGAGTCGGCGAACAAGGTGCGGTGATTAGGGCATAATCACAGCTGTCTAGACACACACACTGCCGAGAAAAGCGCAGGAGAGACTGAAAGCCAGAAAAGAAACGCCGAGTGCCCAACGAGTCTGGACCAAAATGACGTAGGTGTGAGATTCCTTAGAGGAGTAACAACTGAAAAAATATCACGTTTAGTAAAAGGAACACGATGGCTTATGCACAGAGCGTTAATGTCGCGGTTGAAGAAAAAGAAGAAGAAGAAGAAGAAGAAGAAGAAGAAAAAGAAAATTATATAAATAACCAAAATTAAAATTGCAGTCCGTAATGAATTGTGTCTGGAATTCGGGCATATTTTTCTAACAATAAACACGAAGCTCTGGGGCTGAGTTTTATTACATACATTTATGTATGTATGTACATGTATATATACATATTATAACGTTACTCTGAAAATACCTACGTGACACGTGCTGTCTATAAGGAAAAATCGTAAAATTGATTTGATATTTTTTTTTACGGGAAATAAAATCACCTTATTACACGGCTTCCTTATCGCACCTTTAACCGTCCCATACGAAATTTTAAGTAAAGTTTGGCCATCTCGTATCTACGTGGTGCAAACTTACGCCTGGGTAAACGTTGCATGAATTTTACGATCAAGATTATTAATATAGCTATGTATACATATATCAGGGTGTTTCAAGAAAATTCAGTTTTTATTTTTTGTCTTTACCTCCCAGCCATGAAATCTGTTGTTTTTAATCTAAGCTTGAAACTCCCAGAAGATGTAGAAGTTTCCAACTCAAATAAACAAGTGAAACTTTACGCTTTTCTTTAATTCTTAGAACGAAAAATCGTTATGACATTCGCAAGGTTTGATTACTTTCTTTGAAAATGCTACTTATTTATTTTTCTACTTACTTTATGAAATGTCCCTTCCAAAGATTCGATAAAGCATATGAAAATCATAATATTATATTATATACGAAATAATGTATACCTACTACATATAAAAACTAATCAGCAACTCGAAAAAGCTGACAGATTCTTTCGTTTGAAAGTTATTGCACGGTCAAGCTAGCGCAAAGTTCTGCAGTCGAAACTTTGAACAATAACTATCGACATTTCTACTAACAGTTTCTCTCGCATGGTTCGAAGCTGGAGCCTTTGACAACTATCGACAGATTCCGTACAGCAAAGGGATTCGTGTTCAATCTGTACGATAGAAGTGAGGTATAAAGCGTTGCAACGGTGAAACAATTAGTAAAATAGTTTCGTAGAAGCCGTTACGTTGCGTTTGCTCAAAACTGACAAACGCACAATCGTTTGAATATTTAGCTTTATTGGTCGTTTCTAATTATCGTTTGAAAGTTACCGTCGCGGTTGGTGCAAAGCTTAAACGGCTTTGACAACGAACAGCTAGGTAGGTATATCTACACGTCGGATACCGAACCTTTTCCTTGGTGAAACTCTACAAGGAGTTACGGTAGGGCTTATCAAGTTTTAGTGGGCAACGGAAGCAAGACGCTGCCATGACGCCGCCTCCCAGTTTCATATCGGATAAAGCGTTATATCCCTCTCCCTATTCCACACGTAGGAACGGGTAATACAATATTCACTTTGCCCAATCTGTCGCGGTGCAACAACGCGTCTCGAGGCAATTTTTACAGGTTTAAAAATCGCTTATCCACATACACGTATGTACCTATACATATATAGATGTACATACCATTATACTTATAATACATATACTTATATATGTATACACACATTATCGCCGAACTATTTGACAGGCTACTAAATAATATTTATATTAACGGGGGTTGTATAGGTATATATACATACCTATATATGTATATACGGTAAAAGTGCAACCTTATGTCGCCCGTTCTTCGAACGAGTACTAGATATTTTTCTAGTCTCGTCACTTTTATAGCCGTGGGGGCCAACTACTCGTCTGAAACCACCGTCCGGAAGACCTCTCGTATATTTCCTCCCATCAAATACACCCTACGGCGGCTACGTTAGAGTGCATTTATTATGAAAACATTAAAGGGATATGTAGCTAGGAACGGTGCAGTACAGTGCAGTATCCTTGCTTAACTCATGATAGTCATAACAGTCATATTATACCTACCTCTATAGTAACTATCACTTTGTTCTAACAGACGGTCGTACCAAGTCTGTGACCCCGTGCATATTTGATAGAGGTATGTTATGGGTGTGTATATATGTATGTATGTATACATACATGTATGTGTATGGATTATGGATAAAGTATATTTATGTTAGGTCATATTATGAGACAGGTATATACAAGGTATAAAAGCATGGCTAGCGAGTTGGACGTGCAGCAGCGATAGATAAATCTTGGCTAGATATCCGATACCCGTATAAACACTTTAATCCCCCGCCTGTGTGTGTATATGTATCTATAAAATATATATATATATATATGTATATATATATATATATATATATATATATATATATATATATATATATATATATATATATATATATATATACACATATACATATATATGTTTACCAAATCGTACGGGGGGGGGGGGGGGGGGGAATGAGTGGGGGCGAGGACGAGGGCACGCGGTCGCAAACGTAGATTCTATTTAGATTATTTTTATTCCCCTCCACCGTAACACGTAGCTCTCTTTTCCTCTCTCTATCTCTCTCCGTCTCTCTCTCTCTCGATCTCTTCGCTCTATGTGATCCAACGCAACACCGTAAAACCGTTATCTGTCTGTCCGCTGTCACGGTGTAAAAACGTTACCGCAAACGCCTCGCGCTTCACCTCGCCTCATCTTGCCTTGCCTTGCTTTACCTTGCCTTGCCTTGCCTCGCCTTGCCTCGCCTCGTTTTGCTCGTTTCGTCTTCGTCGAGATTATGGAGAACGCCGATGTATACCTAAGGCCTCGATGCACGTCTTGAGGTTAAAGGTCTCAGGTCACGTACATACTGGGGCAGTAAGTCGAGCAAAGCAGTGAATCTAACAAAGTGTTGCGTGTCTGTATAGCGAAACACGCGACTGCCCTCTTCAAGATCTCATATGTATTTAAAAAGCGAGTAATACCTACTTAAGAATTTTCATGAAAAAAAAAAAAGATTTACACATAAAAGGTTAAGTACTACATACATAATATTATCATCCCCCATCCAATCACATAACTGCAAAAATATCCTAACAAACTCAACATAATTTAAAAATAAATTATTTGAAATGAAATGATTTGATATACAATTGCCATTTGATAGTACATACGTATATGTATGTACATACATACATACCACCTAAATTTCCTTATTTTCGCCTACCGAATAGAACTTTTTAATCTTATTTATGGATTGTGCGTGACAAAAGATCGGCAGACTCTGTAACCGGAAACAATCAAAGTTGGTTGTCTGGAGGGTAAGACTAAGTAAGATCAAGCGATGTGAGGTTGGGGGTCTACATCCCTGGTCTATTAATGAAGGCATGTACCTTCTACCACAACTTATATCGGTGTATTATACATATACACAAAAGCACAAAGGAGGATTGTGCGGAAAGGTGACCGATGTCGAGTATAACCGTAACCGTTACCCCGTGCCATTATTCCGTGGGCAACTTCAGGGACTTCCTCGTTCTCAAACCCTGAGTTCCGGGCCTTCTGAATGCCTCCGCGCAGTCCATCCTTTGCTCATCTACCTATAAGTATAGAACATAGTGTAGGTATTCTAGATATACCTACTTATATACGTATATACGTATAGTGTGCAGATATCTGTATATACATGTACGTAGGTATACGTAACTATACATATAGTAGAGTTCGCAAGGTACCAAGAGGTTCGCCAACGACTAGAGTCTTGAAACTACCGAGTGAGATTTCAAAGTCGTGGATTCGCGTTGCAATCCAGTGAGCTCGGCAAGGAAGATGGCAGGAAATAGCTGCAGTGAACGAGAAAGCTAGAACGTCGTCCTTGATTTGACTGCGTTGCATGAGCTCGAAAAACACCCCGTACCTAGAGTGCAATTTCATGCAATGCACACGCGGTACATACGCAGTACCTATAATCTCGGGTTAAAAAAATAAAAAATAAATATAAAAAATAAAAAATAAAAAGTGAAGACAACTCGTAAAAGTATCTTTGGAATGTGATTCTGTAGACGGCGTCTTGGTGCCGCGACGATTCGTTACTTTACATCACAACATCTTACACATGGGAAATTGCCTATGTATATGGTGGAATGGGAGAAGGAGACTGTGATCTCTTTACATTATATCCGTTAACCTTCAATTAAGATTAATTAACGTCCTGTCAGCTCATCAACTCCAGTCCCTCAGGATGAGCAAGTCTTGAGCAAGGAGGCCCTTAGGTACCTTAGCTAAATGCAGCTTGCCACTCCTCCGACCAATAATATGGAACCGGATATTCCCGCAACGATACACCCTTCCACACCATCTACGGTAAACTTGGGCGGGAATCAAACCTGTGAGCCTGTTTTCAACTCCTAACTAGCGCCGAAGTACATACCTACCTACCTATATTGTTTGAGTGGATGAGAGAACTGATGGGTAAAGCAAGGAATTCGGGAACAAAGTACCAAATTGAATGGAAAGTGAATTACTTTGACAGAGGTCTTGTTCACAGACTACAAAATTCGTGGTTTACCTTGAATCAAAAGGTGTGTATAATTTTTTCGAAACCTGCACGTATTGATATATTTGGGTTCCGAAATTACTTTATTAAATGTTGATTCATCCATTATCCGAGATCCAGATAAATCGGCAATCATGTGACCCCTTCCTTTCTTAATTGTAGCAGGTCTCGTTCCATAGCTATAGTTCTATAGAATTACTAAAAGACGTTGTGTGAAGGTTAGCCGTTTTTTTTTTTTTTTTTTTCACCGTGTAGTATTCACCGGCTGAAATCCCCGAAAATCAAAGAATACTTCTCCTATTTACCAAAAAGTGAAAGACTGGTTGCCATTCCACTCCCTGATCTCCCGACCCTTCATAGAAATACTGACTACGCTACTGATTCGTATCGTGTCGTGTCATGGCGTGGAGTATCGCGGTACGGCACGGCGCGGTGTCTATACTATATTATTCCAGATAATGTCTAAGGTTATAGGTATCCCAGTGTGGCTTCATATATTGGACGTCCTCTCGCTGAGGGGTAGTAAAATGTAATGACTGGCGTCAGCTGTAAGTTGCATTGCTGGTTCCGGTTCGAGTGGGTAAACCTGTGCATGTATAGGTACGTGCCTCGAATATCGTGTACGGTTTTGAGTACGTGCAGGGATCCCCCGTGGCTTGGGTATACCCTTTGCCACCCCACCACCCCACCGCCACCTTTTTCCTAAAGCCAGGCGCATCTATTTCCGGTTGATGTAACTATCGTCCTCTTCCTACGTCACCCCGTGGTGGCGCCTGGCTATAGGAATACAATGAGGCGAAAGAGATAGCGCGCGAGTGACGACGTTGGACAAATGGGGGATTCCCCTGGGATGGGTTATGCCCACGTAGTCAGGTTATGCTTCTCCATGTATCTTTCCACACATTTATATGTATACACACATATACACACAGATGCGTACGTATATCACTATACTCTACATATTTAGGTCTACGGTCGCAGTATGCCACCGGAGGTTTACTATGGGTTGTACAAAACGTTATGTGTGGCAGTGCGGCGTACCTATAATACGCAAAATCTACAATAACAATATTATTGCGAGGGCAAAAGCGTGATTCTATACTACCAAAACTATACTACAGCTATTTTCCGTTCATGTATATTATCTGCATTAGTATTTGCACTGCGGTACGTAGGTAAGTATACGGGGAGAAAAGCCGACGACGCCATATGCAGCGGTACGAGCTGAAGATATCTAAACATTAAGATTTCACGCGTTGCACATCGGTGCAGCAGCGGCAGTGGCAGCAGCAGTAGCAGCAATGGGCTCGGCACCACGGCGTCCTCCTGGCAAAGAGACAAAGACTAGGTATACGAGACAGTTTTCTGCCTTGTCTTGGACATACGCCAGTGATACACTGCACAACGGGACAACCAAGTTCTACGGAGGAATGTAGAGTACGTGCCAGACTTTATAACGCATAAAGGGTTGGCTCTGCATCCTCACCCATCTCTTGCGTCTGATTTCTTTCGAGTTCAAAACCGTTCCGGTTTATCTTCGGCTCGTGCAGTTCTGCAGTCTGCAGTAGAGTGCAGAAGACCTGGATAGGTATGGTGTGTGTAAGCGGATCCCGATTTCACAGATCTTTTACACATACCTGATATCCGTTCTTTTCTCTCATTTTCTTTTTTTCTTTCTTTCTTTCTTTTTTTCTCTCTCTAACTCTCAGCGCTACTCGTCGACAAATGCTTTCCGATTATAAATGAACGACCGGATACGCCCTGCTAGACGGAACGAGTTAATTCAACGCGGAACGTCGAGGATCCTCCTCCTAGGTTTTCACCTTTTGCCACTCTGCACCTATTCCGCTGTGGAGGAGGCTAGAAAACACTGTTCCAATCGACTTTTTACACCATATACATTCGGTCCCCGTTCTCGCTGTGCTTTTATGACTTTTTCTTTTTCGTGGTATACGGCAGATCGACGACGGTTAAGAATCGAGACGAGTTCCGATTAAAATTGTAAGATAAACTGATTTGAAATGGGAGGAAAAATCGTTAGGCTGAAAATTATTGCCGATTTAGTTACCAAGGTGATGCCGAAACCGAGGGGTTCGAGCGAGTTGCGATTATGTTGAACTGCGCAGCGCAACGTCATTTGCCATTTGCGGCTTATCTTACAACCGCACCGAATCCTCCAAGCGCTAACTTCTAAGTCACTGCACGAAACAACGCCCATCACCACCACCGACGGCAACCAGTACTACAATAATAGTTAATTAAGTCTTGAGCACCGCCACCGCGTCTCGCCAACCTATAAGCGATCCAACCTACCGTAAAGTATGCCGCTACAGACTGCCGAATTCAGCGTGAAACTGACTTAATCTCGTTCGTCTCTCAAACTACACTTACTCACTTACTCCAAAGTCTCTAAAGTTAGAAGCCCGATAAATTGACGCCTTATATACTTATAATAGGGTTTGTTTCTGAAAAAGTTTGAATGAAAGAGTTACTACGGAAGGTAACGATTGCAAAATATATATATGAACAGTGAAGAAGAACTGCGGTTTCTGTATAAAGTCCGCAAATGATTTCTTTAAGATATATATGAAAGAAATGAAATAGTGCGGAAGATATCTGGCGGATATATAGGCGTTTGAGATGGCGAGTGTAAGAGAACCGGAGGTTCGTGGACGCGTGGGCGTGTCAGGCACAGATTTTGGATCGTAGATCTTCTGGGACTAACAGATCCGCATAACACCTCCCCTCTGTCGACAGCCGCGACACGTCGCGAGACCGGAAGTGGTACCCAGCCCTTTGAAAAACGCTCCGTAACCTTCCCCTCGCATGAAATACGACCACCTTATGAGTTATGACTACTTTGCTTTTTATAGCCACCTTATTCAGGTGTTTAGACCTTCTTAATTGCTCTGGCTCGAAAATATCACTGCAAAAATTCCCTCTAGCGAAACCTGAACACGAAGAGCATAAAATATGGAATGAACTTCAGCGAGCTGTCTAACGTTATCTCAACAGAAACGTGGACATTTTTCGAAAAATCATATACTATGATTCAAAAGACGAATTTCCATCAGAAATATTGGAGTCTGGCTGGCTTTGGAGAACTGTTGTAAGGAGTGTTACATGTACATACGTCACATTCTTTTTTCTTTAAATTAAATTGTTCGATATGCAAATATATCAAAATTTTATTTAAATATGTAATGAATTTCTAGGAGATGAAAGAAAAAAAAAAAAAAAAAATCTAATCGAAATGTCTAACTGCAGATTTTGAGTAATCGTTTCTGATAGAATACAGAAGAATGAGATGCTTGATAAATAGGAAAAAGAAAGATGCTTGCAGGTAGGAAAAGTAGCCTTTTTTTTCTTTTCTATTATACTCCGCACCTATTGGCAGAGCGTAAATTGCCATTGGGTAAGGTAGCACCGAGTAGAAAATTGGATAATTGCGTAGTAAAAGACGTTTCGTTTTCCGGGTATAGGTATAACAGAAAATTCGAGTCATTTCGTACCTGGCAGATATCGTATCTCGCAAATTGCATTGGTACTGGTATGAGGTGCAGACCGGGGTAAAGTGTGACTGAAAATATATGCCTCGTTGTTCACCCGGCCTTGGCGTCGACGAACGTTATTTGAAAAATGGTATAGTTATACCTATACAGTCGTATATGAAACAAGTGCATAACGTATCATTGCTCGAAACTAAAATAACGCAATCATTTATGGTATGCAATATCTCTCTTATACTTGGTTAGAACGCAGAATATCAAAAGCATAAAGTTTTTCCTGAATAACGAATAGAATCCTTGCGCGATAACTGAAAGTAACATATCACGGTAGGAAGTACAATGAAAAATATTAGTTCCGAGCAAAGTTTTGCAAAATTAAGGTATTTTCACGTAACGCACTATAGATATTTGTATTTACATACATACATACATTTTATGTACATACATGCATGCATACCTATAACGTGAGTGTATATATACATAAACGTATGTATATGTATACCACACAGCATGCACGATGAGCCTCTGCATAAAAGAACCTGGTCGAAAAGCCGGAGATTTCCATCGTCTTCGGTAGCGAATGCAGACCCCGGAGCAAACTCTACGTTTCTGAAATTTATGGATTTGTTTTCGAGAGGTGGCAACAGATAACAATAGGGTCTCTCAAGAAATAGTAAATAAACGAATAAACGACTCTAAGGTATTGGCTCGGCGTTGCTGCGCCATAAATAACCGGAAAATGGCTAGTAACGAACTCTTCCGCTTTCGACGATAATAATAATAACTTATCTCCCGGTCTCGGACCCAACGATCCTCGGAGACCCCGCTACGTGCTTCTGGTCCTAGTCGACTGATCCATGCGTTAAGCTGCCCTATTCCAGATATACACCCGCATAGATACATACCTATGTATATAGGTATATAATACATCTGTATAAATATAAGCTCGTAGAGCCTTTCTAAACCCTCTCGCTTAAAGGGCCGATACCGACCGACCAATAACGGCTTGGTACTTGTCGACTATGAGTGTTCTCTGTTACTTGTTTCACGTTTCCTCTACTTCTTGCCCCGGCGCACATTCGTACAGAGAAAAACGACGCGTCGACGGTACAACCTCCAAGCAACGCGTCCTCCATGAATCTGAATATAAATGGCTCACTTTTCACTTGTTCTTCGTTTCGCTTCAATTTCCTGGATGAAAACATCCAACCCTTGGGATTTCTTTAAAAATGATTCATTCTGCACGTTATACACATGACACTATTACTGCAGCTTTAGCATGTTTATCTTTCTGGAAGCTTTCACACTAAATTTGTATAACAAAATGAAGAAAAATTGAAAAAAAAAAAAAAAACAATACTATCAATTTAAAGTTACACGGGATATATGATTCAATTTCGCCACTCATTCACAGTCATATTATAGGTATGTCATGCAGTTATCTGTGTATTTATATAAAGAGGTATACAAGTCTTGACAAGTTAGGGATAGATGTGATATATAGGTATATGTATATATATATATATATATATGTAGTAATGGGTAAGTGCGTGTGTGTGTGCCGAACTTATTGCTTGCCCAGGCTTGGTAAGCGCCAATTTCATTTTCATCGTAGTTTCCACGCAAACGTTAACAGAAGCAATTTCATCTTCCTACTTCGCAAATGTACCTCCACGCTGTTCTAACTATCGAGGTAACGATAAACGGGACAAATTAAAACCCACACAGATGATCTTGGTGTTCTAGTCCTCGTATGGTAACTACCTATACAACGAAACGCTTTTTGTACAGTAACAATCCAAAAACAAGGCAAAAGCAAAACAAAAAACTAGAAATAAATAACATAACAAATAAACAAAAAAATAAAATGAGTACGGAAACAATTCAATTTGGCAAATCCCTATTCGAGTACAATTTTCAAACAATTGCTGCAGAACTCAGCTGCGTGTAATCACGGTGATTCGGTAGGTACTTGAAACAGTATACGTATATTATATCCTTGCGAGCTTTATCACAAGCCACTCTTCACAAAGTAGAAGCACCCCCCGATCTGTCAGACTGCTAGCTGGCTGCAAATACGTATGTATGTACATACATACATACATACATAGATTGTATACGCGTGAAAGGTATTTGGTGAATCAAAAATCCATAAATTCGTACCGCGGATCCAAGCGTCAATTTAACTTGAAACCCACGAAAGAGTTATACATAAACGTGAAAAGAGAAGACCACGAAAATTTATTAGTGACGTCCACTCTGAACACCCTCTGTATACATATACGTACTGAACTCATATGTGTATAGGTTTGTTTAGATACATGTGTATAAATCTGTTTATGTATGTATGTATGTACGTTATGTGTGTATATGTATGTACACCTCGTGCATGGTAAAACAGTCACTGGGTGAATTTATTAGCCAAACGAAACAGCTGGTATATCGGAAAACAGGATGATATACAGGTAATTTAGAAGACACTCATTTATTCCATTCGTTTCTGATTTTCAGACGATCGATGCGCTGCTGCACCATCTAACGTTAACTTAAACGTTATAAATACATGTACTCGCCTTTCCATTCCCTTGTGGGTCTGCCGAGCTTGAAATCATGTGCTGCATTATGTACCTGAAAGAGAACCAACTGTATGTCTATATATATATATATATATATATATACCTATATATATATATACCCATGTCCACATTCGCGGTGCGGCGCGGCGCGGGCGGTGTACAGACCGAGACGTTGTTTGAAATTCCCTAAAGAGATAAAAGGGCTTTAGGACTTGGTCGGTGGTCTAAAGACCTTCTTAACTATTCCCTTTATAAGCTTTAAATACTTTGATACGGATCTGCAACGTTGACGTTAAAAAGGTAAAAAGAAGTTATATATGTTATACTAGCTCGCAAATGTGTCTGCAGTGGAAAGATCGTTGCAGATCTAATACGAACTCAGCTCGTATCAAACGTACGCCACAACTCCTCTGGCACCAGATAACACCGTTTCAGACATCACCGGACACTAGTCTGGGGAGTTAGGGACTAGGAGGGTATACAGCTATACCTACTGTACCGCAACGTCTTCCTTCGTCATTGCTGGACAGAAGACCGGATCTACCGTTCCACGTATACATTATTATACAGGGTGTTCATTCTGAAGAATATTCTCAAGCAATAAAAAAACTTTACAAAATTTCGTACAACTAATTAAAATAAAAAGATGAAAAAGTTTAGTGTAATCAGAATTATAAAACTGTATGTCTAATTTTAGTTTCAAATATTTTTTAGATATAGTTAGATGTAGTTTATTAATCCGTTAAAATTGTGTATTTTCGAAAAGGCGTAAGACGTGTAGTTCTTTTTTGTTTCTTCGATGGCTATTTACAAATTTAAAATTGTGTTTTTTCCGCACCTAAATTGAACACCCTGTTGATTTATGTATACCTATATCTTGTAGATAGAAGCATAGACGAGTATGCTCTACCGAAGCTTGAACCATTTCGGATGATGGTTTAGACATCGGAGAGAACCGCGGCCAGCCATTAACTTTGGACACGGTGAGATATCTGATTGAAAACTTTGATAGGAAATGAAATGCAACTGACCGACGACCACGATGAGTTGAAGTGGGTGGCCGTTTATTACAAACGAGGAGTAGGTAGGTATAACCACGGTGTTATCTGCGTTCGGTAGAGCGAAAAATAAGACACGAGAATGAAGGAGATAGGAGAAGTTGCGCCGGGTTTCTAATGTCTGAGAACAGAGCGAATGCGGATAGATATGTGTTTCATGGTAGCCCGTTATCAAGTAATAACTCTGCCGAGAACCAGCCGCAGTGCAATATCGCATGTATCATAGGTTACGAAGATAGCACGGGTACGGGGTATGTGTAAAGTATAAACGCGATATTTCTCAACCTTTGGAAGAACCTGCATGGAGTTGAATACTCCGATCTGGATTGGGTATATCCTAAATAAACGTTTCACGATTGTCAGCTGTTTTTCGAACCGGCTACAAAGCATCGAGAACCGAATTATTTTATACCAGGTCATTTTTAGATTCCCGGCAATACACATCTGATAAAAGAAAGCTCGACTCCTACATAATGCATTCTATGTTTAAATGCATTTTCGAAATGGGAAACTCAAAGACGCAATAAATTTATGCTTTGAAGATTCGAAACTTTTCTATTCACTCTGCGATTGGTCTCACCATTGTAAGATATAAATAATCGAACTTTACCCTCTCTGTATACTCGCTCCCTCGTGAAAAAAAAAAAATAAATAAATAAATAACTCTCAATAAAAAGGAATTGTTGTTTCAATTACGTATATGTGAATTCTTATGATCTTTTACGGACTCTGTGAGGCACATTAAATTATCAAATAACGTCAGAGAATAATCCATTAAAAATAAAAGATGGAGTGTTACTTTATACGTCGGAATGATATTAAGTTCGCAATAATTTGTCTAATAATGTCGCAATTAATATTGGCTCTGCCCCAGTGATTTCCAATATCATAAATTAATATTAAACCCGTGGGGCTGTGAGTAAAGAGAACGTGTATGGTAGGTAGAAGTATACGAGACTTTTTTTTCCGCGCATTTATTATCAATAGTAAGCTACTTCGCGAAGGATCCACCCCATTCTATTTCCGCAATAAAAGACTTTGTTTATATTTTCCGAGACAAACATAATTATTTTTATTGCTATGCCTTTATATTGCCTTAACAATATTTAATTTCTTTCCGAACGGAATTCTTATATTACATCTACTATTTTACTATATCACTGCACTGTGAATATAGGTATACGTATATTATCGTGTTTTTACGTATATTTATTTTTCATAAGATACATTTGTTCTCCGTTTTATTTTTCAAGATGAAAAGTTTAAAGTAGCAGACAACCACGAGTTACAAATGGCTGGCCTCTGGTCTAAGGATTCTTTTAATTTTACGAAATATTTCTCCATCCTTCACGTGCGATTTGCATCCTTGATGCATTCGCATTCACATCCTTGCAATACTACGAAATGATACAAACTTTTCTCCCCTGTAGTTATCATACAAATAGCCGGGTATTATTTAGTTGCCTACTTTTGAACTTTTCCCAACGTATTATATTATACGTGTATATATATATACGCGCTCTGTGCACGTACAGTACAATATACTTGCACAGTGGGTTAACTATATAATACAGATGTAGCTATACCTATGTACGCGTTGATATAGGTATATACATTAAAGCTGGGTATACATATTATAAGTATCCACGTATATAGGGACATGTATTGTATAGTTCCAGACGCCGAGAGAAACACACAAAGCACGATAGATGCATTTCCTCAAGTCGCCAAGACTGACGGTGAGACGTAATTAAAATGTAGAAAGTTTTAGTTTTATGGCAGGGGTTCAACTAAGGTTCAACGTGGTTTCAACGTGGGTTCAATAGGGGTTCTTTAAATCGTGAGGCTCGTGAAACTTCAGCTAAAGGGGAGGAGTTGGAGGAGGTTCTTTTGCTCGTAAAACAAAACCGTAAACCCAGAAAAGATCCCTAGCTAAAATCCAAAGGATAGCTTACAAGTTACGTTCTGGTCAGGACGATCAATTTAACTTATGTTAATTTTATTTAACTACCACCGAACTACCCCCCAGGGGAAAAAAAAAACAATCTTCACTTTAGTCGGAATCACAGCTGACAAATTAAAATCACAGAGAATTTGATACATCGTGTATGATATTAATTGCGTGGAAAGATGAGCACTGCCGGAAAATAATATCATGTATACAAACATAGTATACCTATATTACTTTACACAACCCGACTGAATTTGCCATGAATTGTGATTTTTGTGAAAAATAATTATTTATTTATTTATCGAACAAGCGTTGCAATAATAAAGCAAGGCTCGCTGAAGTTTTCTTTTCATTTTCTCTAACTCGATTCTGTCACCCGAAAATAAGATTGCGAACTACCGAATACATAGTTTATTTGTCTGGGATCGAAATGCATTCAATTATCTGCGAAATTAAACTGAATATAATTTTTAGGTAGTTACTACGAATGCATAAAAATTCTTCAAAATCCAGCGTATCAGTTCTTAATGATAATAAATAACTGACAATACGCAAAATGCATACTGATTACCACACGCCGTTCATCGATTTACCACAAAATCGGTAGACGGGGTGACAAATGTTATCACCGTCTCACGGTCGACATGATGAACCGCAAACATTTGCACGCCTTATCATACGCAATGTCACCTTAAAAGTCAGAATGAGATGCGAGTTGCCTATAACAAAGCTGCTGATGCTTGCGGAATAAGTATTTCATCACTTGGATTGGATCGCGCGGAAGCACCGACCTTGACCTTGGTAGCGGCACCAGTTGTCACAAGGCTGGTAACCCTCGTGGCATCGAAGGGTTCGTACGGTGGTTGCGTTAACGAGAATCGGCTGTGAAATGAAGCATCTTAATAGAAACACTCTGAACGCCATCATTATTATAAAACAATTTAAATAATTTATTGAACGATAGTGCAGATATATCACTCGTCCGTATATTACAGGTGAATAAACTTCAATCAGAGTCCGAACATCTCTGCCCTGCAATAATTCCCTACAGCCCCTACAGGGGATTCCCACGCCGGGCTTTTCCCGCTTTTCTTATTGCAGCAAAAGTAGTTCCCAAATTTTATACCCAGGTAGCGCTATATTCTAGATCAATTAGTGGCGCTATCCTACGAAATATTTATAAGTATAAATCTTGTGAATATTATTTGCTGTTACCTACAGAGTTGAAGACTTTATTATTATTACGTGGACTTTGTGCCTGTCGATTTTGACAAGTAGTTCAGAAGATACTTGACGTCAATTGCATGTGTTCAAAGGGTCACGTAAATCAAGTATGCAGTCGACCAAAATAATAAGTGAGTATTATAAACAACGTTGACGTGAAAAATTATTAATTCTTATTGTTGTTCCGATAAGCTATGACAATAATATATCACGATTGTAGATCTATTTCATTGGACTGGTAGAGTTCATAAATATGCTAGAAGTATAGCTTCTCTCGCATCGTTGCCTGAAACTCATCAAATGCTCTATAAAACATGCAGGTAGTGAAATAAAACAAAAATATATCATTTTCAAATATTTACGAAATAACTCCACAACACCTTGCTACTAAATGTTGCACTCACAACAGTTAAAAACGTTAAAACAGAAACACAGTCTGTTGACTACGATATATTATTTCAGAGACTTTGCCGATGCAGAATTAAAACCAATTGCCTCAAAAATAGATAAAGAGCATCTCTACCCTGCGGACCAAATAAAAAAAATGGGAGAATTAGGCCTGATGGGAATAACAGTTCCAGAAAATCTTGGAGGAACTGGCTTAGATTATCTAGCATATGCGATAGCAATGGAAGAGATATCCAGGGGTTGTGCAAGTGCTGGAGTTATAATGAGCGTAAACAATTCCTTATATTTGGGTCCAATAGAAAAATTTGGCAGTCAAGAACAGAAGGAAAAATTCATCACCCAATTTACTGATGGCAAAAAGATCGGCTGTTTTGCTTTAAGTGAACCTGGAAATGGTTCAGACGCCGGAGCAGCATCAACAACTGCAAAATTAGAAGGAGATACTTACCGTATAAACGGCACTAAGTCTTGGATCACAAACGGGTTTGAGTCAGAAGCTGTAGTTTTATTTGCTACAACAGATAAGGCAAAAAAACACAAGGGAATAAGCGCATTGATTTTACCAAAGCCAGTAGAAGGTCTAAGCTTGGGAAAGAAGGAAGATAAACTTGGAATTCGCGGTAGTAGTACTTGTTCCTTAATTTTTGAAGACTGCCTTGTTTCCAAAGAGAATGTATTAGGTGAGCCGGGTATGGGCTTCAAGATTGCAATGATGACGTTGGGTAAGAATATCTAATGGATTCCTAAATGATATTATAAATAGAAGAGAAGAATTTGACTATAAAGCTTTGCTCTTTTTTACGGAATTTCATGTCGAAAATAAAACTTACTGAGTTTTAAAATTTTTGAGACAATCATGCGAGTAGATTTTTTAGCTTGTTCATTACAGATTCTGGACGAATTGGAATTGCCAGTCAAGCATTAGGTATTGCCCAAGCATCCCTTGATTGTGCTGTTGAATATGCATCCAAACGTACTGCATTCGGCAATTCTATACTGAAATTACAAGCAATTCAACAAAAAATAGCAGACATGGCATTGAGGCTTGAAAGCGCACGACTTCTTACATGGAGAGCAGCTTTTCTCAAGGATAATGAAAAGCCATACACAAAGGTGTTCTTCATTACCTAGATCTTACTCTTGTCTATTATCAAAGAAAATAATTTGATACCTTTTAACGATCTTTGCACCTCGTTGTTAAAAGCATTATTAAAATTGTAGGAAATATTTATATTTGAAAATTATTAATTGTGTTAAAGGAGTAATTACAGTTAAAATTCGAGACAATTTCTGAAAATTGTATATTTTTTTGATCTAATAATCAAATTGGTTAATTATTTTTACAGGAAGCAGCAATGGCAAAACTGGCTGCGTCAGAAGCGGCAACTTTCTGTGCGCATCAATGCATTCAGGTTTTAGGAGGGATGGGATATGTGGCAGATATGCCCGCTGAACGTCATTACAGAGATGCACGTATTACGGAAATTTATGAGGGCACTTCTGAGATACAAAGACTTGTTATAGCAGGAAATATTGTTAAAGAGTATGGTCTAAATTAGTAGTACTATATAAGAAATATTTTGAAAGTCCTTCACCCTGAAACCAATCGGTTATTACTTGGGGCAGCAAAAGCATTTGTTACTTGTTTGTTATAATACACTCTAAAAATTTCCTGCTCAAAGTACAGTCTACCTCAATTGCTCTACAAATTTTAGTTAAATACATATCTAAATGCTTGTCAAATAGTTTGAAAGGCAAAAAAAAAAAAACGTACAAAAGATTTATATATATACATAATATAATGTGAAGGACTTTTTAAATACACAATAAATCGCGTGGTACGTTTGGAAAAGCAATACACCACATCTGGATCAAATATACATATATTTGATTCACATGACTGATTTCATTATGACAATAATTACAAATATACTTTTGTCTTAATGATTTAAATATATATATAGAGACGTTCTAGTAATGACACAGCAAGGTAATACGCTGTATTTAGTTGTGCGTTTAATATTTCTTTTTACAGACTATTCAATTTCTTTAAACAGGAAGTTTAATTCGGTAGTTTGTAAACTGAATTTTTCTTTACCCATCAAGTATCAACAAGTGACTATAATTGCTTAAATCTGTGGATAATTCAAATAATTGGTGGTGTTCTCTGTTAACTCAAAAGCAATAAGTGTCTTAGAAGGAATCAAGAATTTTGAATATGTCTTAGTTAAAATAACTACCGTAATTTTTTGATGGGTGTATTTGATACTTTCACCAAACTTTCAGTTTTGCAGCTAATCAAATTTATATAGGATTTATACATAGTGTTTTGGATGTAAATTAGTATGTAAAGAAATGATATCTGTCGCATTGATTTTTATATTGTGCTCAGAGCTTTAAAATCAAAATTCAACAAAATGATGAATTATTAATAATTTAATAACTTTGAAGGAAAATTAACGACGCACAAATACTTTTGATGCATCCAAAACATTGAACATATTTTAAAACTATTTTTAAAATGTAATTGTTACACATATCTACATGAATACTATATTTCTGTATATGTAAAGGATCAATAAATTTCATACATTGTAGTAGTTCTATTTTTATTAGCGTATTGACCTCGTGACTTGTCCAACACATATGGGTTCTCACTTTAGGGCCTTTGGCAGCGCTACAGGATATCCTTCCCATTTGTTTAGGGGTAACAACTAGCTTCTAACTAACAATTAGGTAGAATTAGGACAAAAGTAATATGTAACTATATACAGTGAAATTCAAATTAGGAAACAAAATCTACAGCAATAATCTTGCTTCGAGATTTACAGTTATTTGTATTTCATAGGTATAATAATTTTGCAACTAGCCAGCAGTCTTATTCGTCAACGTTTTGGGGAGATACATTCTTAATTGTTAATCAATTTCAAAGTATAACGCACCAGGCATTATTTTACTGTTTACTTTACCTAAATCTCAGGCCTTCAACACTCAAAACTTACGTGTGTCTGAATTTTCGTTTCACAATGTAAACTGAGAATCACCTTTCTTTCAAAGCATCATATCTTGAATGAAAATAACAATAAATTATAAATTAAAGAATAATAGGTATAACTTAAACAAGCATTGAATTAACAAAAGTAAATGCACTTGAACATGTTCAACAGTTTTATATTTAAAGCTCATTAAAAACAATTTCGAATTAATAGATAGCAATTGACTTGTCTAGATGATGTAGATTTAATTGATGAATGATTTAGGCAAAATTAATTGATCAGGTTCAAGTCTTTGCAATAATTATTATTTATTTTTCTGTTTGTGGAATATATAATTTATATATGTATGTCTTCGACGAATCTATCAACGCGATTGCTTTTTAAATCAGTAATTCCCTATATCATTCATATCAAGTTATGTAATAATATTAATACCCCAAGATACATGAATTAAATCTACCAGCTATTTAACAATGTTTTTGAATATCTGAACTACGCATTGTAATGCATAGTCAGAGGAAAATTTGTGTTGAGCAACATCAAACACACGCAAATCACTATTCGTCATTCTATTTTGAATTTCACTGTACTTTCTTTCATGTATGTACAATACACCGTTCCTTCATTCACCCACTGCCGATCAAATTCAAATCACCTAATTACCTTTCCACATCATTTATCGACAGATAGCTAAAATTATTTATTTATTTATTTATGTATATGTATATATATATATATATATATACATATATATACATATATATATATATATATATATATATATATATATATATATATATATATATATATATATATATATATATATATATATATATATATATATATATATATATATATATATATATATATATATATATATTTATATATATTTACACATATATGTATATACACATATATACATATATATCTCAATTCATTCAGTTTACATAGAATAATTCATATTTATATCATCAAGAAACAACTTGTAATGGTAATGTGGTATTGAGATCGTAGTCAAATGCCAAAAATATGCCGGTGAATATATTTAACTAATTAGCCTAGTAAAATGCAAAACATATTGGCTGCTAGTATTTTTTTGTTTTTTTTCCATTAACATTGTTAATTATGCCCAAGCACCTAGATAAATAAGAAGAAAAAAAACAGTGTGAAAAAGGAAAGAGAAAATAATGTGACTTAATAAAAATTCATCCTTTTCGTATAGCAACTAAACTTATTTTAGTTACCAAACAGAAAATCCTTGAAAAGTATCAAACAAATTATATATTTATAATATATTCATATATTTATATATTTCAATATTTTCACTCTATCGAGATGACTTATCTTTTATTAATTTAATTCTGGACAGATATTAGTAATTTTTAAATGTCATATCTTAAATACAATAAGGAAGTTCAATGTAATATTTGTCTCACTCTTCAATTTACTCAACTAGGAAATTTCACATTAAAAATATTCGTTATTTAGTTAACAATAATTGGATTAAACATTAGATGAAATTTTATCAATACACAAAATTACAAAGTTTATATGAAATTAACAATTCTTTTTGTGTCAAGCAGTCTGCTGAAAATAATTTAAAAAAAAACCCAAAATAAAAATGAAGACAATTATTTTAAAAATAAGCTGCTAGAGCGGTTTTTATTTATTGAGCCATGCTCTGGAATCGTTATACGACCATTCAATGCAGAACATTGTTTTTGTATTTTTGTATTTTTATTTATTCATTTTTTTTTTTATTCTTCTTATAAGATTAATTTATCTTGAACACTTGTTTTATTAATATAAATTGACTAGGCTGAAAGTTCTCTAATCGGCAGGGTTTATACTTTTTATTTTTGAAAATATTTGACTACGATTTTCATGCAGTGCTACGACTCTTTGAGTACCCTGTACTCGCACAAGCCTTCTGCAGCAAGTATTTGTTAATTGCTTGTTAACGAACGTTTATAACTTTAATATTATCCAGCTACTATGCTATTTAATAATATTATTATTATTATTATTATTCAATTGTCTATATCGGTCTCCATTAAACCCCATCTGAAACAATTATTATTTTAATAGGGTCCCCCCAGATTTAATATTTTTATATTATTAATAATAGTAATCTTTGACAGTAGGTACATCTATCTAAAACATTTGTAAATATAAATAAATTAAAATGGTGGTGGTAGTAATAATAATACATGCGTTGCTGTATTCTAGACAGAAAATATCTGAAAACTTTTTCCGATACCACGGACCAAGTATGGCTGTATATACCTATCTCTGTATTTAATGAAATTATTTAACCTTATCCATAAATGAGCACCAAAGTCTCAATCTTCAGCCCGCATACCTCGTACCTCGCCTTGGTGTCGTTGCTAAAATGAAGAATAAAACGGAATACATGAAAATTACAAATTTTTTAAAATTCTTCGATTTATTAAATCGAATAGATCACCTGCTTTCTAGATTATTTATGTGACCAACTGTCGTCTCATTTATTATAACAACAATTCTAGTAGCTGTAATAGCTTAGCTTAGTCATAGTCTAGTGCGGACTTTGTACTAATCTTCATTTATAATAAGGCAAAAGTGTTATCAGCATAGATAAAACAATGGAGTAACGTTTCGAAAGATTCTTCATCAGAAAAATTGAATTAGGAAACGTAATGCAAAATGTATTTTTCCCATAAAGTGATAATAGAATGATTCTTACTCTATCCAATTCTTCTTTAGTGTTATCCTCGATAGCTCTGATGTCTGCCATTGTTAATCCCGACCAACGATCCATCCAGCAGAATACCTGCCTATGGAAATTGGTGAATAAACGCCGTTCTGCCTTCTGAATAAAGTTTTCGACTCTAGTTTGCAGACCAAACCACTTAAACTCGCAAGTTACTAATTTGTAACAAGTCATAACAGGCTGGACATTGTTTTTCCATTCTTTACCGACCAGCGGCCCTCGGCCTGTCTTTTGGGAATGAAAAGTGGTCGGATCTTCATCCGCTTTATAATCAGCGCTAGCAATTGGGTCGTTGGCTATGTCTATATGAACGATTTCCCTTATTTTTAATTTATCAGCTGGCAATTCGTGCACCTGAAATCAAATTTTAAGATATTCAATAGGATTAGATTATCCAACGATTTGATAAGGTAGATAATTACTCAAGTTTTAGATGCTCAGAAACACTATCATGCTCGAACGTTATACATGATCAATTAATCGCTTTAATTTCTCTCTTCTTATATTTTGATTCTTTTTCCATTTGTCACGTTTAGTGAAATGATAAATTCAAACAATGATTTTTCAAACAAATTACACAAAGTCATTATAATACGAATAACTGTGGCTTACATTGTTCTGATTTCCTACGTCTCCAATGTGGAAGGACTCAATCATAATAATAAAATTGTCCTTCATGTATCCTGGGTTCTGAAACGCAGTGACAATGGTTATTCCAAATAAAGAAGCTGGTGTTTAGCAATAAGGCGAAGAAAAAATGTGTACGAAAAGAATAAAAATTCGATAAATTATATATGGCATGAAACATCGAATTTAGCGTCAACCATGTACATACACTAAAGATAATGGTGACTCTTAATTATTACTAATCCTTAGATAATCAGAGTAAGTGATTAATAATTACAGTTATAACAGTTTTGCAGTAAGGATACGCATTCCATGCTTCCTCGTGAATTTCCAATGAGTTTTTTGGCAGCAAAAGGCGTATAAACGCTGGGACTTTGCTTGCTAAATGGTAAATTTTATATGTGTATTGTCCGGACGAGTACTTTCCTCCGAGTAAGGGGTAGTCAGTGAATGGTTCATTTTTTAGAACTTCTATGCCTTCTCCACCTCCTGTATTGTTTTTACTCGCCTCGGCGACGGAGAACAATTGTGCCACCTGGTACTGTGAACATTATCAATCATTTAGCTATCTGAGATTGAGAATGATTATTTTATTCAAATAATAAAAAATGTTTCATATATATATTATTTTTGTCTTTTTATTGCTGCAATTGACTCTTCAACATTAATTTAGAGACTAAATTCTTTACGAGTGAATTTCATCGCGTGATAAAATAAATTTGTTGAGTAACGAATCAAGACATGATATAATTATCATAAATAGAGAATGATTCGACATCTTAGAGCACGATATGTCACGCGATTAAGAATAAAACCAGTTGTATAATAATTGTGGAATTTATTAGGTATTATTTAATTATATAATACGTGGTTACATTACGGTGCAACATAATTAAGAATGCGGGACTAATAAGTAAACAATGTTTAAGTGAATTGCATTTTCAAATAATATTATGCAACGTTTATAAACGTTAATTTTAAGCTATCTTCATTCTAGTTCAAAGGCTGTAAATTGAGAGAAAAATTTGAAACAACAAAATCTAATAAAATCAAATTATATTTATGCCTCATTTTTATGGACATACCTCTTCGACGGTGAGGGGCAAAGTGACACGACTGTAACAGAAAACAATACATACATGTATAACATACTGTCAAAGTTTGACACTTAAGTTTTCACTATAATTACGGCCTTGAAATATATTTCCCGTAAGTTTATACCGTGTGTGTGTGTGTGTGTGTGTATGTGTAAAAGAAAACTCAACTCTTTATGCTATGACAATATGACTAATCAAAAATAGTCTATCAAATTAGCATAAAAGATTGAAGAAAAGTGAACGTGATTATTTTGCGTTGAATACGATAGATTTTTATTCAATTTTCATTTCTTTTTTTTTTCTATTTTTTCTCTTTTTTGTCGCGCTTGCCCCTTCTTGCGCCAATACCCCCTTAGAATATTGCGGGGATGAGGCCACCACCCCCCCTCCTGCCTTTCGTTAAAGATTAGTAACCACCCTCTCCAGCTTTTGGCTTTAGTTCAGCGAAAATCGGCCATTCCGCGTAACCAATATGTTCGAAATTTAGTTTATTATTAAAACTTACAATTCCTTGATGAGCATTTTCAGTCAGCAAAGCACATGGACCGGGGATAAATTAGGTTTGACGGGAAAAGTCCACCCTTCCTTCGCTAGGTTCGCTATCTCTTTGCCAACAGCCACACGCACACTACCTTCCTTCACTTCTACTTGCTAGTGCTGCTGCCTACTGGCACGACGCCCCCTCCCCTGCGGCGGCTGATTTTGAATGACGTCATTCGGGTACAATCCGTTACAAAATTTTAATTCATTTACAAAGCTAGGTAATATCCTTTGTGGGTGGATAAATAGGTCAAGTTGTCCGCAAGAAAAAGTAAAATGATTTGCAGTAAATCCCAATTTTGCCTTATTAACACCACATTCAATTATTTATGTTTTATGTTTGCGATGTATACGTAAAGAAAAAGAATAAAAATTTCAGATGAAAACCATAATGTCGATTTTATTTTGGTAGTAAAACTCAAAAGTTAAAACTTTAATCGAATATAACTAGACATCAACGGTATAGTATATTCGTGATAACACGAAACATTATTTGAATCGAAAAATATTTAATGTACTGTTATAATTTTAGACTGATTGGACGTTTTTTGGAATTTGCTTCTATTGATATAGATAAAAATCTATCATTTTTTAATCTTTCTTCGAACATCAGGGGTCTCGTATTATTGATGTTTCTACTCGTACAGTAATGGGGATTCTTTGCAGCAGTTGGCACTAGGTGGCCAGACAAATAAAATCACGACTACCTTCAGTCCTTTCCAGTTCTGCGTTCGCGCTACAAACACGTGGCTGGAGTTTTAATTGTCGAATTTACGGTGAAATACTGAATAAATCATGTAAGTAAATGTTCAAATATGTCTATTCCATATTCCTATAACTGACAATCATTAATTTTCCGGATATTTCGATCTCTAAGTCTTGTAACGGCCACCGGGTTGCATCTCGACGCGATCAAACGTCGCCTTCTCGAGAATTCCACTTTACCCATCGTATTACATCTGAATATGATAAAATTCATATATTTAAAATAACTTCAACATTATACGTCAAAAATCCAACCAATTATTAAAATATTATACCTTTTGTTCGCTGGAACAACTAGCATATCGTTGCTTAATCTTCCGACAAGTTGTACAATAATCTGCAAGCATGGTAAAATAACGCCTAAATTGTAACCACCATTAAATCGAAATATTAACAACTATATCGTCCCACTCTAATTAGCATAGTTCGCAACTATTTTAGACCAAACCTGACTGCATGAAAATAAAAAAAAATATTAATAAAGACGTTACATGGCTATCTACTTAAAATGTTATTGCTGAAGGTAATAACCTTTGTACAGAAAATTTATAGTCAACTGCCATGCTGTCTAATTAACACCAATACTTTCCCAAAATAAAGACAATAAATAATACTTGATTTAACAAGTCTGATCGACTACAGAAGTAACTAAAATTTGTTTTTATTTTACTAGAATGCCCTTAGCACGTGATTTTCTGCATCCCAGCCCAGCTGAGGAGAAGAGACGCCATAAACTAAAAAGATTGGTCCAGAAACCAAACAGTTATTTTATGGACGTAAAATGCCCTGGTTGCTATGCGATAAAAACCATTTTTTCGCATGCTCAACGAGCAGTTGAATGCGACGGATGCCGAACAATCCTGTGCACATCAACCGGAGGCAAAGCTCGCCTCACCGAAGGATGCTCTTTCAGAAGGAAGCCTCAGTGCTAATGTATTTGACTCGCCTAATGTCTACATTTACATTCGCTAAATAAATATTTGAAAAAAAACTGAAAAAAACAAAAAAAAAAAGAACTTTTGTCTTAGTCATCGCAATACCTTTTCCTTTTTATTCAACCTAATTGTAGATCATTGATTCAAATTTATACGATAATATTTATTACCAAGATTTTCGGGGTAATGAATTTCTATAACATAAAAGGCTCTTTGATTCTGTACAAAATAGAAGAAACATTATTATTTTTTAGTTTCGTTACTTGATAGCTTTATTAAATGTTCGTTATTAGAATTTCATTGTTCTCATTGCATAAAATAGTATAAAAAAATATATATATATATTTCACGGAAGTTGGAACACTTGCAGAGAGATAAAATAACAGTAGCTGAACATTTTTGTTTGTAACGTTAGCGGATTAAAGGCCAACGCGAGTAGAGTAATCATGGAATTTATCGATTTATATATCATATTTCTTCATTTTATTAATATACATCATGTAGCCTACAATTGATAAATGTTTTGTGGCTATTAGAAAACAATAATTATTTATACCTAATTCAATAGTAATTCATTTCAATATTTTATAATATCACTCACGTTCGTGGTTTATTTTAAACAGAGTGATTTTTATAAAATAAATATACATATACCCTTTTCATGAAATTAGTACTGTTTTTATTTCAATAACTGAAGTAGTTATTTAGAGTGCAAAATTTCGCAGCAAATCGTGACACGACATATAAGATTTGAAATTTTTTTTTTTTAAACAGTGTTTTGGAGAAATCTAAATAACGCTTTCATTATAATTAATTTATTAATTATTAATAAGATTCGTAATGGTTATTTCTCTTCGATTTGGAATGATGTTCGCATTCACGAGTGAAGAATTGCATCATAAGCCGCAAATACTCCTCCAGCCACTTCTACTGATCGTGATTTTAACGATAGCTGTAAGAAATCATCATACTCTGTTACACATCTTAATATTTATTTGAATTATGCATAGTAATAATACAAACGAACTTTTCAAATAATTCACAAGAAAGATTCAAATTCTCATACTCACAGTAACGTTCGGATTTCCTGGTTGGATTTTAAGCTCATTCAGAACCCAGACGTTGTTGGTCAATTTGAGAGATTGATATAGCATATCTTGGCCTTCGACGTTTCTTTTCGCAATTGTGAATACGTTATTTTGTTGCATTTTTTGTACTACCTGGTCAGCAGTGAGCATAACTCCGGTCAACGTGTATTGTACCTGTTATCAAAAAAGGTAGATAAAACTTCTTCCTATTCTTTGAAAAATATACACTTTCAAATGAGAATTAAAATGATCATATATAAATGATAATCAATCATAGTGTTACCTAATATTACGTACCTCGTTTTGAGCTGGTATATCTTTCCAAGTAGTTAGGAAAATTCTTTTATCCAATTGTCCGTCTTCGGTGAAGTAGACGTTCATTGGCACAAGACAAGCAAAGTAAAAAATTCCGATATTGTTCTTCATAGCGACTTGTAGGTCATTTAAAGGATCCATACGCTGTACAGCACCAGCAGTTGACAAAATAACACTAGTTTCTATACTAGCACCCGGGTTTAGAGGACCGGCAACTTGCAATGGCGCGGCTGGCGTCAAACCGAAACTGTTCTTATTAAGTTGAATCGCAAAACCGCCCATTGGTTGCATTGCCTTATTCGAAAATATCATATCCATACTGATTTGTCCATTTCTGTAAAAAACCAAATGTCAAATTTGGATTAACTCATCAATGTGAATAGCAGTTATATTTCAATAAGAAATCAAAGCAATTGATATCAGTATTCATTATTATTTTCCAAAGCTTACTTTCTCGAGAATGTTCCCCACACATCAAATCCTTTTCCTTTCTCAGCTGGAAGCCAGTTAACTTTTGGCGTTATATAAGAGGTTGGGGCTTGACTGAAGCCGAATATATCGCCCAAAAGTCCAGTCGTAGTCTGAGATATTGCAGGTGCACTGCTAACAGGATCTGCAGAACCCAAAATACTATCAAGTCCACCACCTAACAGATCTAAGCCCATGCCAGCCTGAGAAGTTTGAGCTGGTGTGACAGCGCTTGGACCTCCTGGAAATTAAATAACATTTTCTTCACTCCCATGTTCTTTTCTAATTAAAGATTACCAAGTTCATTTAAGTTTTACATCTGATTTATTCTTACCAATGTCCATACTGAGAAGATCTCCGATTAAAGAATCCTGTGCAGGTATAACTTGGGACTGGGGCTGAGGAACTCGCTGTACGGTATCTTCGTTAGAGTTGCTTCTAGCTGGTAGTGATTTTCTGGCTCCAGCTGCTCTTCCTTCTACAAATGCCGTTGGTGGCTTGTGATAAACAGAGGCGAGACTAGATATGTGGCAAATTAGTTCATCCAAAAGTGCCGGTTCTAAAAGATCAGTTTCTTCTGAGATCAGAGGCTTTTCCGCCAACACAACTTCCTTCGCAGCTGCTGGATCTGTGCTGAGTAATCGCCAGTAAATAAATCCGCGATCTCTTAAATCCGGATTGTCAGAATCCTGGGTTGCAAGACTAAGTACTTGTTGTACCAGCTCTTGAGTGTCGGTCGGCCTTTTCAAGAACAACTTCACAATAGCAGTGAGCAACTGCAACTGCACTTGCGTATTTTCATCGTGAAAACCTTCAAGGAAACTTTCTAATAATTCATCAGCATTATCAATCCTCTCTGCGTATTCTCCAATTATCCAAATCATAGATGCTCTAGCTTCAGGCTCGTCCAAAGTGTCCAGATTTTCGCACAGGGTTGAAATTATACTCTCATATTTGTTGGGATATTTACGGAATATGTCCTTGATCACAACAATTGCTTCTTGAACCACGTAGTTCACCTGATATTATAAAATTATATCATTAATAGATTTTTAAGAAGTAAATGTGCTTGAAATAACGTTAGACAATAGATTTGCAGCACGTAAAAACTTAGTAATTTTAAAATCTTATTGACGAGGTCTTAAAAAAAAAGTAATACCTACTTTTGTTTGAATCAAGTCTAGAAGAGTTGAAACACAGCGTTCAGCGGAAGGTTCAACTTTGATAGCACAACGTCCAATAGCTCTAACAGCCTTTCTGACAAAATCTACGTCGACTTCAGTTGCATATTCTTTCAACTCTGACAAAACTTGAGCAATGTTTGCTTGAGAAGCCAATCTGATCATGATATCTAATTTCTCAAGTTTTACATAGATAGGGTCATTATACTTGACAAAGAATACTTTCATTTCATGTTTCAGTATATCTGGCCTCTTCTGCACAATCAAATTAATGTTTCTTAGAGCAACGTATTGAACTTCAGGTTCCGAGCTCAGAAGAGTAACTAAAGGTGGTGCTAATTTCTTTGTGAGTGTACCGACAAAGTCAGACTCTGACTGCAACATCTCCATAAGTTTCATCAGAACCTAAACACGAAATTTAAAAAATCTTCTTTCATTATCAGTATCTTCGTTTTAAGCTACGCTTACTGAAATAAGCTTCCATTACTATATCTTTAAGTAAAATTGACCATGTCTGTTTAATCATTTCGCAGAATCGTGTTTTCTGATACTATAATAAAATTATGGTGAAGGTCAAGCAGCGAATTATCGATATTAAATGACTAAGAATTTGGTAAAACCAAACATAGTCTTAATATACGTAAAATAAATGTAAATGTAAATAAATGTATGCAAATATAGTAAAAATGACAACCTTGACAGCTGAGAGAACTACAGCTGCGTTTGCATGAGCGAGACGTGGGGTGATTCTTTCGCAGATACTCTGTGCCTCACGATCATCTTTTGGTGAATAGTTGGCCAGGGAATCAAGAATAAAGACCTGACCCCATTCAGTACATTCGTTCAAAGCTGTGAGCAACTTGTTGATGGTTTGGGCATTCATCTCTACCAACGGCTGCCCACTAGGACTTGCTTCATTAATTTCAGAGAGTGCTGCAACCGCGTTCGCCACAACCTCGGTAAAAAATTGATTGTCAGTGACGGAATTCAAGTAATATTCAGAGAGTCACAAGCCAAGTGAATTCTGGTTGTTGGTTTGAACTCTTCGTGCAATTTTTGAGGAAAAAGGATGCCGAAAAATTAAAAAAATAAATAAATAAAGAGCTTCTCACCATGGGATTACTGTCGGACAAAAGATCCTTCAGTTGATCTAGAAATCCCTGATCTTCAACGAGGGCTGCGTTAATGTCATACAACTTGGCGACGCAAACAGCTGCTGTCTTACGTACATAAGGGTCCTCGTCTTTGAGACATTTGCGAAGAGGTTCGCAGAGGTATTCGGTAATCTTATCCACTCGAATGCATCCCATCGTTCGTACAGCCAGTGCTCGGATCAGGGGGTTTGGGTCCTCACAGTCCTACGCAAAAATCGGGCAAGCCAGGGATTCAAGTCTAGTCACAGCAGTGGCTATCTATCTCAACCCGTGAGTTTTAAGAAATAGAAAAGGGTATGTGTACCTTTGTCATCGGAGATGTCGCTAGCTCCTTTTGCGTGTCAGAACGAAAAAGGACAGATTGGTCACCGTCACCATTTTTATTGCTTATTAGTTACAATTATTAATCACTTATCTTAGTATGCAACTAAATTGGTCATTTTTCAAAGAACACGAGCCAACAATCCACCGTAACAAGTACAAATGATTAAAAGAAAATTATATCCAAATAACAATAACAATAATTCATCATTCACACTCGTGGTACTTAAAAAAATGTGCAATTCAATTAATAAAATTAGTTTGTTATTTTCTGCGTCCATGTTAAATATCAATAAAGATAAAAAAAAATATCAGATATTTAAGGATGGATCATGAAATGATGATGATAAAAACTGGACATATGAAGAAGCAAGATGAAAAACAAATCGCAGCTTACTATTATTCGTAAATGAAAATATACATACAGGCTGGTCCATTTTAATTGCCCCTGGCCAATATCTCGAGAACTATGCAAAATAGTGGAAAATGTTTCAGTTGTATGTTTCCAAGCGGCGTATTTGATAATGCTAAGAGTTTTGAATTTTTATAAGGTTTGGTAGGGTTTTTATGAGGTAACTGGTCTTTTGAATGGGAACTTCTAGTTTTTAGTGCAGAGTCATAATCTACACAAAAAATACATTACTTTTGTAGTAAGCTTTTTCTTCTAAAAGTTCAATTCCTCATCATGAAATAATGATGTTAATTATAACGTTACTACAAAGCCAATAATGCAATAACATTCTTAAATTAATGAATCAATTTTAAAAAAGATTTGGCATGATTAATTAATAAAAATAAAAACTTTTTACCCTTGATATTTTTTCCTTTGACCTTATATTTTTAATGGAAAAGTTTTCTTTATAGCAAAAAATAAAAATCTTTCAACCAAAAAAAGATGAGAAATTCAATTCTTAGAAAAAAAAGTTTCCTACAAAAGTAATGTATTTTTATTGTGTAGATTACGGATCTGCATTAAAAACTAGGAATTCCCATTTACAAAACAAAAGTTAGCTCATAAAAACCCCATAAAACCCTATAAAAATTCAAAACCCATAGCATTATCAAATGTCCCCCTCGGAACTGGCAACTGTTGTTTAAAACCTTTTTCACTATCTTGCTTAGTTCTCGAGATATTAGCCTGGGAAAATTAAAATGGGCTACCCTGTATACCGTGAGACTACGAGGAACCCATTTACCAGATGCACAGTCAAATCCCAAAGACTTCTGAAGACATTGTATTTGTCGTTACGACTTGGTGAGAGTTCCCAGCCAATGTTATTTATGACAAATATAATGACTTTGAACGTCTTCGGGATTTGACTGTTGAGTTGCCTGCATTTAGTGAACGGGTTTCTCGCAATCTCATGGTATGGTATATTATGATTGTATGAGATTATTTTTCTACCGTCATATCCTGTTTAACAGCTTGCCTCCAAGCCTATAGATAATAGACTTGCACAATGATCCGTTTATAATAATATATAAATAAACATTTAGACAATATAAAAAATATTTTAAATATACAAACTTTGTTTATGGTTATTATTTTAGAAAATTACTAATCTACGTTACCTTGACGAAGGTGTTTACTGCCATGATCGCCATGTCCGGTTGGCTTTTGGCATAGTTCATCAGATATAAGTATACCAGCTTTTTTAACTCCAAGTTATCAGTCTGCATGCAATTTACTACGTCGGGAAATAGTGCGGATACATCTTTCCCCACAGTCATAGAAGCGATGACCTAAAGAAAAGATAAGTTTTACTTCCTAATTCAACCGCTAATAAAAAGAAATCTTTTCAACGTCATAAATTATGCAAAAAATACCTTTTTTACAGCTTCTTTTTTCTTTTCTTTCTTGTCATTGTTTAACTCTGATTTTAACTCGAAGATTTCACCCTTCTTTGTAGTTGTGAAATACTTGGAGTCGGTCATTATTACTGTTTCAAATAATCGGTTTCTTAATTATTAAATGGTTAAGTAATAGACGATTTTTAATTAATGAATTTTTATGCTAGTCTACGATTATTAGACCGGGTAGCGAATAAGTTGAACTTTTTTTTACTCAATTTGACACGTTAGGTGGATCAATGTGATACATAAGTGTGTGTATGGAATTCTATAGTATAATCACGGTAACTCTCGAAACCGAGAAAATCAATGAAAATTAACTAGCCATAACCTTATCAATGAATGAAATAGACGAAAAGAGATGTTTAGAGGTTTCGAAAAGAAGATATATTGTTCAAGAAATTAATAACTGATGAATACCGATTAGGGTAATGGAATTTTTAAGATAAGTTTGAATGCCAGTTCTCCGTCGTGGAGTAAAATCAATTAATTAAATTATTACAAAAAACAAGGAATCGGTCTTCATTCTTTTCGGTCTTTATACAACTCTGTTATTCGTGGGCCTATTATCTCAGGGATTTATAATTATCTAAAATAGACTTAAATTAGTTTAAGATTTACCTGTATATCTACAAAAATTCACAAATGGTGAATGAACTGTCTACTTCTGACAGCAGAATCAACGCCCCCGGCGCCACTTGTCGTTTGCCATTTAAATACCACGACGCATGCGTCCACTACTACCAACAATGAAAAACTTAATACCAAATTGATGGCTACATACTTTTTCTTTTTAATAATTATTACATACATGTGTAGATAACATACATACATGACTTTTTTCCACGCCTGTATACACACAGATAGAAGGTGGTTTAAAGTTTCAACGATATAAAACGTACGTCAAATAATTTTATTATTCCACGTGTACTGTGCGAGAGGTTAAGTTAGAGGTTATTATCACATGCAAGAATAATATAATGGTAAACTGCATGTATTTCAGCTGATAAATTTATTGAAAAATGGAATTCTTACAAACAATAATCGAGTTTGGATTAGATCATAAATTTCTATTGGGACTCGGTTTAGGATTGAGTTACAGTTTATTCAAGTTACTGCGGCACGGAGATATGTCAGATTCACAAGGAGCACACAATTTTGAAAAAGAAGAGAAAAACACAATGGTACGTACAAATAATCGTTCGTAATCATTATCATTTATTAAACATCATCTCCCCGTCAATTTTACTTATCTGTACTATTCAAATATTCACAGTTATTCTCGGATGGTGACAGTAATTACAAGTTAGTATTAGTGGTAAGAACCGATCTAAAAATGGGCAAAGGTAAAATAGCTGCACAGTGTTCTCACGCCGCAGTAGCTGCCTATAAATTGGCCAGAAAACACCCACAACTATTAAGAGAATGGGAAGACTGTGGTCAGGCAAAGATAACTCTGAAAGTAAGTCAAATTGTAGCTAAAATTATTTAATATTAATTTCACAATCATTCTAAACCAAGTTTCTATTGTCTAACTGTGATTTTAAGGATGTTTATATTCCCCAGGTCGACAGTGAAGCAGCTCTTGTAGAACTGGCTAATCATGCTAAAGCCATTGGCCTTTTATCAAACGTAGTAAGAGATGCGGGTAGAACTCAAATAGCATCTGGTAGTAAAACTGTATGTGGTATTGGTCCAGGTCCTGAACAATTAATAGACCAGGTGACCGGGCACCTGAAATTATTTTAATGTATTTATTTACTTTTTTTCTTTAATAATAAATAAAGTACATTCTTGAAAAAAAAAAATCGAATATTGAGTGTATTTAAATTGGTCCAATACACGAAGCCGATACTAAAAATAATTTACAATTTAAATGCAAAATATTTTGACTGAAGGGATGTGCAATGATTGAATTTATTTCAGTTATTCATAATACATAATAATATCTTACATACAGAAGTCTTAGGGATAATATAGTACACTTTTATTTTGCACTTAAGAATACATATGGAAAAAAAGTGTTAAACATAAGAGCACATTTATCATATCTTCACTACAGCCATAACACGTTATATTCATTTGTACAACATTAAATTATCAGTCATTCAATAAATCTTTCCTTGTATGTATATAGTTTCTAGGCATTATAATACTATCGTTAAATCTTACCAATTTTACTTTGTAACGCTATACTTGATACTGTAGATACGTTAACTGATATTATTTATTAAATATGTAACCAAATGCATTTAATTTCATTATGTTTTCTAATATTTAACACCTATCTCCGCACAAAAGTCTTAATTGGCAACAACACACAACATAAATAATCTATACTGGGGGTGGGGGAGCCTTCCTATGTATTTTATTAGAACTGGTAGCGCTGCACTGGGATTCAGCTATCGATCTACCATCAGCTTCATCTCTTCGACATAACTCTGGCTCATTTTGTAGCCAATTTTGTGTCTGGCTATGCGTCGGCCTTGAAATTTGATTCTGATCATTCTCTTGTACAGAACCAACTTCTTCTAGGAGCTTAGACAAAGATGGGGCTAAACCAAGGCCTAAATTCCGTTCATGGTATACTTCGGAGATAGTTGGAGTTAACTCGCGAGTTAAACTAGTCAATGATGTTGCCAGGTTTCTCAAATTATGAGGATGTGCTTCTGACGGTTGAGAATTTTCAGTCTGTGGGTTTATGTCTTCGTTTGAAGTAGGATGTCGAGGTTTTCTAGGTGAACTAGGCCCAATTTCTGTTCTTACACTCAATCTTTCCAAGACAGTAGCAGGCAGCGGTGGAAGCGGTTGACGACGCAGAACAGTTGCATGTCCGCTTTCCCAGTCTGTTGCCGAGCTGCTAGAACTAGATCCAGGTCTTGCATTTTGATCAGGGTATAAGTTTCTTATGCGAGTTTGGTGGTTCAAATTCAAGGCAACTGGAGGACTTGGAGTAAAAGCGGCATCTGATTCTCCTGGAAGGCACATGGTAAACGTTAGACAAACTGATCAAGACTAGAATGTAAGTTTTACTCTTTTGGAGTAATATAATCTCTGCATAGCATTCAATACCTCCACAGTTACTACGAGATGGTTGAGAAATCGGAATACTGGGTGCTTCAGTTGTCTTTCCATCTGGTTCTCCTCGGTGTCTAACATAGCTTGCAAAAGCTCCTCCCAATCTGGGTGGGTCGGGAGGCACTTTTTCTGTCTGCGCTACCGAAGCCAAACTTTCCATAGAGCTGCTCGAATCTAGACTAAGACTTTTTGGAGCTTCCTGAGTATCTATGGACGGTAAAAAATAAGCAATTAAGTAATCAGAATACGACCTCTGTGAGAAAAAATAAAGATATTTCATTCTCTCAATAATCTTATGATTTATTGAATATAATGGGAATGCCCACCAAACAGCGCTAGTAGCGCCTGTAATGCAAATTGCACAGCTCGGCGAGAAGCCTGCTTTCCAGTTCGCAATGTAACTTCCGATTGCCCTACTTCCATCAAATCAAATCCTAAGCTAGCAAATAGCTCGTGCGATCCTGCAGCCCTCCATACTCTGACTGGTAAAGTAACTTCTTGTCCTTCAGTAGCACAGCTAGCTCTTCGCATCGCTGAAATCACATCCTCGGCAGCTTCTGGTACCTTTTTTTACAGATAATCATAAACATGATTATGTATTTGTGTGGCAGAAGTTTTATTAAACAATTATTTACGAAGAAATGAATAACACGGATGAAAAACAAGAACTCATGAAAAGAAAACGCGAGAAATCAGAAGTACCTGTAATAGCCTGACAAGAGCATGTAGAGAAGCAGGTCCCAATCCCAACAGTGCTTGCAAGCTGGCACTACATCTAGTTAACCTTTCTTCAGGATCACTTTGTGGGAAAAATACCGAAGATGGTATTCCATTGCCAGCTGGTTCAAATCTAAATCCGACTGACATAAGTAATTCTCTCCAGCCAGCAGCTTCACCAACTTTATTCTCAATGCTACGCTGTGTTGTATACATTGCGTTCTTTTGACCTCTGTGTATTCTTTGCAAAGATTTTTCGACCAAATGTAGAGTTACTCGCAACGCATCTCGGCTTTGATCTGGGCCACTGCGTAAAAGCTCTGCTAATGCTTGACCCATAAGTGCCACCTAGAAAAATTGTTAGATATTGTTGGTATATAAGATAAGTTGGTATATATGTTTAACTCCGTTTAAAAGGCCTGAAAAATGATTAGTCACATGTTTATTTAGTCAAGACGATGAGGTTGAATACAAACAAGTAATAATTATATAAATCTTAAGCTTTTACAATGCTAAAAATAATTTTACCTTATTTGAAAGTCTAGCGTCTCCTCCTAGAAGGAGCCATCCGGCCCAATTAGCTGGGTGTGCAAAATGCCTTGTATGTTGTACAGTTTGCATGGCTTCAGCTAGAGCTCTGGATGCTCTAGCACCTTGCAGCATTGCGCTATAGAAAGCTCTTAATAAAATACTTCCAGCAGTTGGTGGGACAGGCCACATTCCTATTAAAACACATTGTGCTCCAGCGCCTAGCAGAGTTTTAACCATTTGTTGAATTCCGTCTGAACTTGCGCTTGTATTTTCACCTCCGCTCCAGCAATGTCCACTGGATATTACAACTAATCGAGCTGTTAATCTTAATCTTGCTATATCTGTGCAGGTCAATAGATATTCTGGTTTATCCGATGGTTCTTCACGTTGATCCGCAGTAAACGCTAAACTTGCAGATTTCCAGAGAACAGGAGTCGTCAAATGAACGCACTCAGCATCTGGTAAAGCTCTTAGAACAGATGATCTTGTAGCTTCGGTGCCTGAAAACAAGAATCAATTTATAAATAAGGATAAACGATCTTATTCGATGATTTTCGATTATAATTCTATATAATACATGTTTTACCAATCAATGGTCGGGACTCTAGAAGCTCAGCAACAATTCCTGCCTCTGTTTCCGCGGATATAACGCTTTCTGGCCAACCATATTCTTCTCTAATTTCTTCTGGGAGATTAGGATTTCCTGCAACTAGTGCAGCTACTGTTGCTCCACCCTCTGGCATCGGGGTCCTTGATCTTCGCCTCAATGCGGCCAGCGAGGGAACCACTAATAAGGAAAATCTCTCACACAGATAGTCTTCTCCTGGGCTTGATTGTAATGCAGGCAGGGGTGCCAAGTATAAGGATTTCTCTACTACTAAAATAAGTTCCTTTCTTGCTGGTGGTAATAGATCTTCAAAGGGTGCTAGTAAAAGATCGTAAAGGCTTTGAACGTGAGCTGGTGCCTGCCAGACTGGCCCTTTGACTCCTCTGCCCCATCTAGCGCTCCCAGCCCGTGAACTTACTGATCCAACACTGAACAAACTACTTAAACTATAAGAACTTGCATTTAAACGGTGTCCTCTTGACGGCATTTTCCCTGGTTCTTCCAAAGATTCGTTAGACTCTCCAAGCAGTGCTTCACGCGCCAAAGAAACCCTTTTCTCCAAGCTTATGCCATCCTCCAGAGTCGCAGAGTGAAATCTCAACAGACCTCTGCCTGGAGCTAAACACCAAGCATGTAATTCAGTTTCTGCTTCACTAAAGTATAAAATAACTCCTCTCTGACGATCTATTATCTCAGAATAGTGCGTGGCATCTTCAACGTTCCTGCTTCTACATCTTCGAGATCTTTCTGCCCAATTTAGCGCCTCTTCTGCTCTGTTTAGATTAACTAAAACCTTCTGCAACATTCTGTACGTGTTAGAAAGCAAATCAGATCTGCTTGGTTGACCAGATGGTGTCGGCGGGCAACCATCCAAAGATTCTAATAAATTTGCTGCCCTTTCCAGCTGTTCTACCGAAGTTGTTGATTCCCCAGCTTCCCAGTGTACCAAGCCCAATCTATGTCTCAACCTAGCAGCTTCCTCTCTACGACCTAATCCTTCAGATAACGAGAGTCCAGATTGTAAATAACTTAGGGCTCGTGAAAGATCTCCACGTAGATGATGAAGACGACCTAAACTAGAAAAGGCAGCTGCTCGGGCTGGTTGATCACCAGCTGCAGCAGCCAAACTTAATGATTGTTCTTGTAATCTAATGGCTTCCTCCAATTGTCCAAGTGCTTCTTGTGTTGCTCCAAGATTAGCACAAGCTCTGGCTTGTAGTCCAGCTGCATCTAATCCCTCTGCAATAGACAGCTCTAGTTGATGGTGTCGCAAAGCAGAACTTGGATCATCCATGAGAAGATGAACAGCCCCAAGACCACTGGCTGCTTCTGCTTCCCCAGCTTTGTCACCCAAACCTCTAGCTAGAGTTAGTTGATGCGATAAACAGCTAACAGCCTGTTCATGATTGCCCAATGCAGCATGTACTCTTCCTAAATTTTAAACAATAATTGTAAAAAAAACATCGACTTAAAGATAGTTTATTAGCAAATTAGCTGATCAGCAGTGAATTTAAATTGTTCAATAGACTTTTTTCAGAGAGGTATAGTAATGTATTACTCTACATACCTAAATCACCGTAAGCTGCACCCCTTGCTTCAGGACTATCGACTTCATGTGCAGCTACTAATCTTTTCTCAAAGCAAACCAAAGCTTGTTGCAGGTTTCCTAAAGCTTCGCGTGCTCTACCAAGTCCCCTGTAAGCTCTTTCTTGGTCTCTAACACTTCTGAGCCTAGTAGAGGCGGTTAATTGTTGCTCATGACATTTGATCGCCTCTTCTGGGTCTCCCAATGCTTCGTAGCAGTCACCGAGATTACCTAGAGCCCTTGCTTTGTCAAGTAACGCTGTACCTGTTGATAATGGTTCCAAAGTTGCTAATTGTTGCTCGAAATACCCAATTGCGTCTTCATAGTGGGCCATGTTTAGTCTAGCTATACCCAAATTTCCTTTAAAACAAACATAAAAAGATAAGATTATTTGCTTCATTACTACATGGATTTTTCAGTTAATTATACCTAAGCTGTTTTAGATTTGAGGACAAATAAACTTACCTAACGCCTGGGCTTCAACTCCAGAGTCTGCCAATTCTCTAGCTCTTTCTAGTTGTTCTTGGTAACACTTTACAGCGTGCGTGTACTGGCCTAGTGCCATATGAACGGCGCCTAAATTTCCGTGCGCTCGACACTCGCCTCTTAGGTCTCCTGCTTCTTGCCTTAATGTAAGTTCCTGGGTATGAAATCCAAGGGCTTTATCTAGATTTTTTGTTGCTCGATGTGCAATGCCAAGAGCTCCATATGCTGCTGCTTCAAGACTACGGTCGGCTGCTTGACGTGCGAGACTCAATTGGCGTTGATGCATCTTTATAGCTTCTTCAGCTTCGCCAAGGCGTAAAAGACAATCTCCTATATTTCCTAGAGCTCGAAATTTTCCGGCCAGATGTTTTGTCATGTGAGCAATTGCTAGGTAAAAAAATTTCACGCTAATTACATACACATTTGATGTTTTTGGCCATATTTATATACAATGAAATTCACCTAAATAATATTTCTGACATTCTAAAGCTGTGTCCAAATTTCCAAGGGCTAAATGCGCAAGCCCTAAATTACAATAAGCTCTTCCCATGCCAGATTTATCTTGCAAATCTTTGGCCAATGCTAGGTCTTGATCATAATATCTGACTGCTTCTCTGTGATTGCCAAGGCAGTAGTGAGCATAGCCCAGAAAGTGGCACGCCTTGGCTTCTCCTTCTACGTCGTGAAGTTCTTGGGATAACATAAGGTAGTTTTCATAGTATGGAACAGCTTCTTCGAATCTACCACGTGATGAGAGACAGTTAGCGAGATTAAGCAAGGCACAGGCCTCCCCAGCTGCATCTTTCAACTCGCGAGCTATTGCCAGATGAGCTCGATAATGTCGTAAAGCTGCTTCATGTCCTTGTACAGCTTGATACGCGACTGCTAAGTTTCCGTGTGTGCTCGCTTCTGAACTACGATCATTGACCTACGATAAAACAATCATATTGATACAGGGTAGATAAAAATCTTATATGTTAACTGATGATATTAAATTACCTCTTTACTAATCGTCAACTCTTGTTTGTGGTATTTTATTGCCTGCTCGTAGTAACCCAATGCATTGTAAGCATTTCCGATGTTGCCATATGCTCGTCCCATACCGGCGGTATCCCCGAGTGCTCTAGCAATACCTAAGTGGGCTTGGTGGAGTTTTAATGCTGCGTCGTGTTCTCCTAGCAGCTGATACACTATCCCCAAATTACTACAAGCTCGTCCTTCTGCCACCTTATCTTTTGTTGCCAGGGCTACATCTAGCTGCCTCTGATGCCACAGTTTTGCTTGCGCAAGATCACCTATAATCAGATCCTGACCTTCGAATTGGATCGCGTTTCACGTATAGCTTTGTATCTTAGCTAATTAGGAATAATTTAGTATTAGGTTCTTGAGGAGCTGGGCATGGGTTACAAAAGGCAATTCTACTTCGTTCGTGTCCCGATCAGAGCTGTAACAACGAAATAAAATTATCTTTTGTAATCTCTGTACCTTTCCTTGTGACCCGTATACCCAATCATTTATTTGAATGATAGGCAGAATTTTAAGCTTTGTTGTAATGGTCGCAGAAGAAAAACTTGACTTCATTCAATTCATGGAGTCAAAATTTTCATAACAATTAATATTAGAATCGCGAATCTTGAAGTTTATTTTGACTTTCATAGTAATTCTGATGCAGCCTGAAAACTACGCAGGCATTTTTCATAGGTATAGTGATTAGATATTACCACTAAAGAGTAAATGTTGTTTGTATCCTGAAATTACATTGCGAGTTATGAAGATTACCTGTTCGGACATAAAAATTAGGATTGTTAGTCTTGAACTCAGATCGTTTTTTATGACAATATAGAAAATACACGAATCTATTAATCCCAAAATCCATAATGTTAGTGTACTTGTTGGACTAGCCAAGTATCTTAATATAGTTTGTATGATGATTATCCACTTCTGAGACAATTTATGTTATCAGATTGGATTAGAGCAGTGGTATTGCTCACCTGCGCATCTAGCTGCGTGACCAAGTCCAGCGTAAGCTCGTGTTTCTACAACTCGATCACCAAGTTCCTGAGCTATTCTTAAAACGTTTTCATGGTAAGCCATAGCTTGGCCGAAATTTCTTCTGTAGTGATGGGAAGATCCTAGATTACTAAAGGCTCTGGCTTCTTCTACTCGATCTCCCAGACGTCTGGCGATTCTCAAATGTTGTGTATGACAATCGACCGCACTCTCGAACTCGCCCATTGCCAAATAAACTGCACCTACATTACCGATTTCTCTTGCCTCTTGAAGTCGATCTGCCATTTGTTTTACAAGTTGAACGCACTGCTTGTGAGATGCTAAAGCATTTGGTAAATCTCCTATAGCTGTATAAACATGTCCTAAACTAGTCAATGCTGACGCCGCTGCCTGAGTGTCTTTACACTTCATTGCGAGTACCAATTGATATCTATGAGCTGTTAAAGCCTCCTTGAAGCTTCCTTTACTAAAGTATGCAGAGCCTAGGTTTCCATGTGCTCTACATTCGCCTTGAGTATCACCCAAAGAGCGTGCAACACCTGAAAATAAACTTTCGTGTTACTAGAAAATTTGTCCATCCTTTAAAAAACTAAGAAATGTAAGATTCATTGGAAAATCTTGCAAACAATCGTTTTCCTATGCCTTCTGAAGTTTACCTAAATCTTGTTGCATGTAACCGATCGCCTTGTCCAACGAATTAAGAGCCCAGTAAGCACTTGATAGGGCAGAAAACACTGAACCCCTAAGTTTCAGACTACATGTTCCGATAGATAAGGCTGCCTCTAAGACACCAGCTGCTGCTCGATATTGCCCAGCTCCTAGCAGCTCTTGCCCAACCACTGATATGACTACAAATGGCGACTCGTCTAGTTTCATTGCCCTTAGTTGCTGAAAAGTTGGTTCCAGGGTCGTACGAAGAGGAGATTTTAACGAAGCTTCTACCAAGCCAGATAACAATTGACAATTCGATGAATCCCGTGCTAAACCAGCGCTGAAAGCTGCCAAAGCTTCTCCGTGCCTTCCTAAACACTGGAGCGCTACTCCTTGCCGATAATATGCCTGAGAATAAAAGTTTACAAACTTATTAATCATCATAACCTCGGTAACCATAAAATAGGATATAACGTAATTGTCTGATTTAAGTTTAATAATTTAGATTGTTAAATAGAACAAGCTATCGCATTTGTACTTTGTGCCATTGGGGATTGAGTTCCGTTGCTCTTACAGCATCTTGTAAAGCAAGAGCAAATTGCCCCATCTTTAAACGTGCCGCAGATCTATTTGAGTACAAAACATGACTTAGAGGATCTAGGGCAAGAGCTTCCGAGTATAAGGTCGCAGCTAGGGGATAGTCTCCATTCTGGCAAGCTGCGTTACTTCTGCGCACCGTTTCCAGAAACAGAGCCCGGGATCCAGCAGCCAAGGCCGACGTACCTTCGGGCTCCACCTATTGATACGATGTCATTTTTATGAATGCACACACATTAGGCAATTAAGTATAGGCTTAAAAATCTGTGGTGTTCATTTTTGATTTAAATACCAATTTCATGCACACATGCAGTTCAAAATGTGACTCAACAACAAAACGTTTTTACCACAAAAATTCCTTAGTCTTATTATTAAGGATTTCACTTTCATGTTGCAAGAGTTAATAATATTTAGATTCTCTGAAAAGAGTTTTCTCCTCGTTTTACACAACTAATCATTTAATCAACAGTTTTGTGATCTGGTCTGAACGAGGGAAAATATTTGTTGCCAGACGAAGGTGGTCGCTGGCTGCTCGAAGATTACTATTATCCACTAGAATGAAATATTGAAAATACAGGGATTGAATTTTTCATTACCTCAGAGATATCCCTATGAGACATTGTTTAAGACGAGCCGGTAGCATCCTCTTTCGTGGGCATTATCTGAGACAGAGGGGGTCCATTAGATAAGGCCCTCTTCCAGGGCCTTAACTCTTGCAAACTAGTTTAATAACTCCGTAGTAATTCACTCTGCACAATCAGGAAAACTACTCCGTAATCACAATTTAATACAAAAGTTGTCATTAGTGGTATAAAAAGGGAACGGTTTGTTTTTGATATTATGAATCTATTGGAGTTGATTAAAAAAGGGGGAAAGGAAGGCGTCTAAGGGGGGCACCCACTGCATTCCTAAGGTACAGCCATCTTGGAATGTGACCCCAGGTCTCCCCACTTAAAGCCACTAAGTGGGGTGGCAGGTGAGAGGGGCCTTAGGCCCAAGTCCCAGGATTTCCTTTCCCCCTTGCCCCACTCTGTGCATTCACTACTACTACGCTCTGCATAAATATACGCCCAAGGCTCAACCGACAATGCCCCTAATACACCTGCATGCCTCCCAGGGAGCCGGCTTTAGTTGGGATTGCGTAAACACTTGTTGAAGATTGACGAGAAAAATACTAGCATAACAACAGACCAAACAGAAGCTTTGAATTTGCATTTGGATGAATAAAATTACATGTATGTATGTAGATGCATACATAGATCATTAAAAATTGGAGACAATTGTATTATGGCAATAATGGTAGTTTTATTGGAATGCAAATTGAAATTTACATAATGCATTGTGGTATTGTATGTCTACTAACAAACTTGGATCACAAAATTGAGGTAAATTCTATAATCATAATTGACGTATAAATATGGTACTGTGTCCAAACTTAGCTAGATAGAGCATCATTTCATAAATTTACTACACCTTATAACATTACAATGTAATTATGTATTCCATGTGCTTGAATGTATAAAACGAGGTGTGCTAATTCATCAATTATTGATGAAAATACATTAACGGAAAATATATTAAACTATACAGCATCACATTTATGGTGAAGTATAATTTAGATTTAGATTACATCGTATAACAAATGATGAATTTAATGGAAAACTGATAATTTGCTAGGCATACGATATTGATGAGTTTACTAAATAATACAAAATTAGTATAATGAATAACAAAATAAATTATAACAAAATAATTTTCATGAATTTTTGTTAATAAACTTTTTTTCTAATTTGAGTATAAATTGAAATTTCATTCATGATTTGCTAAATAATCAACCATAATACAATAATAAAATTTTTAAATCAACAATTCATTATCCCGATTGAGTACATCAAGTATAACATAATATATAACATGTGAGATAGCGCGAGGATCCTTAGTTTGTACAGCTGTTATGTTACTGCACACTTGAAAGCACATGCAGAATACGTAACTAACTGTTACACAATATACGATGTTGATGTCTTAAACAACGGTTTACATGTTATTTCACGCGGATATATTATATTTTTTCATTTACATACATAGTTCATTTTGTGTAAAACATTAGTACGGTCATAGACCATGGAATGTATCATTTGGAATGAGTTATTTGTAAAAAAAAAATGACTTTTTTTTCTCTAAAGTTAATTAAAATGAATGTTTTTTTTTGTATATAGGGTTATATAAATATAGTAAAACTCCTTCCTACTATTTAAAACTATGTACATTAGAAACTACCCTATGCTATGTAAAAAAAAAAATTATTTTAGTGAAAATATTTCAGAATTTTTAGGCCACCTTCGAAGCATTCAGTTATTGCTAAATAATGCTCAAATTAATATAATTAAAAGCCATCACACAAATTTACCTTACATAAAATCAATCACAATAACGGAAAATCATTTAACATTGATAAAATTATGAACCTTGACCAGTATTTATATAAAGTTTGTTCTTTTGGCACAAGGTTGAAGGATTTAATTGATATGATGAGTTATGCTAATTGTGAAAATCTGTCTATGGTCTGCATTGGAATGAATGTAGAAAAACAAAACGTATCTTACTAATCTTTCCGACATGTTTACAGTTGCAGTAAAATACCATAAAAAATAAACTGTAATGCATGTATGTTAGTATTTTCTAAACTTGCAACCAAGGAAACTCCCTTTGTATATCACACCACTACCTACGAAATTTGTTTTGTTTAGGTTAAAGAACGCCCTACTCTCGTAAAACGGTTGCAAGTGGTTATGGAAACCTAATTCATGGCCAAATTTTGGTAAACAAATCCATGAAGGAGTCATATATCATAAACGTGATCGCAACGTCCAGACAAACTCTGCTCAATCGTGGAACTGTGCCTTTGTAGAACGCGGATGGTCCTTCTTTTTTCCATACCTGGACTATGCAGTCCACAGTACCTTTGTACTTAGCAGCTTCCAGTCCCTGTGAGAATACTAGACGTTAATACTCAATAATATATAAAATTAAGGGTCGTAGAGCCCAGACCTACAAATCTTCAAATTCTAATCTATTATACTTTCAGACTCTGCTACAGTCTATCTTAAAAACACATTGCAGTGATAAGATAAGAATTCTAGATTCCAACATCCACACTGACCAATGGAACATAAATTATTTCCCTGAAATGACAGAAATAATAACAAGAATATTTCCAACTGTAACAGATATTCAACATTACCAACCTGCATTCTTGTTTTAATTACATCAATTGGAGTATTTCCAAAAACCGATGCTGCACCAGCAAATGCACCAAAAAGGCCGACGATTAATTTTGGTACTGGTTTTGTGTTATCTCCGCCTTTGTACCAGTCCTTTAATGTTTCCATTACAAAAAATCTAATTGCTTGATTAGAACCTTGGCGCATCACAGTTGGAGCTAATCCTTGGTACACACCTCTTGCTCCTGCAGAATTTAAACGATTCTTTAAAACCGTATTTACTTGTTCATGCAATAAGTTTTTTATTAGAATTAAATAGACTAGCAATACTTTGGTAGGAAATAAGGTGAATAATGAGATCAAATTAAAGATATGAATCAAACTGATAATATATATGTTTAATAACGATTTGAATCAGATTTCAAGGCTTAGAGAAAGATAAAATCAATAACTTGTAAGTACCTAATGGATATTATTTAACCCAGTAATAAAGATTATTTAAAACATCGAATCTTCACCGTAGAATTTGACATTACATTTACAATTATGATGCAACTAAAAAAAAAAGATGTTTGCATGCTTTATTTATGCCAACTGTCTGTTTCAATGATAACGTGTCTACGATTACAGCACTGCAGTGGAAACTTTGCACAATCAGTTACGAGGGCACCTCTATAGCAAAGGGGGGATTCTTAGATCATTACCATGTATTCATAAAATTTAAATAAAATTACAGAGGCTATATTCAATGACTCTTTATTCCACCAATGTAATTAAAATATCGATATCATAAGCATAACTACAGAAAAAATAAACATCGATGGTCAAGACTTTAAATCAAGTATTTTGTAATCATTGAATATTGATATCTAAAATAATGTTATGCACTGTCAGGCCATCCTTATCAAATTGCTCTGATTGTGAGTGGTTCTATTAAACTCACGCGACTAAATCATGGACATGGGATGTTTGACACATAATGTAAATTCAATTGGTTTAGCCAATCTGTTTCAAGTGGTTGAAAATTATTGGTGAAAAAAAAATTGTCGTATATGGTCAATGTGATATCTAAGGAATATGAATTATATCAAGTAAATCACGATGTTTTAACACAATTGCAAACACAGTTATATACATGACAATATGAGTTTCTGATTAAGCAAAGCATTCTGCATAAGAAATGTAGTTACATAATATGAAAAACACAGCCTAACTTTCAGATATTCGGACTTTGAACAAAATCCAAGGTCTTATTGAGACTGCATCAAGTATACACACATGCTTGTTAAACAACCTTTAAAATCACTTTTCAAATATTATTATTGCTGTACGTAATAGTGTGAAAGATAATATAAGAATTTTAGAAATTGAAATACCAACTCACCGCTTTCTTTGACTATTAATTTCACTCCATGAAAAAATCCTTTGAATCTTGGATTACCAGACCTTTGATCATTGATAAATTTAACTTTAACTGTTTCCATAGGTGTGACAACTAAAACAGCTTCGCAAACTCCGGCGCAAAGACCAGCCAAAAGTCTAGTTTGCGCATTCAATTTTCCTTCATTATCAACAAGTCGTTTTTTAACAGATTCAAACGCCCCAAATCTAACAGCAGACTTTGGTATCGAACCGTATATTAATACCGACAATCCTCTGTATAGTCCAAGAACACCGTGACCTTTTACTGTCTTTTTAATGCAATCTAATATTCCAGAATATTGTTTTCCAGCTCCAGCTTTTCCGTCAAGTTGTAATTGTGTCTTTACATATTCCGTTGGATATGTTATACATATTTCTATACCTCCCGTTATTCCGCCTAAAAAGAATTTTACACAAAATAATTGTGTTGATAAATTTTGTAAAATATGTTCGTGTTGTATAAGTAATTAATTTACTCGAAATCTGAAACCTTACCAACTCTTTAACCGTAATTTATAATTCATTTTGCTGTTTGGATTTGTCGTTATATGTGAATTAAATATTTTGTATGAAAGTAGAAAAAATTTTGAAAATTAAATTTAAGTTCGTATAGTACCAGCAACAATTCCCTTGATCCCAACATTTCCAGTAGATGGGGCTGCAGCTGCAGAATCTTTGATCCAAGGTCTTCTTGGATATGGATTTTTGAAGGTAGATGTAGAAGCGGGGGTTTTGGTAAGCTGATGTATTAACCACGGATCCATGTCAGAAATTTTATTGTTTTATTTATAATTTAGTTGATAATGTGTGGTAATTTAATTTCACTCTACTCGAAGGACACGATGAAATGTTTGAGGTTTTAGACGCCACGTACTTGAGCGACTGTCACTCCGGCCAGCCGGACTCAAACTGTTTCCAATGACTGTCGAAACGTATAGCAAATCCCTTCCATTTCTCGCCTTATCAACTTTCCTCGTCTTTTTATTCCGACTCTTCTTCTTTTCTTTCCTTTTCTTGCTTTTTTTTAAGGACCTTTAGTTTGTGGTCACGCCTTTGCCGATCCAGTACTTCGCCACAATTATTTTAACTTTTATCATAAAGAACGAATGGCTGTTTAAAGAAATTTCGGCATAGTAGTGACTTTTGCACATACAGTACGTATACGCGAATATTTCAATTCATATCACCGATGGCGGGGATCAGCTATTTTTCGATATCGCCGGCTAACCCTATCGTGGTATACATATGTATGTATATGTGTGTAATTTACACATCGACGAACGATTATAGTAGAAAATGAAAGCTACGTGCAGCCACGTATGCGTACAGGGGATTCCCCACTCCGCCTAGCCAAACGACACATGTATAGACCAGCCAATCACGGCGAAATGTGAATCGAAAGGCGGAAAGGGGTCAATGAAAAATTTAAAAAACCTAAATAATGCCCCTTCGAAATTCATAAACAACGTCACGCCTCAGTTATTATGATGTATATTTAATCAGAGCAAATATATAGTGCTGTTTAAATTAGTTTTACACAAGTATAATTGCATACGTACCTTGCATTTTTCTTTAAAGCGTGAGGAACGCTTTTTTCCGAATAAAAAATGCGCATAGATGATGCTGCAGGCGCTTCTACGATAAGAGATGCAATGTTTTGAATCCCTAGATAAACGTTCTTTGAATTCATGGCGTTTTTACGATCTCTATTTACTAAATACAAGCCTATCATAAATTGCACAAGGTCTTAGAATAACTTAAGCAATTGTTCATACAATAATGTATCTTGTACATTAAGTTAAGCTTCGTGTATCCAAATACTTGAGTAAATACGCACTGTATTGTGTAATCAATTCATAATACTCATCTTATCGTGATTACAGTTTAATTTAAGAGTCAATTGTTCTTACAAATAATCCGTCTGACGTGGAAGCGTATTATATCTCTAGGTCGTAAATACGTTGGTGATAAGCAGCTGTATATTGGTCAATGTGATTGCATAATGAATAATATACGTAATTAAAAGTTCAATGACTAGTATTGTTTTTGCAGAACAAAAAAATAAATTCTAAAATTATATCTATGCTTATTCCAGGCTTTCCTTCTGGTACTACTGCACAGCTTTGATTAAGAATCAAAGTATATCTCAAGACTTGATGGAAAATAAATTAATCTGCATTAAAATGTCGGGAAATTCTATAAGCATTGAAATATTCTTTTTCATTTTTCACATACTGTTGCTGATTTACACAATATGAATCATAGATAATTACAGCAAGCTTTTCAAATACAGACGAGAAAATGATTACTGATACATAAAAAGATTTTTGTATTGTAATAAAACTAATTAATTTTCTAGGTATCATACTGGATCATATCTATATGATCAGATATGCATAATTCATTATAGTATTAATTGCATATACGAAATATAGGTAATTATTGTTTTTTTTTTTTTTTTTTTGTGTGTTTTTAGTCTTGATTATAAAGTAGTGGAGACATCTGATATCTTGCGAAAATGAGACTAGACTGCATCTCTATAAATCATAATAAGAACATCGTTTCACTTTATGTATACAGTAATGAAATTTATTATTGGGCACAGTTGTGGATCAATTGAATATTAAGACCATTGAGAAAATATGATTAAATTAGGTAAATGCCGTTATCGCATGGAAATTGAAATTCGAATGTGAATGTAAATGTTCTTTTTGTTTTAAAGTCAGGTATTTTACCATCCAGGTGTAGTGTTGGCCAATCTTCGCATACGTCTGTAATATAAAAACAATATTATTTAGTAATGAATAAAAACAGACAGATAATTATTCTCAATGAAATGGACATAATCATTTTTGAATGGTACAATTGATCGAAATCTAGCAATCAACGTTTGTATATCACCTCGTATTTCTATCCTGATCTCGTATCTTCTTTTCCATCTCTGCATCCGTCAGTGTCTCTAAGAAGGGAGCCCATTGATCAGCTTCTGAAGGAGGTCTAAAAGGTACTTCAACCGTAGGTAATGGTGCTTCGGAAAATGCGTAAGTTCTTTGATGCCAGGATAGCTGTCCTCGGACACTATGAAAATATTTGAAATTAGTACAATATTATTGAAGATCACAATCCACCTTAAATTCCAGAGGTTCGGATTAGATAGATTTTTCACCTATAAGCAATGGCAGTAACAAATTCTCCTCCGAGGCCTAACTCGGCGCAAAGTTTCATAGCAAATTTTTCTGGGTTGTTTTCTTTTTCAGACATATCCCATTCGACTTGGTCTACCAAAGAAGTATTTCCAACGTGAATATTGAGCTTGATTATAACTCGCTGATCACATTGATCTTCGAGGATCGTTTCTTGAGGGAATGCTTCAATTTGTTGTCTAATTGCCTGAGCAATGGCAGGGACAAATGTTAACGGGTTCAAATCCAAATCATCGCACAAAACTTCTGCAAATTGCTCAGGTGTTATGAGGCTTTCTGGAATAAGAAAGGATTGAGTTAATCAGAAGTGATAATTATTTAAATCAATCAGTGATATGAAACTTGTTAATATTGTTTAAACCGTGTACCATTCTTGTTCCATGTGAAAGTATCTCTAAGTTTTTGTCCCTCGATTTCCATGTCCAGACGTATAGGCACAAGCATTTCTTGCTGCGCTGCATTTTCTAAATTTGCTGATGGATCTGTATCATCAAAGCTGCAAAAAAAACATTAACAGAATAGACGAAGAGCTTTGCATGATGGGCAACTAAGAAAACCAACATTCAAAGGCTCCTATAAAAATCATGATGCGGTTGGGTGTAGAATAACAAGTTTAAGGATAAAACTGAAGACTAAAGAAATTTCTCACCACAGTGGAAAAGTTCTGACTTTTTTGTTATGAACTCTGTTGCGATTAATTGGTGTAGCTTGCGGCACAGCGTCGAGATGTGAGCTGTTAGGTAGACTTGGAACCCAGGACATAGATTTTTTAGATTTGCCTTCTCTTGGGGCTGGTGGTTCAGTTGAATGGACAGAAACAGCCTTATATTTGTCGTCATTGCCTTCGATTATATCCTCGACTTCACTAGCTCGTAGTAAAGATACACTAGAAGCGAGAACATGTTGGCTGAGACCTAGTTCTACAAGTTTTTTTCTTTCGTCATTAGTTATCGATCTTCGGAACATGCCAGGGTATCTTTTGTAAAGAGAACCACGAAAGAGACGTAAATAATTTCCCACTTCTGAACCGATGCAGTAATATTCTCCATTTTCTTCGACTTGAAAACTTATTGGTTTATCTCCGTACGTTCGTAACGCCATTTTATTCAACAAGTTTTTATCCGATTTGACTTTAATATGCAATTTTTTTATATTATAGTTTTATTATTACAATCCACTGTAACATCAAGACCGGAATTTTTGTTATGGAAAATTTCTAACTTCGAACATAAAATAATACTTGTCGGCATGAATTATGTTGGTTTTTTCAATAATAATTAGATATATTGTTTAATCAAGATCCCAGAGTGTTGTTTTAACTCGTTATATTTTAATTACTTCTTATATGAAACATCGTCAAAATATTAACCGCACAATTATGTAGTATGTATGTTACTGGACTTGAGATTCTAACCTTAAATTGACAAAGCGTCGGTGGCGCTGTACAATAACGGAATATCATTGATGGACCGCGGTTGAATATTTCGACATTAGCTGAGTCGATAAGCTGGAAAATCAAATAACGGTCGGTAAGGTAGGGAACGATAGATGGTTAAAACACGAAAGAAAATCGGCGGTAATATTATGAAATCAATGCATAGCTGTGTTTTATTAAATAATTAAATTGCTCTAATCGATGAAAAGTATTGATAAACGCAACTAGGAAACAATGAAGTAGTTAATAATTTTTATTAAAAAATTAGCATCAGTAATTTTTCAGAAATTTTGGAAGTTCAGTTTTTATGTCAATTATCGTTAACACGTTCTTATTCTTTCAATTCTGTTACAATTATTACAATATAATGGATATTAACCTTCAGATCGAATTTTTGTTTATGAAAATTTCAAGCTTCGAACATAACTGGATATTTATTCAAATAAACTCCGGTTGTTTAGTGGATAATTACTTATTATCACTCAAACCCAAATCTCTTTACGTATATATTCATTATTTCATTTGTGGAATAATTAAACACCGGGTTAATTGTCTCGAACATCGATTATCGACCTTTGAGTATTTCTACGTCCGATTATCAAAGTATCTAAAGATCGAACAATTTCAAAGTTCAGAAAACGGGGTTCCCAGGACAGGCATCTCACGCACCGAGAACATAATATTTTCTTTAATAAATTGACATTAGAATGGCAAGTAAGCCGGGTATGAATTGTCCTGTTCAATGATATTCGTTTTAAATATTATTCTCAGCATTATTGCAAATCAAATTCTATCCATAAATGTATTTTCGTTTATTCTTATTATTCCGTATTCGCATGAGGATTGCTCGAACAGAATTTTAAAAGCTCAGAAATCTAGGATTATTATGCGTCATACACTGGCGCATAAACAACCTGATATTCAACTACACAATTATTTAAATATAAAAATTAGTAAAAATAGTATACACAACTAAACAGATAGAAAATTTGAATTAACTACAACGGAATATCGGGTTCAGCGTGTTTGAACATCGCCTCAAAACTGGGCTATACTGAAATATTTGGTAATTTTTTAATCAAAAATTTATGTAATAATAAAAAAATAAGAATTGAATTAAATATGTGATGAATTCCTTGTACGTAGAATTTTTTCCAGTTTATAGTTTAATTGTAGTGGTCAAAGCTCAGGTTCTGGCTTCCTGAAAGCTGATATAATAATTTGAAGGACATGAGAGAAAGAGGATAATAGTTTTTTAGAAACTTTATTATAAAATAATATTGTGTACGTAGTAATATAAATTTGTTTCCGTGTAAATACGATACATATTGAAATATTCGTTCCCAGCTTTATTCGATTACAAAGTTCAAACGAATTTTGGCGTGTACTATTTACATATTATTATATTCAAACTTAATTATCACCTAATTAGATGTTGATTATTTCACATTAACCTGATACATTTAGGCACGGTAAAAATAATTAAAATGCCTATATTTAGTATACTTGCTCATGAGTTGGTAGCTCTATAACAATTGCGGATAACAAAGAAAAAAAAAGAAAGGGAAAAACGAGAAGAATGTTTTTTAAATCACCATGTTTAGAATAAAATGATTCCAAACGACGTATAAATAACTACGTCGAATAATATTCACATTGATTCGATATCTTCTCCACAATAGTATATTGCGTACCAACGAGATTTCCTTATTTGATGTAGATACTTGATGCTATGTTACATGTTTGGATAGATTGTATAGTAAGGATTTTTCAATTGCTTTCCATCAATAGAATAAAAATGAGAATCCTCTGCAACAAAACGCTGAGTAATGTTAGTTGGCAAAGATTTTTGACTCTGTACAGTCGTGATCATAAACTGTGGTGTTGGACCTTGAGTCGTCTGCGGTTCATTAGTGACAATTTTTCTCTGGGTGTAAATTAGCATTTGTGGTACTGGGCCAGAGTCATGATGATTGGGATTGTCAACTGAAACTGTGTAAGTCGGAGCAGATCCTGACAATTGTTGCGCCCTACATTTTTTTGTATGTGCATACAAAGAACCTGCATTATTGTATCGCTTAGAGCAAATTTTACACGCATATGGCCTCTGACCAGTATGAGTATAAGTATGTTCATTCAAAGAGGTCAATCGTCTGAAAGATTTCATGCAAATTTGACAATGATATTTCGCTTCCCCTGTATGCATAGTTATATGTCGAGCCAGTGTATTAGCTCTGGCAAATGCTCTGCTACAGTATTGGCATATGTAGGGTTTTTCACCGCTGTGCGTACGCAGATGGAGCTGTAAATATGTACTTTTTGTAAATGCTCTGCTGCATACGTTACACACATATGGTTTGACCCCGGTATGAGTTCGCATATGGGCTACAAGGGATCCACTTTGGGCAAAACACTTGCTGCATACTTCGCAGAGAAAACGCTTCTGAGGTTCCTTCACACGTTTGTGTCGCTCCATGTGGTTAGCCAATGATTGCGGCTGGGCAAAAGCCTTTGGACACATCGCACATTGATGAGGTCTGCATTTCTTTTCCTGTAGTAATAATAATGTGATCATTCGATGCAAAAATTCCAACTTTTGTTGAGGATCTGACAACTAAAACACAGAATATCTTACCTTTCTTCTAGATTCCGTACTGTCGCTTGGTTTGCCCTCGTTATCTGTGTCTTCATCTTCGTCGCTTGATGGACCGAATATTTCCTCTTTGTGTTTAGACTGCTCATGATCTTTGAGTTTATCAAGTCGTGAAAACTCCTTTGCGCATGTTGAACAATTGAATCTAAGACCACTATGCGTTAAAATATGTCTTTTTAGATTTCCCTTTGTTGCAAAAAGTTTGCCACACTGAGTACATTGCAGACCTTCGAGCGGCAAATCATCATCATCGGATTCATTTATTTTAGAATTAGACAAATCATTTTGATGTTCTAGCGATTCTTCTATCGTTTCTAATTGTTCGGAATGATTATCTGTTGTCTCGGATTTTTCGTATTCTGGGTGGGTTTTAATGTGAGAAAGAAATGACTTCTGATAAGTGAACTGTTTTGCACAGACTTTGCATTTCAATTTATAATTCTTTTTATCAACTTTTTGTTTGTCGATTGAGCCACCAGTATCTTTATCCAACTTGTCTACCTTTCTATCAGTTTCCACTCTACCGCATTTATTATCAACATCAACTTTGTTGTCATTTTTCAAAGAATCATGATTATTGGATACATGGTTTTTCAGTTTAGCTACATTAGAAAATTGTTTGTCACACAAGTAGCAAACGTATCTAAGTTTAGTCTTGTGTTTATGAACTGCCATATGTCTTTGCAGTGCAAGATTAGTTGCAAAGCTTTTGATACAATGGGGGCATTTTTGTCTACTCGTTCTCGAAATCAATGGTTTTTCTTCATCACTGTCGTTAATTTCTCCACCAGAATTTTGGCAATTCATAGTTTTCAATTTACTAGATTCAGAGGATGCTTCATCAACTTCATCCTCTCTTTCTAATGGCGAATTATTTTTCAATTCAAATTTAAGATCGTCACTGTGAAAAATAATCTCATCAGCTTGATGATTATCCTCGTCTTCTTCAGACATATCACTATCTTCTGGTAATAAGAGTTCTTCCTCTTTAATTCGTTCAGATTCAGATTCCATACTTTGATCTGTTGAGTCTATTAATTTGCCCACCGTAACTCCCTGATTCTCCAACAATACAACAGAGCTCTCCAAACTCGATATAATCTCTGGCTCACCTAAATCATCATCTTTTTCTACAGTTTTATCATCTGTTTCATCATCGACGTTTTTCTCCTCTGGTTCCTCACCGTGTAAAGACTCATTGCCGCTAACACATTCCTCATTGATCTCATAAGTTACTATTTCTTGTTTATTATCATAATCACTTAATACAACATGTTTAATATCTTGTAGAGTAAGGATCTTAGTTTCATTATGCATTTCAAAATCCTTTATTTCTATATGATCATTTGGAATCTCGTCGGCAATGGCCTCTGTAATAACATCGTTAACAGACTGGGACAATAACTCTTTACCAGCATCTTCATTCACTTCTATTTTTGTTAGTAATATTTTGCGTAAAGAAGCGTCGGATCTTTCAACCTGACATTTAAAATCGTAAGACACATCCAGTAGCTGGCGACAAGAGAAACAAATTACACTTGGTAAGCCGTCTCCATGTTCTATCTGTAATTTGAAAAATATGAAAAAATTTAAATATACAGTAGCGACCTTAAGATTGGTATCACAAGTTTTATATTATGAATAAGTTGTGTTTAAAACCAGTTGAAAATCGGGACAATGAATTCAGGGATTGTTTACAGGCAGGAAATATTCAGTGGTAGGTTAATTAGCTTGATCGTAAACCATCGGAAATTATAGTAATAAAAGAGGAATGAAAATTAAACGAAAGTATATTCAGTAAAACAATCAAGAGTGAAATCAAAATAGTTAACGATGTATCTAGTCGAAACGCTCAAAGCTAACCTGTATAGAAGCAAACGCCATTATTTTCCGTGGTATATCGTCATCGTTTTCAAATAATTCCCAAAATTCGTTTGAATTCTTTAAACAGATACGACATTCATGGTAAGAAGTTGACTGAATTTGGGAAATAATTTCAGCACCTTCTTCTGTCTTTTCCACTTCCATTTCTATCGCGAAGAAATACTCCCTCGAGCCCCGTTTTGCTGCGCCATTTGCTTAAAATTTTAACCTTCCGAAATACAATCGGCTTTCGTCTATCTACACAACACTTCCACTGAATATAGTTAGTCAATGACGTATTTCAATTCACTGTAAACATTTCGACACGTATGATGCATCTAGCATTATCGTAATCATTGATCATTGTCGAAAGCTGTGAGCTGTCATGTGGTTTTGTACTTTCCAATCTGTTTGATTAAAACTTGTAACTTGACGTTGATGTTCACGTCAAGGTATTCGCTGTGATAATACGTTATAGTTTTGAATATATTTGAGGATGCAATGCCCGCACGTAGACGACGAGTTGGCTCCGAACATGAAAGTGATCCACTGATCACAACCTCCAACAGTGCATTTAAAAGTGGTGATTTGGGACAGCAATACTATAGTAATGATGGATTTGCGTCGCATCCAGTAGATAATTCCGATAATAAACAGCAGGAAGCTAACTTACTTACAATGACATCTCGCGACAGAACCAAAGAGTTCGCAAATGCGATCAGAACAATGCAGGGACGAACGGTGGCTCGTGCCGCTGTAATGAGAGACCCTCGACAGGCTCGTCAAATACAGAGTTATTCAAATTTTATGATGATAGCTAGGAACATCGGCAAGAATATTGCTAGCACTTATACCAAACTTGAAAAACTTGCATTACGTAAGGATAATATTTTGATATTCGGATAATTCATTCAAATTATACTTTCATTTTTTTTACTCACATGGAAATTGGGCTTTCATTGGGCTTCATGTAATATCAAACATTTACTTGATTAAAAAATTGCATTAATCATGGTTGAATTTTTGTAATTACAGTTGCAAAGAAGAAGTCTTTGTTCGACGACAGACCCTCAGAAATCCAAGAATTAACTTACATAATAAAAGGAGATTTAGGTAGTTTGAATCAGCAAATAGCTAAATTACAAGAACTTGGAAGACAGCAGCGAGAAAGTATCGGCGCTAGTCGTGGTCATCATCTTGCATCCCATTCTTCGTCTGTTGTAGTTGCTCTTCAATCAAAACTAGCTAATATGTCTAACCACTTTAAGAGCGTACTTGAAGTTAGGACAGAAGTGAGTAAATCATGAGCATCAGTGGGTTGAACAAGTGTTTCAATTATTAAAATTTTTTTCCAAATTATTTTTATATTTTCAGAATTTAAAACAACAACAATGCCGACGAGAGCAATTCACACAAGGACCAGTGTCAGCATCGCTACCTCCTAGTGCGGTAGCAGGACGACAGGGCTCATTGCTTCTCCAAGAACAAGCCGATTCTTCTTCAGTTAGCATAGACTTGGAACCTGCGATGGGACAGCAAGTTACTCAACGCCAAGCAGTTCTTTATGATGAATCGGTGAGCAGTTTGGTAAATTTTATTTATTTGTTGTATTTAAAATAAGAAAAAAGTTAACTTATGTTGTATTTTTTCCATAGGATTCCTATATACAGTCAAGGGCAGACACAATGCAGAATATAGAATCCACTATCGTTGAACTTGGTGGAATATTTCAACAATTGGCTCACATGGTTAAAGAACAGGAAGAAATGGTTGAAAGGTATTGATATTAAGTTTGAATTTCGGGGGAATGGTATATTACAATCTAACGAAATGCAAGGCCAAGTGAAATCTTGTCAATCTGATGTATCGTTCAATGTTAAAAATTTTTGTTATCAATTTTAGGATAGACAGCAACATTCAAGACACCGAGTTGAACGTCGAGGCTGCCCATGGCGAAATTTTAAAATACTTCCAATCTGTGACTAACAACCGATGGCTGATGATAAAAATTTTTGCTGTTCTTATATTTTTCTTTATATTCTTTGTCGTCTTTCTAGCATAGGGCAAAATGGGCCAAACCAATATATCGTTATATGTATATTATTTTATCAATCACCTGTATTATTGAACTTATAAAATAAGTATCAGTAGCTTAACTATCGCGGGTATAACTTTCTTTTATAAATTAATTTCAGATTGAACATTGTATTGTAGGAATTAAAATTACTTCACCAACCGTTTCGTTTCTAGAAAATCTATTGATTAAATTGTGAATATTTTATTATCAAAAAGAAAAGTTTTCATGTACATTTTTAAATCGCAATGTCGTACGAATTGATAATCGGTACAATATTTATTTAATCAATCACATGATAATACTAACTCTGTAAAATTCTGTAAAAATATAATTATACATATAGCATAAAATAGCAGTACGACATATTCTTATAAAAGCCACAATTATACCGGATCTGAATGTTTGGCGACTAATATCGTCAAGATACAGTGATTAAGAATTAAAAGAATGATTCATTAGAGCTTATAAAATTTCAAAATACCACAATATTATTTTATTAGTGGTAGTCTTAGTTTATTAGATATTACTTAAGATCGAGCATTTGCGGGGATAGCACATCGCAAATATCTCCTTTTAGTAAAATTGCCTTGGCATCTCTGCCTACCCGTGTTATTGAATGAAGTGAGAAATATTGAAGTCTGGGTCAAACTTGCTAACTGATAGATTCCTAAGACCGTGCACATGGCAACAACAGACTTTATAGGATTACATGTGGATACTGTGTTCCATAATCGATTTAACAAGTATTAATGGCCAACAGTAAAGTGAAAATAGGAAATATCTATTTCTATGCTGTTAGAGCTACCAGCTCTAAGAATTTTAAAACAACAGCTTTAAGATTTTTATTTGTTATCTCAATAGATCCTTTTGTTAATATGAAAATCAGGTAAAGCTTTACTTCATAAATCACGAAGTTGCAAATTTTGCTTGACTTTTTTGCAACTTTTATTATTGAATCATGATATTATGTCCTATGTGGATCGATATAGGCTGCTAAATTGTATAAAGTCTGTGTTTAGGCAAAAATTATAAATAGATAAATAAAGTTATGATTATATGTTATACAAAAAGTTAATAAATTTTTTGACATTCCGCAGTGCTGTTGTAATTTTATTCAGCAACTATTTACCTCTGTATATATATAATACGCATGTATCCAAACGTGGAAGGATAGGCATAATATATAATCAAAATTAAAGTTGCACTTATTTTAACTGGATTTTTAATTAAATAGATATAAATACGTCCGTAGATGAATTGAACTTATATTTGTAAATTTGTAAAATGTTGATTATTGATTTAAAAAGTACATTTAATAAATGATCATTTATATGAAAATAATTTTCCCCAATATTTCTACCCGTTCAGTAACTATAAACAGAATTTTATGTCCGGAAATGGAGTAAAAAACATATAATAATAAATTACAATTTATTTTGATTTTTGTTTAAATCATAAATAATTACATTTCGTATTATAACTGTTATATTCAATATTACAAATTTTTTAATATGATTTCAATAATCATATCTAATTTTCATATAAACGTTTATACATATTTATCTATGAATATACATATATGTTTGTAGGTAATGTATTCATACATATACATATATTCACGTATACCTAATTTTTTTCAAAACGTTTTACTACAGAAATATCTGGAACCAATATGGTAAGCTGTAATCCTATTTAGTAATTTCAAGAAACTGTTACATAAAAGTGGCTTGAGATATATAAACGAAATAAAATGTGCTAGATTCAAATTCAATCATTATCGGATTGAATATTTATTATCACTGTACCATAAAACATTATTATCTACAAACTTTGCAGAGCATTACAATCACATTTCTCGAATCTGAATCTAGCAAAATTTTTTAATACGGAAGAGAACATGGAATGAGATATCAAACCTATTGGTGGTTCCAGATTAGAATATTATATGAATGAATAAAAAAAGAGGCCTAAGATTTTCCAGTATGGTTTGGTTTGTCCAACGAGTCTCCAGAAGAATGTAACGAACCTGTAAATGAAAGCTTCATTTATATATGGAATATAAAATCTGATTGATCTCGATCTGATGTGATCTGACAAATGAAATAATTTAGTCAATGTGGGTATTTTATCTTTCACCTCTAAGTATTATTCAGAGGCAATGAGACGCAATAATGAACAAATAAATACAATCAAAGTTTAGTGAATTCTTTTATCAAAAAATTATACTGATTTTTTTCTAGCATGGTGAGAAAATTTGACTCAAGACTTTAATATCTACTGATTAAATATTGGCTAAATTTGTATGATCACGAATGAATGGGTGACTAGAGATATCCATGTAAAATTAAGAGTATGTAGCTCTAATGATGAAATAATATATTGAGATAGTTTTGTGATTAATAAAAAGTGTTCAATATTTCGTGAGTTGTAGATTAGAGCGCAAGACATATGATTCAGCATTCTACTTTATATAATATACTATCAAACCATGTTATACAAAGTTCCTTAGCATAAACGCAAAGTGCAATTGAAAAAAAAAGTAGAAATAAAAATGAAAAAAATCAAGACAAAACAAAAATACAAAAATAAACAGCAGTGTTTAAAGTAAAGAAAAACTAATATAAACCTGCCCCAGATTTTATTTCGAATTATTTCCTTCCATTGTACTCCAAAACTGCTTTACTTTAGAGAAGCGCTTGCGTCCTTGCGTGCATAAATAAAAACCCAACGGATTACAACATGATAAAATAAAGAATCATTTGAGTCTCCCCTAAGGCCTGAGGTGAATAAAGGTGAGTGTTTGTATCCAAGCGTTTACGTGATTTTTAAACAAACCTTTATGATTCCTCACACGCTGCTCTCGTTGATGGGGATGGAAAACTGGATTTCTTAAAGGTGGCAATGGTTCATCTGCCCAAGAATGAGGCGTTCCTAATGGTGGTAAAAAAGGAGGAGGAGGATGAGGATGAATACGCTCGTTGCTAAATGGTGGAGGCGAGCGATGATTGTACGGAGGATGTAGTGGAGGTGAAAGAGGCGGCGGAGGAGAACTGGCATCTTCATATCTACCAGATGGATGATGAAGAGGAGGGATTGGCGGTGGTGAGGATAAACGTCCTCCTAAAGGCGGAGGTCTCCGACTAATATCGTACATTGGTCCTCCGCCAGAATGTGGTGGCGGTGGTATAAAAGGTGGTGGAAGAGGACCGCCGTATAAGTATGAAGGAGGCAGAGGAGGAACACCTGAAGAACCAGTAAATAATATAGGAGAACTCGATGTCTCTGCTCCCATAAATAATTGAGGGGACGATGCTGTCTCTCCGTTAGCCTCCAAGCCTGTGTAGGAGTTTTCATTAGGTAAAAGAATAGCATGTAGCATGTATTGTGGATAAGTATGTAGGAATTAGCTGTACTACAATATTTTTTGTACAACGATATGGGATTTAATCAACTATTTTACCTGATCCCGGCAGTTATTCTACGATCCAGCATACTTAGTTAAGTTTAATTTCAGTTTGCCTTGTAATAAACAATTATATTTCAATATTTTACAGATTGCGATTACTAATATTGATTGACGATTATGAATCAAGAGAATTGAAAAATAAAACAAATGGATGATTTTACGCATCATCATTTGAATAATTTCTAATGAGCATAATTATATATTTTCAGAATAGTTCTCTCTACTGTCTATTAATATCTGATAGAATCTTGCTGATTCTTACTGGTGTTTAGTTTCAAAATACTTCAATTCAGTTTCATTTAACAACACTTTGTTTTCAGAATCTGAATATTTGGAATGAGGAATAATCAATATCCTCGTTAAATCTTTGTGTGAAGATACTCGACTGCTCAATATTAATAACGTTTCCCCTCAACAAGAACGAGTCACCTAATCAGGGTTTTATACTTACGATGTAACTTCGAATCAGGATCCACTTCGTTAATACTCTTCTCTACCATAGTCAGTCGATTACGTAGTTGACTAGCTTCGGCTTTCGATTCTTCCAATCGTCGTTCACTTTGTCGAGCGATTACCTGGAAGAAATATAATAACATTGGTGAACTTTAATTTCAATAGTTACAGTCAGGATATTGCATGGATAAGAAATTAATAAATGAACGGATTTATTGGTAGTATATTAGATTACCCATTGTTCATGTGACTTTGTCTCCAAGGCTGCAATCTGACTCTTATATTCTCGTTCTTGATCTAATATTTCTCTTTTCAAGGTCTCAATCTGTTGCCTATAATTCTGGATTTCATTTTGCATTGTTTGTATTCTGTCAACGGTCGAAGTCACCTCACCTTGCTTTTGAACCCAAATTGCTTCTTGCATTCCAAGTTCTCTGAATAAATGAAATCAGAGTAAAAGCATTACATACTTCATTCAGCCAAATGCAATTGTATAACGGGACGGAACTTACTTCTGCAATTGGCTTTCTTTTTCTTTAAAGTAATTTGAAAGTACTTCAAGCCGAGTTTGAGCCTCTGTCTTATCTCGTTCAGCCAATTCGTATTGTTCGGTAACAGAGGCAATTTCTTCTTTGATCAGTTTCATGTGTTCTATAAATACAAAGATAATTCATCATCATGAAGTTAGCACTCGCACTCAATTAAGTAAATATTTCAATATTTGTTAGAAGTAGATAATCAGTATAAACATAACTTACCTTCGAGTAGCTGATGGGCTCCTTCCACTTCGGTTAATTTAATTTTCAATTCATCTCTCTCTTTGATAACAAGCTGTGCCTCAGCCTTGATGTGTGAAACATCATAAAATTTCTCAAAATCTAAATTATCGTTACTTTGTTCCTTTATCATGTCCGCAAGATCGTTTAATGCCATTTCCTTGGTTGTTAATTGAGTGATTAAGCCTGCACGTTCCTCAGAAAGCTTTTAAAAGAGAATATTTTTAATGATTTAATTGAAGTAACAAACGGAAATCGTCTCGGTAAAATTAAGAGCATAATTTAAGAACAGTATAATGTTCAAGATTCATACCTTATTGAGCTGCTTATTCAACTGCACTATTTTTACTGAAAATTCTTTCTCAACATTATTCTTTAGAGTGCTTTGCGATTTCAACTCTCCAGACAGTCTTGTGATTTCTACTTCAAGTTGTTGACATCGGTCTTGAGTAAGGGCAAGCTCGGCTGTTAAGGCTTCATTCTGGACAAATTGTAACATACTTAGAAATTATCTATCCCAACACAGTGTAGGATTCGACTAATTTTTTCTTAGCATATACGGATCTTAGATACTTCTCATGGGATTCTAATGAGATCTCACTACGCCTTGGAGCAGATAAATTTACTATCCGAATTTGGAGTTCCTATTCATAATTACACTCCTGACCAGTGTTAAAAAAAAAAATTTCATTTATTCTATTTGCACAGTCCGAGACAAGGGAAAGTCTGACCATAAAACAAATACACAAAATAGAACTTGGCAGTATTTGAATATGGTATTTAATGAATTTCAATTCAGACTAAAAGAATGAATATAATTTTGAAAGCAAATTAAGTACATAAGTATGTATGCATATACAATTAAATTTACGTCTACACAAGCGAATTTAAGTTCTGAAATACAGGATAATCAGTTAATTTTTTATGTATAATATGATTGGACAATTCTAACAAATATTATAAATTTATAACTGTTTTTCTTACAAACCTCAAGTCTATCGAACTCGAGCTGTACAGCAGTATAAGAACATAAAATAATTTACAAACTTTGATCAGCAATATGCATCGCTTGTTATAAGAACTTGAAACAAAGTTCATCACTATACATACATATAATCGCTATATTTTGAATATATAAATGAAATTTTACCTCTTGAGATTTGAGATTGAGTTTGTTGGTCAATGATTCATTGGCTGCCTGTTGAGCGTTCAAACGAGTTTGCAAATCTTCCACCGATTGTGCCAGTGGATTTTCATCACTTTGTGATGCTAGAAACTCACGCAGCATGCGCTCCAGTTCCAAGCCTGCTTCGGTCGCGCTTTCCAATTCCTTTTCCAACGTGACAATCTGATCTTCCAATTCTCCTTTTGTAATCTATTCACAATGTTATTCAAAACAATTAAAAAAACGGATCAAAATAAATGTTCATTTGATAATTACCTGCGCTGTTTCCAATTCCGACTTTAATGATAGAACCATTTCATTTGAACCAAAAGATTCATCTTCGATGGAGTCCAACTGAAATTGAAATGTGAATTGGTTTGTGATTCTTATACTCAATTCATAAGTCCCTAAATTGTATGGTATCTCACCTTATGTTTTGTAGCCTTCAGTCCTTCATTCAGCATCATACTCTCTTTGGTCGTGACTAATAATTCCTTTTCAAGTATGTTGATTTTAGCTACAAGCTCCTTATCGCGTCTCTGGTTCTATAAAATACACGAATAATTTTGAAATTGTTATAAACATTGACATATACCTAATTAAATATTTTAATACTGAATGGATTGTTTCAAACCTCAATGTAATAATAGCCTAGTGAAAACAGTAATGTGGTGAATGCTGTAATACTAAGATACAGTAGAGTCTCCAAATAATTATGTTCTTGAATAACTGATGAATATGATTCCTCATCCTCTTCTTCTTCTTCTTCTTCTTCTTCTTCTTCCTCCGTTTCTTTTTTTGCCTCTTCTTCCTGAGCCGTGTATCATTATCATCATTAGAATTTGATTTATACCCATACAAAATCAGAATATTGGGAAATTGAGATTTGAATTAGTATAAAATTATCTTAGTATCAATACATATTATCAATTCATGATAACTGACCTCATTTATCCATGTTTCACCGTTATCTAGATCAGCACAGTCAGAATTAACGTCACATACTTCAGCCGGTGCCACTAAAAATTTATAAAATCGTAAATTGTTGAATTAATATAATTTGGATGTACATCTTTAATATATTCCGATATATTAGCAAGATAGATGTATAAAGTAACGAGCATCGAAGTTAATCAATTAATTATTCAAGATGCAATTCAGAAATAAATATTAAACTAAAATAACTACTAATTAAAATCTGTTCATTCTTCACCTTGGATATTAGAATCTTCTGTAAGTGATGAAGTTTCTGTAGAGTGCTCCAAAGTCTCTAATTCTGGAGTTACTGTTGATACATCAGCCTCGTTGTTAATTTCAATTTCATATTCTTGTGACGATTGAGTTTCAGAGTTATAAGGTTCGTCGATATCAAACATTTCGATGCTCGATTGATCTGAAAGAAATTAAATTTATATTTAAAAAAAATAGTACAAATTACTTGGGATAAATATTCGTAGCCGAAATATTTTCGAAATAAATTCAATAATTCTTCTAATACGAAGCAAAGAGGTAGTGATGCATTCGTTTATTGCTCAGAATGTATTATATAACTTACTATCATCGTACTGCAAATCCCCTTCAACTGTCAACAAACTTCTAGTAGTTGAAGGCTTCTCTTCCTCTAAATTTGAAGGCAGTGTTGTTGTTGCCTCTTCGCTATCAGGCTTTAAATTAATGAGAGGATTATCATTTTCTCTAGTTTCTTTGTCGGAATTATTCTCAGAATCATCTTCAGTTTTAGTTTCTACTCGGACTTGATCTACATTATGAACAGTGAAATTTTCATTATGATTCACGCCATCATTGTTATCAATTACTTGATTATCGAGCTGCTGTACTGTTTGGCTGCTCAGCGGAATTTCAAGGTTTCCCATTACAGTTTTTTCATCGACATTATCCGATCCATCCACCCCATTGTTGGTATCAATAATCTTTTCATCTGGCAAATGTTCGGTTTGTTCCTTCGAATCTTGGAATTCCTCTTCTGGCATAGTTCCCTCAAGTTTACTTTCATTCTGTACAATCTCAGCTGCATTATCATCAGATTTTTGCTCCTCTTGGTGAGTGCTGTTACTTTCTAAATCCGACTGTAGATCATCTTTATTACTTTCATCTGTACTTGAAGTTACATTTACGTTTTTTAGATTATCAGTAAAGTTCTTGACGCCATCCAGCACATCTTTTAAAGTATCACTAAGAAAGCTGCCAGCAGCTTGAACTGCAGGAAGAAATCCATCTTCACTATTATTTGTATCAACAGGGCTATCATTAGAGTTCTCAGTTGACTTAGGCTCGTTATTTTCATCAGTTTTTATATTGTTTGTTATCGTTTCAGCATTTTCTGTGTTTTGTTCAGCCAGCTGAGCAATTTCTGAGGTTGTAGAATCACTGCCAAGACTGTTATCACTTTGAATTTGGTTTTCAAAATCATTTTCAACCTCACTTTCCTCTCCTACCCCTGATTTATCAGATTTGGAATCATCTACACTATTCGCGACTGGTGAAGATTTTTTCTCTGAATCAGTTTCACCTGTTTGTTTGTCTGCAATAACATTAGACTCTGCATTCAGAACATTTTCAGCTATTGGTTGGCTATCAGAGTTTGAAAACGTTGATATCAAAGGTCTTATAGTCGAAGGAAGTTTTGGATGAACACTAAGAATGGGTCCTTCATCTGGAGTACCAGTTGCCGTAATAATAGGAGTTGAATAGCTTGGTTTAATTGGTACTTCATCGGCTGAAAACGAGATTGTAGTTCCATCTACAACCTCGTAGGACGGAGTTACACTTTGTACGCCCTCTGGAATATTATCTAAATTTTTTTGAATTGATTCTTCAGCAAGAGAATCAGAAGGAATAATGTCAGAGGCAGGAACGACGCTGCTTATCTCAAGCTTGAGATTTTCAGGATCTTTAGGGGTTTCCAAATCATTTTTAGTAGCGTTATTTACTTCAGTTTTAACACTTTCAATATCATTTGAGTTTGGCGATTCATCTACACTACTATTTACTTCAACAACTTCTTCTGTAATCTTGGAAGTATCTGGCTCACTTGGAACATCTACTTTAACTTCATCAGTCGTATTAGCTTCTTTATCAATAAATTCAGTAGGCACTTCGTATTCCAGATTAGCTTTTAATTTTTTATACTCTCTAACCAATGTCTTTGGCACATAACCACGTTTACCATGAACCTGGAACATTGTGATTAATATTTATATTTATTTGTGACAAGACTTGATCCTTCCATCATCTAGTATAAAACATGATGTTGCAATTGTATAAGAGAGAAACTAAACCAGCTGAGAGAAAGTGGGAGTAACTTAAAACCCTGTTGATAATTGGTTTGATCTTATCTGCTGAATCTGATCTCAAGATTGAGAATTTTGAGATATTATTATTGATGAAAATTAGATTGAAAGATTTTTTCAAGCTTGTCATATTGATGAAATTGATGGAAAAAAGGGAAACGTACCTTGGCACCCCATAAATCTTTTCTTCTTCCCGCTTCCTTACTGAATATAGTAATCTCTACATTACTTGGGAACGAAAGTATGTGAGGCTCGATGCTGTTGTAACGAATTAAGGTTCGAGCCATGGAAACAGGTTCTGTAAATATTTGTGAATAATGGTATTGTCAAATTGTATAAAAGTATAAAATATGGCTTCACTTACCGCTACATTCCGGATCGTAACATAACCGTTTGTCCGAAATAACCCCATTACAATATGGTATTGCACAAATTACAAATATTGCCGATACTATAACTATGTTCGTTAATAAATATATTTTCGTCATGTTTTCGCTAAAACAAAGTTCCACATCACTACAAAATTCCACTGACACAGCCTTGAACGCACATCGCAGTCATTAATTAATAATCGCTAAGATCTATAACTCACGGTCTAAAAATGGGACAGACATTTGGAAGGAAAAAAAGAAAGAACTACATAGTTCACAGAATTCTCGCAGAGCGTTGATGATGTAAATTCTAGCAGTGTATTCACTGTATATACTCTATGGACTATTTTTAAATCTCCTTATCACGCTGACACGTTTACATCACTGGGTGATAAATTTAAATGGAATTAGTAGCGATTTTTTATTGAATTAGTTCAAATTTCATATCGTGTAATAATTTTTATAGCGTTTAGCTGAAGCATTAGACAAATTATGAAAAATAGGCTCATGCGGTGTAGTTAGATTGAATAAATTGCTATAGAATTAGGGGCATCGCTCGTTCAATATACTTTACGTAATCTTAATATTAATGCAAAGCTGTTTTACTTTAACTGGCTTGAAGAGCTTCAATTCGAATCTCAAATATATTATTTCCTCGGAAATCCAGGGCATGCCCAGTCGGCAATCCAATTATGGAACACTTATGTATTACCTTATAATGGTTTCCTTTCACTATAAGATACTGCGAGTTATATAATCATTGAATGAAAATTGAATAAAAAACTATTTTATAGCAGTCTAGTATGTATTGATAAATGTGATCAACTGCTGCATAGAATTACATAATCTTATTTACTTCTTAAAAAAGTTATTTTACACAGTGAATCAATATTTTCTACCGTACAGTTCATACAACTTTGAATTCTGCTCGTATTGCATAGGGTGTCATTTTTTGTAAATATTCGATGTTAATTTTGAAATTATAATACAATCTTTTCATCGGATTTGCCATCTATTAAAATTTCCCGTTGGCACACGATTCAACGGTTGTCACGAATTTTGTGTTTTCATATTATTTCACATCTATCTACACAATACACTCTACAAGACGACAAATTCTATTGAATGAACTTTGGAATGAACCATACAGTCAGATTCATTCATCAGTGCATGAATTTGCATGAATACATGCCTATTTCGCGTCACATTTACAGGTTAGAAAAGCTAGCAGTATTCAAACTGTTCAGCATTCGCATATCAGTCCACATGCTTCCGTCAATAATTTTCTCACAACTTTCTTTCAAACAAACAGTTTTTCTTTAATCAACATGCCGAAATTTTTCTTCAAAGTCACAGGTCGGCTGCCTCAGTCAATGGATCCAAGTATTAATAAAAAAATTTACGGTAGGTGTTTCTCGAAATATTGTTATTTTTAATGTATAATTTTCATCAAGTTTTTAATAAGTCTTACTCGTGTCCAAATCCCTATGTATCGATAGGTGTACAATATCTACGAAATATACGACTCGTGATCTTTGACCATTCTTATTATCTTCAACTTCCCCAATTATGTAATTACTAATTAGATACTAATAGGGTTCAAGAGGTCGAAAACACAGTGCACTGACCACAGGAAAGATATGTAAGATCAAACGTATGCACTTAATCTCTTAGAACATTTTTATGGCTTTTAGGTAGTCAAATAGCTATAGACATACACGTGTATGTACTTATGTTAATTTCGATAGGACCTATCGTCTAGTCATATCCTTGTGACAATTTATGTTAGGTCATACGACTGATGAACCCATATGTAATCATGTTTAACACTGATATCCGGAAGTATATAAGAAACCGATGGGGGTATAAGTTCCAAAGAGTTTGAAGGAAATGACTGGGTAGATTGGAGGAATTTTGAAAGTTTAAAATCAAGTGCAGTCTCAATTTATTCAGCAAGAGAATGGAGCCTAAACAAAACTTGATAAAAGAACCTGCTTGGTTAAAACTACATGAATTTTATAATAAGCAAGGGGACAAAATTAATATGAATCAATTGTTCAAAGCAGATTCTGATCGGTTTGAGAAATATAGGCAAGTTTCACACTTATTGTATGTTAGCTCTTGTGGGAGTCTCATTAAGATTCAAATTTTGTGATTTTCATTTCAATTTCACACAATTCCTCTCAGAAATGTAACTACAAGATTATTTTTGTCATTAGGTCGTAACTACAGATAATTTTGTGAGCTCTATTTTAACTGATATTTCTTATTCAATCCCGTATAATTTTGTGTTAATAATTTCAGCCTTCAGCTTCAAACACCTGAAGATGGGCCAATTTTATTTGATTATTCCAAAAATCGGGTCAATGACGAAGTTCAATCGCTACTGTTCCAATTGGTATGTAACAAATTGAGAATGAATTGTCAGATATAATTGATTTTTATTGAAAACATCGGATATGACGAAAATCTCAAACAAGCTATTTCACTGTTTTGTAAATCTGAAGGTATTCTATATATTGGTCAAAGTGTGACAATTTGTTATTCGTTAAAAACAGGCACGTGCCCGTAAGATAGAAGCTGCCAGAAATGCTATGTTTTCTGGAGAAAAGATCAACTTTACTGAAAAACGAGCTGTTTTGCACACAGCTTTGCGAAACAGAACTAACACTCCTGTTCTTGTTGATGGCAAAGACGTAATGCCCGATGTAAACGCTGTGTTGAATCAAATGAAAGAATTTACTGATCAGGTAACTAGTTCAGGAGTTTAAATCAAACCTGTAGGAATAAATTTACAGATGTACTAAATTTCCAGTTAATTTCAAATCATATAAGTGAATAAACGAAAGATTTTCATTCTAAAACTAGATTTTTTTCATGTATTACAGTAGAGTAGGGTAAATTAAACCACCAAGTAAATTGGACCATTCGTACCAAAAACTTGAAATTTGCCCTACTCTACTATAATATAGTTTATTCTTACAGAGACACTAAAAATTTTCCAAATATCGCAATTCACAAGTGAGCTACGATTGATTGTTTCCGTTTGATATTACAGGTGATTTCAAAAAAATGGACCGGGTTTACAGGAAAATCTATTGAAGATGTAGTAAACATTGGAATCGGAGGCTCTGACATGGTAAAGTTAATCTTACCTTTCACTTGCATATATGTAGTATAATGATGTACAAATATGAGAAAAAAACCAACACAAGATACATACTTTAATATTTGAATAGAAGTAAGTATTTATATCATTAATAAATATTGCTCAGGGTCCCATGATGGTGACGGAAGCTTTGAAGCCATATCATATCGGTCCAAGAGTTCACTTTTTGAGCAACATAGATGGTACTCACATTACAGAAATTTTAAAGAAGCTTAATCCTGAAACAAGTCTTTTTATCATCGCATCAAAGACTTTTTCGACCACGGAAACTATGGTCAATGCTACCACAGCTAAGCAGTGGTTGTTGGCGAAATTGAAGAGTGTACGTGAGAGAATATTGAGTTTTATGGAATTATTACAATTCTTCTGATGACATATAAAATTTTAACACCTATCCTTGAGGCACCGGTGCCATCACCAACTGAAATACACATTTAATAAATTAAAAGATAATTTATTTAGAAGTAAAATTATTGACTCAAATATTTTATTCTCCAAACAGGAGGCTGCTGTTGCTTCACACTTTGTAGCTGTATCTACAAAACCAGAGAAGGTCAAAGCGTTTGGCATTGATGAAACAAATTTGTTCAAATTCTGGGACTGGGTTGGAGGTCGTTACTCACTGTGGTCGGCTGTTGGTCTCTCTATATCGCTAGCTATAGGCTTTGAAAACTTTGAAAAGCTTTTAACCGGTGCTCATTTTATGGATCAACATTTTTATAACACTACGTTGGAAGAAAACGTAAGAAAGTATCATATTATTGAGTTACTCTATTCTAATCTGTATGAACAAAAAAGTATCTTGGCAGCAATGAATGCCTCGGGTTCAAGCAATAGGATTAAAAAATTTTCCTCTATAATTTTGCCTGATAAATCGGCAAATACTTCTTCCATGAAAACAGATTTCTCAAAATTTAGTATCATTGCATTATTCAAATTGCCAATCTTATTTTTCAGGTGCCAGTAATTCTATCATTGCTCGAAATTTGGTATTACAATTTCTACGGAGCAGAAAATCACGCTGTGTTGCCATATGATCAGTATATGAGTAGATTTCCCGCATACATCCAACAAGCTGATATGGAAAGTAATGGAAAATACGTGACTCGATCTGGAAAAACAGTCGATTATACTACAGGTAATTTATTGAAAACGAGATTAAAATTGATGAAATTTATGAGCATTGCTAATGAAAATATTTTCGGTAATACTTTCAATTTACTTTCTGCTAAGCTCCGATTGTATGGGGAGAACCAGGAGTGAATGGACAGCATGCATTTTATCAATTGATACATCAGGGCACTAGGCTTGTACCAGCTGATTTTATAGTGCCTGTGTTGTCACACAATGAGGTGAACCGCAAATTTTCCTTTCAATAATTTGCATGTAAATTAATGCATGTCTTTCGTGTAAAAATTTTTATTAATTTATTTAATTATTTATTCATACAGGGGGAGTTTTTTTTTCTCTTGATTGATACATTGTTTTGATGAGCACTAAGAAATTCCATTCAAATATGTCTTTGTACTATCAAAGTAATAATTGGTCACATCTATTTTGTCATATTTACTCCCTAGTTTCAGTATTACACATCTTTGGGAAACGAATGCTTTATCAATTAAATATACCTATGCTTTAGACTCAAGAAGGTACACATCATAGAATCCTACTTGCCAATTTCTTGGCACAAACTGAAGCTTTGATGAAAGGAAAAAGTGAATTTGAGGCCAAAGAAGAACTAGAAAAGGCTGGGTTGAGTCTAGATGAAATAGAGCTACTACTACCACACAGAATATTTCAAGGAAACCGACCCACCAATAGTATCGTTGTTAAGAAAATGACTCCATTTACTCTCGGAGCATTGATTGGTTAGTTTAACAACAGTTTCTAATCAATTCTCTCATTCTAATTACTCAGATATATATGAATCCGTAATTTCATACATTTATTTCAGCGATGTACGAGCATAAGATCTTTGTACAAGGCGTAATCTGGGATATTAATTCATACGATCAGTGGGGGTGAGTATGGTTGTTATTAATTCGATAATATTCTTTGACTGAATTACTATTACATACATGAGAGACATTCACAATCTGAAATGAATTACACTAAAAATTTATTCAGACCGATAATAATATTGTATGACTAGATGATTTACCAACTATTTTTTTTCATCATTTTGTTTTGCATATAGTGTGGAATTGGGAACTCAGTTGTCGAAAAGTATAGTGCCTGAGCTGAAAAACAAGGAAATAATTATGAACCATGATTCTTCAACAAACGGATTGATTGCATTCATCAAAGCTCATGGCGTAGACGTTAATACCAAAAATCCCTCTACAAACGGTTTAATTAATCTTAAGAAGACCCAAAACGGGACATATGTTACCGAAACTTGTAACACTGTGAAATCTGATCCCTATTCGTTTCTGTAACTACTTAGGTATCATTTTTTTGCGAGTCAGCTTTACACGTGGATAAATCTTTACATTACTTGAAAACCCATATGTTACTAAAATCAATTTTATATATTGAATTGTAAGCTTATTTGTATTCGATTCCGATAGGGTATATAATTATGCACCCATGACCAAAGGTCAGTTATATTAATAAGTATTCACATAATCATTGAAAACAGTCATTGTTCTAAAATCAGTACGATGTACATTCAAAAATATAGTGTCCTTTTTTATTCATACCTATGTATACTCATAGAATATAGTATACTCTATAGTATACTGCTGTGCTCATAATTTATATTTTTATATCTGGCCAGTTCCCTTATATCATTCCTACTAAAAATGTGAGTCATTGACTTTGATAATTTATATTTTCGGATATTAATTCTGGGTGTAATGTCATTAAATTGTCTCAAGCAATGCTTATTAAAAGTTTGTAACTCGAATCAATACTATTCATATGACAGCACAATTAATGTATACATATGTACACATGTAACAAGCAGTTACGCACGTGTTACTCTGTCAAAAATAAAGCGATTCCTTTTTGAAAAAACGAATACAAAAAAAAACCACATACTTGATCACTGTCATGCCCTTAGTGCCTAAACTCAATACACTGGTTTTAATTGTCACAAAAAATATTGTGAAATTTTTTAAATATATTTAAATGTTTTAGTACAAAATGTTTGTTTGCATGAGTATTCATAAATTTTGATATCACGAGAATTGTTGAGATCTACTTTTATATTGGAACACATTGCCTTAAAAACGACTAATAATGTATGTGTAGCTTTACATTAAACGTTTCCTTAAGACTGAGGCTTTTCAACTTGTTCAACCCTGCGACGTTCCGACGGTGGTAAACCACAATATTTTTCTAAATCTGCAAGCTGAACGTAAGCGGAATCTAAACGCGATAGATATATCACAGCAGCTTCCAACTGAACATCTTTTGTCAAAAGACCTTCGCCTATGTAACAAGCAAGAAGCCGTAGATGGGGTCCAATTGCCGGTCTATAACGTGCTGCCAGAGATTGCAAAAGATCCACACCAGCTCTCGTCAATGGACGGTCTACTTCATTTGCCTGCAGATTTAATGACAATTTGTTTTCATTTTTTTTAAATCAAAATTTCAGAATAAATTAATCTCATTTCTCTGAATAACATATCATGGATTTGATCTTCTTATAATATATTCATAGTTTTAGTATTGTATAATGTGATAAGTGGAGATTTTGAACCTACCTCGGACTCAGCGTATTTGTAAATGGTGTAGAATATTCGACGACGTTGTTTTTCGACTATTACAGTGTCCTCTTCATCCTCTTTTCCCTATAAAAAGTTCGATGATAATTAGAAGTAAGTTTGATGCTTTAACCAGCTAAAGCAGTTGAAAGTTGAAATCATATTCAATAATCAAATAGTGCATACTGTATCTTTTCCAAATAGGGTGACAAAAGAGACGTATCCTTCTTCGACCTTTTCCAAAATCTTCAGATAAGCTGAAAATGTTTTCTCTTTACGTGTATAGAATAAATTTTATTATTATATGATAACAATTTCTATAAAAATACATGAAAGAAGCTTAAGATTTGAGTGAAACTCTTGTAAAATGTTAATATAGCATAATGTTTAGATCAATATTATACTAAACTCTTATTAAGTTACATAAATTTGGTTTTATTTAATAGGTAAGCTCTTATATTGTTTCTTTGATATTATTTTGTCATATTATAAGTTCTATCTTGTAGATTACTTACTTATTTCATACATACTTATTCAATAAATATAATATACTTGTAACATTCATATAAATATCGGATCGTGATATCACGTTTGAGTTTGAATTAAGTTCATGTTAAGAATGTAAATGTTACAAATATGTTTGCTACGATTTTATTAAAAAGCGATAATTTTTCAATTCAAGAATGCTCTATTAATACTCGACTGCAGCGTAATGTAAAAATAATAATTTAAACCGTCAGGCAATAAACTTAGAGGCGTGATATTGATAAATAATAATTAGAGTTACAATAAAGTAATAAAAACCATCCAGTTTGACGGCGTTGGTTATCCTTTTATTGACTATGGCTTCCACCAGTTGCAGGAAATATCGCATCACTTTTGGTTTGGCTTTCATTGCAAGAAGGTAGAGCAGCGTGCCTTGAGTTGTTGCAATATGTGGGACCCAAATGCGTGCCTTCAATACGTATATATCAAGTGCGTTCTTTAGAAACAAAAATCACAACTCACCTCCGTAAGAGCTGCTTTAAATCTGCTCCGTACTTCGTCATCTCTAATCGCTGCGGTAGCCTCATCAACGCTAAATCCAAGAGCTAGTAGAAAATCAAGTGGTGTATCATGATCAGAGAAATTGAATGTGTCTTCCTGCTCTGAAATCGTGTCACTTTGTGCTCTTATACACAAGTAATCGTCCCCAGATAGAGTCAATCCATCTGCTCGAAAACCTCTGCGAAAGCATCGTCCAATTTCTTCTGGAGTTACCTATGTTTGATCGATCAGGCTTCAGGCCTATTGATAATTATAACATTCTTTAGTTTCATGTCTTACGATTCCTGCAATATCGGGCGACTCCCAGATACTTTGGTCATCCAAGTTTTGCTGATCATTTTGCACGACGTTTTGCACATTATTTGATCCAGCAACAGAACGTGTTTGCAGATATCTTCCCTTCACCAAAAAACAGGAAATTCATTGAAAAGACTGAATCATTGTAACATATTACTGTGTATACATGTATACTTAATGGATCACATAAATTGTAGCATCAACCTTTTTATCTTCTTCATCCACTGTGTCCATGTCAGCTCTGTTCTTTCTTCGAAATATTTTGAATAGTTTATTAGATACTTTTTTCTTTCTTTCATTCTGCTTATTTTCGCCAATATCCAGAGCAGTTTGGTCGTCTTCACGAAATGAAGAATCTGTTTTTCTCAAATACGATTCAGGCGTTTTGCTACATGGAAGGCATGGAGCGTATCCTCTAGGCATCATTTGCCACTCAGGTGGTGGTTGTGTACGTGAAGTATTTGGCATATTAGGATCCATTCCACCACTTGGGGGAGGATTGTTCATATGTAACATCGGTGGAAACCAGGGAATGGGAATATTTCCCGGAGGTGGCGGCTCACTGCCGGGTATACTGATAGTAGGCTTCCAATCTACTTCTGGAAGTGGAACAGTAGAGGCTGGTGGTGGTGGTTGTTGATTATTTTGCCAATACTGCATCATATATGGAACCAGTGGGCAACAGAAAGGATAAGGTGGCGGTAAGGCTGAAGCAGGTGGGGGTACAGCTGGAGCCAATTCTTGAGATATCAACTTTTTATCTAACGGCAGTGCAACGGATGACTCTGGATCAGTTTCAGTATCTTTATGCGCAATTGAATTAGGATCGTCTATATGAAATTGTGAGTGATCAAAAGTTTCATTGGAAATAGTATCCGTGTGATTTTTTTTAGCATAATGTATCGGCGCAGTGTCAAAAGAAGGTTTTGTAAGCGAATTCGTATGAAGTATTGGAGCATCGAATTCATGAGGTTTTGTAGCGATGTCTGATTCCGAAGTATCGGTATTGGCTGTTGAAGAAAATGTTGTAGACTGCAATGACGCAGTAGTTTCTATAAATGAATGAGGTGGATTTGGTAACTGATCAAGCGGAATATTGGCTGTTTCACTTGCTGATGGTTTTAATGTTCTAAATATATTCAACTTGGAATTGTTGGTATCGTGCTTCTTTGAGTAACTTTTTCCACTGCCGGTCCTTTCGGATAACTGAGAATCATTATCAGTACTATCGACAGTTGATTTCTTGTTTGTCCATAATTCATGAACTGCATTTAAATAAGGTGATCTTTCATTTTTATTCTTCAACCTCCCAGAACGATTAGTTCTATGACTTCCTGATTTTTTATAGGTATCCTGGGTTTTGATTTGCGGTATTGGTGGGAATGTTGTGTTACTAAGATCTTTTTCAATATCATCGCTACTAAATTTTTTATTCTCTGGTGTGAATTTCACATGTGATGCATTCACTGGTCTTTCAGAGGGTTCAGTTATTTCTGTGGGCTCTACATCCATCAAGGAAGTAACAATTCTATACTGAGCTGGTACGGTAGGAATATTTGTAGAATCAATTCGTAATCCTGGAATATCTGGTTCTAGAAGACGCTCATTAACAACAAATTCAATACTTTCATATTTCAGATTGTCAGGCTGTTTCAACATTTTCACTTCATCTTCTGCAGTTGTATAATCTTTGACAGAACCAAGCTGCTCATAAGATTCTTCTCCCTCTGAAGATTCATCTTTCGTGTCTGAATTTCTGTCATCTAAATACTTTCCAATCTGTAGTTCAGCGTTATCTATTTCCGTATCCACATGCTCCTTATTATTATTATTATTTAATTGAAGTATTTGATTTCTATTTCGTTCTTCGAACTGATAAGCAGTAATTTCACATGGTAAGTAAACATCCATACAGTTAGTAAATGTAGACAAATAGTTTTTAGCATCATTTGATGAATATTTCATTTCTGTATTGTATTTTTTATGATCCTCAGTCTTTATTACAGTAGAATGTTTAGTCTCATTCTGATCAGACAAATCAATATTTTTTGTATTAGAATTATTGTGAAATGATTTGTACCCGCTGCTTTCTCCTCCACTAGATTCGGTCTTTCTTGCAAGATAATTATCTCTTCTTCCACTCGGAGATAGTGTTCTTCCCAAGCTGTGACATACAACGCTGACACTGGATCGATCATTAACTATTCTTATTTTGCTAGTCTTAGGACTGTTTTGATCTATAATAATTTTTACTTCTGTCTCTCGGTTTCCTCGTTTGTCAAATTCTTGATATTTTCTCTCATCGGTTACCATTTTTTTAATATAACGTGTTGTATTACAGCACATATTTTTCTCCTCGTGCCTAAAGTGTCGATACTTCTTTGTATACTTGCAGCCTTTCATCTTTAAATTCAGCGCGACATAATCAGAGCTATTACCTGGTGGTTTTTTAAAGTCAATTGCATTTGTATGTGGATTCCAAGTCGCACACGCCTCTAAGTTGATGGTATTATCTTGTGATTGCTTTACACTACTTGATATGTTTGAGATTTTTTCATTTATGCTGCCATTGCTTGAAGAATTTATGTAACAGTTTTGTAATCCTTCATTTCCACAATTTAAAACACGTTCCGAACCATGCACAGCCACTGATTCTCTAATATTATTATTTGTGCCTTTGAAATTATGAATTTCAGTAGCTGGCTGTATCAAGGCTTTCATTAAATTATATGTTGCATCGTCAGTGATCTTGTTTTGATTTTTATCCGTTCCAGTCAATTTTTTGTCCGCATCAGTCGTGTACTTTTCATATTGCTTATTGGATCGTTTACAGTATTGCTGATCAGATTGATATCCATAATTCATCAATTTGGTGTGATATGTTATTTCATCTTGAGAAACAGATGGTATGTTATTAATAGTCAGCGATTTTCTTATATCATCATAGTCATGATCCAATGTTTTGGTTGAGTTATTTATAATCAATTTTTTTTCATCTTCCTCGCACACATTTTTATCCCAATACACTACTGAGCCCTGACTGAATCTACTGACGTTTCCTTTGCTCAAGTCTATTTCAGTATTTCCAGATAACGTTTGCTTGCAACTAGTTTTACTCTCTATAGCAAAACTGAGACTGTTGTTTACACTTTCTTCAGCTAACTTGTCAAAAGTTTGCTCAAATTCTTGTTGCTGATTGCAATCAGTGCTAGATTCTGGTGTTGCGAGTCCTCCATCGTACAGGCTAATGACATTGTTGGCTTTGATATTACAAGAAGAATGAAGCAAGCCCTGTTCACAAGTATGCGTCGTTGAATTCTTAGACTTATTTTCTATGGCATCGTGGTTTTGTTTTTCAGCTGATGGAGTATTTTGTGTCTCAAATTCAGTATTAGTAGAATATATAGCTTCTCTTTCATGGATACTATCTTTATTTTTGGCCAGATTCTTATTGACTTGAGATCTTTTTTCAAATAGAAAAATTCTTGTTCGAGCTGCTTCATTGCCTTTTACATTGGCATCAATATCATTACATACAGTTTTTTTATGTCCAGTTTGTCTCACTTGAACATCTTGTCGGGGGTTAATCTTCTTTGTCTGCTTGGTTCTTTCCAAATTATCATCAATATTGTTGGTCTGTTTACTACATCCTTTGATCTTATCTTTTACATTAACTTTTCCTGAACATTTTTTTGTAATGCAATGATTTCCCTGCGTTGGATTAATTTTTCCCAACTCTTTCGAAGCAGATCGAAATGATTCTTCTCTTTTGCCATTGCAATCTTTCTCTTTATAATCTCGACGAGTGGCAGTACGTTTAGCCAACGATAGAATAGTTTTGCAAGGGATTTCCTTTGTCTTTAGTAAATTTCTGTCCCTGTTCGTTATGCATGGAATTTTCTTGGATATGATTTTCGAATCATCAATGACAGTATCTTTAATAGTTTTTAATGCAGGCTGTGGTTTACGAAAAGCTACAACGCTCGATTTATTGTCTGAACCTAAAATTTTAGAGTAGTTTTTCTCATGGTTGGTCCGACTTGTTGGATTTCTCTCAGTTTTAGACACAGCATTGTCGAGTCGTGCTGTGCAAAGTTTGTCAGTATGAAACTTTTTTCCACTTTCATGAACTTTAGGGCTTTTTTTTGCTAAACTACAAGATAATCGTTTTGTCATTGGAGTCGAAACATCCAAATCAGTCTTTTCATCGGCTCCATTACAAAACTGCAAACTTCCTGTCGCATTTGAAGAACATAGATCATGCCGGAGATGTCTAAAATGTTGAATTGCTTCTTTTCTAGACACAGGAACTTTACGATTTTTGATATCATCAAATACTTTTAAGTTGTTGTCATTATTGTTCATATTAATAGAAGAAACCTGCTTGCAATTATTGTGATCTACGTCAATTAAGAAGATGACACCGTTATGGTCAATGTAATGTATGTTTATATAGGATATGTCATATATTTGATGGGTATTATCGGTGGGACAGAGTGTGCGAGCCGTGCTGGTAGTTCTGTCTTCAAGCTATGCGCTTTGCTATGTATTCTCGATGATTTACTAATACCAGCTATTTCAAGGAATAAATAGGATCGTTGGCTTTCTGGGGTTGTTTTGATTCCTTCTAAGTACTTCATTGCGTCTTCTACGCTATTCAATCTCCGTCAAAATTAATTAAATCATTTCAATAATTATTCCTATATCTGTATTATAATTACTGAAACGATCATGTAAAAAGAAATAAATTCTAAAAAAATTAAAATTGACAAAATTAGTTTTTGTTATGTATTTCAATAAAATTGATAAAAATATTCAATGATTGCTCGAATATTGCTCGCGATTTAAAACAAACAATATAAGTTTTGTCACAAGTTTTGAACCGTGGTAAGATCTCTCATTGGTTGCATCAGTTCCATAATGTCTTTTTCAACTTGTTCTCTATTTGTATTCAGGTCCTACGTTCGAGCCCTAATCGATATAATGAACGGGAAGATGATGAAATCTCCGAGCTTCTGGAATAAGATGTGATTTGAATTTGAATATCTGCGCCAGTACGATCAATACAGCGATTAAAAAATTTGTGCGAACAGCCGGTTGCCTGCTTTTAAATGGTTTTAAATGTGGAAAAAAATATTTTTTCAAGATTAAATTAATTTTTTAAGGCCTCTGTCAATCAGAAATACGTCAATATGTATAAGTATATTGATCTTTGATCGGTGAAAATATACATATACGGAGATTTGCCACTAAATTTGCGCTTGCGCAAAGTGACGCAATGTTCAACCAATCCTCTTGAGTCTCAAGGTCAAGGTCAGGTCACACGAGACATCAGCCGACAGCCGACTGATAATATTCCGGTTGAAGCACAGAAGAGATCGAAGAGAGCAAGCGAGGAGGTTAGAAACATTTCAAAGGTTGAATCAAGTGCAGTGTCATTTTGTTTGGTTATAAAATGGAGCCTAAGTTAAATTTGAAAGAAGAACCAACATGGTTGAAATTACAGCAATTTTACGATAGCAATGGAAGCAAAATTAATATAAATGATTTGTTTAAACAAAATCCTGGCCGTTTTGACAAATATAGGCAAGTTTCTTACCTCATGCATGTTCGACCTTGCAGCGACCTTCTAGAGAATTGGATTTGAATCCGATTGCAATCTATTCTATTCAATAAATATACTTACCCTTCAAATATAGTGTGATTTTCGGTCATCAAATATTATTGAATTACTTATATTGCGTCAAATTGATTGCTTGTTATTCATTTAGTTATAATTTTACGTAAATATTCTCAGCCTCCAGCTTCAGACACCTGAAGATGGCCCAATTTTAATTGATTATTCCAAAAATCGTGTAAATGATGAAGTTCTATCGCTACTTTTTCAATTGGTAAGTAAATAATGAATTGAGAATAAATTATCAGATGTGATTGTCATTAAAAAACCAATGACATTTAACAAAAAATTTCAAAGATACAATCTCATTATCTTTTACACCATGGAGTATTTTTTTCATTATCGACAAAAATGTGACAACTTGTTATTCCTCAAAAATAGGCACGTGCCCGTAAGATAGAAGCAGCAAGAAATGCTATGTTCTCTGGTGAAAAGATCAATTTTACTGAAAACCGAGCCGTTTTGCACACCGCTTTACGAAACAGATCTAACACTCCTATTCTTCTTGATGGTAAAGATGTAATGCCCGATGTAAATGCTGTCTTGAATCACATGAAGGAGTTTACTGATCAGGTGACTAGTTTAGGAGTTCAAATTACATCTGTAAAACGATTTTTTCATGAGTATTCATTTATTTTTTGCTAACTCATAAATTAAAAATTTACCAAGTACTGCGATTCAAAAATGAGCAACAATTCATTGTTTCCTTTTAATTTCGTAGGTCATTTCTAAGAAATGGACTGGATTTACTGGAAAACCTATTGAAGATGTAGTAAACATTGGAATCGGAGGCTCTGATCTGGTAAAAATGATTTTGTTTTGTACCCATATGTGTGTTGTAATAACAAACAAATATCAGGAAAAATCGGAAATAAGATGCAAACTGTAATAATAACTGTTTAAATAATTACCAAATACTGCTTAGGGTCCTTTGATGGTGACTGAAGCTTTGAAGCCATATCAAATCGGTCCAAGAGTTCATTTTGTAAGCAACGTTGATGGTACTCATATTGCAGAAACATTAAAGAAACTGAATCCTGAAACAAGTCTATTTATAATTGCATCGAAAACATTTACGACGCAAGAAACTATTACCAATGCTACTTCGGCTAAGCAATGGGTCTTGGCAAATTTAAAGAGTGTAAGTACAGAAGTACAGTTACTTGCAAAAGATTATCATAACTTATTCAATAACATCATTAACTATGTCTGATATTTTTTTGTCTTAACAGGAAGCAGCTGTGGCCTCACACTTTGTGGCGTTATCTACAAACACACAGAAAGTCAAAGAGTTTGGCATTGATGAAAAAAATATGTTTGGATTCTGGGACTGGGTCGGAGGTCGTTATTCGCTGTGGTCGGCTATTGGTCTTTCGATATCGCTATCTATAGGCTTTGAAAACTTTGAAAAGCTTTTAAGTGGAGCACATTACATGGATCAACATTTTTCTAACACTCCGCTTGAACAAAACGTAAGAAAGTATCATATTCTTGAATTAGACGGAAAAAATAGTATCCTAGCAAACCGCTATATATAATGAAAATTTTCTATTCAATTTTACTTCTACAATCTGCCATCTACATGATGAAATTAAACGAGTTAATTAACGTACATAAATAAGCAAATACTTCTTCCGTAAATACAAATTCCTCAAAACTTTTTATGATTATACTTTTTAAATTGTCACACCTGATTTTTTCAGGCACCAGTAATTCTCGCCTTGCTTGGAGTTTGGTATCACAACTTTTATGGTGCAGAAACTCACGCTTTGTTGCCATATGATCAGTATTTGCATAGATTTGCAGCTTATTTCCAACAAGGAGACATGGAAAGTAATGGAAAATATGTGACTCGTTCTGGCAAAACAGTTGATTATACTACAGGTAGTCATTAATTAAGAGATGATAATTATTGATTAACATTATGAGTATTACCAATCGAAATATCAATCCTACTTTTTGGTAATAATTTTAATTTACTTTTACTAAGGTCCAATTGTATGGGGAGAGCCAGGTACAAATGGACAGCATGCATTTTACCAATTGATTCATCAAGGCACCCGGCTTGTACCAGCAGACTTTATAGCTCCTGTAATTTCACACAACAAGGTAAAATTCATATCATAAGCACTCAGGCTTATTTAAAATCCTGTGACCTCTGTATATTCAGTGGATCTTTGATGCAAACAAACCTTTGGAATCGTGATTATTCCGTCAATGACATACATGTGGCAATAGCTTATCTGTTGAACATACAATAATGATCGTTGTATCAAATTTATGGACATTTTTTTATCTGCTTTATTCACTTATTCATGTGACCTTTACTCCCTAATATCAGTACTGTATGAAAGTTGTCTATTCGGTTCAGGCTTTTATGGTAACCTTCACAATCATAGGAAATAATGGGTAATTGAAATTTTTAAGTGCCGTTTAAAAACATGACCGTGATTAGGCGCTTATTTAAGTTAATTCGTTTATCAGCACAGTGTCACTTCACCCGAATTTTGATTTGATATCTAGATAAATGGAATTGCAGTGTTAGATGGAAAAATATCGCATTTTATTTTATCCTGGGATCACATTTTGTGTTTTAGTGGTATGCATAAACCAAATAGATAAATTGTATGTATTCTGAATAGATTCATATTTCATTAGTTATGGATATATTGGTTGTGGATATGGTTGTGGATATTTATTCCAGGTCCAAGGAACTACGCATCACAAACTTTTACTTGCTAATTTCTTGGCTCAAACTGAAGCATTAATGAAGGGAAAGAGTGAATCCGAGGCAAATGAAGAACTGGGAAAAGCTGGCTTGAAGCCAGATGAACTAAAAGCCATATTACCACACAAAATATTTCAAGGAAACCGACCTACTAATAGCATCGTAGTTAAGGGAATTTCGCCGTTCACACTGGGAGCACTGATTGGTTAGTTAACTAATAATTTTTAATGGATTAAATTTTCTCATGCTGATTGACTAGTTGTACAAATGCCTTACTCTATAAATTTATTTCAGCAATGTACGAGCATAAGATCTTTGTACAAGGCGTAATCTGGGACATTAATTCATACGATCAATGGGGGTGAGTACAATTGTTATTAAATTCGTTAAAGTTGTTTACCAGAAGAACTATTACATGAGCAACATGTATTAGCTTAACTAAATTGCAGTGAAAAATTTATCGAGTTCAAAACATGAATAATAATGTATTCATATGTATATTATAATAACTGCACAATTGAATAACTTAGATGAGAAATATTTGTGCCAACATTTTTTTTTTATAAATTTTGTTTTGTACACAGTGTGGAATTAGGAAAGCAGTTGGCTAAAGCCATAGAGCCAGAGTTGAATAACAATGAAAAAATTACCAGCCATGATTCGTCAACAAATGGGTTAATTGCATTCATTAAAGCTCATAGCTTGTAAGCATTTGATTGATTGTATAGCGTGGAGTTGGGTAAACAGCTAGCTGTGAAAATTCTCCCGATGCTCTATCACAATGGCTCCATCAATACTAAAGATCCTTCTACGAATGGTCTAATTAATTTTATGAAAACTCAGAGCTACATGTGTACTTCAGCAAGTTGTGATGCGGTGGAATCTGAACCCAATCTACTCTTTTAACTATTAAAGTATCATTTTTGTCCGATGCTATATAGTCATAGCTTTACATTACTTGGAATTTATGTGTTAGTAAAATCATCTACGTATATTGGATAGTTTAAATGTTCATAATGTTAACAGGCCTTAAATATCTTGTTTTCATTCGATCCTTGTGAACATGTAATTATGTACCCATGACTAATTGTCAGTAATATTAGTAAGTATTTAAATGATCATTGGAAACAGTTCTTGGTCTAAATTAGCACGTTTATTTGTGCATAAATGTAGAGTTTTTGTTTATACATAAATATTATATATACACTTTGTTATACATGTAATTTATAATAAGTTTTTACATCTAGCCATTTCCCTTATATCATTCCTTATGAAAATATCTAATTTATTGGCTTTTATGATTTATATTGAATATTAGTCGTGGATTTAACATCGTTAAATTATTTTGAGCAATTTTGTTCATAACAAAAAAAAAAGAAAATTACAACTTAAATCAATAGAACCAATCGGTCTTCCCGATATTTTAATACCTTATTTGTAACGAAGCTATCATACGTACATGTAAACGAATCTATTGCAATGTTTATGCCAATTTTTTGGCGCGCACATATTACAGTATAATAAAACAATTTGGTTTTGAAAGAAAAAACTGCTCCACTTTACTAATTTTGAAGATTTTCGCTTAATCGGCATGTGCCATTGAGTACCACAATCGACACCCACGCTTCATACGATAAATGACTGCCTAATGATTTATAACCATTCTAAGGCAGAATGAAAAGGAATGAATTCCTGTAGATATCTAATAATAAGAACGTTGTAGACATGCCAATTTTGGTGTTAAGGTGCAACGTTCCATGGATTTTTCAAGTCCAGATTCTCCAGCTACAAATAAAACAAAAATGGATTTAAATCATACTCGGTTTGTTTTTATGTTATTTTATGTGACTGGTTACCTTTTGGGTAAGATGATCAACACATGCGAGACGAATACGCGCCGCGGTAGCTGGAGCATCGAATCTAAAGTAGCCAGTAATATTTGCATCTTTTCGAGCACTTTCAATCGCATTCTTGATAGCAAAGAAGACTGAAGAAGCCAGGAATAGTGGGGGTTCACCTACTGCCTGGAATAGCAAGAGTAGAACACACGTCTCAAAAGTATTCCTTGTAAAATGAATATCATGCTACTGTTATAGGTAAATTATCTTATTTTTTTATAACTCATCTTCATTTTGGTTATTATATGGCTATTATCAGTTTGCGTTGCTGCAGTATGCATGTAATTTAAGGATTTATCATGTTGTACCTTCGAGGAAAAGACTGCTCGAGGATTTGGCGCTCCCTTTAGAAGCGAAACATTAAATTCTTGGGGAATATCCGAAAAGCCAGGTATTTTATAAGCTCCAGGACCACGACTGTAGAGAGTTCCAGTTGGTGAATAAATTAACTCTTCCATAGTGAATAGTCCATATCCCTGAACAAAACCACCTTCAACTTGACCCACGTCTATGGCAGGATTCAAGCTCTCACCCAAGTCCATCACAATATCTGTTCGCAGAACCTGAGAGTTTTATACATTAATTTCTGTAAGGTAACAAGGAAGAAAAAAAATAGGATTCGTGGTCCAAACGAAATGATTGACAAGTACCTGATGGTCTCCAGTTAAGCAATCAATCTCTACTTCTGCACATGCCACCCCATATGTAAAGTAATTAAATGGGTTCCCAGAATTTGTTTCGAAAGAATATCCAATGTCTGGAGTAGAATAGAATCCAGTAGCTGAAAGACTAATTCTTTGCATGTAGGCTTTGCTTATCCAATCCTCCCACGTCGCCTCTGGGTTCTCTTTCATAATGGGTTTCAATCGGTCTACGATTTGTTGACACGCATGCTAAAAATCCAAAGTGAAGTTTGGCATATTAATTACCCGATTAACTGGCAAGTAGAGTTTATATCAATTCTAATTTTGAGAAATGTTCCAAGAAATGACTCCTGTCGTTTAATAATTATAATATTTTACCATAACGGCCATGCCATTGAGATCAGATCCTGCGCTAGCTGCCGTAGCTGATGTGTTTGGTACTTTATCCGTTGAAGTTTCTACTATGTGTATTTTTTCTGGATTAACTTTCAATACTCTGCTGGCCACCTGGAATTGAGCTTAATGTCAAAATTCATCCTCCAATAAAGACCAGCCATTGGGCTATGTGCACATAATACATACTTGAATCATTTTAGTATGTAAACCCTGTCCCATCTCGGTTCCACCATGGCTCATCAGCACTGAACCATCCGTGTAAACGTGAACTAATGCCCCACCTTGGTTAAGGAATGCCGCAGTAAAAGCGATGCCAAATTTCGTCGGTACTACTGCAAGGCCTCTTTTTTTATACCTGTGCTGTCTACAGAAGAAAAAATGTACATGATATTAACACATGCGCCTACTTGATGATTTAAATGTGTACAAAAATGGAAATAGTTTTACCTGTTATATTGTTGAACTGCGGCAACTCTTTTCTCATAATTGGAAGATGTTAGACACTGTTGCCAGCAGCGCCCAAGCGTGCAGTGATTAAGTTTTTGATTGTAATGTGTTAAACTTCCTTCTTTGTACAGATTCAACTCAGACAGCTGTCGATATAATAGCGCAAAGGATAATTCATCGATAGCAATTTAAAAATGATAAAATAATATCTTTTCAGCAGACGGATGAACTGTATTTCAAATATACTGTGCGCCAAACTAGCTCGTCACCCAATTTTTATTCCGAAAAACGCCGATTTGAAAGTCTAATATCTCGTCGAAAAATAAACGTGGAGAGGCCGCCATAGAGGCGTTCTGAAGATTAAAGCTTCACCTTTGGATGGTCTTTGGCGAATAGGTCTACATCTCTTTGTTCACAAGTAATACTTCCTCGAAATACCTCGTGTCGAATCTGGAAAGTGAACTTTCAAGTTTGCGATGGTGCACGGGGCGTGCCGGGAGGAAAATAGAACATTATTAACCATCGTTTTTAAGCTTGAAATGTTTTCTTCAAAACCCGATTTTTCGATCGAATTCGCAGAGAAAACTGTTCCGAAATTATTGAGCAAAAGCCCTAGCCAACTAAATCGTCATATCGAGATTCCCAAGATATGCCTTGAAGCCTAAATCTTCTTTTTTCTGGAACCTCATTTCAGTTTTCGATCAGTTAAATTTTCTGGGCAAGGCTGCCTCTGGAAAAAGACCCTGCGAATGCAAGAAAGGAAATTTCAATTTTGACCTCATGCAACTCGTGTAAAAATGGCGGTATGGATGGTCCACGGTACCACGTTTAAGTTGAAACCATCCCCTCCAAAATACGTACCCGCAATTTTCTATCTGTTTTTTTTCCATCGACATATCCAACTTCGAACCCGAAGCGATCATGTTTAAGGGGCCTTAGTTATAGACACGCTCTATAAAACCCGGAAACGCGTTTCTTCAAAATCACACAACTAAACTAATTTCAGCTAAACATGGGTACACATCAAAATTTTTCCAAAAAAAGGAAAAAAAAAGAATCTTCATTTTGGCAATATTTTGGCAATGTTTTTTTTAATTTTGAAAAAATTAGATACGTGGCGTTCTACTGAAATAAAGCATTCATCCTTGATGTTTCATTCCGATTGGTTGTGTGGTTTTGAAAAATAACGCGTTTCCGAGTTTTAGAGCGTGTACTAAAGCCCCTTAAACATCTCTTCGTGTCCGAAATTGAATAAGTTTCAACGGAAAAAAACGTATAGAAAATTGCGATACGTATTTTGAAGGTGATGCTTTAAACTTGAAGATGGTATCCAGCTACCTTTATGCGAGCTGTACGAGGTCGAAGTTGAAATTTCGGTTCTTGCATTCGCAGGGTCCCGTTTGAGAGGCAGTTACGCCTAGAACGAGATTGTAGAAAGAAGAAGACCAAAAATTTGGAAACAGTTTTTTTTCAAAGTCGCATGACTCATCGAAAAAAAATGAGAGCAAATTGAAAAATCGGGTTCTGAAGAAAACATTTCAAACTTCAAAATGATGGTTAAAAAAGTTCAATTTCCCTCCCTGCACGCCCCGTGTACCATCACAAAGTTGAAAGTTCACTTTCCAGATTTGACATGAAGTGTTTCGAGGAAGCATAACTTGTGAACACAGAGATGTATAGATCCATTCGTCAGAGACTATCCCTAACGTAAAGCTTCAATCTTCAGAACACGTCTACGGCAGCCTCTCTACGTCTATTTTTCACTGGGATATAATATGTACTTTTAAATCGGAACTTTTTCGGAGCAAAAATTGTATAACCCGCTAATTTTGGCACGCAGTGTATACCTAGGATATAGTATTAATAATTATAGAGCTAGAAGGATTACCTTTACAACATCGGTTTTCAAGAAATCAGCTATGTGACGTATCATGTTTTCTGCTATAAACATACCCTGCGGACCTCCGAAACCACGGAAAGCCGTGTTGGACGGTAAGTTAGTTTTGCACATGTAACCATACAGATCGACGCATGGAATTCTATATGCATTTTCAAAATGGAACATCGCACGTTCTAAGATCTGAATATCAATGAACACATTATTACTATCACGAGCTATAGTAAGAATTTTTATATACTCATCCGAACAACGAATTGCAAAGTCTTGTAACTTCGTTGAAAAAAATCGTAAAATTATGATTTGAAACGTTTTTTAAAGAGCAAGATGCCTACTTTTCGAAACTTTTTGCAGATTGAAATTTTCTTGCGATTTCGCTTAGATACGAAGCTTTGAAGCGAGATATGTGTAATCACAAAATTTTTGTCAAGTTTGTCACACTGTAGTTCGAGGGGAAAAAATTGCAAAGGAAATCGCTTCACGCTATCGGAAAGTTCAAGATTTTATTTTCAAAATGCTATTTTTGAAATTGGTGTACGATTTTTATTTGTCAAGTTATTCTCCTTTGAAGTCAAAGCTGCACTTTTGACTTTAAAGACGCATAACAATTGAACAAATCATCGTATCACATTCGTTCAAAAAGTATTCTCAAGAATAAAATCCCATTTTTTAAACGCTCTTTGCGAATTTAAGTTTCATTGGTTTTTCGCGAAACTGCACATTTTTTAAGCAAAAGCGGCTCAAGCCTAATTCCCATTGGCTCACTCGGCCTACGAAACGTGAAAAAAAAAATTCATAGACTAATCGCAATATTGTTACTCAAGATTTTTCATCGAATTTTTCAGATATCAAGTCCGAAAAATAAAATCCCTTAAAATCATACTCTTTACTCGATAAATGCATAAAAAGCAAACGATTTATCGTAGCGCCGGTATTCCAATGGATATAGCCAATGGATATTCGGTTTGTGCCACTTTTGCTAAAAAAAATGTGCAGTTTCGCCAAAAACCAATGTAACTTGAATTCGCAAAAGGCGTTTAAAAAAGGGAATCTTAAGCTTGAGAATGCTTTTCGAACGATTGTGATACGATGATTTGTTTAATTGTGATGCGTCTTCAAAGTCGAAAGTGTAGCTTTGACTTCAAAGGAAAACAACTTGACGAAGAAAAATCATACCTACAGCAATTTCAAAGAAAAGCATTTTCAAGAAGAAACCTTGAACTTTTTGATAGCTTGAAGCGATTTCCTTTGCGACTTTTTGTCCCCGAGGTACAGCGTGACAAACTTGACAAGAATCTTGTAATTACACATACCTCGCTTCAAAACCTTGTATCTAAGCAAAATCGCAAAAAAATTTCAATCTGGGAAAAGCTTTAAATACTAGAGACCTTGGCCTGCAAAAAACTTTTCGAATCATAATTTTACGATTTTTTTCAACAAAATTACAAGACTTTGAAATTCCTAAATTTTTTGAGGTTTGCAAAGTGACTCCTTAATTGTTCGATTTAGTGTATGATATAAAATGTGATGAATTTTTGTAACTCACCGATGATGATAAATCAGCTGAATACCCTGCGTTATTGTAAATATACACTTGTGCAACTTGTATTAATCCATCACTGTTGAAACCAACTTTCCATTTGTAGTAGAATGGATGTCGAGTGCCGGTTATTAACATATCTTCATCCCTATCCAGCATACAACGCACCGGTTTCTGTAGTCTGGTGAAATTAACATGTTTTAGAATTAAACTTCTCAAAGCATGGTGATGATGATTGGCTGTAAATACGGTAATAACCTTCTATTGCTCATTGAATATCCACATTACATCTAAATCTTAATAGCTGCATTTAAAATACAGACCTGTGCGCAGCCAATGCAACTGGTAATGCAGTCAACATTCCTCGAGACTCTTTCCCACCAAAACCACCACCCATACGTTTCACACGAGCTGTGATTCTATTGAGAGGAATATTGAGTACATGAGCCACTAGTTTTTGAATTTCAGATGGATGTTGCGACGAGCAGAAAATTTCTAACTCATCATCCTCATGAGGTACTGCAATAGCAGCATGTGTCTCGAGATAAAAATGTTCTTGTCCACCCATTCTCACTTCTCCTTCCAAGACATGTTCAACTTCAGTAAATACTTTTTCTGGATTGCCTTTTACTATGCGTTTCGGATCCGCGAAGATGAATGACTTTTCCTTGATAGCATCCTATCACATTGAACTATTATTATCAGGCTGTATTTGCTTGTGATTGTAATATCATTTTACTTTGCTATTACCTCAATTGTAACAATAATGGGGGAGAGATCCTCATATTCAATCCGAACCATTCTTGCAGCCTTTTGTGCAGTAGCTTGATCAACAGCCGCTATCGCGCCGATTGTTTGACCCTGACTAGTTACCTGTTATTTAATAGAATACAAATCATTTAGAATATTGGATAACTCGTGCTGTGATAGAAATATTTGATTGAATCTGTTATCTCAAGTATAATCTACATCATTTTAATAAGACTTGAATTTTACACGCTCATAAATGATAAAAGAGCTCAAAAATGGTGAGATAATAGGTGCATAAAAAATCCTCCACTGTGTAATACTTTGATCTTAAAACATGCTGCATATTCAGACTTGTGATAATATATGGATATATTATTACCAAATCGGAAACGAATAATTCTTCGTCGTGAAAAATAGGACCGATCCACATCCTATCTTTGGGTATATCTTTGGCACTGAAAAACGCTTCAACACCTTCAAGGGCTAGGGCTGCAGAAGCATCAATTTTAGTTATTTTTGCATGAGCTCTTGTCGAAAGTACTAACGCTAGATATAATTCTCCAACAAATTGTGGCATATCGTCGCAGTAAACAGCTTCTCCTGTCGCTTGTTTCAGTGCACTGGCATGAATTATTGGTCTGCCAACTAAATCAGTACGTTCTTGACTCTCCGGAACCTAAGCATGCATCATAGAAGATGAAAAATTAACACACGTTTCAGGAAAAAAATTCGCTCATTATTGTATATTAATTGAAAGTAGTATCATTATAGAGTAGCATACCACTTGGAAATACTGCGAACTCATTGGAGGTTTGTAATGAAAGCCGTCACTAGCGTTGTCCATCTCCTTTGGTAATGGATTTATCGTTGGTAGTTCCGTATTCAGATACTTTGTTATCTGCAGAAAGGCTTTGAAGAACAGACTGAAAAAAGGTCTCGTTTCAACTTCTGTGTGCTTATATCTCGTAGAAGTATCTTCATATCATACTCCTGAATACATAATATATTCTCTAGGTATACCCACCTCAACGTTAGTGAACGGCGGTATTGCACCATACCCCCAGGAACATTGCCAGTCAATGGCAATTCTGCTATAAGTGAGTCGTAGACTGAATCTAAAATTTGTTCATCCCATTTTCTAAAACATGACAATACAGCAAAATGAGTAACATCGCAGGATTATCTAGATAAACCGATCGACCAAATAAATATAAATGATGTCGCTATTCGGAATTAGGAATGTTTTGTTACCTTGCAACTTATACACGCACTCATGATTACTTAGTAAAACATTCTAGTACTTACTTTCCTACCAGACTTTCACACGTCCTTCTGGCTAGCATAGTTGTGGGTGCCATGCCTCCATAAGCTAAAAACGCATTTTGAACTTCATTCGTTCCTGGTTTGAAGAAGACGTTTAATGCAAAATTGACAATAGCAATGTCATCATCGCGGCGTTTTGCTTGTTTATAGGCAATGAAGTGTTGGCACTGAAATAAAATATGAGCTATACTTTATTTTACGTTTATTTTGATGCTTTCTTCAAATGGCAATTGCTTGTATTGTGGATTATTCAGCATACCTGTTTTGTGAAAGGTATTCTAATGGAAATTAAGATTTCATCGGGTAATACAACATTCTGTCGATAGCCAACAAAAAATGTGTGGTCCATTGGAACTTCTCTTTCACCTCGGTCCAGGCTAGACAATGTTAATTTCACACCTGCAGCCATGAATATTGGATTCAGATCAGATATTGGACTACCGGTCATTATATTACCACCAACGGCCTACGGATAAAAATATATACCTATATATATTCTTGTTACTTCTAGGTTTCGTGCAATTTATCGTTTTAATCAATATCCGTACTTACCGCAACATTTCGTATTTGTTTTCCAGCAAACCAATGTAACATAGCTACTATTTCGCTAAATATTCTTGTCTGGAACGCTGGAAACATAGTACATCATGTATTAAAAATTTCACGTGCTAAATCTGGAAGTAATTTGTACAATGTTTATTAAACTATTGGATGGTATGAATCAACCCGATACCAATCCTTGTAGTTGAGCAAAGTTTCATTTAGAACTCATTGTCCTACCAGGTTTTGCGTCTATTTGATGTTTAAGAGTTTCTTCTAATTCACTCAAAGTTACACTCGCTCCTATTCTCAGACTGGTTTTGGTTTCTGTTATTTGTTTCATCTCGGCGACTTGCGTCGGTTGTATCAAAACAGGATATAAGCAGTGCTTGAATTTTACTTCAACTCCTAAAATGAGAAACATTCAATTATAGTAATCGAATTAAATATTAACTAACAAACAGGTTTCGGACAAATTTCAACATACCAACTTCGGAATTTCCGACAATGATTTTGGCTGCTGGATACTCTTTCTTTAAAGCTAGCAGCTCGTTGAGATTATTCGGACGGTACCAAGCCACGCGCTTTCCTTTAAATATTAAATACTGACTATCCAGCTCATTGGTCATCTAGGAATGAATTTTTTTTTAAATGATCAAGATATGATATATTGTACCGACGCACTTACAGCGTTTTTTCTGCAATTGAATTTCAATCCGATGCATATTGTCTTAGTAACGCTAATAAATACTATTTTATTTGTTGTACCTTCAACTTTGGAGGAAATATCAGTTCTTGCGAAGGATCATAAGTAGTAAATTCCTCTGAACTGAAAAGCTTATCAGGTGCAGAGGTGGGAACTTTTTCGGAACATGAATTTTCCATTTTACAAGTTTTAATGCGCTTAGATGATTCACTGTTTCGTCTGCAACAGGCGTCCCCCATTTGGCAAGCATTTTCGCCATTAGATATTTTGTTATTTTGCATATTGGACACAACATGTGATCGTTCCCACTCTTCGGTAAAAGTTCGAAGACCTTCTATGATAGGTCGGTATCCAGTGCATCTACACAAGTTCCCTGAAATGGATAGAAATTTTTTTACTATACATCATGATAAGGGGAACCGGTGTATGACATCTCTCATATCTGTATTTTACGTTCAATCTTAACATTATCTTATCGCCGAATTAGGAATTCGGATTTCACAGTATAGTAGTACAGTATTGAGAGAAGAAAACTTCGAATACTACCTTGAAAAGCAATCTCTAGATTTTCCATGGTCGGTTTAGGGATTGATCTCAGTAAGGCATACATCGACATTACAATTCCAGGTGTACAAAAGCCACATTGTGATCCGTGAGCTTTGGTAAGGCGTTCTTGAATAGGATGTAGCCTTGTTTTAACACTGCCTATTCCTTCGACTGTAGTTACTGCCATGCCGTGCATGGCGCAAACTGGTGTTAAACATGCATTTACTGCTACATGTCTGATAGATTTAATTGTAAGAAATCATAATTATCAATACACACAAACATTTATGAAGATTTGAACATTTGTAAAAACGATTCGCCAATAAGGCGCAGATATTTAGTTACTAGTTAAAACGATTTATGTCAAAGGATACACAATTTTCTGTGTCGAATTGTCGTATTTTGAGACCATCACTGTACAAGCACCGCAACCACCTTCGGCGCAGCCAAGTTTTGTACCGCATAATCGCACTGTTTATCATTGTTAAGGTATTGTTGAGAAAATAAGGTAATTTTGGGATGTATTTTATTCATCCATTTTTCGAATAAAACGACTTTCATTTTAAATACATTCAGGCAAAGAGCTAATGGTCAACTTAAATTTCTCCCGGAAAATTCCCGTTTTCAAAACGTTATAATTCGGTGAAGATGAACAGTTGTCGAAATTTTTCTTTGGATAGAGAATTCTGAAGCTAGAAGTTTGCTCTTTGAAATGCTTTTTTTTTTAATGTTCCGTGATGTAATGTTCATCGAGTTATTTCGGCCTAGTAACATCACTCGTATAGGAGAGTCGACACTCATCCGTCCTTATATACGAGTGTCGCTACTCAAGATTGAAGAAGTTTATGAAGAAAATCAGCGAATTTGAAAAAAAGTCATACTCTCAGAGAAAAAGCTTCAACCTTCAAAATTAGTATTGAAAAAATCTTCTGCCACGTTTTTTGTACACCCTAAGAAAGTTTAAGAAATTGTTGTTCTCTATACATTCTGGAATTCTTCAAGTGAACCTGCACAGCTAATATTAAAAACGATTAGAGACGAATTGAACAGAAAAAAAAAAATCAGAACGCTGTTTTGAAAAATAATTTCGATAACTTTTCACCTAGTTATACCGTATTGAAAACGGACAGTATTTGAGAGAGATTTGGGTGGACCATTAATTCTTTTGCTGAGTGTGTATTAAAGCGCAATTATCTGTTTTTCTTTTTCGCCAAGTTTTTGCGATTCATTTTGCTATAGATAAACTTCTTCGGTCGCTCTATCACTAAGTAGAGATGACTAAGAACAAATCTGAAGATACTGATCGTACGTTTCGTCTACTCGAGATAAGAAATTAGAAATGACAAGATAATTTAACATGGTTTTACATATTACTTAATTACATTAATTACATTTATTCTCGATTCTATATCTTTCTTTCATAATCATATTGAAAACGAGTACATAGCTAATTATGCTAATACAGATTTGAAACTATCCCGTTCTAGCTAATATCATAACAAAAGAGGATACAATTGTTTCGCAAATAGTACAACAGTGTCCATTCAGGATCAACTGTTTTATCCTTTATCTGAAAAAATTATAAACAAAATAACATCAAGTTTCTTTCGCATACAAATGGTTGAGCTAAGTGTTCTAGTGATTGATACCGAACCAGTAATTGACACTATTATCACGTATGTGTTATTTTGACGAAACTTAAACTCTGTCATCACTGGGACACCTCTCGTCTTATATAATTGTTAGCTCTCAAAAGAAATAGGTATATATGTACCTCTTTTCCATTGACGTAGAATATAAGAGTGGTATACACGTTTTCCCGAGGGGATAATTTCTGAAACTTCGTCCCATTGGTGGTGGAAAGCATTTTCAACTTCTTGACTGAAATATTCAAATCAATAGTTGAATAATCATTGAAACAGAAGATAATAACAGTTAGATTAGATGCACAGATTGTAGGAAGAGATAAAAAAAAAGCTGAGAAATTTATCTCGCACTTTAAAGTATGCTTGATGCAAATTCAATTTAATCTAATATACTCGTAATTTATTCAAGATTTTTATAGAAAAATAACACCACAGGCTCCTGAAGAGAAAGTTCTATATGCAATATGTATATTATGGTATATTTTTTTATTTTTTAGATTACAGCGATAAATCAATGGGTTTAAATTGAGAATTTGTTTAATTTATCATTACTTCCATTACTCGCACAAGTCATCTTAGATTTTCCGTCGTCGACTAGATACTTATTGACAGCGATTTGCTACTGTGAATCTTGATTCTCCCACTCTAATGTACTTTCAATACACGTCTTGCTTCTCTAGCAGCACTGATATCACTGGCAGTAAATTGCACAATGCATCTCACTGCTGCTGCTGCATATATTGCAATTCGCAATGCAAAAGGGGTCGATTATCTTAGTTCAACATCATGAGCGAGAAATAATATTCAAACCACAACAAGATTCCTCTACTGTATCGGCCTTCAGCAAATATTATTTTCTTCGAAAAATTGTTTGCGCATTCTGATAATGTATGTAGTTTCAGCTGGACAAGATAAATTCATCGAATAAATAAAGCCATTAATCGGTGTTTCATTCGGTCCCTGGTGGAAATATTCCTCTTAAAAACTCTAAGAAGACGATTTCACAGATTTTTACTGGAATTTGGACTTTGTTAGAAAATTATCATCGAATTTTTTCTGCTGAATACTAAAAAATAATCATAGAAATTCTTACCAATTGTCCGAGAAAATTTAATTCGATTGCTATGAATATTATTGATGCTCTCCAAAAATTTTTGAAATTACATATTAATTCTGTATACAATTTTCTGCAAGATTTCGATGCTCACTGGATCGTGTAGTCTTTACGAAAATTCTTTGCAATTCTCGGGCGAAAGATTTTTTTAATTTTCTCTAAATTTCGACGATACTCCCTGAGAAGTTGGGAAATTCTATACAATTTTCTGAAAGATGCCGATATTGTCTAGCTGGCATTTACTGAAATTTTCTGCAATTCTTTAGACAGATGTCTTATTTTCTCTCATTCGTAACGATTTTCTCCGAAATTCTCGTCAATTTTCACAAATAACTTTGAATTATTTGACTATAAAACATTTTCACTTTATTTCAAAATTCGCTGAGCTTTTGTGAAAATCTATGAACTTATTGGGAAATCTTTACGAATTACTGATCTTAATTAAACTTCGCTCGATAGATGGCAGTTTAATTTAAAATCTATCTCGCAAGAGCAAGCTAAAACCTTCATATGTAACTATAGGTATGCCTATATCAGTCAAATCGCTGATGAGAAGATCTAAATGATTGAAGCATGACCCTGAGAAAACTGGTTGCAATTTACTGACGCGATCGCCATGCTACTCAGCACAGTATATTAATTTGTATATAACTCAATTTTCATAAAAGTATAGATTCACCTATGAAAAATCACTTAAATTTTCGAAATGTTACACAATTTCTTTGTATCTAAATGAATATGTATGATCATTTTCTCTATCGTTCGAATATTATATGTGACTTTTGTTGTTTGATAATATATTGTATAGAATATGATAAAGTACACGCGCAAATATCTTCAACTATTCTTAATAGCTGCAAAAATTTCTTATTTCAATACTAGCCAGTTTTATGAAAAGTATTTCACTGGAAGGGAAATGTGAAAACTGGAGTATCGCTCTTACTCATAGTATAGTAGCAATGCAGAGGATAATGTCTCGTTCGATCTGCTTGAATTTACCGCATGTATACATATACGTAATTGCCAATTGATAACTGGTATAGTTGCATCCGTATAATTACGACGAACTAATGCAGCGCTATATTAATATAGGATCAGGGAAGAGGGAGTAAGGAAACCTATGTATTCTTTGATTGGTATATTGATATGTGGTAGGTACACCTTCGTCATTTAGGTATGCATCGAATGTAAAAAAATCGTGCGTTACATGCGATTGTACACTGCAGGTTCCGTTAGCATCGTTATTCTTATTATCAAAATAACAATTACACAATAATCTCAGTAAACATATTATCGCGATTCTGAGATTAGACGTCACCGGAAAGCTTGAAGTATTATTTACAAAATGCTGCAGTATTATTTACAAAAATCTTATGATAACACATTCCAACACTGAAAGTGTTGATGGGTCGAAAATGTTTGCGATGCTTATCGATTTCGCATGTATAAAGGGGACCCCCGGACCTGGGCGATGTAATGAGTGAAAAGTTTTTAATAAGATAAAAACTTTGACCGAAGACATCTCGCTTTACGTTTAAATAATATAGAGCTTGACGCCTTGAGTCATATTCTAAGGAAAATAAAGTTATGAGTATGATGTTGATATTATTCACGAGTTGGGCTATATCTATCAAGTACAGACATGAGGATCCATCAAAAGCAGAAAGAAATGACTGGGCATTAGATTTCAGCGTTGAAAAATTCCTGCTTAGATTTCTTGTTTTTTTATCAATTAGTTAATAAAAAGCATAATTTATTTTTTTAACCAATTTAATTTTTCATCCGGTTCAAAAAAGGTTTAAAGGCTACCAAATATATAATTGGAAAATTCGAACTTGTCAGAATATTAAGCTATGCTTGTTGCTAGATGAAAAAGGAGGTTTTATTTTATTGGATGGTATAAATTCCGGATTTAGATTTTAGAAACCAAAATTACGAAATGCATGAACATTACGGTGTCCGTTATTTCCCAATTTTATTTTTTGTTTTTTCTTTGATGCCCTCTGAATCATAAGTTTATACCCCAAAAGTAAAAAAAAAAATTTCTCATTACAATAACCCGTGCCAAGATCATTCTACGATTTTTTCGTTTTGTGAAAATTATTTTATTTCTCAGTCATTTCATCACGTATCCAACGAATTATTATTGATTTCCTTTGTCAGATGGTGTCTCTAGATGGAGAAATTTTTACATTGGTGGAACAAAAATTTTTTGAAGTTAAAATTAAGAGAATTTAATTTCGAAATTTTTTTTAAGTAAAAAGTAAGAAAATTTTAGTTGAAAAAAATTTTTTTTTCGTCATTGTCAAAATTTCTCCATCGAGAGACACCATTTGAAGCAGAAAATTAAAAAAAATTGTCGGGTAGCTGATAAAATAATTGAGAAAAAAAATGATTTCCAAAAAACGAAAAAGTCCCATGTTAAATAAATAGGAAAGGTAAAGTAATTTTGGCGCGGTTTAAAGGAATCGAATTTTTTTTTTGTGTCTGAACTTTACTATTCGGGTATAAACTTATGATTTAGGAGGCGTCAAAGAAAAATAAAATATTTTGGGAAATAACGAACACTCTAATTATAGACACAGCTGAATCATACGAATTTTGTGAAGCGATTACTAAGTGTCGATCGATGAGGTGTAATACTTTTATATACATGTGTGAAAATGAATTGAAAGATCCTTGTATTTATACCCCAAAAGTAGTCTGTTTGATCGAAAGATGAAGTTGGTTTTTCCCGTTCTGCATTTTTCAGAAGAGTAGAACAAAATCCACTTATATCGGACATCACAAGAATTTCACGCTCGTAGCTGTTATATTTGTTACTGCGGATGAACGTCGATCGAGAAATCAGAAGTCTGTAGATTTGGTTGTGTCGTACTAATTAAACTAATCCAGTTACAGGCAGTTCTACTTAAAGCAGACCCAATTAAAAACAGTTGATTATGGAATGCATGACTAGATAAAAAAAACGTGTCAAAATAAGAGCAAAAGCATATTTATCGAATCGGCACGCGCGCGTTTACGTACGCCACTTTAGGCAGTCAATGATTATCACAAGATATCTGCTACAGCTATTACTTTATGTATGGGTATACATAAGTATGTATGTCCATTTAAAGTTTGAACTAGCTAAACTTCTTGTTAATAATAAATTTTTAATTTATACGTGACAATAAAATTCAATCAACTCGCAATCACCTGCCTTACATGATTATATTAAATATGAACATTACCTGTTTAGATGTCCCAGTTTGAAAATCACTAAAAACTTTTCTTCTAACTATTCCGTATTCAACGCGTGATCGTATTACACTATAATAGACGATGAAGCATAAAGATCAGAGAAAACTCTGCCCGGAAAAATCTAGTGCGCTGCATATAAGTAAGGGGTTATCAATATTGATGAACTTTAAAATGAGAAGTCGTACTTCTTCGTATCTACCCCCCACATTACTTTTAAACCTAGCTATGATAACAAATTGATAACAATATTGTTTGGCTAGATTAGTAACAAACAATCAGATAGGCCCCCAGCAGTGCGGAAAATCAGATTATAATTACCTGACCTTGCGAAATTATAGCTCCGAGGTTACGGTACCTAAATTTTACACGTATCCAAGAAAGCAGGCAATTTTTTTATTATAAAATATAAATGAGACTTTTAATTAACAAAAGATTTATTAATTTTATATCCAGTTTATCTGTACGATGAGCTTCGCCCTGTTTATCATTTGTTAGGGGAATGTATATTAATTGCATAATTAGATGCAGAGGAATCGTTTAATTCGTGTTATTATTTGTAATATCTATAAATTCGTTATTGGTTTATAGTTATGTGGCTTATGTCTCAAGGGCACGAATTTGTTATTAGTTATTAGTATATTACATTATTGCGATTGAAGTATAATTATTATAAGTGAGTATTAATCGTCATTGTAAAGTGTAAAGGATAAGACGTAAAGTTGAAGAATCAACACATTATTATCACGCACGTGTATTATAAGTGTAGTGATAAAGCAATTTATGGATTTTTGGCATAGGTAATCTAAGAACAGACAAAATAAAACTTATAGTTATCATTTTAAAACGTTTATTATAATCATGGAATGTACAATTTTTGGTGAACGTTTCTATCCGATATACAATTATCACCTTGAATAAATTTACTAAAATTTCAGCTTCTCTCTTCCCTCAATTTTGAAAGCAGAATAATTTCAATTGTTTCAAGAAAATCGAGAAACTGTTGTTGTATTTCGACCAATAATTCGATATGTTATCTGATTGTATCAAGTGAGATACTAAGTTCAGCCGTAAATGAGATTTATTATTCAGCTGATTAGATCGGCAAAAATAACTGTATCTTATATCTTTGCTAATGACGTTAGCTATTCAGTCCAAGTTACTAAGCCATGTAAACTTCCGCACCGGCTGAACTGGGTGTTGAAATACTTACATACTAAAACTTATGAATCTGTTCAGTGTAATAACGCGACTTTATTTATTTTCATGCATATGATAACGAAATTGTAACACTTTATTAAAAACATTTACTATGAAGTTCTTAACGTCGGTCTAGAGGTAACAACTATCCAAAAAATAAGCCAAGTTGGAAGTAAAACGGCGACCGTTACGCTATACAGCCAATTCCCATAAACCATAGAATCAATAATGCCAAATACAGTTGCTTGCTTTGATGCTTGAATCCATTTGAGTACAAGAGCAAAGATCGTGTAATCCGGGAACATAAAACACGTATATACCGCTACTACTATACACGCTAGACAAAATGGATGCAGCAGTATCCAGGGTATACAACGCAAATTGTGGAATCTGAAAATTAGGTTTATTTTTTAGCCATGACTCAATCAGATAACTGAAACATTGTTTCATAGATATTAAATAACATTTGAAACGATTTAGGAGTTTCCTGATCAACAATGTTAGAACCGTAAGAAACGATTAATCTAAGTCCATAGCACTAGATATTACAGGGTATGCCAAGTGTCGGGAAAGAAACTTTATAATCTCGGGTGTAAATACAAGTTCAAATTCATAATAAGAATAATAATGATAATAATGAACATCTGTATCATATAGTGATAGCTGTAGCGTGACTCATGTTTTGAATGCTTGGCCAAGGAGCAAAGCTCAAATAAATATCTGGTTCTCTATCATTTTACTACGCTAAGAATGAAGTTTGATTTATTTAGCCAAATAGTAAATAACAGATAATTTTATCATTTTCACCCCATTTTGATCAATGTCTGCGTCTAGGATCACGACATGCAGAATAGTTGATTGATGGGAAGATGGGAGTCACGTGTAACAGTTTATTAGAAATTGAGCAATAATTTATTAGCGGAATGGATAATACTTTATCAAATTAGTGATAACAGTTCAGGTTGAATGAAGCTTGATTCCTGTTTACTTTGATTATGATAACTGCAAACCAGAAAGACCAAGTACGTTTAAAATTGTATTATATCTGACCTGGATTCATTCCCCTTCCTTGGTATCACAGACAAGGCTGCTGGAACATAGACAATGGCCACTACCAATGCCAAAGAAAAATTGTGCATCGCAATGCACAGAAGCATTGTAGCCAATTCGATTAATGCAATCACATATAGCACAGATGCTGTCTCGTAAGTTCTGTGCCTGGAAAAACAATGTTGATTATCTTTGAAAAAGTCACTAATACATACGGTTTTCCTACAAAATCTAATACAAAATTACTACTGTTGGTGATAAATAATGGATATTTATTTTGTAATGGTGTTCAAGAATTTAGTTTACGAATACATTAGATTTTATATATCATCTCATCATTTATTTGTGTCCAGCTCACCTTTCGATGCAAAGTGTCCCAACAAACATTAAAATTGTTAAACACAAAGTGCCTAAGAATATGGAATCTTCAGTCGGAAGCTGTAATTTCATTCCTATGTATGTAAACAGTCGTGGGCTAGACAACGTTGCTACACCCATCATATGAGTCCACAGTACCTCCCAAGCTATACGTGACAATGCGAGTTCTTCCGACTGAAAAGTCGGATTAATATTTGATGTATAGATTAAAAATGTATTTTTATTTCAGCTAAGTATTAAATTAAATAGAACTTATGGTTCGATTGTCCATTGAACAACGTTTTTACCTGTTTAACTTGACTATCGTCATCATCGTTTTTATCCGGAGTTTCTTGGAGCTTAAGCCATACAGAAAAGGCCTTAATGAAAAGACCAGCTATGATCAGAGCCAATGGAGGCATATATAATCCTGGAAATGAAAATTGAATGATTTCAAGCTTTCGAAGAAATCTTGATAAGTATGACGATGTCATTAAATTAACGCAAGATTTCAATTTTATTCACTCACCAATAGAAATGTATCTGTCTGTTGATGGCAGCAGATAGAAAAAGAAGGATTGATGAAAGCGTTCTAATAAATTATTAAGTGAACGTACTAGACTTTCAACAACACGCCCCATGTTATAAATGTTGAAGTCTGAACCAGAACCAGTCTTTGCAAATCCTTCCAACGTGATGGCTTCGATACCAAACCTTTGAAATGAAAATTTAGAATTATTTTATCAAGCAATGTTAGTCAGAATCTGTTCTAGCACAAGTAATAGAATAACGAGTCCCCAAAACTTGTGATTCCCTGAAACTTGATACCTATGGAAAACGCCGTGATTTCCTGTAGGCACACCGGTTGCCTGAGTGGATACCATGGATAACATGGTAATAAATTGGTACCACCATTTTTGAAATTTATCTTTTGGATTGCTGTCTATTCTGCGTTGAAATGTTCTACGGATTCCCTCTTTGGCGCACATTCTATTAGCCAGATTGACAAGGTCTAAATTTGGTAGTTGCCCGTTCAGACCTTCCACCTGTTGAAACAATATTGATAATATTAAAAAATTTAGACAAAAATACCAATTCTTTACTTCACAGATATTTGCAAGCTGCTTAAAAGCTCAAAGTTTTATGAAAATCACCTTGATGTCGATGGAGCCAATTTTTAATGAATGCATTTCTAAATTGATTGCAGCTTGTATAGACCCAGCTCTACCTGCTAAATCACCTGCCATCAATACACCTTCTTGTCCACATGTACAGCGATGATAAGCTTCTAGCCAAGCCTGCATACCTAGTTGTTCGTGTTCAGTTACGACAAAAATAATATCTTTCGCCCAATAATTTTGTTCTGCAAAAAAGCAAGATTCTCTTAATCTGAACATCAGAAGTTATTAGCAATAAGAATAATCTATATCTCTATCCAAGAGCTCGTACTTCGACAAAACTTTGCAAAAGCAAGTAACAGAGCTATCGATGGTGCCGTGGTAAGATGAACACTGCTTGCTGATCGGTAAGGTACGCTTAGAATAATTGCTTCAGTACTGGCGCTCCTCGGAGCTCTTAATATGCTATAAATATTTTGTCCAGTGAACTGTAAATTGTGAATAAATTTTCTTCATTTTTGGATTAATCTAAACAAAGGAAGGCTTCGATTCTATGATAAAACAATTGTTATATTTGATAGCATTTTAGGGAAAAAAAATTCTGGATGCAGTTCATACCTTCGCTTGAGATAGCGGATAATTGAGTGTAAAATTATGGGTGTAAACATCTAAATTAAGTTGACGAAATTTGGCTAGTAGCCATGGATATGGCATGTCATCTGGATGCCCTTTCATCTCAGCAAGAAGTTCGTCGTGAAATCTTTTTGCTGCACATTCTTCGTTGAATTCATTAGTGACTAGACCAGGGAGTAGTGCATTTTCGGAAAAGTAGGTGTCTAAAATATTTTAATGATAAGATATGTAAATTCTTTTGAAAATATGAATTCGAAAAAAAAAATTTATGGTGCGCAAAATTTTTCATATAATTACGCACTGTCGTTGAATTCAGGATACGCCAAGGACAGGAACCACAATACTCCGGTGATGTACAGCGTGATGCATAATAACTTCTCCCATTTCATAACAAATTTAATAACTTCTCCATTTCCAGCTCGCGGATCCGTTAAAAGACCCATTTTATTAACACCGGTAAAACGATATCAGGTTTTCAAAAAATATTTACATATAACCTCAAAACTGAAACTTATTATCAATACACGTCGTATAAAATGTAGAAGTTGTTATTATACTAATTTTACTAAATACTATCGTTCAATTGTACCAGAAATCATTGCAGAAGGTTTAATTTATAACCAAATACTCTTATTCACAATTTAATATAACCTCTCTGCAGTTTGGAGTGACAACTTCTGGTACCCATTTTTATCTTGCGATTCGATTGATACAAGATATTTGTATGCGATATCGACTATCGTGACATCGATCCGGTCTTCTTCACATCGAATATTTTGAATGATGGCGGGACATGAACTCATGTATTTTTTTGGACTTGTTTAGATTTTATAGTTAATCTATTTTTTTCTATATTGATGATAGTCAGCTAATTAATATTTTGATAAGGAATAAGTAATTTTCTAGCTTAAAGTATGATGTTTGACCTCGGCCGCGATAAAATAGTAGATATATTAAATTTTTTTATTTGCGAACAATGTGTAACTCATACATCGTTAGATTTGAATTTCTGTTTCTTCTAGTATCTCCTCACACCAAAATTATGTCATATGTTTGTCTTCTGATTAACCAGCTATCTACATCTCTAAACTGGATGCTATTGCCATTGATTTCAATATCGTTCTTCTGTTCTATCACACATCCAACACAGAAATTCATACATTCAATTAGTACAAGATAATTAACTTTTTTGTAAACAAGCGGAATAACCGTGTTCAGTTCTTAATTAGCAATGAATTTCACGGGATATTACTTTTTAATGTTCAAGCTAGTCTCACTCCTTGGTCAACGTACTATAGCTTTGTCAACAGCATCAAAAAGTAATATTCTTATAATGAGCGGTTTACTGATTTTTCTAATTGCAAGGATTCTCGTTATCGAACTGGTTCAAACAGTCTAAAGTTGTTTCTAGCTCTACTAAATGCTAACCTTACGGATTTGTCGAAATGCAAGCTTATTCAATTCGGTACTGATTATATGGGAGCCGTTCCAAAGACTGCGGGTGGAATCAGATGAAAAATATGGGATATGGAGAAACCTTCACACAAGGTTTCTGACTTTTAACGACAAATTTTGTATCAATTGGGTACGTGAGTTGACTTGCTAGCTCATTTTTTTTTTTATATCCTTAATGGTTCATTACACTTAGCATCCATTACGTTAATAAGTCTTGATCATAACATTTTCAATGACGCATTCTCTAATCTTATTAGGTCAGCGAGGCTATCACCGATACAGATTTCCTAGAGAGATCATGGCAACGTGCTAGAAATTATTGTAGACATCCAACTAAAGATCCAAGATCTTGGTGCTATACTATGAAGCCAATGCTCATCGATGATGAATGCGAAGTGCCTCTCTGTAATTTCGGGGTTGAACAGATCGGAAACTTTTCAGTTTTCTTATATGTTTTCATCTTAACATAGGAGCGCAATAAAATTTACATAGAAATACACTTGAAGTCATTAGACATATGTATATACGTTTCGAGATGAAAGAAGCTCAATGCAAACTGTAGCTGGCTTACTATTTCGATGCAATATTTCATGTTCATAATTAATCTTAAATTTTGCAACATTAAAATTTTTTAAGAATGTAGAGTATCTGGAACGGGTTCCGAATATAGTGGTACTCATGATACCACTTCGTCTGGTAGAAATTGTAAATCTTAGGCTAAACGGCTGGAGCTGGCTGTCAATAAAGTACAATATTGTGATAACACGTCTCATTTGTAAGGAGCATGGTTCGTTGAATCACCATCATAATTATTGTGTTTGTGTTCAGCTAAGCGGGTAGGGAGATATTCGAAGAAATTGTTTTTGTAAATGTTATAACTTGGAAAATATTAATGTTTCAAAAAAAAAGTTACAGATAAAAAAGATGGGAACTTTCATAATGTATAAAAAAGGTTTCAACACATTTTGTCGTAAAGTGGACTGTTCGCGAGATATAGAATGAAATGTGTTATCCAAGATGGCGACGACCCTGATAACGATAAGAGGTCACCAATGTAGATTTACACTCAGGAGACATCCCCCTACCAATCCTGAAATTATCCTATGTTCCATATTTTTTTCACCCCAATATCACCTATTTAATGGGCTGGCATTGCTATGCAGAATTCTGCATTCATTAATGATGAGCAAGGAAAGTATAACTAGTTTGTTGATAAATGAATTTATTTCACCATCCAGTTTTTATGGAAGCTTTCGTAACATCATTCCATAAGAACGTTGCCTAATTGACAGTGTGTTAGTATGATTTAGTAATATTACCCAAAACTCCACTTTACTAATTCCTAAGACTTTCGCTAATTCGGCATGTGTCATTCAGTACCACAATCGACACACACACTTCATACGATAAATGACTAATGATTTATAATGATTTATAACCATTCTAAGGCAGAATGAAAAGCACTGAATTCCTGTAGCCATCTAATAATAAAAACGTTGTAGACACGCCAATTTTAGTGTTAAGGTGCAACGTTCCATGGGTTTTTCAAGTCCAGATTGTTCAGCTACAAATGAAACAAAAATAGGTTCAAATTATACTCCGATTTTTTATGATATTTTACGTCACTAGTTACCTTTTGGGTAAGATGATCAACACAGGCGAGACGAATACGCGCCGCGGTAGCTGGAGCATCGAATCTAAAGTAGCCACTAATATTTGAATCTTTTCGAGCACTTTCAATCGCATTCTTGATAGCAAAGAAGATTGAAGAAGCCAGGAACAGTGGGGGTTCACCTACTGCCTGGAATAGCAAGAGTAGAAGATACGTCTCAAAAGTATTCCTTGTAAAATGAATATCATGCTACTGGTATTGGTAAACTATCGTATTTTTTTATGACTCATCTTCATTTTGGTTATTATATGGCTATCAGTTTGCGTTGTTTCAGTATGCATGTAATTTAAGGATTGTTATACCTTCGAAGAAAACACTGCTCGAGGATTTGGTGCTCCTTTCAGAAGCGAAACATTAAATTCTTGGGGAATATCTGAAAAGCCAGGTATTTTATAAGCTCCAGGACCACGACTGTAGAGAGTTCCAGTTGGTGAATAGATTAACTCTTCCATAGTGAATAGTCCATATCCTTGAACAAAACCACCTTCAACTTGACCCACGTCTATGGCAGGATTCAAGCTCTCACCCAAGTCCATCACAATATCTGTTCGCAGAACCTGAGAGTTTTATACATTAATTTCTGTAAGGTAACAAGGAAGAAAAAAAATAGGATTCGTGTTCCAAACGAAATGATTAACAAGTACCTGATGGTCTCCAGTTAAGCAATCAATCTCTACTTCTGCACATGCTGCCCCATATGTGAAGTAATTATATGGGTTCCCCAAGTTTGTTTCAAAAGAATATCCAATGTCTGGCATAGAATAGAATCCAGTAGCTGAAAGACTAATTCTTTGCATGTAGGCCTTGCTTATCCAATCCTCCCACGTCGCCTCTGGGTTCTCATTCATAATGGGTTTCAATCGGTCTATGATTTGTTGACATGCAGACTAAAAATCCAAAGTAAAGTTTGGGATATTAATGACGCAATTAACTGGCAAGAATAGCTTGTATAAATTGCATCTCTGAGAAATGTTCCAAGAAATGACTCCTGTCATTCAATAATCATATTATTTTACCATAACAGCCATGCCGTTCAAATCAGATGATGCGCTAGCTGCCGTAGCTGATGTGTTTGGTACTTTATCCGTCGAAGTTTCTACTATATGTATTTTTTCTGGATCAACTTTCAATACTCTGCTGGCCACCTGAAATTGAGTTCAGCATGAAAATTCATCCTCTAATGAAGATGAGGCATTGGGCGATGTGCATGTAATACATACTTGAATCATTTTAGTATGTAAACCCTGTCCCATCTCGGTTCCACCATGGCTCATCAGCACTGAACCATCTGTATAAACGTGAATTAATGCTCCACCTTGATTAAGGAATGCCGCAGTGAAGCCGATGCCAAATTTCGTCGGTACTACTGCAAGGCCTCTTTTTTTATACCTATGCTGTCTACAGAAGAAAAAATGTACATCACATTAAGACATGCACCTACTTGATGATTTATGTGTGTACAAAAATGAAAATAATCTTACCTGTTATATTGTTGAACTGCGGCAAATCTTTTCTCATAATTGGAAGATGTTAGACACTGTTGCCAGCAGCGCCCAAGCGTGCAGTGATTAAGTTTTTGATTGTAATGTGTTAAACTTCCTTCTTTGTACAGATTCAACTCAGACAGCTGTTGAAATAATAGCGCAAAGAATAATTCATCGAAAGCACTTTGAAAATTATGAAATAATGATATTTTTTTGGCAGATGGATGAACTGTTCCAAAAGTTCCAAGAAAAATTACCTTTACAACATCGGTTTTCAAGAAATCAGCTATGTGACGTATCATGTTCTCTGCTAGAAACATACCCTGCGGGCATCCGAACCCACGGAAAGCCGTGTTGGACGGTAAGTTAGTTTTGCACACGTAACCATATAGATCTACGCATGGAATTCTATATGCATTTTCAAAATGGAACATCGCACGATCTAAGATCTGAATGTAAATGAACGTATCAACATTACAATCACAGGCTGGGGTAAGAATTTTTATAGGATATAAAATGTGACAAAAGTAAACTAATTTTATTTTGTAACTCACCAATGATGAGGAGTCAGCTGAATATCCTGCGTTATTGTAAATGTACACCTGTGCAACTTGTATTAATCCATCACTGTTGAATCCAACTTTCCATTTGAAGTAGAATGGATGCCGAGTGCCTGTTATTAACATATCTTCATTTCTATCCAGCATACAGCGCACCGGCTTCTGTAGTCTGTTGAACGTAACATGTTTTAGAATTAAACTCTTTAAAGCATGATGATGATAATTGGCTGTAAATACGTAACAAAAGTCTATTGCTTATTAAATATCTGCAGTATCTCTGACTTGATCTTAAGTTAAATGAGCGGCATGTCAAATCTTAGTAACTGCATTCGAAATTCAGACCTATGCGCAGCCAATGCAACCGGCAATGCAGTCAACATTCCTCGGGACTCTTTTCCACCAAAACCACCACCTATACGTTTTACACGAGCTGTGATTTTATTGAGAGGAATATTGAGAATATGAGCCACAAGTGTTTGAATTTGAGAAGGATGTTGCGACGAGCAGAAAACTTCTAGTTCATTATCCTCATGAGGTACAGCAATAGCAGCATGTGTCTCAAGATAAAAATGTTCTTGTCCACCCATTCTCACTTCTCCTTCCAAGATATGTTCAACTTCAGTAAATACTTTTGCCGGATCGCCTTTAACGAGACGTTTCGGATTCGCCAAGATGAATGACTTTTCCTTGATAGCATCCTACCACATTGAACTATTGTTATCAAGCTGTATTTGCTAACGGTTGTAAAATTGTTTTACATTAGGATTGTCATCACCTCAATTGTAATAATAACAGGAGTGAGATCCTCATATTCAATGTGTACCATTCTTGCCGCTTTTTGTGCAGTAGCTTGATCAACAGCCACTATCGCGCCAATTGTTTGTCCCTGACTAGTTACCTGTTGTAAAACAAAATACAAATCATATTGAAGATTGGATAGCTCTGCTTGTAGGTATCAGAAATATTTGATTGATTCTGTTGTTCCAAGTATAATCTATATCAATTTAATAAAACTTGAATTTTACATGCTCATAAATGATAAAAAAAACTCAAAAATGGTAAGATAATAGGAGCACAAAAAATCCTCCATTGTCCAATACTTTGATCCTGAAACATGCTACATAATCAGACTTTGATAATATATGGATATAATATTACCAAATCGGATACGAATAATTCTTCATCCTGAAAAACAGGACCGATCCATATCCTATCTTTGGGTATATCTTTGGCGCTGAAAAACGCTTCAACACCTTCAAGGGCTAGGGCTGCAGAAGCATCAATTTTAGTTATTTTTGCATGAGCTCTTGTCGAAAGTACTAACGCTAGATATAATTCTCCAACAAATTGTGGCATATCGTCGCAGTAAACAGCTTCTCCTGTCGCTTGTTTCAGTGCACTGGCATGAATTATTGGTCTGCCAACTAAATCAGTACGTTCTTGACTCTCCGGAACCTAAGCATGCATCATAGAAGATGAAAAATTAACACACGTTACAGGAAAAAAATTCGCTCATTATTGTATATTAATTGAAAGTAGTATCATTATAGAGTAGCATACCACTTGGAAATACTGCGAACTCATTGGAGGTCTGTAATGAAAGCCGTCACTAGCGTTGTCCATCTCCTTTGGTAATGGATTTATCGTTGGTAGTTCCGTATTCAGATACTTTGTTATCTGCAGAAAGGCTTTGAAGAACAGACTGAAAAAAGGTCTCGTTTCAACTTCTGTGTGCTTATATCTCGTAGAAGTATCTTCATATCATACTCCTGAATACATAATATATTCTCTAGGTATACCCACCTCAACGTTAGTGAACGGCGGTATTGCACCATACCCCCAGGAACATTGCCAGTCAATGGCAATTCTGCTATAAGTGAGTCGTAGACTGAATCTAAAATTTGTTCATCCCATTTTCTAAAACATGACAATACAGCAAAATGAGTAACATCGCAGGATTATCTAGATAAATCGATCGACCAAATAAATATAAATGATGTCGCTATTCGGAATTAGGAATGTTTTGTTACCTTGCAACTTATACACGCACTCATGATTACTTAGTAAAACATTCCAGTACTTACTGTCCTATCAGACTTTCACACGTCCTTCTGGCTAGCATAGTTGTGGGTGCCATGCCTCCATAAGCTAAAAACGCATTTTGAACCTCATTTGTTCCTGGTTTGAAGAAGACATTTAATGCAAAATTGACAATAGCAATGTCATCATCGCGGCGTTTTGCTTGTTTATAGGCAATGAAGTGTTGGCACTGAAATAAAACACGAGTTGTATTTTATTTTACGTTTACTTTGATGCTTTCTTCAAATGGCAATTGCTTGTATTGTGGATTATTCAGCATACCTGTTTTGTGAAAGGTATTCTAATGGAAATTAAGATTTCATCGGGTAATACAACATTCTGTCGATAGCCAACAAAAAATGTGTGGTCCATTGGAACTTCTCTTTCACCTCGGTCCAGGCTAGACAATGTTAATTTTACACCTGCAGCCATGAATATTGGATTCAGATCAGATATTGGACTACCGGTCATTATATTACCACCAACAGCCTACGGATAAAAATATATACCTATATATATTCTTGTTACTTCTAGGTTTCGTGCAATTTATCGTTTTAATCAATATCCGTACTTACCGCAACATTTCGTATTTGTTTTCCAGCAAACCAATGTAACATAGCTACTATTTCGCTAAATATTCTTGTCTGGAACGCTGGAATCATAGTACATCATGTATTAAAAATTTCACGTGCTAAATCTGGAAGTAATTTGTACAATGTTTATTAAACTATTGCATGGTATGAATCAACCCGATACCAATCCTTGTAGTTGAGCAAAGTTTCATTTAGAACTCATTGTCCTACCAGGTTTTGCGTCTATTTGATGTTTAAGAGTTTCTTCTAATTCACTCAAAGTTACACTCGCTCCTATTCTCAGACTGGTTTTGGTTTCTGTTATTTGTTTCATCTCGGCGACTTGCGTCGGTTGTATCAAAACAGGATATAAGCAGTGCTTGAATTTTACTTCAACTCCTAAAATGAGAAACATTCAATTATAGTAATCGAATTAAATATTAACTAACAAACAGGTTTCGGACAAATTTCAACATACCAACTTCGGAATTTCCGACAATGATTTTGGCTGCTGGATACTCTTTCTTTAAAGCTAGCAGTTCGTTGAGATTATTTGGACGGTACCAAGCCACGCGCTTTCCTTTAAATATTAAATACTGACTATCCAGCTCATTGGTCATCTGGGAATAAAATTTTTTTTAAATGATCAAGATATGAAATTTTGTACCGACGCACTTACAAATTACGTGTACAGCGTTTTTTCTGTAATTGAATTTCAATCCGATGCATATTGTCTTAGTAACGCTAATAAATACTATTTTATTTGTTCTACCTTCAATTTTGGAGGAAATATCAGTTCTTGCGAAGGATCATAAGTAGTAAATTCCTCTGAACTGAAAAGCTTATCATGTGCAGAGGTGGGAACTTTTTCGGAACATGAATTTTCCATTTTACAAGTTTTAATGCGCTTAGATGATTCACTGTTTCGTCTGCAACAGGCGTCCCCCATTTGGCAAGCATTTTCGCCATTAGATATTTTGTTATTTTGCATATTGGACACAACATGTGATCGTTCCCACTCTTCGGTAAAAGTTCGAAGACCTTCTATGATAGGTCGGTATCCAGTGCATCTACACAAGTTCCCTGAAATGGATAGAAATTTTTTTACTATACATCATGATAAGGGGAACCGGTGTATGACATCTCTCATATCTGTATTTTATGTTCAATCTTAACATTATCTTATCCCTGAATTAGGAATTCGGATTTCACAGTATAGTAGTACAGTATTGAGAGAAGAAAACTTCGAATACTACCTTGAAAAGCAATCTCTAGATTTTCCATGGTCGGTTTAGGGATTGATCTCAGTAAGGCATACATCGACATTACAATTCCAGGTGTACAAAAGCCACATTGTGATCCGTGAGCTTTGGCAAGGCGTTCTTGAATAGGATGTAGCCTTGTTTTAACACTGCCTATTCCTTCGACTGTAGTTACTGCCATGCCGTGCATGGCGCAAACTGGTGTTAAACATGCATTTACTGCTACATGTCTGATAGATTTAATTGTAAGAAATCATAATTATCAATACACACAAACATTGATGAAGATTTGAACATTTGTAAAAACGATTCGCCAATAAGGCGCAGATATTTAGTTACTAGTTAAAACGATTTATGTTAATGGATACACAATTTTCTGTGTCGAATTGTCGTATTTTGAGACCATCACTGTACAAGCACCGCAACCACCTTCGGCGCAGCCAAGTTTTGTACCGCATAATCGCACTGTTTATCATTGTTAAGGTATTATTGAGAAAATAAGATAATTTTGGGATGTATTCTATTCATCCATTTTTCGAATAAAACGACTTTCATTCCAAATACATTCAGGCAAAGAGCTTTCAATACGTTATAACTCGTTGAAACGTCGTCGAATTTTTCTTGAAATAAAGAATTTTGCAGTTTGAAATTTGCGCTTTGAAATGCTTTCTGTTTCATTGATCCGCGATTCCTTTAACCGAGTTGAATAACACATCACATCACATACCATCCTGAGTAACATCACGCGTAGGCCTGCCTCATCTGTCCTCACATGAGGAATTCTTTGTCAACTGGGCCACTTTTTTCGGTCAACCTACCGGATAGTTTTTTAATTTTACCAATTTGTAGTATTACTTCAGAGGGGTTTCTGTGATATTTTTGAGATTTTCATATTTTACGATACAGGATTTACCTTTTTTTTGTTTGTATCCGTATATCTTAGAAAATATTGGTCGCTCAAAAAATTCATCAGCGCATCAACTTTTTAATTTTTTATCTACTTTTCAATTATGTCAGAGTCATAATTTTTCCGTCACTGGAAGGTCAATTTTTAGCAAAAACAAATTCAAGATGATTTTTTTCAACGAAAAACATACCTTCGATTCTTGCACCAATTTCACAGGGTATTTGGGATTGTTTGAAGATTCTGCGAAAAAATTCGCAAACTGGTAACAATGATCTAATAGAAAATTAAATTCATATAGTAGATTCATATGAACTCAACATCGTTGGGAAATTTTTTTTGAAGCAGACATACAACAAGGTTTATTGAAAGAGCCTTTATTTTAAAATAGATTTCCCAACGATGTCGAGTTCATATGTATCTATACGAATTTAATATTCTATTTGTTTATTTTTTTTAGAACGTAAGAATCGTAGGTACCACTTTGGAATTTTTTTTGGCCGAATCTTTATACAATGCCAAATACCCGGTAAAATTGTTACCGGAATGGAAGGTGTGTTTTTAATCGAAAAAAATCATTTCGAATTTTTTTTTTTTGCGAAAAATTGACCTTCCCGTTTTGGGAAAATTATGGCTTTGACATAATTGGAAAGTAGATGAAAAATTAAAAAGTTAATGCTCCGATGAATTATTTGCGCGACCGATATTTCCTAAGATATACTGATATAAACCAAAAAAAGTAAATCCTGAACAATGACCTTTGAAAATCTGAAAAATATCACAGAAATACAAGCTAGAGAAATTCAAAAAATATCCGCCAGATTGACTGAAAAAATTGGCCCAGTTAATAAAAAACTCCTCACATACGAGTGACGCCACTCAAGATTGAATAACTCCGTGAAAAAAAAATCAGCATATTAGAAAGAAGAGTCATATTTTCACATAGAAAGCTTGAACCTTCAAAATCAGTATTGGCAAAATCTTTTACGAACTTTTGTATACATCGTAAGAAAGTTTGAAAAATTATTGGTCGACACGCCGCGCCGGGCGCAAAGTTCGATTTTGCTCCCGCTTTGAATGCACAAAATTCAACTTTCCGCACGTTGTGTTGAAAAACAAAGTTCGATATACGCGCGAAAGATGATTCGCGACTCGCTTCCCCCGGGTGAAAAACTTCACACCCGTCCGAAAATCAACAATCTCGTACTTGTATTGAAAAATACTATTTTCTCCGTACATTTTGCAATTCTTCATGTAAACCTGCACAACTAATTGTATGTCAAAAGCCATTAGAGATGAATTTAGAACAGAAAAAAAAAAAAAACAAAATGCTGTTTTAAAAAATAGTTTCGATAACTTTACACGAAGTTATACCGTATTTAATGCAGACATTATTTGGGGGAGATTTGGGTGAGAGTTAATTCTTCTGCCGAGTATGTATTAGTACAATATTATCTGCAGTTTTCCTTTTCTACCAAGTTTTTGCGATTCATTTTGCTAGATAAACTTCTGCAGTTGCTATCTATAGGCAGAAATAACTAAGATAAAATCTGAAGATACTGATAGCACGTTCCTTCTACTCGAGATAAGAAGTTAGAAAAGACAAGCTACTTTGACATAATTTTTCAAAATTAATAACATTCATTCTTGATTCTATACCTTTCATTCATAATAGTGTTAGAACCGAGTACCTATAATGTAGCTGCTTGTGCAAATACAGATTTGAAACTATTGTTCTAATATAACGAAAGAGGATACAGTTGTTTCGCAAATAGTACAACAATGTCCATTCAGGATCAACTGCTTCATCCTTTACCTGAGAAAAAAACACACAAAAAAAAAATAACGTCATTTAGAATTATTTTAAAACTTACTGATGTATAGTACCTCTTTTCCATTGACGTAGAAGATGAGAGTGGTATGCACGTTTTCCCGGAGGGATAATTTCTGAAAATTTGTTCCATTGCTGGTGGAAAGCATCTCTAACTTCTTCACTGAAATATATATGTATCAATAGTAGAACCATCATTCAAACAGAACATAATGAAAATTATTAGATGCAGACTGTAGGAGGAGAAAAAACAAGCTGGGAAATTCATTTATCTCGTATTTTGAAGTATGCTCGATGCAAATATGTAACGAAAAAGTCAATTCAATCTAATATACATCCCCGTAATTCCCTCAAGATTTTTGTAGAAAAGTAACACCATAGGCTCTTGAAGACAAAGTTATATTTGCAATAGGCATATTATGATATTTTTGTAGACTCCAGCGATAAATTAATGGATTTAAATTCAAACAGATTCATTGAGAATTCGTTTAATTTATATTGACTTTCATAACTGGCACAAATCATCTTAAAATTTCTGTAGTCGACTAGATACGAGGAGTTCTGAAATTCTCTACAATTTTCTGAAAGATACCGATATTGTCTAGCTGTCATTTACTGAAATTTTCTGCAATTCTTTAGACACATTTCTTATTTTCTCTGATTCCTAACGATTTTCTCCGAAATTCTCTTCTATTTCCTCAAATAACTCATGAATTATTTGACTATAAAACATTTCCACATTCTTTCAAAATTTGCTGAATGTTTGTGAAAATCTGTAAACTTATCCGGAAATTCTCTACAAATTTATGATCTTAATTAAGCTTTACTTGATAGATGGCAGTTTAATTTCAAGTGTTTTTCGCGAGTGCAAACTCAAATTTTCGTTTGTCTATCTATGTATTCCTATTTCAGTCAAATTGCTGATTCCAATATCCCTCTAATTACGACAAACTGAAGCATTACTATATTATTAGGATTAGAGAAGAGGGAGTAAAGAAAAACACTTTATTTGATTGCTATATTGGTATGTCATTAGATATAGGTATACCTATAGGTATGCATCGAATTTGAAAAAAAAAATCGCGTGTCTTATGTGATTATACGATGCAGGTACCGAGGCATCGTGATACTTATTATCAAAATAACAATTACACTATAATCTAAGTAATAGTATTTCTCGATACAAGTGCATGAAGGTGACAATGCTACACAGCGAGTGTGAAGCTCTATGGTATGATAAGGCGCAGCATGAGCCGAAGCGAGAAGGACGTATGCTGCTCCTTTACACGAGTTAGCCATTGGAGCTAGTACATTCCGATACTAGGGTGAAAGGGTTGATTCCCGGGCGAGTGTGAAGTTTTTCGCCCGAGCAAAACGAGGGTGCCAATCACCCGAGTCGAGAATCATCTTTCGCATGTATATCGGACTTCATTTTTCAACACAACGTGTGGAAAGTTGAATTTTGTGCACGCTAAGCGGGCGCAAATATCGAACTTTGCGCCCAGTGTGTTGAAAAACAAATTCCGATAAACGTGCGAAAGATGACTCTCGACTCGTGTGATTGTCACGCTCGCTTCGCTCGTGTGAAAAACCTCATACTCGTCCGAGAATCAACACTTTCGCACTTGTATCAAAATGTACTATTTTGTAACGTCTGCATCGAGAGAAACTGGGCATGATGGTTGTAATGCCAAATCGATCGAAATTCGAAATATTGGCTTTTGTAACATAAATCGCGTGACCATTGGCGACGCAGGAAACAAGCACCGATCATTTGATGTCGCACATTCTTACGGTCATTTCTCACACCGCTAGAATTGAAACTGCACATACTCACCTTTTTCTCGCACTAGTGTTTGAATTAAAAGATTCTTTCAGCGCCTGTAAACGGTGTGTAAAAGACCACTTTCAATGCAGGACGTTTTGCAAAATATACTACTTTGCCCACTTCTTCAAAATCTCTTAAAATTGAAAAATCCATACATATGTATTACAAGAAATATGGTGTGCACCAGGGCGAGAGAGCTTTTTTGCCCTTATGTGTTTGCATTACTCGTCTCTGGATCGTAATACGCACTCGCCTTCGGCTAGTGCTTGTTCACCTCAACTCGTATCAGTGTGCAAACTCCACACACGAGCAAAAAAGATCCACAGGTACTTCTGGCCCTTCGTACATAATATACTAATAGACGGAAATCTCAGAGCCAAAAAGAACACGTGAAATGACAGAGGCTAGTTTTTTGATATTTGACTTACTGTTACATAAACATGCTATGGTCAGTCAGGCAATTATTAGGATAGGTGTTATAGGTGCGCTTTCAAACGTGTAGTTAATACCGGGGTAATAAAGTCAGTTCACAAAGGTTAAAATTTTGTATGCAGATCAAATATTAAATATAATGAAAAATGATGCCAATAATTAGTTAGATTGTACGTTAGGACGGGGGTAGTCAGTCAGACCTTAAATATGTGTGAAAAATGAAATAAGTGAAACTGATTTGTAAAAGTAAAAATAAAAAACTTGTACAGGTAGTTTACATAATATAGAACACAAAAATAATAGTCTGCAGTCAACCATTTGATGGGACAGTCGTCAATCAGTGACCAAATGTGAAGATTACGCGCGTGCGATCGGCTCGGCGGGAGATACTCGCTCTTGTCTTCGTTGTTATTTAATCTTTTTAACTTCCCGTAATGAAAATTGAAAATTTTCAAAAACAAGGGAAGTTATTGCTTTCGGTCAGATTTTCAAAAATCGAGTTTTCATTAGATCTCGACATTTTGAGGTCTGGGGAAGCTATTCTGACTATTTTTGGATGGACGTCCGTGTGTGTGTGTGTGTGTGCGCGTGTGCGTGATGTGTATGTAGACAAATTTTTGTCGTACGATATCTTTAGACCGAATCGACCGATGGAATGGTTCTTATGGTAATCGAAAGGGCTTATCAAGACTTAGATTAGATTAGATTTTGGAGTCGATCGGTCGAGTATAGTTTCAAAGTTACTCGAAAAATAGAAATTAATAAACAATTTTTTTCATGTTTTCAGTGAATAACTCCTAGACTGTTCGTGCGATTAGTCGATAATAATTTCTTTTCCTGTCGTACGATAATCAGATGGAAAAATAATTGTATACGGAAAACTAATTATATTGATAACCTTTTTTAATGTATTATATGTAAACACAATAGAATCAATTAATTGTAACGTATTTAACACAGCGGGAACTTTTTGGGTTGGCCCATAGTTCAACCGGTTACCAGATTTTTTTTTTTGTTTTTTTTTCCACGTTTAATACATAATACATATATTCACTAACTTCAGTTTAAAATATGATTGAAACCAATCACCCTGTATATTATTATACATAATTTAATCCCAAACCAAAAGAGATGACAGACCTTTGTCAAATGGGCGTGTAAATAATACACTTTTTATGAATTGAATTCAGCTCACGCGAGACCCTGGACTCGTCCCACTCTACAAATTTGGATTTCTTACTGAAAAAATCTGAACGCTCAGATAAAAAATTCGAACGAATGATAAAACACTGCGGCCCACTCAAAAAAGCTGTTTTTTTTTTCTCAAAAAATGTGTTTTTTTTTATACAGGTTTGAAGAAGATATTCAAAAATCGAGAATATATTCGAAAAGGTGAGAATTTTTCACATAAGAAACTTATTTCTTCATATTTATTTAATGCCGACGAAGACACGTTAAAAATTCGCGTTCAACCCTCAGTTACGTCAATGTAAGAAAATTGAATGTCGCATATCTTGTGAACGGTAAGTCCTAAAGGGATGAGACTTGATGAACTTTCTAATCTTAGAACACACTATGAATGGTAAAGATTTCAGACAAACCAAATTTTTAACGTCCTTTTCGTTTGTTGATAATTGGCGGACTTGCCGTTATATTCATTATATTATTATCAATAATTTAATCATTTTAATCTGAAGTTAGTAAATATATTATAATTATGTATATCAAACGTCAAAAAAAAGATTGAATAACAACGAAGACAAGAGTGACCATCTCCTGCCGAACCGATCGCACGGAGGACATTTTCACTTTTTGTTCACTGACTGACGAGCGCTGCCCCATCAAATGGCTGACTGACTATGATTTTTGTGATTTATACTACACAAACTACCTGCACAAATTTTTTCAGATTATACATTATTTTTCACACATACTTAGGGCCTGACTGACCACCCCCGTCCTAATGTACCTACATCTGACTGATTAGCATGATTCTGCATTATATTCAATATTTAATCTGCATACAAAGTTTCAGCCTTTTTAAACTCATTTTACTTTCCCGGTATTAACGACACGTTTGAAAGCACACCTATGACACCTATCCTAATAATGGCCTGACTGACCATAGCATGTTCATATAAGTCAAATATCAAAAAACTAGCCTTTGTCATTTCACATGCTCTTTTTGGCTCTAAGCTTTTGGACTATAATCCTTCTCACTATTCTGTATTCAACACGCGATCATATTACACTATAATAGACGATGCGGCACGTACATAGGTCTGAGAAAACTCTGCCCGAAATATTCTATAGTGCGCTGCATATAAGTAGCGGGTATTATCAATATTGATGGACTTCAAAATAAGAAGTCATACCGAGATTATATATCTACCACTGAACTATTTTTAAGCTCGCCCGTGATAACAATTTGGTAACAATATTAATTATATAGTTTAGTCACAAACAATCAGATAGCAGTGTAAAGAATGAGATCATAATTACCTGACCTTGCGAAATTATAATTCCGATGCCCGGTACCTGAAGTTTACATGTGTCCAAGAAAACAGGCAATTTTTATATTATAAAATATAAATGAGACTTTTAATTAACAAAGGGTTTATTAATTTTATACCTAGTTTATCTGTATGATGAGTAACGTCAGGTTTATCATTTATGTTTAATTTATTTTGGGAATTTATATTAATTAATTGAATAATTAGATGAAAGAGTCGATTTATTATGTGGTTTACATCTCAAGAGTATGAATTTGTTATTCGCTATTAGCATATTACATCATTGCGATTATAGTATCATTATCATAAGCGAGTAATAATCGTCATTGTAAATGAAGATATATCGCGAAATTAAAGAATGAACACATTGTTATCGTGTATTTTAAATGCAGCGGAAAAGTAAATTCTGGATTTTTGGTATAGGTAATCTAAGAACAGACAACAGAAGGCTTGTAGTCATCATTCTAAAACGTTTATTATAATCATGAAATGTACAAATTTTGGTGAACGCTTCTAGAAATCCAGCATACAATTATCACCCTGAATAAGTTTACTAAAATTTCAACTTCTATCTGATCGCAATTAGAGGTGAAGAATAATTTTAATTGTTTCAAGAATATCGAGAAGCTGTTGTTATATTTCGACCAATAATCCGATATGTTATCTGATTGTATCAAGTGAGATACTAAGCTCAGCCTTAAATAAGACTTTATTTCTTTGCTAATGATGTTAGCTATTCAATCCAAGTTACTAAGCCATATAAACTCATGTACCGGCTGAACTGGATGTTGAAATACTTACGTACTAAAACTTATCAATCTGTTCAATGTAATTCGTCTATCAATTTTATCTAGTTTCATGCACATGATAACAGAATTGTAAAACTTTATTAAAAACATTTACTATGAAGTTCTTAACGTCGGTCTAGAAGTAACAACTGTCCATAATATAAGCCAAGTTGAAAGTAAAACGGCGACCATTACGCTGCACAGCCTTTTTTTTTAATTGGAAACCCATATTTTTCATAATGTAATTTTGTTCCACTTGAAAATTCAAACTTTCGAATTAAACATTTTTTTATGATATTCAGCTGAACAACTAGAGATTTTTCAAATTTGAGAACATTTCACCTCTAAACTATTAAGTTTAGAGAAAAATTAGAATAGATAAAAAGTGCATAGTTTGATGGAAAGATTCTTGGAGAATAATTGCAGATTTTTTTTATTGCAGCTTCTTGAATTGCGTGAAAAACATCAAAAATTGTTTAAAAAAATCTACAATTATTCGGCAAGAATCTTGTCATGAAATTACGCACTTTTTATCTCTTGTAATTTTTCTCCAAGCTTGATAGTTTAGAGGTGAAGTGTTCTCAAAAGTTGAAAAATCTGTAGTTGTTCATCTGAACATCATAAAAAATTGATGTCTCACGAAAAAATGTTTGATACAAAAGTAGTTTGATTCTTCAGGTAGCACAAAATTACGTGATGAAAAATATGGGTTTCCATTTAAAAACATAAAGTTGACCTTCCCCTGACCTTGGTGGTGCCTCCACCAAAAAATTCAATACGCCAACCTCTTTCTCCCTCTAAACCCTGCAACTTCTGTCCGAAATATTTTCTCATATCTCTTATCAGTAGGAATATATCAGCCTGGGGAGATTAAAACCGATCACCTTATATATCATTTTGTCATCCAGCTTTTGTGTTCAGCTCACCTTTTGATGCAAAGGGTCCAAACAAAAATTAAAATTGTTAAACACAAAGTGCCTTAAGATATGAAGTCTTTAGTTGAGAGCTGACATTTGATTCCTATGTATGTAAACAGACGTGGGCTAGACAACGTAGCTACACCCTCCATATAAGTCTACAGTACCTCGCAAACTGTGTGTGATAATGCGAGTTCTTCAGACTGGAAGGTAGAATTGATATCTGATGTATAGATCAAGAATCTATTTTTATTTGAGTCACATATTAAATTAAATTGAATTTACAATGTTTTAGTTGTCTATTGAACAATGCTTTCACCTATTTAACTTGACTACTATCATGGTCGTTGTTATCCGGAGTTTCTTGTACCTTAAGCCATACAGAAAAAGCCGTCATGAAAATACCAGCTATGATCAGAGCCAATGGACACATACATAATCCTGAAAATAAAAATTTTATGGTTTCAAGCTTTTTGAAGAACTCTTGATAAGTACCTATAAGGATGTCATTAAATAATTGCAAGATTTTTATTTTATTCACTCACCATCGATAACACGGTGATAAATTAATACCACCATTTTTGAATTTTATCTTTTGGATTGCTGTTTATTCTGCGTTGAAATGTTCTACGGATTCCCTCTTTGGTGCACATTCTATTAGACTAGACTAGATTGACAAGGTCTGAATTTGGTAGTTGTCTAGTTAGACCTTCCTGTGGTAAGATGAACACTGCTTGCTGATCATAAGAAAATAAAAAATATGTTTATTTTGATTGTTTTCATTGATTATAATATTCAATGTGAAAAAAATAGAAAAAAAAAATTATTTTTTAAATTTAAATATTATTTTCTAATAAAATAGGTATACATTTCAAAAATATTCAATTTAAAGTTATTTGGATGATAATAACTTTATGTTTGAATTGCTTTTAATTTCAAGTTAAACTTTTCCCATTAAATTTTATATTTGATTAAAAAAATTGTTTTTGGATTTTATGAATTTTTCCGGTTGAATTTTATGTTTGGGTAAAAATTAAATTTATTTTTTTTTGGGATCTAACAATCTTGAAGTTATTTGGGTTGGTTAATAATTCCACTAGTTGAAACTATAGGTAAAAATCACTTTCTTTTTAAAAATCTGTTTATCAAATGAATCAAATTTCCTTAACTATAAAAATATCTTCATTTTTGCATTAATCCAAACAAAGCAAGGCTTTGATTCTATGATAAAACAATTTTTAAATCTAATAGCATTTTAAAGAAAAAAGTTTCTGCATGCAGTTCATACCTTTGCTTGAGATAGCGGATAATTAAAGATAAAATTATGGGTGTAAGCATCCAAATTAAGCTGACGAAATTTAGCTAGTAGCCATGGATATGGCATATTGTCTGAATGCCCTTTCGTCTCAATGAGGGGTTCGTTGTGAATCTTTTCGCTGCACATTCTTCATTGAATTCATCAGTGACTAGACCAGGGAGTTGTGCATTTTCGGAAAACTAGGTGTCTAAAATATTTTAATGATAAGATATGTGTATACTTTTGGGAATATGAATTCGAAAAAAAAATTTGATGGTGTGCAAAATTTTTCACATAATTACGCACTGTCGTTGAATTCAGGATACGCCAAGGACAGGAACCACAATACTCCGGTGATGTACAGCGTGATGCATAATAACTTCTCCCATTTCATAACAAATTTAATAACTTCTCCATTTCCAGCTCGCGGATCCGTTAAAAGACCCATTTTATTAACACCGGTAAAACGATATTCAGGTTCTCAAAAAATATTTACATATAACCTCAAAACTGAAGCTTATTATCAATACACGTCGTATAAAATGTAGAGGTTGTTATTATACCGATGATGAAATTTTACTAAATACTATCGTTTAATTATACTAGAAATCATTGCAGAAGGTTTAATTTATAACCAAATACTCTTATTCACAATTTAATATAACCTCTCTGCAGTTCAGAGTGACAATTTCTCGTACCCATTTTTATCTTGCGATTCGATTGATACAAGATATTTGTATGCGATATCGACTATCGTGACATCGACCCGGCCTTCTTCACATCGAATATTTTGAATGATGGCGGGACACGGACTCGTGTATTTTTTTTTTGGACTTGTTCAGATTTTATAGTTAATGTATTTTTTTTTTATATTGACGATAGTCGGCTAATCAATATTCTGATAAAGAATAAGTAATTCTTTAGCTTGGAGTATAACGTTTGACCTCAGCCGCGATAATATAGTAAATATATTAAATTTTTTTAGTTGTGAACAATGTTGTGTGACTCATACATCGTTTATAGATTCAAATCACTCTTTTTCTAATATTACCTCTCACTAAAATTATGTCATATGTTTGTTTACTGAATAACCAGCTATCTAGATTTCCAAACTGAATGCTATTGCTAATTGTCATCAATATTGTTCTTCTGTTTTATGCCACATCCACCATACAAATTCATACATTCAATTATTTAGAGATAATTTTCTTTTTTGTCAATAAACGGAATAACCGTTTCCAGTTCTTAATTAGTAATGGATTTCACGGGATATTATTCTTTAATTTTGAAGCTAGTCTTACTCATTGGTCAACGTGCTATAATTTCGTCAACAGCATCAAAAAGTAACAGTTTTATAATGAGCGGCTTACTGCTTTTTCTGAGCGCAAATATTCTCATTATCGAACTGGTTTGAACAGTTTGAAATTGTTTCTAGCTCTACGAAACGCCAGTCTTACAGATTTGTCGAAATGCAAGCTTACTCAATTCGGTACTGATTACATGGGAACCACTTCGACAACTGTGGGTGGAATTCGATGTCAGATGTGGCATACAGAGAAACCTGTTCACAAGGTTTCTGACGTTTACTGACGAATTTTGTATTAATTGGGTGCATGTGTTAATTTGCTAGGTCATTTTTTTATATCCCTAATGGTTCTTAATGGTTCACTACACTTAACATCCATTACGCTAATAAGTCTCGATCATAAAATTTTTAATGACGCATTTTGTAATCTTATTAGGTCAGCGAGGCTATCACTGATACAGATGTTCCAGAGAGATCATTGCAGCTTGCTAGAAACTATTGTAGAAATCCAACTACGGATCCAAGAGGACCTTGGTGCTATACTATGGAGCCAACGCTCATTGATGATGAATGCGAAGTGCCTCTCTGTAATTTCGGAGGTAAAAAGACCGGAGCTATTCAAGTTTTCTTATATGTTTTTATCTTATCATAGAAGCACAATGAAATTTACACAGAAACACGCTCGAAGTTATTAGACATTTCGGAATGAAAGAAGATTAATGTAAAACGTAGCTGACTTACTTACGATGAAATATCGCCTGTTCGTAATTAATCTTAAAGTCTGTAACATTTTAATTTTTTAAGAATGTAGAGTATCTGGAACGGGTTCCGAATATGGTGGTACTCATGATACCACTTCGTCTGGTAGAAATTGTAAATCTTGGGATAAACGGTTGAAGCTGGCTGTCAATAAGGTACAATATTGTGATAACACGTCTCATTTGTAAGAAGCATAGCTTGTTGAATCACTATCATAATTATTGTGTTTGCGTTTAGACTGAAAAATTTTCGAACAATCGCTTCTCAGATTTGTCTCGTAATAAGGCAAAAAATTTCTGTAGAAATCCAGACAGCAGCTCAGGCGGTCCGTGGTGTTGGGTCGATTCCGAGAATTATAACATTGTTGAAAAAGAATATTGCAGCATCCCATTTTGTGATGATAAAGGTTTATAGTTGTTGACATCTTTGAAATATTAACTAGTTTTCATGTCATGATGAGTTTAGACAACACGTCAATTCAACTTATTCAATATTTTTATCAATGAATGACTTGAAAATTACAGGATATACCCTTTTTATATCTATTCAGATTGTCTGGTTTATTCTAAGAATGCTTCGGTCTACTCTACTCTAACAAGCTTGAATAGCACTTTTGGTAACATCTCGTTTTGGATTAAACTGTGGAACCCTGCCGATGAGCAAATAGTACGTTATAGCCTTGTACTTCAGGCTAAATCTATGAACTTGTTAAATAGGCATTGCAGACTTCGGAGCTGAAATATTTTTTCAATGTACAATTACCTCAATAGGGCCAGGCCAGATTGTTATTCACCAATCTACAAGTTCCGACTTCAGCTGAGGAAATTGCAGAAGAGTGGGGAGCCGGAGTTGAGATTGTTGTATCAAATTCTGGGAGTGGACAGCAATTTCCACGCACTGACGTTAGTTCCTGACTTATAGGAAGTATACCAACTATTTATTTTCCTGGTAGAAAGCAAACCGAACAAAGTTTTCAGGATGAGACAGATTTTGAAGAAACTCCAAATATTCTCCTCGGCTCAAAGTGGACTGGGCTATGGGTAGCTTGGGGTGGCGGTTTCATCTCGGTTGGGCATCAAGGTTCAACAAAACCAATATTTTTAGACGAATTTGAAAAGAAGAATACAATATCGAGCCTGTATCCAGAAAGTTTTTTCCAATATGGTATCATGGGCACTGGTGTTTTGTGGAGCATGCAATTGTGCGAGGACAGTAAGTCAGTTCTTATTGAGATAGATACACTATAAAGTTACTCTTTAAACTCTTGGATTTCAGCATGTGAAATGCATACGACCTTTGGGGTTGAATTCCTCAGAGTTTGGCCCTTGCTGCAAAGTAACAATAGTCATGATCTTCAATTTTACGTGAGAGCCAGCCACAAGGCAACGATCCAACTTACACAGACTCCTGCTGTACCATTCCCATGCTACTTGGTATGCAAGCTTATTTTTTGATAAAATTTGTCATTTCCAGGGAAATTGCACACTATACATACACACTCGACTTGTGTACCTGCAACATAAATTTTTCATATCATATATATATATATATATATATATATATATATATATATATATATATATATATATATATATATATATATATATATATATATATATATATATATATATATATATATATATATATATATATATATATATATATATATATATATATATATATATATATATAAGTTTGTTGTGCGCGAATCCTTATCGTCAAATTTATGGATGAACAATTCTAGATAGTGATAGGGCAGCATAATTCTACTATGGTGATGTATCAAAGAGAAGAATCTGCTTTGAAAGAAATTCTACTAGATCTTGAAACTAAGACTATTCTTAACTTCTGGGCCTGGCATGAGTTCACAATCAGGTACAAAACTGCATTTCTCAAAAATAATTGCCAATTTGATGTCGTCAGTTGGAGTATAATCTTTACTTATTATATTAAGTGTATATTTTAACTCTCTTTGATGAGCATGTTCTTTATCGTTTATTTTCCGTATACCTTGTTTACCTTAAGCATTTTTGGAATGGCGATACAAATGTTCTGGCATCGAGATTATGGTAGAGAAGAGGTATTTTCCATTGAACATCACAACGTGCCGTCTCTAAGGTGGTTCAGCATTGGAAGTGAGAATACAATAACACATTGGACACTTTTTTGTGCTCCAACAGGTGAATTTGATCATTTCCGCTCAAATTGTGAAACATTAATAATTTAATAGTAATCAATTGGTATTTGTAATAAGTCTTATATGCATGTTTGATCAAATGTGTTACAATGATCTATATCATTGGCAGAAGCTGACGCGGTCGAACCTCCTTGGTTTCCTAATTGTATTTCAAGTTCATCAGATTCAAGATATGAAGGTTCTCAGTGGACAACTGAAAATCAAATTCCATGTATTCCATGGACGTCCGACAGGGTAAACTGATCGATATATTAAAATCTTTGCTTAGAGACATTTTTCTGTTCAGCGTAGTAATGTATATAAATCAACTGAAGTAGATAATAATTTATTTAGACCTTCATCTATTGTATAGATTCCCAAAAACGATAAGCCAGAAGATATTTTTATTGATGGATCCGCGCTTAAAGCTTTAAATAAATGTCGAAATCCTACGAATGACCCTGCAGGTCCCTTTTGTTATACAGCAACGAGATCTGGAAGCTCTCCTGTGAAAAAACAGTACTGCCCTATCAGAAAATGCAGATCTTCTGGTGAGTGCTCGGCATAAAAGTAAAACTTGATCATCATGAAAATATCTTTTAGAATGTAAAATGGCAGGAACCGCCAACGACTACCTTGGGACTGTATCTGTGACACGTTCTGGGCGTAATTGCGCTCGGTGGGTATCAGGATACGAGCAAGTAGCTGCTCCCAGAAAGAATATCTCACTGGGGTCGTTAATGGCTAGAGCATTCTTGAGTCTGAAAGTAAAAAGAGAAAATGCATTTGAAGATAGTATACTTGATATCCCAAGTCACCAATGGGATGAGATTGGCCTTCGTATGAGATTACCAAGAGACGCAGAGCTTCCGGTCACTTGGAAGACACCCAGGCACCGAAGAGTTAGAGAAACCCATAATCAAAATGGAATACACAAGCTTGTTAAATATGCGGAAATTTTGGCTACAAGTTCAGAATCGCCAGAAGATGATGATGATGATAATGATGATTTCTTCAAATTAAAACCAGCCACATTTTCACCGAAAAAAAGTTCGAAAGCCACTTTCAAATCAAACCCAGGCACTACTCATCATCAAGAAATTCGTACACCGGATAAATTATTCAAATATTACCCAGGCACTTTTCAGCCATATCGAAAGGAGATTACGCACGAATCGTCAGAAGATGATGATGATGATGATTTCTTCAAATTAAAACCAGCTACATTTCCACCGAAAAAAAGTTCCAAAGCTACTTCCAAATCAAGTCCGGGCACTACTCATCATCAAGAAATTCGTACACCGGATAAATTATTCAAATATTACCCAGGCACTTTTCAGCCATATCGAAAGGAGATTACGCACGAATCACCAGAAGATGACGATGATGATGATTTCTTTAAATTAAAACCAGCCACGTTTCCACCGAAAAAAAGCTCAAAAGCTACTTCCAAATCAAGTCCGGGCACTACTCGTCATCAAGAAATTCGGACGACAGATAAATTACATAATTATTATCCAGGCACTTTTCAGCCATATGGGTTTGAAGAGATTACCACTGAATCACCAGACGATGATGATGATTTCTTTAAATTAAAACCAGCCACGTTTCCACTGAAAAAAAGCTCAAAAGCTACTGCCCAATCAAGTCCGGGCACTACTCGTCATCAAGAAATTCGTACGACAGATAAATTACATAATTATTATCCAGGCACTTTTCAGCCATATGGGTTTGAGGAGATTACCACTGAATCACCAGATGATGATGATGATGATTTCTTTAAATTAAAACCAGCCACGTTTCCACCGAAAAAAAGCTCAAAAGCTACTTCCAAATCAAGTCCGGGCACTACTCGTCATCAAGAAATTCGGACGACAGATAAAGTACATAATTATTATCCAGGCACTTTTCAGCCATATGGGTTTGAAGAGATTACCACTGAATCACCAGACGATGATGATGATTTCTTTAAATTAAAACCAGCCACGTTTCCACTGAAAAAAAGCTCAAAAGCTACTGCCCAATCAAGTCCGGGCACTACTCGTCATCAAGAAATTCGTACGACAGATAAATTACATAATTATTATCCAGGCACTTTTCAGCCATATGGGTTTGAGGAGATTACCACTGAATCACCAGATGATGATGATGATGATTTCTTTAAATTAAAACCAGCCACGTTTCCACCGAAAAAAAGCTCAAAAGCTACTTCCAAATCAAGTCCGGGCACTACTCGTCATCAAGAAATTCGGACGACAGATAAATTACATAATTATTATCCAGGCACTTTTCAGCCATATGGGTTTGAAGAGATTACCACTGAATCACCAGACGATGATGATGATTTCTTTAAATTAAAACCAGCCACGTTTCCACTGAAAAAAAGCTCAAAAGCTACTGCCCAATCAAGTCCGGGCACTACTCGTCATCAAGAAATTCGTACGACAGATAAATTACATAATTATTATCCAGGCACTTTTCAGCCATATGGGTTTGAGGAGATTACCACTGAATCACCAGATGATGATGATGATGATTTCTTCAAATTAAAACCAGCCACGTTTCCACCGAAAAAAAGCTCAAAAGCTACTTCCAAACCAAGTCCGGGCACTACTCGTCATCAAGAAATTCGGACGACAGATAAATTACATAATTATTATCCAGGCACTTTTCAGCCATATGGGTTTGAGGAGATTACCACTGAATCACCAGATGATGATGATGACGATTTCTTCAAGTTAAAACCAGCCACGTTTCCACCGAAAAAAAGCTCAAAAGCTACTTCCAAACCAAGTCCGGGCACTACTCGTCATCAAGAAATTCGGACGACAGATAAATTACATAATTATTATCCAGGTACTTTTCAGCCATATGAGTTTGAGAAGATTACAACTGAATCACCAGATGATGATGATGATTTCTTTAAATTAAAACCAGCCACGTTTCCACTGAAAAAAAGCTCAGAAGCTACTTCCAAACCAAGTCCGGGCAGTACTCGTCATCAAGAAATTCGGACGACAGATAAATTACATAATTATTATCCAGGCACTTTTCAGCCATATGGGTTTGAGGAGATTACCACTGAATCACCAGATGATGATGATGATGATGATTTCTTCAAATTAAAACCAGCCACGTTTCCACCGAAAAAAAGCTCAAAAGCTACTTCCAAACCAAGTCCGGGCACTACTCGTCATCAAGAAATTCGGACGACAGATAAATTACATAATTATTATCCAGGTACTTTTCAGCCATATGAGTTTGAGAAGATTACAACTGAATCACCAGATGATGATGATGATTTCTTTAAATTAAAACCAGCCACGTTTCCACTGAAAAAAAGCTCAAAAGCTACTTCCAAATCAAGTCCGGGTACTACTCGTCATCAAGAAATTCGGACGACAGATAAATTACATAATTATTATCCAGGCACTTTTCAGCCATATGGGTTTGAGGAGATTACCACTGAATCACCAGATGATGATGATGATGATGATTTCTTCAAATTAAAACCAGCCACGTTTCCACCGAAAAAAAGCTCAAAAGCTACTTCCAAACCAAGTCCGGGCACTACTCGTCATCAAGAAATTCGGACGACAGATAAATTACATAATTATTATCCAGGTACTTTTCAGCCATATGAGTTTGAGAAGATTACAACTGAATCACCAGATGATGATGATGATTTCTTTAAATTAAAACCAGCCACGTTTCCACTGAAAAAAAGCTCAAAAGCTACTTCCAAATCAAGTCCGGGTACTACTCGTCATCAAGAAATTCGGACGACAGATAAATTACATAATTATTATCCAGGCACTTTTCAGCCATATGGGTTTGAGGAGATTACCACTGAATCACCAGATGATGATGATGATGATGATTTCTTCAAATTAAAACCAGCCACGTTTCCACCGAAAAAAAGCTCAAAAGCTACTTCCAAACCAAGTCCGGGCACTACTCGTCATCAAGAAATTCGGACGACAGATAAATTACATAATTATTATCCAGGCACTTTTCAGCCATATGGGCTTGAGGAGATTACAACTGAATCACCAGATGATGATGATGACGATTTCTTCAAATTAAAACCAGCCACGTTTCCACCGAAAAAAAGCTCAAAAGCTACTTCCAAACCAAGTCCGGGCACTACTCGTCATCAAGAAATTCGGACGACAGATAAATTACATAATTATTATCCAGGCACTTTTCAGCCATATGGGCTTGAGGAGATTACCACTGAATCACCAGATGATGATGATGACGATTTCTTCAAATTAAAACCAGCCACGTTTCCACCGAAAAAAAGCTCAAAAGCTACTTCCAAACCAAGTCCGGGCACTACTCGTCATCAAGAAATTCGGACGACAGATAAATTACATAATTATTATCCAGGCACTTTTCAGCCATATGGGCTTGAGGAGATTACCACTGAATCACCAGATGATGATGATGATGATTTCTTTAAATTAAAACCAGCCACGTTTCCACCGAAAAAAAGCTCAAAAGCTACTTCCAAATCAAGTCCGGGCACTACTCATCATCAAGAAATTCGTACGACAGATAAATTACATAATTATTATCCAGGCACTTTTCAGCCATATGGGCTTGAGGAGATTACAACTGAATCACCAGATGATGATGATGACGATTTCTTCAAATTAAAACCAGCCACGTTTCCACCGAAAAAAAGCTCAAAAGCTACTTCCAAACCAAGTCCGGGCACTACTCGTCATCAAGAAATTCGGACGACAGATAAATTACATAATTATTATCCAGGCACTTTTCAGCCATATGGGCTTGAGGAGATTACCACTGAATCACCAGATGATGATGATGACGATTTCTTCAAATTAAAACCAGCCACGTTTCCACCGAAAAAAAGCTCAAAAGCTACTTCCAAATCAAGTCCGGGCACTACTCATCATCAAGAAATTCGTACGACAGATAAATTACATAATTATTATCCAGGTACTTTTCAGCCATATGGGTTTGAGGAGATTACCACTGAATCACCAGATGATGATGATGACGATTTCTTCAAGTTAAAACCAGCCACGTTTCCACCGAAAAAAAGCTCAAAAGCTACTTCCAAACCAAGTCCGGGCACTACTCGTCATCAAGAAATTCGGACGACAGATAAATTACATAATTATTATCCAGGTACTTTTCAGCCATATGAGTTTGAGAAGATTACAACTGAATCACCAGATGATGATGATGATTTCTTTAAATTAAAACCAGCCACGTTTCCACCGAAAAAAAGCTCAAAAGCTACTTCCAAACCAAGTCCGGGCACTACTCGTCATCAAGAAATTCGGACGACAGATAAATTACATAATTATTATCCAGGCACTTTTCAGCCATATGGGCTTGAGGAGATTACCACTGAATCACCAGATGATGATGATGATGATTTCTTTAAATTAAAACCAGCCACGTTTCCACCGAAAAGAAGCTCAGAAGCTACTTCCAAACCAAGTCCGGGCACTACTCGTCATCAAGAAATTCGGACGACAGATAAATTACATAATTATTATCCAGGCACTTTTCAGCCATATGGGCTTGAGGAGATCACCACTGAATCACCAGATGATGATGATGACGATTTCTTCAAATTAAAACCAGCCACGTTTCCACCGAAAAAAAGCTCAAAAGCTACTTCCAAACCAAGTCCGGGCACTACTCGTCATCAAGAAATTCGGACGACAGATAAATTACATAATTATTATCCAGGCACTTTTCAGCCATATGGGCTTGAGGAGATTACAACTGAATCACCAGATGATGATGATGATTTCTTTAAATTAAAATCAGCCACGTTTCCACTGAAAAAAAGCTCAAAAGCTACTTCCAAATCAAGTCCGGGTACTACTCGTCATCAAGAAATTCGTACGACAGATAAATTACATAATTATTATCCAGGCACTTTTCAGCCATATGGGCTTGAGGAGATTACAACTGAATCACCAGATGATGATGATGACGATTTCTTCAAATTAAAACCAGCCACGTTTCCACCGAAAAAAAGCTCAAAAGCTACTTCCAAACCAAGTCCGGGTACTACTCGTCATCAAGAAATTCGTACGACAGATAAATTACATAATTATTATCCAGGCACTTTTCAGCCATATGGGCTTGAGGAGATTACAACTGAATCACCAGATGATGATGATGATTTCTTTAAATTAAAACCAGCCACGTTTCCACTGAAAAAAAGCTCAAAAGCTACTTCCAAATCAAGTCCGGGTACTACTCGTCATCAAGAAATTCGTACGACAGATAAATTACATAATTATTATCCAGGCACTTTTCAGCCATATGGGTTTGAGGAGATTACCACTGAATCACCAGATGATGATGATGATGATTTCTTCAAATTAAAACCAGCCACGTTTCCACCGAAAAAAAGCTCAAAAGCTACTTCCAAACCAAGTCCGGGCACTACTCGTCATCAAGAAATTCGGACGACAGATAAATTACATAATTATTATCCAGGCACTTTTCAGCCATATGGGCTTGAGGAGATCACCACTGAATCACCAGATGATGATGATGACGATTTCTTCAAATTAAAACCAGCCACGTTTCCACCGAAAAAAAGCTCAAAAGCTACTTCCAAACCAAGTCCGGGCACTACTCGTCATCAAGAAATTCGGACGACAGATAAATTACATAATTATTATCCAGGCACTTTTCAGCCATATGGGTTTGAGGAGATTACCACTGAATCACAAGATGATGATAATGATGATTTCTCTAAATTAAAACCATCCACGTTTCCGCCGAAAAAAAATTCAAAACCTACTTCCAAAACAACTCCAGGCACTACTCGACACCAAGAAACTTGGGAAACTACTTCTGAGCGACCAAATGATGATGATAACTTGCTTAATCATCACCCGGGCACTTTTCAGCCATATGAAATCACAGAGACTACATACATATCACCTGCACCACGGGACGTTTCGACAAATGATTCGAGCTTAACCACTCTGCTCTCACTATTCAACAACACTCCAAAAAACCCTACACCAGAAAAATTTTCACATACAACTCCACCACCACAGTCGACAGAAAGTAGTAAAACGATATCAACTACAAAAAATAATGCTTCAACACCAATTCCAAAAGTGGATCCACGTTACCTAAACGATACGCTATATCCTGATCAGAATGTTAGAAATGCCAGTAATTACTGTCGCAATCCTTCTCGTAATATAGCTGGTACGTGGTGCTATACAACAGATCCGGATGTACCGCAGGACCTTTGTAACATCAGAGACTGTGAGAAGCCAGGTATATCATTCATTTTTGTATCACTTCTTACCCACTGTGACCATCAGCTGCTTGTATTAGTTGATCATAGCTTGCCCAAAAATTTTTTTATCTACCACAGAGGAGTGCATTTTCCTTGTCAGGGGTCACGGCTCTGGGAGGCGTTTATATGTTTTACCTGAATATCGTTCAGAAGGACTTCATTTCTCTCTGAAAGAATGGGAACCGGATCATCCAGACTCAATAACATTTGTAATATTAAGTGAAGACGATGTACAGTCCCGTCTCATTCTCAAAGTTGGTGCCATGAATAATGAGAAGGTACTGCTCTACTATGAAACTAAAGAAAAAGGTAGGTCATCATATACATTATTTTTATAAAATCATTCGATATCTTCGAATACCATCTTCTTAGTTGAAATAAAAATATTTTCAGTTAAAAGTACAATTCATTCTATCCACTGAACTATCATTATATAAATATACTCATTTATATGCAGGTATAAAATTGGTAAAGCAAAAAACGTTACCCCACCTTTTATATCTCGGTAGATGGACTGGATTTGTACTACGTATGGACCGTGGGGAAGTAAAGTTGTACTATGAAGGTGCCCCATACCCATTATTTGAATGGAAAGATCCAGAACCTGCCAAGGCCTTCCTTCCAATCTATTATTACTATAGCAGTGAAGGTGGTAATAGTATCGGAGTCGCTTTCAACTGTGATACAAGTACATAATAATTATGTGATGGTATTTTTCTCTGCTTGTCACATGATTCGTGATGTTTGAAAATCAGAAAGACATTATCATAATAATATTTTTCTATATTAATCAAGAAAAATATCTCCCACCGTTGCTTATTATTTTATCTTATTGCCAATCATATTTTGCTATCGGTTAGTAAAGATTAATTTTGCGTAGTCTTCAGGATATTGATGTTTAATGACAGAATTACACAGAATGTCATATAGAACAAACAACGACAACACGATTCAGCAGAATACTTCCAATATCTATTTGGGAAACGGAAGAAACACCCAGTCCCCATAAATTGGTACTTATGCTTCGTGGGGAAGGTGTCGTTCTGCTCCCTTTGCTTATGCTGCCTACTACACCTGGGTTAGCATATATACTTTCAATCTGCTTTCAGTAATTAAAAACAGATAATTTGTTCGCTACAGATATTACGCGTTGACTATTGGTGAAATGGGACAATGGGTCTTCTTCATAAAGAACAAGCTTCCTGCGGTTCATATTTTACACAAACAGGATGCAAATGGACCATTGTTTACCTCCGATACTTGGACAAACATAACGATAACGTATATAAAAATCAATGCACATCTTGTAACGAGGGTAAAAGGTTCAATCACGCCTTTCCTGTAGTTTAATGACGTATTTTCGTTTAAGGTTTCATAATACCACGATTCGGGTACTGCGTAATAACACTGAAGTATTTAATTATATCCACAATTTGCCCTTGCTGTTCTACTTGTTTTCACTCTCCGTCGATACAGGTGGATGGGTGACTTGGGCTGCAAATTGTATACCAACAGGCACGTTCCATTACTTTTAGCTGGTCAAATTTTGCCTAAGATTATCAGAATAGATCCGCAAAGTCATACTCTTCCTTTTTCCAAACAAAATCCTTATATTAGCCCTTGTTTCAGATATAGACGGTGCTCCGTTGGACGGAGGTTGGTCTGAATGGGGTCCCTGGACTTGCAGCGCCAGCTGTAACGGAGGAATGGGTGTGAGAAAGCGAACTTGTGATAATCCTGAACCCAACATACGAGGTCAGCCATGTTTAGGACCGAGTACGATGAATGGCCATTGCAATATGAACAAATGCGGAGACGTAACAGATGGTAGTGTAGCTTACAGTTCGTATTTGGATTATTTTGATTATGTGACTACACAAGTTTACTTACAGTTACTCTTGCATTGATAAAGAGAAGAATTCAAATTCAGCATAAATCAATAATTATCAAGGAAGGAGACGAGGCGACTTTATCAGCTGATACAGACATAGTTTCTGCTCTGAGAAATGAAACACCTACTTCTGAGATAAATTGGTCTCGTAATGGAATCTTCCTTGAGGAAGAAGAAGATAGAGTTAAATTAGAAGATACTACAGCCTGTGAGTTCTACATATGTAGCTAGAAATATCAGAAGCGAGGGTCGATAAAAGGTTTGAACTTTCTAGCCCAACAAATAACTTTTGAATTTTTCAGCTATAAGTTACTCTGTTGTCAATGACTCTGGTGTGTACACACAAACCTTACATCGAGTGGATGATTCTGACCTCATCTTTAAGATCATTAGCCTCGCTGTTATACCTGAAAGAAACGAACTCGTTATTCGAAAATCCTTACCTTTTTCTGTTACTTGCAACTGTGTTGTACTAGGGTATATTTATTCAGATCTCAAAATTTCTTGGATATTGAATGGCAAAGTTTTCAAAGATTATGGAGTCTCAACTCCTATTGCAGTGAGTCATGTATGGTAGTATATACATTAGACTCTGCCAAAAAATCGATTTCTTTTTTGTTTGTTTCTTTTTTGTTTCAAAAGTTATATTGCAAACATTATTGCTAGTGATGAAAAATAAATCCTTTAAGAATATGAGCTCTGAATATTAATATTTATAGAGGTGCATTGTCACGATTTTCTATTTTCCAATTTAAATAAAATGGGAAAACTTTTGTTTCTTCTTCTGAATTTTATAATATATATACATATATATCCCCGCTTGTAGGGTATTGAATGCCCTACAAAAAATATCATTTGTCGTTATATGATAAACCCAGTCGTTCAAAAGTTGAATTGGTAATCAAAGTTGAATTTATGGACCAAAAACTTTTGAACGAATGGGTTTATCATATGACGACTACCGATCTTTTTTGTAAAGCATTCAATTCCTTACAAGAACATGCCTCAGTTATTTCTGTATGTTAATCCGTTGGCGAGTTATAAAATTCAGAAGAAAAAAACAAAAGTTTTCCGATCTTATTTAAATGGGAAATAGAAAATCGCGATGATACACCTCTAAATATTAGTATTAAGAGCTCATATTTCCAGAGGTTTTCTCAGTTTTATCACTAGCAACAATGTTTTCGATACAACTTTTGAGAGAAAAAAATAGTCATACCTAAGTATATTCATCATAAAGTTATATTTATATCACATTAACAAGAAATTGTATTAATCTAATGTCTTCAAACTTAATGGAATATCAGTATCTAATTAGTATGTAGGTAATTGCATTCATTTGGCATGATTTTCTCAGTTTTCGGACTATTTTTCAGATAAATGTAGATCACATTCCAGAAGCTAACATGTCCCATCATGGCGAGTGGAGGTGTGAAGTTGTACAAAGTGATTTGAATTTCAAGTGGACAACAAATGTAATAAAAGTTCGCGGTATGCATTGCTACCTCTAAGGGGTAGTATTATTTCTTTAGATAAAGTCTCATTGATACCCATAACCGCCTCGCTCAATTATTCAATATGATCTTGATCTATTAATGTGTAGTAGTCTAAGTTTAAAATCTTAAATAGTAATGGACACTAGAAAAAATAATTTTGTTCACCTCGATCTTATGGTTTTGTATATGCTCATTTATTCATAATCCTTTTCATGGGCTTGATGAAACAGACTACAGGAAGGAGTCGATAGGCAACTGATTTTCTATTACAATATAAGATTTTTTACAGTTTTGGGACCGCCTAATTGGCGTACTCATTTGATGGAGGACAAACTAACACGACCGATTTTTGGCTGGATGCCGAGCGAAGGTTTTGTAGCATTTTCTGCATTTTTTCTAACGATTTTGATAATCGTGGGCATTGTCAGTTCGACCATATGGTATTTAAGGTAATAAGACATTTTCGACGCAAACAATTAATGGGTGCAATATTCATCAAAATTCGATCATTTTAACGTGTAGATTTCGAGAAAGTCTAAAGTACAAAGATTTGCCGAAAAATGATCCGATCGATAGCGAAGAATCATTTAACGATTCGGAAACTGAACAGTTAATCGTTAATAATAAGAAATCGAAGTAGAAAAATTGGGAAGAAAAGCAGAAAGAAAATATCTGCAAGAAGCAATTGCTCATTTCCACCATACGTTTAAAGAATCACAATTTATCTCAGCTTTACCTCATAATATTTATTCAGTTCTACAATATATGTTTGTGTTGTCGTATCTGCATATAGTTTCAACAATAAATCTTAAGATTATAACATGAACGACGTATCTGTAATTAAATGTTTTTCCTCATTTAACGATCTAACAATTTAACAGAATGTATGCGAAACTCGCATACAAACCAATGTTAATTATAGATATATGTATAAGTTTAACGCGTTTATTTTGCGCGGTACCTGCAAGGATATACTGCGCATCGTCTCTTTCTATATCCAAGCTTAAACCGTAATCCCGTGTCATACACAGAGGCGTACAAAACTAGTTTTCAATGGAGAAGTCCTCTCCATCAGGCTCATTCATTTCCAGAACAAGACAATCTTTGGTTGCAAAATTTCGGCGAAGTAATAAAAATAATATCATTACACATCTTCGCCTCAATGTCGCCGATATAATTAAAACTCATTTTTGAAATTATTTTACGAATCGTGAAAAATTATCTATCGCGTAACTAGAATATAATAATAGTTTGCAATTAGGAGCAAAAGTAGTCGCTGACACAAACGGATAACTTTTCCTTAGTATATTTATGTAAGCATATATGCAACCTGCAGATGTGGACATCGGTGCACTTGGCACACGTATATATACCTATATATATATATATATATATATATATATATATATATATATATATATATATATATATATATATATATATATATATATATATATATATATATATATATATATATATATATATATATATATATATATATATATATATATATATATATATATACATATATATATATATATATATATATATATATATGTAGATATAAGTATATACATATGTCGTATGCAGGGAAAGGCAAGTTACGTTGAATGCAGACTAAATCTAGGCAAGTGTATAAGTATTGACTGGGATGGTGCGTGGCAGGCATGAAGGCAAGCATGAGGCAGGGGAGCGACAGGTGCCGAGTCGCCCACGTGGGTTCTCTTAAGCAGTAGAAGACGGCTTCCTTGTGACTGCTTGGAGTCAGGACGATGCCGAGTAAGCGAGTGGGGGGATCCATTCGGTAGCAAATGCTGCTAACCCGTCGCAAGGTCAAGATCAGTCGGTTAATCTCGTCCAGTGAGCGAAGACCTTGCTTGCACCTTGCACAATTATTTCAAATAAGTTATTTGCCTTTCTCTCTCTGTCTCTCTTCAGAGAATATAACACATCATTTCATTCATCTAATTTTTGTCATTCCGATCAGAAATAGGTACCACTGGAATATCGTGGTGGACTCAAAACGTGATCATTCGATTTCTTGAATGGTTTATCCAGTTTCGAAGTTTCTTGGAAATTTTTTTTTTATGGTGTTTAGTTTACGGAACTTTTGTTTTTCAACTTAGTCGTGTTCATTTATTCGCTTTCTATTTTCAATCTCTGTTAATCAAGGTGCGCGTGTTTTGATATAATTTCGAAAAATAACTTGTTATGGAAACTTGTGTTCTGATACCAAAAGAGTTCTCACTTGTTCTTGCTACTGATCCATCGTACAAGCTCTTTAAAAATGCGCCCTTGTCCGAGATGCGGATCTCGGTGTGGTCCAACGTCTTTATACCGTCGGGAACGCTCATATATCCGTTTCAAGGATCGATAAGATTCGATAAAATTGATTTGTACTCTCTCCTCGACGACAACGATGTAAGTACGATGTATTTTCATTATAGTTGCGTAACGATCATACCATACCACAATGACACTTGTATTGATGACGAGCAAGTTTTTCATCTAACAATAAATAGAATTTCTTTTAACGTCAGACAAAAACCACGAAAACTTTCTATTCTTCGTACTTCTACCTTTTTCTCAATTTACGTTCCAATCAATTGGGCAATACGAAAAAACAAAAATATCTGTTACAATACGAGATTATTAATCGCAACTCAAAATTGTGTAAATTCACAATTTCATTGCATTGAAAGAATATGAGAAACTATTGATTGCTTCACGCAACTGAATGTTTGTCTGTGAATTATACAAGTAATAAAAACATAAGCAACTTGCACGACGTGTTGTTAACTTATTGATAAATCCAATTTTGTTTTGTGGATGACACAGAGTATAACAAGCTTAATAATAATCACAAATACTTGGTAACGTTTCTTGGAAAACAGGATACAGTAACGATTCTGTTCAAAGGTGATCTAGCACCTTCTGGTCGGTTACTATGTAACTGCATTACGGTTGGATCCCGGGTGATTAATGAGAACGGATAGTTCTAAGGTGCGGCTCTAAAAACGAACAGTATTGGATGATAATATAGAGTAGAAAACATATCGATCAAAGAAAAAATACTTCGGTTGTAGCTTTTCACACTATTCCATATTATTGAATGAAATGAACGAGTGAGGACTGCGTCGTTTTCCCGAATTTTTATTTTTGAACGAGTAGATAGCACGATTCTATATCTAATAATCTACAGCGTCTATACTTAACTGTTAGTAAAAAAGCCTACTTCTGTGTATTAAAAAGTTAAATGTTACTACTAGAACACGTGTAGGAATGGTAACATTCATTGATGTGCAAAATTATGCAGCCATTATTTATGAGCAAAGAAAGTAACTATGGTTTGTTAATAATTGAATTTATTTCATTGTCCAGTTCTTATGGAAACTTTCGTAACATCATTTCTAAGGAACGTTACCTAATTGACAGTGTTTTGGTACGATTTAGTGATATTACCTACATTTATGGGACTTTGCGACTTGTATACGATCTATTTCGCGAACGTATACCTATTATGGATGAGGGCAAGGAAAGGCCTAATAGAGACTTCTCTCTTGTTATTACATTTTATGAAGGGAACAACGGACATTATAACGTTTAACCAGTAGCATCGAGAGCTCTGGACCGAAGAGAAAGGTATTATGATTCAGTTATGTAGAGACCTGCACTATATGGATACGCCTCAAGTAAATAACAGTTATTATGTTATTTTTAAAAGTTACGTGTACTCCACCCAGAATACTGGTTTTACCTTGTCAAGTTAGGTATAAGTACAAACATTGCTAACGAGTCACACGTCTTGGTAATAGTTTCAATTTTTCACTCAGGATTCTGGAAGTCTGAGAATAATGTTTTGCTCCGATAAGCGTGGAAGATGTAAGGCAGTTTTATCATACCGTATATAACAAGATATTTCTTTGACAAAAAGAAATCCGATTAGATTTTTCTCTTATTGTAAAAACGTGGATAGTTTAATATAACGATTCGCAATTCGTTGAGCAAATCACGTTCATTAGAATAATCGGAAAGCTTTTGCTATGTATAGCTCGTGGTCTCGTACCCGCCCGTAATCATCTGTTAGTAGGAGAGAATCGGTAATAGATAAAACTATCATCAATCAATGGTCATTCTGGCGATCAATGATGATAGTTTTTACTGACAACGCTGTTACTTTTTAGATAAGGCGTGAGTACGGCTGCTATGATGAAGTGTCCTTTTCAAGTTATAATCTAAATTATCGTCAGTGTAATTGGATAAGATTTCTACACATTGTTCAGACATATAACGATCAAGTTAATCTTATCGGCACAAAAGTCAGAGGTGAGTTAAAGTCAGAACATTTCACTCAGCAGTATCAAATCGAATGAATGATTATAGATTTGACAGACAAAAAAAAATCAAAAAATCTCAACGATCGAAGCTTCTTCCATAAACGTGTGTTTATGTAACTTCTATAGTTTTTCAAATTTTACCAAAAACTTTCACCTTCACTCGATGATGAATGAATATCTGTTTAATTTTTGGGTAACTTGGACTAAACAACTTTGGTATTTTAGGGGAGCCGATATTTGAAGTGATAAAAGACGTTCAGCCAGACACGGAACTGGCGGCCTGTTTTGTACCTGTAGATGATCACGATTTGGTTCTTATATCGCACGCTCAATGGACACGTACCGCAATCTACAGGTACACGATCGATTCCATTCTGGATGGTACGTATTGTATTTACATTCATAACTCCATAAGGTATTCTACAACAGTAATTCATTATTATTCAACAAAATTAAAACTGTATTAGTTTACTTTGGTGTCATAATGGTCATTAGTGTGTCAAATGATTATACAGGCATGATGTGTAAAGTATTCTGTCTCAAACTCGAAAAATTGCAAATGTTGTGACAGAATAAAATGCTAAACTCAAGTAACGAATGATTCGAGTGGGTCTTAAGTCTGCAGCTAGATCATCAGGGTTAGTTCAAATAATCGCAACGAAGCTGTTTTCTAATAAAAAATCGATTGACCGGCAAAAGAATTGGCTTTGGGGGATTATTGCTTCTCGGAACTCATCTGACTTTGAGATTTAAAATTTAGAAGCAATTAAAATCGTGCCTTTCAAAAATTGCAGCCATTTAAAATAGTTCCTGCAAACGTTCTATCGGAGTAGAACTTTGTATAATAAGAAATACCAAAGCTTGTTGTCAGCGGTACGAACTGGGTTGAAGATGGTAGCTGCAGGGTGGAGTAAACAGCTAAGGACCGTCCAGTTGCCACCCATTGTACTGTCTTTCAATGGCTGTGAGCGCTACACATTTGAATCACAAGTAGCCGCCTTGATCTGCACCGACAAAAATTCTTTCGATATTTGCATTTCAGATTTGTAGACCTATTCTGTATTTCGCGTATAATTTAATCTTGCATTTTTCTTCTCTCGAATCAAATTACGCTTAAGGGTCGATGAAGCTGATTCCATCGAAAGTTTAAACCGCGTTTGAAATTCAGCTTATATCTTAAATTCATTGTCCTCCTTCATTCCCCCATAATAATTCAATAAGATTCACTTTCGTATTAGGAGAAAACTGCACAGCCGAGTCTGGGTGTATAATATTACGGTTTATAGGTTGAGAATTTTCAAAGCGGATGGTTACAAATATCTTTAAATAATAATAAATATTCCACAATATATTTTTAATCAAAATTAAATAATTTTGAATAATTAGTTTAAAGTTTCAACTTTCGTCTACGGTTGTTGATTTGTCTTTTAGAATCTCCGCTCGATCTGTCAATGGCTTTATTGTCGCATCAGTCATCGTCTGCAGTTCCGTCTTGTTACGAGGCTGACGAATACGAATCGACATCCGGCGAATCGTCGACGTCTACGTTATCCTTAGTTGGTGATCATTTAGAATGCAGCATCTTGACGACGATGAAACGAGGCGAACGCGTTTTATTGCCTTGTGAAGTTTGCGGGAAATCTTTCGATCGACCTTCCTTACTTAAAAGGCATATGAGAACGCACACAGGTGAGAACAAGCTATCGACTAATACTATCTATTACTATTTAAGCGACTACTCGACATGTGGATACCTACATGCATTAGGAAACTGGATCCTCCTTTTTCTTTATAAGAAGGATTCAAATTTCGAATGTTTACCTATAAATAATATTATTTTGAGATGATTCCGTTATCGTGCACGTTTTATTTAACGCACTAATAATGCATTACAAAGATATTATTTAAGGAGAAAAACCCCACGTCTGTATGGTTTGCAACAAAGGATTTTCAACGTCAAGTTCCTTAAACACACACAAGCGAATTCACAGCGGAGAAAAACCGCACCAGTGTCTTGTATGCGGAAAAAAATTTACCGCTTCCTCCAATCTCTACTATCACCGTATGACTCACATAAAGGTGAGTGTGTAAAACATATACGTGTAGTATAATTATCATTATTTACAACGTACTAAACCGCCATTAGCATAATTATTTAGGAAAAAGATATGGCGAAATTAGCGTGGCCCTAGGTATACTTATACGTATCTCATACTATCTTTTGCGTAATTGCAGCCGAGACGTAAAAGAGTAGTGAAGTAAAAATCTTCGTACCTATACGTCTAAATAAGAAGTTTTGTAATTACCGAATGAAATAAGATGAATTTTTCAAGTTAGGAAAAGGTTGAGAAGCGTATATAGATGCAGCTCTGATACAATAGTTTTCAAAATGTATATACAATTGTTGATGAGTCTATTCCGAGAGGATAGATTTGAAGTTAGTTTTTGATTATATGGTACTTGACATGCGTTATGTAGATTAAGCGATAAAAATGTCTGCAACTAGGATGAGATTTATGTTCGAAGTTTCTTGGTTTTTGTCCGATGGAATCAGAATGAATGCAGACAATCTTGAGCTTCAAAATGAATTCGGGCAAACCACTATTCGTTCAGACTTGAAAGGTGAATACAAGAATTCACTCAATCGGCTCACCTCTGTCTACAGCGTGCACCGGTTTGTTTCGCTCCCAGCGCTTCAATTTAAAACCTCAACGGACTTGAACCGATGCGATCGTTTCAATTGCTGATGAGATAAGAATTGTGGATAATTTTTCATTTATTACTTTCTTTTTGTCTTCAACAAAACGGTGCAACAGTTCTTTCAAAAATTCACAAACCTGACGAATAACTGATATCAGAATCATCTTAATTTATCATATTATGTAAACTATAATTGCAGTACAACGGTATCTTATTTTTTTCTTTATAAAAATCGACAACTTCACAACATTATATAACACGTATTCATTTACAAAGCTCATAAAAACCACTGATCTGTCAGTTCTTAAAGTGAAAGTCTATCGGTGTGTATAAGAATTTTTGAAGCTAAAAATTGATATAACAATTAGCAAAAACTATATAAGATCGAATTTGAAATTGTTCATAGTCTTAAAAACAGATGATAAAACAGTTTATTTCGTCTAACGCGGCAGGTGGATAATGAATTTTGATACGACCTGTAGAATTTCGACAGATCTCAGTGGCTTCATCTTCGTTGACCAGTCTTGGCTACCGCTGGTCACTTTGCCGACGCTAGTAGCGGCATTGCTTTGAGCGTGTCGAGATAGCCTGCCTTGAATATCGGAGCAAAATCATTCTGCCGGCTCTGCAAATCTTCCTCGAGCACATAGTCGAGTATTTTACCATTCGTCGTCAGTAAGATTCCGCGATTCGTTACTTGTTTTGCTTTACTTTTAACATTGATTATTATTAATTAGTTACTTACTTGAAAACTAGAATCTGATTACCTCGCGTTTGTCACTTAATTACTCGGATTGAAAAAGAGCTGAAAAAGAAAATGTTCGAGCAGATTGCTGCTTGTTTTTTAATTGATGAACTCGTTCGTAATGAATATGAAAACGAAGAGAATTTTCATGATATTAAAAATGATAGAATAGTGATATTTCGAGGGTGAAAAATATTGTCCAATTCTTACAAAAAGAACGAAAACGTTGTGCATTATGCGCGGGTTCTAATATTTGGAAGTAATGATACTCGGGAGCAACGCAGGTAGGCCTGCCATCAGCTACTGTAATTGGTCCATTACTTGCTCCCGCGTGGAATGCAATCCAATTAGAGAGACAGAGAACGTTGCCCTGGGCGATTTCAGTCGGTATTAGTGCTGTAGTGTTGTTGTACTACCGCTCTACTCCGATGCTTGCTATCCTCACTTTTCAGTTTTCAAGTTTACCACGCTGCAGCATATACGTTCATACGATTAACGAATAAAGTAATTTTAATTTCAGGTCAATAGGGAACTACGCATAGATTAATGTTTATTAACTAATTATGCCAGTCAAATATTCAAATGAATAACAAAAAATAATTATTATATTGATCATTGGATATTTCGATCGATTGATGAAATAAATCGGTTTGACGATCTATTGAATTTCACTGTAGTTCCCTTATCGATCTTGAATCATTTGATTGATAAAAATAAAACCCTGTTTTAGCTAACTCGACTATATTTTCGTGTCAGGGATAATCACTGTAATAATTATTTATAAAAAATTATAAATTATTTTCAGGAAAAGCCACACAAATGTTCCCAGTGTTCAAAGTCTTTTCCAACACCAGGTGATCTGAAAAGTCACACTTATGTTCACAACGGTCTTTGGCCGTTCAGATGTCACATATGTAACCGTGGATTCAGTAAACCTACAAATCTGAAGAATCACATGTTACTACACTTGGGCAGATGTTCGAATAAGAAATTCGTCAAGTCGGATTTATGAACGAGCAAATCTGAAGCCATAAAAATATAGGTACCAACATTCTTAACGTATAATTGTGTGATACAAAAAATCAAATAAATCTGTATAATTCGGATTTCACTTAAAAAATAATCTTTATTTCATTATCGTAAATCTTGTCAGCTAATCGTATTGAAAACAAATTCAGTCTTTCAAATTTTTCAACTTTCTGATTCATTGGCTGTGTAATTTTTGGATGAATTCCTTCGAAAGCTGATATATGCTAGATTATAAATCATAAACCAATTATTCGTCTTTGTTTCAGACTGACAATATAAGTATCGACACTAAATCGGTCGTATTTCAGAAATCTGTACAGTATGCGGATAAAGAATGTAACAGGCTGATACATGAGCTGAAAGAAAACATAAAAAAAAATTAAAAAAGCACTCATTAATCGCGGAATGAATGACCATAATAATAATAATTATTATTAATTATAAAAGTGTTTTTGTCAAGAGTTACGTACATGTACCGATCATACGTTACTGTACACATTTTGCATGATCTTGTATATGGGAAAAACGTGAAAAAGGAAGAATTGCAATCGACCAAGTTGGTATGGATCAAGATCGAGTCGGCGCGGCGCGGCGCGGCACGGCACGGCGCATCGCCAGCTTGGTAGCAATTTAAAACTGGGATTGACGAAGCAGGTTCACCTTGACGAAGAACGGAGTTCCCGTAGGTGACAAGAAAACTATATCTACGTAAGCAGTTTACGGATGGTAATATACTTGCCGGTGAATATTTTCCTTAGTTAATAAATAAATAAATAAATAAATAAATAAGTAAATAAATAAATGAATTTAAAAAAAAAAAAAACTGTGAATAATGAGATTTCAAGGCTGAAGCCAACAAGAGTTTTAAAAATTTACGGTTAATATCGCATAGCTTTAATTATATTCAAGCAAAGTAATATGAATACTTTGAAATAATAAGTTTTTACTTTAACATATCCCATCTAAATATGTCAATTTAGTTTAAATATAGTCAAAACGAGAATGAATATAGAACCGTATTTCTATTCTTAAATAATAATTTTTACTTGCTGCCATAATATGGAGACAATTATAGATGTCATAATAGATATAATGTTATGTATTACATATTTTATTGTATTATAGGTATATATAGATGATAATAATTAGACATACTAAGCATCCTCCCAATTATTAGAATAATTACAAAACTTACATAAGCAAAGTTTTCATAACCAGTGTTCTCTCTCTCTAGCCTAACGGATTCCCGAACGTATTGTAAATAATATTATATTCTAATAAAATTAGATTAAATAAATTATTAGGCTACTGTGCTGCAAATCCTTTCATATTAGTTATATATTTTATACATTAAAAAATTAAACGATGAGTCTCTTGATAATATATTTTGAAATTTACAAAGGCCACTGATTATAATTTATGTCCAACTATAATTGTCTAAACATATAGATATAAATATTTCCAACAATGAGCAGGAAAAAAAATCTACCGAATTTTTACTCTAAAGTTTTGTGGATGTAAGCATAAATTTTATACATCGCCAAAGAATTTTTCGTTATCTGCCTCGACCTATTATTTTGTCGATCAGGTTTTTGAATACAACTCTAACGTCGACAAGAGCCTCGTCCAACGACGGACCTAGCAAATAGTAAAACGCGGTCGGAGAGCTGAAAAAATTAATTTGAAAATTTTATTATTTGAAAATAAATATTTGAGTATTATAATCTCTGATGTCCAACGCTGGAAGCGTACAGAGTCGTTTGTTAATCAAAAGAATGAAGATTCACTTGATCAAAGATTTAATCGAGTGACTCAACATGATCGGATCGAGGTGAACGAATTCTGATGTTATAAGAAGATTTTCTGAACGTACGTCTTTATAATATGATTTAATGAAAATATTTTTACTGAGAAATTTGATGGTCTAACTTACTTTGATGAATCGTCATGCGGATCGTTGGAGCTGTGCGAAACCTCGGTTTGCGGTTGTGTTCTGGGTGAAACAGGAGTCGCCATCATGACAATGGTAGATCTTCTGTTTCCAAAGCTCGGATTCTGTCTGAAGTCTTTGGATGAGATCTGTGAAAATAATTATTCAAAAAGTTTCTTTAATCGTTTGGTCATTCTCTTTTGAACTCATTTGCAGGCAGTATATTTGGCACGAAAAAACTGTTCACAAATCTGGAAATGATCATTATTCAGCATTAAATATAATCGCAACGAATTTATTATCTGCGAATAAAATTTATAATTTCATTGGAATCATGTCAATCTTTAAAGATATATGTATTTTGGAAAATTTCAATGAAAAACCTTATACCTTTGTCTGGAATTCATTTTCTGTTGCACTTTTTTCTTGAATTACGCAAGTTTTGCTCTCAGGATTAGCTCGAATTCGAAAACCATTCGAAAAATGTGTTTCAAAAATACTCAGACTTGTTGATGATTTATTTCCGAGGCTTTGACCACAATTTTCATAATTAGCTGGACATTTGGATTCGGAATTTACGTTATAGACAGAAAATTGTAGGTCATTAGGGGTTTTTTTCGTTTTACTTTCGATTTCAATCATGGTGTCATTACTCCCATTCGTTGAGGCAATAGATTCCACAGCAGAGTTTCGTTTTTTAAACAATTTTTTCAAACCTCTCGAAAATACGCTTTCAGTCTTAGCAAGGCCTTGTTCCTTAGAAATTTTCTTCAAATCTTCAATTGACGGAATGATTGAATCTTCATCACTGCTCTTTTTATTCGCACATCGGTTAACACCTTCTATCTCTTCTTTCTCAATCTCGGTGTGCCTTTTGATGTAACTTTTCGCTGTGGACAACAAACTGTCCTTTTTAGTATCCCTCGATCTTTGACTTAATTTCTTCACGACGTCGGATGTGTTATTCAAATCCTTTTGCCTTGCAGGTGGAATCACAATCTCGTCTACTACACGTTCCACAATTTTTGTTGGCTTCAAGCCATCGTATTCAGGTTCCACTTTGTTATCTACCACATAAACTTCATTAGATTGCATCACTGCAGGTTTTGTACCGTTTTCAGAATCATCAATGCGATTTTTGAGACTTTGTGTGTTGGCTAATTCGTTTCGATTTATTTGAACATTATTAACGAGCAGAAATTCATCGTGAACCACAGGACTTTTAATATCCTCAGTAGTTCCGGATTGGCAAATTTTCAATTTTGATCTGGTCTGCGGTTTTTTTATTTCCAAAGAATTTTTCTGTTCCTCGTCTTCGTCTTTGTCATCATTTACCTTTTTTTCTGAACTAATTTTTATTGATATTATAGATTCCCCTTTGGATTCAGTATTCAATTGATCTATAGACTGATCCTTGTCCTTTCGATGTTTTATTATACTTGATTTCACTGAATTTACAGATTCCTTCTTGACTTCATGGTCCACCTGATCTTCCATGGCCGTATGATCTTGTCTATTCTTCATCGACACCCGAGAAAAAAGTTTACGAATTGTGGCGAAACTTTTTCCAGAAGATCTCTTCTGACGTTTTTCAGATTGATCATCCTCATTAGATCGATCATCACACTCATCTGATATATATTTAGCACTCTCTACCATCGGTGCATAAGATACAATTGTGCCTTTAGCTACATGTATTTTTTCTGAAGGTTTTCTCATCTCTTGAATACTGTCCAAAGAATCTTTCTTCGCTAATTCATTCTCGGATGATATATGATTTGATTTTATTACCGTAGAAAATATAACTGTGCCACTTTGCTCCGGGCATAGAAGTTCGTCGTTCGAAATTTCAGTCGTATATTTAGATCCCAAAACTCTTGATGAACGTTTTACGATTGATTCTCTGTTAGCAGTATGAATGTCTGAATCATGCATAGAGTCTAATGATTTAATAGCGACAAGCTCTTCTCTGTTATCTTCTGTCACCTCAGATCTTCGCTGTGTGATCTCACAGTCATTTTCTTTGGTGTTAGAATCGTCTGACGATGACAGCGGTATTCTTGTGATCTCGAAATGGTCCTCTAGATTTGTCTCCGAGTCAGTTGCGGGTCTAGACTCTTTAACACTATTTTTTTTTCTCGAAGAATTGCTGAAAATTTTAGATAAAGAGATTGTAAATTTCTTCGTATTTCCCTCGGGATTTTGCTTATTATCAAACTTTTTTCTCTTGTCAGATACTCTTGCAGTTTCTTCTTCTACCTCTTCCTCATCTGTTAGTAATATCTGCAAATTCAATTTAGCAACTGAATTCTCAGAACTATTCGGTTTAACACCAACTCCAAAGTCTTCAATTTTTTCTTCACTTTGTCTCAGCATAAGGTCGTTTGGTACAGTTGCTTGATATGATTTTTCGACAATGTTATCGCTGATGAATGGTGGATCTTCGTCGTTGAATAACTTATGACCCAACCTTCTCCTATTCTTAGATCGCTTTCTGTTGTCTTGCAACGACTTCATGCTTTGTATCGGTAGAATTTCTACGCTTTCCTTTATAAAATGAACGCTTTCTTCTTTTTCAACATCTATTTCGGATGGTGAACCTGCTATCTTTGTCCTATTTATCACGTCCATGTTTTTTGGACCTTCAATACTTGCGATAGAATTTTTTCGGAATTCTGATTTTTTCGATGACTTAAATATAGATTTTATATTACAGAGTAAACCGTGTTTCTCTTTATTCTCTGTCATTAAATCATGTGATTGCAGTTGCTGACTCGTCTCATTTATAATTAGGTTCGAATCAGATGGTATTTTATCCTCAATTGCGGTTTGTTCTGAATTGAAAACTGCGTTTTCTTCATTCGTTTTTCTTTCCTTGCTTGACCTTTTCTGCATGGTATCTTTCCTTTCTGGAAGTTCATCATCATTCAAACACTTTGTTGTCTTTTCACTGGAATTTCCCTTAGATAATTTTTGCAATATTTTTGCGAATGATTTATTAACTTTGAAAGAATAGTTACCCTTTTCTATTTGCTCTGGCTTGGATTCCAAGTCCTCAGAAGATTTTAGACCGAACTCGAGTTCATTTTGAACAGATTTAGTATCACTTTCATTTACATTGCAGCTATTTCTCTCGTCTAAATCTTGACTCGGATCAAGACTCGGTGGTAAATCAATGATTTGACAATTCGAAAAATGATTTTGCTTTAATTCACTATCAACAGCAGTTGAATAAACTTTCACTATATTCGTTGGTGTTTCTATCAACGAAACACTTCCAGCTTCTCTTTTGCGATCTATCAAAATGTCATCTCTGATCATCTTTGATGATGAACTAAGTTTTGTATCCAGTAACTGCGAAGATTTGACTGATTGTTCAATATCATTCCAATTTTTCAACGTAGTCAAAGATTCCGAATCAAATTCTTTGTCTATATCAGTCTGCGATTCTGAACTAACTTTTAATTTTGTCTCGCTTTTTCCTTCTGATCTTTTTGAGCCACTTTTTTTAGATTGTAGACTCCGCTTTAACCCTTCAATAAATCTTTTACGTTTCTTGGAGTTTGTGAATGGCTCCATCGGGTGATCCGATTGATAAATATTTGTATTCACCGATGCTGTAGGTAACTGCAAAGCTATTAAAGTGTCGTCTGATTTATTACTAGGTTTACTAGTCCTAAACTCCAAAAATGACTTGGAACTTTTATTGTCTGTATTATCACGGCCATTTTCATGCGGTAAATTATCTCTAATAACGTCGTCTTCTCCCTTAGAAAATTTCGAAACTACATTCAGCATAGATTTTTTTCTTCTCATTGGTTCTGTTGTAAAATCTTCTGTATCATTTCCTGAAGTTTCTCTTTCGCTAATTTTTTGGTTATCAGATTTTAGCTTAGCTGACGATTTTTTACTAAACACCGACCAATGTGAATGATTTGATTTTATTTCTACCTTATCAATTTCATCGTCAACTGTTATCTGTGCTGAACTGAGAAGATCTAATTGTAAGATATTTTCTACAGCAACGGGATATACCTGGATTTGAATTTTTTTTAAAGAACTTTCTGACTTATTATAGCTTTTTAATTTTTTAGTTAATTCTAACTCTTTCTCACTCGCATTCGCGTCTGCGACGAGAACAGCATCAATTTGGTTTGGTTCGCTTTTGTCTTGGGAAGATACTAGCAAAGTTTTTACTGCTGGGTTATTTGGTCCAGAAATTATTACATCGCTGATATCTGTCCTCGACAATTTTCCCGATGATTTACAAGCTTTTTGGGAAACTTTTGACGAAGTTTGTTTCAAAGAAAGATCGTTTGTTGATTGTTGATCTGCGCTGTTCTCTGTTCTCGATGATTTCTTTAATAATTTGTTCACCTTCAGAGAAACTCTTGACAAAGTTTCTCTTAAAGAAGAAGAGTTTGTCAGGCTGTTCATTTTCGTGTCGAATGTGGATTTCATTTTTAATTCTTCAGCATTCAGCGACAATTTTCCTAGCTGGTCAAACTTGACTTTCAAGAATGTGTCGCTATCCTCCTTTCGAATCTTCCCCGTATCAAATGCCTCAGATATTAACGCGGTTTCCACAGCATTTTCCAGATCGATTTCAGAATTTTCTCGAAGACTCGAATGTTCAGGACTAAAAATAATTTTATCATCAATTTTAGATAGTTCAATGTCCTTTTTCTCTATCACAGTATCATCTTCTACAGCAGTTTTTTCTGACAAAATATTTTTTCCATTACGGATTTTCGACTTGATGATTCTCGAAAACAACGATGTTTTTTTTTCGGAGTCTATCACGATTTCTTGGTTTTCTGTTGCTATACTCGTGTCATTATTGACTCCTTTATATTCAGATGAATCAGGAAGCTCATGAACTGAAGGAATTTGTCTTTCTGTGCTTTCATCTCTTTCAACAGCTTTTGTACAGCTTGATTTCGATTCTGAATCATCCTCAGGATCAGAATTGACATTATGAGTGATTATCTCTTCTTCCTCCTTCATTTCTGATTTATTTCCTATACCATATGAATGAATGGTTTGAATTACAGCTTCTTCTTCTTCACCATTTTTATTTTCATTCGTATATTTTTGAACTGAAGAATGAGTATGAAGTTTCACTAAATTCAAACTTTCCACGTTAACTGCAGCAGCAAACGTTTTTTCGAAGAACTTGTATAAACCTCTATCACCATTATCTCTAGACGATACCATATTTTCGCTATCTGTATTCTCGTCCTTTTCTACACGTTTATTTCTACTCAAACTTTCGGTCAGTTCTTTCTCATCTGATATAATTTCGCTATCGTTTATTTTCTCAGCGACGTCTTGAGGTGTGCATGTACGTTCGTCATTTTGCGATTCCAAATTACTGACGACAATACTTAGTGTTTCATTTTCCAAAATCTTGTTTTCGTTATTACTTTCCAAAGCTGCCTGACTTGGGTCCAGTTTTGCTACGGTCCCACCAAATTCCGATGTGACTCCTACGATAGTTGCTGAAGATTGTTGATTTGAGTTTTTGAATGATTGATCCGATTGTGAATCCAGTCGCAATTGATCCTCAGTTTCACTTTCATCCCGAGTGGTCTTTTTTCGGTTATATACAAACTTGTTCATCCATTTTTTTATCTGTTTAATTTTCTTTGTTTCTCCGTCACTATTTTCGATAGCAATTTTATCTACAAAATCAAAATCCTCATTGTCACGACTGTGCTTACTCCTGACATCTTTTTTCGAAGACATTTTCCGAAAAATTTCCTCCTCTTGTCCAACATCTGTTACGGCACTTGAATTTTCACCATCGTTTAGATTATCTTTGTCAAAATTATCTAAAATTTTGGAATTGCTTCTCACTATATTTCGTTCCGTCGATTGTTCCTTCTTAAATTTTATCTCAATATCAACGTTTGAAATTGTCCTTTTCTTTATTGTTCCAATTGGGTCTTGCTTAAGTTGGTCTTTATCGTATATTAAAGTTTCTTCATTGACTTCGTTGGACGTTTTCGATCGTTTACTAGGCGTTTCTTTACCATGCTGAATCAATTTTATATCAGCATTTCCCTTTATTGTTGTCTCAACTAAGTTAACAATTAATTGATTTTCATTCGAAGATGATGCAATGGACAAATTTGGTACATTCAGCACCCTGTCACGTGTAAAAAAGTCGTTGGTTTGCGCTTTCTGCAATATTCCATCATCATCCGAGATGAAACGGGTGTTAAATAAAATCGTAGGCTTTCCTCCTGAATTATCAAATTTTTTTAGATCGTCTGAGGAAATACCTGGCTCAGATCTTTGTGCATCTTTACTCGCCGTTTTATGGATTTGAATTCTTTTATCATGGTTAAGAGACGTCCTTCTTTCGGTCGTTCCCGTATTAAATTTATTAAAAAGTGAGCTTTCGCTTTCGACAGGAGAAGTAACATTTTTTTGTGAAGTAAAATCGTACATTCCCTCTTCGTTTTCTTGCGTCCTCTCGTAGTTCATGATTCTGTCATTCTGAGAATCCATCAATTCGTTAAAGTAACCGATTTCATTTTCAGAAAAAAATTCATTTTCAACTAGGTTAAAAACTTTTACCTTCTCGGCTAAACTGACGGACTTTTTTTGCTTCGTAGATAGATTTTCACTTTCAGAACTTGGCGCGGGGGATTCTATGTTTGGTAAAAACCGAATCTGCAGATCATCATCAACGATTAGTCGACATACGAGAGAGGTTTTTAATTCATTAAAGGGAATTTCCTTTTTTTGCAATGTTTGCTGAACCTTCAGAATCAAACTGTCTTTTACTCGCATGCCAAGAGTATTCGAACTACGGTTGGCTAATTGACCAATATTATTGTCTATAATACGAAAAACTGCTTTTACAATTGTATGAATAATCTCTCTGATTTCTTTCACGTCAGAATTTACCGCAACTGAATGAAGAATAATTCGAGTACTTTGAGGGACGTTGCTGTAATTTATAAATTCCTTTTTTAAATATCTGTTGGTTTCTAGTTGACCAGGAGTTAAAGCAGTTGAATCTTTTGGCAAAGAATCACTCGAGGACTTTTGGTCGATCGACAATATGTGGTGATCATTATTCTCTTTTGTATCACACTCTTCATGTTGCTCGTTGATCATTTTTTGAACACGTATTCGGTGATGATCAATTATTCTCACATCTTAACGACGGAATGAATTTTTACGTTATTCGAATCAACAGACGTGAAGCCAATGAAAAACGCTTCTTCGTTAATTCCTGATCGAAGAACATCTTACTTATCATAAAAACGCGATGCGTAATTTATTCGGGAAGAGTCTTCATTTGAATCTACAGCCTGCACTTTCAATCAAATACCGAATTTTACTTCAATTGTAATTCGGCTTATCTGCAAAAAAAATAAAAAATTCATTCAATTGTCTGCGAAAGTTTTTCTAATCATCAATTTTCCTTCACGAGGTAGGAAATTGACGTTTTTAAATTTACCGAAACTAATCAACATCCCTGTAAGAATTCAATAAGAATACTGATTCTACAGTTCAATCATAATTTTTCAACGCTATGCGTTATATAAAAGATCGCTCTCTGCAGAAACGGCAAATATGTATATGACCCTTTATATTTATTGAAGATGGTCATTAAAATACAAGTGGCATGCATACCTTTCCTGCGTATTGATTTAACGAATACTCGAATCCTGGGTGCGTTGGAGCCAAATTGGCTTGGCCTTGGTAAAATTGATAAAGCTTCCTTGTAATTTTTTATTATACTTTTTATCTCTTTTAAAGACTGATTAAGAATGTCAAAGCAGTCGGTTACTTCATCGGTAAATTGAATTTCGGTATTATTCCCTGGAGTCTCATGATAATTATTTTCTGATTTTGAAGCAGCAGAATTAATTTCCGAGTTTGACATTACTTTAACGATTACGCTAGATAATTGTAACACAATATATAGGCTGTACGGTTATAATTGTAATATATACTCTCGGATTTTTTTCTCTATACAATATGCGTGAAAATACTTACGTTACATTATCTTGAGAGTATGTTACTTTTATTTGTATTATAGTTATACGACTTGAAATTTTCCAGTAGAAAAAAAAAAAAAAAAATTAAAAATTAAATAAATTTAAGATAAAAATAAAAAGAAAGAAATATTTTTAACGTGACAGCTGACTGAAGGTAGCAATTAGACAAAACCTACTCCGAGTGCATATGTTTTGATATTTTTAAACTTTTGAAAGGGTATAACTTTGAAATAAATTGAACTATCCAGTCTTGTATTAACGTAAATGGGATTCAGTATGTATATGTATATAGCAAATATAAAGATTTCTTTATCATCTGACAGTCACAAAAGTAGAATTTTATTATAATAATTTTAACAATACATAATATATAATTAGTACTGTAGGTAAAGATAAATTATTACACGTCTTGCAAATAAAGTTTATGCGACCAGCGCCGTAAGTACGTGTTATATGTATGTATAATTATATAGGTATATGTATATTGTATACATCATACATACCTATATACAATATATGCATATATATATATATATATCTAACACCGATTGTAAATTTGTAAATGTTGCAATAGATAATTATAAATATATTATAATTATACTTCCAACAATAATTGGTACGACAGAAATAATTTCCGTTTCTAAAGTGACTACGATTTTTATAATATTACATGTTTTTTGTTCTTTTTTTCTTTTTTTTTTTCCTTTTTTTTTTTTTTGATTTTTTTTTTTACAATTTCTAGTTAAATATAATTATATGTTCATTGCTAAAATTATATAGTATTGTGTAATAGTTCAATTAACGCATTCATCAAATACAATCACGTTCGTAATTATTTACACATTTTCACCTATAATAGATATTTTTATACTTATTATTATTATTATTATTATTAATATTATTATTGTTGTTATTATATATATATATATATATATATATATATATATATATATATATATATATATATATATATATATATATATATATATATATATATATATATATATATATATATATATATATATATATATATATATATATATATATATATATATATATATATATATATATATATATATATATATATATATATATATATATATATATATATATACATATATATATATATATATATATATATATATATATATATATAATTATGTATATAGATCCACTAGCAATTAGAGAGCAGGATGAAAATTCTTCGCTTCAATATATATTTACAATAAATATACCTTAATTTTTATTGCCTCTTATTGTATGATTTTCTTCTTCGAATATTATATATACCTATATTATACCTATATTATATTATAGGTTTAGGTATATGTATAATAATTGTGTAGTGGTTTTTGTAGTAGCTATAGTATTGTATATTAGCAATAATAATATATAGTTCTGTGTGTGTGTGTGTGTCTGTGTGTGTGTGTGTGTGTGTGTGTGTATATATATATATATATATATATATACCTATAGGTATGGTATATGTAATTAACTAGTAATTTACTACATTAGTTATTACATATTAATTATAATGATTATAATTATAATATTATGTTTAAAAGAATTCGAACGGTTACTGCAACAAAGCAGACCTGTGGTCGATAAAGCACTGCAGTTTTGAACATGCTTTAATCTCACATCGATCGACCTTATACCACCACCTTTCGCGCAGTCGCGGTCGTGAAAACTCTCGCGAGTTATAATAATTTTGAGACGATGAGGGTAACATGAAAACATGTATACGGTGACCGGAGTTACTATATACATCGGACAAGTCATAACTTATTCGATATATGTATAGGCAACGCTTTAAGGTTTGCTTTGCTTTGCTTTGCTTTACTTTACTTTGCTTTTCTATTTGAAGATTAATATTCACTTCTATATTATAGCGAACGAGCACGAACTGCAAGATTCTACAAATACACGCGACACACAATCGATCTAATCGAATAGTTTTTTTTTTTATATATAAATATAGAATTTTGTGTATTTTAATTCTGCTAAGAGCTGATATCACATACGCGTGAAAGACGACATAGAAGTGAAGAAGAAGAATTCAACTTTTCACTACTCTTCTATAGTTATCTTGAAGATTAATTTAGTTCGGTTAAAATCTGATTGTTACTTTAATTTTATTTAATTTTATTTTATTTTAAATTATTTTATTTTATCTATTTAATTTAGAAAAAATCATATCAACTACATATCATCTGCCATGTCTCGGCTGACAAATTGTATTCATACTCCATCGAATATGATATCGTACCGTGTTTAATTATTACCCAAAACGAAATAATATGCAAATCTAAAATCGTTTAAAATTCATAATTTTCGCGATTTTATCGATACAATTAACTCCGAGTAATGAGTTTATTGTACTTAAATGATATATCAATACATTATTTAAATCTGTGACGAAGAATTATGAAATTCTGAAATATGTTTATAATTTCTAGAATTATTGATAAACAGCAATTATAAATTGGATATCAAAAGCACCATGAAAATTTCTTACGGTAGATAAAAAAAAAAGTATATACCTATATATAAATAAATAACGAAGGTTGAGAATAAATAAATTATAGTAAAGAAATGATTTTCATAACGGAACACAATTTGGAGATATTATTATATCTAAGTAGATTGCATCGAGAGATTAACATATTTTGCTCCAAATTTCACCTCGAATTGTTATTTCGTTTTCTTATATCCCATATCCCCCACTTCCCAAACCAGCCTTTGTGTCAACGGGTACTTGCTTGTGAAAACAGTCTTCTAAAAACTGTGCCATTGATAAGTAAAGATGTCCCTTCACCCCAGCCAAACTGTGGCTTTCGTCCGGATAGACCTAATAAAAGATAAAATTTATTCACATTTATTTGCATTCATTCGAGGATAACGTCTTATACATTTTCACTCTTCGGATATATATATATATATATATAAATGGGGGAGTGAAAAAGAAAAATAATTTTATATATAATATAAGACAGAATTTTTAGCTTTCTCACTTGCTGACGGAATAATATTCCTTTTTTGGCAAGGTGGCCAGCGAGAGCCATACTTTGTTGAAATTGCACGTTATCATCAGCAGTCCCGTGCACCAAATAATACATTTTATTTCGCAAATGTTCCACCTTTTTGAAAACGTCAGATTCCTCGTAACCCTTGTAATTAGATGTTACATTTGGCGAGCCCATGTATCTCTCGGCATATGCCGAATCTGTATACGATTAAACGTGACAGTGTTAATTACATATGCAGCTATCATCGACGCAAATTCATGTTTAGTGAAAATTATTCCCCCCACTATGTTATGTTTCTTATTAATTTATGAAATTACTAATATTAACCCACCGTAAAGTTTCCACGAAACAACTGGGGCAACACTGATCCCACATTGGAAAACGTTTTGATCAGTTTGAGCCAAGGCTAACGCAGCAACAAATCCTCCATAACTCCATCCCCAAACAGCAACTCTTCGCTTATCCACAAAATGTAGCGAATCTCTTAAGTATCTAAAACAATATATGTATGTAAATTCCCGGGAAAGTAGAAAACTTTAATTTTCAAATCAGCTTTAAAATTTTTCTTTCTTTTTTTATGAATTAATTTATATTCGCTGAAAATTCAGATCTCGAAGTTTTCAGCTTCTCGAAGACCCTTTTTTGTATGTGTATCGTATCGTATATTTTTACTCACTCTGTCACTTCTAGCTGATCCGCAACTTCGACAGATCCCAATCTGTAATATACTTCGTGAAGCAATTGATACCCCTGACCTCCACTACCTCGACCATCAATTTGAGCCACAATTGCTCCTTTACTACTCGCCAGATACGTGTTCCAATCAATTTTAAATTTGTCTGTTACCAGCTGGGATCCGGGAGCTCCGTACCTAAATGTGTAGAGAAGAGCAAGCTAGAATGGACCTGGTTTCGATATCATGAATAGGATTGAAAGTAGGAATGAGATGTTTATATGTATACGTATTTTACGTACACTTGAACGACCATGGGATAACGCGTGATTTCTTCCTCTCGTAAACCAGGCGGCAAATGCAGACGCACTTGGGCGTTATAACCGCCACTTATTTGTACAGGGAACGTCTTTATTTGGGGTAGAGCTATTTTCGATACTCTTTCCTGTAACACAGTATTTCATACGTAGTTTTAACAATTATAAGTTTATTAATGCTTGATTATACGATGTGTGTTATCGAGAGTAAAATGCGAAGAGGACAGATATAATTGAGAAAGAGATAATTTTTGTTCGGTTACTAATTATAATTACCGCTAATTTTCCGAATCTCTTGAAAATTCGTGAAGCTTTTTACACCGTCTCACGGTTAATAACTTATTAGGCTAATTCACTACCCTGCTAAGTAGCATTATTTGCACAAAACTCATCTAAACAAGACGAATGGTGTTTAATTTTGAGGTTCAAAGTTGACAAAGGTTATTTCATATTGAATAATATGAATAGAAACACGTGCGGGTTTAACATAAGGGGGATCATTTCCTATTCACCAACCCTTTTGAGGGATGGTTAGACAAAAACATACGAGCTGGTAAAGAGACGAAGGCACAAAAAGCTCGAGTAATTAATCAAAATGTATAAAATCTGTATACCCAAAACAGAATTCCAAAATTTTAATTTATTGACTAAAATCTATCAATTACTCTGTCGCCTAATTGCTATAATATTATTTTATCAACGGAGAGCCTAATTACACTTAAATGTTGTAGAATTTCGTGCAATTATATTCTGTTCCCTTTATGTTTTTTTTTCTTCCATTTTTCTAAATTTATAAACGAGGTGTTTTTGAGTTTCATTTTTCTACGTACCCGAAGCGCGGTGTTGTTTTGTAGAAGGCCAATAAAGCGTGGCTCTGGCAAGGTAGTTTTGTACAGAGCGACCGTTGGTATACTTGGTCCAAGGCATTCCAATACGAAGTAATCCAATCCAGGAGAAAACACGGCGTTATGATATTGGCAGGCATCCAAATTTTCTGCAAAAATGATATTGCATTGAAGAATAGTTTCTTCCGGTATCGACGCTCCGTAATCTCACCGATTCGGCCCTAATAGATAGCATTCGGTATACAATAAGCCGCATATCAATAAACTGGATTCATGCCCACGTGTTCTTTCGGTGTATGATCAATGTGTTTTCCTAAATTTTTATATATATATCTATATGTATATGTTTTATATCTACACACGTGTGTATGTACTGTGTATCTGTATATACATGATCGAGTAGTATGTATTTCCAGTTTCGGTTTTTTTTTTTTCATCTCAAGTTTACTATAAAAAGCCTCCGGATACTCGAAGAGTTATATGTAGGTACTTATACCTTTACCTTAACTGTATATATGTACATCATTAGTTATGTCGATAAATTGGACATTTTAATGATCAAACGATATGTATTTATTTACAATATATAACATACATATCTCCCCATACACCTTTACATATACGAGATACCTTGCCGAATATATAAATATATACATAATATATATTACATGCAACTCATTGTAGCTTGCTTAATTATTATTATTATTCGAGATTAATTATTTTGGGGAAGTTTTAGCGGAGGGTAGGTAGGTATAGGTATAACCCGCGAGACGTGACCTTTATTTACCATACTTGAATGATTTCCCTTCGTTTATTCTACCCTCATTTTTCTCGCTCACTCAACCGAAATTCTTTTGATTTAGAAATCACAGCGATCGGTCTCTTTTCTTCGCGAATATAAAAACACGGAAGTCAGCAGAGTTTTCAACTAGCCGATCGACAAAAGAATATCACTTTCGTTATAATTAACGTGAATATTATAGGTATAATATACGTCACGTTGCTCATCGGCCACATATAGTTGTAACTTTAAAATATACTTTTCCTGCAGAAATACCGCAATGCTGTAATTGTTAGTAATTTTGAAGCCCTATAAAAATGTATATATTTTAAATTGTAAATTAAAACTTCGTCCTGGAGTTTTATGTTCAATTGTTATTTTATGCACAACCGACTCTCACCGTTTTGGACTATATCCAAATCTCGTTCATCGGTTGAAATTTCGCACAGATCGTATCCTGCAGGCAATATTTCAATGTATCGCTTTTCGTTCAGGTCTTAATATCGTATGAAATTTCCGAAAATTGAATTGATTTATCTCTTTACTTTATGTATCTGCATACGTCAGTACCTACCTTAAAAGACGAAGATAAAGACTGTTGATCGCAAGATGTTATACCAATCAGGCGAGAAGCTAGTTAATTTAATTAACCCATGACAACAATGACGCTATTAAATTTACCTGTTTCCGTACAAGAAAATTATAGTCTCTACACTATCATAAATCTTAATAATTATAATTTACTAAGACATAAATGCCAAATGATTAGATATAATCATTATCAATTTGTTACGATAATATCAAGGATAATGTAGAAGGTTTCTAATTCCGATTATGATTAATTGTTATATGAAACTGAACGGATAGTTTATACAAAATTTACCGTGAAATAATAGTTTGTAAAATTTACAATTTTAATTAAAGTAATATATATATATACGAAATAAGGAATGACGTACCTATTTTTAGCAACTTACAACGCTTTGAAAATCATGGCTTATCAACATTTAGAATGCCGTTACGTATTCACCAGCTTTACACAAATACCAGAATGAACTATTTTGACAGATTTTATTTATTTTTCCGTGTCTAGCCTTCCGTTACGAAATGCTTGATCGCGTGGTGAAGGTAGTATAGGTATGTAACGTGCTGACGTCGGAACTCGGTCACGTAAATTTTTCACGTATTCTCACGTAATTATTTTACCCCAGGGACTATCCTTCAAATGACCCCTGACCTTTGTCCACCGTTTCTAATCGCGTTATCCACTCAGTTTGATACTCGATACGCGTTGCCTGTGACCAATTGTCAATGCATGACTGCGTGTCACTCAAAAGCCCAGTGATTTTTAAAGTAAACTTAAGATGGTATCTCGTTTTCTATATCATCACGCTTGTGCGGAATTTGAAAGAAAAAAAAAATCATCATTATAACGAGGAAAAGCAAGAGCCATCTAGTTTTTCATTTATATATATTATACGGAATTAGCTATCAGTTAAACATGTGGTAGGTATATCTATAGGTTTTTACTTGCGTGTTTGATCTGGCCAAAAATAATTATCATTAATTTAATATTAATTAGATTGTAGAGGAAAGAGTGTACAGAAACTTTAGTGCGTGTTCCATGTAATTTTTGGTTTCTTTGTTTTAAAGAGTTATTATACCTAGTCTGCAAGGGCACACGATAAATATAGTGTTTAAAGCTTACACCATAACAGTTTAAATTTATACAACACCAAAAAACGTGACGGCGGAAAAGTGTTCCGTAACATTTAATGTATAGCATTTTGTGATGACAGGCGTGGAAGATTTATATTTTATAGTTGTTACGTGACTGAAAGTTTTCACCTTTTGCACTTTTAAACGACAGAACGATCGACCCTGAAAAGCTTTTCTCAAAATATTTCATACAAGAATTGTACGGCACGTTTTAACTCAAACTTTCAACTATTACCTAGTCGTTATTTATTTTAATTTATTTTATTTTTTTCTGTTTTCACTAACAATAAGTTTCACATTGTTTACACCTAAAAAAGAAACCTATAGTATTAAGTATGTGTACCTTGCGCGTAATTAAAAATGAAAAACACAGCAGAAATCGAGCAAAAGAAAAATTAAAAACGGCAACAGTATTATAGCGTATAGGAAGAAAAAATAACTAAAAAAAAAAAAAACCATCAGAGACGAGAAAAAAGGATGTAACAACAATGAAGACGAATAAATATTTGGGCAGAAGAATTAAATGAGTGAAACACAGCTGATGATATATAGTATATAATATATCCAATACGAGCATGTCGTTAAATAATTTAATTATATGTATATTGTATCTGTGATGATTGCAGTTATTATCGGCAACAACGAAGCACAAAGGCTGCACAATACAACATGAGTATATAATTATATGTATAATATATTCGTAAAAATTTTTATGTTTTTTTTTTTTTTAATGAAAAAAGAACGGTCGTGCCCACTTGTATGTTGAACATTGAATACCGTTGAAAAAAAATCAATATATAAATAAATAAATAAATAAATAAATGTATACCATGTATATACATATACGTATGTATCTAAGAAGCGCTTTTTTACCATACCATTCCATTATATAAACACATATATAATATAATATATATATATTTGTATATTTTATATATATTATTTCAGCTTATATCTAACAGTAAAGAACTGTACCGTCTCTACCTGATTAACTTGGCCATCGCGTCCGGTACTCCGATCTCGAAGCACCGCTGTCAGGTGCTTAGGATCAGCCAGATGGCAATTAATGGTAATTACAGGGCAGACACAGAAGGGCAGCAGTATTCTGTTATGTCGCCAGGATTCTGGGCGGCCACCGTCAACTACTTCCAACAAAGGCGGCTGTAGAGACTTGCAAACAATGCCGGGTAAAAGAGTCAAGAGTCAATCAATCTATAATCTATAACTCTATAACTCTATAATATCGGTAAAGGGTGTGTGAGTGCCGAGGAGGACTTGCAGTAGATGTCGATAACAAAACTGTTCGTTATAATTTCACTAAAAAAAGAAGTGATCCTTCAACCGATTCCGTCGTTCGAGTAGATATATGTATATCACCACATCAAAGATTCGATGATAACAAGAGGAAGAAGAAGAAGAACAACAATAACCATCGCTGCCAAGGGATCGAATTCGATAAGAGATCATGTCTTTGATCTTTTTCGGCGTTTGGAAAACCTTTTTGTTTTTCGCTACCTCCATAGACTTCAAACTTTAAAGTTAAAGCCTACACCTACAATACCAAGTATAGATGACACCGATTACAAACACTCTTTTACTTTGAAGCTAGTCAAGTGCAGCCTTTGAAAGTTTGAACGCGAACACTCGGGTTCAGTGACACAGCGTGATGATCAGAATTGTGACTAACAAGCTATCGAATGATAAACCCTTCTTTTCCTACAAAATTGAGGATCTCCAAATGACTATAAGATAAAAACTTCATTATCGATTCTGAAGGTACCTAACTAATTTCACTATAATTGGAAGCCTCCTCCACTCTAAGCTGTATAATTTTATTCCAGTAGAGCTCTGAGTTGATTTTCGAGCAGCTTGCTTAAAGAGACGTTGAAGAGTGGTGAAGTGAAATGAAAAGTGCTCATTGCATCTAAGATAGTCATGCCATCAACGAGATATCTTAACTTTAAAAAATGCTATAATTGTAGCGTCTATATACGCATCTACGGTGTTACGTATTGAAACTTCTAGTGATTCGTTGTCAGAGATTGTGTTTTTTTTTTTTTTTTTTAATATAAATTTATAATTATAGATGATTTATCGTGACATGTCATATCATAATCAGAAGTATTTTACGAGTCGATGTTACGCAGTCTTGAAAAAAAAAAAAAAAAATCAGAAAAAATAAGAACAACAAAATAAGCCAAGTAAAGACTTAAAAATAAGAACTGGGGAGGACCGTTCTTGCATGAAAAACTTGTCACAAACGGACGGGACCATCACGGTGAAATTGTCAAAGAAAGACTAATTTCTGCATATAGTAGAATTATAGAAGAAACAGAAGAGAATCTTTATCTATAAATTCTAATTCTATAAAGTATATCTCGCCAAGATTCAGTAAGAAGATATTTAGTAGGATGTGTCCGTGTGTCAATTAATGAGTGCGTCTATTCTAGGTATGTAGTAATTTATTATAAAAGTCTAAAAATCATCTCATAATATGTATATTAAGCAGAAGGTAGAGATCAATAATTATATAAAAGCACTAATCAGGCTAAATCAATTTACGTATCAAACAAAACGAAAATACTTCACACATCTACAGGTATATAATAAGGTATATAAGATATCAAAACGAAATAAGGATTCTGCACGTACGTAATATGAAAAAGGTAACAATTTTACATTATCGATCATATTTAATCACCGGTCAAAATTCAAATATGCATTACGGTTAGAGTAAAACAAAAAAATAAAAAAAAAATAAAAGAATAGAATATCAAAATATATCTACTTACTCGTTGTCGATTTTTTCGAACTATCTCGTCTTCCCGGAGTTTCTAAAGGTTGAACAGCACTGTGGGACTCGGTCAACTCATACTCTGCCCAATCGTTGCTGTCTGGCCACGTGTGATAACCATTATTATTGTTATTATTATTGTTATTATTATTAACACCCGTGTGCTTGCTAGGTCTCTCAGAATTGTATTGAGCTTCAGGATTAGTCACTGGTGAACACGTAATGCAAACTGGAGCATGAAGAGACGAGCCGAGGTGAGGAGGTTGAGAATTTACGCGATATAAGTGTCTTTGTCCGGGATGCGCTTGAGGAATACCGATGAAATATCTGTAATAACGAGACAAAAATATCCCCTTTCAAAAGGCATGATACTTTCATTTTTTTACTTTCATATATACATTTGTTACAAAATTCAACACAGATTTTGTTTTATTTTTTTTTGTTTTTTACTTTTCATCGCCTACGGTGATATAAGAAAAGTATTGGTTTTGGTCGAAAAGTGACTTTTGCTAATTTTAACGAATCTTCACGTTTTCGACTCTCTAGAATCCGAAAACAGGTTTTTAGAAATATTTCGGTCTGTATGTCGGCCTGTTCGACAAATTCGCGTGGTGATCTCGGAAACGGTTCAATGAAAAAATCTGAAATTCACAGGACTTTACAACCAAATGATCGGCATGAAAAATTGCCATGTCTCGTTTAATTTGAACTTCCGATTCTACCGGAAATGAATCGATTTTCGCTGTTTTACTGACAAACTTATACTTTTTTCTCTATATTACCTTTCTAAAATGAAAGAATATATTCTTCCGAGTTGAGAATTTCATATACATAGGGCATTTCTTGCCAATGACACCAAAAAAATTGTAAATATACCCAGATCGAATTAGAATGAATGCACTGTATGAAATTGTTGTTCGTCAATATAGGTATAAGGCATTTTTTTTATGTTAAATTTTCAATTTTAATCTTTTTTTTCGGTTTTGCATTACTTTTTTATACTTTTTTTTCTTTTTGATGAAAAGTACCCCCAAAAACTGTTTTTCCGTCCCGTTTTTCCCTAGTATAATACGATTATCGTATGTTTCTTAACTTACATCGTATTGTTGACCTGATCCCACGCCAGGATACGAATTACTTCGTATCTACCATGAGTCAAAGGGACAACTCTCTTTTTTAAAACATTTGCCAGAACGATGTGCTTGTAGTATCCAGAGGGCCCGTCTCGAACAGGAATTATTGCGACGTAGCTACTTCCGTCTGCTGAAAAAACTGGCGATTCCGGTGGCGTGTCCACCCATCCTCGACCTTCTCCTATGACGCGTTGAATTTCCTGTAAATTATGGATCATCCCGTTTCGGACAGAATACCATTTTCTTATTACATGTACTGAATTCGAAAACTATGTGATGTACGATAATAGGTTTTTTTTTTTTTTTTTGTTATTACAAAATACGAGTAGGTATTACCCTTTCAAACTCACCTGACAATGCCACATGGGACTTTTGCACACTGTAATAATGGACAAATTTTGGGCGCGTGTTAACCACGTGACGCAAACTTCCGTTAACGAGACCCACGAAGCTGTTGTAAAGTAGTGTTCCCTAAAATGGTACTTATTGGATGACTTTTATACTTGGATAGTATAACGATCGCCGAAGTACTACTAAGCCATTGTGTTTTTAAATTATCGGCTCTTTGTCTTTTCGTGTCTTTTGACATTTCAAGCCTTAAAGAGGACGAAGAATCTATTATAAAATCAGAGTGGTGTGACTGAGCTAAATCCAGACCAAAGTCTTGGTATGGAAAGTCAGGAATCGATAGTCCAGCACGCGACGCGGTTATAACTTAACGTGTTAATCGATTCGTTCGCTAGTCATTCTGGAAAATATTTTATCGACATTTATAAGCAAAACCTTTGACTTACACGTGCTCTATCGCAGGTGGGGGCCTCACTGTTCTTGTTCGAATATTTTTCGGGTCAGCCAAATCAGCGACGATCAATTTTATCGAAGGATTCGGTGTTCCTGGCTGCAACAAATTCATCCTTGGTAAATTTTGCTCTTCGGATTAAACTGGGAACAATAAGAACTAAAAGAAAATGTTTCACAATTTCATTTTATTATACGGACGTGACTGTGTACCTACTACAGGTTGTTCTCATTTTATACACGAAGATTCAATTGTTATTTGATTTTATATATATATATATATATTTTTTTTTTTAGATTTTTTGACATTAGTTACCTTAGGGTAACGCAGCGATCGAATATCCGGGTAAAGAGTTTTCGAGCCCTCGCCAAACCACGGTATTCTCATTTCTTGGACAAGAGAATCGTTGAAGGACGCGTATAGCATCAAATGCCCATCTTTAGACATCCATATCGCTTCTGCACTGCGCAATATTTCCTCTGCGCAAAATATACATTTTTATGCAAAATCAGTGAACAAATATTTAGCGATTACATTAGCGAATTCGATATAATTTCATATATGTATAAATATTGGATGCTATGAACCTGCAGGAACTCAAACTCTCGAAGTAATAGAACAGTTTTCAATCCAACAATTCACTCTCCAATAAGAAGAAAAAAAATTAAAAAAACGAATGGAAAGAAAAAAGCTCGTAAAGTTTCAAACTATTCTGCAGCAGCTCTTAACAAAATATAGTTTTATCAGATGATGTTATACCTAGAATAAAACGTCGAAGCTAATCAAAAGCCTCGATGATATACAGGTATATAAATTTATATATGTATTCGAATGATATGTCATATACGTTGATGAAAAAGCTGCCGTCAATCATTCGCGATCTGTGTTGAACATTTCGACTTTTATTGTTTCCCCCATCGAACAATGCACGGGGATTATAAACATTATACCAATTGAATTTTGTTGACTTTATTTGTACCTTCGTACAACCAGTCCGGCAATCCATTTGACAATATTCCTGGTATCGCTGAATTGGTGACGCGGTATCCCGTGTTGCTGAGTGGACTAGGCCGATAATATATATCGTAATCTTGAATCATCACGAGCCCGTGACCCCTCGGTGTCCATTGAGCCAGAAGCAAATATGGATGAGCGTCTATCTCTGGTTGGGGAGTTAGCGGTATTGTTTCTCTAAAATAAAAAGCAAAAAAAATTATAAAAATTTCACCCGATTTTTTTTCTTAACGTGAAATTGAAATAAACGTTACGATTGTATAAGATAATTAGTTGATTAACTTACCCTGTATTTACATCGTAGATATTATACTGTGCGAGATAAGAATGTCGGAATAATTTCTTCACGTTTTGTGCTAGTAGTAGATACTTGTGGTCCGGAGATAGTGAGAATTTCGCTGGATTTAAACGCCTCTGTAAATTTCCAGTGTTATTTACGTAATAATTTATACCGAGATCGTTGAAACAAAAACTACGTCTTTCCATACTCACAAAAGTTGAATTTGGCATAAGGCTGTGCGACGTAATATTTGGATCGGAAGAGTCCAACAGGGATATTCCACCCGACGCGTCCCGGTAACAAATATGGCGTCCGCTTACCCAACTTCCATTAAATAGCAACGGTGATAAATCTCCGGACAAAACCTGACAAAAATTGGCGTATTTAAAAAGCCACGATTACCAGAATCTATAAAGATCAAGCAACGAGTATGATTTCTGTTTGAAACAACTCGTTCCGTCGCTTTAAAATTCCCACGGGACTGCAGAAAGCTACTCTTTCTTTTTTTAACCAGTAGTGGGTTTTTAGGTGACCAGTCCGGTATCGTAACATCATAAAATCGAATTTATGGATGCAGCTTTGGAGTGCAATGAGAATAATTTATACTAGCGTAATGTATGTACATACATACGTACTTTTACTCGTGCGGAATATTATTTGAATATACCCTAAACAGAAAGAAGTTACACGAGGAAGTTCGCAGCGCATAGATTTAGCGCGTTATGATCGTTGAAACTACCGACCTTAATTACATTCCACGCCATCAGGAAAATAAATAAAGAAAACAGTGGATTAGGATGAGGAAAAAAGATCGGTAAGGAAGCCGTGGTAACGTGGCATTGATAAATTAAGATGAAATGTAACAGATTCGACTGGAATGGACTCAGGAAAAGTTGTTCAAATCGATTACACGAGATGAAACACTTTCAGCTCCACAGATCATGACTTGGCGATATTTTAACCCTTCATCAATCAGCACACTCTCGGTCTACAGCTAATGCGAAATGCGAGTAAACGGAGTCTGAAATATATTTATATCCGCAAAAAAAGAGCTGAGAGATATAAGTAAAAGCATTTTATTTCCATACTTGGCGTCGTTCAGTTTTACATTTTTGTCAGAGAAAAAAAAAAAAAAAAAAAATTTTTTTTTTAAATGCAAAATAAAAAAGAAAATATCCTTTCAGGATTAAACAGACAAACTTACCTCTGCCAGACGTAAGCGCGAACCACGAACTCGTGGGCCTTCATCAGGAGGTGTTAACAGTGCGACTGAAGTCACAATCAGAGCAAGAACCGCGATGATTACGAGGAGAGCGATTAAAATACCCCGCCAGTTCCTCTGATTCGGATTAGTCGAAACGAGCTCCTAGTTTCGAAAAAATTACCGGGAATTGTGTGATGAGTTTTGTATCATATACATCACTCGTGTGATTTACCGCATACAATTTATGGCATTTTGTGTTTTGTGTGACCCTACTCACATATTACGTGTGGTAAAAAGTGTAATACAAGTGGATAAGTCTGATCGTGGGTGTAAATGAATGACTGCAGAATCTTTGTAATGTGTTTTATGCGATTATTTAAAACTATGAATTAAGGAAACGGTTTTCAAATGCAAATCATACAAAGGGGTTCGAAATTAGCGAATGAAGAGGACAGATATTTCAAAGTGAAATTTCAAGAGCCGTGTTCTCTTTGAAAGCAATTAATTATCTGACGTCAAAATTCGTCATTCATTATAGAACCGCGATGATTACTCGGAGAGTAATTAAAATAGGAAAGGTTCTTTGACTTGGATTATCCGGAATGAATACCTGGATTAAATAATTTGGCAACACTGATCATGCCTGAACATTGGTATATGTATATTGTAAAATGGGTTTTATCCATCGCCATTCATCATGCAATTCATTAAATTTGCTTTTTGTTCATCTCACGAGCATCAACGGCAGAGTTATAATGTAACGTGTAGTAAGACATTGAAATAATGTGTAAGATGTTAATGCCGTGGAAGATGAATGTTGGAGGGAACGTGCAAAACTGTGAACAGTTTATGAAAATTTCAAGTTTGCATATTTCAAATAAATGGGCTTTGAACCCGTGTCGTGCAAGGAATTAGAAGCATTTTTAACGGACTACTCGAGGAAGAAGAATAAAGTATAATGTTTCGTCGTTGGAAAGTTTTACGAGGCGTACTATTCTCTTTAAAAGCAGCCCGGATTTTTTTGCCACTTTAGTTTAAGAGAGGCCATGATCGTAGTGATTATTGGAAGGCTGAATTTTACCGGGCGTGATTGACGTGATACGTCAGAAGAAAAGTACTTTTTATGTATACGCCATAAAACCGGCCTTGCAAATTACATTTTTTTTAAATGTAAGAAAATTCCTGAATTTTTTTTTTCCAAAACCTTCGAAAAACAACGTTCTCTTTTGTGCTTAACATTCTTTAAGACCAAGTAGGTATGCGTCGATGATGAAAAACGATAATTTTTCGGCTCATTTTCTACCACTACGAAGCTTCAATTCATTTGAATATCACCGTCTGAGTTTACCGAATCGAAACTGAGACCTGGCATAATTAAATTCATTCAACAAAATTTGCCTAACCGCTGTAACTTGTTTACTGTAGCTGGCTTTCACGGCAAACAATAACGTGATCTCTTGGAATGTTTACTCAAAAGTTTATCTCTCGATTCTGTGAAAAAAATCGAATCGCAGAAGTGAATTTTTATAAAAATTGTTCATCGTATAATATATTCGTTGAGATTTAAAAATCAACTAAAATAACCTAAGAAGCTGCAGTGTAGTGTTCGGGTGACTTTTTGTATTATACAAAGGACAGACTCGTTTCGAACCGAATTAAAATAACAGATTAACTTTACCAGATCCTCTTACGTTAATAAGGTAGGTACACCCAACGTCGCAGCTTACATAATAAGCTTATTACAGAATCGTCTCGCCCTGGGGCTACAGTACTTTATTTATTTAAGCTTTGAAAATATTAGCTACCCGATCGTAAATAATAAATTCTCTAATCCCAAAGAGAATAATAAGCAATTATAAACATTCCCGTATTCTGGACCAGGCTCAAATTGAGTTAACAAAAACAGTAAAAATCGAACAATTTTAATATATCTTCATGTACTTTGAAGACCGGAATAAAATTGCAGGAAGTATAATAATCCAACAGCTAATCGTACGGGGTTTAAATTTTTCCCGTCAAATAAATCTGGAAACTCTTCGCAGGGTGAAATTTTACAAGTGAACACCTAAAAGTGAAAATAGAATGAAAGAAAGAAAGAAAGAAAAAAAAAAAACTTTGGTAATAAAAGTTATAGAGGAACCGTGAGGATCGGTGAAGGAAAACCACGAGGAAAAAAAAAACCGACAAGACGCACTGGTACTTGACATTATTACTTCCTCTTCTACCCATAGATACCTAAGACTTACGGGCAAGCTAAGGCAACATCTAATCTTGGCTTAACCACCAGCTACCCTCTTGCGTGTATATACTTATAGTGAAAGGCAAAAGCCTCACCTCCCAGCAACCGACTTAAACTCCGGTGGCAGTCAGCTGCTGCTTGAATCGATAGCTGCTCGGTGCGCCTAGCAAAGCATGCAGGTCAAACGGTCGACACTTCATCCCCATATAAAAAAAGCGCACGTGTTTAGCCCCGCCACCCGCGAATGTAGTTATAATATACTAATATATCTCTATACCTAATATATAAATATAAATATAATATAAATATTCTGCATTCATTAGGCTAAACTTTCAATGAAATAAAAAAGGATCCGTTATTCTTTCCCACGTCTGGAGGTGTATATAAGTATACGTTCTACATCGGTATAATATGTAATTTATTGTAGAGACAGGAAAAACTGTGTACTATATCGATCGTGTAAAAACGCGGGACATTTAGGCTCCGCGAGTTTCTAGAGACTCTGTTGCGGGTAATTAGAAGAACCGTAATAAAGACATTAAAAATAGCTCGAAATAACGACTGAAAAAATTTTTTCTTATTTTTTTATAAGATAGAAACTGGGTCTATAAAGGAAACTTAGTCGTTTAGAGATCGGCTATTTTACGCGTAAAAATATTCAGTGTAATCAACACGGATTATGAAATTGTTTCGTCTGATTTATACGGCCAAATTAAAACTCGAGGTTTAGCCTATATTTAGCGCAGTATACGATGTGAAAAGAATGTAAAAATAAGATGTACGAAATTGCAGAAATCTCAATGCATAATATACAATTGTATTACGAAAATTATACTCGCATCTATCTGACTTACGGTTAAACTCAAAGCTATAAAAAGAAATCGAAATAAACTGCGCGAAAATACACATAATACGTAAATAATAATGAGCTTCTCGATATGGAATTTGTATTAAAAATTTATCCAAATTTCCGATTCACTATTCCGCATGAATATCAGTATCGACTGTTCCCTTTACTGTGAATAAAAAAAAGGGAGGGAAATATAAAAATTACTTCAAACTCTATGTATAAACGAGTGATGATAGTATCTTAGGCGATGGGTCGATCACGGTTTCGTCACGATCGGATCAGTCACGAATGGGAAATTTAAAAAGATAAATGGGTGCAATTTAATATCACGTGCCATCATATTATACAGATCATTTTCAGCCCTTCATTTCCTTCCTATTTTTCTCTTATTCCAATCAAAGATGGAACCAAGTCACGGTCGTAAATTTGATCATTTCTGAACTTAATGCATCCAAGGTACGTTTACGACCTCACAGTCTTCAATCTCTCTGCTGCCGATAGGTGTGTGTGTGTGTGTGTGTGTGTGTGTGTGTGTGTGTACAACTTGTAACTCCGAAGTTTGTAAGTTCGTACAGAGTAAAGTAATTTTTATGAGAGTGTAGCTATTTATTTCTATTTTTAAAACGCGTGGAGTTCTATTCAATGAAAATATTGCAATAATTAAAAATGTATTGGGATCGAATGCTACGCTTGTATTCCGATACTTGCTTTAATTAGTTTCTCAGCGCCTCGATTTACGAATGTGATATAGGTATGTAATATAATTTCCAAGTGAAATGGTAGACAAGCGAATTCCGAGCCATTAAAAAGACGTCTTATTAATTGACGTTATTAATTGCTCGTATTTCGTCAGTAACAAGTTTTATTGGATCGTTAATTTCAAGTAAGCGAAATGAAAGCGCACTTTCCTCCTGATTAAATGTGGCAATTGGAAAGTTCTTTTCAAAAGGGAAATTCGATGTGATAATAAAGGCGATATTTATGTGCCAGGTAATTAATATCACTACACAAATTCATCTCGCTGTGCTACTATATCCACGTGCCATAATTTGAAAAGCAACAATATATGTAAGCTTTCTGAAAGCTTCTCATTATAATTATAAACGTAAACAAAACTCAGATTAAAAACAAACAAAAAAAAAAAACTGTTGGATTGCTCGATTCATTCCTCTGTACAATCGAATGTATATAGATACGAGAACTGTAATCCTATACTACGATAAGCGGAAGCAAAATTGAGTTGATAATTGATCTAAAAAAATAAATCCATGCATCAACGAGTTAACATGCTGCTAATATCTGTCATCCGGGGACTGGGACAAATCGAGAAATGAGTTGTACGAAAGTTACGATATAGTAAATGTCACATGGACTTGTTACATATGTGAAGATGAGCTGAAATATTTGTTCTGTTGTTCGCATGTATAGAAAATATAGTGTGTAGACGATTTAGTTTTAAAGATAAAACGTGCGACAAGAGGTAAAAAATCAACTAACGTTACAAATGGTGAATGTATATATGTATATCGTTGTGGATTGAGAATGTTTTTTTAGTCAAATTGTTTTAACACGGAGTTTGAAGAATATTACCTCGTCGTCGAAATTATTATCTGGGTCTGCCATTAGCGAGGCAAATGTAGTTCAATTTCTGTTACAATATGCGATTTATAACTTAATTGCACGGACTTTGGTGGTGGTAAAGTTTACGTGGGGACCGAACCACCCACGGAGTACGAGGAGCCTTGGCTACTGGGGAACCGAGTCCGTAGTGATGCTGCGAGAGTGGAGGCTGCGCGTTGCCCGAGATGCGCGTTCCCATCTCGAAAATCTCATGGTACAAGCAATATACAGGTAGGATATCTGCACCCACGAGAAGGGAGGGTCGGTAATAATAACAACAGAGTGATTACGGCGACTACAACAATAATACAAATTACAAGAGCAACAATAAATTATGGCCACAACAGCGATAACGATATTGACAAAAAGCTGAAGTTTTATACAGTGATATGTACCAGTTTAAAAATAATTAGGGTGCACGGAAGGTATTGAAAGAAAGCGACCCTAGTCACCACGATTGAGTTAGTAAGTTTCTGAATAAATTGATAAATAAATATTTATCAGTTATATATGTATATGTTTCACTGCACGATTCTCTGCAATGTATAATATAGGGTTGGTTAGACTCTAAACTGTTCGTTGTTTGCTTTACTTTAGCCTGACGAGGAGTGTTCCGCGTAGCGACTGTAACTTTTATGTTTTGTGTGAGCTGAATGTGTATGAGAGTTTTCGTGTGGTTTTATGTATTAGTCAGAATGTTTCGAGCGGATTCGATATAGAAGTAACCGCGTAATTGTCGCGATTCTGCGCCGACGCGCAAACCAGGTCGAACGTCGAATTCTTACGATCAACGAGAATCAAGTCGAGTTCAACTCATGATGACGTAACGATTTTGAATATTTCTTCTTTAGTAACAAATTCATTACACTTCAATATTAGACGAAGTTCACAACTTCTGGGAACATGAAACAGTAACACTCTGAATAAATAGGCCTTATCAAACCACTGAAAAGTTTCTGGTATTTTTTGCAAAAGTAAATGATAGCCAAATCTGTAGACAAATTCATCGCCGAGCTCTAGTAATGCTGAATTCAAAGCATTAATAGCTTCTGCCCGGTATTTTTTTGTTCAGACTTTGTGCTTCATTAATATCGATCAACTTGTGTAACGTAGAAGCGATTAAAACCCATGAAACTGTCTCAATGATACAAGTATCATCTTGTCGGCGATTAGACGAGATTTAAAATTTCCCCGCTGGAACAATCCGCGCATGACTATACCCGGACCATAGACATAGAGCATGGACTGCGCACTTCCTATACTGCCTATGGTAATGCAAAGAGTGAGAGAGAAGGAACAACCGCGTGTTGTATATCTGCCTCTCTCTAAGCATTTGACGTTGTTGGCTAGAAAGAGATAGATTTGGCCGCGTGTTGTTTCTTTCTCTTTCTATGAAGTGAGCGATTCTCGGCCCGAATGCGCAGTCCATGCTCTATGTCTATGATCCGGACATAAGTTGCCCATTGTCCACTACAGCGCAGATAAGTTAGACAAGTAACATCTATACGTGTCATGCAAGACTAGAGTGAGAATAAAATGTGGACATTCTACAGTGACGTCACGTGATTGTGGACAACTACAAGTTGTCCACAACCCGACCAATGACTTACGTTCGTGCATATAGTCCATGCTCATTGCGTCAGCAGGGAGGACCCCGCACGAACTTTGAAAATTCGGGAAACCCCCTGAAATCGTAGCAGCTCGCCGGAGAATCCATTGTTCAGAATTCAGACTTCACAGTGCAAGTTCAACCGACTCTTGGCGAGGTTGAGCTAAAAATAATAAATAGTTTAGTAGGAAGAATGTAAGCGAATTGGAAAGGACGTGTATTATTAAACAGTAATATTTGATTTACTTTACGCGCTTATAGACGTATCTAAAATAAAATGAGTGGTTCGCATTCGAAGTATCGTTGGACCGCTGGTACGTACACTAATTTCGCTCTTATGGCTATGGACTCATCTCCTAATTATCTATGTGATTATTTTTAATGAATCCTTACCTCTTACAAATATTTTAATTACCAGCTATTGTAGTGTGCCATAACATAATATACATACACCTACGAATAAAGTATTGTCGCCTAAACTCGCGATAATAAAGAGTTATTTTTAGAATTATACGTGTGTGACTCATTCCATGAATACTATAATGTGTATAAAACAGCGGAATTTATGATAAAATGTTTGATATCTTTACACACGCGGCGGCACTCCGCCCGAGCTGACCGCAAGCCGCTGTCAGAAACAATCAGTTTGATTGCTTTGAAATTTTTACACAATACTTTTTAGATATATCATCTACAATGCAGCTTTTTTTCGACCATAGAGGAAGTTATGGTGAGCCGATGAAAAAAATCCGTATTTTTCACCGAAATTTCACGAGAAAAATCGTCATTCAGAAATGAAAAAAAATCAATTAATCGCAAGAATCGTACGCTACATTGCAGATAACGTATCTAAAAGTACTGTGTATAAATTTCAAAGCAATTGGACCGATAGTTTCTGATATCGACTGGTGATCAGCTCGTGCAGAGGACCTCTGCAAAAATTCTTGCAGCACCACCATTTCTTAATATTTTTGTCTAAAAATTATTCGAAACATTCTTGAAGCCGTGTTGTTGAAAAATAAAAATATTTCGTTTTATACTTTCAAGTTTATGAAATTGTTTAGAATTTTATACTCATTCTTCAAGTGGTCCGGGTGGCCAGACCCTTTAAGCAAGCTTTAGGCATAGGAACCAATTAAGTTTACCAGAACAATAGTATGCGTCGCTCAAACGATATCTTTGTACACTTTCCGACCTATACCAAGAGGCTTTCCACAAAATGCTGAATAGATATGAACACAAGCAATTTTCGAGCATTAACTGATAACACACTACATGTTATTACTATGTGTAGCTGGCAATGAATCTACCAATTGGAGAAATTCAAACAGAGATAAAAACACAGAGCAGAATGCAGATGCTTCAGAAGTTGGCATCCAGAGACACTTTCAAAGAAGATCACCATTCGGGGAGCAATCGTAAGTTCTAAATTATTAAATATCCATCTTAACTAATGAGGATTTGAAACTCAAAAAATTACTGGAAACTGCATACATGGGAAGTCAAGCAACTCTCATCTGTTTTAGCGTTTAGCAACTGTACTTCATACTATAGTAAGAGCTTCAAACCGAATCTTAGTCAGATGGTGGCACCGACACTTTTTTTAACCGTCAACCTTGGGAACTTATGCCCCACCTTCAACCCTTTTGTTCTAGGCACATTATACATTTTTATAAACATACTCACATAAAGTTGTGTTTTACTGTGGTATGCTTTTTATCAGGAGTGATAACCATATTAAGAAGAAATAGAAAAAGATAACATTGTGTTCGTTAATTTGTAGGTCTCGACACCATGGAATTTACCAAAGCAGGGGCAGGAGTTCTAATAATCGAGCTTCTAGCCGAGGTCGATACAACACGCAGCCAACTAATAGCTTTTCCCAATCTAGGTATTATTGGAGAAACATTCCTTCATATTCTCATAATTATAATTATCCCTTGTGACCATGAAATTGAATATGAATTTTTTTCAGTAATCGCCAACACATGCCTTACGCCTCCAGAAATACTCGCCGCGACTATAGTCGTGATCATTATAGTATACAATACTTTGATTCCTCTCGTCTGGAACAGTTGAGTCAAATGAATAGTGACAATCTGGTAACTACATTGACAAAGCAGAAGACAGAATTCGAACAATTTTTGAATGGTACCTTTACATCGGACTCACTAGTAATGACACTTAGTGTCTTGGCGAACCTTTGCAGAGGTAATTTTACTGGAAGTCTAACGAGTATACTTAGCCGTGCCTGTTCCGAGACGTTTCTGAAGAGCTTGGAAACTTATATGATGCAATTGTGTTTTGAGACTGAATCAGACACTAAAAATTTTAACAAACTTTACTGGAACAACAGAAACGGGTTCTGGCACAATTTGATAGAAATTTTTCAGAATATGATTTATCTATTACCTAGCAAAGCTCGGGATGAATTAACAGGGATTCTAGGCAAGACAAACCGTATTATAACGAACATCGAAAACAACCAGGATTACATGATCGATGGGGAGGTCAAAGTTGCTGTTTTAAATATGTCCGATTTTTTGCAAGAACAATTAAAGAAGTTCGAGACAAGAGCCGCGATTCGGGAGATAAAATTTGAAGAACTAGATGATGGCCCACCTGAAGACTTTAGGACTTTGAGTGTTACACCAACAATAGAGGATATGTTTAATAGCAATCCTTTTATCAGAGCCAATAAGGTCAAAGAGGCATATAATTCGGTGGAACATTATTTAGACGTACAGTTTCGTTTACTACGTGAAGACTTCATATCTCCATTGCGTGATGGCTTGAAAGAATATTTGAATGAATCTGGTCAACGTCGGAACAAAAACCTTCGTATTTATAGAAAAGTTAGATTTGTATTTCAAACAACAGCAGAACTCCATTCTGGTTGCACAATTTTCTTTGGAATTAAGAACTGGAATTGGAAAGATTCAAGAAGACTTATGTTTGGTGGGTTGTTATGCCTAAGCAAAGATAATTTCAAAACTATCTTGTTTGCCACAGTCGCCAACCGTAATGAAAAAGATCTGTGTGAAGGAATACTTGTAATTAAGCCCTGCGATGGAACTGAGATTACTCGAGATTTCTATGAGCATGAATTTGTTATGCTAGAATCGAAATTATACTTTGAGCCATATTCTGTAGTATTGAATGCCATGCGTGATATGAATGAACACAATTTTCCAATGAAACATTATTTGGTTGATGCTGATACTTCCACATTTCGACCTCGTTACCTGAATGTGGAAGAGACTGAACTGCGTTACAGAAATTATCGATTACCTGTAGCAGCAGGTAAAGAATGGCCGTCAGCAGAGGACCTTGAATTAGATGAAATGCAATATCGAGCCTTTAAATGTGCAGTTACTCAAGACTTTGCAGTCATCCAAGGACCACCTGGAACGGGAAAAACCTTTCTTGCTTTGCAAATAATTCGCACAATGTTGTTTAACGCCGAGCACTGGAGAAAATATGGGCCTATTGTCGTTGTATGCTTAACAAACCATGCTCTTGATCAATTTCTCAACGGTGTCTTGGAATACACAGATTCTATTGTTCGCATTGGTACTCGATCGAAAAATCCGAAATTAGAGCGGTGCACACTAAAAAATCGACGTCAGAATTTTCAATCGACTCTACAAAATTTTGATGATGATGACGATGATAACTGGGCGCAGACAAGAGCTGCACAACAGAATATGTATTATGCAAAACGCGAATTGGACTATAATTTACGGGAACTTGCTGAAACTTTTAAGTTAATCCAGGACCTCACTAAAGAAAATGCTATCATCCCTTTACAACGGCTGAAAAAATATTGTGATGACCCTATGTTACATGATCTCGACACTGATCACACACTGCTCGAATGGCTCATTGGAATCAAGTTTCCCAATGAGAGTTCAATGTATTTAGTTGATGCAATGGGTGAGATCTGGCAGCATCAATTGTTTAGACATATGTTAATACAGGAACGGTATATTACTGATGTTCTATTGCCTTTGACGTGTATAGACGACCTAATAGCTAAAATTAATGGACAAATAGATCTCTGTAGAAATGACACAGAAGGACTACATGAGCTCCCATTTGATCCGACTAATGAATGGGAATATGATATTTATGAACTTGGTGTACTGCGGTCAATTTTACAGGTATGTAAAATATTTATTTTATCTCAACACAGGCCCTAATAAAAAACGACATTTATAAAAGTTTGAAACCTGTTCACAAATTCGAAATTGAACTGATGAAATGAAAACATTCCATCATCAAGTCAAGTTTGAATTAGTATATTGAAATAACGATATTCATGATTGGTGGTACGTTGTTTACCATCTGTTTTTGCAGATGATCAAAACTTTACTTTGCAAATAATGGTGTAATATTTTTGTCAAAGTGATTTCACAGCACCGAACAGCTATACAGAATATTATCTAATAGGACTGAAGGAGGTTTTTTTAAAATTCTAATTTCATCCCTTTTTAAGGCAAAGTTTTAACGTGAATAACTTTTTGTGAGTTATTAGCAAAATTTGGCTCAACATCCATTGGTGAATATGAACAACCAAGGCCGTTATCAAAATCTGCAGTGGCAGACCTACTGGCAATGGATAACAGTCAGTTATGATAATGCGGTACGGGCCTTAGCTAAGCTTCAAAGAGAGTGTGATGAGTTAGCCGAAGAATTAAACGTAGCTAAACAAATTGTTGATCTGGAGATACTGCGTGGACACAAAGTTATCGGGCTTACCACGACAGCTGCGGCTAGATTGCATGGATCTTTGCGCGCTCCGGGTGCCCCAATAGGTAAGTAATCTGTAGATAGAATAAACTTTGCATCATTAAGTCCTAAAATAATGAAATTAAGTTTCTCAATCCAATAGTAAAAGTCAAATAGAAATTTGTAAATCTTGTAACCGGTTCTCTAATAATTATTTTACTTATTTAGTACTGGTAGAAGAGGCTGCTGAAATTCTTGAAGCTCACGTAGTTTGCTCTTTGACTAAAAGTTGCCAACACATAATCCTGATTGGTGATCACAAACAACTTCGGCCAAAAGCAGCTGTTCACGAATTGGGTACTAAATACAACTTGAACATATCTTTATTTGAAAGAATGGTCAATATTAGGGGAAATTATACACAATTGGCGAACCAACATCGAATGCGACCAGGAATTGCCAAATTGATCTCTCCATCGATTTACGAAACGCTTTACAATCACGAATCTGTGTGTGAATATCCCGATGTCAAAGGATTAGTTAAAAATCTATTCTTCTTGCATCACACTCACGAAGAAGTCAGCTTTGATCAGAACGAAGACACTTGGACAAACCCACACGAAGCTGAATTTTTGGTTGCATTTGCTCGGCATTTAGTGTTACAAGGGTATGCCGTATCAGAAATTACTATACTCTGCACTTACGCCGGTCAGTTATTCACACTGATGCAGGTAAAAGCACATTTGACAAATTCGTGCAATTATTCTTTAAAGAGCAATACTTTCCATAAGTAAAGTTCTAGCTTTGAAAGATGAAACATTATTGAATATTTTCAAAATAAATTGTAAATTTGCAGGAGAAAGATTATTATCCAATACTTCGAGACTTGCGCGTAACAACAATCGATAACTACCAGGGTGAAGAAAATAAGATAATCCTTCTTTCACTGGTACGTAATAATGAAGAAGGAAATGTTGGATTTCTTAGGGAAGAAAATCGGGTTTGTGTGGCATTATCGCGTGCTCGTGAAGGTCTTTATGTAATGGGAAACATGGATAATCTTACGACTAAAAATCACATATGGCCGAAGATCAAACAGGTTTTGGAAGACGATAATGCGATCGGTAATTCTCTCGAATTGCGGTGTCAGATTCACTGTGAAGAAATAACAAGGGTTAGCTTTTATTTTTTACTAATTATTTTTCACAAATAATGACCGAAAAATTTATCTTTCATTATCGGTAGGTACTGTTCTGATGATATAATAATAAGTATGAAGTTGAACAAAATATATAATCAGCAATAAATTCTTTATAAATCGGCAATATCACATTACGATCTAACCAGGTTTCGATTACAGGTACAAAACGCAATAGATTTTCAAAAAAGTCCAGAGGGAGGCTGCTTGAAGAAATGCGATGCAAAATTGCCTTGTGGACACAGTTGTCTAAGCGTATGCCATATTTCGGATCAGGAGCATGAAGAATATAAGTGTCCTCAACCATGTGTTGAAACTTGCCCAAGAAGTCATCCTTGTCCACTTACATGTTCACAAAATTGTCAACCCTGCCTTGTAATTGATGATCGAGAACTGAAATGTGGTCATACTGTGTCAGTCCCATGTTGGGCAGATTCTAACACATTTCCATGTCCTGTTAAGGTATGTTTATACCAAGTGAATTGCTATAGAAAATTCTTGTAATGTTACTACTCTAAGATAGCGTTATTGTTTCAACCTGATCGGCCAGCTCATTTGCCACTATTTAGAAAAATAGCAGTAGATTTCAATTCTGGTTTCTATAGGAATAGAAATCTTTTTTTTTTGAATGTATGAATGAATGAATTTTGAATTTATATGCTCGAAACTTTTAGGTCAATGCTGTCTTGCCTGATTGCAACCACACAGTTGTAAAACCATGTTACAAGACTATCACAGATTATCCATGCTCACATCCTTGTGATATCAGAGTACCATGTGGTCACTCTTGTGTATTAAATTGCCATGTGAATAACGACCCTGATCATCTGAAGGTATATTGTTTATAATTTTGTATACTTTTGGAGTTTATATCAGAATATATTATTTTCGGAAAGAGACAATTCGTTTTTCAACAGCTGATAGTACTTTGATTTTTTTTTTAGTACAAGTGCAAGAAGGATTGTACAAAAAATAATCTCAACTGTACCATGGATCATGCATGCAGCAAACAATGTGGCGAGGAATGCACTTTATGTGAGTTCACAAGGAAGAAAGAACGCTCTTGTGGACACTATTTTGATTGCAAGTGTAGTCAAGATGTGGAAGAAATTATATGCGTTAAACCATGCAAACGGCGGATGGACTGCGGTCACATCTGTCAACTAACATGTGATGTAATTTGTGGAAAATGTAAAAAAGAAGTGAGTGTAAATTCCAATATTCTATTCCGTTCCAATTGTGTTGTAATAATTTTAGAAACCTTTTTGCATTTGCATAACTTCGAACAAAAATTTACCGCAGATAATTTGAATGTATAAATTAATAAAATGTATAAAATGTCAGGTGGAGAAAATAAGCTCTTGTGGCCATATGATAAAAGTAAGATGTGACGAAGAAGCAACACCTTCCAAGTGTAGCGGTAATTGCAAACGAAAATTACCTTGTGGACATCTTTGTACAGCCAAATGTAAAGATCCCTGCATTAATGTGTGCAAAATGATGACAACCCAAACTAATCCTGGACTATGTGGTCATGTATTCTCTGTGCCTTGTTACATGCAAGATTCTGGTGAGTTGTTCGTTATTTATGATTTAGAGAAACGTAAGACAATACGAAGACTTAGTTGTGTTATTTTTTTTTGTTCAAATTTGTACTTTACAACAATTCTGATTGTTCCTTAGCTGCTGTTGCAGTTAGAAACCGGTCTAATATTTTTATGTATGACACTGTCTATACTGCATGAGCCACAAATGTTACTTTTCATAATCACTAATTTTGTATTATTCTTCAACAAAATAAAAGATCCACAAAAATTATTGAGGTACTGTAAAGAACCGTGCAAGGCTGAACTAGCCTGTGGTCACATGTGCAAGGGCAACTGTGGAATCTGCAAACAAGGACGCATACACATGCCTTGCGGTGAAAATTGTGGCAACATTCTCATTTGTGGTCATGGGTAAGATATCTATCCGTTTGTTTTTAACTAGATAAATTGTAAATCAAAATATGTACGACTAAATTGAAGAGGTCCATAAATTTATTACAAGTATGAAATATCTCATTGATCACTTTACTAGAACATCAAACTGTACTCAATGTAAACTACAAGCAATATCAAGTTAATACATTTTTCAGATGTGGAGTTCCGTGTAGACAAGAATGTCCTCCTTGCAAAAAGGCTTGCGAAGTTAAATGCCGCCATAATAGATGTAACAAAAAATGCGGAGAGCCCTGTACACTATGCAAGGTAAGATTACAATCAATTAAATACCAAGGGTATCACGAAATTAGAATTCATATGAAAGATCAGACATTGTAGACAAAGGATTTAGATGTACACTTTCAAACCCTTTGTATATCCATCTTCCCACTGTTTATTATAAAATTTCATAATCTTAACAATCCAGCATTTTTGTTGCCATATTCTATTCCTATAGTATTCTTGAAACCTTTTTCACTCACCCGTGAAGTGCAACTAAATTAATCAGACAATCTTCAATGATAGGAAAAATGTGACTGGGCATGCCCACACTTGAAATGTACCAAACGATGCTTCGAGTTATGTGACAGAGAGCCATGTAACAAACCATGTTGGAAAGATTTGAAATGTGGCCATCCCTGTGTCGGCTTTTGCGGTGAACCATGCCCGAAGTTGTGCCGAATTTGTCACGCGGAAGAACTGACGGAAGTTTTCCTTGGTCATGAAGATGAACCTGAAGCAAGGTAAAAATGTAGTCACATGAACAATTCGTGGTCTTGATTTGATTAGAAATACTATAAACAACGTAGTGGTCTAATTCGTAATAAGTGCTGATTGAAAATTTTATATTATGGCAGATTCGTATTACTAGAAGATTGCGGACATTGCATAGAGAGTCAGGGGCTCTTGGAGTGGTTAAAAACTTGCGGAAAATCAGTTCAAATGAAAACTTGCCCACGCTGCAAAACATTTATAACCAAATGCATGCGGATAATGAACCAAATCAAAACAGATGTGAAGGATGTGCAACGAATAAAGAGAAAAATATTTGGGGATCAAACGCAGTTGCAGAATGAGCAACAACTACTTTTTAAAGAAATACAACTCATGGCAAACAACCCAGTTCTAAAAAGTAAACATATCAATAAATAAATACTCTATTTTGTTGATGTAGAGAAAATTGCCAGCATAATCATCTTCGATTTTTATGTCCTTTCAAAGGCTGCAGAGTTGTTTCTAATTCCGCTGACATTTTGAAACATGAAAGTTAGTTTATGTATCTACCCTGAATTGTTATTCAAAATTTAGTTCATTACAAGTTAGTTCTTAGCAACCAAACTCATAGATTAAAAATTAACAAAAAAATAAACAAACAATTATCAATGCTTCAAGATATTGACAAACCATTTATTGGTCAGTTTTCAGCGAATTGAAAAATTTTTTGGATACCTTGCGACCGACAGTACTCCCTGTGACGAAGAAAAAGAAACGACAGGTGTTGGATGCACGAGCAATTGAAGCTACAAAAATTACACTTAATATCTTGCAGCAGATAATTGAAAAATTGAAGAATATAGATCACACAGTTGAAATCTATCCATGGCTAAAAGATCAAATCGTTATGCTTGTGCAATCGCTTTCTGTCAGGGGGCAGATTACTAATCAAGAAATCAATGACATTGAACCAGAACTACAACGATTACATTACATGGTAAGATACAATTGAACACAACATAGTGTAAATCTTTATTCAATAAAAAAAGTATGATGGAATATGTGACGTATACATATTTGAATACATATTTCTCGAATACTTTACAGGCAGAAATATGTAAAATGAATTTGGAAACAGTGTTTGAAAACAGCGACTCTGTGGAACATGAAATATCGTTTATAACTGTGATTGAGAAGCTCACAAGCATTGAAAAGTTTACTGAAACAAGAGAACTCGAAATTAAGAAAGAAGTAACTCGGCTTGCACCATTATTGGAATTGAAGAAAGCTATAATTATAGATGCTGAACGAAAGATGATTGTTAAAGCAATGGGTTTCAGACAGGGTCACTGGTTCAAGTGTCCTAACGGACACATTTATTCAATAGGAGACTGCGGCGGTGCAATGGTGGAGAGCAAATGTTACGAGTGTAAAGCTTCCATTGGTGGCGGATCGCATCGTTTACGAAGTGATAACTCATTGGCAACTGAAATGGATGGTGCTAGTCGTCCGGCCTGGCCAGGCTCAATGTAGAATATAATTATATTATATCATTAATAGGCACTATTCTCAGTATCGTATCTTCCGTTATTAATCAATATTTTAACGAATCATAATCATTCATTTTAAAAGTATACACATGAAATAACTACATACTTAGTAAACTTAAGGCGTTAATATTAGACATTTTTTTTCTTCTTTCAACTAAAAGAATCTATTATCTAGATACTTAATTTACTACTAAATGTAACCCTGACATTATAAAATATGTCCGTTGTACTCACTGATAATTATTGTTGAAATAAAACCACTCTAATTATGTATATTACATCTCAACTTATTTCTATTCTGATTATCAAACATCGCCGAAATTGAGAAGTGCTCCTGCTATTTTTAATTTGGGCGCAACGATATGTAAGTGAATACATGTACTCTATAAATATTTATTCATTTATATTATATCAGTTCTCAGTTTAATACTATTGATGACATAAGTTTGGGCAGCGGAAACGTAAAGTTGCTGACCTATATGCTGATAGTTTCTGATAATTTTTTAATTAACCCTAAAAATCTGTGTGAGCTAATTGTTTAGTCATTATCGGTAATTGAAAAATAACTTACATGTTAGGATGAAGCCTGACACAGGCATCTGAAATCACTAGAATTGAAGTCAATTAGAGTTGTTTGGAATCAAATTTCACCTTTAATATCGAATGTCTAATTGAATTCAATAGTCTGTTTGAACTTGGACTTATCGGAAGTCTAAAAGTAGAAGTGTGGAAATAAATCATTAGCCAAGTTGTAAAATAGTTGAGAAAAGGTCATTTTTTGCTATAAAAGTAGCTAAGGAAAGGTGAGCAACTACGAGCCCTGGAATTAGCAAAAAGTAGAGATATCCCCAGAAAATGCTATTGCCTAGAAGTTGAATAAGTGTGAAAATTGTACAGTCAAAATTATATATTGTCTTGTGAGATTAACTTTATTTTTAAACTAAAAATCGAAATTAACACAATTATAAAACTTAGAATTAGCTGCAAGCAGAACAAAGTAGTCTTGAAAGAGTATACTAAAAATAATTGATATGATACGTAGATACAACCAGTGCAGATAGTTTTTCTCTAACATAACTAATAACAGTACTAACCATTTGCTTATCAACATAAATTTCAAACACATTTATTTCTATTTATTTAATTAGTACTACTCCATAACTCTCCTGAATTGTTAATGCCAGATTCAATAGAAAATCTGCGATAGCTAGAGAAACGATGTAGCAGCAGTGAGCTGTTTCCAAAACCGCATTCGGTCTACAAGGAAATCGTGTCTCATTTCGAGTGTTGTATCAGGACCATTTCCTATTTGAAGATAATTGTCCCGGGAAGAGTATGGCTCCCAAACCACGGTGCCATTTTGATTGGAGGTACTTGGCGTTCTGGAAAGACAATGCACCATTCGATATTCTACCGCAGGTACTGTCATTGTACAGTTCAGTCTGATTCCTTTAGTTTTAAACTTACCCATTAATCGCAAAGGAAGTCCAAAGCTGGACCATAATTTCCACCATATCCCAATCACTCTGACTAAATTTCCAGCCTAGGGGCCCAAATTGAGTGTCTGGTCCAGGAAGAAGATAAAGAAGTTCGTCACCGTGTGCTACACCCCAATTCGTCGTAGAACCACCACTAAAAAAGTAGCTGTAGCTGACGGTGCCACGGTATTCAAAGGAGCCAAAATACTGAGGATTCTTGGCGTGAATCATCTGTTGCTGTACCGCAGTGTATCCAGGATAGATAAAAAAGCAGTCGCCTATGAGTTGTGTCAAGTTATTCAGCAGCTAAAATAAGTACAATTCATTACATGCCAATCGAGGTAAAAACTTCATTTGTTAACTTAATTGGAACACCTACTAGGCTTCGGTTGGCTGACAAATCGTTCAAATAGTATGATTTCAAGGCTGCACTGTAGGCTGCCACATCATCAACTAATACATCATATTGGAACATAGCAGGCAAGGCAATATCGAGGTTGTCCAAGAAATCCTCGAACAAATCTGGTTTCTCGTAGAATACTGAAAAAAATAAAAATAAAAGCATAATTAAGAATAGAAAGATTGAGTTTGATGGAAGGACAAGCAATTTGTATCTTGCTAAGTTGTAGCATTCCATGTTTGTATATACATACCAAGATTGCGCTTTATGACTGTTTCAAAAAAACCTTTGATATTTGATTTTGTTGTGTTGATATTTACCTACACTCCCAACAAGTCCTTCGTCGCGAACAATATGGGTTATCGAAGGCAGATCTCGTATTTTCCTAGCGGCAAACAGGTTTGAAGGCTTATCGGTAAGTAATGCTCCTTCCAGATCTGGTTCGACAATCGGGCCCCAGGTAACTATCGGAAATGTTTGCCAGACCAAGAATATAGAGTTTGCATTAACAAGCTGTGACGCATTTAAAGTTCTTAAACATTCAACGAGAGAAGTCGATATGTTGGTTGGACAGCCAAAATGCCTGCCTAATTTTATAGTATGATTGACAGACACTCGTTTGGGTTGCAGGGTCAAGGGATTAAATACTGATCCACTCTCCGTGATGTATCTATGAATGAGACCTAGAGCAAAAATGGATCTCTGAATTCTTTGAAAATATTAATTCTGAAACAACAGTGAGCTAAATCCAAAACAGAAAAGTTTGCGTGATGTGCCTTAATTCCAACAATAAATATCACCATTTGTTAAACTCGATAATGTCAAAACATGAACGTTTATAGCGCCTGAACTTCCCCCAAAAAGGGTGACTTGGTTGGGATCTCCGCCAAAGTACTGGATGTTGTGTTGATTCCATTCCAGAGCGAGAACAAGGTCTTTCAGTGCCCAATTACCAGGTGCAACTTCATCTCCAGTGCTGAGATATCCTAGCACTCCCAATCGATAGTTAGGAATAACAAGAATCACATCCTTGTTCAAAATGAATTCGGGACCCCATCGCTTGGCACTATTGGTTCCTGTTTTATATTGTCCACCGTAGATGAAGACCATAACTGGTAGTAATGTAGAATTTTGACCAGCAGGAAGCTGCAAAGTGAATATGCACGAAGTAATTTTAATGTTTGTGCCTAACTGCCAACGACTTCCACATCAAATCATACAGCAAAAAGTTTTCCAAAAAGTCTTTTATTGTGCAAAGTCTCAATGAAAAATTGTATAAGCTGATGTGAAACTGTAAACTGTAATCTTGAATTGAATAATTGCTATATGCATGGCTGTACTCTTTTGTGAAAAACTACTCATTGATCGTAACAACAGTAACTGAATTGGTTTCGTAAATACATCATCAAGTGAAATATTCAGTATGTTCAACCTGTGGTGTATACATGTTAAGATATAGACAGTCCTCATTTCCAACATATACATCACCAACGAGCTGAGGACACTCGTTAGATTCGTTGCTGCCATCTAAAGTCCCAATCCAAGGATTTGCTGGTACAGGTGCCCTGAACCTTGAATGTGAAAAAAAAGGAAAATATATTCTATATATTTACTTTGTCCATCAATTTCATTGAATAATTGAAAAATGACTCGAGAGCAGCATCATTATTATCAGCAGGCATATAACTTTACCAAAAATAACAGATCAACATAGCAAATCAATTCTAGCAACTAATAAAAAAATTTTAACCAACTAACTCGTTGGCACTCAAAGAGTTGCCAAACTGAAGCTTTTCACCATCGTTGAAAATAAACCTGTTTGTATTATATTCTTGTGTCTGTTCAACTAGTCTGACTTATAGCAAACCTCAGATTTCCAACTGGTGGTTTAGCGAATGGAATCCCCTTGAAGCCAAAGAATTTTCTATTGTGGTGAGTGACCATGTTAACACCTAGAACTGTTCCCTGGGGTATGGTAACTTCCGGACGCATACCATTGTTCACGTTTGCGATCAATTTACCACAATAAGCCTTGTGGCAATTACTCAGTAAGAAAAGCACCAGCGGGCAAATGCTTGCGATAGTAGATGAAAGAGAGACCATAGTGTGTATTGATATGAACACTGTTTGCTAATGAACTGTCCCTCTAAATAATCCTGTATAATTTGATTCCTCTTATGTAAGTGAAATATGTGACTTGCAAATGATGGAATGGTTGTCCCGGCGTAAAACCATATGACCCTCATCAACCTTTTGTGATTAGATACATGCCCTGTATCGATTGTGCAAGCTGCTAGTGATTAATAAAGCCTATGGTTTTAATGCTATCCTTCAAATGCCTAAGGGATCTATTCTGATATTGCTCCAACAGAATATGCTGCTAGGATATAGTAGGGGAGGCTTTATGGATCCAATGTGCAGTATTTTAATTTATGAACTCTTTCTTCCAGTATTGCTTACGTTTAAATCTCTTCATCAGTAGAATCTCTTCATTAGTAGAAGTACATTTGAATTTAAAACTGATGTTCTGTTAATACGATTTAACAAAAAATTAAATTATTTCCCAAGGAAATAAATCTAAAAAAATTTTGAATAACTAGAGCTATAAGATTCCTTAGATTTCTTCTGATTTTCTACAACCTATTTCTTTTGGTAGTATCATAAAACTGCAGGAAAAAAATCTCAATTCTTTAAACTTAGTGTTTCATACTTTAGTACGTACTACGCCACACTTCATGATTTAAACTTGGTTGAAAAATAAACAATGTGCCAACTCAAGTAATCTTCCACAATAAAATAAACAGAACCTTGATCCCGTAAGTGACTACAGATATAGATAGAGCTAATCACAGTTTGCTAATGACACATGTTATCTTACAATTAACTACAGTATACATAGTATAATTGTATCAGTAACTGATATACTCATTTATAAATATCTTGCGTTGCAGCCATTGAATATAATCATTGAGTTGAGAAATGCTTAGAATTTTGAAACCATGTTGAAGAAATCAAATTTATAGTAGCGTTGTGGGACAGACGTGGAGGTTTTTAAACTTGGTTTATTGAAAACTGCGCTTTACATTAAACAGGATTCAATGACTTCACTGATTTCCACGTGCCTATAATAAGTCGTCAATAATGTACAGAGTGGTGTTTTGGCAATACTTTTTTATACTCAGAAGAGTCTATAGATTAAAAGTTTATTTATTTATAAAATAAAAGTCTATGATATTTCAGAGTACCAGAAGTGAATTGAAAGTAGCTACAATTATTGCTATCTGATGCCTTGTCAAGAGTAAATATCATATGTTTGTTGAACAAAGATCCAAACATCTCTGTACAACAAATGTTAGGAAAAAGGAATTCTCGTATTTTCGCTGTATTTTCCTAAATATTTGATCAAAATTAAATTTTCATTTGTAGTACGGCTCGGAAAATAACCACCTTCATTCGAAATACATGGTTCAAGTAGTATGCGAATTATTGGCGAATTACGGATTTTCTTCTTCTTCTTGAAGAACTGAAGAAGTCGGCACACTCAACAGGACAACGGTTTTACCGCGGGCATTTTCGTTAGTAGGGAAAGTGGGCCTGAGGATTAAACAGCGTCTGAACTTACCGACTGAAATAACTTTCCAGTATATCTATAGTGTGCAAATATAGTTATTTCGGTCGACAAATTCAGACACTGTTCCACTGATCTCATTCTGTGGCGCCGACGATAATGTTGTCTCTTTCTATCATGTTCAAATCAGAGCTTCTGCGCAAGTCAACATGTGGCACTTGCGTAGAACATTTACACGTATAATAATGTTTTGAAGGTTAAGATTAAATCGACGATTCGCTCATACGTTTCGTATTATTAGTACATTGGCTAAAAATATTTTATAAACTCATTCACGTTCAAGCACAAATTATATCTCAATCTTAAGGTTAGATATTTTTAAAACCCGCCAATTCGCCATTACTATCGCAGCTGCGCAGAACATGTTAATTTGATTGTAAAGAAGCGAGTTAGAGATATATTCTGTTTCTCTTAGTTCTTAACCCCTCCACTTATAGGAATTAGCGGTAGAAGTATTACATATATGGAGTAAAGGCAGATTCTGTTTCTCTTAGTTCCTAACCCCGCCGCTTATGGACAAGCGCTTAAAGGACGGTTTACAATTGTCCGTAGCCGTAACCCTACTCCGTGTAGACGGTGTAGACAAACATATGATATGAATTAATAATATTATTGAACGAAATAAAAAAAAAATAAAAATAGAAAGGGATAAAGGCTGTACCGTACGGAGATTGTAGATGAGCCTGGAATTTTTAGGGAAACTAAAACGTTACTGAAGCGGTTACGGTTACGGACATTTTAAACCGTCCTTTACTTAGCGGCAAGCGTGGAATAAAAATAAGAAGTTAAAATTAATAGAGTTAACAGTAATTCTAAATAATTAAAATTATATATAAACCTTAACACGAGGCTAGCTACATTTCGCAAGGAGATAAGCCGTGGGATTTTAAAAAAAATAACTGCTTGGCCACATTCCTACGGGAGATAAGCATTAAAAAAAGGAGAAGAGCGCGGAACTGCAATTCAAAAAAGATAAAGGCAGAAGACAAGACTCGGCCACGTTCGAACGCAAATGCAATGATTTAACACGCCTTAAAAGGCTGGATTTTCACGGAAGCAAATTACTGCGACAGCAAAATACTGCTGCAGCGCTACGCTGCGGCAGCGAAAAACTGCCCGTAAAAATGCGCCCGCAGCGGCAGCAATAACGCTGCACGTCAAGCGTGCGCAAGCGCGCGTAATTGATCATGAGTTGATCACTGGTTCAACTTACGCGCGCTTGACGTGCAGTGTTTTGCTGCCGCTGCGGGTGCATTTTCACGGACAGTTTTTCGCTATCGCAGCGTGGCGCTGCGGCAGTATTTTGCTGTCGCAGTAATTTGCTTCAGTGAAAATCCAGCCAACGGCATAACTTTGAACAAAATCTGTCAACACATCACTGCGTTTGTGATTACGCCCGCGTTTGCGATCGAGCGTGGCAAAATGGTGGCAAACCCAGGAATTTGTTTCTCATCATCTCAGAACGAACGCAGACTGGGGGTTCCCCTGAATGTCTAACGCATACACAGCTCGCGGAATAGTTGGTTATGTTTTGTCAAACGAATATAACCGAGTGTCTTATGTAATTCTTTTAACTTCGTTGGTCGTTTGATAGTTCAAATAATGCCATGCAAACAGTAAAATATATCGGAGAGTTTGTTCGTCATCAGAAGTTCAAGTTATTTAATCGTTTATGAAAAAAACTAACCCACAATGCATAGATCGAAATTTGTCATCAACCGTCCCTCCTCTGGTATGTAAATTATACATGCATACATACTGCTTTTTCCTACAGTATCATATCTTTATCAAATCTCGTATCGTACAGTATCATATCTTTATCAAATTTATATCAAATATTCCTAGGTGCACAAAATCTGGCTCATTTGTCTCCCAACAGTGAGAAAATTATACGATCAAAAATATAAAATTCTCCAATAAGTTCTTCCATTTTTACATGTCTAAAACGAAATCAACACAGCCCATCTTTTAGTCTGATATCTTCAATAGAAAATACTGTGTCCCTAATCTGTAAACATTATTTTATTATTAACAAACTTTTTTATTTCGCAATTTTAATATGTACAATGTAATTACGCCATTACATTTGCATACACTGATTACTTTGCTATAGATAAAAATCGACATGAAACCTATGAAAAACATAATAACTCAACATCATTGCCAATTGGTACGGGTCAAACAAAAAAACCAGCTTTCAAAAATCGGTAAGTCTCTTTCGAAAAACAATCTGAAATATAATATCATGGACTTAAACAGGTGTTTTACAATGAAATTTGTGTCTTACTGATATTTAACAGTTTATAAACTTGCTAGGTATCATCCATATCAGCGAAATGATGAAAGAGATGAGAATCATCGACAATTCCAAAACAGTGATCAGGATAATTGGCAATATTTTACTTTTACTCGCTTGAAGAAGCTGAGCACAATTAATAGTGATGACTGTGTTGCTGAGTTAGACGGGAAAAAGGATCAGTTTGACCAGTTATTAAATAACGTTTTTCGACCAGATCTTTTGGTACTTACTATCCGAGTCTTGAATAATATTTGTCAAGCTAATTTCACAGAAATTGTGACTAGCATACTAAGCCATGCTTGTTCTGCAACGTTCCTAAAAAGCTTGGAAAATTATTTAACAAAACTACCCTTTGAGAGTGACGAAGATAAATCGAACAATGAACTTTATTGGGTAGACAAAAATGGATTCTGGAATAATCTGATGGTGCTTTTTAAGAGAATAACTGAACTTCTTCCTAGCAAAGCTCGCGATGAGTTGGTTACAGTTTTAGGGAAAACAAAATCGATAATAGCTACCATTGAAACAATGCAAGCTTATAAAATCAATGAAATTGTCAAAGATACCATTCTAAAGCTACACAACGAATTATCCGAAGAAATTATCAAATTTAAGGTGATTAAGACGGTCCAAGAGACTTGGGATATTGTGCAAAACTCAGAGGATCCCCCTGAAGATTTTAGAACCTTGAGCGTTATACCGACTATTCAAGACTTGAGTGATAATAATCCTTTTATTAGGCCTTGTAAACTAGGAGGAGCTTATGATTCAGTAGAACACTACTTGGACGTTCAGTTTCGTTTATTACGTGAAGATTTTATTGCCCCTTTGCGAGATGGGATACAAGAATATTTACATGGAGCAAAAAAATACAGAAATACTCAGCTTAGAATTTATAAAAAGGTAGAACTGATGGAACCTGAAGAAGCTGATAACAATGTTGGTGTCATCGCATCATTTGGACAATTGAAACATGTGGACTGGATTTATAGTAAAAGATTTTTATTTGGTGGACTACTCTGTTTGAGTAATGATAATTTCAGCTCCATACTGTTTGCTACTGTAGCAAATCGGGATGAAAAGTTACTTCAGCAAGGAAAGGTCTTGATTCAGCCATGCGAAGAAGATACTGTAATCACTGAAAAATTTTATCACTCAAATTGGGTCATGCTGGAGACCAAGATTTACTTTGAGCCATATCAGGTAGTTCTGAAGGCTATGCGCCATATGAATGACGAAAATTTTCCTATGAAAAAGTATCTGGTCGATGCAAACACATCCATTTCGCTACCCAAATATCTCAAACCTGATGGAGTATATCAGCAAGCAGATGCAGTATTAACATACAAAGGATTTTCGCTGCCGATAGGAGAAAACCAAGCTTGGCCAACACCGGAAAATTTGAAATTAGATGGAACACAATACGAAGCATTCAAGGCTGCTCTTTGTGAGGAATTTGCAGTTATACAGGGTCCTCCGGGAACAGGGAAAACATTTATTGCGCTAGAAATAATTCGTACTTTGCTAGAAAACAAATCATTCTGGAGACATGATGGACCAATTGTCATTGTTTGTTTAACAAATCACGCTCTGGACCAGTTTCTTGAAGGGATTTTAAAACACACAACTTCCATAGTGCGTGTGGGTAGCAGATCGAAAAGTGAAGCTTTATCAAGGTATACGCTTGCCGAAAGACGAAAAAAACTTCCCTCAGCTAGAAAATATGATAGGTCCTTTGCTGTTAAAATTATAAACCGAAAGAAATTCATTGAACAATCCATATTACATAGTACTCAAAGAACTCGCTTAGCTTTGAAGTATTTAACTACAAAAGATGCTGTTGTGCCTCTAAGCCTTCTGCAGGAGTATTGTAATGACGAAAAACTCCATGAGCTGTATGATTATGATGAATTGCTGCGATGGCTATTGGCAGATAACAATGAATCAATGGAAACAGAACTTGAACCTGGGGAAATAAATAGTGACATTTCAATGGACGAATGCTACGAAGAATATAATGATGTGTCTATGGGTTCCAAATCAGAACCCAGTCGTGAAACTAACGCTAATCAGGAGGAACCGCTTATTTTTCTTCTGCAATCCATTGATGAGAGTATTGCATGTGTTCAAGAAAAGATAACTAGGCATTTATATTCTTCGAGAATATGTGATTCTGGACAAGTTGCGCAACTGCAGAGTAAAATGGATGCTTTAAAGTTACAACGAATCGATTTGGAGGTCGGTAGATGAATAAATGAGGTCTTTGAAATATTACCAAAGTTAACATGTTTTTGTATTTGACTCAGAAATAATTACAATAATAATCTTGTCAATCTGTAGCGTAACTTGGCCCAACATCCGCTACTAACATCAGAGCAAGAAATTGTTACCGAAAATACGCACTGGCGATATTATTGGAAGTGGGTTGAAAATTGTCACGAGAATGCAGTGCGGGAATTAAAGGAGTTGGAGAAAGACCATCGTCGGGCAATCTTAGAGCTCGACGAAGCCAGGCAAATGGTTGATTTGGAATTGTTGCAGAAGTACGATATTGTTGGATTCACTACGACATCTGCTGCCAGACTTCATACGTCTTTACGTGCCCTTCGTGCCCCAATTGGTAAAATCAGTTTACCTCTGTTCGAATTTTACTGACATAGATATTTTGTTTATATTTGATAATTTCATTATTTCAGTACTGGTTGAAGAAGCAGCTGAGATTCTTGAATCACACGTTGTTTGCTCACTGACTAAAAGTTGCCAGCATGTTATCCTGATTGGAGATCACAAACAACTGCGACCTAAAGCAGCTGTCTATAACCTGGGCACAAAATACAATTTGAATATATCTCTTTTTGAAAGAATGGTCAACATTAGAGGAAGTTGTACACAGTTGGCACATCAGCATAGAATGCGACCAGAAATTGCCAAACTAATTTGCCCATCCATATACGAAACACTTCACAATCATCAATCTGTGCTTGAATATCCTCCTGTAATGGGTTTAGAAAAAAATGTATTTTTCATAAATCACAGAAACCACGAAATGAATCACGACAACCAAGAGAGCTGGACAAATCCGCACGAAGCCAAGTTTTTAGTAGCATTTGCACGACATTTGATACTGCAAGGCTACAAAAGTACAGAAATTACAATACTCTGCACCTACACTGGTCAACTTTTTACCCTCATCAAGGTATAGGATCTTTTTCTAAATTACGTTGCATAAGTTTATTAAATTTTGTAATTTTCAGGAAAGGAATTATTATTCAATTCTAAACGAAGTACGCGTAACCACAATCGACAACTATCAAGGTGAAGAGAATAAAATTATTCTTCTCTCATTAGTACGCAACAACGAAGAAGGAAACATCGGATTTCTCAAGGAAGAAAATCGAGTTTGTGTAGCATTGTCTCGTGCTCGAGAGGGCCTTTATATTATGGGAAACATGGACAATCTCACTACCAAGAACGATATTTGGCCAAAAATAAAAAATACTTTAGAAGAGTGTAATGCAATAGGTGATTCTCTTGAGTTGCGCTGCAAATTCCATCCAAATAAATTAATAAATGTAAGCATTTTTTTATATTCACATGCTTTACTTGCTATTATTTCATATATGAAGCATTCTCTGTCAACTGAGCCACCCATTTCCATCGAGGTCTAAATAAAAATCTGAAAAAATTCCAGGTTTGGGCACTTGAAAAACTTTTTTGTGAATTTTTTCAGATTTTTTTTGCGGCTGGGTACGAAATTGTGGTCGATTTTTGAAAATTAACTGGTTTTTACTTTATTCAGTACTCAAAGAATTATTTTAATAATTTTTTCATGTTTTCGTACATGGAATTTACCTTCTTTCATCAACTTCCGACTAAAAATAGTTTCACATTTTTCAAATCAATTTCTAAGACTTTTTTGCCTGACAACACGGAAAATTTCATTAATATGTCATTTTCATGTGTTCAGACAACTTTGATTATCATGGAAAAAATTAAAAATATTCCTTATATACATACAATAAGCAAAAAAACTTAACGAAAATGTAGAGTCGATTCTTTCATCCAGAGAAAAATCACAGCTCAGTTAATAGAGTAGGTTCATTCGTAAAGTAAATTTTAGTGTCTTCTACATTAATATTTGTCTGTATATGTATGTATATACAATATTTGGACAACCAAATATTAATGTAAAAAACACTAAAATTTATTTTATGAATGAAACTACTCTATTAACTGAGCTCTGATTTTTTTTCTGAATGAAAGAATTGAATCTTCAATTTCGTTAAGTTTTTTTGTGAATTGTATGCATATATGGACTATTTTAAATTTTTTCCATGATAATCAAAGTTGCCTGAACACATGGAAATGACATTTTAATGAAATTTTTCGTGTTATTTAGGCAAAAAAGTCGGAGAAATTGATTTGAGAAATCTGAAACTATCTTCAGTCGGAAGCTGATGAAAAAAGACAAATCCTATGTATGAAAATTTAAGAAAAATTATTAAAATAATTCTTTGAGTACTAATCAAAGTAAAAAACAGTTATTTTTTTAAAAATCAACCACATTTCCGTACTCAGCTGCCAAAAAAATCTGAAAAAATTCACAAAAAAGTTTTTCAAGTACCCAAACAACTTGGAATTTTTTCGGAACTTTTTTAAACCTTGATATAAATGGGTGGCTGAGTTGACAGAGTATGCTTCACATGTAACATAGAAGTACAATACCCTGGTACTTGATTACACATAAATGATGTTCAAGTCTTTTGGATTTACAAATCGCAGTTTAGCCCTCTGCTTGCATCTCTTAGTATGAAAGATTAACAAATAACAAGTACTGCGTTTGACTTACAGATCAAGAACGTGAGCGATTTTGAACAATGCCCAGAAGGAGGCTGTTTGCAAAAATGCAATACCGATATGCCTTGCGGACATATGTGTACTAGCACTTGCCATATCACCAACAGAGAGCATGTAAACTTCCTTTGTAAGCAGAATTGTGTTAAAACTTGTCGAGACGATCATCCGTGTCCACTTTTGTGTTACCAAGGGTGCAGCCCTTGCAAAGTAACTGTTGATCGTCAACTAAAATGTGGCCATACTGTGCACATTCTCTGTGCTAGAAATTCTGATACATTCGAATGCCCTGTCAAAGTATGTGAAACAATTAATGCCCAAATTTATTTACCTCACCCGTTTATTATTAGTATTATTACTAGTATTATTATTAGTATTATTATTAGTAGTATTAGTATTATTAAGAAATAGATCATCCTTCGTCTATAGCTCTCAAATCTCATTTAAATATAAAAAAATAATAAGTATTTGTTGTATCTGTCCAAGTCATGCTACAGAAGATAATTACGAGTTATTGGAGCCCCTATGTTTACAGCTCATACATATTTTATGATTTCTAGGTAGATGTAATCTTACCCGATTGTAACCATGTTATTCAAAAGGCCTGTTATATGTCCCTTGACAACTTGCCATGTACACATCCATGCAAAATCCGTTTACCATGTGGTCATTCTTGTGAACTGAATTGTCATACTACCAAAGATCCTGACCATCTGCAGGTGTGTAATTATTCATTTCGTTCTATAAATGAGTCAAACTTCCTGGAGTATTCAGTAGGATTAGTGAACTATTTATTATTTACAAGAATTGACGGTTTATTACCATTTTGAAATAAAGAAAGCGGAAGAAAAATTTTTTCTTGAATGAACTTTGATTTCAATTTCAATATTTTATACTCTAATGCTTGGCGTGATTTGTATTTTCTAGTACGTTTGTCGTAAACCCTGTCCAAAAACCAACAGAGAGTGTATGATGGATCATCCATGCAAGCTGCAATGCCATGAGAAATGTATACCATGCCCTGCATTTGTATCAAAAAAACGCTCTTGTGGACATGAACGTATGTCGAAATGCTCTGATGATACAGAGAAAGCAAAATGCTTCAAGATCATGGCATATGAGAAAAGTTGTGGCCACAAATTAATGGTGAGATGCTGGCGGAAGGATGAAAAATGTGAGGAAGAGGTGGGAATAAAATTCAATCAATTTGTGATAAGTTTCATATTTATAAAATCAAATTGCCCTATTACAAAATGCATTTTAGGTAATGAAAACGAGCACATGTGGTCACAAAGTATTAGTAAAATGTTATGAAACGCCCAGTTCATCCCAATGTCGAAGTAAATGCAAACTCAAATTAAAATGTGGGCATCCCTGTACTGCCAGGTGCAAGGACACTTGCATAACAAGATGCAATGCCTTGATTCCTCAAACGAAACCTGGATTATGTGGACATATCATCTCAATCCCTTGTCGTTTGAAAGTAACTGCAGGTGATTATTCCATCAATGGAAAGCTATAACAATGAAAATAAAATTTTAAGAGCTCGAAGCTTTCCCCGGAAATTTGTATGCTTTGACCGCGTGATTTGCGAAGATATAGTCGTGAACATCATTCCTCTTGTTTCAAAAATTACTTAACTTTTAAATTTGAGTTTTGATTTTAATTTTTTGAATTGAAACGTTTCTCTGTAAGTAGATACAGACTCTCCAGGGATACTGCAATACTGTGAGGAACCCTGCAGAGCTGAACTGGCATGTGGCCATATTTGCAAAGGCAATTGTGGGTCCTGTAAACAGGGACGAATACATATGCCTTGCGGGGAACAATGTGGCAATATTTTCATTTGTGGACATAGGTAAATATGATTACCAACCAACTAGTAGGTATTGATTATTATCTTAATTGCTCTATCAATAATTCCATAGCAAGTTGAAGCAAAAACTTTCCAAAGAAATGAACGGTGCTCTATTTCCTAGTATCTAAGCTCCACCGTCACTATTCTAAAGTTGAATCATCACTTTAGACTCAGGTAATTGATATTTCGTAAAGTATTTCTAATGAATTATTTTTCCAGGTGTGAAGTTCCCTGTAGACAGGAGTGTCCACCATGTGCGAAACCATGCCAAGTGAAATGTCGACACAGTAAGTGTAACAAGAAGTGTGGGGAACTCTGTACGCCATGCAAGGTAGATATACATATATGCTGCACAGATCACTGAATAAGATTGAAAAGTAAATTCGTGATTGAACAAAATTCAGAAGATGTATTATTAATATACTTTTTATATTTAATTCGAGTTTCGTTATATTCCGTGATTTCTGAGTACTTTAGTTCATTCTGATCTTAACTTTCAGAATCGTTTCATCTAATATTTTGCTCATTAGTTTGCTATTTATTGTTAATCTTTAGTATAATATAGCTACATATTTTTTATGGCAGGAACAATGTACAGCGAGATGCAGACACGATCGATGTATGAAGCGATGCTTTGAGTTGTGTGCCAGAAAGCCATGTGAGAAACCATGTTTTAGGGTGTTGAAGTGTGGACATAAATGCATTGGCTTTTGCGGTGAGCCATGTCCACAATTGTGCCGAATTTGTGATAAAGAAGAACTGATGAACGAATTTTTTCTTGGTCACGAAGATGAACCGAATGCAAGGTAAAATTATATTTGCTTGAACGATCCTTCTGATCACAAATCTGTTCGAAAAATAGGAGTTCTTCGAAGTGTTATTCAAATGTAAAAACGATAAATCAATTAAGGTAACAAAATTTGATATTCAACAGATTTGTACTCCTAGAAGATTGTGGACATTGTATAGAGAGTAAAGGGCTTTTAACATGGGTATCAAAATGCAACGAGTCAATTCAAGTAAAAACATGTCCACGGTGCAAGACCCCTATAAGCAAATGCATGCGAATATCGAATCAAATTAAAAAAGACTTGAAGGATATTCAACTCGTAAAACAAAAGATATTTGGGGATCAGGTGAAACTACTAGATCAACAATTGCAACTTGTCAAGAAAATAAAAGACATGAAAAACAATCCAGTACTCCATGGTAATAAAATTATAATCTATCTCACTGATATATCTGTTGAGCAATAAGTTTGTTGCATTATAATATGCAAGCCGTATTATCATGCAGTTTGGGAAGATTATGATTGTGATAGAATTGTTATTTTGATTAGACTGATCGAATTATTATTTTTGTATAATACTCTAGAAAGTATTTCATTGAATTCCAATCTCATTTTTTACTAAAATTATTTTATGAAAGCTCTTTGCAAACTCGAGTTTCTATAGAAGTAAGAGTATACTGATGAATTAAGTCCAAAGAAACTAACGAAATAATAACTGATTAGAGTTCAAAGGTACAAAGCTTCTGCAAAACTTACACGAGAGTATGGCCTTAGTGACAAAAAAACAGAGACGGCAAATCGTGCATGCCAGAGCAGCTGAGGCCACTCAAATAGTGTTGGACATCTCACAGGAGATATGCGATAAAGTTGAAAAAATAAAAAATCGTACCGTTCGTTCCTATGAATCTGTAGGAAGCCAAGTAACTATGCTTTTTGCATCACTTCCATCAAGAGGACAGATTTCTAATCAAGAAATTAAGGATATTGAACGTGAACTACAGCGTCTACATTACATGGTAAAATTTCACTTAATAATAAAACAATTATATGTATGACTGATTTTATATGATTTTAGCAAATGTAAAGTTTAATATTTTCCAAAATATGTATGTACATTCTTTCTAATCATAATGAAATAGTACTTCTCGGTCCTAGGCCGTAAAATTGGACTTTACGGTCCAAATGGCGAATGTGCGTCCGAGGATAGGTTGTAAATTTTACTACACTATTTTTTGATATACTGTCTGTAAGGTACGTATTTTGGGACAAGATCCGTACTTTACGGATACGTGTATCAAAAAGAATATTTCTATGTATCAACTAATTGCGTTATTACTCTTTAGATAGAAGTATGCATAATGGAGTCAGAGGCCGACCTCGACCATAGTGAGACCCCTGCAGATCAAGAACCATATGACTTTATAATGAAAAAGCTTCTAAATATTTATGTCGGAAAATTTTCAGAAGCAATAGAAAAAGAAATTGTAAACGATCTGAATGAATTAAAGACATCACACCATGTTAAGGTGGTGTTAAGGAACGAACGGAAGATGATTGTTAAAGTAATGGGCTATAAGCAAGGTCACTGGTACAAGTGTCCCAATGGACACATTTATTCGATAGGAGAGTGCGGCGGTGCCATGGAACAAAGTAAATGTCACGAATGTGGAGCTGCCATTGGTGGCCATTCACATCGTTTGACAAGTGGTAACTCAGTAGCTACAGAAATGGATGGTGCTACACGTCCAGCTTGGCCAGGGGGAAATTAATTTGTCAAATGCTTCTGCATACATAATTACATCTATCAACATTTATGCCTTTGCTGACAATTTAAATATTTGTCGGTATTTATCTATTTCATTTTCCATCCTATCCATCCATTTATCATGATATCAATATTCAGTATTAAGCAAACTTTCAATTATCTACAACGTAAAATAACATATTTTAATTTTATTATGGTAAATTTTTGTTTTACATCGGTTGGCTCTTGGAAGCCATATAAAATTTTATTATTGCAATATCTTTAAGTTCTTTTATGAATATTACACTATTTTGATTATAAAAATAAAAGGTTTTCAATTACCTTTACAAGCTATCATTGTTATCGAGCAAAATATTAAAGATATCTAATGTAGTTCGTAATTGTTTATGAAATAAACTGATTACAAATAAAATTTTATATAAAAATATAAATAAAAAGTTATTTAATTTGTCAAGGGACATTTACACATTGTTCATAATAGTCTTAATAATAAAAATTCATTTTATTCTGTGGATAGATAATAAACATACAGTGGAGTAACGAAGAATAATTTCATCACCTAAGAAATTAAAATTTCTTGAACTCATTTCAAAAACACAAGTTTTCATCTTGAATTTTCATTTTCTGGATTTCAATTCAAATTATTTTCCAACCTTTATTGCTCCCGCATATGGTAATTTGCACTTGCGACGCGGCTCTCTGCAATTGGCCAATATCTGGACAAAGACAATCATCGAAGAACAAAATCGTTGGTTGGAAATGAGTTCTATTCTTTACAATTCAGGTCTTGACAGCGCGCGGCGCGGCTTTAAATCGTACTAAAATCGCGCGCGTGTGTGTGCTGCATACTATCACATGTTCTGGGGGGCGATTCTCGAGTTCATACGAATGTTTACGTATACGAATAAATGCGTATAACCATTTGCGCATGCGAACCAGTCGTCTAGTGTCTACCTTATTCTCGAGTACCCTGCGAATCTATGATCGTATGAGAAACCGTATACGACACGAAATCGGCGTTGCCAGATGTATTCGACCAATCAGAATTATTCATTAATAATTTGGAGGCAAATATGTAAAGGAAGTCAGCTCAATTCAAAAAACGTTCTTTTTCCACAATCGTCTACACTCAACGGTCGGGACGCTTCACGCTTCAGCAAACACGAATCTGCAACAAGATAGTATGTATGTCGTTTTAATATTTATCTTAGCTCAGAAGTAGCCACGAATATCGGATGACTATCATAATTAGTAAATTAGGGGAAAGAATATATTTCAACACGTAAAATCACCCCGAAGAATTCAAGTTTACGCAACCTAACCCATTAATGTCGTAATTTTATTTACAGCATCTCAAAATGGATAAGCGTGCCGGAAATATTACTGGCGAACAGAAAACATTGATGGTATCATTTCTCGAAACCCATCCAGAGCTTGTGTCGTCAAAATTTACTGCGTCTTTTTCATTCAAAGCGGCCCAGACGTTGTGGAAAGAATTGGCGGAGATTTTAAATGCCGTGCCAGGAGCTCGGAAGGATTGGAGCCAGTGGCGAAAGGTTGTTACAAAGCATACCATTTATCAGAATATTTGTTTGTCATTGATATCCGTTTAATACTTGTAGACTTGGCATGACATGCGCACCAAAACCAAATCTAAAAAAGCAGCTCTGACCCGAAGCTGCGATAAAACTGGCGGAGGGCCTGTCTCGAAAGATGTATTGAGTTCGAATGAACAACTAGTGGTTAACCTTATCGGATCCACACCAATTTTCGGAGATCCGTCGACTGAGGAATCTCATGTTGTATTTGTAAGTCATTCAAAAATTCTTTATGTTTACAATTATTCAGAAGATTACCTGTTGTGTATTTAGTTTTAATATATGTTCACTCTATTACAGTCTTTTGAAACAGAAGAAGAAGTAGATTTGATAGACTCTAATGATGGCCAGACATCATCGTTAAATATCGAAAATGATAATCTACATACGTGGCCAATGAAAACAAATATATCACCCAAATCTTGCAGCCGTAAGTCATTTCCAATCATTAGGGAATGGGAGGTTTGAAGGTAAACTGAAAATGTACAATGTACTTTTGTGTTTGACAGAGCTTGCGAGATGCAGTTTAACGGGAAATCGAGTTATCGAGCAAAACCTGTCGCAGCGAAAAGCGGACAGAATTGAAAGTGAGTAGCGAAAAATTCATGATAATCCTTGAAAAATGAACAACCTCAACTTCGTATCCGGTGCCCATTTAAAAAAAGCATTTCTAAAAGAATTACGTTTGACAGAATTGACGAATATTGTATGGTATGTTGAACTGTTTGAATTAAGATGCCCTATTTTTATAGATGCCAGCAAAGACCGATGTACAGCTGGGAAAATTGGTGTCACCAATATATCGTCATCATCAAATAGTGGTACCTGTAATAAAAATAACATTGCCAGTGGTAAGTTCCCGGCATACAGATCTCCGACCAAGATCCAATACAAATCAAAACCAAGTACCTCACAACGTACTACACCTAGTAAGTGTAATTATGTGTTTTGTTCGGTACAGACAATAAACTTTTATCAGCTACAGAAAAACTAAATGAGAGTAATCAGTTATACAGTGATTATGTTGTCACTAATTACATTGTTTTCGAATGTTTTTATAAGGTTCCAAAGTTCGATCACATGTCTCTGGACGGCGTTTGGATGAAACTGTTCAGTACACGAAAGCTATAATGGAATCTGCCATGAACGAGTTGGAAATACGCAAGGCATACTACGGCAAAAAGTTGGAGTTACTCGAACGTGATGTCGTAGCTAAAGAGCAAATTGCAAGAGCCGTCATGAGTTATTGCAGTATACCTGCGCAGGATACTGAAGAGGAATCTGTGACGAATGACGTGGAGTGGCTTGAAGAGTCCCTGCTCGAATAGATTTTTAATTTGAGAATATTGGGATCAAGCTGAGCAAAATTTGCACCGTTAACTTGTGGTTTTTTTTTTCTATTCATAATTTTTGTCACCTGATTACGACAACTTGATGAATTCTTCATCATTTTTCTTCCTCAGCCAAAGGCTAATCTTAGTTTCGTTATTACCCTTCTAGAATGGGTAGATTTTAGGCTCGCAATTTTATTATTATACTTACCTTATATATAATCACCAAAGAGCTATTTTGTGAGTTTACTCTTCGTACCTGATTACGGCTACTTGAGGAATTCTTTATCGTATTCCTTTTTTACCCAAGTGCGAATCTTGGTTTTGTTATTAACCTTCTAGAATGCGTAGATTTTAAGCCCGCAATTTTATTATTATCCTTACCTTATATATAATCACCAAAGAGCTATTTTGTAAGTTTATTCTTTGTACCTGATTACAGCTACTCAAGGAATTCTTCATCGTATTCCTTTCTTAGCCAAGTGCGAATCTTGGTTTTGTTATTACCTTTCTAGAATGCGTAGATCTTAAGCTCGCAATTTTATTATTATGCTTACTTTATATATTATTACCAAAGAACTTTTTGTAAGCCTAACGTTCGTACCTAATTACGTTCCAGAATGAGAAATATTTGATCAATATTGCTAGAACTCTTCCACGCATCTAGTATCGAATTTTTTTTTTTTTTTTCTTACGATATCTAGTTGTCACAAGTATTCTGAGTTTTGCTTGTAAGAACATACACCTCTATATTTTAAGACTTGTAAATAATCATATGTTCGATAATACTAAAAGTGCTGATTTCAATCAGCTATTATAAAAATTACCAAATATACGTAACTGGTATCATTATTTATCGAAGATCACATTACGTGATGTGATAGCTAAACTGAAAAAGCTTATAAATGTTTGTTCTCGTCAATTATAGTACTGGCAGGCGCAATTTTGCCCGTACTTCCGATAATTTTTATACAAGTCTGGGATACAACGAGGAATATGAAAAGATTGAATTTTGCACTTTTATTTTTAACTATCAGACATTTTTATTTACTTTTTGTGTAATATTCAAATATTGTATTTAGTACCAAGCGTTACTGGTCGAGATTGTTATGCTAAGCTATTTCAGTAAATATATATCTGTATAGACACTGAATGCATGATAAATTGAACACTGGGTCTGCAGCTTAATTCAAGCTATCGTGATACTAGTTTTTATTTTATTAAGAATTAAGAGAAATAAAAAAAGGACAAAAAATAAATTAAAAATTAAATATATCTTAGGAAAATTATTAAATAGTAATAACGAGACTTCCAATTAGGTACAGTTTTGTCATTGCCAGTACACAGTATTCAAATACCGATAAAATTGCATCAATTGAAATTCTATCATTATACTCATTGCCAAGGAAAATATTTAATCCAAAACAGTGTTTAGATGTCTTTCGTATATTTTTATGGCATAACAGGGCTAAATAAATTTTATCACAATAAACGTGACTGTGGATATGTCTACACGATACCGTAAAAGTTCATTCAATATCGCGTTAGAAATTGCTCAAGATACAGTTTAAGTTTAAATTTATAAAAATGACTAATAAAACTATCAGACGTGAATTTTGTTGAATGCCTGCTGCCCGTACAAGTGAATTTGATTTGTAAGAAACAAACAAATTTATATTTTATAAACAATATGGGTAAATAATATTACGATAAGGTAGTTTCTGTGTATATTGGGTGCGCCGAGCTTAAAACGGAAATTGATAGTGATTCAAAAATCTCATGATATTGTCATACTGTAAACCAGGACAAAAATGTGTTTGCATAAGCATAAAATACATAATACAAAAAAAAAACACTTTAAGACTTAAGAAACACTCAAAATGCATCGTTCAAAGTGTTATATTTGAATCGTATTAGTAATTATTATTATATGACTAATTGTATGGAGGACAAATTTATTTAGGTACTTCCGCGTAGATTTCGAGCTCGTAATTTTAATATTATACTTACCTTATACACATATTATCACCACAGCACTATTTTGTAAGCTTACTGTTTTATGACTAGTCAAGTAATTCTGTATTATATTTCTTTCCTACACAAGTGTGAATATTGGTAATTATACCTAGATTTTTAACTGTGATTTTGTCATGTATGACTGATAAAAATGGCCACTATTCTAAACTAATAAACATTATGTGAAAGTAAAATGACGTAATTCTTGACTACTAAAAGTATAGAAATAGAATATAGATATTGAACACAATGGTATTTAAGGAGGTAAAAAAATATTACAGAACATAAATTGTAGTGAATGAAGGTTTGATTGCTCAGTGAAAATAATTTCTCAACAATCTTTGTTGAATTCTTCGTGCCTGTCCTAATTCTAGATTAGCACGTCGTGCTATTGCTACATTAGCGGGCTCTACATCGAACATTCCAAAGTCGAATGGATCCTCATGATCTTCCAACTCTGGCACTGGAAGATTCGCATCGACACACATATTATGAAGTACACAACATGCATTGATGATTTTTGAGGCAACATCAGGCGAGTAATGTAATACACGATGTTTCAAAACACAACGAAATCTCATCTTCAAAAGACCATTGCATCGTTCTATGATGGATCGTGTTTTTTTGAAACACTCGTTATACCTCCATTCTGGTGTATCTAGCGCTGGCTCAGCTAGAGGTGTTAATAGCCAAGGCCTCAGAGCATATCCCGAATCCCCTATAGCAAAAGTATATTTTCTGATCACAATCTGTGTGATCTAAAATAATTTGAAATTCAATATGTTTAAATAGTGGATTATTTCACCCAAGAGATAGAAATTCTCGTGTCCACGTGCATGTATATTTTGCAAAACTGGCAAAACGTTTGAATTGTTCCAGATGTAACTATCGTGGCAGCTTCCTGGATACCGAGCATTCACATTGAGAATCCTCATTCTAGAATCACAGATCTGTACCAAAGTAATAATTATGTTTTAGTGTAAGGCTTCGTTTCAAAATAGGTTGAACCCTGCAGTGAAACCAAGAAGTGAATTAATAAGTTTTAACTGTAAGCTCGCAGACAGGTTTGGTTCAACCTCGGACTAGAAAATAAAATGCGATCGAATTAAACTACACTTACCAGCTGCACGTTGATCGAGTGGTACCCTTTTCGATTGACATATACATGTTCAGGGAAGTTTTCATCGTGTGTTTTCGGTGGATATATAGCCACATGTGTGCAATCTATACATCCTGCCACTCCAGGAAATCCATATAGTGCATAAAATCTGCAACAGTTGGTCGTTTTACGTATCCAAAATAGTATTAGGCGATTCTTTTATGTGACCTCTAAAGTGATTTATAAAACGAATGTTGGGCAAGTTTGGACCAAAATTGCAAATCACTTTCAGGTTTAAGGATACCCATATTTCTGTAGGATAAGGGCGGGAAAAACGGGACCCGGGGGGGGGGGGGGGGGGGGGGGGGGAGGTACCCAATTTTACCCGTAAAATAATAAATAAAAATTCATGGCAACTCAAAATTTATTTTGTATATTTCAAATACAAGTAATAAAAAGAAGATTCAGTATATTTAAGTTCACGAAAGTCCAGTATTTCCTTAGCGTGCCCGTTTTGCCCGCCCCGACCCTATTTAGATTTTTTTTTTAAATCATCCTGCATGGTTACTACCATTCGAGCTACTATTCGTTTTTTAATTATTATTTTTGTTTACAAAAATCCATTTTTAAAAGTTATCTAAGCTATTTTTTTCCCAAGTGTTATTACCTGGTCATAGACTTTGAACCAATAAACAGATTTGCATGCTTGATTTGTAAGATGTGTGCAATTTCGTTTATTAAAAAAAAAAAAAACCAAGTTAATGCAGATTAGTCCACATGCAGTTGTAATTTCCTGAAAGTAGTAACACTGAGAAGCAAATATGCTTATAGCTGCAACGAAGACACGTTTTTTTAAGGAAAAATACGTACTGTTTGAATTGGTTCTAGCTAAATTGATCAAAACATTACTTTACAACGCCTATAAATTAAATCCTCACCCGTTACGAATAGATGTAAGCTCTTCCAGATTTCGAGGGAAGTGGATCCACTCGTTCAAAACATCAGGGTGATTGAGGATTGTGGTCACCTCCCGAATACAACGGCTTGCCGATGATTGACTTAATCCGATATTGCAATTGTTGGCCACATCCAGCTGGTAACTACCGCCAGCATAAAAGCGCAATGCACAAAGTGCCTTCGGAAAAATTTGAATAATAGTATCGAATAACATTTATCATCTATTCACACTTACTGCACTGTATAAAAGTCATTATAGCCGGCTAATTAATTCTACCTCTTCATACCTTTGTCTCTGGTTTTAAAGCCGAACTTCGTGATGGAGCTTCACTATATTGTTCAACAATAGCTATCACATTCCGCGCCAATTCTTTATTGAGTCGGAATAACCGACTGAAATGCGAGTTAGGGAGTATAAATGGATTACCGCGAATATATATTTGTCGCCGCCTTCTTGCAGCTAATCTTTCTGCATCCTCTATTATTGCTTGTGCATGAATTTGACGAATTAATCTATTAAAATTCATATCCAAACGAAAAATTACCAAGCTGTTAACCTGTGATTGTTAAACAATTGAATAAAATTCGTGTGCGAATCTAGTTTCCGCATGGTCTATACCCATGCGATGTAAGTCACACGAATATTTTCGAATACGACCGCGCCGCAATCACTCAAGAATACCAACGATAAAAATTCATGCGCAAGTTCCTAGGATGCGTATACGAAAGTTGGTCGTATGGATTCGAGAATCGCCCCCCTGTACGTGTCATGATCATGAGCGAGGTCATTTATTTTTGTGAAAACCTATAAATGACGGTAAGGATATGAGAAAATCCGGGACTTCCCCCCGCTAAATCACTGTGGCGGATGCCATCGCAGCCAGCCATTGAAATATATTTGTTCGTTTGCATTCCGCGAAGGTTTTCGACCGAGTGCAGATACCATCGTTACTTTTTATGTTACAAACATAAAAGTCTACAAAATCATAGTGACTGTTGGGTTTCCCATTAAAATTAAACCTTGAATGGTTTCGCCTTTGGATTTGGGCGTAAATACAATACAATGCATAGGCCTAATCCTGCGATTCCACCGCTGATGCCACCCAACGCTGGTATGTATCATGACAATACACTTCCTTGTCTGTTATACCCGCAACCGTATTTTTTCTAGACATTACAACCTAACGGTCTACCGTGTTTGAAATTGTGCCGATGAAGCAAATATTTTGTAGCAAGTTAACCTCCTAATTACTATATGACACTTTAAGGGTAACAATAAGTTGTTTAAAATATATGATATGATGGCAAAGCCTAAGTCTAAAGCTAATGAATCATAATCGATACTGTTTTTTTTAAACTAAGTCGATAGTTTTAGTCTACGCTCAAAAATACGAGTCAAGATAGTGTCTGTTTGGAGTATAAATAAGCAAAATTTCTTTATATAGATTAATTAGAGCTTGTAGAGTAAGAACAGACTTTAACAAGGATCAGAATATAGCGGTGGTTTCTTTACAGGAAACAATGGCAATCAGAATCGAAGAAATCGTGGAAGAAATGGTAATCCAGGTAATAGGCCATTCAACAACCCTCGGGGTCCAAGAGGCCATGATAACAAGTAAGTATTGTAAAATAATGCAAATTACCCTGTAAAAGCCTGTACACACCATCAGCAGTGAATTTTTTATTGAATGTCTGTGAATGGCGGCAAACGGCACTATAAAAAGGATGTAATATTAAAACTTCGCTGCTGTTTGTTATGTGCAGGATTTGATGTTTCAGTTGATAAGAATCTGATAAGCAAAGATTATTCTGTGTTTAAGCCAATGATCATAAGCCACTAGCACGATATATGAGATACAGATTCATAAGTGCCTTCTTAGTTTTTTGCCTAAAATTTTTTTTTTGCCACATCATATAGTTCCCACAATGAAGTCTTACATATTGATTATTTATTGTGTATTATTTCCAAAGCAATCGGCCGCCTCAACGACAGCAAAATGGGGGTCGTGGTAATAATCGGCGACCCAGTAACAGAGATCACTATAGCGGACGATATTTTAACTTCACCCGTTTAGACGATTTAAGTAAAAAGGATAGTGATGAGGTTGTCAGCACATTAGCTGGAAAAAAGAGTGAATTTGAAGACTTATTGCGTAACGTGAACACACCAGATCTCCTCGTAGTCACACTACGAGTTTTGACCAATGTTTGTCAAGCAAATTTTGCTGAAATTGTAACAAGTGTACTGAGCCATGCGTGTTCTACTAATTTCCTGAGAAGCTTAGAAGCCTATTTGACAAAACTGGCTTTTGAAAGTCCGTTTGAAAAGATGAAGAACAAACTTTACCACGAAGATAAAAACAGATTTTGGTCAAATCTTATAGAGTTCTTTAAAAAAGTCATTGAACTACTTCCCACTAAAGCTCGTGACGAACTAACACCTATTTTACAAAAAATAAACCCCATTTCTGCAACTATTGAAATGAGCCAAGGTTACAAGATCGATGAAAACATCAAAAGCGTTGCTTCAAGTATGCACAAAGAATTAGAAGAAGAAATCCTAAAACTTGAAGAAAGGAATAAGACAAGTGCAACTATTCCTAAAGAACCAGATATCGAAGAAGATCCACCTGAAGACTTCAGGATATTAAGCGTTATACCTACAGTACAGGATTTGTATCATCAAAAGCCATTCATTAGACCTTGTAAGATTAAAGACGCATACGATTCAGTTGAACATTACTTGGATGTACAGTTTCGTTTGTTACGAGAAGATTTTGTGTCCCCCTTGCGAAGCGGGATACAAGAATATCTGCATGGATCGCAAAAACATCGAAACAATGAACTTCGCATTTACAAGAAAGTAACCTTGGTAGCCCCAGAGGTCTCTAAAAATAACGTTGGCATTATGGTGTATTTTGGATTAATGAAACATATAAATTGGTACCGTTCAAAAAGGTTTATCTACGGAGGACTACTACTTCTCAGTAGTGATAATTTCAACACTGTCCTGTTTGCAACGGTTGCTAATCGCGATGAAAAACAGCTTGAGAACGGGTATCTTTTAATAGAACCTTGCGAGGGAACAAGAATTACTCGAGATATGTACAATACTAATTTTGTAATACTAGAATCAAAGATATATTTTGAACCGTATCTGGCAGTGCTGAATGCTATGCAACACATGAACGAACTAAATTTTCCAATGGAAAATTATCTAGTGCATGCAGATATTTCCATCCGGTTGCCTGGATATCTTGAATTCGGTCAAGTTCTAAAATACAAATCCTTTGATCTACATGTTGGGCTAGATGAGTTATGGCCAACTGCTGAAGAGCTAGAATTAGACGAAACACAATTTAATGCATTCAGATGTGCATTAACTCAAGAATTTGCGGTAATCCAAGGACCACCAGGAACAGGGAAAACCTTTATTGCTCTAGAGATAGTTGGTACTTTGTTGAAAAACAAACGTTATTGGGCATTACATGGGCCAATTGTTGTTGTTTGTTTAACAAATCATGCTCTTGATCAATTTCTAGAAGGAATTCTCAAACACACTTCATCCATAGTCCGTGTTGGGAGTAGATCAAAAAGTGAGACTTTAAAACCATATACACTTATGGAAAGACGCAGAACATGCCAATCCCACAGAGGAACTGGGGCAAGTTCAGTAATGTATGAAACAAAACATGAATTAGAAACCATATTGAGTTCTATGGAGAAGGCGCGATTATTTGTTAAACATTTGACCACCCCAGATGCTATTGTGCCCTTGAATTGTCTGACTGAGTATTGCTACGATACGGAATTAAGCAAAATTAAATCCAATGAAGAATTAGTGAACTGGCTCATCGGGATTAACGTTACTCCACATCTAGGAAACGCTGAACCACCTCAACAAATGGGAAATTTAGCTGAAATGATGGATGTAGATAGGCTAGAAGATGATCATAACAGGCTAATGGACGATGAACTCGAACTCAACTACAAATTTCAAGTCGATGATACTTGCAGGCCAATATTTCCTTTGAAAAGTATGGATGAACTGATTGCAAACGTTCGTCAACAAATACATCAATACAGAAATGTGGGTGTAGAAATGCAAGCCCTACCGTTTGATCCAACTTTAGAAATGGAAGAGGATCTCAACACATTAATTGCACAGCAGTTTTCTTTGCAGGTAAGACTAGCGATCACAGTATTAATTGCTTTTATGAATAGAGGTAATTTTAAATAAAATTTTCAACATTATTCAATTGATGTCTGTTGAAACTTTCAGCGTAAACTTGCGCAACACCCAGTATTGAACCAGCCACGCTATCCACCTAATAACATACGCTGGAGATCGTATTGGAAGTGGGTAAAGTTCAGTTATGACAACGCAATGAATAAAATAACTGATTTGGAAACAACTTATCGCCGATTACACTTGAAATTAAATGAAGCTAAGCAACTGGTCGATTTGGCGGTGCTAAAAGAACACAAAATAGTTGGGCTCACCACAGCTGGTGCTGCCAAGCTACACGCATCTTTACGTGCCCTTCGAGCTCCCATAGGTAAATTTAGTTTATGTTCAATCCTGGGAAAGAGTAGAATTTTTGTTAGGGATTCATTGGATAAAAACTGTTTATTCAAATAAAATTTTGGTTCAAACAAAACGGCCGTAATTGGATTTTTAGTACCGTTTTATGTATTTGCCTTGTTTAGTACTGGTGGAAGAAGCGGCAGAAATTCTTGAAGGACACGTTGTTTGTTCGTTGACTAGAGCCTGCCAACACGTAATTTTGATCGGAGATCACAAGCAGCTTAGACCGAAGGCATCAGTCTACCAACTAGGTACAAGGTTTAATTTGAACATATCCCTGTTTGAAAGAATGGTCAACATCAGAGGAGATTGTACGCAGCTGGCACACCAACATCGAATGCGACCACAGATTGCCAAATTAATTACACCTTCCATTTACGAAAAGCTTTATAATCACGAATCGGTACTTGATTACCCTGACGTTAAAGGATTAGAGAAAAACTTATTTTTTCTAAACCACAATAACCGTGAAATTAGTCATAACAACGAAGAAAGTTGGATGAATCAACACGAAGTAGTATTTCTGGTAGCATTCGCAAGACATTTGATAATGCAAGGCTACAGTGGTACAGAAATCACTATACTCTGTACCTACACTGGCCAACTATTTGCACTCATGAAGGTGAATATTCAATTTATTTTGCGAGCATAGCTAGTAAATCAATTAGTAGTTATTTTTTATATTAATTCACAATTTTGCATTTCTGTTCTTTGTTCATTTCAGGAAACAAGTCGTTATGCAATTCTCAAACAGGTGCGTGTTACCACAATCGATAATTATCAGGGAGAAGAAAATCGGATCATTCTGTTGTCTTTGGTTCGTAACAACGGAGAAGGAAACATTGGATTTCTCAAGGAAGAGAATAGAGTCTGTGTAGCATTATCTCGCGCTCGCGAAGGCTTGTATGTTATGGGAAACATGGATGATCTTATGGTGAAAAATACTATTTGGCCGAAAATTAAAGAAGTTTTAGAAAACGAAAATGCAATAGGTGAATCCCTCGAAGTACGGTGTCAGATTCACTGCGAGGAATTAATAAAGGTAACTATTCGTTCTAACAATTAATAAAACAAATAAATCCAGTTATTTCACTGTTATCATAATTCTTCATTCACACAGATACAAACTGCAAACGACTTTCAACAATGTCCGGAGGGTGGCTGTTTGAAGAAATGCGAGGCAGATTTACCTTGTGGACATTCTTGTACCAGCATTTGTCACATATTAGACAGAGAACATAACGAATTTCAATGCAAACAGCCGTGTATTGCAAGTTGTCCGAATGATCATCCTTGTCCATTGAAGTGTTGGCAAGGCTGCAAACCATGTGAAGTAAAAGTTGAACGGCAGCTAAAATGTGGACACACTGTAGAAATGAAATGTTCAACCGACCCGGACACATTTAATTGTTATATTCAGGTATACGTCTAATGAATGTGTGGTAAGAAATACACTATCAGAAGATATGTATAACGGATCATAAATTAGGATAATTTTATAAAAGTTTGTGAAATTGCATGGATAATTGATGATATGACAAAGTTGTTTTTTGTGTTATCAGGTCGATGCCATACTCCCCGATTGCAACCACAATATTAAAAAAACTTGCTCTTGCCCTATCGAAAAATGTGTATGTCCACATCCTTGTGAAAACCGTTTACCATGTGGTCACACTTGTCGGCTAACATGCCATGTCAATGCAGATCCAGATCACATCCAGGTATTTTACGAGTCATTATTTTTATTGTACATACAAGACATTAGTATTATTGAAAAATATACCAGCAGTTATTGAATATCTTAATTTATTTTTATGTCGCAATATGCGTTCTAATTTTATTACTGACAACTACTCAAATCTTTGGTAATACTTCCTGTAAATTTTCATTTTCAGTATCAGTGTTTTAAAGATTGTGCTAAAAATAATATTGACTGTGTTAACAATCACCCGTGTAAGAAACGATGCCATGAGGAATGTGGACCGTGTCCTATAATCATAGAGAAGACACGCTCTTGTGGACATTATTACAAAAAGATTCAATGTTCCGTAAATGTAGAAGAACAGATTTGTCGTAGACCTTGCAAGCGTAAGATGAGTTGCGGTCATAATTGTCAGCTAAAGTGCTTTGAAGTTTGTGGAAACTGTCAAGTAAAAGTAAGTATGATTTTGAACGTGTTTCTTATTGTTTAAAACAAAAATATATTCCTATACCTATATACATATGGAATAATATTCACCTTAGATAATTTATGCTCTATAATTTCTTATTCATTCATTGAACATAATATTCACTAATGTGTGAGCTTAGATCGATTTCGATTGCAGTTTGTCATTGATTTAGTTTTAACAATAATATTGTAGGTAAAAAAAATGAGCTCCTGTGGCCACACGATAGAGGTAAAATGTTACGAAGAAGCAACTCCTTCCAAATGTGGTGATAAATGCAAAAAAATCCTAGCATGTGGTCACCTCTGTATGGCCAAATGCAAAGAGCCATGTACTACAGCTTGCAAGATCATGGTTCCCCAAAATCAGCCTGGACAATGCGGACATATTTTCACAGTACCTTGTCATATGCTAGGAACTGGTAAATATTCGATCAATAGAAATATTCACGAATATTAAAACGTTTGATAGATCAAAACTTAATATTGATTAACATTTTGGCTATTCCTACACCCAGTGAGCTGCTATTCATGAAATAATTCATATTGTTGTGTGAATAGTGAAAATTAAAAATTATTTTAAAAAATCAGTAGATTTTCTATACAGGGGTCTTTTTTACTGATTACTACTGATAATCAGTTGCCATCGTTTCAATTCAGCAAATTTCCTAATGCAATTTTTTTTTATTTTAATTAGCATCAAACTCCGAGTTATTGAAGTATTGTAAAGAACCGTGCAAAACTCAACTATCGTGTACCCATTTTTGCAAAGGAAAATGCGGACAATGCAGGCAAGGACGTATACACATCCCTTGTGCTGAGGCTTGCGGCAACATCCTTATTTGCGGACATAAGTACTTAACGTTTATCCCTCAGCACGTACTAAGTGCTTTGTATATAGCTTAGAAGTTACAGTTTACAAAATGGCAGACCTTACATGAGAATCAGTTGATAACTAGGAGTTGAATTGAATTAACGTGACAAAAAATATTGACAATTTTTACTTTTTTAGGTGCGATGTACCCTGTAGACAGGAATGTCAACCTTGTAAAAAGCCCTGCGAACTCAAATGTCGTCATAGCAAATGTAACAAGAAATGTGGGATACCTTGTACACCTTGCAAAGTAACTACGTGCAAAATTTATCGGTTATTAGCAATGAGAATTAGAAAATTTAATTATTTTCAAATAAGTTATCTACTGACTGAATTTTAGTTAATTTATTTTAGCTGAAAGTCGACAATTGTATTCTGGTTTAGTATATTTGCCAGCTTTCACAGTCTAATCGAAAAGTTGTTCCAAATTTCTTTTTTATCTGCCTCAAAACCCTAGTATATGTTCTGTTATTCACAGGAACCATGTGCATGGGGATGCGAGCACAGAAGGTGCACTAAACGTTGCTCTGAATTATGTAATATAGAACCGTGTGAAGAACCTTGCAAAAAAATGTTGAAATGCAATCATCTGTGCGTTGGTTTTTGTGGTGATCCTTGCCCGCCATTGTGCCGAATTTGCAACGAGGAATTGACAGAAGTTTTCTTTGGTGATGAAGATGAACCAGATGCGAGGTAAGCTTACGCTCTTGAAAGTACCGGCATCAATCGAATCTATGGAAAATTAGTGATCATTTAGATGTGTAAAAAAATACACATTTAAATCACTAATGCATTAGAAAAATTGCTTGCATTTTTACAGATTTGTTTTTCTGGAGGATTGCTCCCATTGCATAGAAAGTAATGCACTTTTAACATGGCTAACTCAATCCAGTGAATCTATCCAAATGAAGACATGTCCTCGCTGTAAAACTCCTATAAGAAAATGTATGAGAATAATGAACCAAATAAAGAAGGATCTAAAAGATGTACTAGACGTTAAAAGAAAAGTATTTGGTAACCAATCACAATTGAAAAAACAACAACTCCAACAACTTCAAACTATACAAGATATGTTTACAGATCGACATGTAGCAGGTATTTTTTATGAAGTACTTTTAACATACGGTTGTAACACAGTATAAAATATGATATAGATCTGTTTCCCGTGGTTTATATGCGATTTCATAATCTGTTTGGAATTATACTGTCAACAGGAAGTGCTTATTGATATTTCCAGGAAATTAAAGTCTATTATTAAACGTTTAGAATTCCAGGAGCTGCGAGTTTTGCTGATAAATTTACGGGACCGAGGAACCCCCGTGAGAGACCAGAAAAGGCAAATTTTGAGTTCACAAGAAGTTGAAGCAGTCAGAATTGTGTTGGATATTCTACATCAAATTCTTGCAATATTGGCACCGATCAAAAATCGTACAGTTTATTCATATCAATTAGTAAAAAATCAAGTTGTCATGCTGATGGAATCAATTCCAATTAGGGGACAAATATCCAATCAAGAACTTGACGATATCCAGCTAGAAATCGAACGTCTCAATTACATGGTAAAGTTAAAAGTGAAAGTTTTAGAACATAACGACGATAGGAAATTTTCAATATTGGATGTTTACTCGTTTGATAAATTAATATGCTTGAGTCTTCGAAGTTTCAATTTAAAAGATTGTGATACCCAGATTCTTAATCTCTCGTAAATATTGTCACTAATGTTTTGTCATTATATAAGTTACTACCAGAATTATTTACTCTAAATATACAATGAACATTCATTTTACAGGCAGAATTTTGCAAAATAGATAGCGAAAAAATAAATGATGGGACAGTACGAGGAATTGAAAAAGATTTTGATGCTGTGATGGTCAAACTTCTAAGAGCCGAAAGGTTCACTAAAGAATTAAAATTAGAAGTTCAATATGGAATGAAGAAGTTAGAGAGTTTCAAAAGTGACCTTCTACTTGAACGGAAGATGATTGTTAAAGCAATGGGCTTCCAAAAAGGTCACTGGTACAAGTGTCCTAACGGACACATTTATTCAATAGCAGACTGCGGCGGTGCAGTGGTGGAGAGCAAATGTTACGAGTGTCAAGCTTCTATTGGTGGTGTATCACATCGTTTACGAAGTGATAATGCAGTGGCAACTGAAATGGATGGAGCCACACATTCTGCTTGGCCAGGAGGGCCCTGATTTTCTATTTTATAAACATGCGATTTTTATACAGAAGTTCAGAATTTATATTTCATTTCTTGCTACTGCAAGGCAATGTGTAATTCTTAACTTAAAAACCTCGAGTTACAGTTTTTCAATTGTAATGGATCCGTTTAAAGTTAGTTGCTGGGATAATTAACGATTCGGAAATACTAAACCGTAGATGTGCCTCATTGCAAGAAGTGAAATTACACTGGAATGTGATAATAGACCAAGCGGATAAGATTTTAGTAATTAAAAAAAATATTCCAAGAAGACGGAAAATATATCGTTATAGATTTTTACTGCCATAATGGTTCTTGTTTCAAAGCAATTTAATCTACTTGAGTACTTAGGATATAATCTACATAATAAAAACTGACTTTTCGAGGAAGGTAAACGCTAGGGGTACCAATTCAAAACTTCTAAGTTTGTGGATTGCGTTCAACCATACCCTATTCGAGCTAACTTTATTCTGTTTGGCGTGGCCAATCGGGGTCTGTGTATCTGGCAGACTACTGTTGTTATTGTATGTTAGTTCGAACAGGGTATAGTTTTAGTATGCCTAGCGTTTACCTTTCTCGAAAGTTACGGTATATCTGTTGATAAACTGATTAAACATTGTTATGAATTTACATATATTCTTTCACAAATAATTATGTGTATGTGCATTTATTGCGTTTTGTATAGGGTAAATCGATTAAATAAATTCTACAAAATGTATAAAATTGAAATTGAAATTTCTGTATTAACAAAAATGACAATTTTTGAACCGCTTTATGTCGCTGCAATAGAAAGCGACCAACGAATTCGCCATAAGAGAACAGTTAGACAGTCTTCCAAGAAATAGTCCAGATCGCAATAAAATGAATATTTGAATTATTTAGAAATTTGAAGCGTGTTTACAGTTCTTGCATCCTGTCGGTTTGTGAATCTACAACAATTGCGGGGAAACCCCCCTTTTCTTTCAAATGATCTATAAATAAATTATAATCCACGACAAACGGGCATAGGTTACTTGTGATGTGTCTGTAACTCAGCCGCTCCAAATGAACTCACCTAGGGTTATAAATTGTGATACTGAATCCAACAAAGATCGTAAGTACATTTACCTAGTAATTATCAAATTATAAATACGGGTTATTCATAGTCTACTATTAATTTTATCAAGCTATGTGTGATGTAACGCACATAACCACAAAATTGGAAACGGAACAATAAACGTTTAAAATAAAGAGCACTATACCTCATTAAGCCGATTTCTTGGAATGCATTTCGATGTCAAAGATCTGTTTCTGTCTCAATACAAAAAATTTCATATGAAAAACATGCCAACAACAAGCGAACAATGTAAATTGTCTCAATCCATACCATATTGCATTTTGCTAGTGTCAATGATATCAGACTGAAAGTTAATATTTATAAACCACAATTGACACTTAACCAATTAACATTATGAGAAATCATTAATATAACAAAAACATGACTCCTACGGGGTTTGTTGAAGTCTCATAATTGCAAACATTATGAATAATTAACAGGTACGTTAGATATGCTTTGATTTAATGTGTATATATATACGTGATTATATATGTGATTCATGCAGGCACGGTAAATTGATGCCTGATGTCGAGACCATTTCCACATCACTCTAGCGGTGAAAATAGCCGCCAAAATCGAGGCAGGCCAAGAGGACAACGAAGGCCATATCGGGGCCAAGGACAAAATTTTCGTCGTCCTGCCCAGGAGAGAAAACACTGTACAACAACATACAACAATGTACAACAACCTCCCGAAACTAATGAAGTACTTGATTGGTGGGATGGAACATTTAAACCTGTGCAACCCGATGAGTACCGAGACCGAAATGATTCACGATCATCTTCACCATTCTCCCAATCATCTCAAGGCCCATACTGTGGACGAAGGTGAGAAAAGATGAATCCCTCTTACTTATACACTTGAATTTTTCCAAAATTTATATAACAAGTTCAAAATACTCTGTCATTACTTTTCTTTCAGAGGTAATGAAAATCGCGGTCGTAATCGGAGAAACTCTAGTGGAAGTACACAATCTAATCACGAAGGCAAACCTCTTTCAAAATATTTCAAATTTCATCAATTGATGATGCTAAGCAAGTTGAATGGAAATAATATAGCTACTGAAATATCAGACAATTCTGACTTCCAAGTCCTCTTAAATAATGAGATGAACAAAGACTTTTTAGTGTTAACACTTCGTATCTTGGCAAAACTTGAGCAAGCTAACTTCACAAGAATTGTGATAAATATCCTCAGCACGGCTTGTCAGTCGAAATTTTTAGAGACTTTAGAAAAGTATTTACTCGAGCTTCCTACACAAACTCGAGATAATATGAAAGTTAATAAATTCTACTGGGAAGATGTTAATCAATTTTGGAATCATTTACATGATTTTTTTCAAACAGTTATTGACTTTGTTCCGCTACAAGCTCATGATAGATTATTGCCAATTTTAGAGTTAACAAAGCGGTACGTAGTTGAGTCTATAAGGACAAAAAAAGATCATGAAATTAACGAAGATGTACAACCTCGTATTCAGATATTATATCATAGATTAAAGAAAAAGGCAAAAAAAGGTGACAAAGACTCTGGAATCGAGGTGTTACAAGATTTCAGGGATTTGAGTATCGTGCCAACTGTTGAAGATCTCTATGACTATAATCCGTATATTAGGCCTTGTAAAATTCACGGTGCCTATGATTCGGTTGACCATTATCTAGATGTTCAATTTCGTTTGTTACGTGAAGACTTCATATGTCCTCTAAGAGCCGGCATTCAAGAATATAAAAGATTGTCAGAAACGAACGTCCGAACATCACAGATATCAGATATCCGGGTTTTTCAAAAGGTGAAATTAATCGGCCCAACTGTAGTGAAGAACAAAATTGGAATTACTATATTTTTCGGCTTGATCTCAAAGATGAATTGGATTCGATCGAAACTTTTCATGTATGGATCTCTTTTGTGTTTAACGAATGATAATTTCAAAAGCGTTCTATTTGCAACTGTTGCCGACCGTGACCCACAGCTTTTAGAAAAAGGCGAATTAATCATAGAGCCTTGTGTAGGAACACAAATCACTCAAGATATGTACAACTACGAGTATGTTATGGTGGAATCAAAAGTATACTTCTTGCCTTACTACCATACCCTTAGTAGCTTACGCTACATAACTGAAAAGGATTTCCCAATGAAACTATACGTAGTAGGTGCAAAATCCAATCTGAAACCACCAAAATATCTTGATCAAAGCATAGTCTATAGATATAAGGGATTTGAGATCCCTGTAATGGATGATAGACGATGGCCAAGTGCCAAACGTCTCGGACTCGATGAATCCCAGTATGAAGCATTTAAATGTGCCCTTCTACAAGAATTGTCGGTGTTACATGGACCACCAGGAACTGGAAAGACATTTATGGCGTTGGAAATAGCCAGCACATTATTAGCCAATTCGTCAAGTTGGTATGATCCGGCACGTCCTACCCCCATGATTGTAGTTTGCTTAACAAATCATGCTTTAGATCAGTTTCTGGAAGGTATTTTATCGCATACAGAGTCCTTGGTTCGTATTGGGGAACAATCCAAAAATCCTAATTTGGCAAAATACAAGCTGAAAACTGTACGTACCAATTACTTCAAAGATGCAAAAAAGAAAGATCGCGCCTGGCAACGTATGACTTACTATCAAAGGCAGCTGAATAAAATACTAATTACACTTGGCAAAACATACTCGGTTCTAAGAGCTTTGACAAGTGATACTTCTGTCGTTTCACCAAATGTATTTCGCCAATACTGCAGTGACCATGAACTGCAAAGCTTATCTCCCAAAGACTTACTCACTAATCTTTTTGGTGCAGAAAGGGCTTCGTTAGCTTTTGGAATAAATGATATTATATCAGATTCTCCACAGTCAGGAGAAAACGATACAAGTGACTCAGATGATGAATATGTAGATGCAGACGATGACTTAGATGTAGCAAGTGTCGTACACGAGAATACTTCAGAGTTTACTTGTTTGGAGATGAGTCATCTGGATGCAGGCATTCAGAAATGTGAAGCAGAAATGTTGAACAGTCAATCTGAAGCTGATAATAATAAAAATCAATGTCTTGGTACTGAATTGAATGAAAAACTTAAGCTATTACGATCGCTGCGAGCCATCCTGCAGGTAAGATTGAGTGATTCGTTTGAGTCGTTCATCGTTATTAAGTAGCAATGATTAACCTATACATATTGCAATGAAAACATTTTCAATGACAAATATTCGAAATCCTAAGACAAGGTTGAGCCACCATCCTCTTCTTGCGAAGAAATCAGCACCAAGGACTTACCTGAAAGATAGAGATTGGGAAATCTATTATCATTGGTTGACAAGCAGTCAAGAAGTAGTAAAAGAACAAATAGTACAGTTGGAAGAAGAATTTCAAGAAATTTCTTGTCAATTGAATGATTTCAAACAAATGACTGATTTAGAAGTGATGCGTAATTCTCTGGTCGTGGGATTGACTACTACAGGTGCAGCCAGGCTACATGAATCCTTGCGTGCTCTCCGGTCTCCTATAGGTAATTCAATCTTTCGTTCATTTGGGATATTCTATTGGATTAGCAATTTTTGAAATACTGATTCAAGCTCTTTGATTGTTTCAGTATTGGTAGAAGAGGCAGCGGAAATTCTTGAGGCTCATGTTATCTGCTCTCTGACTGAACACTGTCAACAAGTAATTCTGATTGGCGACCATAAGCAGCTACGACCAAAACCAGCTACTTATAATTTGGAAATAAATTATAACTTGAATATTTCTCTTTTTGAGAGAATAGTGAAGATGCGGGATAAGTGCACGCAATTAGTTATTCAACATCGAATGCGGCCACAGATTGCTGAATTGATATCCCCATCTATATATGAAAAATTGGAAAACGATATATCTGTATTTAAGTATCCTGCAGTGAAAGGAATGGAGAAAAATATGTTCTTCTTAAATCATAATAATCATGAATTGGGCACCACGGAAAATGAATCTATGTCCAATCCCTTTGAAGTAAAATTTTTGCTCACATTTGCTAAATATTTAATACAACAAGGATATGGGCCAGATGAAATCACTATACTGTGCACGTACAGTGGTCAGTTGTTCAAATTCAAAGAGGTAACGATCTAGTAGGATTATCTTGAACATCTTAAGGAATCAAAGCACAGATTTAGAGCTAATTTGTTTTATTGTATGTAAATTTCAGTCAAAAAAAGGTATGCCAATTCTGCGTGACGTACGTGTAACAACAGTTGATAACTATCAAGGAGAGGAAAATCGAATAATACTGTTGTCATTGGTACGTAACAATCCTGCAGGAAACATTGGCTTTCTAAAAACAGAGAACAGGGTTTGTGTGGCACTGTCGCGTGCTCGTGAAGGACTTTACATCATGGGAAACATGAACAACCTCTTAATGAAAAATGATATTTGGCCCAAGATCAATATAGCCTTAGAAGATAATGATGCTATTGGTGATTGTCTTGTCTTGCAATGCCAAATTCACCCAGATGAATTGACTGAGGTATGCCTTTAATGAATCTGACCAGCTCGAAGCTTAATTATCTATTGATAAGTTATAGAATATACAAAATTACATTGTTTGTAATTATTTATATATATCTAACTACCGTTTAGCCATTAAATTATCATTCAATCAAATCTTCTATTCGATTCTCTATGTCATTTCAGATAAGACGAGCGACAGACTTTAAAAATTCTCCTAATGGAGGATGCTTACGTAAATGTGATGCAGCTTTGCCTTGTGGACATAGTTGCCAGAAACCTTGTCATATTTTAGACAGAGATCACGAGGATTATGATTGCAAAGAACCTTGTCTGAAAAAATGTTCCAACGGCCATTCTTGTAAGTTATTATGTAAAGACGCCTGCAAACCTTGTCAGGAGATCGTCGAAGTGGAATTCAGATGCCATCATTCTGTGTTACTTCCCTGCAGCACAAATCTGAAAGAATATCGATGCATGACTGAGGTATAATATTAAATATAAATATAATATCATCGCCAAAATCAACTTGTTTCTCAAACTATTTCTGAATCCGTATAGGTAGTAAAAGCTGAATTTCAAATTCCCATTCACGAATTTTCTTACACTAATTTAATCTTTCATTCACAGGTAACAGCTTTGTTACGTTGTGGTCACGAAGTTGATAAACCATGTCATCAAGAGTCTTCGACATATCCATGTACTCATATCTGCCAGAAACCGTTACCTTGCGGACATTTGTGTCAAAAAAACTGCCACATCGATGATGATCCTCGTCATCAATGGGTGTGTTTAAACAATGATTAAAATATTACTGGTTTCTCAGAGAATTCTTTTTGATAGAATTTCTGGTTTCTCATACACCAGGTTTCTATAATTACTTTTCTGTACTTTGAATTTTTCAGTATGTGTGTCGAGAAAGATGTAAGAAAACGGCACTTGGTTGCCTAGAATCTCATCTATGTCCAAAGAAGTGTAATGAAGTATGCGGAGCCTGTACCATCAAAGTACCAAAAGAACGTTTCTGTGGCCATATACACAAGGTCGAATGCTCACAGGATGTAAACAGAATAATTTGTACTCAACTTGGAAAACGCGACTTACCATGTGGCCATTCGTGCAGAATAAAATGTAACTTGGCGATTGGGAGATGTGAGCAAATGGTACTTGATATGTAATATTTCATCTATTTTAATTAAATTATACAAAAAATGTAGATACAGATTTGTGTAAGAAAATTTTCCGCCGGCAATATTTGAATCAAATCTCGATAAAACTTTTCCCCGTAATTTTTTAGTTTATTTTACTACAATTCATATTATTTATTCTATTTTATCTTTGTCTACCTTTTTAAAGGCATTTGATTACTATTGCAGGCAGATAAAATTTATGATTATTATTACAGGTTAACAAGATTATTCCTGGCTGTGGTCATGAAGTTACAATTCCTTGTTATGAAAATCCATCACCTACAATTTGTAAGAATAAATGCACTCGCATGCTCAAATGTGGACACCCCTGTACAGCCCAATGTTGCGAACCGTGCGTTAAACAATGTGAATATCCACGACCTTTGCCCAAACCTGCATTATGCCAACATTTGTACCCGGTGCCTTGTTACAAGATAGAAGTTGGTGAGTTCACTTACCTCAAAGGGGTTCTCGATCAGATCAGAGTCAATCTGTTTGGCTTAATTCCATAGTCCCCATGGTAAAAGTAATGTATGGTATTATTTGCAATTCATTCATCATTCATCAGAATGAAATTTCTTTTTGTGTTTTAGGTTTAGCAGAATATGCCGATAGGTTGTTGCAACATTGCACAACACCGTGCGCAACTCTGCTACCTTGTGGTCATACGTGCAGTGGCACTTGTGGATCGTGCAAACAGGGCAGAATTCATCAACCATGTCGTGAACAGTGCAGCAAGATTCTCATCTGTGGCCACAAGTATTATATGTTTATATATCTCCTAATATAGTTATTGTTGATGGCAACCAATGTCTTTCTTGCTTCGTACATAATAAGTGAAAATAATTCTTAATCAGCAAAATCTCACAGAACATGAATTTCATACTAGAATTTCAAAACATGAACTTGTTTTCAAAAAATTTTTTGTTTAATATTACAATTTTTGTTCCGGAACATCTTGTCTATGATTTCATCTTTTGAATCAACTTTTTCGTCGTGTATCACGAAAATTTATTGTTACAGATGCGAATCTCTTTGCAAAGACATATGTCGACCATGTCAAAAAACATGCTCCCTTAGATGTGAGCATACTGATTGTACGAAAAAATGTGGGGTACCTTGTACACCATGTAAGGTGAGAGAACAACAAAGTGTTAATGTCATTTAATTATGAGTGCTAGTTGAACTTACGATTGAAATAAAATACATCTAATCAGAAAAATCTGCAACAAATTAACCATAATAAGAATACTATTTAATGAAGTCCATCAGAAATAACAAATTTGACTGAAGTATGATTAGTTTTGTCCATATTATAATTTTGATTGTTGCTAATCTTGTAGGAACATTTGATGACATAGTTGTTCTTTTTCTTGTAGGAACTCTGTTCTCGGCGATGCAAACATCGTAATTGTACAAAGCAATGCTTTGAAATCTGTGACAGAGATTCCTGTCATGAACCTTGTCCTAAACGTCTAAAGTGTGGGCACCTTTGCATTGGGTTTTGTGGTGAACTGTGCCCACCGCTCTGTCGTATTTGCAACGAGAAGGATCTACCCATCTTTAATAATAATAAAAATAAACCTGATCCACGGTAAGATGATCTCACTGTGGTTAAAAATACGCAAATTTTGAATGAATTATTTGAAATATCTCGAACTTTGTTTCAATTATCGATAAAAAAGAAAAAAAAAAACAGTAATCAAATGCAATAAGGGTGGTAAATATTTTATGGATAACAACAAAGTTCAACCTTTATGAAATAATTCAGACAAACCGGATTCATATTTTGTATTCATTTTTCACAGGTTTGTATATTTGCCAGAGTGCAATCACTGCATCGAAAGTACTTATCTTGATTGGGAATTTCAAAGGAGCTACAGAATTGGTATTAAAGTATGTCCTGTATGCAGAACTCGTATCACAAGTTGTCCACGATATGCAAACCAAATAAAGAAAGAGCGTAAGAACATGGAAATTGTAGATAAAGAGGTGTCCGTTAGACTAAAATGTTTACGAGCTGATCAGCAGAGAGTTTTCAATGATATCAGTCTGATTGAAAATGAGTTTACAACAATTTTTCCAGGTATTTTCCAGTTTATAATACTGTTTACCTCAAAAAGAGGCATAATAAATTGCTTATGAATGATGAGATTCTATTCGCAAATAGTGCCTAAGTACTAATAGTTACATGCATTTACAGCTTTGAATGCTCATAAGAAATTGTTCGAAAGCTTGCGAAAACTTGTAAATCAACGCAAGACCGTAAGTGCCGGATTACTCAAGGATATGAGCACCAAATTGAGAATTACTGGAATGATTTTGACGAAAGTTCTGGAAATACCACGTGACCATCGCAATGTTGATGACTGGCCTGTGGTTGTTAATCAAATGATTATGTTGATGACATCTCTACCGACAAATCAAAACATTTCTCATCAAATGATAGATGATATCAAACATGAATTTCGCAGATTACATTATATGGTAATAAATTGACTTTTAGTTTAATATGACCCACATAGTTTAACAAATATGTAAATTTTGGGGATGTAGATTTCGTGAGTTTGTGGTGAAAATATCATGATTTAATCAATGATCACTTAATTAAAATTACCAAATTGTTTTACAGATTCAACTTTGCAAGTTTGAAACGGATAAAGGACTAAATAAGCAAGAAAATGCACTGCAAGTTGAAATTATTTACTTGGGACTATTGAACCTCAGAAAGTTTACAAACTCTAGAAGCAATGCAATCTACAAACAACTGTTTGAACTCAAAAAGTCACTCAAGTCGTCCATTTCAGTTGATGAATTGAAAGAGTTTACTCTCAAGACAATGGGATTAGAACAAGAAGATTGGTACAAGTGTCCTAATGGTCACATTTACTTAATAAAATGTGAACAATGTCAGATAACGACACCAACTGCACCTATTCAGTCGAAATAGAATGAATAAGTCAGAAATATTGAACTAAGTAAAATAACAAACTGTGCTGATATTTTTGTGCAACTGAGAAGGTGATATGTGACCTACACTAGCCGTTACCTTTGGGAACTTTTGTATCTTTCTCTCAATTAACTTTGTATTGAAATTAATGAATCAGAATATTGTAATATATTAAAACAATAAGAACTGGCTCTAACAATATGGCAGGATAATATTCTGTAGTTCGCAGATTTCTCTGTGAGAATTCCTTGATTGTGATGCAAACAGAGCAATTTACCAATCACTTATTTTGTAACTATGTATCGTTCACTGCCTCTAATTTTTGTATAGTTTCGCCAATGTTTTGATTTTGCTCATTTTTGAATTGCGGGTAATATTGTTTAATTGTAATGTCTATTTTAAATATTTTTTAATACTAATCGTTATATAAATCAATAATTGTGTTTGGAAATGCTTTGATTCATTAATGACATAAAAAATGCAGATGAAGCGTCAAACCAACCAATGAGATAGATTTTTTCATAAATATTCATATAATCCAACAAAAGTACAGATAAAAAACGTTGTTTCAATATTAATGTAATAAATTCTGTACAGTTTTTGGTTAATACCAGACATAATTATGCTTGTATGAAAAACTTACATGAAATAAAATATTGTCAATAGCTACAGATTAATGAACGAACATATGTTTTTTTGATTCTTTCACTTTAGTCGTATATTTTAGGTATTACATACTACAAATCCAAATTACTTATTCTAGACAATGGGTTCACTAAAAAGGGAAATTATTATTCAGAATAAATTTGGTGTCTATTTAGAATGTTTGCTACGTTTACTTGGTTCGACAAAAGAGTCCAAATTACGCTCGATAATTTGATGATAGTGTAATTTTCAACAAGCCAATCTTATCTAATTCATTCAATAACGCATTTTTACTGGCCAAATTAAACTTAATTTATATACACACGTCATACACTCAGGCAAACGAATTAGCAATAATTTACCTCATATAATACATATAATATATCTTATATATCACATCCTAAATGATAGTAGATATATGATTCTTTGATTCTTAACATAGTATTGATTTATATACAAAATAGAAAACTCTTCTAGATCATTATGATCATTCAGAATTGGTATGATAGGATGCAACATTGATAGTTGAAAATAATAACAATTGCTATGATATAAAACTACAAGATTCATTGTCATTTATGATAATTTTCATTCAAATATCATAAAATACCGAAGCAAGTGGATATCTAATTGAGAAGGCCAATATGCTGCAAGCAACCTGAAATCAAAAGTTTTTTTTTTTTTTTGTTTTTTTGATAAGCAGTACTACACTTTTGGTAATTGATTTAAATCTGATGGACCATTATCGCTGAGTTTTTTTTTTTTTTTGTGTGCTGTTATTTCATGTTGTTTTTATCCTATATGACTTTCTCAAAATAATTTTATCCAAAATTGAAAAAGAAACATACAAATATATTTACAGATAAAAATTACCTGAATCAATATGAGAATTCCCGTTAAATTAGGCTCAGAAGTCGGACCAATAATAATTAGTAGAAAATTGATCAGCGTTAAATTATTGCACGTTACTAAACCCTCTTTGTCTTCCTTCCACCTTACAATCCTTAATGTGCGGAAGACCCACAAGCAAAGCTTAGCTGTGAATAGATAGAGAATTAATTCCGGAAGAGGTGAAAAATTTTCAATAAAATAGCGAAAATATTTGTAACTATCATTTAAGTTTGCATGTATTTCATAACAGAATGCATTTAATGGATTTTTTTTTTTTAATTGCGTTTAAGCTTACCAAGCACGTTTAGATCAGATTTTTTAAAAACTGTGACACTAATGTCTAATTTATCCGTTTCTTTGTTATATCTGAAATAGTTGAAAAAAATTTTATTGTATAGTTTAAAAAATTTCATAGTTCGGCTACGAAACAGTGAAGTAATGATTGTTTAGAGTTTTATTATATTTATTATAATACAACTTTATCGACATCGGATCAGAAACTGGAAGAAAAACTTTGATTTTCTATTTTCTAGTGAACGTTAACTCAATTCTGGAAGGTATTAAAATTCCTTTACAAATATCAAGGATTAATTATTTCTACTCAATATTTTTTTTCTTTGTTTTGATTTACGAAAAGTTTAAAATTATAACGTGTAATAAGACTCACCTAGGAAGTCTGTGCCTTGGACAAGGTACCAAGTGAAATAGTTGTGGTACACTGTACAAGAAGTTAATAACTTGTGGTATGAAGAAGAGCAGGATAGTTTTGCTAAAATGACTCAAAATACCCACGACGGCAAACGTCATTCCAGACAAGTAGCAAAATGTGTCTCCCACGAAAACTCGAGATGGATACCTTGAAATACATAATCACAATACATTAAGCTTTTCTTTAGGAGTAAAAAACAATATAGTTATACATAGTATATATTTTCGTAAACGTCATTATTCGCATTGGATTTAAGTATAAATTCAGACTATTCTAATCAACGCAATTATATCTTTTATTTCAATACAACTCGCAGTTAAGTGCGAACTAAGAGGCATTATAGCGTAACGCTATCTAATCGGCGAAGCAGTTCGTTTCATGGAAAGAAGAAGAAGGCCGGCAGTTCAATGACTGACAATGAAAAAGGAGCAACAGCTGCTACATCTTGCATATAGTAGGTATGGATCTATGTATATATGTATGTCCTGTGCTAAGCCTTGGATAAGCCCAAGGCAGATGTTCTCCTTAGGGCCATTTGAAAACTGTGCAGGTAGCGGTGATTGAGAGAGAAGAAGGAACCAGAGATGGAAAAATCGACCTCGAGACCGCAGTATACTAAGAGCAAACCGACTGTCAGTATCATGTTCATTCCTAACGTCGCAATAAAGTTGTCGTATTTAAAATCTGTTACCAATGACATTAGTCTTTACGCGATGCAAAGTTTTAAAATAATCTAAAATAATAATCGCAGTAAATGTAGGACGTATTGTCCCTACTATCGACCGTTCAAAATTACCCGCCGTAAGTCCATCGATTTTTTAAAGTATTTGTTAGCCTGATCAATGGTCATCGAACTCTAACGTGTAAAAATAGCGCATAAGGTGAAACAGAGGAATTCGTAGACTTTCTTTGTTTTCATTCACAAATTGATTGCCTTATCTTTGTTATATCGGTTCCAAAACTTCAATAAAACGGATTCGTCTCATTCCATGGCAGCAATGTTTTTTTCAATTTTGGCAAACAACAAAATACAAATTTGGATGTTCAGAATAAATGAGGATACGTTTTGCGATGAAATAACAACCTCGCGGTTTAAAAGATAATGATTATTCCAAACGTTTCCTTCCGATTACGACCAAAATACGTAATTGCATGTCCCCTGCTTATTATTCGCGAACGAATGACTCATATATCCAATAAAATGCATGGCTCTTAAAATGAAATTGGTAAGTTGCAATTACACGCGATCGCATATCACGGGACGCAAGCGCGTTTGTCTGCCCTGCGCACAGAGTAGTTCGCCGTGTTTCGGGTGTGGTTTAGATTTTGCATTCACATTCGCATTCGGTACAGACTAACGACCGAAGCAACTAAGCGATCCGTATATATTTCAACCCGGTTCTCGAATGAGATTCCAGCTCGACTCGAATAGTTTCTAAAAATATGCGACATGCGGGAGGCGGACGATTCGGTCTCAGAAGTATCTCGACGCGCGACTAAGAAGACCGAAATTTTAGGTGAGTGAACAACAATTGAACTGTTGCTAGGCACTGTGACTGGACGTTGAATTCGCGCGTATACTGAGTGTCGAGTTATTCCGCGATTCAAAATTGCGGGGTTTTCGAGCGACAATGACGTCACCTTGATGACGGTCACGGTTAGCATTCACTGACCAATGATGACGAATCAAATGTCATATAAAATCTCGACGACACGCCCGACATACGATATCCTATGCATTTCATAATCATCGTTTAGTTTTGAAGAAATTATTTCGAATTTAAATAGATCTTAATGAGCGCGCACTGATTTTTCAAATATTTTTTATCGATAAATTGAGTATTGAAATTCAAGATGCAAGTCTTATAAGGTGAAATTTGATTCTTCTGATTTTGATAGCATCAAAGTTTATAATATGGAATCGCTCGTTAACGGAAACAGATTCTAATTCATTAGCTTCTTCCTTTGAAGTCCGAAAGTAGTTTTAAAAAAGCTGCCATTTTCGAGATTCCAATTAATTGATAGTGAATAACGATAAAAATTTTTTAAATATTCATACTACACTCGTGGCATTAAGTTCGATTGATCGATCGCGGGAGTCTAATGTACAAAGTACACAATTTTTCTGTTAGAATTAGAAACAGAAGTGCGCTTTAAGCATCTCACGAATGTAAGACGGGATGCTTTCGCAGGCGCACACGCCCTAAGAAGATGTTATCTTGAGCGGTATAATTTGAAAATAGAATAGCGGAGATTGAGGATTTGAATTCATTCGCTGAAAGAATCTATTAAAAATTGAAACATTTTTCAAGCTCGTGTTATAATGAAATTGTAGAATGGATTCGAGAAAGCTGATTACCTGATCAGAAAATGAAAATGAGACATAGATTGAAAATAATATATCATTTTACGTTTAACAAAATAATTCTCTAATGTAACTTTCGTCATTTTTGCAGATGAAAAGCTGCACGCATCAATTTATCACGATCAAGTGTGATCCTGATTGAAGGGTGCGGTTTTCTATAGGCTTCAAAAATCAAACAATGAAATGTGAGATTCGTAATTCTGAATAGTTAACGCCTAAACGTGTGGATATGCAGGGCCGACTAGATGGGAAGCTGGCCCTGCTCTATACGTTATTGGTATTGCAAATTCTTATCGTTGTAATTTACGTGGCCTCTACACCACCTCCGGAAATAATAGCACCGACAACTCAAAGCTCAGTAACTTTTGTGAAACTCGGAATATCAAAGGTAAAGACCAAATTCCAAAATTACCCAAATTTATCGCACTCATTTTTCGGACTTTTAAAAACGATGTGTAACTATTAAAATTTGCTTTAATATTAATTACATTATTTATTCGTAATTACAGGCACTACAAAATGTACCAACAACTAACAATTCGCCATCACGTCTCCAGACAATCAAGAGCAATATATACTTAGAAAATAAACATACGTTTAAATCGTTTGGAAAATACAATCACACATCGTGCTGGCGAGATGGAGTGGATGATCGAAGAATGGACAGTAGCAGAGAGTTAAAACGGTGTATTTGCAGTCAGGGATGGCACGGATCTGACTGTGGTCAGCCGGAAGTAGTTTGGCGAGCGATTATGGCCTCAAAGCAAAATATAAAATTAGAGCAAAGAAAAACGTTGAGACGTATAATTTACGTATTTTCATTGAACGATTACAATTCAGCAATTGCCGAAGTAATAGTTGAAGAACTTTATAAAGTAGTAGATCTGTTTGTGATCTGTGATTTTAGCAATGCTGAAGATAACTTTAAGCACAAGCTTGCCAAAGGTCTGTTACAACGAGAACAAGATAAAATTTTGTATATTAATATAGCTAGTAAGATACGTAAACCTTTAAGAGTGATATCTAAGTACATATGGGAAAAAATGTGTAAAATTGTGCATAATTTAAGGGATGATGATATTTACGTAACGACTGAACCCGAACAAATTTTAAATCCAAGAGCACTAATGTTCCTTAAGGTATACGATGGATGGCCGCAACCTATTGGCTTCAGATTGAGATGGTCTGTTTTTGGATTTTTCTGGCAGCATCCACTCAGAACATCAATTGTAATTGGGGCATCTACTATTAGTTTACTGAGCGAAGCATATCATAAAAACTCAGTTGTTTTACCAAAAGACTTTGACGGTGAAGTTAGTGACAGAGAATCTCTAGGATTAGTTATCGGCGATCTTAATCACTACGGTGGATGGTACTGTTATCTTTGTCAAGATCCTGCCAATATTATTACATCTCTACGTCACAAAGCTAATATAAAGGAGAAAAATGTCAAGCTAAACGTTGACGTTCCGTATGTCGAAGACTTAATAGAAGCCGGCGTGTGGTTAGACAACAAGACTGGACTTATCAGGGCCTACAAATCTCGGGATCCCTATTTTGCTCCTGACATAGTGATGAATAATACGTGGAAATACGACTGGCTGGTAGAAAATTTCTACGCAAAGTTGGACTATTATTGACGATCTGGCAATACCCACAACTGTGATATTATCTCATACTCAATTATTCTCTGTACAATCCGTAGTGCAGGACCGAATTTATACACTGAATTAATATGTTGATTAAAGTATTAATGTTAAAGAAATTTGTATTGTAAGTCTATTTATATTATGATTTAGATACATAAAATCTTCTCTACTAGCGTTATAACGTCGAAAATTAAACAATTGTCCTCTTAATTTAAAGAAAATTTGTAGTTTTTAATGAGATTCCATGCTTAAACTTCTCGATATGTATAAAAAAAAGTAAAAGTATATTCGTTGCTCAGTACTTTCATAGTTTTTATTTATATTTTCATTGAATCCTATTTAAAAAAATTATTCTTGCTTAGCGAAATTTGAATATTACACATAAATTCTAGAAAAAAAAAAAGAGATTGATACTCACCAGTTATGTTTAAAAAGACCGAGAGATGTCGCAATGTAGGGTAGCATGAAGTATAACGAAAATTGATGCGCTTTCCACAGATTCCCAGACAATTCCACTACATTAAAGATCGATATACTGGCTGCTATGACTAAACTCTGTCCAACTTCGAGTCCGTTAACACCGGCCAGTATATTGATAGCATTTGTACAAAATACAGCTAGCATTCCCATATAAACGTAGTAAAGTAGCCATAAATCAACCGATAAACCAAACCATGGTCGAAGCGGTTTTGGCACTATGATCAAAGTTGAATTGAAGTTTACGTAGTAAACCATTAACAATGGCAATGATGCAACTGTGGGTAATAAAAGCTTGTGTCTCCAACGAAGATCTAAAACGTCGTCAGCAAATCCCAACAACAACATACAGCATATCGATAAAAGAGCCGCTAATAACTCCACAAACTGAAAACAAAATTTTATAATCCCGATATCATTATTATCAGAGCGCCAAAGGCTTTAAATCGATATGCTAAATAGTATTTGTGTAATTACAAGCAAAGTGAACAAGCCACTGTAGTGCAGTAGTTAACTTTCAAGGTTATAAATTATCTATCTTTTCAAATTTTGGAATCAGACAAAAGGCTACATGAAGCTAAACAACGAGGCTGTAAGTAAAATGATAAATAAGTAGTGATGAATTTAGTAACAAGTTTGAATGAAAATTTTTGGAAAAGATAAATATTTCCAAATGCAATGTGTAGCAGTTTTATGATAGATATATTGGCTGAAGACATTAAATAGCACATTTTGTAAGTTATTATATTTACCTCGTTATGGGGAAAGTCTGCGTTTTTGAATATGTACTCGGTGAATGGGACAGGAATGAATAAAAACATTGTTATAAGAAATACACATCCTGACACGACACCCAATGCCTCAGGTCTAAAAGAATGAATAAACTTTCAAATATGATAAGTTTATGTGGATAGAAAAACTGTGAAAAATATTAATCCAGACTGAGAAATATGCTTACACTTTATCACTACCCTTCTTGTTCATGTCGATTCCGAAGAGGTTAGCTTTGATAAACATGTCTTTAAACTTTGGTATTAAACGAACTGTCAAGTAATACGAGAATATTGACATCACAGCGTTTATGTATATCGGATAACTCATTTTAGATAATGTTTCGCCACTTTTCATCTCGAACATAAAATAGAAAAATAAAAACTTATAACCTATTAGATCTTTGAGACACGCGCGCGCTGTGTCTGGTCTGTATCACCATACTCAATTCTCGAGTTTCCATCATGCCGCATATGTTTTTTTGTTATATCAGCTGACGACGATCGAATTGACGTTGGCAGGAAATGGAAATGTATCGTAAAATAAAGGTTCGATTCTGAGCGACCAAAAAACTCAATGAAATGTTTCTAATTTTTCGTCCGGTTTAATTCATTAAAAATTGATGTGTGTAGAAGTTTATCAAAAATAAGGAATCGCAAGTACTCTAAATACAGTAATTAACGCTTATTTGTATCACGACAACTCAAAGAAAATGGTAAATTGTATAAAATTTATTATCTAAATATTATCGCCAAACATAACCTGAAAAATTCTGCTTTGCTTGTACCTAACAATACATACTCCATAACATAACATTGTTCATCACGAGGTTAATCACTCTTGAAAACTTGCGAAACATTATGAAAGCTTTGAAAAAAATTTAAAATTTCATACAATCCCACGAAATTATTTAAAATTATTCAAAGTCTTTTAAAAACTCCTTAAACCTCTATCAACTTTTAATAAATCTTTGAAATCTGATAAAATTCCATGAAATCTGGAAATTTGGTCTCTAAACTTTACTATATCTAACTTAACCGAACAAAAATCTTATTTTCAGTCAACCGATAATGAGAAACAAAAAGATGAAATTGTTGCGTTAGAGAGCATCTACAATAAAGAAGAGTTTTCATACCACAAAGAGAACGATCAGTATGAATGCACTTTAAAAGCTTACGTAACGCTGCCCAAGGATTATTATTTAACATACAAAGACAGCCGATGCCCTGAAGAACCAGCTGAAAGTGTTCCCATCTCTCATTTACCACCATTATCATTATTTTTGACATTACCTTTGAACTATCCATCAGAATGTCCGCCAAAATTTACTTTGGTTTCCTCTTGGTTGAGTCAATATGTTATAGCAAAATTGTGTAAACGGCTAGATCAGTTATGGGAGGAAAACAAAGGACTTGAGATCCTTTTCACATGGATGGCATTTTTAAAAGACGAGACTCTAGAGTTTTTGAATATAAAAGAAAGACTCGGAATTAATTATGCCTATACTTTCTATAAAATAGCTCTAGAAAAAACTCAAAATGCAGAAAACATTAGCGAATTTGAAGACAACAATGCAAAGATTAGCAGAGATTCTAATAGCAAAAATTTAGAACGTAGTAAAGAGGTAACAAACTCTGCGATTGGAAAAACAGCTCAAAAAAAGCATCCCACAAAAAAACGTGGAAAGAAATTGAAAAGAAGTAAAAAATTCTTGGATCAAAGAGCCATTTCTGATCGTGTCATCGGCAGAAACCCTGTACAAACACTAGTCGATTACGACTCTAAACGCAAGCAAATTGAATTCAAAAGAAACTTTTATACCTGTAAAATTTGCTTCCTAGATAAATTGGGAGAACACTCGACGCAGTTCATTCCTTGCTTTCATGTATTTTGTAAAGAATGCATTCTTACCTATCTAGAAATCAGAATTAAAGATGGAAATGTTAAGAATATTAGTTGTCCAGAAGAAAAATGTTTGTCCGAAGCAACCCCTGGCCAAGTGAGTCTTAAATATGTTTTTAATTATTATAATCAATAATCGCTGTGCAGATCAGCTGATATTTATTTCAATAAAATATTGCTAATTACTGATTGTTTTAAAATAAAAGAAACTTTTAATGATATTACTGTTTTATTTTATACAGGTAAAAGATTTAGTCAGTCAAGAATTATTTGCTAAGTATGACGCCACGTTGCTAAGCGTAGCATTGGACACAATGACTGATATAATTTATTGTCCCCGTCCCCATTGCCAATACCCTGTTAGTAGAGAGCCTAATGATCGAATGGCAAGCTGTCCAGTGTGTCAATACGCCTTTTGTGTATATTGTAAAACGGTCTATCATGGAATTGAACCCTGTAAATTTAAATCAGGTGAGTCGAAGACTGAATTAAGAAAAACAAGCCGGAAAAACAGTTTTTTCGGGGTACTTTTCATTAAAAAAGAAAGAAGTATAGGTTTGTCAGGGGAAGAAAAAGTATAAGAAAGTAATGAAAAACCAGAAAAATAAAAAACTAAAATTAAAAAATTTCCAAACAAAAAAACATGCTATATATCGATAAACAACAATTTCATACAGTGCATTTCATCCTGATTCGATCTGGGTATATTCACATTTTTTTATTGTCATTGCCATGGAGCGCCCTATATATTGACAAGCAGTAATTTTATACAGTCCGTTTCATCTCAATTCGATCTGGGTATATTTACAATTTTTTTTTATATACAACGAATAACTCAACTTGGAAGAATATAATCTTTCATTTAGGAAGATTATTTTATTCTAGAGGGTCGGAAAAATAAAGATTCGTTGAAATTACCAAAAATCACTTTTCGACTGAAACCAATACTTTTTTTATATCACCGTAGGTGATGAAAAGTACAAAAATTCAGGTCAAATTAGATCGAGAGATTGGTCGATAACGGAATTTTTTTTTTCATTTTCCCACAGCTGAAAAACAGAAACTTCTTACCGAATATCAAAATGCTCCTGACGATAAGAAAATACTACTTGAACAGCGTTATGGTAAAAAACAATTGCAAACACTAGCTGAAAATACGATGTCAGAAAACTGGATAAACACATATAGTCGAAACTGTCCGCACTGTAATGCTGCAATTGAGGTAGATTTTCATTCATAAATTATGAATTTTTATTCACATTTTGAAAAATCAATTAAGATACTCTTTCAGATTCAATTAGGAATTGGAAATTCCTTTATTCTATGATCCATTAAGCCAAGCTATTGAGAAATAAGAGTGATCAATGGCTCACTGAAACATTTTTCTTTGCCCTTTTTTTTTAGAAATCTGATGGTTGCAATAAGATGGTCTGTCAGCGCTGCAACACGTATTTTTGCTGGTTGTGTGGAAGACGTTTGAGAACAGATATGCCTTACCAACATTTCCGCAGTCCCCAATCACCGTGCTACAACATGCTTTTCCACGGCGTTGTGACAGAGGATGAAGATGAGCTGGAATTTCCAGCGTTATATCTTGATTATGACTCGAATGATGAAGACTCTGAGGATGAAGATTTCGTGATTGAGTTCGACCTATAATTGAGACTTGATACAGTTTGGTTTAAGAAGAAAAGTTCGCCTTTTAAGTGACAGTAGTAAAATTTCAGATTCTTCTGTAACTAACATAATCTATTTATGTTAATTTATCTCCAAGAATAATGTGATATACTGTGTGTTAATTTCTTCCAGCATTGTTACTGTTTTCGCTATATTTATTGCAGGCCAATATGTGATTTGATCATTCTTATTTTTGTACAAACACAATTTACTTTTGTAAAACTATTTCGAATTCTTATTTTGAGAGATTCAATTCACTAATTATTGAAGGGTTAATAATTTGTAAGATTTAATAAGGAGAAGAAAATATAGAGTTTGTATTCAGCCCGTCTACATATAATTGTCAATAATTGTTATTTTGTTATTTATTATTCATTTTAGCATTCATTTAAATAATTTAGCTACAGTTTACTTGTGACTAATGGTTTTGCGAATCGAATCCAAATATCAAGACGCATGTCAAATTATACATAAACGAATCTAGAATTAATACAGCATGTATAAAGTATTAAATGGATTAAATATTTGTAAATTTTCCAAATGGCTTATTCTATACAAAGGCAAAGTCTGTGTCTCAGAGATTTGCAAGAAGGTTCGATACTTATAAAGAAAAAAATTTACCCCTACGTTTCGCAATTTTCCAAATTTTATTTATATACAAACCCTCTGTACTTATGTGCTAATAAAAAAAACCTTACAATTAATGCATCAATCATTCAATTTCATACTTATTTTCAATCGATATTTAAAGTGCCTAGTATTTTTGCGCACACATACATAGTGATAATGAATGTTCGCTCTTTGCAGATCTGATAATTCAAGTAATTCATATCAACACATTTATGTATCAATTTTCTTGTCCTATATTACATATCAAACTAATTTACTGCAGTATAATACATTTGCTTATTATAATACACAGTTAGATACTTTGAAAAAATTCCATATCATACTTGGACATTTGTAAGGGTACAGGTTTATGACAAAGATAAAGTACACAAACCCATCTAAAATTTGTTAAATAATAATTACCTATATATTTATTGATTTGTGATTAAAGTAAGAGCCAGCTTCTTGATTAGTTATAGGTACTAAGTTTACAATTCCATTATATTATGTAACGAAATTGTTGAGAAGAAATCACCAGCTTATAAAGTGCTTTTGAGATTACTTAACAATTGACAAATGTGAGGAGCAACTCTCTCTGGATGATTAATGTGAACGTCATGATTACCTTCAACAATCACAAAACTATTTTTTTTATTTTCCCGATTTATTTTTGCTGACTGTGGGTTGTCATTCGATATAAGTGCCAATTCTGATGAAACAATAACTAATACTGGAGTTTTAAGTTGCTCAAGTATAGCAGCATGTTGCTCATTATTTAGAAATGGGAATGCACCAGTGTTGAGCCTTGGATCGCGGTTGAACTTGTATTTATCTCCTACTTTAGTAATGGATCGTTTAATTAGAGCTTCAGCAGCTGCATTATTCAAAGCACTGTATCGTAGATCTATGAGAGTACGCATCGCTTCATTTTTTGTATACAATCTCACGACTGCATTCTCATTATCTTCAAGCTGTATAACGTAATCCTGTATGTATCGAATATACCCAACAAGTTCGTCGTTTGGAACTGGTATAGCACTATCTAAATCGAAAAAAATCAGTTGTTGTATTTCTCCAGGATAAAGCGTACTGTGAATCAATCCCAAAAGTGCTCCAAAGCTGTGACCCATGTAAAAGCATCTCTCCCATTTCAGATAATCTAAAACTCGACGAATAACTAGAACGTATTGGAAATGATCTAAGGGTATTCCTGCAGGGAAATAAGACGACAAACCATGGCCTGGTAAATCAATGCAGATAAAGTAATAGCCACGTGGTAATAATGGAATCAGCCGATCAAAGGACCCTGCATTGTCCAAGATACCGTGAACTACTAGAACACGTTTGTTGTTTGGGGAACCCCATGCTTTCGCTGCTACATGACCCCATGGCATTGGCAGATAGAGTTCCTCAGTTGGAATATCAGAAATCATAACTAGAAGATATTTATCCTATTATTATCAAATTTGAATATTTGTGACAAAGTTTGATCCATATATGCAGATATAGATATACTATATAGATATACTATAGTTTCCGATATTTTGCATGATTAAAAAAGTCTTCCAGATTCATCAGTGTGTTCAGTATCATTAGCACTGCTGTTCTTCATGGGTTACATTTACTAATCAAATAATAGCTGTCCCCGAAACGAAATATTTAACTATATGGAGGTTTGAATGTTTGATAACAAACCCTTCCAGTAATATTCGTAACGTTAATGTTACATACATACGACATTCGTTATCAGTGCACCTTCTTATTTTTCTTTTTGTCTATTATAGTTGCAATCCCTTGCAGTTATAGATTATCAATCCAGTGAATGAGGAAAAGTTGCGTGATGTCATGAGGTAGGACTGATGCAGTGTTTACTATCGCGTTCAGACTACTGAATCACTGTAACAGTCAATATTACTTAATAACATTCAGAATTACGTACAGAGATCAAAATGGAAATAATGGTATATTCGCGTTATGAAATAATGTACCTAATTATCTTATGTAATTCCAACATTGAAGCTAGTACAACAATCATAATACTTACACCATAATTTTAGTATCGTTCTTCAGAAAGCTGGCAACTGTACGATCATTCTTCAATAAAACATCAATGAATGAGTTTGTGCAAACGTCAGTGGAAAGGGTCGCAACTATGTCATAACATAACCACAAAACCGTCAACTATCATAGATTACTTTTTATACGTCTGAGATGTTTACTCAATTCGCAATTCTATGACCTTCGTGACGAGGCGATACTTTCACGCGCTATTGCATAATGCAGAGCGATAAGCTCGGCTAACAAGCTTCATAGTTGATAGGAATATGGATTTTAATTTATTTTCTCGGTACAATAGACTAGTGGAAATAATTTCACTTCAATAAAAGCTCGGTATAAAAAATATTATGTATTTTCTTATAGTTTAAATAATTATAAAAAAAAATTTACAGGTGCTGGACATTCATGAAAAACTCCATTGATTATGTACTTAAAATATATTCCTCTACCTATAAATTAATACAGTATACTTTTATTCAATCCTAAATGTTTATATAGAGTAAGTAAATCAGTATGCAACCAGGCACGATATTCACCAACTTATTTTCCTTTGAATCCCCTTACATATTAAGCGTAAACTTAAACAATGAAGTTTTGTTGTCATTTTTATAAATATTTATGGATACCTTGACCTTTTTACTTCATGAGATTTAATATTCTATAGAAAAACAATAGCTTCTAAATTCTATTTTAAACTGTACTTGATCAAATAATTAATATAGAAACATATACAATGAAAGCAAGTCATAATACTTACATATTGTTCAATTATTAATTAAGTACAAAGCCATTTGCAGATTAGTAGCTAGTCAACATAAGTGCATAACTCAATGAAAGAGTTTTAATAAAATTCTTACTAATCCTGTATAAATCACAAACTGCTCTTAATACTACCCAAAAATCTACAAACATGAGGAGCAACTCTCTCCGGGTGATTGTTATGAACATCATGATTACCCTCGACTCTCGTCAAGTTATATTTTTTATTCAATAACATTTCCGAGAGGACTTTACCTAATTCCCTGTAACGTGTCGTAGAGAATGTTGCTGATGCAATGATAATTGATACTGGTATTTCAATTTGTTCAATTATAGTAATATGTTGCTCGTAATTAAGGTATGGCAACAAGCCAGCATTCAGCCTTGGGTCACGGTTAAACTTATATTTATCACCAACTTTACTAACAGATCGTTTCATCAGAGCTTCAGCAGCGGCAATATTCAAAGTATTACCCCTTAAATACATCAGCATATACATAACTTCTTCTTTTGTATACAATTTAGCAGGTATTGTTGTCCCCTCTTCTTTAATGGTCAAAGTATTTTCCTGCACTTTTCGAATCAGAGCCAAGAGTTGGTTGTTTAAAATTGGCCTGGATGAAATTGCATCAATGCAAAGAATTTTAGTAATTCTTTTAGGGTAAACTGCACTGAACATCAATCCCACATTTGCCCCAAGACTGTGACCCATATAAACGCAAGTTTCCCATTTCAGATAATCTAATACCCTGCGAATAGATAATACGTAATTAAAGAAATCCAACGGAATTCCTGCAGGCAAGTGCGAAGACAATCCATGGCCGGGTAAATCGATGGAAACAAAGTAATAACCAGACGGTAATAATGAAATAAGCCGATCAAATGATCCTGCATTATCCAAAATACCGTGAACCACTAAAACTCTAACATCTTTTGGAGAACCCCATGTTTTAGCTGCTATATGACCCCATGGCATCGGCATAAGAAATTCCTTGAATGACATAACTGTAAATAAAACAGATTGTTGTATAGTGAAGAAGGAATATCCTGAAAATATATGGGTATACTTTTAAGAAGATTTTTCAGTAAGATATGTCTGATGGTTGTGACAAAGAGAACAAGTGTAGATATTATGTTGTTTGGTTAACACTAAATAATTAATGTACCTGATTTCTGTTTGCGAGACAGCTTCTGGAGTCACACTAAGGTTCTATCTCTGATGCGAATTATTTTCGACTATAGATTTTTGGCACTTCGATTAATCCACAGGTTAAATCCTTTGAGTAGTTATCTTTACTTGAAACAGCGCTAATGCTACTGATCATCAGTAGATTATCGAGCATAAGTGGCACTAATAAGTAAATAATTTTGATATATTATTTATAAGATAATTATTGAATGACTTGACACAAATTCAAGGCGGTTTCAAAGTCTGAAGTATTTTACACATGCGAATTGGATAATAATGCATGTTTGTTCGACGATGACCAAACTTTCTCCAATTATACGTATTAAGTTTGTTTTAATTATAAAATGCTTAAGAAATACCCTGATATTCAAATTTTTTGACTGAAGCTCTGTTTTCAAATAACAGAAAAAAAACTTTCGGTGCTTTCCAACAACGCTTTTAGAAATTTCATAAAACTTTCTACGTCAAGTCTTAAAAAGCAAAAGATATGATTGGCGCATTTCATGAACCCTAAACTCCATTGGTTGATGTTGAACGACGGAAATACTCAGATTGGACAAATATCGTCGGACATATTGGCTTGGTTTTGGTTTTCCAACGAGAAATTGTTAATAGTACGGCCCTGGTTTTAACGAGGGTTACGGTGGGGATGAAGCGAATAGGCCTACCACACGAATGTTTTGCGCTATTGTTCGGTGATGTAGCGGAAAATAATATTTTTTGAGTGAATTTGTTAATACGGGTGAAAATTTCGATGATAATGTTCTTCGTATCGATCGGGATGGAGTATCCACTGCGTGAAAAATACAGACTGCGGTAATACTGGGTAAAAATCTCTGAATAAACCCTCGGAAACCCTTTGTCATGGACATGCAGGCCCCCAATGGTTTGTATATTTCATTCACTGTTTACAATTTTCGTCGCGTCTCTCAAGGGCTCATAGTTTATCGCTTTATTGAACGGATTAGTATTTTTTGTATGTCTCTTTAAAACCCCGCAAGGACATTATCCGGGTGGTACCTAGCGGATGAAAAAAGGTTAAATAAACGCAGGCTTTCGGGCGCCAGGCGTCGGTTTCAGGAGCGTAATTAATTTACAGCCGCTTCGTTTCCCTTGCTCTTCCCTGGCCCCCCACTTTACGCGACTGGTTAGGTATCAGCTCGTTTAGGTACTAAAAATCACACACTAGGTATTTAATTGGTACAACTTTAATCGCCGATCTTTTTTATTTGCACTTCCAATAACTTTTTACCTATTTCAACATTTGCTTGTATCTATACAATACATCGAATCGGGGGCGCTCCTAACATGGTAAATACACACTTTGGTAAATACTGACTATGATAATTGATCTACAAAGTTTCAACACAGTAATTAAAAGTTTATCAAATACCGTCTAGCATCACTTGGTGTTAAGTTGCTATCATTTTATCGGAAAGTTCTCATTTTTTCCAGTTAGTTTTCACAAAAGGATCGCTGATATTTTCGATCTAACATAACCATCGTATAACCCCAAATTGAAAAATACATATCTGTAGAAGTTTACATTTGAACATGGGTATCTTAATAATGCTTTTTTTCCCCAGTGTATCTGGTCAACTGATTTGACTTATAACTTTACTACACTTAATTGTTTCATTCATTCAAATTACTATGTTGTCCGCTGTCATTGAACTTCTCATGTATTGGGGTTTAATAAACTTTAGGGTTGCTTAGTTACATTTAATAATCATTTGAATCAGTGAGCACATTTTAGAGCAGGAGATTTTCCATACATTTGTATTTTAATTTATTACAATTTATCCAAATCCTAATATATCTAGTTTTATTACATATTCTATTTAATATACATGAAAAGGATAAGCCTAATAACAGAAAGACGTGCTAATAATAGGCAGCTATACAGTTCCAACTTTTTTTTTAATTGAAAGTTGAAATGAAATGAAACTTTCAAATAGATATAGATTTTAATAGATATTTTTCATACTTATATTATGTCTTCGATTTTTTTTTTTCAATCAAATTAATGAGGTAGTACATTGAAAACATTCCACTAATTTCTGACCAATTAGACTAATGGGGTCTTAATTTAGGGGTTTAAAAAAATCTGGGGAAAACATAACCTATAACCTGTGATAGTCATTTTTTGCACTTTTGCCACTTTTGCTGCTAATTCATTACACGTACAAGTAATATTGGAGTCTTAAACAGGTCAGCATAGGCTGAATCATCGAGATCAGAATTTGATTCAAGCCAAGTCATCGCCAACGTATTTTCTTCCCAAAACTTTCTTTACAATTAGCTTGCCTAACTCGCTCTCGCACTCTTTATCTCTCTCTCTCTCTCTCTCTTCTCTGATTTCTCACTACAGTCTGGTCGTACACATTTGCATTGACAGCTGTATCGTTAACAACAGTGTTAAATAATCCAAAAATAATATTTATTTGTTACATTTTTCCAAGTTTTTTTACACCATTTTTCCCTCTTTCCCTCTCACAAACTTATATTCGCTTGTTGAAAATTATATCCTTAGCTGTAAATTAAAATAAATGAGAACTGATTCTCCGATGATTCTTTGCTTGCAAAGCCATACGCTTTGTTCTCCTTGAAAGTATTTGCTTTTAGAGCAGAACAATATGTATTGCACAATTGAATTTCCATCACCCATGATTCTCAAGACACAGTTACTGTTCATACTGCAACAAATATATAATAATATCATAATTTTTGTTAAAAAATTTTCGTCCACTTTGAACTTGTAGTTCTGTGCTTAGTTAGATGTTTTCTGAGACCGCGTAACTCGAATCATGTTATTGAACTTTAATTAGTCAAATAAAAAAATAGGACATAAGAAAATTTACTGTTGATCATTATTTGAATCAGGAATGGATATTTCTCTGAATTCAGTGTATGCATCCATCCCTGGATTGCCGGAGCTAGGGATGGTATGGATGGGAGACGTGATGATGCACGGGGAGCCAACGCACGAGTTAATGCTCGATCCCCGCCAACCAGAAAGCCCTTTTTTCTCTCATGGATCTCATTCTTTTGAGGATCTCCGTAATCATCATATGGCACCACCCACTATGGTGAGATACTTGGCCCCACAGTTTGCTGCCGAGTGCTCCGAGCCTGACGAAGCAATGGAGGCTGTAGATGCCCAAGAAATTCAGCATGTGAGTTATCAGAAAGAAATATTTTATCTCATTGTAACATAATCATTGATTTCTTACTTTAATCAAGGTAAACTCAAGAATATATCTATCTTTCTTCATTTTTAGTCTAAGAAAAGTGTCTCCGAATATCTTAACTTATCATGAGAAACATTTTCAGGAATATGACCCACAGACTAGACCCGAAATAAGCGAGTACATGACTCTAGAAGATTACATGGCTGAAGAAGATCGCGAACAAGTGGTCACCAATGCAGCTACCCAGACACAAGACAACCGAAACCGCAAAATTAAACCCATAAAACATCCAGGCCTTGTCCTGAAGACCCCAATTGCTTATCAACCACATACGGATCTCAATTTTATACCGATCCGTAAGGATGGAATTGGTAAGAGTTTCTCTCAGTCTGAGGATTTTGAATGATTCTTTTTCAATTTGATTTGTGTTCAGATTTTATTCAATTACATTCGATTTCGTTTTCTAATTTTGACTATGATCAAAACGTATCTTCGATTAGAACTTGATCTTTACCATTTGTGTTGCAACAATTAAACCAATTCAAAAATTCGATATCCTCAAAGGTGACAAAATATTTCAATGGCAATGATTTCTTTGTAATATGTTAGAAAACAATAAAAATTACAAACTACTTTCGATGACTATTTACATTCAATTTGATAAAAGGAGTTAATTTCTGAACTGCAACCAATTACTTTTATTTTTTACTGTTTTTATGAAATTCGCAATGCTAAAAATACTGACGAGTTCTATACCTTTTTTTATATTCAAACCACACTTGACTACCAATGTTTTTGGCAAATAAAGAAAGAAGATTATACTTAACTTATCTTACAGCTGTGTGCGAAAAATGTGGTGCAATTGGTGTAAAGCATGCGTTCTACACTAAAGAGCGTAGGTTTTGCAGCAGAGCTTGCGCCCGATCTTCAGAACACACTGCCCCAACCGCTGATTCTACCTATAGTCCGTCACATCCACAGCAATCTACACCAAGTAATCCTGGATCACCAGAAGATGTTAAATCTTCTATCAACGAGGTTTGTCTCTTTCTTTTTTTGTCTTGCCACATTACAACTATTAACGCTTGCTGTAAATAATGTGTACAGTAATGTCAATAGTTTCTATGCAGTATTTGAACGGGTCATGAACTCAGTTTGCGAGACTCAACATACAAGTAACCAATACTGCCTCTCAATACTGCAGCGCCCCAAGCCAGGATATCTGCGGGGTTCTCCATATTGCTATCATTTCTGTTACAGTTACTGTTATAATTCAAAATTCTAATTAGCAATATACAGCATTATAATATGTGGTTAGAAATACTTAAAAAAATATTTTGTATTATTGAGACAAAAATTTTCTTATCAAATTATATGGAATTTTTATTTTCATTATTGAAATTTCAACCAATCTGTATCATTTCATTGACAAATAACTTTTAATTTAGGGGCCTCTCCTGATTGGGGCCCCTACGCACGGGTCTGCAGCTTATGGCTAAAGACGTTACTGTAAGTAGTAGATGTTATCATTGGCTTATCGAGCAAGGACAAGTTGGGTGTTCACAATCTGAATCTAACCCGACAAAGCGTATTTTTATATGGAGAGTTGCAAGCAATGTTACATCGTGTTGATCAATTTCTTTCAAGTAGACCATTGAGTATGAGATAAACGAGTAACGCTTAGTTAACTGTTAATCAAGTGAGGGCGTAAATTCTATTGTGCAAACTGCAGGAACTAAGTAATTTGTTTGTTGTATGTACTTTGAGCATGAATTTCAATGATATAACATACTGTGTAATAAATGTGCTGCAAGCAATGGAAGTGCTCGTATACCAATTTATATATTTTTATCATTTTTTAGATCATTCCCGAAGATGAAGAGAAGGATTCGAAAGATTATTTAAGGGCTGAGATAGAGAAGGAGAAAGTAGTCACAGAGCCTGTAATGCCAGAAGATCTACCTGTGAGAAGGAAACGTACGGCAGAAATGGCGGGCTCTTATGATTGGACCCAACAACTTACTGAACCTGGATTTTGTGCCGCACCAGTATCTTGTTTTAAGCATGTATGTCGATTTACTTTATTTCTCTTCTAATTGCAAAGTTAAAGTTCGGATGAATAGTGGTCTCAAGTATCAAATATACTGATGAGACATACCCGTATCACCTATTTTTGAAAAATCATTTGTGTTTGCTGATTTCTTGTCTTGAAACAAGTTATTCATATGATATTCGTTAGAAATTTCGATGTTATCACCAGATCGTAAAATTCATGGAAATTTGTATATTCACAGGCGCCGATTTCTGAAATATGGGACAACATAACAGTAGGAATGAAGGTGGAAGTAGAAAACACGGACTGTGACGAAGTTTGCGAAGCATTTCCTGACTCTTTTTGGGTTGCTACTGTCCTTCGTATTTCTGGATACAGAGCCTTACTAAGGTACGAAGGATTTGGTCACAATGCCGACAAAGACTTCTGGGTCTCCTTATGCTCAAATGATATCCACCCTGTCGGCTGGTGTGCTACTATTGGAAAACCTTTGATACCACCAAACAGTGAGTAAAAAAAAGTTTTTCTTCAGTGTTGATTCCAAACTAAAGGCCATAGGGGGAAAAACAGGGTAAAAATACCTTTTGGGAATATCTTAATGATATTTTATAGTAGTAGATATTACTAAAAGACTACTAAGTAGATATTACTAAAGTACAAAGTTCCTGAAAGTATGAGACCTCAATCTCAATTGGTTTTTGAGAGATCGGAAAAAAAAAAATTCAAAAATGTAAAATAATATGATTCCAAGGATTGACTCGACCGATTTGTTTGAAAATTTAATATATTATTGTGAGAGTCTAGAGCTTTTATAAAATCAATAGGCAGATTTTTAGTTTAATAAATTCATGATAATAAAAATTATTTTCTATTAAATTTTTGTTTTTCACTGTGACACAAAAGTATAAAACCTTTTTTTTTTCCAGAAAAACTGAATTATTGAACAAGTTTTAGCCGAATTATTGCAAATTGTACTCTTACTGTTATACAAATGATATACTGAAATAATTCAGTTTTTCGGGGGGGAAAAAAATGGTTTTTACTTTTATTTAACTACGCTGTACCGTTACAAAAATTAAAAAAAAAAAATACAAGTCATTGAGGAATCTGTAAGGAATGTAAAAATAATAGTTTTATAATTTTACTCGACAAATATCACAGTGCCAAATAAAAATTTAAAAAAAAATAATTTTTATTAGCATGAATTTACTAAGTTAAAAAGCTCTTGACTCCCTCAATAACACATTAAATTTTCAAACAAATCGGTTAAGTCAATCCTAAGAAAAAAATTATTTTTCATATTTATTTTTGTTTTTTCTCAAAAAACCAATTGAGATTGAGGTCTGATACTTTTAGGTTCTTAGTATTCTAATGGTATCTACGTATCCATAAAATATCATTGGGATATTTGCAAAAGGCATTTTTACCCCCCCCCCCCCCCCCCCTATCTCCCTATTGCCTTTCGAGAAAATATATATTCATTGGTTGAAAAAATGAATGAATAGATATTGACAAACTGTTATTTACTCAAACAGCTATAGCAAACAAGTACAAAGATTGGAAGGATTTTTTAATGAGGCGATTGACTGGGGCTAGAACATTGCCTACAAACTTTTACAACAAAGTTAACGATAGTATGAAGTCACGATTTAGATGTGGACTTCACTTAGAAGTAGTGGACAAGAACAGAATCTCACAGGTGAAAGTTGCCACGGTACAAAAAATAATAGGAAAACGTTTACACGTAAGATATTACGACTCATCTCCAGAAGATAATGGCTTTTGGTGCCACGAAGATTCGCCCTTAATTCATCCTGTCGGATGGGCCAGAAAAGTGGGACAAACTCTGGACGCATACTCCGAGTATTTGGATCGTGTATCTTTGGAGCAGTTGTGCGAAGATGATGCAACTGAAAGCTATTTTCTTGCACAAAAGAACCACCACTCTCATCAAGGTTACACTTTCCGCGAGGGGATGAAAATTGAGGCGATTGATCCTCTTAATCTTTCTGCTATTTGTGCAGCTACTGTTATGCAAGTATTGAAAGAAGACTACATAATGATCAGAATCGACAGCTATGACGAAGACGCTAGCGGTGCTGATTGGTTCTGCTATCATTCCTGTTCGCCTTGTATTTTCCCTATTGGTTTTTGCTCACAACACGGCTTACCGTTAACACCTCCAAAAGGATACGACCCAACCACATTCACCTGGGATTCTTACTTGGCGGAAACTAATAACATACCTGCACCTGTGCAACTTTTCAACAGGGTGAGATTATTAAGTTCAAAACTTTTTCAGGCTGTGTTATGCGCTACTATCAGTATTGTATATTATTTGTATAATTTAATCCAAGTGATCATCTTTCCCCCATAAATCTAGATAAATTTTTAACAGGATTATAAATTATATAAATTTATCTTAAGGTAAGAAATCACAAGAAGAGTTTGTTTTTGCAGGAGATTCCACAACACGGGTTCATCGAGGGAATGCGGCTAGAAGCAGCAGATTTAATGGATCCTCGATTGGTGTGCGTAGCTACAATCACTAGAGTAATTGGCAGACTATTAAGGGTACACTTTGACGGATGGGAAGACGAGTATGATCAATGGCTGGATTGTCACAGCCCAGATATTTACCCTGTTGGATGGTGCGACCTTGTGGACCATAAGCTAGAAGGGCCCCGCATACTTGGCAAAAACACTAGTCCTACTGGTAAACTGAAATAATAGCTCCAAATAAACTGAATTATAGATGCAATAGTTCGTTTGTAAGACTAATTAACGATCACTTTTTTGCTCCCTTTCAATCACCAAGTTTTAATTGATTGAATTTTCTACAGTAAAATCACCGAGAGGCCTTAAACGTAAGAGTAAACGAAAACCGAAAAAAGGGGGTAAGGTGGCTTGTGCAAAAAATCTTTTGCCCAGACAAAGTAGTCGGATGGAAAGCCGTGATCGTGAGAGAGAACCGCAGCCGGCACAAGGTACCAAAATTGAAAGAGAAAGAGAACTGGAAAGTTTGCCAGAACAGGGAGGCAGAGAACCAGAAACAGCCCAGGAACCAGCCGGACCTGATCAAACTTTGCCTAGCCCCACTTCCGGCCAAGGACACGCTGAAACTGAAGCACGGAGTGAGGCTCAAAATTTGATACCACCTAAGGAAAGAACTGCCACATCTTATATTAACGTGAGTTTATATTTTATGTACGAAATATCAAAGTATAATTGTTAAGGACAGTCTTAATAATCTCAAATATTCATTTTCTTGACCTCATCCATAGGAATAATAAGTTATTTTCTTTTTGGTAGTCGCAGGTCAAATATCAACAACGGATTAACGTTTCAGCCTGAGAAGAGGGCCCTCCTTAAAACTATAATTAGAAGAACATATAATAAGAACTATATAGTTCTGAAGAGGGCCCTCTTACCAGACTGAAACGTTAATCCGTTGTTATTTGAACTGTACTACCAAAGAGAAAATGAATTATTAGTCCTAATAATGTCTTAAGGACAGTCGAGGTAAGGGCTTGAAAGGGAATCCTTGTGTAGCTGAAAACTGACAACCGATAAAGCAGATACTGATTATTCGCTATTTGGTATACTCTCCCACGATCATTTACGTAACATCTTTATCGGCAATAGGTCCTCACTGGTTGTCGGATATCGGTTACACAGAACCTCTCAAATCTGAGATTTCAGTAAAACATTTGAAATGATGAAGCTTCTTTTCGCATAAAGTTCATGCATTTGTTGATATCAGTTCTTCGAACAATATCGTAATAATACACTATAGCTGAGTTTCAATTTTCATGCCTCTACCTTTAAATAAGTTTGATGACAAACAAATTTTCAAATAATACCTTTATTCTTTGGAAAAAGGGTTAATTCATTAATGTTATTGACTAGAATATTACCTATTTCAGCACGATTGCATTTAGGGCATACAACCACCTAACACTAGTTATTTGAATTCCAGAAAATAACGAATGAACGTCTTTAGTGTCTCTTGGTTGTCAACATGGTTTTAAATTTTTAACATTCAGAAAAAGATTTTTGAATGGTTCATCATAAAGAAAGATCCTGATTTGAGTCAAGCTTTTTTCTTGTTAATCACCTCATATTTGCAAGAAATGCTACCTTGAATAATATGCGCAGCTACTTGATTGCCAAATAGAGCAAGTATCTACTTAACTTGCAAAACGTTTCTCAGAATGAGAGCCTAATTCGGGTTGGGCCATTATTTCTTTTATGACCTCAATTATTGTTTAAGACAAGATTTATTTTTCTACATATTTTTGTTCGTTTCATTAGTTTCAATTGATGTAAGTGAAAATATTCGTATAACATTTCACGTTCTACATTCATAAAAGGACTTTCTGTTACTTACTTATGCTAGAGTTTAAAAATAGTAAAATATTCTTTTCTATGGTGGAATCTGCTATTTTTAAAGTTATTGTGAGCATTTGGTTTGCACCAGATTCTCAGGATGCAGTATCAGTTTTGGGTTTAAACCAACCCCCTGGCACTCCATATGAATTCCTATAAGAGAGCCTGTCTCATTATGAGCTCCGTATTTAGTTCGCACTGCGCGACGTTGGCATGCTTCCGTGCTCGACCCCCTTGCCATCGTATTTCTTTTCGAGGGCGACAGCGATCGCGCGGACCCCGGGAAATATTGCCAGCGCCACGTAGCGGCTGGCGACATTGAGAGACCAGCCAAGTGAGCTGAGTGCCAGGGGACTGGCTTAAACATACTTTATATATGCCTTTATTGTTATTATACAGAGCGATTCAAAATTCGTGACGAATATTTTAGAGAGTAATTCCTTGTCAATATTGGGATTGAAATTTCCTTAGTTATTTCTGAAATTGGTGTTATAAAACTTATGAACGTACTTTAAAATGGCAGAATTTTTTCCTGTTTGCAGGTGACGACAGCTAGTAACAAGTTTATTCCGCGGTTAGCAGATGGTCCTCAAAAGAGTTCGGAATCAGGTGATCTGGTGCCGGCTGAATGGAATGTTTTTGACGTCGCGCAGTTCCTTCGTGTCAATGATTGTGCTACTTACTGTGACAATTTTAGTAAGCGTAAAATAGACGGCAAGGCCTTGCTCACCTTGACTAAGGATCAAATTATAGACCTAACTGGGTTTAAAGTTGGTCCTTCTCTGAAGATATTTGATCTTATTCAGCAATTGAAAATCAAAGTGAATCCAGCTCAGGAACGATTGAAACTAGGACTGAAAAAATTATTATAACACAGCTAGATTAATAGTTTACCTTTGTTAAGATTATTAATATAGGGTAAACATGGATTTACAAAACAGGCATGTGAGAAAAAAAGTTTTATTCCTTAATTTACATTAAGTGATACATGACGATTTTAAAATATTATGATCTTTGATCTTACATCCACATTAAAATCATAGTTTAGCAGTAAAATATCAGCAAGTAAATAATTTATTCTTCATTGTAAATAGAAAATTTCTACTAATTTTTTACCTTATGTTCGTTCTAGACGAGTTCAACGAATTTTAAATTCGAATACATCATGTTGTTGACACGCAAGATGATAAAAAGCACATAATCGGAGGTTGAATGACCAGCTTGTACGAGACGCATACAAACGAACCATTAAATTCAATTCAGGCATTCCGTGCGATAACAATTTTGGTTGACTTTAGTTTTGATGTAAAAATTAATTTTTCTAAATCTTTATTACATTGTTGAAATGTTCATGGGGGTGCCTAGCGACCCTTGAGGTCCGGGAGGTACTGGAAATTATCTGAAATCCATAACTTCTTGAAATATTTAAAAAATATCTTGGAATTTTACTTGTATCCTAGAAATTTCCGAAATTTTGTGTGAACTACTTCGTCAAAGAGTTAGTATTTGATCATTGAAATAACCATCAGTAGATTTCGTGTTCGTATACACTTGGATATACTCGGCTCTCAGTTCAAAGAATGAATTAAAAACAACTCATATCGTTTTTACATTCAATGAATCTCTTTTCTATTTTCTTTTTATATCTATGAACGGAAGTCGTTGAGAAAATTACCCAAGAAAAATGAGCATTTTAGTCTTAAATATAGAACTAAACTGGTTAAATGAGAATGTTTCATTAACACCGGAAAAGTCAAAATAGGGCGATTGGAGTTGTTAAATTGTTTGGTTTGAGTTTGGTGGAAATATTACACTCTGCTAGAACGCACATAGAATAAAAAATTATTAGTGAAAATAATTGGATACAAAACCAGAATTTGGTTTTTGTAATAAATTTATGTTATAAATCTGGAATACATTCCTGTGTAAATGCATATAATTGATTTAAAAAAAAAATCTATGGTTTATAATTGCTGGCACTAATTTTAGTCAACTAACATGGCCAGAACGTGTAAATCCATTGTTTAAGGCACTTTATATCAGAAAAGATGCATTACCCGTCTTGTATGTATCTAACTGAGTTTAAAAACGCATTTTTATTTGCCAATACTATGTAGATAATGACATTTTTCTTCAAGAGCAATCAGTCGCCTGTACAAATAATCAAGAGTATCAGGTTCAAATAAGAAAATGTGACTGCACAGCAGCACGTGTGAAAAGTGAAAAAAAAAAAAAAAAAGAAAAAAAAAAATGAAAAATTATTGTATAATGATGATGTATGCATTTGCCTGGCATCTAGAGCAGTAAAATAGCTTAGTCACCGATACAGTGAATCAAACCAGTCGATTTGAATATAAATTTAAATCTAGCCCCCCCCCCCCCCACACACACACACACACACACACACACACACACACACACCGTTGCATCTACAAATACTGATAATACCTCATTTTAAGAGTGGCATTTCTATTATTTATTTACCAATAACGGAAAAAAGAAAAAACTAAAGAAAAAAATTTATCTGCAGAGCCGAATGAGCTTTAATAAAAAAAATAAAAAAATCGTAAAAATACAAACTAAAAAATATACCTACCTAAATATCAGCAAAACAACGTGCAAAGAAATTGTTGATCATTATTTCTAGAATTTTATTTGTAGATGCAAAAGATGAACATTGTTGACCCAATGGACTGAAAAACTCGTTCGCAAGGTGCAGCGATTTTTGTATTTACTAAAAATTCAACAATACTTCAGCTTGGGTGGGTAAAAATATGAAAAGAAGTGGAAATCGATATTAAAATTTAACTGGAATATTCGGACTGGTGACCGAATAGGTGTTATTGGGATCGGTGCTAGTTCTTGCCTCCCCTAAATTATCTATAAATTTTCTATTCGTTTCTCTTCCATCCGGAAACCGAAATTATATATTCATGGTACGGTGCTGGCTTGGGATTAATTCAAATATTGATTTATCTCTCGCAATTTGATTACATAGAAAGTTTCTTTGCCTTCTGATCGATTATACTGAATGCCTGCCATTTCATACTTATAAAATCAATACAAAGATTCGCAAAAAAAAATTGGAAAATAATTGTTATATTTTTTGTTAAATATATTCTTCGTCATATTCGATTTTCCAATGTTACCCATAATCAATTGATGTATAAGTATTGTTGAATTTTTGTAAGAGAGTTTGCTAATTGTTGAAATCGATTTGGTGTAATGGGTCAACACGACTTGCAGTGTACATGATATATAGGGTAGTATACATATAGCGTTAACTAAGTGGTTGCATATTTAATTTACCTTGAAGTGATGAAAATTTATTTTAATTATCCTTTTCTCAAACCTACAAAGAATCTGAAATCGTGGATGATTATAAGATTCAGTATTTATCTTACCACGAGACTACCTTATACGAATGAAAAAGTCGATAAAAAAAAGCCCACATTTTTTTTTTTTTCTATTTCTAAGTTTATCTTTCGTCGAATATTTCCTTTTATAATAAGCGAGGAGAGGAGAAATTGATTAAATAATGAATGTTTTACACTTGTATTATAAAGAAATTTGCAAATAATTATAAAGGTCTTATTTGTATTTAATACTAAAATTCAATTTCCCTCCATTTATTCTCAGGACGGCACCGTGACGTCACCTCCAACTGGTACCAACGGCTTCCAATAGATGTCCACACTTATCTCGTCTCTAGCTAAACGCTCTCTGATCCTGAAACGAAGAAATTCCAGGTCGGGACCAGACGCCGAGCCATGGATGAAGGGAACTTACAAATATTTAAAAACCTCTTGACGGGGGACGGAACATATTTCAATACTTGTTTATCAGGTTTATCAGCTCGATTTACTCTACTCAAATCGAAGTTCATTCAGTTTACTGGCTGTATCGCGCGGCCTTCCAACACACACGCTAATAACAACTACATATTTCAGGTTACCGGCGTTCGTGTGCATGTATTGTATACATACATAGTATGTATACAAAGGCTTGTAATAATCTTACAAGTTTCTCGCTACATAATTCGAGATAAATATGATCGAAAATTTTTTCAACTAATGAATAGTAGCTTAGAATTATTTATTGCCTTCGAAACGTTAAATTTCATCAGATCCATAATGCTATCGATTATCATTTTCTGCGCAATCCGAGTTTCCAATTTCCAATTCCCGCAACCCTCAACTCGCGAAAAAAAATACGCGTGGGTACGCGCAGAGTGTTTGAAGTCGCGTACTACATCGCAACGTAAACGTAAACGTAAATGTAACGGTGGTGGGGTGCTCTTCGGGTAGGCAGGAGTGGGGAATTTTTATTGTCAACTGTCACGGCGAGTCTCTCCCGCTTTCTCTCTCTCTCTCTCTCTCTCTCTCTCTCTCTCTCTCTCTCTCTCTCTCTCTCTCTCTCTCTCTCTCTCCATTTGTATATAGGTATAATCTATATATACATGTATATATCGTATGTATATACGTACGTACAATACCTATCGTATCGTACGCTCCCGTACAGACGCTAAAACCACGCTACACACTGCAGCGAGAGAGCAGCCTGCCGGGTACGAAACGGTCGGTGTAGGGATGGCGGGAATGGGTGGGGGGGATGCCGGCGTATTCTATGGGCGGGGCCTCCGCCAGCTGGCAGATGTTTCCCGCGCGGCCGTGGCGCACGTCTAGCGTAAGCTACACGAAGGAAAACTAGTCCTTCGCTTCGGTCGAGTTATTTCGCGTGTCTGTTAGTGAATATCTTCTATTATATTTATCGTACGATGATATTCGTAATATTTTTACTTTATTTTAATATCATTTTGTGTATATAATAATACGAGTAATAAACGAAGTTGTAGTGCGTAGCCGGCGGCGGAGTGATCCACGGTGCGTCGTGGGGGCCCTCAGCTGTTTCCCGCCAAAGATCGCCATTACAAAACGCGATCGGGCGTTGTGTGTGCGCCGCGGTGTGGCTGCCCCGTGGACAAACCCGACCCGTGGTGTACAACCTCGTAAATACCTTGGAGTTAAAGTGTGTTTTACTTAAGGTGGTTACTGTTTATCTCTGTGACGGTGGGACGTGAAATACGCGTTGTTATAGTGGTGCGGATCGGCGAATTATGTCAGTGTTTAGTAATAGTGACGACAGAATTCTCCTGGAGGAAATCGTTGAAGCGGTTGACGAGCAGGAAGCCGAACTCTGCAGGTAAACCAGACAGTATAAATCATATTTTACTTTATAACCCAACGACGACGCTCCATTTCGCGCTTAGGGACCGAAAAACACGCGCGCGATTTACCCCTGCGTCAAGTCTACACACCCCCGCCCGCCAAACCTCTCGACATCTATACCTATGCTTATGCCCCCGTACACGGGGTGGAACTTTTTGGCTCCTCGTTATTCGCTTATCGAACGAAATGAAATACTACCACCTTGGTACGCTCGGATCCGACCGCGCGACCGACTAGCGCGATAATGAACTTCTATAATTAGAAACGTGGGACGCGTCGCGCGCGATATACGCGCATTTAAACGAATTCATTTCGCTCAGCTGTGTGAGACACCGGCCGGCCAGCCGGCTCTACTCTTCTTTTCTCTCCTTTCCTCTTCACCTTGTTTTGCTTATCAAAACTGCCTCGCCATTTGCCGTCGCGTACTGGAGGACGTGTACTACGATTCGCTTTTGTATCGTATGAATATTTCCATACGGACATACATACATATGCCGATATCTACACTTTCATTAAACGTTTTATCGGTTACAATTCGAGATATACGACGCGCTTGTCCAGGGAATCATTTCAGTTATCTTTTTTTTTCCTTCTCAAATTGTGGACGTGTATGTATTAACTGTAAAGGTATGTCGATGAATAATAATAATAGAAACGGAAACAGGTAAATAAACACGCGGGGTACTGGTACTGTTTTCACTGTTTGTTATACGACATTTATTTCGGAATAATTTAGTTTAAATGAATTTATTTTTTATTTTATTTTTTTTTTATCTTTCTAAACCGTGATTGACGTCGAAATTCTGAAGTAGTAAGTGACGGTTCGTTATTCAGTGAAGCTGTAAATGAAGCGGTTATTATTTTTCCATGTTTTTATTTTATAAAGAATAAACCAACGTTCGTATTTTATGACAGCAGTCTCGAGTTTCCTGCACATGCTTCAGATAATAAACCCAACTTCCGTTAAAATGCGGTATCCATATATATGTATAATATACTACGTAGTACAAGTACGGCAAAAGTTCTGAATCGTAATACATAAAAAGAAGAGACTCCTCTAACAACTAGAGAGTTTGCCGGCGCGGTGTGGTGTGGTGCGGTGCGGTGCGGTGCGGTGCGGTGCGGTGCGGTGCGGTGAACGACGACGACAGACCCGGCGACTTACGTAATCCCGTTTTGTTGCACAATAATTTGCTTCTATAAATAACACGAGAGAACCACGCCGGCAGGCCGGCCGGCCGGCTAAATGCCTCCTTCTTGTTTACATATTTTCATTCCTACACACGTGTCTCTTAAACGTCTATTTTTCTCGTTCTCAATTCCTTTCGACAAATTCGAATCGCTCGTCACGCGGTGTTGTGCGGCGCGGCATGGCGTTCGTCTAGTCGTCTAACGCCACTACTTCTTCGACGACACCTGCCTGCACGTCGCGTTCTTTTGTCTGACGGTTGCAGCCAAGGGGGGACTTCTCCCTTCCTCATTCTCATCCTTATTCTCTTTTTCTTTTCTTACTACGGTGTAGAAATTGATCAAGGCACGCCGCCGAAACATTATAATACGTAATATGATAATATTATGAATATTTATATTCTATTGCACGGCATGTACTATGGTGTATATATGGAAAAACTAATTGCACGCCATAGGTATTATTACATACAGCATGTCGATTATTCGATTTATTTATTTATTTATTCATTCATTTATTTATTTACATATATATAGGTATATATGCTCGATGTAACCATTGAATGAACACTTGGCGCCAGTACGTACGTACGTATGTTGTTACTCACACACTCCATTCTCGACTAGCTGTATATACAACATGTAGGTATACAGATAACAGTTTCCCCATCGTTGTAGCATTATAAGTAAGCGGTATCTATACACGGTATTATATTATGCTGTTTGTGCAATTTTCTTGGTAACCAATGACGTAGTTGGCGTCAACTGTTGTCTGCGGTACTATACGTATATATGTATATCAGGTTTTATCAGCTGACTACAGAAAACGATTATATGTTGAGAACAATCAGCTGATTAACTGACTTAATCAACGATTCTTTTTATTTATTTATTTATTCATTTATTTAATTTTTGTTTTATTCTTCACAACTTTGTTTCTTGCCTCGGATCGTTTATTTCTAAACGGTATAATATTTATCTTATTCATGTTTATCGTATAGATTAAAGGATCGCTTTATTGATTTTTTTTTTATTTATCAAATTTATTTCTATTTGCAGGATGATTCTTCCTATTCTTACACATGTTCTATGTAACAACACTCCCTTTACTTGTACATATTATCCCTATAAGTTTTGATGATCATTTATTTCTATCAACCTGTAACCAGGTTGGGTTATGTTCGCGAGGTATATTAATACCGTACGATATTAGTTACGTGTTGAGCTATTCGAGCGTAGATCTAAAAATATCCTACTAAGGCTTGACGGCAACTAACCAAGCTCTTTGTTGTTTACTCGTTGTTATATACCTCCTCGTACTCGTTCTCATCTATTTTTCACTCCCCTTGTGCGGCGTGTAACATATCTATATCAATATATAAAGAATATCGTTATTTATGATACCAAATGGAAAATCTAAAGAAATAATGTAATCTCTTGTGTTTGAAAAGTTCGAAAATTATCATTTATCCATTTTTTATTTAGGTAAAATTTATCACGAAAAAAGGCGTATTTGATTTTGCCCTAGATCTTTCGGTTATTGTTGTTAATTCGCTTGGATCCAGGTTATATCAGCTCAAGTATTCGCGAGGGCTTAATCGCTTAATCCCTAAGGCACACCAGACAGGCAGACAACCAGACGGGCACCTATCTTACAAAGCATTTACCTTTATGGTTGAATTAACTTTTGCAATTAAGTTATTTAAAAGGAAATAAATCCAACTTTATTTCTTCATAATACTTTTACATATGAAAAATGCACTGTATGGAGTTCCGTTTAGACTCTAGTTCGAATCTTGACCACGGTCAACTGTACAGGTAACTGCGGCTCGTGGTAGCTGCACTCAGTAAACTTGGTGCACGTGTACTTGGAAGTGAAAAATAGATAGTAGTAGACAGGCGCGTGTATATATAGATATAATATATAATATTACGTTCGATGTTGCAGCGGTGCATCGTGAGTCTGTGATTGGAAATTCCCCAACCTACCGCAATGCGATTCTTTTTTTTTTTTTTTTTTTTTCAAATATTTATTGTCTTTAGAGTATAAATTTTGCAATGGCAAAACAATTCAAATAAACAAAACGACAATCGTTACGTATTGTTTATTTATTTATTTATTTATTTATATATATATTTTTTGTTTATTCAACTGCGATAGAAAAAACAGAGAAGATAAACGAAGAATAATATATAAGTGAGATAATTGTATATAATTATACATTGTTATATCAAGATCGATATAATGAGTAGTATATGGACATTGTGCTATAATAACCCGGGCGATCTTCTGTTCTTTTTAATCGGTCTCGTTTTTATTCATTATTTCTCCCTCGAGGTTTTTACATCCTTTTCTCTATTTCCCCTCTCTTCGTCTCATACCGCCCTTCTGTAATAATGTCCAACAAGTAGTTTTTACTCTATACCGCGATAGCATCTTCATTCTTCGCGTAGGTATATTTATTACAACACTTTTCTCAGGGTGGGGGAGAAACTCCGGCTTGTTTAGAAACAGGCGTAATGTAAAATGAATTTTTAACAAATTAAAAAATTAACTTTAATTTATTCTTATCTATATCTATTTATTTATTTATTCTTATTCATTAGATTATTGTGCCTATGTATCAATATCTATTCTTGGTATAATTATAAGACACGGAATATGCTTTTCTCACCCTCGCGCCCTCTCATCAATGGGAATGATACGTCGAATTAGCGATATGCAAATTAAATTAGCTTCCTATTTTTAATTCTTTCTCCGTGTACACTGCACTTCGCTTCTACATACAAAAACTATTTGACTTGAAGGCGATCATTCGATTTGCCTTCTGCACCGCACCGCACCGCGGTATGTCTCGTGAGTACACGTTTGCACTTGGTCGGCCTCGTCTAGGAATGGACTTATCGGCTGCTGCTGCAACTGCATATTTCCTAATCTTGTTAATAAAATACCCCTTCTTATTTCTCTCGTCAGCAACCTGCAGCTGCGGTTTTAATACCATAGTTAGGGTATTATGTAGGTTATTTGCCATTACCTGTTTCAAATTTCTATTCAATATATATAAAAGTACGGAGTATATAAATCTTGGAAATTTTTTTAAGCAAAAATGTGGATTCCTTCATGATAACAAAAAAAAAAAAAACTCGTAATTTTTACTTCCGTATTTATACTTTTATGTTACAAAACAAGGCCTAAGCTTTAATCGTCTTTGTAGCAGCTGTCGGCGGTCCCTTGAAATATTTATATCGCGTTTTATCTAACAGGTGGATCGACTGCGAGGGCTGGGTGTAATATGAAAAAATAAAAATAAATAAACGAACAGAGAAAACGAAAAGCAGGAAAAAAATAAAAAAATAACTTATAAAAGTAAAAACTGTTCGAATATTTGAATAAAGTTTTGAACCACATATTATAAGCCCCTGATCGCGAATGAATGTATCATCGTGTCATATTCATATGTAACATACGACATTGAAACGTAATGAAATAACGATCAAAGGAAGGTTGAGAGAAAGAGATTTTTTTTTATATTTCTACTTTTCATCACCTACGGTGCAGATATACGAAAAGTATTGGTTTTGGTCGAAAAGTGACTTTTGCTAATTGCAACGAATCTTCACGTTTTCGACCCTCGAGAATCCGAAAAACAGCTTTTTAGGAAGATGTCGGTCTGTCTGTCGGCCTGTTCGAAGAACTCTCGCGGTGATCTCGGAAACGGCTCGATGAAAAAATCTGAAATTCACAGGACTTTACAACAAAATGATGGGCATGAAAAATTGCCATGTCTCGTTCAATTTGAACTTCCGGTTCTACCGGAAATGAATCGATTTTCGCTGTTTTACTGACAAACCTATACTTTTTTCTCTGTATTACCTTTGTAAATAAAAGAATATATTTTTCTGAGTTGAGAATTTCATATATATAGGGCATTCCTTGCCAATGACACCAAAAAAATTGTAAATATACCCAGATCGAATTAGAATGAATGCACTGTATAAAATTGTTGTTTGTTAATATATAGGACGATCCTTGCCAATGACAAGAAGAAATTGTAACTGTACCCATATCAAATTGGGATTAAACGCACTGTATGAAATTGTTGTTTGTCAATATATAGGGATTTTTTTTTTTTATGTGAAATTTTCAATTTTGATCTTTTCTTTCGATTTTTCATTACTTTTTCTATACTTTATCTTCCCCTGACAGACCCATCCTTGTCTTTCTTCTTGATGAAAAGTACTTCGAAAAATTGTTTTTCCGGCTTGAATTTTTTTTTTTTTTTTTTCGATTCATGAATGTTTAAAATATAATTTAGAAAAACTATAATAAATTTGGAAAAATGACACGTGGATTAAAAACCCAATAACATACATGATTAAGCATTATGGTAAAAAAGCTCGAAGTGTGCAGTATGTACCCTAAACTAGATCCACAAGCGTCACGTAGATATCGTAGTAGGTATAATATATGGTATTATTAATTTACCGTTGCAGTTACGCGAACTATCCGACTAATTCAACGTACGCTATTGTATACCTACGCGAAACGACATACGATATAGATAGGTACAACTTCTCGTGAGAGAGAAAGAGAAAGAGAAAGAGATAGAGAAAGACGTACCAACATATACATAATAGCTAAGTTAGAGCCATCCATTCACGCTCGAATCGATTCAGTCGAGAGTACGCGCGCCCTCGACGGAGTCATACGTACATCATATACACACGTTGCCATTACATTGTTGTTATTATTATTATTATTATTATTCTTGATGCGGCAGTTATGATTATTATTATTATTGTTATTGTTATTGTTGGCGCAAACCTCGCGTCGAGGTGCTGATAGCGGGTTACTCGTTGTTCAACGATGAAACTCGGCCGACGCCGTTACAGCAGCCACCCATCCGTCCGTCCGTCCGTCCTTCCTTTCGTTAGTACGTCCATCCAACCAACATCGGCGCACGACGTGCAGACAACAATGGTGTCTCTGTGACCTCTCGCGTGTTCCATATAGTCGTCGACGTGCGGTGCATCTCGTGCACTTGCATAAGAACCGAACCGCCGTTATCGCCAAATATACAGCAATACATACATATATACCATAAATACCCGTTCTTTAATTCGTTTATAGAAGCTTCATGTATCAAAATCTGTCTATATAATGTAATATATTGTTGCTTATCGTTATACGAGCACTGCGGACGAGATCTATATATTAGTTTTATAAAAAAAAACCTCGACTTGTTATCAATCAAATTTTTTTTTTATTTCTCTGTTTTTTTTCTTTTTTCTTATTATAGTTTAATTTTTTTTTTTTCCTCAACATTTGTCAGAAAACCAACTCTAGCCAATCCCTATCTTCGATCTAACGTTAAAAAGTTTCTTCTCTATATGTAGTATTGGGATGGAATTATCATTAAAAATTCTGTACATTAATCCATACTATTTATTATAACTTTAGTATATTTTAATGTATGTAATGGGTTATATTCATACGCGCGGTGATATTTGCTTTCTCGAGTTATTTATTTTCATTTATTATTTTTTTCCCTTCTGTCTTCCCTCTCTTTCTTTTTTTCGTTCCTTCTTTCTTTCTTTCTTTTTTTTTTGTCATTCCTTCCTTCCTCATCCCTATTCCATAAACCTTCTTTACCTACTTCCTCAATGCAAACAACTCGACGGTTGTAAATATACGTAGCGGCGTTTTCCGGCATATAATAAGAGAGAAGTTCTCGAAATTTTCCAGCTTCTCTCGGACTCCGAAGCGTTGCCCTTCGCTGCCGCAAACTCCCTCTCCTCCACTTCCCCATCGTCTTCCCTCTCCCCTCCTACTCTAACTTTGCCGACGGAAGCGCCCGCGGTAGGGAGAGAAAGTAGTTCCTCGTAGGGCCTCTACCTCCCCACTCCGACACTCCCGTACTGCTACTCCCTTTCCTTCCCTCCCCACCACTCGCCTCATCCCACCGCCGTCACCCTCTTGGCTATCTACCACTTCGAGTCTCCCTCCTCCTATTCCCTCCCCCACGTACTCGTCCCTGCGGTACTAGGAAACCCAGTCCCTTTGTGTCACGCAGGGCCTTTCTTCGATGTATGGATATGTATGTGTGCATGCATGCATGCGCGTGTTTGTATATTGCTGCGTACGATGCAGTCCGCGTGGGTTCACGCGATATACTGCGTAGTAGAAACGATGCATTTTAGTTTTATTTTTATTTTCTACCTACATACATACATACATTACTACGTTTCTGCAGTCCAAGGGTGGTACACGCGGTATGAATTTATACACCTGGTCAGATACGGTTATTTTATGGTTAGAGGTTGGTATGGTAGGTGTGGAATTGTTTGATGTATGTGCGTTTATTATATACGTAGGTATACCTACATAAATTACTATATTCGGATTAAAGAAATTCAATTTATTGTGTATTATTTTACCCACGTGTCTTAAGACTAACCTTTATTCGATAGATTTGACAATCAATAAAAATGTTTCTTCTTCATTAATTGAGTGTTGTTATTTATTTTTAATTTTTCTAATTTTTTTATATTATTTATTTATTTATTTTTTCTCTTTACGTGGCGAAAAATCTTCGATTCACACAAATTTTCGAAAAATTTCAGGAGACAGATAAATTTCTCGACAAGCTTTTAACGTAGTCGTAGTTGTCGTTCGTTTGTTTGTTTGATTGTTAAACAGTTTCTATTTGCCTTTGTCGGTACTCACGACACTGATAACCCCCTTTGAAATCAATGAATTTAGCTGACAATGAAATATCGACGATCGACCGCGACGGTAGGAGGACGGCGCATTGATTTTGAGAAGGGATAATTCAGTGTTTTCAAACGAAAAAAACAAACAGTATGTACTTACGCTGTCATGTACTAGTATATCCGCAATTTGTCCCTGTCGGTATATCGTTAACCAGTTATCATTTCAGATATTACCATTTTTTCTTTTTTTATTCTCTCGGATGAAAAATCGTACCGCAATATGTTTAATAATTTGTGTAGATTATATTTGTATACAGAAAGAGGGAAAGAAAAAAAAAAATTAAAAAAAAACAAAAAAAAAAATAAAAACAAACAAATAAAAATACTAGTACCTATACTACTGAGCGGAGGCACGAGGATGCGGGAACACGTAAATCAACGCGATACCAGACTTCTTTTATCTTCTTTTCTTTTTTTTTTAATGTTAATTTCAAATTAACTTGAGAAAATTAACCATATTACAAAATTTATCTTTTATTCACAATTCACAAAATCGAGATGCCAGCTTTAGTTTTGATTCATGAATGATTTTTATCATTTTTAGATTTATCAATAAAATTTCTACCCACACGTTGATTTATTTCTCGGAGGAAAAGTGCAAGTGCAGTAAAGCATACCTATATAACATACATACCTACATACCTATAATAGAGAATCTTTTTTGCCTCTGCAAACTGTGACTCGTATTTTCATATAAGACTTGTTCGTTGCATTTAACTTTTTGGTTTTGTATATATATGTATAAACATTCGATTTTTCGTATTTATATATATATATATATATATACACACACACACACACACACACACACACACACACACACACACACACACACATTATACTCCATCATTGAAAGAAATTGCTTGAATCTTAAGCCCAAAGACTGAATTTGCGTTACAACTTTACATTCACTCCGAGCAAATTTCTCATACACAATATTGTATACATCCAGGATTCTCGTTTTGCGTTAATACATTTACAATACATCATCCACAAACATAGTATACGCACAAATGTATATACGCACTGTATACTGGTATCTTATACCTTATACCTATACCTGACACAAAGGCCGCAGGCTGGTACGTTTTCGGTCTATTTTGAGCTTACCTGGTCTTAGAGGTCCGTCCTTTGTTCACCTCTCCGACAACCTTAAATCTCACATGGATTTCAACGATGCTAAATCCCCGATGGGTATATACATATATACATACATATATATATATATATATATATATATATATATATATATATATATATATATATATATATATATATATATATATATATATATATATATATATATATATATATATATATATATATGTATGTATGTATGTATGTATGTATGTATGTATAACACGGGTATTATAAACCTGGCTCAGCCGATATTCACTCGGTCCCTTTCGACTGGATCTTAACTTTGCGACGCGTGTATACCTTTAAGCAGCTTGGCTTGTTTCGGCCAAGTTGAAGTGCACTGGGTAAGGTTAGGTTAGACTAGGGTTGGGTAACGTAAAGTAAGGTAAGGTTAGGTTAGGTTAGCTTAGCTTAGCTTAGGCTCGTCGAGATATATCCTCATAATACATTTTCACTTCCCCGAATAATAAGTGCAGGATTCGTAAATAAACATACGTATGTATATAATATACATATAATATACAGGTATATAGGAATATAATACGTGGATGCATATTCATATATTATAATACACGTACTCGTGTATGTATATCTAGACGTAGTTAGGGTAAACCTTCGCCAGAAACACCTGCCTATAACAAAATCGTGAATATAATTTGTTTTGTTTTGTTTCTTTTTTTTTTTTCTTATCATTTTGCGTTTTGATTTCGTATTTTTGATTATATCATTATCATTACGTTCCACGACGTTTAGAATTCAACAATCTAAAGAGCTAATTACGAACATCTTATTTCGTAACGCTTATAATGAGATGAATTAATTTTACTTTATTTTATTTTACTTCATATTTTTTTCTATATCATTTTTTACTCGCCATACGAAATGTATACTATTACGATATATGTAATATATTTTCTTTTTCACGTTGGTCGCGACTGTCGTACGAACTATCGCCAATATTCTTTCTCCGATTAAAAGCAGACCGCGATTCAACGGCAGAGGCAAGCCGGCAGGCAGAGACAGAGGCAGAGGCAGGCAACGCGGCAGCTGCGAGACGGCGTCGACCCGCCTGACGTCATACTTCGCTAAATATATGTTCGTCCGTCTTTCTCGTTCCGTACGCCCGCGTCTCCTTTTCGGCTCGCTCTTATACTCGTGTCTAGCTTAGCTTAGCTTCTCTTCGCTCTTCCTATTACTATACCTATAAACCTAATACCTAGGTATATTCTTCGCGAACGAATGAAAGAACGAACAAACTATCGTATACACACGAGTATGTGTATTACGTATACATATAAAACGTATGCGAAGAGTAGGCTACGGTGGGACGATGGGAGGACGACGCTGGGGTAACCTGATATCTCCTTACGGATTTCTTACCGGAAGAGATTTTTAGCCTGGTATATAGGAAGCTAGTTCAAAACTTATAGATTATACTACTACTATATGTATATACCAGATTTGTGTACTTTGAAAGAGTTTTACGACTCCCAGGATATCAAGCGAGCCTTTTATCGGTTTGTTGTTATTGTTGATATTATTATTATTATCATTATTATTATTATTACTACTACTATTCATCATTACTTATGATCAAATTTTCTTCTGTTTTTTTTCTTTATTTTTTCTTCTGAACCAAAGATATAGATATCCAGGCTACTTTTGACATTCATTAATTTTTTTTTTCCTTTTTTCGCGAGGAATAAATTATTTAATTTATCGCTACTGAGCACTTCTGACTCGTGAATCTGAATCGTGGTTTGCTTTCGACGTAACGTTTTTATGTACTCGAATTTCGTACGGAAACGCGCAATAATATTGACCTATTGACCCCTTCGTGGTGATGGTTAGTAGTGGTGGTGCAGCAACTTGGGGTTTGATTGATCGCACCGCTATTCCGAACCAGCTGCGATGACTTTGAGGCAACTTTAAAGTTCATTGACCTCCTTATCCCAAAAATGTATGTATAGCTCGGTCAAGGCGTCGCGACGCGTTGACGTCCCTTATAGTTCAAGATTCAAGTCCGATCAGTAAAGTGCATTAGACATTTCATTATTAAATGAAAATTTATATTAAAAAAACAAACAAAAAATTTTTATTATTTTGAGAGATTCTTCTGAAGGGACAATAAATGGTGCTAGGAAAACACGTTAAAATGTTCATTTCTAAGATATTTTCACGAATATTGTATAAGATTTTTTTTTTTATTTTCTTTAAGTTTTTAGTTTTTAATGGTATTAAGTCGCTACTTAGCGATCCTAGACAAAGGCTTGGGCATCGTCGTTCCCGAAGAGGGCCAAGGTAGTGATATAGGTCCGGACCAAAGCGTCCGTCGTCCCCGTCTTACATCGACGGCTATTTTTGGTTAGACGCAGCCGACCGTGTTCACGAGCACGTGGTCTCCTACTCACAGCAAGTAGCGAGGCGTCGAGACATTCTCGGCGTCCCGACGCCTAGCCTCCCAGAACTATAGCTAGATGCTAGACTGATCTCGACCCGTTTTTCTTCAACTGTACGTTCATATACATAGGTTAGAATATATATAGTCAGTCGCACGTGGTATTCGAATTTTAAACGTTTGTAACCCATATAGGTAAACGAAAATTTTTGCGAGTCATTTATTTGTTTAATTGTTGATAGATCGTAGAAAAATAACTTTTAATTTTCAATTTTTTGGTTTTTTATTTATTTATTTATTTTTTTCTTTGAAATTTTTCCTTTTTATGTCTGTTTGTTTGATTTGTGGTTTTCATTTCTTGATTAATCCAGATGAAGAAACAAGAAAAGAAAAGTGATTGAATTTACAGAGAAGAATAACACGTGTTTTAGTATTGTTTTTTTTTTTTTTTTATATCCTGATACAAACGATTGTTTTTTGAGAACCCCGAATATAACACTGACTAGGGCTCACTGCACGTATCAAAACTATCATTCATTTTTTTTTGTTCGTCTATTTTCGTACAGGCAACGAGATCTTTCCGAATATAGACGTTATAGTATACCTACCTACACAGAAAGGGGAAGAATTCTGAAACAACAACCCGGGCCTGCCTCATGATTTCCATGTGGCCACATGCTCTCGAGTGGTTACGGGACGCGGTACGATACGATACGATACGATACGATACGATACGATATGGTACGGTACGGTATGGTACCGTACGGGGCACGATCACATGGTTACATAGTACTACGTTGCTTGAGCGTAGGACGTACGACATATATGTATATCGAAGCCAGCTGAGCTAGGTGCACGATGCAGGGCACACACAGAATTAAAAATAAACACTATTTTTCTGGGCTGCGAACCGAAGGTACGTGGGTTCTCTTTCCGGCTAAAGGCGGGAGACGGCGTATTATACGCAGAGTTGATGGAGGGGAGTTTAACACGCCGTAGCTCTAGCTACGGAGGGTTAAGCTTTCTCGTACTCGTTCCATGCTTTACAACTACACACAAGCGGTTGTAGCGCTGGGGTGGCGGCGGCGGTGGCGGCGGGGAGGACGAGGAAGGGCTACTGAAGCGTACAATATATGTATACGCCATGGATGCACGCAGGGCAGCTGCGCCATCAACGTTGGCCTTGAGCCGGGGCACACGCCCCAGTAGCTTCGAAAATACACAATCCTCCACCCCTCCTCCCCAGCCCCCTTCCTCCCGCCGTTCGCCTCCCCTTCCCCAACCCCCGTACAACGTGGGCCGCTTAGAGTCCGGATGATGTGCATGTATTGTGGGTTTGAAAATGATTTCAAATATATTTCTGTTCCAATTCATATAGAATAATTGAATTCAGAATTTTAATAAGAATGAAAAATTTTTCGGTCTATAATATCGAGGGGGAAAAAACGAAAAATTCATAATGACAATATTTTTCGTTTTCTGAAATTATCAATATCTCTTTAAAAGTCTATTTAGTGCGTAAATTTATCACGATTAACGTGACGATTGAATGGAAATATTATTAATTTTTAAATACCCATCAAAGAGATATATCCAAGGAGATAGGGATTAATTTAACGAAAGCCTCACTTTTGAATAAGAGCCGGGGTACTATAAACCCAACAATTTGTTAGATGTTCACCTCTGTAATTGATTATAATTTATTGTAATTGACAAGGTTGTGCGCCAAGATTGACCTTAGGAAAAGAATATTACAAGTGAATTGGTTGGAGGGGAAATGAATGGGTTTGGATACGAGAAGTAAGAATTGGCGACAACAACAAACAAGTGTACGGTTTTAATTTTTTGCTATTATTCAAATATATTTACATTTCTTTTTTTTTTTTTTGTTTTCTTTCATTTATTTATTCATTTATATATTAATTTTTTATTTTTTAATCGTAATCTTAATACGCGCATGATATAGAAAATTTAAAAATTGGTAAATCTAACTCACGTTTAAGATTATATAATATATGTACGTATAATTATATGATTGTTCTCTGACAACTTAGTAAAGAGCCAAAAGATATGTACCTATTATTCTCTAGAATATGCACGTATACACATATCTCAGAAAGCGGATATAATATGATTGATCGATGTCTAAAAACTTACGCATGCCCGTGTTTGTCAGGGAGCCAAAGTTAATAGTTTGAAGTTATAGGAAGGGAAGGTATACCTTAGGTTTTCGCATGCTGCAAGATGCAGTATGGCAATTAAAAAAAAAAAAAAAAAAAAAAAAAAAAAAAAAAAAAACAGTCTTATATGAGGGAGAGTATTTTTTTAATTAAATAATAATTTTTTTTTCTTTTTCTTTTGTTTTCACTGGGGGAAAAAAATGATACTTAGAATTTGATTCAGGATAATGATGTCTTCGGTGTTGAGTTACTGTAAATTCTTGTTGGAATGTTGATAGGACGAGTACCGTAGATCCCCCAGCTCTCTGTTCCAGCCGCAAGGTCAAAATCTACTTATTGTTAGCAGCGTCGATCTCGGTTTGTACGAGACAACCACAAATTCGAATTTAGAATTTAGAATTCAAAAGATCTCCCGCTATAACCGTGTAATTATGTAAGTTATAGGTACATATAATATTTCACGAGAAACTAGTATAATAAACCGAACTTTAAACGTAACGATCCTCTGTCAGAAATGTATAGGTGTATATATAGGTGGTAGCAATTGAGCTATATACCTAGAGAGAGAAAAAAAATAAAATTAAACGATATAACGATAAAAAATTAAAAATAAAAATAAAAAAAATAAAAATAAAATAGAATAACTAAAAGAATAATAATTAAATAAAAATCGAAGACAAAGCAATAATATTTTCATATAGAAAGTGTAGTCCTGTTTCTTTTTATTTTTATTTATATTTTATTTTACACGTTCGTGGCTATCGGTATTTTTTGCCAACTCACTACGGTGTGTGTGATCTTGGTAAATTATTTCGTACACGTATAGATACATATACATATGTATATCGTCTGAAAAAAATTGAAAGATGATCTTAGACCAAAAGAAAGAAAAAAAAACAAAAAAAAAAACAAAAAACAAAACAAAATAAATACCTAAATAAAAGGAAAAGAAAAGGAATTTCTTAGAAAACATAGTTCAATTGTTCGATCTCCGATTAGTTTCTTTTACCGCACGGACGGACAGCTGATGATAGACAGACGCCGGGAATAGCCTATGCTAGCACATAAGCCAGCCAGCCAGCTGAGTGGCGCCAGCCGTCAGCTGTGCGTGACTCACTAGCCTCGTCGTTCGCGTAGCGTAGCGTCGCGTCGGTTGGTTTGTCCGTACGCCCGTCCTCTCGCGGTTGATTCTCGATGTGTTTTCACTTTTTGCTTGATACTCCGCCACCACCACCACCACCACCGTCGCGGGCTTTATTCTCATCGTCAGATAGTTCTCGACTTTACGTTCATCATGCAGCCTGTTTGAAAAATCAAGACTAGAATTGTACTGCTGTTGATTAGCGGTGCAAAAAATAAAAATAAATTAATAATAATAAAATAAAAAAATCATATAAAAAAGATAACAAAAGAAAAATGAAGAGAAAGATAAAAAACAAAAAAGAATCGCGATAACATGGTATATAATCATTTTTATAGACTTTCTGTTTATACATATATGTAGCATAAAATACATATACTCACATCGTACATGTTCGTCAACGTGTTATATATGTACTATAGTTATTTCATAATTTACCACAAAAGCTGTAATCTGTATATCTTCATCATTATAAACATGTATAATAAATATAAACATAATTATATGATTGATCTAGCGAGATATAATATATATGTATATGTGTATATATGTTTACGAATATATATTATGTATATGTATAGGTATACTTACTTCAATCAACGATATCATTTTCATTATTCACTTTGTTACAACAATCTTTTCATTTCGCTCGACCATACATTTATACATATATATCTATCTACATATTATAAATAAATACATCATACGTCTATATTATGCTTATATACATATATACGTAATATGGACTTGTATATACCTATATAATTCATTCGTCTGATAAATATTCTATTTTTTCAATCTACCTGTACTACATTATATCTATATACCTACATCTTATACCTTATACCATATATACCACATATACCTTAGAACATACCGTGCGTCGTGGCGCAGTGATACGCCCGCAATTTTCCGTCTATAATGTACGAGAAATGGATAAATGGTAAATGGTAAAGGGTAAAGGGTGAAAGGAGAGGGACTCTCAGACTCGCTCAGTAGCCACGATATAGATCTAATTACAACGAGGTTATATTTACACTCGCTACGCAGTGCCCGCTATGGGGCGGAAGGGGGGAAACACTCACGCGCCAATACACACTCCCTGGCCAAAGGGGGAATCTAGGCGACCCACTTCTCTATATATTCTCCCGTCCATACTCTGTACTATATGTTCATCTCTCGCTCTCTCTCTTTATCTCTATCTCTTTCTCTCGCGCGCTCTCATCTCGTTCTCTCGCCGATCCGGCCGTCGCGTCGCGGTATATAGTTGGAAGGTGAGGTGGCGGTGGTGACGGCAGGCGGTAGAGGAAATCGGTGGCTGGGAGGGATGACTACTGCCTGGCTCGCTCATTCGAGTGACGTCAGAATGCCGACACACCAGCTGATAATACGCGACGGACGCGAATTCCACGTGTACCAATGTCCGTCCTTGAACCTTTACGGACCTTGACAGACCGGAAGTTTAATCGTCATAGCGCATTTATATTATACGCATAGAGGAAGGGCCGGTGACCCGTTCTTTAATGAATATTCGAAGATTATAGATATAGTTGTGCGTTTATGGAATGAAATTTATACAATATCCTTCTATCCCCTATTAATTTCAAAAAATGAAAATAAAACAAAAAAATTAAACAATTAAAACAATTTATTTTCTTCTTTTTCTTTTCTTCGTTTATTTTAGTCAATTTTCTCATTTTAAGGTTCATTTATTCGACTATTTTATGTTTTTTTCTTTCTATTATTGTTTTCGAAAATTTGAAAGTAAAAATAAAAAAAAAAAATAAAAATGTACGCAGAAAAATAAAATAATTATATGTACAGGTATTTAAAGTAAGGAATTGAATTGATTTCTTTTTTTCATTTTTCTTTAATAAACAAGGATATTATGAGTATAGTGATTATTATGACAATCGCGGTTTTTATGGTATATGTATACGACTAAAATACCGGTTTCCGAATATGTACATATTACGAATTTTGCGCGTATTTAAAATATCTCCGGAAAATATTAAAAAATATGAGATAATGAGTCAACACGTTGATGTTAACACTCAGCTGTTTTATAATTTACACCGCAAGTGGTACTGAGAGAGAGCTGCTGTACATCCTGCTAAACAAAAAAAAAAAAAACAAAAATACAGTTAAAACACAAATATGAAGACTAATTTTTTTCTGACTACAGAAAAGCTTTTCGTTATAAGTACGTATATCGATTTAAAAATTCTTATAAAATCTAAAACTGAAAGGGTGTTAGATTGTGGGAGTTTGAAATGCAAAAATTTTCATCGACTAAAGTCTTAATCGAGACCGGTGACGCGTCCGACCAATTATGGTGTCAACGGCGTAGATTGCGGAGCTTTGGTTGCCTCTTGCCCATGCTTTGGTTATCGCCGCCACGTGTGGAATGAGCGTATTCCGTGGAGCAACGCCGAAGGTCACGGCCCCGGGCGATGACTCACCACGTCTCTCGGCCGGATTGGTCGGTATAAACGTAATGATTTCGGCTACCAAAACGTTTAGCGAGAAAAATAATTAAACATTATTCAGTGACATATATATATATATATATATATTATTTTCATTATAATTATGAAATTTTATGTTTGTTTTTTGTTTTCCTCTCTCATTTTTATTCCACAATTTTTACGATTTTTTTTTTATTTATTTTTTGTTTCACGCTAATTATGAGTATGCGGGAAAAATTCTTGATGAATGAATCGTAAGACTTTCAATTTCATCTGCGGTCGGATCCAAGGCTTGATTCTAATTTTTTTTTTTTTCAAACTTAAACTACGCAATTTTTTATTTTTTTTTCTAATTCTTTCAAGTATGTAATTTACTAGAAGTTTATCACTTACAGTTTATTAACGCGAGTTTGAACCGAATTTTACCGGAGACAATTAACATGTTTTAATTATTCATTAAAATCGAGGTTTTATCGGTTTATAATTAGATAGATTTTTAGAATTTGAAACGGGCGTTGTTTGATCAATGGAATCTTACATGTTATACAAGTGAGGTAAATACATTAGTAAATATTTTAGTTATTATTAATGACTGAAGTTATTTTTAATAACTTGAATATATGTATATATATAAAAACAGGAAAATAATCAAAGAAAAACAATATTTTCGTTTTATTTTTATCAAATATATATGCATATGTATTTGTATACATATAATATATAATTATTTTTTCTCTTCTATCAACCTCGTACTATACTATGTAAATGCATACATATATGTATATATGTATAATAATGGTTTGGACTTTGCATTTTATTCAATCAGTAATTGAACAGATTCTCTCGCTGACAATAATAATTCATTATTTTTCTCATGCACGCGCTTTGAAACTTCGGGATCTTCTTTTTTTCTTTTTTCTCCTTTTTTTTTCCTTCGACATAACAATGCTGCTGTTATACTCACAAATAATATACATGTTACTCATAACGTGTATATGACATATACCTATGTAAAACAAAAAATTGAATTAGCGAGTGTTATTATCGTTACGATGTTCTAAAATTTATATTATTTATAAACAAATTATATGTATTTTTCATAAAATAAAGTAGCTGACTTAAAATAATGGCATAAGTTATTCATCGCCAATAAAAATAAATAAAATATATGTAGTAATATGATTTACGATTTAAAACAAAAAATAATAAAAATTACGAAACATTTTTTGATTCATATTTTTTCCGACACCTGATCGAGTTTAGACAGTTGAAAATGATGGTTTTTTTTTTTTTTTTTGTTTTTTTTCAAATTTCAACTTTCTTTTGATTATTGTTGCTGCATACGTTTCGGTTCAAGAATCTTACGGGAAAAAAAGGTTTATAAACGAAATCTTATATATTCTCATCTGTGAAGTTGTCGATATCTTTCTCTCTTCCTCTCTCTCTCTCTCTTATACCCATGACGTGATGTCTCTCAGACTTGTAGTTTTAATTTAATATTACTATTACAATTGCTAGTCCGTTCGATTTGGTCGAGTAGAGACAGCCGTGCTAATCCAACATCAGACAAACGAATGGCGTGGGAATATTTTCCTATACATTATACTTGTTATATATATATAAGTTGTACGATTTGTTCGGTCTATAGATCCGGTTAAATCGTGGTTATCTAAATTTTTTATCTTTTTTTTTCGTTACTCGTTTCTCCGCGCTAATAAACATTGCGAGAAACGTCATACGAGCATAGCGATAATTTTTTTATATCTATATTTAACTATTTTTTATTGAATTTGATTTTTGGATATATTTTGAAAGATCAAGAGCTTCTTCTTTTTTTTTATAAAATTCCTTACATTATTGTATATTATACGAAACGTTAAAATAAAAAAATATTTTTAATTTTTTCTAATTTTCATATTCCTTAGGGGCACATTTTATCTCTTCAAAGCACGAGTGGATATCCAATTGTTTGACCTCAGAGGCTTAGGTACTGCGCCATATGATAGCAAATACTCCGGCTAGCGCGCAAATTGTTGCGTGCAAACTGTATCTATGAGCTCGGAGAGGTCGCCGGCTAAATCACCAGAGCCTGGTGTCTCAAGGTCAGACGACCGATGCAGTCAGCTGTTTATTCGCATATCGTATTTGGCCCGTGGGTTGTTTTTTACACTTCTGAAAAAATTCATTTTTTTTGTGCTATTGATAAATAATAATTCACTATCAAATCGTTTTATCTTAGTATAGGTAATAGACAAAGTATGTATAAATATAAAAACATAGAAGAAAATTGACTACAAAATTCTGTAAAACATGAACAAAAAAATTATTAATGTTATATGGCGCACTGCAGGCTTTTGAATAAACAAAAAAGAAAAATTTAGATTTGAAATATAAGTAGGTAGTTCTATTTTTTTTTTTTTTCTTTCTTTTTGTGGTGATCTTGACTTTGAAATTTTTAATTTATAGCATATATAAAGAAGATATATACCTAAGTTGTGTAGGTTTTGTCGCGTGAAAACGTGTGGGAATTTAGATGTTCAATTTAGATGTTCAATTTATGAGAAATTTCACGATATAATTAGCCGTTTAAGTTTATCGTATTTTATTTTAATTTCTTTTATGTTTTGTGAATAATTGACAAATTGATCATTGTAATATGTATAATGTTGAACATTTCTCACGCTTTCATTAACCGTTTGGAAAAAATTTAAAGAAATGGAAATAAAAATAATAATAATAATAATAATAATAATAAAGAAACAATGTCCGTCGCGTGAGAACGGTAATAATATAAACGGGCTTAACAAATCCTTACGTGGTGTCGTTGTGGAAACAAACGGAACTTGATAATAACGTTTCGGGACGATAAGACGTGGAAAGAAACGAAAGGCAACAGGGATTCCAATTTCCTTAAAAGCTACTCAGACGACCACGCTTCTACGTCTGTCTATCCATGTCCCGCTATATCCGTTCACGGATCAATTTCTTCACGAGTCTTTGACTTCTGCTGCTGAGTTTTTTTTTTTTCTATTCTTTCAGACCGTTTATCTGCCTTCACATGGCGCCATGGTTTTTCTTTTTCTTTTTATTTTCTTCTCCTTTTCGCATCATTATTAAATCTATTTTTAATAATTATACGTATATATTTATAAACAGTTGATCAATTCATATATCGCGATAATTAACAATCTTATAAAAAATCGCGACCCCAATCCGAGCGGTCAAGGGCCAGACCCAGGTCGGAGTACAGATATGGAATGTCCCATACGTATATGTATAACTTTATATATGCATTTAAATTTGCGCAATCGTATGCGTTCAGATAATGCAATTAATTGCTACAGTCGTGGAGAGAAAAAAAAAATTTAAAAAAAAAAAAAAAAAAAAAACCGTGATCTCAAGACCTTGAAACTATTCGTCGTCATATTTCCCCTGGCGATTATTATTATTATTATCATTTTCATTTTTTTTTTTTTTTTTTTTCAAAAGAACTAAAAAGATTGATTAATTAGTAATAAATTAATTAATCAATTAATTAATAGCTGATCGCAATTTGTTGAAGAGATAATTAATTAAACTGATACTCGACCCTAGCTTATAAAAGAAAAGATTTTTGTTAAGCACGTCGTCGCCGCTACTGTCACCGCGCCACAGCCCCGTCGTTGCTGTTTGAAAGCGATCGGAAAGTCAGCCGCATTCTTTTAGCTGACTAATGAAATTTTCCTGAAAACAAGCAAAGACGATGGCAATATATATATATATATAGCTTCACCGCATAATACAAACAGATTGGAATCCGCTATTGGCGATATGGCTAGATATTTAATGCCTCCGGGAAATATAATCGTAACTTCAATGCACAATTATTGACCCATACATACACATATCATAGGAATTAGGGAATGGCTAAATATTTCAACATTTTACAGTCACTTGATATTTGTTAATATATGGATGTGCATATATTCTGTTATATAAGACAGCTCGTCGTCCATATATGCGGAACGTTCAGACTTTGGAATACACACATCGTTGTATTATAGTGATTTTAAAGAAATTTTGTCAGTTCTTAGGGATTTCTTACCTTCAAAGCTTTTGTAGATAATTTAAATTATATATAGGTAGGTATATATATATGGGGCATTCCATGACATCTCGATCAAGATTCTAAGTCGATGTCTCTGATTGGTTTGATAATTTTTTGTATAAAAGTACATGACGAAAAACGCAATCGTAATTTTTTTCAGAATTTTTCGACCTAGCGTATCTGAGGTATGATTTAAAAACTTGAAATAAAAACCTCCACTTTGTAAAATCTGAAAAAATTCAGAAAAATCTTATGAAATATAACAAAATTTTTGACACCTATTAGAAGATGGAGATTTCATAACTTCAAAAGATAAATAAGGAAAATAAAAAATTAAAAAATTATTATTATTCCATTGCATTTTTGACATCAGAATGAACATAAATATAGGCCGAAAAATGTCTATTTAGGGAGTTACAGGGAATCAAAAATATTATGATAATATTTATATTTACAAATTTATATTTATAAATATTATCCTGATATTTTTGATTCCCTGTAACTCTAAAAATAAACATTTTTCGGCCCATATTATAAAAATCTTTTATGTTTATTCTGATGTCAAAAATGCAATGGAATAATAATAATTTTTTAATTTTTAATTTTTCTTATTTATCTTTTGACGTTATGAAATCTCCATCTTCTAATATCTGTCAAAAATTTTGTTATATTTCATAAGATTTTTCTGAATTTTTTCAGATTTTACAAAGTGGGGGTTTTTATTTCAAGCTTTCAAATTATACTTCAGATACGCTGGGTCGAAAAATTCTGAAAAAAATTAAGATTGCGTTTTTCCTCATGTACTTTTATACAAAAAATTATCAAACCAATCTGAGACATCGACTTAGAATTTTGATCGAGATGTCATGGAATGCCAGATATGTATATATTTTTTTTTTTTTTGGTTCTCGTTTATAGGTATATAATGTATAAAAGTTGCTATTTTTATATTTAATTATACATACTTAATGACCTGGACTGTACCCAATTTTTAAGACTATAATTAAATTATTAATAACTAATAGTTATATTTATAAATTACTAAAATATTGTGAATAATTGATTATTTTTTCGTTTTAATAACTAATTACTTCCTCGCTCTAATCTTTAGACAGGCAATTAAACCCTGACTTATGGTATAAACGGACTCGCGGTGAATTAGGTACAAAATCGTTGATGAGTCGTAAAATCATTTATAATTTCATTATTTTTTCTTTCACCGTGAGAAATAACTTTATTTGTTTCTTCTTTCGTTCGTTTTCGTGATTCTTTTTTTTTTTTTTTTTTTTTTAAACCATCTTTAAATTATTTCACTTTTAATTTATTTACGTTTTTTTTTTTCTCATTTTTTATTTTTTTTCCTTTTTTTGTTCTGTTCATTTTCGTTTTTGTTTAATTAAAGTTTGAGTTTAGAATCGTCGTTATTTTTGTTGCAGTAGCAGCGAGGGTGCGGACGAGGGTTCCGTAGCCACGAACGTGGTTGTCGGAGATCACCCTGACCTTCAAGAATCTAACGACGAACAAGGCATAAATTTAAACGGGCACAACGGTAACGGAGTCGTAGGACGGGGGACGCCAAGAAGCCACATGGAGCAAGAGAAGAGAATGAGGCGTGAAATCGCCAACAGCAACGAACGGAGACGGATGCAGAGCATCAATGCAGGTTTTCAGTCACTTAGGACGCTTCTGCCTCATCACGAAGGCGAAAAACTCTCAAAGGTAAAAAAAAAAAAATAATAAAAAGAAATTAATAAATATATATAATTTCGATTTTCTTATTTTCGTTTATTTATTATTCAAGTTCTTAAAACACGTTCTAAAAGCTTAGTGATTTCACGTAGATCGAAAATCACTTCCATATTTATTTATATATATATAATATTTAATAATATATCTAAGTGCGAAAATAGCGTTGATATTAATTAAAATAAGCCACGCTGTTTCGTCGAGCCGATATAAGAAGATTTTCGGATAGTATAGCTACATAACGTAGATATTATGTACTAAGTATGTACATACATATTATGCGTCTAGATATATGCTTATTCTTGTGACGATAATTAACCAAACAAATAATTATGTAGGTCAGTAACGACTCAACGCTATGCTGGTTACTCGTTCGCTTAAAACCCGTAATTACGAGGTTATATTATCAGACTGCAATCTACACGTACCGTAGCTATGTGTGTATATTTATTAGTAGATATAGGTATAATACGTATGCATATGCATATGCATAAACGCGTTAGAATATAAATATATACCATCGTAAACCCGCACACACACACACACACACATAATTATAATATGTACATCTGCTACGAAACTGCTGTTTTACATGATGGAGAAGCCCTGCGTCTTCTAATATTTGCACCTAAGCCTTACCCTACAGTCAAGTTTTCCATGATATTCATTAGTTAAACCGTGAGCAGGTTTTAGTATGTGTATTAAGTCATTTTCCGTAGAAATTATTTGTGTTATATGTATAGTAAATGATCTATAGGGTCAAGACGTATACGTTGATCCTTTCACCGATGGTCTGAAAGTTTGCTGTAACTTTCGAACGTGTATATATATACATATACCGTTTTCGAGAAACAGAGTTATTCTCTTTTTAATTTAGTAAATCGTAAAATGAATAACCGAAATAATGTTGAATTAATGATCAAATAACGATAAGATTGGATTTTTATATTGAAATTTTGTAACTATGAGTTTAAAAAACGAAAATAGTTGTTTATGAAACAAATATTATGTATATTTGTTTCGGCAAGTGGTAAATCCGCGAGAATGTAGCGTCGCGTGGTGAAGTGAGGTGAGGTTGAGGTTGAGGTTGAGGTTGAGGTTGAGGTGAGGTAAGGTAAGGTAAGGTGAGGTGAGGTGAGGTGAAGTCGACGACGTCATCAGTTATGCAATATATAGTCTTGGGAAAGAGTGACGTCTTCGGTATCCTCGACGCGTCGAAGAGGCTCGACTTGCTCGAGTATAGACGACAATGGATTTCATTCACATCGAGCTCCCTCAATGAACGCAGACGGAATCTTAATCGCTTTATATTCGACGCGTATACACTCTAGGTCACGTGACCACGCGATCTAAGAACAACGCGCACGATTATATGTCGAAGACTCGACCGAAGATCGAGGCTAAAATTTCATACGATATGTACATATAATAAAGTGAAGTTATTCATTGCAATGCTACACGGTCATGCGTTTTTAAATATTTTTTTATTTTTTTTTTTTTATTTATCTCTTTATTTTTTGTGTTCGGGTCTGTGTCTTCCGAAAAGAATTTTTCCAAAATTTAGTTTCATTTAGGTAAAAATGAAAATTTTTTTAAACCATCGTCCTCTCACAGTTGAAAACAGCCGATCAGTTGGAAGAATTACGGTGAGTATTTTTTCATTTTTTAGTCTCTAATCGTTCAGAAAACAAACCTTTAACTGACGAACAGACAATTTTTTTAATTGGTCAATATAGGTATATATGTGTTCTGTTAACTTGAAGAAAAACAACAAATAAATAAATTTTTTAATACAAAATCTTATCAATTTAAAAATTTGAAGAAAGAAAGAAAAAAATTTATCGTTCCAGTTATTTTTGTTTTTAAAAAATTACAAAAATAAATACGCTGTTATATATATATGATAATTAATTAGAGGGTGAGTTTGCGTAACAATTAGGGAAAGACTTCAGTTTAATTTTGTTAAAAAAACAAAAAAAAAAAAAAAACAAATATTTTTTCGTTTTCAAAACTACCAAATAAAAAGATTATTTGAAGATTTCCTGCGCACCGTTGACCAAAAACTCCTTTCTCATACACTTTCATCGCAGAAGATTGAAATTATTATTATTACAATTATTATTATTATTTTTTAATACCCATACTACCATAACCTAAATTTTGTTGGGAAGAATTTTTGATTAGATTTCTTGTTAATAATTTTGAAAACTAAAAAATCGTTTCTATCAAAATTTCACCCAAGTCTCTCTGCAAGAGTCTTTACAATTGTTATGTACACGAATATTTCCGTACATTTTTATTTTTTTTTTTATTTTTATTTCCTTTTTTTTTATCTCCTGAATATTTATTTGAGCAACTTTATATATGTATCTACGGTCTAGAGATGTATATATGTATGTGTAGTTATGTATGTTAGTTACGGACACACATGCCGACATACCTATAGTAGGTGTGACAAGGACTAACTACACGCTACATTTCGTGGTGACAAAAAAAGAAATGTTTTACCCACCGTAATTTATGGTATATACCTAGCGATTTTTTTTCTTCTCTTTTTTTTTTAATTTTTTTTTTATCATATTTATCGTTTGTAGTAAATGTATGTACCTATAATATGTGTATATATCATGTGTATGGATATTTTACGAATTCCCACGAGCTCTATCGTTTGACATTTGACCTTCCCTCCTTCTCCTCCTCCTCCTCCTTCTTCTTCTACTCCCCCAATTTTATTTATACCGGTTATTTTTATCCTCAAGTTTTATTAATTATTAATGATTAGCTTGATTGACCTTGTAAATTTTTCAGAAATAAGATTAGAAAAAGATAATTTAAAGCATTTTGTTTGAAAAAAAAAAACTTTGTCCTTGAGTATTCGGACTAAATAAATTGCGAAAAGATATGAAAACTATAAATAAATAGATAAGTAAATTATAAGTAAAGCATATCTATTTTCTTCTCTTATTTCTTTTACATATAATACATACACGTATATATTGGATATCTAACTATACTTTTATATACATCCACTTGATTTTTGTATTTTCAATATTTGATAATTAGCCGCATCATCTAAACAACTTATTTGCGAAATTTTAAAGATACTCAAAATTTTAAGCCTTCAACATCTTGTTTTTATTACCCAATCGTTCTTTCCTCGTCAACCGCTTCGCGACCCTTGACCCATGCCGTTCGCTATCTGGTGAGAAACAGCAGCGGTTGACTCTTTGATTTTTTAAAACGATTCAAAGTTTATCGTTCCTCGCGTATATACATATACATAGGTATATATAATGCTGGAGATTAATCGTACGGTCGATATAAATCTATCCTCTATGTATACATATAGGCTCGGTTTGATCCGTTATCATTTTTTTTAGCAATTTTTTTTTTTGTTTTTTTTTTTTCTACAGAAAAACAAATTAAGTATAATAAATCCCACAAGGTTTTCCTGCCTTTTTTTTGAAATTTTTGCATTGATAAATATTTTCTTATATTTGCAAATCGTGACGGAGTATATATATGACGATATAAAGTTTTAAATATCGAACTTTTCGTCGAAATATAAATAACGCTAATTTAAAATACCACGATATTAACAATAATAATAATAACAGTATCAATAACAGTGCGAAATAATGATAATGGAAACAAAATGCCGTCACGAATATACATACATATTATATAGGGGCCCCGAGATATTTGAGAAGGTTTTTGCAAAAACGAAGTGATATCGATTTCCCCCCCTTTTGCTCGTCTCGATTAATCGGCTCGAACCCTTCGTCACGGCAGTTTCAACGTTATAAAAAGGCTTCTTTTTAATTAGCAGTATCGCTACACAATGGGGACACCGGTCGCATCGCGAATGGACTGGAAAGTGCAGAAATAAAAAAAAAAAAATAAAAAATATATATATAGTGAAAAAAAAAAAAAAAAAAACAATTTCACTGAAAATTACGAAACCGTATATACGATACGTAAGTATCGTTCATTTCGTTCAGCTTATCCATTAGCTGTACATTTTAATTCCCATCTATATAGTAGCCGTATAATGGAACCATATTATATAAATTTATGTTACGCGTTGGGATGACAAATTTTAAGTAAATCATTAAATTTTGTTCACAGAGTTGAAATTTTTTATTTATTCATTTATTTAGTTTTATTAAGTTACACATATTAAATCCAATATTGAACAAATCTATTGAAAACGAGTAAAGGGTTGGTTGAAAAATAATGTAATTGAAAAAAAATTAATAAAAAAAATTGTTCGATTGTTTCGAAATAAATCCTCAGAAGCATTATATGGTGATTAGCATATTATCGTGTATTATTCTTAGTTCGACAATGTATTTTCAACTAATCCTTTATTCGTTTTTGATTGATTTGATCAATATTGGTTTTTGTAAAATTCATATCTCTGGAACCAGATGTCCAGGCATCTTGTTTAAGGTCTTGAAAATTTCGTTTTGTGATCTAGTATTTTGTGTAAAAAATTCATCCAAATCGGTTATGGTGATATTTGAGAAAATCGAAATTCTTAACGTTTATCGAGCGAAATTAGGTCGAAAAGTGATTAAAAAATTCTGCAATTAATCTCAGTAGAAATTCGTGAGATAACCGTTGTTTTTTGTATTCAACATTTTTCTCTACGTTTTCGTATTTACATTCGACAAAAATTTCAAATGTTCGCCGTCTGAATTTAGTAAAAATTGTATCACTGTCAAAAATTGAATGCAAGACCTCCAGCTTACAGAAACATTATTTTTTTATCCGATTTTTAACATATGTTTTTTCGAACATAATTCTAAGACATGAGTATCGATGGTTGGTTGAGTTGAACTGGAATGCCCCATATGTACACATATATGTATACATATATACACCGGTATACGATGTATTACAGATAAGTCAATTTTGGTGAAATTTTTTTTCTTAGGATGTAATACAAAAAAAAAAAAAATATTTTCGCACTCTTTTCTTTGTATTTCTTGACTCGAAGACTTTCTCAGGCTTTCGCCAAGTCAATATAAAATTTGTTCTGCGTGCGCCCACGCACACGTATACGCAAGGCCACACGCGTGCAGTGTAGCCGCAGACACCTCGACCCATTTCGTACCCGTCAGCCAGACAGAAATAAAAATAAACCAGGCCTTTCCCCACGTGAACCTTCTTCTCTCTTCTCTTCTCTTTTCTCCACTCTTCTCCTCTTCTCTCATCTTCTCTCCTTTTCCATTCTCTTCTCTTATCATTTTCTTTCCTTTTCTTACCTCCCTCTCTCCACACTGCACCAGTTCTTTACTGCTTTTAATGCTTTCTTGTTTCGTGCTCTCAGCTTGCAGACTACGCCTGCAACAGCTCTCACTTTGTCGAACGTTAACAAACCGCCGTGTTTATACGAAACCCTGTATAACCTCAGAATAATGTATGAAATTATTTTTCTTTTCTTTTTCAATTAATATATGTACACAGTGTTAGAATACACATATATAATTTTTTCAATAATTGTATCTACAATTAGGCCAAGCTTTGGATTTAATTCCTTAAATATAATTCGATTCAAAAAATGTTTTAAACAAAAGTTTTGCCAATTGAAAAAAAAAAAAACGAACAATTTATATACTCTGTACTTTTTTCTTCTATATCTTTTCTCTGAGCTCTGTAATACATAACAGCTTTCATGCACGTATCGATATATAATTTGTCGTTTGATCATTATAAAATTTACAATATTTATAACTAGTCTCATAAAATTGGCGATTTTTTTCTTTCTTCTCGTCTTCTTTTTTTCTCCTTTTATTGCTAAATTTATTTTGCTATATTTTATAGTTGAATACCGTAACATTCAACCAGTAATAAAAATCACGTTGTACTATAATTCCGCGTATGCCAAGGGAAATTTCATATATATTTCAATTTGCGATGTTGAAAAAAGGAAGACAAATAATTGAAAAAAAAAACTAAAAATGAATTTCAAATGAATTCTGTCGTTCCGTTTCTGTTTTTAATACGACGTAATTAAAATCTGAAGGTTTTTTTGCATGAAAATAAATTGAAATAAAAAAAAAAAAAAAAAAAAACAGGAAAAAAAGGTACACCGGTATTGTGTATGCAATACACAATACGTACCTGTAATGAAGAAAACCGCATAGATGACGTCGAACATTAAGGCGAAGCTAATTCTAAAGTTGCTTGGCCGTTATCTATCTCGCTCAATTATCTCGCATTCCTCGACTCTCTTTATTTTATTTAATTAACGAGATGAGTAGACGCGGATTTGACGCTGAAGCACTCTGCAGCGACGCGTTAAGTAGTCACTCTAAACTTAAACTATAACACAAATTACTTACTCGCTATAACTCTAGAATCTAGAATCTAGGATCTTGAATCTTGACTTCTGCAGAAGTCAGCTGTAGACTTCAAATAAACAAAAATTTAATTCGATTAATTTGTCACCAGTTAATTAAACATGATTTATATTTCAACACCTAATTATATTAACAAATATAACAGAATCTTTGAAACTGATGTATGATGAAAATCAAAGCGTATCATTTCAAGCAAACGATGTTAAACAATTTTTAAAGATCTGCAAACTGCGACGAACTGTTTATTTATTATACTCATAAGTCTTTACACATTTGTGAATGAAACAGCGAGAGATTTGGCGAATGGAAAATTGGAGATTTGAAGCCTGAAGATTTTCTATTTGGTTTTTGATCTCTAGAGGATTGTCTTTATTCAGATTTTTATCTTATTTTTTTATTTTTTTAGTTTTTAAAAACATATCTTAGGATCGACATATATTGCATAAGCCTCGAGAAAGGAGATCCCTTTCGGGTAAATGCGAGAGTTGCGATTTTTCCATTTGTCATTTCCATGCGAAATTATATCTATACCTATAACATGGGAACTCAGATTTCGAAGATCCTCTTATACACGGGGCTCAGCATTTCATATCAATCCTCTTACAATCAGAATAGCGTCCCTTTTATTCCTTTTGAATCAGAAGAAACGATTAGATGATGCGGGAAATATGCCAACGGATAATAAATAGGTCGAGTTGTTTTTGACACATCAGCTGATCCATATTCTCGGATATCTATATACTAATTCTTTTCTCCTTCTTCTTTTTCTTTTTTTTTTATTTTTGTCACATCGATTCGAAATCTTATCACAAGATTCTAACCACGCGTAGGTATATATATATATAAATCTTAAGTATTTAAAAATTTCAGAATATATCGATTCTATTCATCCGATAAAAAAATTAAACAACCCCAAAGTTTGCAAATCTGAAAATATCATGCAAATCATACTTCGATCGGAATTTAATTTAGTTCAGAAAAAATAGGAAGCCAAAAATTATTAACTAACTTAAGCTATAGATCGTTTTTTTTATTTACGTTATTTCCGTTTTTCTAATCTAAAAGTTCAATTATTATCTTATAATTAATATGAATTGAGATTTCTAAGTAATCATTAACTAAAAAATAATGTGAAATCGCCTATCACATACTTTATATACCTATGTATATATATTATAAATAAATTGTAAACTATAATCTATAATTTGAATATAAATGACGTTGATTGACCAGAATATTATAAAACTATCGTTTTTACCCTATAATTAACTATTACTATATATCGCGATTAAAAAGTTCGCTAATTGTAATCGTGGCGACAGGGCGACCTGGATGGATGGATATATACGCCTATATAGACAGATTATGGAGACACAAGCAAGATTTCCATGAACTCGTGACAGAGCTGATTGTGAGATGCGAGGGAACGAGGCGCGACAAGGACGGCGGGAATACTGCAGACGTCACGTGACTTGGTTCATACGTAGTACTAGTACACGCCGTCGTACACTACATACGTACATATATACTTGTTACGTCGTATACCTACATATACATGTACGTGTATTATATATACACTCTTAAACCGTAAACTCTTCACGTACATTTAGGAGGGGCTTTACATGTGTTCACTACGCCTTCGTGTACGTCGAGGTGAGTTTCATTCCGATAAATGTAGTTGCGCCCGAGATTTTCGAACAGCCGACGTTGCATCTGGGTCATCTCCCTCTTTATCCTCTCCTCTTCTCTCTCTTCCCTCTTTCCGCTTTCCTCTTTCCCTTGGAACAGACAGACAGCTGTATTCACCTCCCTTATTCACGAGACTATATACGCGACGTGGAGATTGTGGAGGATAACTGTCATAACGAGTAGACGTTGGTTGACTGCAGGGAAGTCACATGCTGTCAATGTCGAATGAAAATGCCGGCTGTAATACTCGGTTCGATATTTCTCATTATTTATTTTTTTTTTTTTTCATTTTTTTTTTGGCGATTCATAAAGTCGATTAGAAATATTTCATCCATTTATTTTATTGTATCGATATTGTTACATTTTTACAATTTTTACTTGAACTTGATCTTTGTTCGGTTTTAAATTAGGAGGCCGGGTGGGTATAATTGAAGACAATTTTAACCCAAAAGGAAAAAAATAAAAAATAAATTAAAAACTACACACATAATAATCCGTGTAATTTCTCTCGCTTTTTTTCTGTCTGATTTAACTAGTGAGTATTGGATTCATGTATAATGGGTGAGGTTACTTGTAACCGAAACCTGCGTTACATTGCTTGTGGTCAATTTTGTATTCTCCAAATTTCTGGAATTGTTTGTGTATACTTATAGAATTATCATATTATATATGTATATAATTTTCGTCGAACACATCTAAAGTCCCGTTACACAATAATTTGGTCTCTCTACTCTGTCCTTTGGTTAAATTCCGATAAACATATACCCACTGTAATTGTTTAGTCGTGATTCCTGTCTTGGTAAGTTTTATGAAGTGTTAAAAAAAAGAGGCAGAAAAAAAGAAGAAAAAAATTTTGAATATAAAATCATGAATTAATTTACGTATTTACGTATTTGTCTATAGTGATTGCTTACGGTTTTCTTCAATTATTTGAAATTCGATCAAAGTTTTCGCTCCTGCATTATACCTTATATTTATAGGTACATGCATATAGGTATAAACAGGAAATTAAGAAAACTAGATACTTGGGTTTAAACAAGCGTGTAAATTCACAGGTTGAAAAATATAGCGAATAAACTTTATCCTTGGCTGAAGTTTTTTTACATTGTAATTACGTGTATAACTAATCAAACTATATCGCTCGGGGCCGGGCCATCAGGCTCGTATTTCTAAATAAGAGAAAAAACGAAAAAAAAAAAGACAAAACGAAAAAAACAATATAACTCAGAAGTCTTCTCCCTGTTCCTGTATCTACATCTAATTGTCAAGATTTGGCATGAAAAAAAAGGAAAAAAAAAAAAAAAACAATTGAACAATAATTTAACACTCCAAGCTGTTGTAGAAGAAAAATTACAAAATAGGTGGGCTCTTTTCCTCCATATCTCTCTCTTTCTTTCTATACACGCGATACAACGCGAAGTTTCACCATGTAGTACCAAAAAATGGACTACTCTCCAGAGTTTCAGCAGACAGTTTTTTTTTTTCTTTCGTTTTTTTGTTTTTTTCTTTTCTCTTACTTAGGTACTTTCTTCCTTTTCTTTTTTTGTTTTTACCAACGAGTCTCCATACGCTCTATACAGTCTCGACGATTCTCGGGGGGTTCTTTATGCCTTTTGTATTTTTTTTTTTATTTTATTTTTTATTATCATTCTTCTTAGCCACCGTACGAGGTGGTGAAGAAGTAAACTGCAACGTGCACAATTCACACTTGTCGACGTAATTGCAGCGGGCGGGTAGACGGACAGACTAACGGACAGAACAGGACGGTTACAGCTCCCGTGTGCCCCCACACCTAAGAAGAAGTCATTCTTAAAAGAAATTTATTTATAGAACGTGACTTGTCGACACTCGACACGACGCTCTTGCTCCATCTTGTTGCTGTTACTGCTACTGCTATTGCCTTTCCACAAGATTCTCATTTTCTTTATGAACGTGTATCTCTTACCTTACCTCACCTAGCTAGCTATAATAACAGGCTGCGGTCTCTCTAGTGGAGATATTTCCAACGTCTAGACTGCTGAAAATTTTATCAATACCAATGACCGCAGGTTATATGGTATATAGGTAATAATTACAAATGTTTCATACCATGATCATGTCTGTGCAGATTTATTTTTATAATTTTTTCAATTTATTTCTTAATAGTAGGTATGTTGATTTACACCCTTACATCAGTCGACAATAAATTATTACAAATATATGTAAAACTAAAAACGTCGCAGACCAAAAAAAAAAAAGAAATTTTATTGAAAATAACAAAAATGAATCGTTAATATTATAAATCAATTAATTATCTTTATATATATATATATATATATATATATATATATATATATATATATATATATATATATATATATATATATATATATATATATTATATATACGTTATTTAGGGAGATTATGTCTGCATTAATAATTTTCACGCAAACATGGTGTTATAATTCTATTGCCTACTTAGAATGCAATATCTACTTTTAATATTATATGTAGGATATATACATATATACATATAATATACCTATAGGATGTGGAGAAGAAGAGATAAGCGCGCGAACCAACAGACGGAATGATTATATCGAACAGTCGACAACGACGACTATGACTGCTACGACTACGATTACGATTACGATTACGACTACGACTACGACTACGACGAGGACGACAGGTGCAGTTGAATGCAATTACCGAACTTTGCTCTACTAATTGCTATCTCGCACGCGACACACTATACTGGCAACGGGTCGAGACCCTTTACGGGCTAGCCCCAGGAAAGTTGAAATAAAAAACAAAAAAAAAAAAATATAGTAAAATTTATTTTTAGTATGTATATTACTCTTTAAACATGTACCTATATTTTTCATTTATGATATTATATATTTTTAAATAGACCGGAAGAAATGTGCTTTAGTATTAGAAAAAAAAAAAAAAAAATAGAATGTTCCCAACGTTTTTTTTTTTTTTGTTTCTTTTCTCAGTTTATACATATTGGATATATCGCGTGAGGAGACATCGACCCCCGAAACCTTTTACTTTCGGACGCATGTAATTTTCTATTATTATTATTATTATTTATTTTAATTTCTTCTCTAGTCTCAAGAACTTTGAGGATAAGAAATATATGTGCAAAGAGAGAGAGAGAGAGAGAGAGAGAGTGACAGTGACAGTGACAGAGTTAGAGTTGGAAAGATGGATAGATAGAGACTCTCCAACTTGACCAAATCTTTCTTCTTTCATACTTTAAAAAAAATGACGTATAGGTATACGTGCATATATTATGTATCTTATAAGTGTGTACGTATTGTAGTTGTCCATATTATACCGTGCGGTATATATATACGTTTATATATATACGTCCCTGCGTATTTCTTTCCGTTACGTAAACGCAGCGAGTGGCCAATGACACCGTTATAAAGATTATATACATTATATACATATATATATATATATATATATATATATATATATATATATATATATATATATATATATATATATATATATATATATATATATATATATATATATTATATATAGTAATTAATTGACAAATATTTCATCACCAGTATTTCGCACTTCGCTAACACCTCGCGGAGCTTCGTATAGGTATATATTGTACCAAAATCTATATTATAATATATCACACGTCTATTAAAATGTAATTCCAAAATTTTCTTTCCAACGGTTGAAATTATCTCTTCAAATATTATAAAAAAAATAAATAAATGATGTGTTATTTAAAATTATAAACCTCTCATAATCTGTAAATTGTTATCATTTACTTTTATTAAAATCACTTATATGTATATGTATATGGGGAATTCTGAACTAAAAACATTGACCCTCTTCGATTTTCTTCAGCAAATTTTTATATGATAGTTCTTGGTTTAAAACATGTCTCTGATTTTTTTCAAATCTTATTATTCAGCCATTTTTTAGTTGTGAATTATTGAAAACTTGAAACAGCGCCGTGATCGATTTTTTCGTATAACTTCTCTTCATGTCTTAAGCCATGAAGTATCATATAAAAATTCGCTGAAAAAATTAAAGAGAGTCAATGTTTTTAGTTCATCGAGTTGAAGTGGAATTTCCCATATATGTTATATTTATACGAAATGATATTTTCTCATCAAGATAAACGGACTTAAAATCCATACATATATACATATATACTCTATATATATATTTAATGTAATATGTATGTACAATAATATTTTAATTAAATTATGAGACGGGAAACCCGACCCCCTTTCGTGCTGAAAGTCGATCACGAAAGACCAGGGTGCCCGGGTGGCCGTAGCACCAAGATATATATATATATATATATATATATATATATATATATATATATATATATATATATATATATATATATATATATATATATATATATATATATATATATATATATATATATATATATATATATATATATATATATATATATATATATATATATATATATATAGCGTTACGCGATGCTGTCGATTCTTACGTAAATGGTATAAGTATGTACCTATCCTTGCAGACCTGGACGATTCGCCGATACGCGAGACGTGGTCGCGCCTCTTGTACATCGTTAATATTGGTATATATGTAGGTACCCAACTTCGTTGAACCAGGTCGAGGAATTCTGGTTCCTTTAGCCTGATGATATGCCGATGTTGATGCTGATGCTGATGCTGATGCTGGTTGCTGCAGTCGTGGCCAAAAGTCTGAAAGAAACGATCAACGGACTACAAACAGGCCGTCGTCTCGTTGACTTGAGTCGGAGATCGAGTCGCGTCGCGGCACCTTTGTACAATTTTACGACGCAGTACCTTCTTTATTGGATATATGTATGTATATGCGGTTGCCGTAATACTTTCGTCGGATTCGATCCTCGGACAGAACAGAACATAACTCTTTTCAATAAATCATCGACTCAATTTGCAGAATTTTAACACATTTTTAATATATATTTTTATTTTTATTTTTTTTTTATTATTCATATTCTATCTATACTACACGTATTGTAGTGAAACTAAAAACTTCTATACATACTTAGATCCGTTAAAGAAGGTAGATTTATTTATTTATTTTTTTCATTAATTTCATATATTTTTATTTTTATTTTTTAACTTTTAGATTAAGTCTCGTGGGAAAAATTTTAACATTTCTTATCGCAGATCGATTCATAGTTGACTAATAACTCGTTGATTAGTCATTCACAGTTGGTACATGAGTTCGATCAATCAAAATACTGTCTGGCTATATTATATATAGGTGTGTATATAATTTAACCACGCAATGCTTATCTATGTACATTCATTTATCCATATGTATATATGTTCGTGTGCCTCCGCTGTGTCTGTCTGTCTCGTCGTACGTTCCTCCGTTCTGTTTGACTTTCGCGTTACGCAAGTGTCTGGTCAATGTTCGCCTCTCTTCAAGAATTCGAGGAGAGAATTATTGAGGGTAAAACTGGCCTCGATTTGCCCGAGGCTTTTTGGAGACGCGAGATGCAAGAGAGAGAGAGATGCGAACGAGAAACAAAAAATTAAAAAAAAAAAACTGGATAAAAACGAGAATAAAAAAAAAAAATATATATATATATATATATATATATATATATATATATATATATATATATATATATATATATATATATATATATATATATATATATATATATATATATATATATATATATATATATTAAAAAGAGAGAAACGAGAGCGATGATGAACCAGGGAAATGAGGTTTATTAGATTGAGGGTAAAAAGTCTGTATAAACAGAGGCAACTGTAATACATATAACCGTAAGGGAATTCGCGATATTAAAAGTACGAAAACTATAATAATTTTGTTAAAAAAAAAAAAGAAAAACTTGGCAAAAATTTAAAGCAATATTTAATACTTTTTTTTTGTTACTTTTTATTATGTTAAAGAACTTAGGGTAACGTATATAAAAATTTTATTGAATAAATATATGTATAATACCTATAATATTTGAGATGTTGAAATTTACAATTTTTTCTTCTTACTTCGAGTGGTCTGATCTTCTCTATAACATATACATATATATACACGTTTACTTATTTGACTTGTTAAAAATTTAAATGAAGTAGTGTTTTTATTCTGTTTTGATAAACAGCGTAATACAGTGAGACTCTAATGCTAGAAAAAGTATGGGAAAGAAAGAAACAAAAAAAAAAAAAAAAAAATAAACATAACTAAAAAATTAAAATAAAATAAAATAGATTCTGAAGTAATATCGCTTGTGTGCATTCGTCAATGATTAATTTGAATAAAAGGTAATGCGAGAAGTACCTATTACATAAAAAGAAAATAAAGGAAAGAAAATACAAAAGAGAGAGAAAAACAAAAAAATGTAAATTATGGAAAATATTTTTAGATACTATTTGATTATGGTAATGCAATAATTACATACCTATACGTAGATATATAGATATACATAGAATTAATGAGAAGAAATATATTATTAAGATATAGATAGCAAGTAAATATTATATAGGTTATAAAATGAAACAACACCTGAACAGTGTTGTTCTATACCTACATCTGCGTAACAAAACCAGTTGTTGACAAACCTTGTTGTTTACAAATAACTCGAGACTCTACCGGTACGGGTATAACCGTACGCACGTGCCACCGATACGATAGAAAATTGAGAGATGCCCTTAAACGATGATAATCATAATGATGAATAATAATAATAATAAAATAACAAAAACAATAATAATAATAAATGATAACAATAACGAATAATATATAAAATAAATAAATAAATAATATAACTAGAATGGTGATAATAATGCCGATATTAATTGTAGGTACAGCCCCTACGATGTCAACGGCTTTACGGAGTTACCCTCGACCTTCCGCGGTGCTTTATGACAACGGTCTTCTTTTGTGACGGCGTTTATATGTATATATATATAAAAAAAAAAAAAAAAAAAAAAAAAAAAAATAGAAAAATAAAAAACAAAAGGAACAAACAATAACGAAGGAAGTAACAATGGGGTGGTGAAACAAGGGGAAGATTGATGTTAGAGTTTATCGTAGAATCGAGTGTAATCTCTGTTGTTTCGTTTAGGGAGGTGGAGGATTGGAGTGAAAATGTACCCTTAAATCTAATCATTGATTAGGAGAACTTTATTCAAGTTTTATTAAACCAATTTGCGTATGTAGATATATAAACGTATGTAGGTATAAATTTTTTGTTTAGAAAATCGTCGGTATACTTAACTTCCGAAATCCATATATCAAATCTCTGAAATACATTCCTAAGCCAATTTCATAATTAATAAAAGAAAAAAAGTACAAAATTTAATATTAAAAAGGATAAGAAATTTCGAAACACTAATCCTCTACAGCTATAGGGTATATTATAAAAATTGAATAAAAAGAATATATGTTTATTGTTTACACAGCTTTGAAATACCTACTCGTTACATTTAATTGACGTATTTTCTCGCGATCTTTGACGCGTAATGTAAAATCGTAAAATGTTACACAGTGAAAGTGGCTTAGCTTCAGGTTATAGGTATACTATATACCTATATAAGTGTAAGACCATAAACCAAATTTACCCTCAGGGTTTTTACCGGGAGGCGTCGATTGCTGTCGTACTGTAAAACTCGCACGCGCACCTTCTTTGGCATCGCTATAAGTAATACTTACGTTTACGTATATAGGTATACCTATATATCTACTACTTTTCCTTTACTTTAAAGAAAATTTATAAACGTAAAGTATAGATCCGATTAAATGGTTTTGGACTTTTTTTTTACTATAATAGCATAATTATATATAGTGTCACTTGTATAATAACGATCGTACAGTTTGGATTTTGTAGATTTTTAATCTAGATTAAAAAATGAATAAATAAATAACAAATGAATAAATAACTCGGTTTTCGCGGATAAACTGATTTCAGGCAAATCTTTTGCCCGAAACCTGAACGTTGACGTTGAGACTGTCGATGGCCTCGCGCGCGTGGGTACATTCACCCAAAGACCTACAAACGATTCTTCGTTCACCACGCTCGCGCTCCTTCCTATACCTGCCTATATAATACACAGCGTTAATATATTAACGTGAAACTTTTTTTTTATATTTTTTTTTCTTCATTTTTTATACGTGTAAATATAATCTCTTATAAGTATTACGCGATTGTATTTAGGTGCTTTTTTTTTAATTTAACATTTTTTTTTTTTTTAATTTATTATATCTTATACCTATCTCATACCTACCTGCCTTGTTCGATGGAGTTAGCGGCGCACTGTGTATATATAGATATAAAACCAGGATTCCCTCTGAATCATATCCGCTTTAAAGGCAAAGAGAGTGTCTCAATTGTATGTTACACATGCACATACAAACCTCTACACATTATATATTAGAAATACAACTTATGTACATACCTACCTACAGTTATGGAGGCTGTCTGGATATAAACTGATGTCTTGGAATTGACGTCTTGATCGTTTTATATGTATATGCTGTCATTATAATTTACTACAAATATTACAATCGAATTCTGTAATTAGGTACTGAACGTGCAGTAAACTTTTCAATTTTCAATGGAGTTTTATTTATTTATTTAAATTTTTTTTTTTTTTTTAAATCTTTTCTTCTCTTCTTTCACTCATAATTTGGACACAAGAGTAAGTATCATAGGTACAGAGTTTTTTGCGACGTGCAGATTGTCTTATACCTACCATTTAAAGATTCCGATGATTTTCATCTTTCGAATCGTATTTATATATATGTGGATGGTTTTAATTAATTCTCTTATCTTTTTTTCAAATTATATTTCTTATTATTCTAGTATTTTCATCGTGTAGAAAAAATATATTCATTGTTTACAATTATTATTCAATATAATTGAAAAAATAGAATATAAAATTAAATGATATAACAAATTTAATCACTATTCTTCATGATCCTCATAATTATCTGGTCCCGGAGTTTCTCGAGCGCGCAGAATCGAAGACATATATATATATATAAAAAGATCGCGGTTTTTAAGTCGTAATTATAGTATTTGAACAAAAAAAATTTCCTGAAAGTCGCTAGACTTCCTTTTTGCATTATTATACCTATATACAAACCCTATGTTCTTATATACATATATAGATATGTATATTGTATATGTTTTAGTTTATACATAGATATATAACATAAAATAGACGTCGAGCGAGCCAAGCCAGCAAGCATCTTGATATAGTAGCGGATGTTTGTTCATTTGCATTACTGTAATCGAAATTAGATCGCGTCATAGTGAATTAACGTTGTTAACAGTTCGTTGAGAAATTAATACGACGTCTTTTGTTTGTTACCGAATGAGCGACAACGCGTGAACGAGGGCAATTTTAAGACCTTCGATTATTATTTTATTTTATTTTATTTATTTATTTATTTATTTATTTATTTATCTATAATGATTTATTCTTGTTTCAGGTAAGTCGATGTTTTATTATCGAAACCTTGAATATAGGACGACCTGTGCGATATCCAGACTGGACTTATTGATCAAGTGAGTCCCTCAAGTATATTCTCCCGTAGGATTGATATTTGATATTTGTTAAAGAAAATAGTTATGTTATTATGAAGTACTTAAATCTCGCAACAATCACGTTACGAAGTAAATCTCAAGGCCTTTGGAAAATTGATTATTATACACGTGACATTTAATCGTATATTATATATACGGGAGATAAACCTTTGAGAATAACCTCAGAAAATCACCGCGGTCTATTGACTTACGTCAGTGGTTATATTACAGTCAGCTGTTACGCTTTATCCCAAGAGGAAACTAACAATGAGTGCGATCTAGTTATAGAGAGCGGTGATTTACGCACCGACTAAAACGCAATCACTTATGGGAATTTTTTTTTTTCTCTTTATTTTCTTTCGTTTTATTTTGGGTTCTTTAAGTTATGACTGTGCTCGACTATATAATCGACAATTACACCAACTGCAAAAGATCATCACCGTAGTTCGAAATTCGAAATAATTTTCTTCACCCTATATGACAGAATTTATTCATCAATTTCAATAATTCTTATACTATATACGTATAATGTGCAAGAAGAAAAAGAAAAAAAATTCATCAGGACAGAAAAATTAAATTTTGATACTGTAGAATATCTTACGGTTTTTTTTTTTTTAATTCTTTTGCTGGATCATGATACGATGTAAACCAAATTCTATTCATTCAAGGATAATCGTAACCTATTTATGCATTTTTTTTACATAATCATTCTGGAATTGGTCTGATTTTTCTGTTCCAAAAGAAAATGAAAAGAAAAAAACAAAAATAATACGAAAGAAAGAAAGAAAAAAAAAGAAAAATCACGCCTTTTAAGACCGTTCAAATCTCCATCCGGTTTTCCTGGTGTATATATATATATATAAAAAAAAAAAAATTGGGGAGTGAAAATTACTGCGGAACTCGCACGTTCGCGGTAAAACTTTTCAATTCCTCGGTCTACCAGAGTCAGCTGATCGTTCGCGGGGTCTGTTAAACCGCAGGAAGCGACGATAGAATGTATGTGTAGGTATGTGTGCGTGTGTTTGTAGGTATGTGTGTTGAGATTTCCTGGTACAACGATTTGATTTGCAATTTTAAATCAAGCTTTATTTTTATTTTTTTTTTATTTTTATTGTATCAGTCAGTTCTGGGAGATGATGATGCTTTTTTTTTTCTCTTCATCCTCATTCAACATTTAACCACATCATATATAGTTTCGCCAATTATATTCTATATATAAATATAAAAATTTTCTTTAGCGATTTTTTATATTTAAATACATCAGGTTTAAGATGTATATGTAATATGTATTATATTATACCTGCGTATGTTGTAAATGATTTTTATCAGCGATTTTTTTTTTTTGCGATCACTTATAAAAAAAACTGTCAAAAAATCCGAAAAAAAATCACAAAATGAGATCAAAATTGTCATTTAGACTATTTTTTCATTAGGAAAGTTTGAATAATTGAAATCCGTAGATTAAACAGTGCGGAGTAGGTGATAAAAAAAAAACAAACAAAAAAATAAAAAAATTTATCCAAACAAATTGGAGAAGCATACCGATCGATAAAGTAGTTTGGTATCACGTGCGAATATATTTTAGCGAGATCCATTATCTTTCTCAACGTCTGGAAAAGAAAAAAACCAAAAAATTAATAAATGGAATGAAAAAAAAAAGAAAAAAATAAAAAACAAATTAGTCTGACAATAACGCATGAACGACATCTCGTAGACTAAACCTAGACAGATTTATATTCATAATAAATATCTAGGACGTAGGCATTAACTACCATACAGCTCGGCGCCTTCTTACGTTGTATGGATGGATATGCTCATTTATTTTATACCACGCCTTTTACGACTTACAGTTTGTCGCTGTCAGTAAATACGCGGGTCGTTTTACACCCCGACTAGTATAAACTGTAGGTAATAATTATGAAAAATATCAGCACGTCGAATAATTCAACATTCGAAGGAGCAATTTTTCACAAAAAAAAAAAATAAATAAAAAAAATCTTTCAATAAAGCTCCGAGTTCTTTTCAACCCCATTTTGTTGTTATTTTCGCGCTAATAAATTGCGAAGAATAACACGAAATTTGTATTTCTTATTTTTCATTCAAATTGTGTAAAGTTAATCGACGTTTATATTTGACGTGTCGACGTTTAGCCACGTCAGACGCTCGTCGAATTCACGCGAATGGAATTAGGAGTCGGCTGACTGTCAGGGTGACGCGTCGAGTCGAGTCGCGACGCGGTACGTTTAATTTTTAAAAAGAATACTCTGAAAGTTTAAACTCGACAACCTTGAACCTTGAACCCCCTGAAACTGTGAAATCTCGCCTATTCTGCACCCCACCGAGTGAATTAGCCCAGGTCTCGAGTTTTTACCCGAAAAACGTGAAATGGAGACAAAGTCTTTTAGCTTTTTTCCCTTGATTTACATATTTCATTATTTATTTCACTTTATTTTAATGATATTTCCGCTTTTTATTTTCCCCCTTTTTTTCTCTCTCTCTCTCTCTCTCTCTCACTCTCTCTTTTTTCTTTAAACAGCTCCTCGTACTTTTTTTTTCCCCCTTTTATTTCTTTCATACGCTACAAACAAGAGTTTTCGCCTCTGTCGAACTTGAAACACGTACATTATTTTTCTCAGAGAAAAAAAAGAGAGAAAAAAAAAAAAAAAAAAAAAAATGGTAATTTGAAAAATAATAAGTAATAACCAAATTATCAGATAGGCTTATAAAAGTATAAGGTACAGCAAGATATATATCACCGATTGCATAAGTTTATAACGGCGCCAGTCTGTGAAATGTTATTAATATTTGTCACGAAGCTAGTCAATGCCATTGCACATCCGTTCCACAAACTAAACAATGCATGTATAATGAAAACTGCAACGAGGCAGTCGGAAATTGCATATCGGTTCTCTCGTCTTGATCGTATAAATATATATGTATACCCTAATAGAAAAATAATTGCCTCGAACTATATATACAGCCATAAAACTATCGTAGTTTATAGATAAAGTTTATTTCACATAAGATAAAAAATCGAATTTTTTTTTTTTTTTTTTTTACATTCTTCTTCCACAACCTTTGTCGTAAGGTTTTAGGCACTTCGTTAGTCCAATTAGGGTTGTTGAGGGATTTTTTTGTTCAGAAAAAAAATCCTCATCACGTGAATGAGGGAATTTTTTTTATAATATTTTACTGGCTAAGTTATTTGCAAATTAATGGCCTAAATTCTTGAAAATTTTTGATAATTGACCGTAACTTTTTACATGTTTTTTTTATTTTTTTTTTATACCGATCCCTACGTTTATGAGATGTCGAATTACTGTCCGAAGAAAGCAAGATCTTTGAGAGGTTGAATTTGGACCAACAATTTACCTGAAACCTTACGACGAAGTTTTTTAAAGAAAAAATTCTCACTTTCTGTAAAATAAACTTTGGCTGACATAATTCAATTACTTTTGGAGTAGGTAAATTCTCCGAATTTCTCAATCTAAGCTGTACTTGTGTACCCTTAATCATAAAATCATCTTATGTTTAAAAAAATTTATTACTGATATAATTTGAATTCGCTCTTAAAGTTGCTCCATACTTTATTCATTTATTTATTTTTTTCTTTAAATATTTACAAGAGTTGTTACACAAATATTGAAATTTTATCGTTCGAGGGACCGCGACCGCGACTGTGGTTGCCTGTGAGTGAGCGATAGAAATTGGACGTAAACTAATATTAATTAACCAGGAAACTACTTAGTTAGTGGTTCAACTAATTTGAAAGCTTAGTTTCCGTCATGTAGACGGGTATGTATACTTGTTTACCTACGTAGAAACAGTTTGCAATAGCCAATCGCTGTACTCATCGACGATATGTGCGACGTATACTTCTATACGCTGAAACTCAATTTTCCATCCCGATACAAACTTTATTAACAATATCTGTGTTATAATTATATCATAAATGTATGTAGGTACCGTATGACATTGCTTTATAATTTACTTTGTTAGGTAGATGAGAGAGATGGGCAAACCGGGTCCATTAAGGAAGTAAAGTTCCAAATGGAGATTTGAATCGATAGATCTTTCAATTTTTACCGAATATCGATAGCCTAATTGATAACGAGTGTTCAACGCCCTTACTTCAAAGGTCTGAAAGTTGCGGGAAAAGTAGGCCCGCCGATAATTACTCGTACTTTTTCGAAATTCTCGAAAGTAGTAAATTTTTCTATTTACTTGCCTTATAAAAAAAAAACTCTGAACATCAAATCAAGTATATATTATAAGAACTTGGGGAGAGGCGGACAAAGTGGGCGCATCTGAAAATTTCTCGATATTTGAAAAAAATAAAAAGACGTTATAAATGACCATATCTTCGAAATTTTTAACTAAAAATAATAGCCTGACTGTTGACAGGCGTTGACATCCTTAGTGTAAATGTACGATATAAATTGCTTCTTTAAAATTTTCTGGGGGGCCTACTTTGCCCGCCTGATCCCTAGTTTTTGTAATATACACTTAATTTGATGTTTAAAGTTTCTGAGGCAAGTAAATAATGAAATTTATCACTTTTTAGAATTTTAAAAAAATACGATAAATTTTAGGGGGGGCCCACTTTGCCCGATAGGGTCAGCTTTGCCTACCTTTCCCCTACATCTGTTCAGGGCACGAGTCCCTATAATTTTAAATCTAATCAATATCGCATCAGTTAAAAAATCAAATAGCCATTCAAATATTTCCTTATAGCTGAAATGAATGAAATTTTCCAAATTTTTATTCTCGTATTGTAACAAATTTTATTATTCAACAATGACAGTTGTTTTATTTTATTCTAAGAACGCACGAGGGCGTTGTAAAATTTGTTAAAATTAATAAGGCGATTGGTGTCAGCCTCACTTGCCGATCGACTTTCTAACTTTGAGGTAATGTTCGAGTGTCTGGGCGGTAGGTAAGGTAAGGTAAGGCAAGGCAAGCCAAGGCAAGGTAAGGCAAGGTAAGGTACGGTACTCGTATGGCTTACTGGACGAGATGTAAATTGATACTCGTGTAGTCGTCGTGTTTGCTTTTAGTGGTGATGTATATAGTTAACAAACAACAATCAAACTTGTCTGTATATTTTACAGGTACGCGAATTAATTCGATGTATAAAATTGATCCATTCTATAAATCGACAAGATAATATCGAAACTATATGTACCTATGTATGTATTGGTTATGTACGTATAACGATATAGACGCGGGTGTTAGAATTGCAGAGCCATCCGTGTTTCTGTATAACCGATCTTTTACCACAGAATATATAAAATCACAGCGCGAGCCAATATTTTATTACTATTAGATATTATATAGATGATTACATGCTTTACAACATTTACGTTTTTTTTTTTGAATTTTGAATAAAAATTAGTATTTTTCTTTTTATTTATTTTTTTTTTTTTGAAATTAAATCGTTATTTTAAACTGCATGTCGTGATAAAAACTGTAATAACGGGGGACCTACCTACATCTGTTAACGTTTATGTCGTCTATGTCTACAAACCTATTTTTAGATACAAAAAAAACAAAGGAATAAATAAAAAAAAAAAATACTCCTCAGTTTAAATGTCGTGTCGCCTGATACCTTGATAGCTCTCTTCTAAGTACAAAGATATAGACGGGATAGTAATTGGCTAGATTGTGGAGTAAGTGGCCGTTATAAATTGCGTTAAACTCCGTGTAGGTACTGCAGTAGGTATATTGAGGTACGTGCAGTATACGCTGTGTGTATCGTATGTATAGAATAGACTATTCTTTATAACTATTTACGAATAGGTATAAATAAATAATATAAATTTATGCCGAAGCATTGAAATATCAAAAGTTTTACTGTTTTATTCATTATTTTCATTTTGGGGGGGGGGGATGTTTCCTTAATTTTTTAAATTTTTTCCATTCTTTGTACGATCATCGCGATTTTAGCCAGTTTAGAACGAATCCATTATTGCTAATTGATATGTCTGTATCGATATTTATCAAACTCACGATTATTATTGTGGAATTTAATAAATTCGGATAATCTAGCGTGTAACGCGCCTTTAACTAGCTACGATCTAAGGTAATATCCCAATTCTACTATAATCGTGGAATTAATAACTAATGATAAAAACGATTTATTCTACATCGTAGCTGTCGAAGAAGAATAGTAAAAAAGAACGCTTACAGAAATCTCTGTCGTTATTCATTTCTCAGCTTTTCTTTACCTAGCTGCAGATATCGAAGTTTGAAATAATCTGTGATTTAAAAACTGGGCGATAAAGAGAAGAAGAAAAAAAAAAAAGAAACGAAAAGTACAATCTTCGCTTTATTTTAACCAAAACTTCGAGATTGAAATTCGATCTCTTCTGCACGATCGTGAATTAAAATTTCTTATCAACAAACTCGAAATATTGTACTAACTAAATGTCACGTTTGTCGGTTATAGTTTAACAAAAAAAAATATGTAACATATAGGTATAATATCGGTTAACCGATCACCCGCATCAATTTTTATCAATCGTTCATGTCTTTTTTTTCTTATTATCTGTTCCGCGACGCGAAGTATCAAAAAAATTCGACACTGGAACTCCCCACATGATTTGGTACGGACACCTATACCTCATTTCAGCAACTAAACACTATAGTAAAAATTTTTGATTGAATAATTTTCACAGACTTTTTACATACATATACATAACCGATTGTGAACGATGTAAAATGGTCTTAAAGTCCGCGTGTTAAGAAAAAGGCCTTTAGGCGTAAGGTCCGCGTGTCTTTGACTCCTATAATGGAATTTCTTTAATGTCTTTTAAATGACTCCCTGGCCGTTTAACTCGACCCTTTCTTCTCGCTGTATGCCTATTGGCAAATATTCTTTGTTTCAATTAAATCGCGAGGTTCATAGGTCGGTCCAGCCTTATTATAGGAAGTTAGTTTTTTTAGTTTAAATTATTAATTGTTTTTTAAGTGTAAGACCAAATATGACGAAAAGACTTCGAAGAAATTCTTAGAAACGAATTATTGATCTCACTGTATAATTAGGCGGCTTAGTTTATTGCGAATTTATGATAATGCGACAAGGTCGTTCCACAGTCGAGTATAAATCTTATGCTTATAATGTACATCATACCTATATATGAAAATGTCGCTTTATTTCTATTGTATTTTATACCTACACTCGTCTTAACACGAACACAAGTGGTAGTAGAAAATAATTTCTTTTTATTCTATTTTTTTTTTTTTTTTTTTCTTTTTTTTTTTCTTACAATATTTTATTATACACGTGGGCATGCGTAAGATAGGTTGGGTTATACTTCACTTCGGACACGTTAGACGTCCGGCTGACATGTGGGCAGTATCCGTAGGGTTTTGACGGACAGTTACTGCCCAAGCTCTGTAATTAGCCAACGAATATTATTAAGCTATTTAAATTTTAGTTCGCGAAAGTTAACCGTTCTGTAAACTTTTTTATTTATTTATTTATTAATTTATTTATTTATTTCATTACAATTAAATTTTTCGAAATAAATAAGCAACCCGGTAATAATCGATTAACTTTTTTGTTGGAATCGTTTTATTATGTTTTAACATGATTTCAAAAACTAAGATCTCTGCTTTTGAATACATGACATTTTTTTTTTTTTTTTTTTCGACAGAGAAATAGAAAAAAGAAAGATAAAACAGGCAATTTGAGTACCACTGTATTTATTCACCGACTGTGGCTCTGAACCTGGAGTTACAGCAAGGGCTAATTGGATGTTACAATTAATTGCAATTAACGTCGGTTTATAACGTTGTTATAGTGTAGATCGTAGATCGAAGATATCCTGCGAACGTAAGCATGCTTATCCCCGCGTAACTTTGACGACCAACCGCGTGTAAATTTTATAGTAAAAGTATAAGACATCTCTTGAGTTAAATATATTATGAACAAAAGTAAAAAGTGAGCCAATATGTTAGTTGTCTAAGAATGTATATGTTATAATTAATTGGTTTGAAACTAAATCGTTAACAGATCAAAAAAAAAAAAAGGTAAAAAAAAAAAATGAAAAAAATAAATAACAATCTAGTTGGAAAATATTTCCATGGAATAATTTCCGCGAGAAATTTTGTCCCTATTTTAATTATATATATCGTGATAATCGACGGAATAATTTCTCCCCTTGTTTGTATTTTGCGAGTTGTTTCTAGCCCTCTCTCAAACTACTATTGCATAAATTCAACTCGTAGTACGTAATTGTCGTAACAGAAGCTAGAGTACTACGCGAAGCACCCGTATACTACGAGATTCTCGTTTCTACCGTGTGACTGCAAACCTTAATGAAATCGTCGCCGACATCTAACCAACTAACACCATTTACTCTCTCGATTCTACTTACATTTTTGATGCTTGCTTTACCCTTTACTCAAGTGTCCTTACATCAACTAGATTAACTCTCGCATAGACCGCAAACCGTTGAACTTTATACTTTGTCAGACTTTTGATATGGGTATATATGTATATGTATATATCCTACCTCTTCTTACTCTGTCGCTTTTCACGCTTATTTATTTATTTATTTATTTATTTATTTTATATTTATTTTCTTCACATGTATATTTTTTGGTGATTAAAATTTAATTTTGATGAAATGAAATATCGCCTTGGTTAGGTTAGGTGAAACATAAACTATCTACTTGGTAGTTTTATTAGACGAAAGACAAATAAAAAAATGAAAAGTAAAAATAAAGAACAATTACAACAACGTAGATTTAATTAATTAATTAATTAATTAATTAAATAATTAAATATTTAATTAATTTAAGAATTATAATCATATCTAACTTTTATACGGAGATTTTTTATTTTTTGATTCTTTCAGATTTTATTACCAGATGTTTTCGCTAACTCGTATAATAATTAGTTTCAATTACTTATACTTATATATTATCTAACAACTTGGTTTAAACTTTTGTATAACTATAATATATTATAAATATCGAGAAAAAATAGGGATACGGATTAATTTTTATATTAAATTTTTTCAATTCCTTATCAATTTGATTATAAAATTAAATCAATTGTTTGAAAATTTACCAACAACTATAATATCCCACGCGCGTTCTAATTCCGTTCGAATTTTGATCTTGAGGTTTCGGACATTCAATGACTCAATGAAATCTAACGCAAGGTCTATTAATTCGCGAATAATAGATTTAAAAAAAGTTTGCACACCTTTTTGTTCGACAATTTTGTATATGGCGACGCAATTAATCAGCTGCGATTGCCAAAGCTGGAGAAAAAGTTTTACAATAATAAAGAAAAAAACAACATATATATGTATATATATAAATTTAGTGGTAGGTAATACCGTGCATGTATATTACCTATTTCGAAAAAGTTTTCACCTTTTCTTCTGATTCTTTCTCTATTTTATTATTATTATTATTTATTAATTTTCTTCCCACTGCAGTTCGTCAAACCAGCAGAAAAAAATGTCGTTTTTTTTTCTTCTTATTTTTTAAAGTATTTATTTTTTCTCCTAAATTATCTCATTAATCTCTATACGAATTCCGAATTACGAATTACAAGACGCGGTACGAGGATCCGATAAGAGGAGAGAACGAATGAGGAGAGGAGTACACAGGTTGAATTTCAGTTAATTAACTCATCGTATTAAAAAATTCTTTGGTAAGATAACCTCTACAAGTCTTTCATTAATATTTAATAACAAGGCATTTGGTAATGTAATCTACTTCGTATATATGTCTACGAAATCAAGGTGCGTAAGATTTACCATAAATAATATGTGCACCTTATTTCTAAATCTTTCAAATTATCCTCCAAGCAATTTAAAGAAAAAGGTAAATTTCATTCAATTTTTATACCCTCTCGAATATAATCTCTGACCTCGTTTTTCTTTTTTTTTTTCTTTTTTCTTTCTTTTATATATAAGCAATGGCAAACTACTGTATGTATTCGTATAATATATGATTTCGTAGGAAAGAAGAAAGAATTTATTTTATGAAAACTGAAAACCTAATGGGGTCACCCGGTATATTAAAAATCCACGTGTTTACGTATAAAGCTGGTATAGCTACTGCTTTTCATGTTTAGAGATTCTCTCTGAAGCCCTAGCTTCTGTCACGATTCGTTTCACCAAAGGGGTCAGCAGACTCGGAGATTACGCGTTACCTATACTTTCGTGCCCGTGTGCTCCCCTTTTGATACAAGGTTGAAATCTCTCGTTTCCGGGTTGCCCAATTTAATCTGGCCCATCACTCAGCTATACATTATTTACGTTTATTATTCACTATACCTACCATATATACCCAAGACGTCTCATCAATAAATTTTCAAATCGATCTGATATACAAAATTACCTTTCTCTTTATTTTCCCAATTATTTTGAATTCGATCTTAGTCATTTTAGAGGTTTTTTTTTCTCCCCGGAAATTTCATACACGTACACCTAACCTGTCACAATATCTTATACAATTTCTTATTTCGAATCTGGTTTATGTCTATTGTTGGGATAAAAAGTTAAAGAAAGTCCCAAAGTTTAGTTTCGTTTAATATTATTTTTATTTTTTCATTTCATTTCATTTCGTTTCTCACGCGAGGTGTGGCAAGTGGATTTTGATATACCTAAACCCTAAACCCTAAACCCTAAACCCCGAAACCCATGACTATACGGCAGCTAGTCGGTAATACAAAGCTTTGTTCCGTCAAGCTAAATGCTTTTCGAGTAAATGTTCCCTGCTCGAATGTGTGGTCATATTATACGATACGTATGTACATACACATACATATATAGATATATGTATACGCGGAATATAGTTACCTATTCCCTGACGTAGGCGTTTGCTTATAGGTATATGTATATAGAAAAACTCTGAGAGTATATAAACCTTAATAACTCGTAACGTAACGGGTCTCATCCACTTTCGGGTTTAATAGCGTTTTGATAGGTCCGCGCCCCGCGATTCTCTCGGATTAACTAATTGACTTGTTTCACGTTCAGACCCTGATCGATACTTATAATATAGTCACGTTCTTAGAGTCAGATATGATTTAAACTGTTACTTATGAGATGAATTTAAGTATACAATATACACGAAGGTACCTTATAAATATAAAATGAAATATGTGCTAAGTCAGTATTAATCATCAGTCTATGAAAAAAAAAAAAAAAGAAAAAACAATAATCCTCGAAATAGTAGTATTCAGTTAAAAAATAGTTTTCAACTATACACTATAACGATCAAGTTAGATATAATCGTAAAACTATGAAATTTACATATTATCACAAATCTTTTAAGTTTAGCGGTTGTAAAAACTAATTTGTTTTTAGCAGTTTCTTTTTTTTTTTCGTTTGTTCACAAAAACGACGTTTCCAAGAAACAAATTTTTATTATATTTGCACAAAAATTTGTTTCCCCAGTATTGTTTTTTTTTTTTTTTTTTTTTTTGTAATTTTTTTTTTACTTAATATATTATTGCTAGTATAGATACGTCGCGTTACAATCACCTATAGATATACTATAGACACAAGTATTACGTATAATATTATTAAATTTGGAAATCTGATACTGAAACTCTAAACTCTATATACTGACGTGAAGTGAGAAGGAATGAGGAGGTATGGATATCCTTTACATAAATATGCGCGTCTAGATACTATACGGTGTGAATGTACCCTTATAATTTTACTCGCGAAGTCTGCAGCGCAAAATTAGGCCGCGACCGATTTCGAAGGTCACGCCAAACCGAAGACTGGGACAAGGCTAATGGATTCGCACGTGCGGACTGTCCGTTCGTTCGTTTATTCGTTCGTCCGTCCGTCCATTCGTCCATTCGTCCATTCGTTCGTTCGTATATCTCTACATTCGTCTGGTTCGTTCGTTTTATTTTACCGAATATTTTTCGCAGCGCACAATAACCACGCCACGTTTGACCCAGTATTGAGATGACATCGGTTTTAGTTCCGGCTAGGCCTACATAATCTGCTACAGTTCCGGTGTGACAGGACACATTAAATTAATTTATGAAACATATATTTATAAAATAATCATTTGTCAAAATCCTTTTCTAATTTCTTGTTATTTTTTTTTTTTTGGTTTCTTATTTCTTATTTTTGCACTCCTGGATATTTTTTTTTTTTTTTCTTTTTTTTTTCTTAACCTTTTTCCTCACGGAAACTATAACAACGTATAGAAAACATTAGCGGTAATAATTTCGTCCGGGGTTGTACATATACCATTTATGAATTATGTAGTCCCTTCTGTATTAGTTCTCAGAAGTTGCCTCGATTTTTACTCGTAGTTTTCTTTTATAGGTTTTGGATGTATTATATACCACGTACAAATTTTTTTCTTATAATTTTTCATTTATATTAGATGAAGAAAATTTCTCGGGCTTACATACGGCTCGCACGATTTTTCAAATCCTTTTAAACTAATGAACTATATTTAAATTTCTTTGTTCATTAGTTGCGGTTCGTTTCTTCCGCTAAAAACCTATTCCTTTTTTTTGTTTTTTTTTTTTTGTTTTTTAACTGAATGGCAAAATGTCAGGATTAGCTAAATTCATATACGACGATGGGTATACGTATTACCATTTTCGTCAACCTCAAAAGGCCAGTCATAGATTCTATACCAATTTCAAGTTACGTTGATCAAACACTAGAGAGAAATTCATGGGAATATTCAATTACACAAAAATTGAGGCTAAAAAATATGAAACTGTTTGTTTTTTTTTTTTTACATTCTTAAAAAGACAATTTTATTTTCTATATTTTGTTCTTTCCCCCGTAAGACGTCGCTCTCATTCAGAATCGCGAAGTTTTATTTCATAATATATCGCGTGTCTAATGCCATAAGATCGTAAGTGCCGAAAAAAAAATTTGATTTTTTTAGTGGCAAAATCTTTTTGATGCAATATAAAATCTTTTGGGCATATCCGCAAAAATTTTTTTTTTTTTTGGCACTTACGATCTTATGGCATTAATCACGCGATATATATCATATCAGATAGTCGAGAAGAAAAGTTCATCAAGTATTATTTTTGTTTTTTTGTTTACTTTCATATTTCGACAAAAATAAAATCAAAAAACGAAATTCCGAATCGTGATGCACATGAATTATGACCATCGAGACCGTCACGTAGCCTGATGCGTTTTACGGTGTGTAAAAACCCCCCTCCAGTATATTTGTGGGATGTGGGTGATAGAAGTCTGCACATAGCCAGACAGTGAGCGTATTTCTATTTCAGTTTTGGTGTACGATTATAATGTACTTAACACGCGTATTTCGAGTACAAGAATCGACCTCTTTCCAGCTAACGATGTAGTAGATACATAGAACAAAAAAAAATAAAAAAATAAAAGAAAAGAAAAAACTTCTCTATTGCGTGTCGGTTAGGAAAATTAGGGCGACACCAAAAATCGCTTTTTTATTTTCTAATACAACCCCAATTTTTCTTTACTTTCACCCCCGAATAAAAGACCAGCTAATTTTAATCCGCGTTATAAAATTCCAAATATTCTCGACTTTATTTATACGGAACTTCAAAAATGTACATCTTTTAGTTTCCTTTCGAATTAAATTACCCAAAATTTCAGTCTGATATATATTTTGACATTTATTTTTTCCCATTTTTTTTTTCTATCTATAAATATTCGGCTCATTATAACTGCGTTGTTACTAAATTAACGTTCATAATCGATCCCTTTAGCAAACGTGATATCCGGTTTATATACATACCTCGACGTTTCATAGCTAACGTCAGGTCTTCGGACTATACAAATGACCCTTCTTCACTAGCAAATATGTCAAGAGGAATTTGCGCGAGCCGGCCTTTCCGGGAGAAGAGGTCAACGGCATACTTTAAAGTCTGAAGTCTGAGGTCTACGGTCTAAGGTCTAAGGTCTGAAGTCTGAAGATTTCTATAGGGTCCCCTGAAGACCGTATTTTTCCTTTTTTCTCATCATTTTTTTGCTGGAAATTACTCGGGGCTTATGTCGTGCCGTTTGATGGCCTTTTGCGGCAATGGTGCAGGTGCGGTTCATAAATGGTTAAATCCAATTTTCGCACAATACATATCTGTGTGAACGAAGTTAATTAACATTATTGAATGTGTCGCGTTTGACTTCGTATATATATATACCAAATTTATCTATTAACGATAATCTTACGATTATTAAGCTGCAGCTGATTCTTTTATTTAATTTTTTTCTTTTTTTTTTTTTTTTATTCCTATCCATCACGTTTTTGTTATGGACTCTTGCCTTGCTGGATATGTTAGAGGTATAATTTATTCCATATCGATCACCGGTTCTAGCCTAATTATGGGTTTGAGAAATACAAACAAATTCCGTCTACACGGACCTGTATATAAGCTGCAACACTGCGCAGTGTTATTACGTATAGTTTATCGATGTTTATTACCTTTCGTTTATACATATATTTTATTCAATAAAAGTACATCGAGCAAGAAATATTGTAAAAGTACGCCATGAAATACGCCGGAATTAAATTTGTCTGTATTAAAAAAAAAGAATTTCTTATTTCTTTTATCATCAAGTTTTTCATTTATACAGGATCAAATTCAATACATTAAATTCTACATTATAACGTAGGTTGCATATTGTCATATTTTCTTTAATTTTTCACTTTTATTTGAAAAGTAAAATTTTAAATCATGTATAAAGTAAAGTAAAGTCAAGTGAAATGAAATGAAACGAATTTAAGTTAAGTTGAGTTAAGTATACGTATAGGGAGTATAAAGGTCTTTTAAAATTCAATCGTTAACACGCGATTGTGATGTTAAAACAAAGGCAAATAATATAATACTATGGAATACAATAAGCGCGAGACAATTGTTTCAGGTTAATGTAGGTAGATAGATAGATATAAATATAGATAGGTTAGGGTTAGGTAGATATTATACGAGATATATATATATATATATATATATCATATATATCTTCTTCAATCAACATTAGATCTACGTAATTTCCATAATCGTTTGCGTACCAGACATCCAACCGCGAACCTATTCAGACGATGCCGAAGACTAGCCAGCCCCCAAGGTTTACTCCGTGATCTCCATAATCCACGCCGTCTGCTGCTGCCGCTGCTGCTGCTCCTGCTGTTGTTGCAGCAGCGTATCGTCGTTCTATTATATATATTATATTCTTATAACATTTCCGCAAATCTATATGTAAAGGATTTTTCGGACAAATTATTTTCCTACCCCTTTTATGATTGGGCGAAGTAAAATACCTTATTATCATATATATGTTAAGATCGAGAATGTAAAAGATCGTGTTTTAAAACGTAGTGTAATACGGAGTGAAAAACTTTCTTTATTTTTCATCACCTACGGTGATATAAGAAAAGTATTGGTTTCGGTCGAAAAATGACTTTTGCTAATTTCCACGAATCTTTACGTTTTCGACCCTCAAGAATCCAAAAAACAGGTTTTTAAAAAGATGTCGGTCTATCCGACAAACTCGCACGATGATCTTGGAAACGGCTCGATGAGAAAATCTGAAATTCACAAGATTTTAGAACCAAACGATGAGCATGAAAAATTTTCATGTCTTGTTTAATTTGAACTTAATTCCGTTTCTACAGGAAATTAATCGATTTTCGATGTTTTACCGACAAAACTATATACTTTTTCTTCTGTATTACCTTTCTAGATGAAAGATTATACTCTTCAAGTTGAGTTGTTTATTTTATATTCATATATAGACCATTCCTTGCCAATGACAACGAAAAAAATTGTAAATATACCTAGATTGAATTGGGATGAAATGCATTGTATAAAATTATTGTTTGTCAATATATAGGGCGTTCCTTGCCAATGACTAGGAAAAAAAAAAAAAAAATAATATATCCAGATCGAATCAGGATGAAATGCACTATATGATATTGTTGTTTGTCAATTATAGGGCATTTTTTTTTCAGGTAAAATTTTTTATTCAATTTTTTTTTTTTTTGTTTTTCAATACTTTTTTTTTATGTACTTTTTCTGGCCCTGACAAATCTATATTTCTTCCTTCTTGAAGTAAAGTAACCCGAAAAACTGTTTTTCCGACTAGTTACTTTTTCCTTTATTAATAAATTAATTAATTAATTAATTAATGACTTGATATTTGTTTCTCACTTCGACCCACGCGAGCGTGAAAATAACACAGGGGAATCCCCCGGGAATTTGTTATACTTGTATAGTGGGAAAAAGAGTCTTTTGGAATTCTCAAGGCATCCGGGTGTTAAAGCGATGTAGGTCGTTAACGGCGTTTACTTTTTAGACGCACGACATCTTTTGGCAAATGGCATTCCAGTTCGCATCGTGTACGAGCTCTCTTAACGCTCGAGTCTCGTCTCTTCTTATTCTGCTTCTTCTTCTTCTTCTTCTCTCTACTTCACTTCACTTCACTTCACTTCTCTGCTTGTCTCGTCTCTTCGTACCGAAGAGGATATAGAAGATAAATAAAAAAAAAGCCGTCCATCTTACGCCGTTCAAAGTTCCGTTGCCCGACGACGAACCCGCTTCGCTTTTTATTTATCTTCTACTTGACGTAGGGGTTACCAAACGTCACGTAACGTCATTCTACTGACTACTTTTTTTATACAAAATAAATTCATTTTTCGAAACAAAAAATATTTTCATTCACTTTATAGGTGTATTACCAACTATTTTCCAAAATCATATTATCTCGTAAGATTTTAAAGATTATTGAAAAATCCTCACCGTTATATATTAAAGATTTTTTTTCATTTGATCGGAATTTATGTATATCTAATAGGTATATAGTTGACAAAATATAATTTTGCTGAAAATTCATCAGAAAGTTATATGAAAAAAAGAATTAAAAAATTTTGTAAAATAACAATTTAAGTTAAAAGACTTTCTGTTTTTTTTTTCCGTCAAATTTTACGAAATAATTAAAATACGAATAGACTTTCACGAATTTAGGGAGAAATAGTTTTGGAAGAATTGATTCAAATTGTTGAAGAAAAAAAATCCTTCGAATTTTCAAAAATAACAATAATAATATTTGAAAGAATAGATTTCATGAAAGTTCATTGAAATCATAGAAAATAAAAAAATGACCAACTTTTGAATTCTCATTAATATTTGTTTCGATACTTGTGCGTCGTATTTGTGTACTACAAGAGTATTTGAAAACGAAAAATAAAAATAACAATAAAATAAAAAGTGAAAAAAGTAAAACAAAAATTTAAAAAAAAAAAACACTTTTCATCGTGCAGAGTAGTTGGCCGGCTAATTTTTCTCGATATATATATATATATATATGTATACATATGTATATATGTATAAGTATGTACGAGTAGGGTATAGTTAGAGGTATCGTGTCGCGACGTAGTATAAACGAGCGGGTGCAATACCACCATCATTCTGACAATAGGCGTCGCGACGACGTACACCGAGTAGAATTACTGCAGCAGCAATGCCTGGGTTTGCAAATTGCCGGCGGGCTAGCGAACGAGTGAGCAAGTAGTGAGCGAACGAACGGTCGACGTTAAGGCGCGCCTGGTACAACTCTGCCCACTTTTATGAATGAGTGCAGTCTCTGTGGGTGTGCAGCAACAGCAGCAGCAGCAACTCTCGTAGTTCTATACATGCCTATATGGATACATATATACCTATACATATATACATATACATATACATATATACGTATACGTATACGTACAAACGCGAGGGCGAGAGAGAAAGAGGAAAAGAAAGAAAAGAAATGAAAAAAAAAAAAAAATAGAGAAAGAGAAAAAGAAAGAGATTACGAGCGCTAGTATCATGAGTGCGAGTGCGAGGCGGGATACGAAGCCGATGCGTATAGGCTCTTCGTTCGCGTGTGCGTGTCAGCTGACTACTATACGATTTACTACGCCTCGCATTTCCATGGGACTTTTTATTTTTATTCTTTTTTTTCCTTTTATTTTATTTTTTTTATTTATTTATTTTTTTTATTCCTCATTCAACCACGGCTGTTCCCGCCGACGCGAACGGGGGGACGTCGTGGGAGTTTTGTTTGCTCGTCTGTGGCCGGCACGAATATTATATGCATTTTTAAATTGATCATTCTCCAAACGATTAAGCGAATTATACAATTCTCGAATATTTTTTTTATATTTTTTGTTTTTTTATTGATTTTTCTTTTGGTAGACAATTTAAAAATTTCTTTACTTATTACATCTGTACCTACTCGTTAATCGCTAATGGTGATAATCCTTTATCGAATTAAAAATAACGCCCTTTATAAACTCTTATAAATCTTATACTCGCAATTTTATAAAACTACCTATTGCTATATCTACCGCCGATTTATAACCCCTAAATACCTACCATGTCAATTATTCAGTGGTAGTTGGTCGTCAGACGTTACAGACCGTCGTAAGTCGTAAGTCGTAAGTCTGCCAGCCCACGATAGAGGTTTACCACTCGGACCCAGGGGGGCACGAAATGCGTAGGTTGCGAACTCGCCCCAGACGAGCCAAATATGGAACGGATCACGATCAGCTGACGCTAAACCTTTGGAAATTGTTGTTGACTCGGACAATTTTGACCCGCATTATATTAGCATAATTTTATAACGTCAAACAGTATTAAATATGCGGTATAGTCGTGGAAAAGTGTGTTTTTTTTTTCTCTTTTTTTGAAATTTCTATATTATTACAAGAATTCTTTGCAAAACTTCAAATTACGAACAATATTATCCAATACAACAATTTCTCACGAAGATACGATTGGCGAAAATTTTTTTCTTTCTTTCTCTTTATACTTTTTTTTTTAGTTTTTCTTTTCTTTTTTATAGATACTCAATTTTAGACTGAGTTTCTTTATTCAAATGAACAAGCTTCTCAAACATTCAAAAATGTGATACCCGATACGGTAAGGTTTGGCCAAAAAATAAGAAAATAAAAAAAGAAAAAAAACCGGTCGACTACACCATATCAAAAATAATATAAAATAATAATAATAAAAAAAAAGCTGTTAAAATAAAGTAGGTATGGTCCGCCTCAACGTGGTCTGGAAGACTGCAGACTCCAGGTCAAAATTACACAAACCGAAACACGGGCGTTTCTTGTATACCTATAACCAACAAACCTTGCTTGCTTTCATTAAAACCGTAGCGTATCAACGATGAGAAATTTTTCGACCAGACAAGCCTTGTAAGGAAGTTGAATTGATCAACTCGATTTGTGGATCAGTTTTGGCCAGTGAATTTCACTGTTGGTGTTATAGGCATATATATATATATATATACACTTGGCGAGGTTGATTCTGGTCCAGAATTAATAATTGGACAACTCGAATCATTGACATTATAGATCTGTCATTAAAACAGATATTATAAAAAGAAAAATATAAAATTTTGTATTAATTAATGGATAAATATGTTAATGTTGATATAGTTATATAGGTAAAAGGTTTAATGTTCGTATATAAAAGATAGTTTTCACCTTCCTCATTTTATTTATCGACAATATAGTTATCTTGATTAATTATAACGAACGAATTATATAACGATATACGCTCGGATGTAGGTTGAAGAGCGATAATGAATTAAGTTCTACTTATCAGCGATATGTGTATATGTGATGTGATTATTTATCGTGAAAAGTGTAGGTTAATTAGGTGTACTATATATGTATAGTTGAATAGTATAAATATATTCGATATTTGAGTTATTGGAATAAAAAGCAAAAAAATAAATTCTTTATCAAAAAAAAAAAAAAAAAAGGTGAAATGACGGTGGTCGTGAAATAAGCAAATCGTAATAGCTTATAGGTACTATTCTGTCACATATATTTTTTTGTCTGAAAAAAAAGAAGTCAACATTTCTGACATTTATTATTTTTATCAACCTCGTCGTTGCGATGACGAAGTAGGTAGGTATACCTACTTTTTGAAATTTCGAGAGAATATTCTAAAACAATGTCATTTCAGGGCAAACCCGAATCTATCATATAGCCCTCTTAATGAAAAACATTAATTAATTATTAAAAAAAAAAAAAAAATTACATATACGTATAGGTGTGTTTTTTTTTTGTTTCAATTAGCTTCTATATATATATATGAGGATATCAAAACGCGTCGAAAACCTCATCATTGTGATACTAATATATTATACTTACTATAGAATTGAACACTATACCGTAACACACATATACGTGCATTTAAATTCAGGTAAACGTATGATAAGATCTGTAAATATTCCCAAGTAGTGGTAATGTTGGTAGTGGTGGTGCACCGCGACGGTTGTCTACTTCCCCTCAAATCCCTCCTCTATTACTCGACCACGTGACCCTTACGCTACCGAGCAATTATCATTACGGAAATCGCTACGGCGCCTGCGGTTCTACTACTAGAAGCTATGATACGACACGGTACGATAGGATACGCTTGATACGTTTGATGCTAGTTCTGATTTTACTATTTCTACTACTATTACTATTACTACTACTATTACTACTACTATTATTATTACTACTACTACTACTACTACTACTACTACTACTACTACTACTAGTGACGAAAGGAGGAGCGGCGGGGAACCAGCGCGGTCGGTTCCCACGTGGTACGACGCGTTTGAATTTCGAACATTGGGTGTGGGGCCTCTCGGCATACACAACGTAGTAGTAGCGTAGTAGGTCTAGGTAAGTAGTTTTCCGTTCCTGCTCCCGTTTCCGGAGTTTCAAGTTTCGAGTTTCGAGCTTGCTGTGTCAGTATATAAGTACTGTGGTGTATAAGGTATATGTATAAGCGTGTATAGGTGATTGTGGTAGTTTCTTGATATTCTCTCTTCTCTTCTCTCCTCCCGTCTCTCACTCCGTTATTTAATTCCCCTCTTACCTCTCACTACTCCTTTCATGCTTTTATCTCATTCTTTTATTTTTTCTTTTTTTTTTTTTTTCTTTTGCTCTCTGTTTTCCCTGAGCTCTATCCACTTCTTGGATACGGATTTACTCGAGCGCGTGAAATATAAAAGAAAAACTCTTTTTCTCTCTTCGTACCCTCTCCAACCCGTGCCTTGCCCCTAACTTATCCACCTCCTTCTTCTTCTTCTTCTTTTTCTTCTTTATCATATCTTCGCTCATTGACGCCGTACCAACTCTCGACGAGGCACTGACTTTGGATTACTTTCTCGCGTTCTACTGCCCCGTCTGTATGTCTGTCTATCTGTATGTATGTACGAATCCTTCTTATTCTTCATCCCTGATCAGGATAATCCAACCATGTAACGATCCCCTATCCTTTCTGTCATCCGGGAATTGAGATGATCTAAAAACAAAAAAAAAAAAAAAAAAAAAATAAGGTTAAGCAACCATATCCAATCTTCTATTTTTGATCGTTTTCAAATTTGGTATCGAATCTGAGAAAAAAGATTTCTTTTTTCGTCACTCATGAATTTAATTGTATGATAATAAAGTAAGAAAAGAAAGCAAAAAAGAAAAAGATAAAAGGAATGGTAATGGGATGAAATAAAAAATGATATTTGAAATTCCCGCCCCGATTGACGACGATAGTTTATTTCATATACGTGAGCTGAGGGCTATTTCTTACTCGGCGTCGCGGTGGCTGGTTCGTTGGTCTATCCCCAAGGTTTTAACCCTCGTAAACCGTAAGTCAGGAGTCTGGTTTTCGCGGAACCTTCGGGCGATACTAGCCTTGCTAATAAACAACCCTGTGAATATTCTCCCCTCAGGTAGGTAGGTAGGTAGGTAGGTAAGCGGGCGGGCAAGCGAGTAACGGAGCTGGGAGATTTATGGCAAGAATGGAAGACGCGGGCTAGCGGTTATACATATACATAGATATACACACACCAATATATCAGCGTATATGTATATAGGTACACGTACGTATACGTTTATCTGTACATGTCGTGGAGTGTGCATTTCCCGGATACGCGCATCGATAATACGGCTCTCCAGTCCGTTACTATCGTTGTTTGCGACTGCCGGGGTTTACCACCGGCTTTGACGTCTCTTGTCTCTTCCACTTTACTACCGTTCAACATTATCCAGGGTGACTAAACGGCTTCTATATTATATTCCGTTAGATCTTTGTGAAATTTATTTAGAAATTCAGAATTTTTTGTTGTTAGTTTTACTACGTTGTTAGTTTTATGTCATATTGTTTTTTTTGTTTTTCCTTTCAAACATACATTCAAATCTGTCGTCGACATTAATATCCCCGTTATTCTTAATCAAATGTGAAATCGATTTTGCAAAAAAATTTCCAATAAATATGAGCGAAAAAAAAAAAATTTTTGTTTTTATTCTTTTTGTGTTTTTCTTTTTTTTCCTTTGGTTGTCCTGAACGGATATTTTCTAAAATTCAATACATAGTCTGATAAAAAGTTTCAAGTATCAATTTTTATTCTAAAATCGGTTCATTCTTGCGTGAAAATTATTCAACGATCAAAGCATCGTACTGAATATGAAAATGTATGATAAATTTATAAATTTTTTAGAAATAAAGAAACACTTATTCTAAGAGATGTGAGAAAGTATATATCAAAGAAAGTATAAAATCTTGAAAATCCATAGAAATGTATAAGAGAAGGAAGAGGAGGAGGGAGGTGGTAGTGATAGGAGGATAGTAAAGATTATCCTTTAGGATCATCTTTTGATTTATTAATCCGCTTGACTCGTACTTCTTCGGCTGTTTTTTTATCCTGTGAAGTTGTCATCCCGTTTCTTTATCCGTTTGCGAGTTTCACGTCAGATTTTCTCGCGCCTTTACCTTATAGCCACGGTGCATTAGGAGAGAATGAAAAAGAAGCTTACCGTCCGACAATGCCAAGGGATAAGGTACAGTCCGTTTGAGACAGAAACGTTACGGTCAGAGAAATTTTTCTCTCTCTTCATTGTCACAACTCGTCTTACCTCTGATCATTCCGTGGCTGGACATCCGCACGACATCGCGTTGCGGTCAGAAAAAAAAAAATAAATAAAAATAATGAAAAAAGAAAAACAAAAAACAAAAATTGAAGTACCCGGCGCGATGTTTCAAAGCCAAAAACTTTAATAACCAACGTAAAAGTAGTTATAACTAACCGTATAGTCAGAATTGGATTTGGTGCAATAGCAACGGCTTCTCACGTTGCATTCACCGACCTACGACAACCTTTCCCCTTTTTTTGTCCCTCTACAGTTTTATTTTTTATTTTTTTATTTTTATTCTCTTTCTATCTCTTTCGCTTCTCGTTTTGCACCACCGACCCGTATTCAAAGCACCAAAGTCTCTCTCTCTCTCTCTCTCTTCAGTTTTCTCGCCTTTCCTATATATTCACACCGTATTTTCTACCCTCGTACCAGATTTTCTCATCCGCCCTCTTAATGGACCAGACGACGACAACCTCCTTCGGGCTTCAGGTCAGGCTTAGCGATACGGATTTGTAATAATTCCTGTCTACGAATCATTTTTTTTTTTTTTTTTTCGTTTTATTTCTTTCGATTTTTGTAACGTTTATTCAATAAAAATGGAAGAAATTTTTGTATATCTATAATATATATATACCTGTATGAATAAATTGTCGGAATTCTTGTGGCTTATAGTTTTGTTTTCATTATTATAAAGACTCGTGTCTGACCGGAAACCGGAAATTGTACTACGGAGGTTATTTAATCGATATTTTTCGTTCGATATTGTTGCATATAGATATAATTGAGGTACGATTAACATGTGACCGTGCGCCGATGTGAATGAAAGGTTCTTGAAGTCCACGACGCCGCGACACGACACCCTCGAGATCCACGTGGTGTATCCGGTGAATTAAGCAGAAGAATCGATTTTTTCCGCGCATAATAATTAAAAGTGCTTTTTTTGTTTCTTTCGTTTTTCTTTTATCCTTTCTTTTTTCCCTTTTCCATTTCTTGCTATTGTCTTTGTGGGAAGAAGACCTACGTCTGTGTGAATGGAGACGCAAGGTCCTTGACAAGGTGCACGTGCTTTTCGTTAAATTGCGTAGAAAAAAAAAAAAAGAAATCGATTTCCGTTTCATTATTAAATAATGAAAATTTTTTTTAAGACGCGATTTCGTGAATGGGATCATCAAGGGGATGCGGGGGAAATTGGGAATCGTGATTCCCGATTCTTCATGACTGATTTTTGATTATTGAATATTGATTCTTCGCTCTATATATATACAAAACATATAACGCATCATTTTAATACTTGTACTTTTTGAAATACACGTGGTGTTCATGACTGCCGCGTTGCCCGGCTAAATTAAAGCGAAAAAAGCGCGCGCCGAAAACCGCCTCCTGCAGCAGCAGCAGCAACGCTCCTGCCACCTCCTCGGCGCCCTGGATGCCCCCCGCGTCTACGACGAACTCGCGACCGCCGGCTACGGATCAATATTGCCATGACTACGTCGAGCTACGTGCGCGCCGGAAAGAGGCGGAACTTTGGCTTGTAGTAAAGTAGTACTATGGATACGTCACACCAAGTGTCCTTCTACCCGTCCAATGCCACGCCAACGCTACCGATTCATGACGATAAGACTTATTGAAATTTTTCCTTTTTGTTTTCTTTTTGTCTTTTTTTTTCTTTTTTTATATCTCATATGCATTTCCTCGATTTTATTCTAGACAATAAGTTACAAGGGGCCATTTTATTCGATAAAATTTTTTATTTTTTTTTTTTTCTTCCAAATATTTTTACACCGTTGGAAGATATTCTGCTTCAAGTATTACACAACACGTTTGAAAATACACTCGAAATCGTAGTAAGAGAAGGTTGTGCAAGCTCGCTTACTCGAAACTGAAATTTTCAGATCATCAAAACCTCGTAATAACTAAACAATTATTTTTCATGAAAATTATTCTCCATTTCTTTGACTTTGTTTTTCTTTTGTTTGCTCTCTTTTTCCGTTTCTTAATTCTTGCTAATCTGATTGCAATAAAGAAAAATGTACATTTGAATATAATGTATTTGTTTGTTTTTTTTTTTTTTTGTAAATTAATTATCAGTACGTTACACCTGTGCAGAAACAAAACGTGGATAATATTTTTAAAATATTTTCACATCATATATTAACTTTGATGTAAAATAAATTACTAAAAAATATTATTAACATTTACTTAATATTTTATTTAATTCGTAATATTTCCAAGAAATTTATCTTAATTTCATATCCTGAAGTATAACATTATCATGTATATAGTATATAATCCCCTTTAATAATAATACTAATAATAATCATGACAATAATATTGAATTCAAATCTACTGTTCCGTTCTCCTTCATCCTCTCGGTACATACGAATGTATTATACATTTCTATATATGGTAATGGTTATTTGAAAACGAAAGATTTCTCTTTGGTTATAAGAATTGTTAAAAAATATATTTCCGCATGCTGAATTGTCTATCATCCTTAAATTTTGATTTACATTTCTCTTTATCTTCGTATATATCTATTGAAATTTTGTCCAAAAATATTAATATTATATCCGCTAATATATATCTGCATTAATTTCCGCTCGATTTATTACTCAAAAATAAAAATAAATAAAAATAAATAAAAAATGTATAAAATAAATATACCTAGTAAATATAATAATATAGACGTATATATATATATATTTTCAATTTATTTCTTACCACACCCTAGTTCAATAAGTTCGAACGTATCTACAACATAACTTGACTCTATCCTATTAAGTCGTAACTATTAAATTTTACTTATTTTATTTTAATACTTGTACACCCGCGTATACTCATCTCTCCCTCATAACGTTCTTACGTTAACTCGTTACTCCGACGTTGTAGTATAGTAGCTGTATAATGCACGTTGATACATCCACGCGGGCCCAGGCAGGCGAAGTAAGTACATACACCTTTGCGTGCTCTTGGAAGTGTTTCGCTTCAACCTATATCCACCTACTGAGGCTTTTGCAAAGAGTAAGAGGGAAAGGGGTAAAATTTACGTAAGTATATGTATAGATATATATATATATATATATATATACCTACAAGCGTACGCGGCGGGTTAACTCGTATAAAACAGCCACATGCATTGCGGGTATATACGTACGTTGTGCAGACTCTTGTTAATGAAAACCCAACTCTATCTCTTTCTCTCTTTCGTTCTCTTCCTTCGCCTCGTGTTGGACGTTTTAATTGGAGCACCATATTTTTAATTGGATTTTGCATTAATAGCAATTACTTTTTTAATCGCAGTTGGTGCGTCGCCTCACCGACGCTTTACGATCATTTTTCTAATTATATATCTACCTACATACATATTACAATTATCACATATAACACCCAATCCTATAACTATAATATAATAATTTATTCAATGACAAATTATCTTTCTCACCTACCTTTACACACCTATTGTAGTTATAGCATCGTTGAATCGTCACATATCCACCCTGATTCGTTTTTTTATTTTTATTTTTTTATATTCTACTGTATCTATTTTTCTCTTTACTTTAAGAAAGAAATAAAAGAAAATTATAACAAAATAAAAATAAGAGTAGAAAATGAGTCCAGTAAACCGTTGGGAAACTTGATGCATTCTCATTTCCTTTAATACAAAAACTTAATTCCTTGGAATGGTGGTTGTATAATGTATTTATTATTAGGTTCTGAGGGGTTGGATTTTAGCACTTACATCCCCTTCTTCTTCCGGGTAAAGTATTAAATAATTAAATGTTCAAACGCAAGGTAAATCCTGTAAAAACATTTTCGAGGTCTGACTTAATCCTTTAAGGATTATCATCAGGTATGACGTAGCAGGGTATTATTGGTATAAGTATAACGCGATTAGCAGTTGCAATTAATATATATATATATATATATATATATATGCATGTATGTATGTATGTATGTATCATGTATACAGCTAGCTAGCAACCCATACCTAGCTACCTGCAGCCAAGGCACGCGCGATGTGTCGCATCGTGTAGGATCGCGTAGTGCGTCGGTATGTTAAAACGTTTTACTACTATGTGACTACTACGACTTGACTTGACTTCCTGCAGGTCGGGAACTTGACCGGCTGCGTTGTAGCAACAGTCAAGTCAAAGAGGGGAGATCAGAGACCGGATGTGACGTTGCGCCTCGATCCCGCTCGCGGTCTATGTTTAGACTGGCTACTACTTTCCGCCAAGCCGGCTGACGATTGCAGGAGTCGGTTATTAATTCTTAGAATAAATTCCATGACATTAAAGTTCATCGTTGCTACTATAATCGTGGTAGATATGTATGTTGTTCGTTAAATAACAACGGAAATAAGCAAAGTGGTAATATTCTTGACAATATAGTTTCACAAGACAAATTCTTATAATCTTATGTATAGTATATACAAAGATTTGATATTTCATACGGAGAGTATTATTCACACAATTGAGAGAAAAAAAAAAAAAAAGTTCCAGTATTTAAAACAAATAAATAAATAAGTAAAATAAACCAAAGTTGGTCAAAAATCTTTATATTACGTATTTGAATTGATGCGGCAAATCGTTTGGCTTGACACGTTATATTTAAACCTATACAATTATATAATATTTTTCTTTAATATTATATAGAAAATGTTACATTATACAATACGTATTACTTCTGCCCAGATTAACGCATAATATGTGAATTCAGTGAACCGAAAGTTTTGGTTTAATACTAGCTAGGGATAGCCCGCGGGCGAGGTATAATTCCTGCTACCTCAGGCAGGTGGACACACGCATTCGGTAATCCTAAAGACCCTCTAGCGCTCTCTCGCAGTAAAAGTAACTCGAAATAAACGATTTAATAATTTGACTTGAATTCGGTGAATTATTAGTCGGTTAAATCAGTGATTTTTAATAAGCTTTTAAATAAGAACGAGATTCTCAATTTCATGAGCAAGATAAATCGATTAAAAATTGATTTTATAGTTGTTTCATTACGATTTCATTTACCCTCGGACTAACAATCAGTACCTTACTTACCTTACCTTAAGTCTTAAGTCTTGAGTTTTAGGTTTCAGGTCTTAAGTTTTAAGTATTAAGTCTTAAGTTGTAACTCTCAAGTTTAAGTCTTAAGTTTTAAGTCTTAAGTCTTAGGTCTCAGCTCTTGAGACTTAAGACTTAAGACTTAAACGCAAGAATTCACTTCAGACGTGTGCACTAACCTACATACACTTTTTTTTTCTAGTTTTTTTGGGTTCCTACATTTTCTTTTATTTTTTTTTCAATTATTACTTTGCGTCGTGTGTTTATTGGAGAATAAGCAAGCGTAGGTGTAGGTCAGAGAACGCGTAATTTGAATTCCCTAAGTCTATACGTATAACCCCGCTAGTAACGTTTGTCGCCATTTCGTAACTCGTACGTCTAGCTGAAGAATTAATAGACGGTGAATGGGTTTGGTGACTCTGTGCGGAAAAGGGGCGCTGAAATTTGGCACGTTAATTAAAACTAATAGTCAAGTAAACAATCAAACCGCGTTTACAACTTCCGTGGTGCTTCCCCGAGTCGAGGCGAGCCAAAGTCGTCGTCGTCGTTGTAGTCGTCGAGTGAGTGAGAATACGAACAAACTCTAACTTTACTCCTCCTCTTCCTCGACGATAGCAGGAGAGAATCCCCTAACGACGTTTTGTCATACGAACCAAGTCAGATTCAACCGACTGATTGCTCCGCGAAACATCTGCGCTCCTGCCATACCCTTTCAAATATCCAAACGATATGTATAGGACACGAATACGAGTGTCAAAACTGAAACACCAAATTAATGACACAATTAAGCCTTCCCGAATCACCAGACTATGAAGTATGCCGGTTGTACGTACTTTGCGCTAATTCGAGCCTATCGAATGAGAAGGGAATTGAAAAATGAATAAAAAAATATATAATGATAATTAAAGAAAAGATAATTTGCAAATTGCTAATTAAAGGAATATCTCCTGACCTCTAATTAATTTATTGTTAAATTTTTACAAGAATTTAATAATAAGAAAAAACTTTATCTTGGTAATTTAGTAAATTTTAAGAATTATTTTTACCGATTTTTTTTATTCATTACTACGTCTAGGTTGCGTCAGGGCGTTTTCTTTTTTTTTTTTTTTTTTTTTTTTTTGCTTGTATGCTATTTGAAATCTGGTCTGGTTCAAGTCGTAAAATTGCATCGTTAGTCGGTAACGATTTATAACCATAATAATTATTAAATCTCCGCTAATAATTGTAATTGAAGTTATCGTTGTTACGACGCGCTGTTCACTTGCTCCCACTAATTATAATTTCAATTTTTTTTCTTCTTTGTTTCAGGTAAGTGCCATTGGGCTGATACACCGTTCTCGTGTCTCCTTAAACATCTCACTTTTTTCTATATTCGTAAGTCAAGTTTTGATCTTTAAAACTACGAGTATCTCTCCTCTCTAGTCTTTAATACAATTAACCCTCATATATGGTGGATATAAAACAAATAAATTATTTATTTTCTTCTAATTTTTATGTAAACTTTCAACAGCCATAAATCAATGAAATATAAATGCGGGTATACCCATAGACAACAACTTAGATTTTCAATAGTTTTTTTTCTAAATTCATTATCATTTTTTGTAAAACATTTTACTTTTTCATCTCGCACTTGTAGGTATATAATAAGGTAGAAGGTGTAACCTACACATTGGTGTGTACATGTATACATTCCTATATATACATATATATATATATATATATATATATATATATATATATATATATATATATATATATATATATATATATATGTATATACACTTTCATATATTTTTATATACGAACCAGTACGTCATTAATCATTTTTGTTTTTCTCACGATGGATCCGAAAAATCTGTGCCCTAGTGAGTATAAGCTTAGATGAAAAATGAACCTGCTCCTGTATATATACACACACACACACACACATACGACTTTCAAATTCTCTGGAACGTAGCGTAAATCCGTTCAATGCGCCCCCAAAGAAATACTTATCTGTATATTATTTGACCATGAAGTATTTTTTATACAACATTATACAAGAGGTGCCTCATCGCGATTTTCTATTTCCCATCTAAATAACATGGGAAATTTTTTCTTTTTAAACTTTGGAATTTTATAACTCGTCAACGCATTAGTGTACTGATACGACCAGAACATATTTTTGTAGAGAATTGAACGCTCTACAAAAAAGGTCTCTTGTTCTTTTTCGATAAATCATGCTATTTCCAAGTTAGTGTATTGGTTATTAATAATAATTAATCATGACTAACTTGGAAACAGTTGGATTTATCGAAAAAGATCAGGAGACCTTTTTTGTAGAGCGTACAATTTTGAACAATAATACTCATGCAGAGTCTTTCTAAGTAGAATAATTTTCAAGATATAAAAATCAAAAAGTTCCACAAGACTAATTCCCATGTTATTTAGATGGGAAATAGAAAATCGCGATGAGGAACCTCTTAATACTAATATTAAGGGCTCAAACTTTGACAGAATTTTTTTTTTCGTCAATTGGAAGAATATTTTTGACTAACTCTTTATGAAAATGAAAAATAGCCGATTTTTTTGAAGCGGTCTAGTATATACAGGTATGTTTCAGAATCGTTGTCAATTTTTAAAACCGATAATCAGACATACGTTCACAATATTTGTCAAAAATAAATACTACAAGCTATTATACGCATACAAGTTTAAAGAGAAATGTGTCTTGCTTATCATTTCAATTTCACTCTTTACGTGATCCTTTCCTGATATATAGATTTAGACATAATATATTCTAAGAGTGACGATATATACCTACAAAAATCTAATTGTTTTCAGTTTTTAATTGAAATATTTATATTTTTTTTTATAGAAGAGCTTTTCTCGAAAAAGAATTAATCACATGTAGGTATAGGTGTTGAATCACATCTCCCTTACCGCGCCTTCATTTCTCTTCATTTCTATCTCTCTTTCTCTGTCGTAATATATCTTTGTGTGCGTTCACACGATTTGGTATACACACCCATACATGTCAATGTCATACACGTATTTGTGACACGTGACAAGAACTCGGGTACATATATATAGGAGATGGAAGATGGAAGTCCTAACGAGGGTAGCAGCTGCGCTGTGAAACCATCGAATTATTATTTAAGGACCTCTGTATGGTAAATTTATGAGGACCTGTGACTTTATAAGGGTATATAGCTGGGGTTGGATTGATATGATTAAATTATTGTCTATAGCTATAGCCAGGCGGTAAACTGCATCATGATATCTAACTTTAGTTACCTGCAGCTAAAACTTTTTTTTTTTTTCTTTTTTTTTCATAATTACCAGGTCGGAGTTAAATTTGCAGATTTAGTCTGGCAATGAATTAATAATTGCCAACTTTTCGATCCTCCGTGTTATTTGATATCGCATCATTTGCAAAAACGGTGAAAAAGCTTGATTATCGAATTGTTGTACTTTTAGATCCATTTAGATTTTTGTTCAAACATATAGTTTTGATTGATAAGAAACAAAACCGAGCAGAAATTTTCAAGTCTGATAGGCCCCCCCTTACTGAGGGTTAAGGAAAGACCGGGAATCCTTTCGACTCTATATATATATATATTTTTTTTTTTCTTCTCCTTTTCCCCTCCCTTCTAAACTCGGCCTCGAGGGATTCTGTGATTTTGCCAAACGCAATTCCCGGAATTCATTGGTTAAATATCAAAGGTGTTGCCCGCTGCGAGGGTTATTGAAGCCGACGTGTCCTCTTCAAAGCTTCCGGGGGTTCAGAAGAGAGTCCTTTACTCCCAACTCGAGGTCCCGTTATTTGCCTTTCCAGGCTCAAGGTCAGGTCGAGTGCTTTTGGCCAATTTCAGGAATATAACCTCCCCGTCCATGATTACTCGCGGTTACCGCAGCTGGGTCCGCGTATATCACCCCAAAATTTTCGCTTATTGATTGTCTTATGAAAATAATAATAACATTAACGATAATAATAACGATCACGATAGAAATAATGATTGACCTATAGGGAATCAACCCCCTGACCCGGGCCTCTCTCGTTAAAATAAAACCATTGGTCTGAATATAACTTATAGATGTATATATATATACATTTTAAATACTCCGTATTTATGATTGCCTTAAGGATCTGGATCCGTAGGTAGGTACTCGTTACAGAGAATTTACCTTCGAGTTTTTGAGTCCTTAAACCCCCGAGGGTAGGTATACATAAGGAGGGAGGAAATTAACGCAGTCGCGTCGATCGATGGGGTTAAGTAAGGGTAATTTCGGCAAGTCACTTCGTATCTTAGGAGGGTGGGAGAGGGTCTGATCGTAAATCCTTGGAGGTAGTATTTCCGCGTCCCTGTAGAATTGCCGGCGTCGTCGATACGTCAGCATAGCATCCTCCTAAGAGACGGTATAGACGAGAGGAAAGGTGAGGTAGAGGTAGCGAGACAGGGTGAGGGTGAGGGTGAGGGTGAGGGTCGTGCGGATGTACGTGAGGCGAGTCGTCAAAGAGTCCAATGCGGCAAGGGTTGCTGCAGGCGTGAAGAGTAGGAGATTAAAAAAGAGAGAAGAAAAAAAAAGAAGCTTAAATCAGAAAAACAATAAAATTTACAAAAATAGATAAATAAATGGAATGTAAAAATGTAACGAAAGGGTAATGAAATATGAAATAGAAGGAAAATTTGAACTTGATTCTCCAAGACTTTACTATAATCTTTAACTTTTTTTCATTAGCCTTAGGATCAAAAGATTCTCGCTTATTTGATTATGATTAGGATAGTTTTGGTTATACCGAATTTTAATTCATGCAGGTTCGCATTCATCGAGAATTGTACGCGTTAGAATTTTTGACTAAATTTTTAGAACAATGATGGAAAAATTTTTTTGTTAGGGAAAGAAAAGGATGAGATATTCTGCTTTTTTGGATGTAATAAGGAATTTTGAGTCGGAGTATACGTAACGTGACGACGATGCCACCGCCACAAAGTGGGTACCTACCTACCTACAAACGTACCTACCCTCTCGAGAGAGTTGTGTTAATTAACGTTGTAATTACATCCATTTTGTTGAGACGTTACGATTCAAGCCCCGACAATTAATTCTGAGATCTTTATTGCGGCGAAGATACGTTGATGTGCTTAAAGATATTTTGAGTATCGAGGTAATTTGTATTCTCCAAAGAGCATACTCGATCAAGATTCCTCTCCAGGACACCCTCAAGGCTCAAAGGACGATTATAAATTATCTAACGACAAGGAGGGAAAAAGCATAGAATTACATCGTCCGGGACCCTTTCCTTTCCTTTCCTTTCCTTTCCTTTCTAAATTACTCAAAATATATTCATCCTTTCTGAGAATCTCTTTTTTTTTTTTCTTTTTTTCTTTTCCTTTTCTTGAATTGGAATGGATGAATTAGTTTCCAATTTTTTATATCTATTTATTTCTTTTTTTATTACTCAGAATTTGAATCATTTATTTTTTCTAAAAATTGATACCTTCCCCCCCCCCCCCCCCCCCCCTGTTAGTTTACGACGATAACTATTATTGCGTTAGAATTGGATAGACAGTCACTTTGATGTATGCAAAGACATTCTGATCAATCGAGGGAACTTGAGCCTTGAAAATGAGATACCCAATGATCCACTTCAGGCACCCTCTCGAGCACGGGGTTATCCTCAAAGGACAATATTAGAACAACAATGAGAATGCGGGGAGGTTACGTCACCGGGACTTCCTACCCCCTCTGTGTCAACCCAAATATATTCTTGATTACAAACTGAAGTATGAAGTATTGTACATGTGCAACGGTCGTAAATTCGAGTTCAAGTGACCGTTCGAGCTCTTGTAAACAACCCGTAACTTTTTATTATTTCAATATCAATTTGACGTCATCGAAAACGAATTAAATCAAAAGGAAAATAAGTTTTTTTTTTTTTTTTTTTTTTTTTATTATTTCCCTCACAGTTTTTCGGTAGATATTGTAGTCTGGAATTTGAAATTGTTGTAAATTTTTTTGTTCAATTATTCAATGAGACGTTTGAACGACATTTAACCGCGGGTATGAAAATGAAATTTTTCTCATGTAGATATATATATTCCTATATCTAGGGTAGTTTGGGTTTTGAAAAGGAGACACTCGACTACCCTCTTTAGGAACACCCTTGGGGTTCGAGCAATGTGGTTATCCACGAAGGACAATTAGAACGACAATGAGAGCGCTCGGAGTGCCGTCACCATCACTTCCTTCGGTTCGACGTGAACCCAAATATCTCACAATGGATCCCTCCTCGAAGAGAGGGGCTTCGCGAGAGGCATCCCTTGCACCCTTACTCCCTTGCTACCTTTTCTCCCTTTTCTCCTTTTTCTCCTTTTCCTTTTCCGTTCCCCTCTGCCCATCGCCCTTCGCCCCTTTATCCCTTTTCCCTTTTCCCTTTCCCTCAGACTCTTTCCAACAAACCTCGAACCCTCGCGACCTCCGCACTCGTCGCCCGGGCCGCGGACCTTCCTAGGGGTTGTTTTGATAAAACAGCCAAACGTGGCTAGCGATGGAAAACGAAAGGGTTTCAAGAGGGATTATTGTGCCCCAGTTTTCACCTTTTTTCTTTATCCTCTTTTTCCTCAAAGAGTTTTCCGACGTGTTTTTTTTTCTTTCTTCTCTCTTTCTCTCTCAGCTCTCTCTCTCCTACTTTTAGCTACCTTCCAATGTCAAAATATCTTATCTGCACCCCTAAAAATCGTCGGATTATCTTGAAACGGTTGTAAAATCTTATTCAAATATTCGACACCGTAGAATCTGACTTTGTTGTTTTTTTCTTTCTCTCTTTCTTCAGACTCCTCATATTCGTAGATCTGGGATCAATACTGGATTTTTAAGCAAAAGTTTTCAATCGGATAAGAAAAAATTTATAATTACAAAAAATGGTTTTACTTCCGCAAATCGTATCTTCGAAATTGTTTTTTTTTAAATAAATATACGAAATGATGGAAAAAGCTCTTAGCGTAATTATTCGATTGCTAATTATTGTTGAATTTCATTTAACCAGAACGATTTCAGACGTTAAAAATGATAGAAAAAAAAAGAAAAATTCTATATATCTGATAATTTTTTAATTAGCCGAAGTGTGATAATGAGCGTTAAATTTTGTATCTTGAGTTTAATCGTGGGAATGAATAAAAAAGAAAATAAAAGAAAAAAAGCGGGGATAAAATAAATCGTCACGTGGTTCTCGGGAAACGGAAGAACCAGACCTTGGCACACGGCACGACCGCGGGACAAGCCAGCCAGCCTCCGCCTACAGAAGCCTCAGACGAAAGCATCGATCTGGGCGTCGGCCTCAAGACACCCTCTGCTCGTCGCCCTCCACGCCGCCAACCCCCCAGCCTATATATCCTCTTTCCACCCTCGCCTCGCCTTGCCCTCGCCTCGCTTCTCTTCGCCTTGCTCCAAAAGCCGAAGCGTTGGACCCAGAGACCAGCGGCTCTCGTTGAGTACACGGCGAATTTTGCGCATCGTTTTTTCGCCATTTGTTTTTTTTTTTTTTTTTTTTCGTTATCTTTTAATTGGACAAATTATACCAAAGTAAATGAGAATATGATATCATGTCTACATAATCGTTTCCAATTTATTTTTTTTGTTTTTGAATTTATTCAAAGATTGAAGAATTGAGTTACAAGAAAGGAATAAAAATAAAGAAAAAGCAGATTCAGGAAAAATCTTATTATAGTTGTTGTAATAATTCCTGGGATAAAAATTTCTCGAACCGTGTACGCAGGTAGGTGTAGGTATAATAATGTGTAATGTATAATGTATATCGCGTTATACCAGCTTGTCTCATATTTTAGTCAAGGGTGCAGCCGTGAGAAATCTTCTTTCCGGACGTAAATATACGAAAGAACGAATTGTGATGTAGGTATACGGTTTATAGTTGTAAATTCGAATTTGTTCACATAACTCGAAATAAAATTCTGTCCGAATTCTGCAAGGGGTGTGAATTTCTGCTAGTTGAATTACGTTTTGCGATAATCCGGTACATGTATGTGCGAAAACAGGTTGAATCAGAATTAACGATGTTGCGCACGTTTGCATCTCTCCCCTCCCCTCCCCTCCCCTCCACTTCTCTCTCTCTCTCTTTCTCTCTCTGCGTATACATCCGTACGATCTGGACATACATATAAGCGCTATTAGATTCTCTAATACCTACCCCCGTAAGCTACTTTCCGGGCTTTATTTCCTTTCCCCTCTTTCAAAAAGTACACCGAGCCTTAATTAGGTGTCTCAGCGGCTGACTTTCAGGCGACCAGACACCCCGATACCCGACAACCCTCGGCTCCCCTGAACGTGCGCGTAACTGCATCGGGTGTGGATGCACCGAGCGTTCGTTTCCATGGTTACCTTCTTCCCTTGAGCGGAAATGGGTTGGTGGTAGTAGTAGTAGTAGTAGTAGTAGTAGTGTTGGTGTTCGTGGTGGTGGTGGTAACGGGGAGAATTGGGATTGGCGGGAAGTGGGAGGTGGGAGGTGAGGGAAGTTAAGGTAAGGGACTGTGGGAGGGAAGGAAACAAAAGCAACGTCGCGCACCCTGTCCTCGGGGTCGCGATGTGTAGTAGTGGGAGGCACAACGACGTTAATTGTAGTATTTTTACGCTGAAGAAAAAAAAAAAAACCGGCAAAGAAAAGTAAAGGAGAGAAAGAGAGAAAGAAAAAGGAAGAAAAAAAGGAAATATATAAATAAAAATAAAGTAAATACGCTTGTAGGTATATATATAGAAGCGATATATAGAAGAATAAAAGCAAAAGAAAGATAAAAATGAAGAAAAAGTTGGGGTTGGAAATCCTGTTCATCTACAAAAGCGAATAAGACCTACAGAAAGAAATAAGAATGGAAGAAGAAAAAGAAAAATGGAAAAAAGTTGGGTAAAAAAAGGAAAGGATCCTTGCAGCGTTGAATGTACCTACGCTGGGCCTCAAGTATCGAAGAGAAGAAAAAAAATTTTTCTGCCGTTTGTGATGGAAATTTTTTAACGAATTCTTGTATACCCTTGGCCTTTACCGTCAACGTTTGTTCATATTATTTTTATTATCATTATTAATATTTTTCGTCTTTCGTATATTACGATATGATAATTTTTTTTTTTATATTCCTCGTGACTGTTATTCGGGTAGATTTTTTTGTAATTTTTTCACTGACAAACCCTTTGTATAAAAAGTACTTTTTTTTTGTTGTTATCAACTTCACGTTGACGGGTGATTATTACAAATTTAAAACTGACAGAGCGAAGCTTAAAACATTGCCGCGAGTTTCCAGTGACAACTTTACTGGACTTCCTTGTTTTTATGGGTCACGTACAATTCCTTGGAAATACTTGTATATATGTATAACTAATTACTCGCATGCACGATAATTACGAGTAAACAAAATTCCTCAGAAAACTACGTTGCACTTGACGATTTCTCCTTTTTCTATTTTGCTTCAGCTGGCTTAAAAAGGGTTCAGAAATTCTCAACGATTATCCTAATTCGATTGAACAGCGGCGGGAAATTACTTGACATTTTTTTTTTTGTAATACTAAAGAAGAGTAGAACAAAAAATAAAAGAAAACGAAGACGAAGAAGGAGAGAAAAAAATGATGGAAATAAAAAAGGGAAGTAATCGACTACTAAGTGAAACGCTACGGATATTAGAAAAGACGAAAGAAAATTTAAAGAGTAAAGAATTTAAGGCGTATTATTCGGGTTCATATTTATAAATATTTATACGTTACACACATTTCAGTAATGTTATAGATATATTTTTTGGAGTCTATAATCTACATCATATATATAGGTATATGTATATACATACATAATATATCGAGAGACTTTTAGGCAAACGAGACCGATAAGCCATGTGCTTTGGCTTCCCGATGAAATTGATGCAGTGACGAGGCAAAGATGTATAAATACGGTTTCCCACGAAATAACAATAAAAACCATGACAAGCTTTTTCGAGGCTTCCTCTCTCAAAAAAAAAAAAAAAAAAAAGAAAAATCGAAACCAATAGTTTTTCCTGCACCCCCGTCGCGCGGAATACCAATGACCATAATATTAAATATGAATGCATATTTTATTTAAATGCGTCGATGGAATACTTGAATACAAATCAGACGTGAAAAGAAAATTGACGTGCCTCAATACATAATCCCAAAAAAATGTGAAAAATCAAAAAAAAAAAAAAAAAAAACTCAAAAGGTTATGATTTTGCGATTCTTGGACAGAAAAAAAAGATCGTCAATTAAAGATCGTTCATTTACATACAGAAATATATCTTCTCATATCTGCAATAATCAGAACTTTGTCGATTTTAGAGATATTGAGGAATTTAAAAATGAAAATCAGATCGAAGATTTAATCCATTTTATCAGAATTATTTTTCTTCTTTATTTTTTTTTTTTTAATATTTTTTTTTGCCAAATTACGGTGAACGTTTTTGACTTTTTTTTTTCCTTCGTTTTTTTTTCAACGATGTGCGATGAATCCTTGAGGCGAAATAAACGGGGTCTCGTCACCTCGAAGCTATTTATAAAATTCTGAGGAAAAGTATTGGCATTGTTATTCCAGGCGGTTTTCCGCGACTCACTTCTTCTTCCTCAATCCAGTAGGTACCTAACCACCTACCCACCTACCTACCCATATATACCTCCTCATAATGCCTAGCTCGTCTCCTGTACACTTACCCGTTCGACGACTCGCGCGTCCTCCTTTACAATATAGAAGTTCGACGAAGCACAGCAGCAGCCTAAACGGAGCAACGTGCGCAATATGTTCTGCATAATAATATTACATATGTTATAATGATACGCCGTCGCGACGTCGCCGAATCTCGAAATCGTCAATCTAGGAACGTCTTCAAGTGCGTTTACTTGAAACAAATTGAATTTTGACAAAAAATAAAAAATAAAATACCTACATATGTTATATTGTGTTTCTTAATTTTATTTATTATTTTATGTCATTTTTCAAAACACATTTTTTTATTTCTATTTCTATTTATTCTATTTTTTTTTTTTTTTTGGTTGTCGGAAAGAACGCTTTTACAAATATGGTACAATTCACTCGTAGAAAATAAGAAGATTTTTTATATCTTCTTTTTCTCTTTGAACTCCTTTTGATATTTTCAATTTTCATTTGTACTCCACTTTTAATATCACGTTATAAAGTTTGAAAAATTCAAACTCAAAGACTGCTCAGTTCTGTCGCTAACAAGTACAGTGGTGGGTATATGTTATGTACATACGTAGAACCAGAGACTCCTAGAGCGGAGTTAAGGCTTGCGTAACGCGGCTGGGTCAGTTACCTCGGATAGTTGCACTAGCTGTGACACAAGACGATCCTATTACCCAGAAATATTTATTTACCTATAAGTTTCTTGTTATTTTTTATTTTTTTTTTTTTTTATTTTTTGCTTTTGTAATTTCAAAATTTTTACATTTTTACATCAAATTTCAAAGCGATTAACAAGTTCTAAAATCCTGACACTTCAATGATCGGACAATTATCTCGACATAAACAGAAAATATGTAGCTATCTTTTTTTTTTTTTTCTTTATTCTTCTTTTTATTACTTTGAAATTTTTAATTCTAACGGTCAAATTTTCGTTTCTTGCAAGCAAATATCCGTGAAAAGGTTTCGACGATATTGCGTTAATCGATCAACCGGAAGTATCGTCTTGATTAAACTTCCGCTGCCCTTAAAATTTCGAATAAAAGAACCAGGCGAATACTCGAATGCTAAAAAAAAAAAAAAAAGAAATAAAAAAAAAAACGAAATAAAATAAAGGAAAGGAGGGAAATGGGGGAAGATAGCTTCTGCTCGTATCCAATCATTTTTTTGAAACCTATTTTGGCAAAAGATTATATATATAAAACAAAAAAAAAACTAAACCAAATAATAACTTTTACCGTTTTCGTTTTCATTTTTCTTTTTCCTCATTTTTTTTACTTTCGTGAAAAAAAAAATTTCCTTGACTATAGATAATCCTGAGATTACTTCTCTAATCAGTTCGTTGACTTTCGGGGAGGCGATCGTCCCTCCTTTAGGATAAGACAATTGAAATTAGGGCTATCACGACATCCCTATCTTTCGTGCAACGATTTTGGGGGCATTTATCTGATTACTCGTTGGTCGGTACTTTTCGAAATCAAAGGTCACGTCGCCGATGATTCTCTCAGGTAATTAGAACGTTTTAATTAAAAACCAAGATTTTAAAAAGGATGTATCAAAGTTAGGGATTAATAACCAAAAAAAAAAAATGAAAAAAAAAACTAAAAAAAGTCTTTAATAAATTCTATCATAATTTGAAGATTTTTCAAAGAACTTTATATTCTCTTCTTATCAAAAAATCGTTAAAGAAAAAAAAGTACAAATTACGAAAGGAAAATTAATTTAAATACCTATCGAAAATTATTTTTATTATAAACTAAAAAATTTTATTCATTTAAGCAGACACGCGATTTTCTTATATAATTGTTACGGGTCAACAGTTACGGGTCAACCTGTGACGGAGTACCTCAATGTCTTCAGGAACATAAAACGAGGTTTGGGACGATGTAGACTCCACCCAAGACTCTGGGAATGATTCACGAGCTCCCGGTAAAGCAAGCGGGCGTAGAGCAAACCGACGTAGATGGCGTCGGTTGATTTAACGTCGTGACGGAAATACAGGGACAGAAACTACGCGGACAACGCTATTGCAGGGGAAATTTTCTTCCCTTTTTTACTCTCGTGCTTTTATATACTACAACAACGAGATATAAGTGAAAAACGCGGGATTGCGTCCTGAAGAAAAATGTTTTAAACATGAACGAAAAGTTTAGGAATTATCTTGTTTTTTGTTTTTTTTCTCATCTTGCAGAAACCGTTGCGAGAAATCCGGCCTCAATATTGACCTTTAAGCTTCATAATCTGATCTCGAAATATCGTGTGGTTTTTAGTATACAGCTGCTGCGTTGACACGTCCGCCCGCAAAGCGAGTTGCAGTAAGATCGAGAAAACGGCGACATTAAAACCACAAATACCGCAATACGCGCAAAAGCAGTAGCAGCAGCAGCAGCTGTACTCGTGGCAAGCGAAATGGGAGACGCAACGAAGAAAGGAATGAAATAACGAACGAACGAAGGAAGAAGATCTTTGCGACTTTTAACGTCCATTGGCGAATAAGTGATATGGCTTTATTTTCTAACTGCTAAAGAAACTAGGAACAAAATGGTACCCGTTCCCGTATTTCGTTACGGCAGCATGGGCGCATGGCACTAAAGCTTCCTCGTATACATACGAAATGGCGATGAAACGAGCAGAACGGGTCCGGCTCGTACAACAACTACGAATACTCGGGTAGCTGCCGGTACAGAGATATCAGGATGATGGTACGCTGCTGCTGTTACTGCTGCTGCGTTTCTAAGTATAGAAGTGCCTACGCATCGTGCAGGACAAATCCCTCGGGGATAGTAGTGGCGTCCGTTTATGCGACAAGAAAGGCCATCAAACGGACCATAAATGCCGGATTGGTCGACGCTATGAAATGACACTTTTCACGAAGAAATTTCCCGGAATAAGAATAAATGCAAAAGTTGTAGCAGATGCTTCTGTCAACATAACATACATACATAAATGCTGAAATAAAACAAAAATGATGGATTCAATTATGTATATTTAAAAAAAAAGTAAAAAACAGAAAAGAAAGGAATGATCCTGTTTTTCGGGGTTTGAAACTCTCACCGCGAATCAAACTTGAGATTCAATTTATGGTTCAAATGACTGCTCGTACACCTCGAGCCGGTGGAGATTTAAAGATTTTAGTAACACTATGCCCTTTTTGTTTTTTTTATTTTTTTTTTTTTTTAACTTTTTGCCATTTTTTTTTTCTTTCCTTTGATATGTCAGAACGATTTTTACTGGAATTCGCGTGGCTCGCGTCCTATATCCTACGCGGTCGTAAAGTGCCGTAGGGACGCCCCCGCAACCCCTCAAAGTCGTTGAAAACATAAACTTAGGGTGAGTCGGTGCTTAAAATGACGTTAGCATCTCCTCCCTAGGCTTGGAGAACTAATTGTTATCGGGTACTTTGCTAGTTTTTACCGTTAAAAATATTATTACAGTTTTTCAAGATGGATACGGACGGATAAATGGAAGAAAAAAGCACAAGCGCATATATACGGGACTTGAAATTTTCCAAAAATTTTAATTACTATAAAATTTAGCTGGCTAAAAAAGATCGTACAGGGTCGAGTACCCTAAGAGAAAACAGAAACTCATTTGCCTTTATACTCACGTGTCGGTTTTTTTTTTTTTTTTTTCCTTTTAAATAAAATTTTTACCTCCCCCTCGCCTGCCTTCCCACATAGTTCAGAGCCTCGTCGTGTATATAAATGCAGACAAAAATTTGGCGCCACTGTCACGCTTTAAGTAATCTGCATTTAATGGTCTTTCAGTTGTCTTCCATTTTTTATTACCCTTATTTTATTTTTTTTCTATCGACAATAAGAGGAGAGTGAGAAGTTGTTACCGACCATTTTATAGCTAAAAATCTTGAGGGAAAAAAGAAGAGAAAATTTGATGGGGTTTTTTTTTTTTATAACATGACGAGTAATTTATACACACTTCAGTTTTATATAGCCTAGCTGTCGTACTGATTATCGAATGTGAAATCACTAAAATAAATAAATAAATATTATTTCATTTAAAATCTATAAGTAATCAAAAAAAAAAAATTTTTTTTTTGTTTTACTCATTGTTAAAAATCATCGAATATAATATATAAAGTTTGAAATCAATACAGTGAAATAAATTTCATATTAAAATTAACGAATAAAATTTCTTATTATTTTATTTATTTTTTTTCATGAAAAATTGAAATTTATTTACGTTTCTTAGTTTGTTTCTTTCGTCGTTTTTAAAAATTCTTGTCACAATCTCACAGAGTTTCAGAACCCGTTCTATTCCTTGAGGTCGTAAAAATGGAACAGCCTTTTACGCCATGCAGCCCAACGTCGTTACTTTGTGTTACGTTACATTGCGTTGCGTTAACCGTACCCCCGTAACACGCAACGCTGCAGAAGGGTAGTAAACAAGGGTCGCTGCGCCAAGGAAACCCAGTTTACTACGTAGTACGGTACCTATACTTACTTCTGTTCCTAATGCGGGGGCGTCAGGCTTATACAAAATAAAATATATGTATAAAAACAAAAGAAAAAAACAAGGAATGTGGAAATATCATCCATAGCCTATATACCTACAATTTGTCAGATGGATTTGTACGTAATATATGATACCTAGATATCATATCGTCTATATTTCTTACCTATAAAATTCGTGTATCGATTTATCTATGTGCCTATACGTTCAGTTAACAAAACCGAATCAGGCAATCCTTCGAAAATATGTAGGTTTATAGGCGAGTGGGAAAAAAAAAAGAATAAAATAGAATGAAAGTATAAAATTCAGTTCAGTTTATTTATTTATTCAAAATCGTATGAAAAAAACAAATAAATAAAAATCGAGATATCTACGTAATATATATTTACGAAAAAAAAAAAAAAAAAAATTGTGATGAATCCTAATTGACACGCGTGTATATATTTGGAACGGATTATGAAGATGAAATAATTTGATAAAAAATTTATACAGTTTATCAAAATTCGAAAATCCCACTCCCACCATAAAATTTATGGGATATATATATATATTTTATTCATTCTACACTTTATCATAACGCGTCTTTGTTATTTTACCTGTGAATTCCTTCATCGTTCTCTTATATATATATATATATATATATATATATATATATATATATATATATATATATATATATATATATATATATATATATATATATATATATATATATATATATATGTATATATATATATATATATGTATATGTGTCCGAAATATTTCAACAACGATATTTTTTCGTCTTTCATTTATTATACCTACCAGGATGGGGATTCCGGGTATGAGAGAAGGGAGAAACTTGTTGCTGTCGATTCTATAAACCCAATTTAAATCGATAAACGGATTTGACTCTAGGTTTTAAATCAGGATTTATCGAGGGTGGTTTTATTTTTCGGCTCTGTGTTCTTTTAAAACTTTACAAACACTATTTAAGCCGGATCTGTAACCGGATAAGAATTATTCAATTAGAATGAACGTTTTGCGATCTATAGTATATATACGTATGTATGTACCTATATCTACGTGTAACATGGAGTAAACGTTTTGGGGAGCGTCAGCGTTCGACGTTGGGTTGCCGGGAGTTCGGGGACTCCACTCTGCAGTTTCCGTCGTCGGGAGATACCGCCGACCGATACGTTAATTGACTTGTATTCATAAACTCTTGTTGCTATGAATTGTGCGATTTTTATCTAACAAATTGAGAGTTTATACGAGTACATTGTCACTAAATAACTCCACCTTTATCGCATACCGGGTTTTCTATGTACTCAATCGTATATCAATTTTATCAATTTTGATCACAAAAGAAAAAAAATCGATTTTTTATTTTTGTTTTCTTTGGCAATAGTTTAGGATTAAAGTTAAAAATTTTGAAGACTATATATATATATTTTGTTGTGAAACTAGAATTAGAGACACGTTTAAACGGATAATAATTATTAAAGAGACACACCCGCCCGTGAAACGGTCGTCAATTATAATTAACAGTTACGCTAATTACCTGCGTCATTAGAGGAATACGCCCGATTATTAATGCAATTACTAGTCGGCATTAGCTCACACGTCAAACTCCCTGAGTCCCGGTCGTCCCTCTAAAATCCATGGCTAAACTCACACGAAACAAACGATATAACAGACAAATTAAGTCAAATGATATACATAAAATGGAATAATTTATTTAATTTTTATTTTTATTTTTCTAATGAAATAAAGTCAATCAAGCACGAAACAAGAGAAAAAAAGTCGCTGTTTGCGTTTCATGGGCGAATTAAAAAAAAAATTATATTTCATTCAAATTATTGTACTGAAATTATCTACGTTTATAAATTAAATACAAGTTTGAAAAAATATTTTTCAGAATTTCAATTTCCAAATATGAAAGAACGAAAAAGACAAAAAAAAAAGTCCATACACTCTAAATAACCTGAATGAACGTACGTTTATGACTTTATGTTTATTTACTCCAGACCAGTTAACGTATCGACACGGGGATGAAATGTATTTTGAAATTGAATAATCGGCCACATATTCGATGAAAATCAATGTATGTATGTTACATACATAGATACATACTATAGCGTATACATGTATATTCTTCTCCATTGAATAGCGGATATTAATTATCTGTGAATCGTTGATCGCCACGACCAGCCAATCACATCGTGATTCCGGAATTCATCAAAATTTAATTCCCATCCCAATTCACTCCGTTACTATCGTAGAGTAGATCTATTCATCTAGCGACCTGTATACCGCATTGCATGCGATAGATAAAAGGTATAGGTTTATATGTATACTTCGCAGAATTCATATAGACATACACTCGCGGATGATCAGAGAGAAAAACGGTTCATTAGGTTTATTAGGCCAGGTATTATAAAGACCTTGAGAAACCTTACGGGTGAATTAAAGTCCCGGTTAGGTCCGTCCTCCGGCTCTTTTCACAGTATATATATATATATAGGTTATTGTCCGGGTCTAATATGCCCCGAAAATCCATTATATTAATTAACTTGAGGATTCGAAGCTTTCGATTAGCCAAGCTTGTAGCACTAAGAGCCTATGGTAGATCCAAGGGTTGAAAGTTGAGAGCACCAGGAGAGGAAGAGAGAAAGAGAGAGAGAGGGAGAGAGGGAGAGAGTGAGTTCACTGCACAATTTCCGTACCTAATGTGTCCCTCGTGCCTTACTTACACCTACTGAGGATCTCCCAGATGATCCTCTCGCGCTCACACCCTCACGGATATCCTTTTCTCTCTTTTCCACAAAAATACGCTTTGTAACTTCCAACCTAGTCTAGAGCCTTTCTTCTCCTAATAATCGCTCCTCTCTCCCTGCAGCACAACGATGACGACTACGACTACGACTACGACGACGACGACGCTCTTCAATTATTCAGGCTAATTCACTACCATAAAGCGAAGTGGTTCCCCAGCGCGCGCGTGAAAGACGATGGTAATAGTAGTCGTAGTTTATGGTGGTAGTCGTGTTGGTAGATGTGGATATGGATGTGAATGTAAATGTGAATGTGACGCGGATAGAGGAGTCTTGTGTGTACCGGGCCTAATTACGATCTCGTAAAACCGCGTAGGTATACATGTAGGCCTTGCAGTGTGTATTACTTTCCCCACAGGTCTCTTCCCGCCTGCACCTAACACCCTCCACAACATTATCTTCCCCGGTTCCCACTTGGGTAGTCATACTGTAACCTTGCTTACGCTACCGAAACCTGAAGTAGATATTTTTACGACGCGTAGGCACCTTCCTTGAGAGGGTTTTCATATATTTCTCATAGTTTTGTCTCAAGGGCGGTGAGGAAGGTCTCTTATAATACCTCCACTATACGTATTAACATATTCAGATAGATTAATTAACATCAAGTCATACCAAACGTGTATGCGCGCGCGCGTGTGTGTGTTTGTGTGTCAGGAGTGCAATTAATCTTGAGTCAAATCCAAACCAACAGTTTAAGGAGATGCTTAAATGGCAATGTATCTAACCAACTGCCGGACAATTTTTTTTTTTTTTCATTTTTCTTACATCTATACGTATATACATATAAATATATATTTCTCTTTATTTACTTGCTCCTAATCCAGCTCACCGTTTCATATAAACTATGTGACTAGGTAGAGGTAGGTATACATACGTACAAGATCTGTACGATATATAGACGTGTATAGTTAGATTGATATATATATATATATATATATATACACATACATGCGTAATGTGGTATGGGTGTGGCTACTGACTTTTTTCAACGCATAACATTTGAATTGGAGATCAACCAAATTGACCACGAGTGTGGCGGATCTAATTCGTCGCGAAAGGTAATGTCGGAACAATATCGGTTTCATTTGCATCACCTGTGGCCTGACAATTCGCGCCCTATAATCCCTCTCGATCGGTTCTCTCTTTCTATTATATTTCGGTCGTGAATACAATTGCGAATTCAATTTTCGGTAAATTGAAATAAAGAACAAAGACAAAAAATTATAAAAAATTGAACAATTACATTACTGTATCTGGGTTTGGTAGTTTGATTATGAATTGTGTAAAGAACGACGATTGATATAGTACAAAGCTTTTCGTTGGTTGTATATAAAAAAAAAAAAAAGCGTCTCTAATGACTAGAACTTGTCTTCGACACGGCAGTAATGGCAGCAGGTGAATTAAGCTGTGAATAGGAATTGTACGAGTTCATAAAAGGGGTTATATAGCGATGTATAGGTACAATGAAAAACTGGCGTGTTTTATACACCCTGGTATATTACCCTCGACACAGAAACCGTTCCTCAGTTACTCAGAGTTCTTCTACGTCTGCAGGTTCCCTCTCTACCTTTATACACGAAACAACCCTTAAAAATTTCAAGATAATTACCATCATTAAGCCCTTTATATAGCTATCTCCGTTTGTACTGAAATTTTAATTCCACTTTTACCCCTAAATACACTATCCTCATTATCTTTACATGTATACCTACCCATTTACCTACCTAACCTAACCTAACCTCTAATCCACATCTACACAGAAATAGTATAACAAGTATATAAATTACCACGCGAACTGAAGCAAACAGGAGCTGATATTATACTTGATTATTAATTTAAATGAAAACTATCACCCTAAACTAATCGTGGAATAATTTTTAAAATTGCCGAACCCATGGCTTGACTTTCTTTCTTTCATTTTTTTCCCCCGATTTTGGTTATTTGATGTATAAGAAGAAATTGCGGAATGAATCGCTGCGGGTGTAAGGTAAATTAGAAAGGAAACTATACCGGTAATAAATTCCTCTTACAGTGAGTGTATATTATACTCGTACATATATAGGTATACATATATATTTAACCGGCTTCTCTTCGGCGAACAGCTGATCCGAGCCAACGCAGAGCCCAGCGAACCTTGAAACAGCTCGCTGGACTTGGGACAGGTTACCAGGGGTCACCAGGGGTCACTATTGAAGGGGTGACTCTACGCTTGTCGTGGTTATTCTGCACTGGGTCACCTTGTAATATTGTTCACTGTGCCAGGTCTGGTGGTCAGTGATGGTCAGTCGATTAAACCTCCAAGGCTGAAGTTAAAGCGTCACGAATTCCTCGAAATACGATGACAGAAATAACGACCACTCCTTGTTTTCACATGTTTTATTATAATTTAACAACGCACAGCGTATATCTTTATTACTACACACATCGAACATCTTGTTTATCTTCTTCTTAGGTTTGAAGAAATTTGTTAAGAAATTAGTCGTTACAATAATCGTTTAAAGAAACCCCTTCGACGTCAATCATAGGGTAATTTTATAATATCCAAATTTTTTCATTAATCAGAGACTTGACAAAAAAAAAAAAACAAAATTGAATCAACAAATAGATATACAAAAATTGATCAACGTTTATCCTCGTTTCATTCCTAAATCGTTAAAGCTGCCTCGGTACGCTCTTTGTTGTACATGATTTCATACAGAAATACCATCGTAACCGGATTGACTGATCGTCGGATGAGATTGACGTGTTGCTCTGCAGGCGTTTATCTGTACGTCAACATCCCGTCAGCGTCGCAATTAGCGGTAGAGATTTGCTGGTCAAAGAATGATTATTGATCGATAATTTCTCGGTATAAATTCGTCGTCGTCGAGAAGTAGAACCTTGAAATGAATGGGAGTTCAAGCGCCGTAACGTTTGGAAAGGTGAATCGGTTCAGAAGAAACGTCGTTAAATTTGTTGTTAAAGATTTATCTTCTACTCTAGCATAATAATGCGTCAATTCGTTATACGATTACATCATATCTGATGCTAAGAAAACGTATTCTAAAAGAAATTTTTGTGATGGTTTATATCTGGCACTCTTTTTACGCTTTTCTTCTCCTCCTTCTCTCGTCGTCTGAAAGCGTTGTAAAGTTGCCATTGCCGTTACCGTTCTCGTTCTCTTCTTTTACTTTTTTTCTTTCTTTCTTTTTATATTCGACTGTAAAATTCTGTGCTGTCTGGCTACAGTCTTGTCGTATAATTGGAGAGTGGTAGGCGGGTATAGAAAGTGAAGTTAGGTGTAACGTATCCAAAAACGTAAAAGAGCCTCGCGGGATTTTTATCTGTATGAACCCGCATCACCACCTCAAAACGACACGTAAATTTGCATCAGGAACCACGAGACGCGCTTAAGCGAAGTGGAACTGTGGAATTGTGGGATATGGCGAATTCAGGATTCAGAATTCAGAATTCAGAACTCGAGGCATTACTGCGTGAACTGTATGACAAAGATTGGATCGAATAATGACGGTATTATTTGCCCTCGTCAAACAGAACGCGCGTGTCAACGATTTATTTTGGACAAGTTCCAAATATTTATGAACAGCGACAAACATTCGTCTCATTCGCATCACAATGGGGGACATGATTTTAGCACTTGGACTAGAACTGCTTTTGCCTTCTACAGGGTAGCTGCTACACTACGCTCTTGAATCTCTATAAGCACGAATAAACGAATCTTTGTCCCTTTTTAAGCTCGTGTTTAGAAGAGAGAGAAAGAGAGAGAGAGAGAGAGAGAGGAAGAGAGAAAAACCGCGCCCTTAGTATTTGTCTTTTTTACTTTTCTTTCCTATACATTTCCATATCCAATTCACTTTTCTTATTCTTCTACCTCATCGATTCCCGTCTTACCACTTCTTCAGAATTATATTGTTTACCCCAAAAAGATGATATCTTTCGCCAATTGATCCCAAATCTACAAAAATTGTTTCCCTGAAACCCCCGCAGAACAAAAGAAAATAAAAAAAAAGAAAAAAAGAAAAAAATAAAGTCAAAGTTCCACGACATCGCCTTCGTTATCCCTCTAAGCTGACCATCACTCCCTGGCAGTCACTGCATTAGTCTACATTCCATCCCCACTATAATCGCTTCTCAAGTTTCTCTAGGCCTAGGCTTTCGTTTGGCTTGGCGGTCCGGAACTCTGGAGGATGATAATGGTAGGGTGTAAGTTACTATATGTACATAAGTCGTACTCGGGTTTGTGGCAATGCGTCGTGTTAGTATTCGATTGGATTTGTTCGCCGATGCATTCCGCGGAATAAAATCACCGCTTTACGAGTTCATGGAAATGGATTGGTACAGTAGAGGAATGGAAGTGGAAGTCGGTCCATTTTTAAATGTAGTTTGACAGGATGGATTTGTTTTTTTCTTCTTGTCGTCTAAATACGTTGCACAATTCAAGTTTCCAAGGAGTCGTTAATCGACTGATTGATTCGATCCACTTCCTCATTGAGAATTGAACTAATGTCGTTTCGTTACACTTATACACACACCATGTTTAAACTAAAGTTAACCGTTGTTTTCGGAGAATTGGTTGACGTCATCATCGTGGTAGCCGGAAACTAAGGAGAAAGCTGTTTGTATGCACAGTGACTGAATTAGAAAAGTTGACATCCGTTCAACTCTGTATCTTAACTTATCAAATTACATAACGTGATTTTCACTCTATTAGCAAATATCTTTATAAATTCAAAAAAGAATAAAAGAAAAAGCAAAAAATTCTAAATTCTTTTTATCCAAAATTCTCTGGCAAGTGAAGAAACTGCGGTATGTAGTTTGACTCGCTGCATTTTAACTTTCGACTGAGATATATAACGTTCGGAAATCGATTCCTTCTATATATACCACATATGGGTCTATAAATAACCGTGCAATTGCGAGCCGATACCCTCTCAGTCCTTCATTCATTCGCGACAGGAGGGCGTCTATCTGTACACATATCTAACAATAAGTACGTAAGCGCGTGAGTATGTAAGCCTGTATCAATGCTACACGGTCTGACACTGTAAGTACTACAAGTAAGTGAGCAATCGGATTACATAGAGTCGTGGTCGTGACTCGAGGTTAAGACTAGCAAGCGTAGAAATCAGAACCACAATTCAATTCCACTGGCTAACCTTCCAGGATTAAAAGGCGAGACTGACAGCTGATAAGAGACATTATAATAAATACGTATTGTAGATGGTATAAATTTACGCACATCGACACCCCGACTGAATATGTCTGAGGATATTTCCTACAGCATGTCCCGTACCTGTCTTGTATCATCGAACTCTTTCATTAATCGTACTTCAATTACTATTCAATGAAAGAACCTTGCGTTTTAATTTTTGATTTTTTTTTTTACTTTTCTTTTCTTTTCTTTTCTTGTCTTTCACTCTCTTCATGGTTGTTTGTTCTTTCAAGTTTAATATTAAACCCAGCAATACTTATCCGAGGGTTGTTTTTTTAACCGTTCAATATTTAGCCCTGATTTTAATCAAAGGATTCAAACTCTGAGGAGGAGCTTAGGTACATATTCTCATTTCTTACGTTATTCTACTTATTATTACCGCAGTTATTGACGAACCAATTTCAATAGTTTTTTTTTTTTATTTTTTTCATTTTTGGATTCTTTGATGTCGTTATAATTGCTCGTAAATCTATATAATTATGCATGTAGATATGTATATAGGTATATATAGAGGTATATATATATAGGTATATACATATAGGTATATATATGTATATACGGCAAGCAGTGCGACTAGTGAGGTTAATTTATATGCGCGACTGTTAATCAAGTAATTATTTGCCAGGCATTTGTTGGGTCGCATTTTCCAACCCCTCTCTTGTTTTCCCAACTCTGTTTGAGTTTTCGCGGGTAAATACATAGAGCCAGGCGCTCTTGGGGCAAAGGTGTATACATACAATTATTATATGCCCCAGGACGAGAACAGACGTATTTCAACGAGTATTCGCTCTGAACTTGAATACTCGAATCCGTTTTGTTCTTTGTTTCATTTTTTGATTAAAAAAAATGAGGAGGGTTGTGCTTTGTTCGAATAGCGAACAATATAACGGTAATATGTATGTATGTATGTATGTATGTACATACTTACATACATATTTTCGATTTATTTATTTGCCTATACCTTCACACGACGATGATCATCACTAAATGTACCCTATGGATTATTCTTGTTGATGGTTATAAATAGAACGAAAATAATTATGTGGTGCAAAGAACTGACGTCCATAAATTACTAAATGCAATATAAATGCTAATTTTTCACTCCCTCATATATTCGTTTATTTGTCTACTTCCGTATACGTATATATATATATATATATATATATATGTATGTATACGTGCAAGACGAGTTTTCAGTTTCTATAGATCATACATTTTTTCTCTTCTCTTCTTCTCTTCTTTTCTTGGTTTTCTTTTTTCTTGCTTTTTATTTACTTCGTTCGTCTAATTCCACGCTTGCTTACTTTATGAACGCGTGAAATTTTCTCAGATAAGATATTATAATGGTACGTACAAGTAACTACTAATAACATAATTCATATCTTTGATCAACTCCCGCCATTATTATAAATATATTCTTCAATTGTTATATTACACACTTGTATAATTTCCGGTTATTATTCATTTACGTAAAATTTTATTCCATTCAATGCGTATTCATATGATTCTCATTCGCGAAACTTTCAACCATCAATAAATTCAAATGTCTGTAGTATCTAAATTCTTGCGTCGTTTATGAAGTAAAAATAATGGATTTACCGCCTATCGGAGAAAGAGACTTAAGAATGCTGGATGATTGAACAGCTCAATTAAGAGATTATTAATTAATTTTTAAATCGATACTAAACTTGAGTTGATATTTTTTTTTCTTACTTTTTTCATTACAATAAAAATGATAACGGAGTATGAAACTTTGTTTATCTTATAAAATTAATTGAAAGTGGTCGTAATTTATTGTACAGGTAAAACAGCAACAATCATGTTTACTCGCAGGTATTAAGATCGTGACGTTTCAATTATAATACAAACCATTTTTATTTTTCTTCTATTTTTTTTTTTTTTGTATTCTTTTTTCTATTATTTATTACAGATTGTGATAAATTTGAAGATTTTCTGTTAAGTTTTCTCGCGCTTCTTATCGCCTACTCATACACACTTCCAGTCTCAACCACGTGACAAAATAATATATGCCGTTTATTCATAAAGTTTATTTTATACGCGAGTTTATTCGTAGCCAACATGACATGATAACGAATCAAATCAGCCAAAACAAAAAAAATAAAATAAATATAAAATAAAAATATAATATGTTTATCTATATTCCCGGCGTATAGCTCCTAACCTAGCTCAACGTTTGATCGCGTATAGTTGCGTATCAGCGACGAAGACACGGTCGTCCGATTACGTAGTAATAAATTATAGTTAACGCTCGTTAAATTATTGGCATTCATTGGTAATTGACTGAAGTAGAAACCAACCAGCTCGTGTCGATTCGTTGCGAACGTAGTGAGTTATATGTATATACATATATGTATTCACGCATATATATGTATATATAGCAACAAATTATAGAATAATCAATCTGATCGGGTCAATTTTGTTTCTATTTTTATAATTTCTCTCGCTTTTTCTGTATTGAAGATAATTTAGGAATAGAGAAAGAAAAACAAAAAATCACTACCTAGTTACACCAGCTAATCTAGTTTTAAACATTGAAGAAGTTGACACTATAAATCGAGAACTTAAAATACAACAATAATAATGATAATAATAGTAATAACGACAATAGTAAAAGTCTTGATTATACCGGAGGGGTGGAGCGCGCTTAATGACCACCGACATTTATCAAAGTCATCGATTTCCACGTTGGTTTATTACACCAACACGTACTAACCGTAAATTAAAATCTCTGGTTCGATTTACAACAAGGCTCGAAAAAGGAATTCGAATTTTTCTAGAAAGAAAAAAAAAAAATAAAAAAATAAAATTTATATAGGTATATATAAATATATCGCAGCGTTAATTTTTCCATGTAGGTAGATACTTGGGTGTAGCTAGCTGTGGCTTGAAATTTTGATGTTAGGTTAGGTTAGCTTAAGATACAACCATTAACGCGATCCTCCGTTTATTAATTAGAGACTACAAGTTGAGCTTCTGAGTTTCGTGGAAGTTATATGTACCACCTTCCTTAGGTGAGGTCAGGTCGGGTTGGTATAGGTTAGGAGGCAATATCATATCGCAACGGTATTTATTCACTAAACGTTTAGGAACCACCTGAAAGTACAAACTTGTTTACACGATAAGTTTGTAAAAATCATTTTACACTAGGTGTAGGTATTTATATGTATAAATAAAATAATAAGACAGTTCCAATGATGTTTATCATTAACATCTTACTCGATAATCTATGCAACGTTATTCAAACTATTTTTATCTCAAAATCTCATTTACATTTACATTATTTATTCGCAATTTTATTAAATTTGCATATCTTATCGAAAAATTTAAGTCCAGCAATTTTTTTTAAGCGAATACTTCATTTACGACAACGGATTAGAGGCGTTACGGTCCCGTTAGCACCTTAAATACCTCACCTTAAGTATTGAGTCTTAAGTCCTAAGTTCTAAGTCTTAAGTTTTAAGTCTTAAGTTTTAAGTTTTAAGTCTCAAGTCTTGAGACTTAAAGACAAGTATTCACTTCAGACGTGTGTATGTAGGTACCCATTCACACACACGTTTTATTTTATTTTTTTTTTTTTTGCGTACTCCGTCACGATACTACTAGACTCTGTAATCACTGCAGAAGTAGATATCACAGACTGAGTGAAATAAATTTTTGAAATATTACCTAAATGTCCTTATTGCAAAAAATTGCATAGAGATAAAAAAATTTGGTGTTCAATACGTTAGAAAATCACAAAACTGTCACTATTGACGAAATATAGTGCATCACAAATCCAAACATTGACATATTTTTGAATTTTACGAGTGCAATTTTTTGGAAATCTCATAGTAATATTATAGAACTTAGAAATTAGTTGCAGAATAAATATTATATTTCGGGATATTGACATATTTATTATATATTTTTATTGAGCAATTATTAATCTAAACTTAGTGTTGATTATAATGTTCTTTTTGCGAATATCGCAGTATAAGGGTTCATTTCTGTATTTGTATAAGGCTCAACGTTCGCTCCAACTCCTTGATTAACGAATTTTTAAACTCTGAATAGAAATCTGTACATCTTTTTCCTCAAGACATCTCTTTCTCTCTTTCTTTCTCTTTCTTTCTCTCTCTCTCTTCCCCTCGCCTCGCCTCGCCTTACCTCTGAAAATTGCTAACGTCATAAGAATTGCATGTATGCGAAACGCGTAAGATCGTAGATCCCGCGCGAGGAATACTGACGAGATATCTACGCTCGTACGCTGGGTCGGGGGTTTTGGTTGTTTCATAGTACTTGGTACGGGATGAGTATAAGGCCTGGTATACGTATCATATACCTACGTAGGTATACAATATCGGTGTACGTGCGGAGGGATAACTGCGCGTTACAGGCCGTAAAACAAATATATTCCAATGACGATAAATTTAACGCACCCAAGATCAATATTTTATGTCTTTCTAATACTACGCAGAGTGTTCCCGCATCCATCTCCACTTCCACCTTCACGTTCACGTGCGTCGACGATCCTTCTGAGCTCCTGGCTTATCCTTATACTTCCTTCCGCTTCAATCCTCTGTCTGCGTGTAGGTACCTATACACGTATATACATATATTATTTTATGTATATATATATATATATATATATATATATATATATATATATATATATATATATATATATATATATATATATATATATATGTATATATATATATATATGTATATATATCTATATATGTATATATATCTATATGTGGATATCCATTTCCGGGGGGAAGAGGCAGGTGCAGAAACATTTCAGAAAGAAATACTAAAAATATAATATGTATATATCTACGATTTATATAATTTATTCATTGCTTTTATCGCGTACAGAATTACAACTCATACGTGGAGATTTTATTTCATTTTCAGTATTTATATATATATATATATATATATATATTTTTTTTCCATTCTTTGTTTCAGGTAAGCTATATAACCCTCCAGAGATGGCATGAGATTGAAAAAGAATAAGTCGTACGTAAGTAGGTACTCGACGATGTAATAGTTAAAAGAAAGAAAAAGAAAGAAAAAAAAAATACAAGAAACTGTTAAGATTTTTTATTTTTTATTCATTTTTAAACTACAAATTGACTTAAGGTGGGATTTAACTCATATATGCGGCTTGTCGTCGGCTCTCTTCCAATTCCGTTAACTTTTTTATTTTTTTATTTTTTTGTATTATTGTTTTTTTCTTTTCTTTTATTTTACCTACTTACTTCAGAGTTTAAAAACATGAAAGTTTTCAATAAAAATTCAAGCCGTGTACACACTTTGGATGATATACGATCGCTGCAATATGATGAAGCGATCCGTGCAGCTGGTTGGCATTAAAAATTCAATCCACACATCTCATTCCTTCCATAATTCATTTTTGTAACACGCGTTAGTTTGTCATTGGGAATATGTTATATGTATATTGACGAAAATACTTTTCTCTATTGAGACATCGATTTTGTGGAGTCGAATTTTTCGTATTTTCTTAAGCCGTGGTATGTTTTTTTTTTTTAATTTTTTTATTAATTTTTTTTTCTGTCTATCTTTAATTCGAGTAAAATTCCGGGATCATCAGTGCCGATTTATACTTTTTATTCGATTTTAATTCGATGAAATTATTACTAGAAAAATGTCGTCATAGTTCGGATACCTTCATTTCAAAACTCTAGACACTGACGCGTGTTTGAATACTGATTTCGAATGGTGAAAAGAGCGGAAACAGATAAAAGTTTGTCGGAAGAAATTTCCTTCCTGTTAATCTATCGTCGGAAACTGAGAATACAAAAAGAACGGATGCTGATTTTTTCGTAAATATAAGAAAATAAATAAAATAAATAAATATGTCTTTTTGAATAGAATGGCCAAAAGAAATTTTTTCAATAGTAGATTCAAGTTTTCAAATAGTAGATTCAGTAGATTCAAATTTTATACCCGTTTTAACAAAATTTCAAAAAATTTATTTCTCTTATATTGTTACACACACTTTTTCACTTTTTCGTTTTAATTGAGTAGATTCTACACGGTATACACAAGACACGTTAGTTACCTCGTGGTATATAAATGCGCGAAAAAGCCTCCGGCTCTACAAAGTACCAAATGCAAAATTAACCCTTCGTTAATTCGTAACATCGTGCCCCGGAATCCTTTACCGTAAAAGTTTAGCCATGAGCATGTATGTGGTTACTGGTTAGGGTTCAGGAATTGGGGTTGGGTTAAGTCCACCCCTTCTATTGCCAAGGATTCCCATATATATGTAAATATTAAAATTAAACGGGATATTTCTGAGACTATTTGATTAAGGGGGAATATATGCACCTTAAAAAGATCCTTTATTTATTTATTTTTTTGATTAAGAATTGTTCAATTTAGATTTTTTTTTCGCCAATTATTAAGGAAAAAAAAAAAAAACTCGCCTCTATCAGTTGATCTGAAAAAACTTGTCGATTTTTTTGTTTTATTGACAAACTCTTTTTTTTATTCCCTTCTGAACAATCAGAGATCAAAAATTGTAACGTTGAAGCAAAGGTTGGCCTCAGTTCTTATCTTGATTGATTTTTACTGTAAAAAACGATGGCTTAAAATTCTTAATTTTTGCTTAAATATAATTGGCACTATTCTATTGGAAACTTCTGCTTGGACATATCGGTTCTTTAAAAAAAAAAAAAAAAAAAAAAAAAAAAAAACTTCTTTCAAATTTCAATATATGTTTACCCCGTTTATCTTTGAAAAGGGTTAATCGGATGGTAACCACCGTCAGATCGTTGTCACATTGTCTGGATCTCGATTGAATATTTAAGGCGTTTTCTGTCTGGCTTGAGTTTTGTTAAATCTATACATATATATATATATATATATAGTACACCTACCCATTTCCAAATCGTTGTCATTCCTCGCATTTCTACATATAGTCGTGGAAAAAAAAAAAAAAATAAAAATAAAAACATAAAAAGAAGAAGTCGTAAAATTTTTATACCATAAAACTTGAGGTTTTGTCCGTAGTGTTGAATCGAATAAAGTAAATGCCTAATAAAATCAAACTACCTACATAATATAAAAGCCATAATAGGAAAGGAAGGAAGGAAGGAAGGAAAGAAGGAAGGAAGAAAGGAGAGAAAAGAAGAGACTTTTTCACGAGTACCTAAAACGTTCGGAGAATAGGAAAAAGATTTTAACACAGAATTGATATGTATTACACCGAGTTGTTAAACTAAACCAATGTTTTACCTCGACTCTAAAAACTGTTAATAATTTCCGAGTTTACGGGTGTAACATAAGATCTTTAACATTTTAATGAATACGCGAAAATTTGGTTCCGTTCCAAGAGCAAATCTTAATATTTATCCATTTTCAAGCTAGACTTTATATACATATATATATATATATATATATATATATATATATATATATATATATATATATACTAAACGACGAGACGGGTTTAGCCTCGTAAATGTTCGGTTAAATTTATGTCTCTGTTATTGTTTCTCGGGATTGAGAAAGGTTAGGGAAACGTGTAAATTCAAGATTTTTAACAAATGAAAAAAGATGATAATATCACCGCGTGCAAAATCAACGAGAATTATTCAAATGCAAATTACTTTACGAGTTTATATATCTAATTCATTTCTCTATAATTCTAGTGCAATTAGTACTTTGCAGGGTCTACTTAAAACTAAAAAAACAAAAAGAAAAACAATTGGAATAAAAGAATTAATAAATAAACAAAAGAAAAATAAAAAAATAAAAATTACCACTATAACAAACTCGAACAAAGTAAACATAATAACTGCGCGGGGCTACCTGCAACTAATTAACAGTTCCGAGTCATTAAATCGCAGTAAACTCTGAGAGTAATCGGCAATCTTCACGGTTCTAATCCGTAATTCTCGTCTTTTAGTCACGTTTTGCTGGGTAAAGTTTGCAGATCGAAGCGTGCGAGCTTGAGACTGAGAGTAGAAACATTATAGAAACATACACACACACATAAATGTTAAAAAGTCCATAAAGTTAGGGAGATGCAGCAGTAAAGACGTTTAGACATGACATGGGCAGGTATATTATATTACATTACATTACATTACATAATATTATATTTCCACATTAACGGGGAATATTTTTCCTATATACATATATATTTATATATATATATATATATATATATATATATATATATATATAAATATATATATACATACATATATTATACTCATAAGAAGCGGCGTGAAGGTGCCGGGTCACGTAGCCAATCAACGATAGTCATTACCGAGGACACGGAACAAAGAAAATTACTGTAAATACTAAATGGTGGCCAAGCATGATGTTTGCACTCGTCGTGTGCGGGTAAAGTCTCCTAGTATAGTTCGTTCTGGCCCATAGCGGTGGTTGGCAAAGTCCCTTCGCCCGCGTAACCGTGTTTACCACGATATTCTCTACCTACCTTAGCGCTGCTTGGAGCGTGCCGACTCATAATTCCCCGCGGTAAGCAGCCTCCGTTGGAAGGTAATAATCGTTTTGAAAACGGGCGATGCCTGGTGCAGGAAGCACCGACCGACCGGTATATCTACTTTATAAAAGCTTGAATTTTATTTAGTATTTTTTATAATTTTTTTCCTTTTTTTTTTTTCTTTACTCTGATTATATTTATCAAATTTATTTTATTACCCACGCTCACCTCACTCTCTTCCATTTTCCTCTCCTATCTTCGTACCTAATTGTTTCATTCATTTATAATTGGATTATTTCTACATATATTATATACATATATGTGCGTGAAAAGTTATGGAAATATTTTTTTACAAGTTAGATTTCTATTTTTTTTTTTTTTTCTCTCTTTCTTCTGTATTATTATTATTATTATTATTATTATTATTATTATATTATATAGGAATAGATACGTGAACGTTTGTCCACTCTTTATGTCACGTCGTATTATTACAGTACGTTAACAAATCGACGTTTATCGAGTGTTTGTTCTATACAGGTTCGTTATCAGTTTTGAAATAACAGAGAAAAATTTTTTCTCTTTAACCTATGTATAGAAATGGGCAAACATTAGGGCGTGGTGATCCCATCGTGAGACAAGACACGTATATCCTATACCTATATTTATAATATATATTATATGTATACATATATTGTCAACAAAGACATCTTACCATTTACTCATTGTCATATGGATTATATACGTGTCACGATCACACTTCGTGGGCATAAAGTAGAAAAAAATATATATATACCTATATACATATATTTTTTTTATACAAGCACGTATATATACATAACCAACCACATATCGGTTGTCTTTGATAATAAAATAATAAAAATTGTGACAATATTTCGTCAGTTGATATGAGTAAAAGTTTTTAATTCATATATTGTACTCAAGTTTTTTTTCTATATTTTTTATTTTTGTTCTTCATTTTTATAGTTTAATTAACGACAATAAATTTTCAACTTTTGAGAACTGATGAAACAAAAGAAAAGACCAATTGTTGATTTTATAAGTTTATCAAAGATTGTATGTTATACAATAACGGTGATCTTGTTGTTCTTTAAACTTTTTTTTTTTTTTTTCAAACTGCGTCAAGCAAGCAACGAGTGTAACTCACTTTCGTTCTTCCAAGATAGTTCTATAAAAATCCCTTTACGATAGTAGTAAACCTTTTACTACCCACTGTATGCCGGACCCAACCAACTCTCAAAGTCAGAGTTATAGATTCGCGTTACTCAAAAGCTCTTCGTATGTCGTCAAATTTTTCACACTTCTTTTTTCCCCATCTTAAGGATAGGATAGGTTATTAACAGCTTCAGAAACATAAATCAATAAATAATTAAATGAAACATCGCCTTATAAACACACCGATATTATTTGAATGAATAAATTAAAAAAAAAAAAAAAAAAATGCCGCGCGTAAAAACAGTTTTTCCGGATACTTTTCACCAAGAAGGAAAAAGTATAGATTTGTGAGTGAAGAAAAAGTATTAAAAAAAAGTAATGAAAAACCAAAAAAAAACAAAACTTCTTACATATTGACAAACAACAATTTCATATAGTGCATTTCATTCCAATTCGATCTGGGTATATTTACAATTTTTTGTTGTCATTGGCAAGGAATGCCCTATATATATATATATATATATATATATATATATATATATATATATATATATATATATATGTATAAAATGCAAAACTCAATGCGGAAAAACATAATCTTTCATTTAGAAAGGTATAATACAGAAGAAAAAGTCCAGGTTCGTCGGTAAAACAATGAAAATCGATTCATTTCCGGTAGAACCGGAAGTTCAAATTAAACGAGACATGGTAATTTTTCATGCCCATATCGTTTGATTGTTAAATCCTGTGAATTTTAGATTTTTTCATTGAGTCGTTTCCGAGATCACTGCGCGAGTTTGTTGAAAAGATCGAAATATTTCTAAAAACCTGTTCTTCGTATTCTAGAGAGTCAAAAGGGTAGAGATTCGTTAAAATTAGCAAAAGTCAATTTTCGACCGAAACCAATAAGTTTTTTATATCACCGTAGGTGATGAAAAGTATAAAAATAAAAATAAAAATCAAAAATAGAAACGTTAAAAGATTTATTCCTAATAAACTTAAAAACATGCAATATACTATTTCTCTTTAGTTTAATACTAAATGACCTCATTTTTGCGTATATATTATTATCCTCGGATAATTATCCGCGTCACTGATTAGTCGTTACAACTGCATTGCAGTAATGACTTACAGATGTTTATATCTAGCCATAATTAACGCATAACATGGGTATTACTATATTTATAGATATAAACAAATAAATTGGCACTGTAATAGCTATGAATAACAAAGTTTATTTAATTACCTGAAGTAATAATGTTATAAGAAATGGTTTTTTTTTTTTTCAGAAAAATTAACTTCCTAATTATATAGTATCTACTTTTCTTCTCTTTGCTTTCGCAACAAGCGAAATAGAAGCAGAAAAAAAAGAAGAAAAAAAAAACCTATATACCTATGCACTTTACAGTAATAGTACTTGTGTGGATATACTTGTTAATGGAATACATTGAACATTTTATTACGACATGACGGCAAAGAAATCCATAAAATGTAAAAAAAAAAAATAGAAAAAAAAAACAAACAAAAAAAACAAAATTCAAGGAATGGATTGAAGAACTGGCAATAAATAATTGTTTGCAGTTTTCACGTTCTGATCTCTGAATCGCTGCTGATTTATTTCTTGTTTTATACATACCTATATGTATATATGTATAATGTATATACCGTCTCCACTGCATCTGTAAAAGAAAAGAAAATACGAAAAAATAGAAGGTAAAAAATAAAAAGTAAAAAAAAAAAAACGCGTTGAAATTTACAAGCCATTTGTGTTGTAGGTACGCCTTGCCGGGCGACATTGATGTAGTCGTAAATAACGCGAAGTGTGTCAGTCACGCACACGCGTAATCGTACGCGCGATTAGTAACGGGGTACGTTTATAGAAGAAGGTTGAATGCAGTCAGCGCTGATGACGTGTGACACGCCGTGTCGTTCGTCCTAAGCGAAAGCATAAAAGTTCGAACTCTCGTGTCCATTAATTCGACTTCGATAATCGCGGGGGGGCTGGTGGCGGCTGGTTAAATAAGAACACCAAAAATCATACCTAAATCTCGACTTTCATTCATTCTATTCTGACTCACGAGTCCTCAGGCACTGCGTATATTAGGTAGGTAGGTACCTATACCTACTGCAACGCTTACCGTATCTCTGATTTTACATAATGACATGGGCTAATGATTCTTATCGTGACCGTATCAAGGCGTGACAACTTCTTGAACACTTTCCACTTGTGTATTACCATTATGATTATTATTATGATTATTATTATTATCATTCTCATAGATTATACTGCATGTATGTATGTGTGTATGTTTGTTTGTTCACGTACGTGTAATAACGAATGTTCAACGGGAATTAAGCGATGTTAATACGTTGTAATCAGAAGTGATCATTCCTTGCGTCTTTTCGGATAGACGGTGCCGTCTAAAAATTACAGTTAAATCGGGGAAAAAGTGGAGATAACTTTCATATTTAAAACGAAAGTTGTCTCTAAAAATAAAAGAAAAATTATATATTTTTTTTCTTCTTTTTTTTTGGTTTAAAAAGCTTGAAAAATTAAAGAAATTTTTTTTTTTTAGGACTCAGACATCTGTCGGACTTTTTATTTTTTTATTTTTATTTTTAACCTCGTTCAGCTGTTATACTTTTGATTTAAACCAATGAAAATTCATATCAATACGACTAACGCTATATAGTTCGCAACTAGATTCGGGCGTCGCGAAGCAGCTTGGGATTATTACGGGCTGACTTAATCGGCGAGCACAGGTCGTCGTTTGCAGAGTACAAAAAGTAAGAAACCAAAGAAAAATAAAATAGCATCGGTTATTCAGCTCGGTGCTATTATAGCTTCGAAGTGAGATAAATAGTGGTTTGATGTCAGAAAATGATGGGAAAACGAGAATAATTATATATGTATGTACAAGACTTGCACATTAATGGTTCATCCGTGGAAAAATCAGCGTCATTGAATACAGACTTAACTCTACTAGCGCCGCCATGCGCCCACAGTCGACGTTTAGCAGACAGAGTTCGCGACAAGACAGATCAGCAATGTTGTTTAAAAGACTTGAAGTTGTAAGCAGATACGCGTATTTCTCGAACGAAGCATTTGCTCGTCGATTGGTTGATTGAGTCCATGTTCACGATTCGAAAATATGGGCGCAGCTATGTTCATGTTCAAACCATTAATGTGCAGGTCTGTATAACATATACATGTCTACATCGATTGAGAATTATAATGCTCTTCGAGACCGGCTTGACGAAGTAGGTATATAAGCTTCAGCTCTGGCTTGATATAATATTCCTTTTAAAAAAAACTTTTCCTCAGAGATTTAAAAACCGTGGAATTATTCACGGTTGAAAAAAGTGTGGAAAAATATTTCAAAACAAAAAAAAGAAAAGGAAAGAAAAGAAAATAGGAAAGGAAGAAGAACAACTCTTTTCATAATTCGAAGTTTGTGCGAGTGAGGGAAACTTCTGGTTCGTTAAAATAAAAATAAAAATTAAAAAAAAAAAATCAAAAAAATTCAAATAATCGCATCGTTTAATAAATAGAAAAAAAAAATCTCAATTACATTTAACTTCCTCATAATATTTATATACCTATGTAAAAATATTTTCTTAACGCTGATTAAGACGAATCTGCAGACTTCTCAACTTATATTCCTGTTTCACCATATAAGGCCCTGTTCGACTAACTTGCACCCATCGCCCGTGTAGCACACATGTAAATACATATTAGATCGCTAGTCGATCGCGAAAGTGGTAGGTAGATAGGTACGAGTAGGTACCTATAATATCATACTGCCAGTATATTGTATAGCGCCTTTAGGTGTAGAGCAAAGCGGGTACAACCGGCCGTTGGCGTAATGAGTCATCGGTCATGCGATGGAGCGCGTGAATCGATGGGTTTGTTGACTTTTGCATCGTTGTTATTATCGCGATTTGTCGTTGCATTAATTCCAGCCTCATGTTTCTGACGTAACTCACGATTCCCGCCTTTTTCTTTTATTTTTTCTTCTTTTTTTATCCCATTATTATCATCATTATCATCATTATTTTCTTTCATTTTATCGCTAAGCTTGTTACTTCATGTGCATTCAGATATACATATAGTATATGTATGTATGTATGTACATACTTACAGATTTTTCTCAAACTGCAACAGCATATTTGCATCATACATTCAGTTGCTTTTTGTCCCTCGAACGTGCAATTAACACTCTTTAACTTTAGACCCCCGTATTGCAGCAGCAGCAGCAGCATATGATTGATGACGTAACTCTGTCCTGTTATTCTTTAACTTTTGTATCACATGTATACGTATATGTAAATATACATAATACGTGTCTCAATTCTGCATATACCATACTTGCGCAGTTCACGGTTGCAAATCTTTTCCGCGAAATATTTTAATAGTAAATTGGCGTGTTTGACGGGGACGTATATATATATAAATATACATCGTGAGAAGTTTAATTAATTTTTGCAAGTACGTTATGAGTTGCGAACTTATTATTATTCTTATTATTATATCATTCTTAATTTCGAAGATTTTTTTGATATGGCGGATTTTTAGGCGTCTCCGGGTTAGTACAAAGTTGGCAATAATTCCGACTATCCGTATATATGTGTATAGGTACGTGTTTGTACAAAATCGCGATGTTTCTACTGGTTCAGTATAATTTTCTGCAACTGTTTATACTAGTTTTGCACATATGGTAACGTAGCGATATTTCTCTAGCTTTGTATAATAAGAAGGCCGTGGCTAAGACAGGTGGAAAGATATATAGGTACGTGCCCGTAGTCGACAACTATTCAAGAACTAAAATCCAACCAAAGATTGATTAATACGTGACTATGTGTGTGTGTGTGTGAGAGAGAGAGAGAGAGAGAGAGAAAGAAAGAGAAGAAAGCCGAGTTTGAAACGAAATACTTAAGGGCATCTGAATGTGTGACGATTTTAAAGTCACAAACCATATGAAAAAGAGAGAGAGAGAGAGAGAGAAAAAAAGTAAAAATAAAATAAACTAAAATAAAGACGAAAAATTAAAACATACCGACAAGCAAACGGAAGAATCGTGTCATGTACGCGAATATATTATACGTATGTATACATAGGGAGAATTCTACGAAAGAGATGTATCCTTGCTTTTCTCCATATCGTCGATGCAGTTCTTATAGTTAGGTACATGGGTACATTTCTGGATATGGAACTGGGACTTGCCCACTCCTCGTATATGTATTAAATAAAATCACGGAGAGCCGCGGGCCTGGTGATTAGACCTTGCCATATGGGGACCGGCGCCAATACTGCCAATCTACGTCTAGGAATAATATAATGCGCGGGTTTCTCGCTACTTGCAATGATATGGAATGCAGCATCATACCTGAAATGGGTATTTAGGTTAAACGCGAGTATCTATTGATTAACTCTCGGGATCTAGTTAAAGGGAAGCAATTTTTTTTCATGTTTATTTTTTTATTTTTTGATTCCCTTTTATCGATTTTTAACATCGCTCAAATCAATTAGTTTCAATAATTTCGTTTTATTATTATTATTATTGTTTTTTTTTTTTTTTTCATTTTAGTTTATGAGACGTACGTGGATGGGAATTACATTCGTTTTGGTATTCAGCTTATTCAAATTACATACACCTTCTTACACCTATAACCTACTTGAAATTAGTATTCTAAATATACAATTCAAATTCGCGAAATATGTTTTTATTGAATAAATCTATATGAAAATATTTACTCACATTTACAATATATCATAATAATTATGCTATTGAATTGTTTGACTAAAAAGAAAGAAAAATCAAATATTCACGCACAAGATTTTTTTTCAGTTACCATCTGGTTTTAAGTTCGTAGAATCGGAGGTATAGAAAAGACTCTCTCGATATATATACCAGCTGGAAAATAATATGATTTTTACGATTTTTAAAACACAGAAATATTGAAAGTAACAGAATAATTTTTATTTTTTTTTTTTTGGATACAATTAAAGTGGAATGGTTATTTTTCTCTTTGTTTTTTTTTTTTCTAACAAGAAAAACAGCATTTTTTCTCATCCTGCAGGCATATATTCTGTATATTTTGTCTGAATTTCATTTTCTCGCAACATCGTATATATATATATACACAAACATGATCCTTTTACGTATTTAATTAATGGAATGCAGATCCTACAACGATCTGTAATTTAATATAAATAATCGAAGGCTAGTAGTGACTAATTGAGATATCACGACGACATAACAATACGCACTGTAATTCAATACTTATATGTCTCGTATCTTTAAACAGATTTAACAAACGGTACGCCCGTATTACGTACGTATACCTATAATTGTATATATGCAGTGCCTTTTTATATTTTTATAAATTTTTTTACTTTTTATTCTTCTCTTTTTCCTTCATTTCGTTCAATTATATGTATATTGGGGAAATAAGTATAGAGAATTGAAACTCGAGACGATAATTGAGTTGAAAAAACAAAAAAACAAAACAAAACAGCAAAATTTTTGCGAGAATTATTATAGATAATGAAAAATAATTGCTTTGTTTTAACTTTTTTCTCCCCTCTTATATATATCCTTCATTTTTTTTTTTTTTTGTTTTTGTTTTTGTTTTTTACACACGCACATCTCGATATATATGGAATTTCGCGCAGCATCTTTTGCTAACCATCTTATAAAATTGTTACGTATTTCCAGTTCGATGGAGATCCGTGGCAACCGGCCAAGGATCTGTCAAGATTTACGCGGAATCGTTCATCTGTAAATAGCAAATACGACCTTCGATTATCATGCATGCCTTCAGCATAAATATACCCTACCCTAAGATGTACGATTTAGTATACGAAATATATCGACACATGCGAATCATTAAGTGGTTTTTTTTCGCTCATAAATTCATTCGAGAATCGTTCAAGAACATTTTTTGTTTTTCCCCCCTTTTTTTTTTTTGTTGTAAATGCATCTCATTTTTCCTTTTTATTATTATTATTATTATTATGATTTTTTTTTTCTCTTTCTCACAACCTTCGGTTTAAATAATTACCGTGCTTGCTGGTTCAGCTGATCACGTAACGTTGGTCCAGTATACATACGTTTCATATAGGTATGTACATATCGTACCTACATGTCTAGATATAGACTTCAAGGAGCGTCGTTAACTTTTACGTAATTGATAAGAAGGCATAAAATATAATACATATGTTATGTGTTGGTGGTTGGCGGTTGGTGTTGGTCAGCGTACGCTGTTATACTCTTGCCTGTCTTTCTAGTCATAACATCATTGTGAGATCATGATGATGATGATGATGATGATGATGATGATCGTTATTATCGTGGAATGCGTTCGTGTAACGAGCGGTTATTGAAGTTGATTAAACTTTTGAATAGCCTTATCAAATTTCGGTTCTCCTATAAGGATCAGAGTAAAATCCATTTATTGGATCCATGGGTTGGGTAAACCGGACCATCGAGTTAGCGCTGATGTAGTGTGTAATAAAAATTGAAGATGCAGCCGTAAGTTTTTAACGATAAATTTAAAAAACCAAAAAATAAAATATGGAATCGTTAACGAAGTTCATAGATGCAGTTCGCCAATCGTGATGAAATATTTCTTCGCGTTATATTTGTCCTGCAAAAAATATGAAGTTGATTAAATAAATCTTTTGATTTTTGATCAAAATGAAAAAACAATTTTTATTTTTCATATTCTTTTTTTTGTATAAGATTTTCTTTAACGTGGGACATCAATTCGCTTGGCTGAATCGCGGTTGGTTTAATAATTTAAAAATTGATATTTACTTAAGTGGAAGTCGAGTATTATGAAGGAAGATTGCAGAAGGGTCGGGATTGTAATCTTTGATTATTTGATACAGGCGCGGTTTTAGGTTTAGGTTTGGGTTTAGGGTTGCTGTTGTAAGTTGTGACTAAAGTCCTTCGGTCAAGAGGTTGAGTTACCGTTGTTTATTCTCGCTGACAGAAGATGATGCAAAGTAAAGACGCCCGCAGAGTAGGTACTAGGTAATGGATAGGCACACAATGTTGGAAAAGGATTTTGATCAAGATTTCAAGTATTACCTATTACAAATGCAAACACTGCAGGCCTATAAGCCGAGGAGGAATTTGTTTCTGACAACCGAAGAATATCAATAAAAAAATAAATAAAATCAAACAAATAATTAAAGAAAGAAAGAAATCAAACGAAACTATATATTTGCATACATAAAACAAAAACAAAAACAAAAAATACACTTTCATATACTCTTCATTGATAAAAAAATAAGGAATATATATATATATATATATATATATACACACATACGTATGTCTATTACTATGACGCAAACGTAATATACATATATCCGTTTCTATATTCTATCTGCTGTTGTCATAAGCTGCTGCTTATTTATCGTAGTTTTTCTTAATTCCTCTTCGTCGTTTTTCCGTCCCCCATATTGAACCCCCTGGCCTTTAACCCAATTCCCCCCACCTAAGATCAAACTCTGTGCCCTCTGGCTTACCTCGCCGCTTAACTCGGCGCTGCATTCCCCGCAGGAGTGGAAGGACCCCGTCAAGGTGAGCCAGTCCCATCCCTCCACGATCCAACTTCGACTTAGTAAGCGGCGAGTATGTGTCGTTAAGTTACTTTCAAAACCTAGTATAGGTATAAGCTTTACAGATATGTCATAAATTTTCATATCAGTGTACCGAGAAAATATGAATAAAATAATTCAAATATATATAAAAATTTAATTATATGGAAATTCTGAAATCATTGAATTTTCATGCAATTTCATACCCTTCGATAAACAAAAAAAAAAAAAAAAAAAACTAGAAATCTTAGGGAATTTCACGATGTATCTAGAATTTTCTCAAGCTAATTCAAAATTTTTGAAAATTTAATGGGATTTCAAAATTTGGCTCGAAAGAGTAATTGATTTAAAAGATTTTTATTTATTTATTTATTTTTTCTCATTTCTATAAAACTTGAAAGTTTATGATGATATTTGCATTGAATCAATTCTCTTCTAATAATTTTTAGAAAAATTTCGTACTCGAACTTCACTTGGAAAAGAAAAACAATTTTCATCTGGAAAACCTGAAATTCTCAAAAAATTTAGAATTGACCAATAACTGGACATCCTGATTATGCAACTTAGCTCTTTTTTTCGTTCTCTCTTTTATGGAATGTATCTTCGATCGAAGCTTACGAGTTTTCAATTTTAGCTGAAAGTATATTAAATGTATATTTTTAGACCTTTGTTATATATTCAAACATAATCCATATTGTATACGTATAATATAATATCTGTCTATCTACCTACATACAATTTTATATAAGTTTATGTGAGATCGTATATATGATATTACAGCAAGACTGAGAAATAAAATATTTACGGTATTTCATACGTAAGGTTTGCCGCGAGCCACGACCCTGCTATGCATGTAGGTTAGGGTTAGGGTTTACCTACCTACCAACCTACTACATACGGGTAAACAAAATCCATATATATATAGGTATACCCATTTATGTATATAAATACGAACGCCCGCCCCTCTCCGTACGTAAATTTACGTACAGGTATACATATAGGTATGTACATGTATACATATGCGTGAAAAACGAAGTAAAAAAAAAATAAAAAAAAAATAAAAAAAAACATGGGGTGAAAGATTCCTCGATGGAAATTGAGGCAAATATTTGAAAATTGTATAACGCTGGGCTGGGTGGCCCCCTAGAGCTTAGTTTTTGTATTGTTAGGTTTAAAACTTCTCGTTATACGTCCTGCCACGAACAGCTGATCGTGAAGAGAAATCGCCCGGGGATATTTATTATTATATCAATGGTTTTATTTTTTTAATTCTTTTGTTTTTCATTGTCTTTCATGTTTTTATTCATCTATTTATTTGAAATTCTATGGGAATATTCGCAAGTTATTATCTCAAAGCAAGCAAGTTAAATAACAAAAGAAAAATATCTGGATATCGATTCTCCCAAAGGCAAAATAATTCCTTAGGCAGCGAAATAATTTTTCATTTAAAAAACAGAAACAAAAAGTTTTTAAATTAACTGCAACCAAAATATAATAAGTTTAAATAATATATGTATATATATATAAGATAATACGCGTTGATAAATGAAAATATTAAGTACATATATATACCGTATGAATAAATAAAAAAATCTTTTTTTTGTCAGGTATTTGATATCTTTTGAATTACTGAGCTCCGTATATCTAGAGGATTATTGGAATCCTCGACGGCGTAAAAAGCTGAATTTTCTTTTTTCTCTCTCTCTCTCTCTCTCTCTCTCTCTCTTTCTCTTTTTCTTTTTATTTTTTTTATTTTGTCTCATAGCGGTTGGTCTGGCTCCCTGATCCTTAATAACGCAAATTCCAGGAGGAATGATAATTCATTTTCTCTCGTTACGCGCTTGCAGGTGCCTTGTTAGCACCTCTCCTAGAATTCCGGGCCGCTAAGTACTCGGTGCTAAGTGGAGGAAGCGACACAGAGAGAGGCGAGGACTTGGGTTCGACGAGGAAACTGAGAGATGAAACGAGCGATGAAAAGACTGAGAGATATCTCTCCGCTCACTCACTCACTCACTCACTCACTCGTTCGCTAAGCGACCGTCAGGAGACGCTAAAATGCCCCACGGTTTACTCACTTTGCTTGACGCACTCGAAACACTTGAACGGCCGAAGCCTTCTATGCTTTTGTCGAACCTCCGCTATGTAGACATACACATACGTATGTATAATGCATGTACGCTTCCTATGTATTATATCAGAATAGTTGGGTATATAGATAAAGATAAAGATAAAGAGAAATAGAGAGAGAGAGGAAGAGGAAGAGAGAGAAGGGAGCCCGTTTCCATTCCCTTCCGTATAGTACGGGAGATAATGGTCGAATCTACGTCAAACCTGACACTTCCGTTGGTACAAAGTGCCTAAAATGTTGAAGGGTCGACGTACCAGTATTACAGTTATTATATTCTCTTTGATTTCTGGTCGTTTTAACGCCCGCCCCAAACTCAGCTTGACAATAGCTTCCGGTAATTTTTATACTTTTTCAAAAGGGTTGTTGGTCGTTGGATTTACAGAAATATTCCATTCCTCCCTCTCTCTTTTTCGGTTTTTATGGGAGTCGTGACGTTGCAAAAACGAAGTTTGAAATCGAAAATAGACCTAGACTTAGTACGAGTTCATATTAAACATTCATTGAACGTTTGGCTGGTTCAAAAACTCCTTAAAATTCTATGTTTTTCATTTTTTTAAATCGTAATGTTTGGAGGTCGTTTGACAGGATTCAATTTTTATTAAATTGAAATCAAATTTAGTAATTTTAAGTTTTTGAAACTTAATTACTGGCGACTTTAGGTGGTTTTAGAAAAGTAAAGTCGTATAAGTGATGAGGGAAACGACAGTATTTTCATTAATATTTTTCCTCATTTTTATATGAGTTCAAAATGTTGAATGTACAAATTTTGTCTGTGGTTAAACTTTAACCAAATTTTAATCCCCGTCATCCGACACTCAAATGAGTCGAGTATCTACATATGTATATCATACCTATTTCGATAGCACTTTAAAAAGTATTGGATATACCTAGATGAAAATCATATCGTTTCTCAAATCTCAATTAAATTTATTTTTATACGAATTCTTTCAATTTCTTTATAATACATAGATGTGTATATATATATATATTTATACCTAATATATAAGAATTCATTTAATGGAGGGAGATGAGATCAAAGAGGCCAATGTAGCCATCTTTTTCAAGTACTTCTTTGAAAAATTCTCCTCTACTTCGCTCTGACCAAAGTGGTGACAAAATATCCTCCAATTATTCGGCCAATTGAGAAATATAACGTTGACCAATTTCTTATTCAAGAAGCGTTTTTGTCTCTCGTCGTTTCGGAGTTGAGGATGGGAGGAGAGATGCCGTCGTTTACTAACGAAGGAGTTTGGCTCGGGAAACTTGGGAACAGGAAAAAAAAGATAGATAAAAAAAAAAAGAACAAATGAAAAAGAGAAAAAAAAAAAAAAAAAATGCTTTGTTTTACGGAAAGGTGCAGCTTTCGTCGCGTGAAACTTATATATATGTGAAACTTTTTACTGTTTGTTTGTATCGCTGTACTGTACCTACTCGATTCACGAAACTCAAAAATTCCGTCGGTCTCGAATAACATGTAATTAATTTTTTGTTCTTTTTACAACTAAAAGTGACGATGAATTTTTTTGGCTTTACTTTTACAAAAAATTTTAGTATTCCGTGGTCGAATGTTTTCGAAAATAAGACAAAGGGAAACGAAGGTACGTGGGCGGACTATCAAGTCCTGTACAGCTCCGGGCAGATTTTCTTTTGTTATATCTCGAGCCGGAAGAGTTGAAGAGAAGAGAAGAGAAGCGAAGAAAAAGAAGAAGAAGAAGAAGAAGAAGAAGAAGAGAGGAGAGAAGAGAGAGACAAAGGCTTCAAAATAAGGCAGAAATTGACCACATGGATAGCAGCTGATCCGAAGCAAATTGTAGTGACGTTTATCATCCGCACACGCTTCCTTATCCTCCTCGTCGGCTATCCTTGATCCCTATCGACGCCGCTGATGTATTTACAACCGGGTAATAACACACAAGGACTTTTGCTGTCCAAGACAAAAGACCCTCCGGACTATAGTACGAGAAACACGATCTAAGACCTCGTCCAGGATAACCGCAAACACGTTCGCCTATACACATACACAATGCAATAAAACTTATAGGGGGCGTTAAACGCGTGGTCTAATTATTTTTAAATTAATACCACTCGACAAGCAAGCTAATAATTATCTCGTTAAACACATAACCTTTTATCTATTTCGATAAAAACAAGAAAAAAAAAAAAAAAAAAAAAAAAAAAAAAACGAAAATGATAAATAAAAAAATGCGTTTTAATTGTTTTCAATTATCTCGTTATAATTTATTGCTTTGGTTTGTTTCCTTTTTCATTCTTCTAGATCATGAATCATCATCGTTCCTCCCACGATCGATGTATAAAATTTCGTATTTAACTACCGTCTACAGTTTATGTTCGCTTAGCATATAATTATTAGTCAAGTAAATGAATTGAATTGATCATAAACAATGTTGATTTAATTACAACAATTTTTATTATTATATCTACCTATTGCAGAAAAAGTCTCTCTTACGCAATTAGTTTCGTGTAATTTTTTTTTCTTCTTCTGTATTATACTTCGAGTCGTCTAATTCTTTATTGTTTTTAAAATTAATTCTATAGAGCAAAGTTTCTATCAAAGAATGACCCGTTTCTCAGCCTGAGACGTCTAACTCCCTCTTCTTCTCTTTCTCCTATTCCTCATCCTATTTCTCATTCTTCTGATTTTAGCTGTTTTATCAGAGTTAAAACAAAGTTGCGTATAGTTACACGCCGTTAATTGACAGTACTCGTATACTCGTTACTCGTTATTTGCTACTAGTTTCTCGTTACTTCACTCCGCGCTACAGTTAGCTATCTCTTTTGGCCAGGTTTCCTTTGGTTTTGTTACGTTTTGTTACGTTTTGTTAGAATAAGGTTTGGTTAGGTTACGGTAAACCGGATTGTCTTAGGTCAGGTTTCACGCCAATCGGCAACGCCTGTCCCCGCGGCTTTGTTCCTGTATAAAATTGTTCCAACGCAATTTTAAAGATATTATGCTGCGTAAACAGCAATTCGAGCGAAAAATAATTACGCGAACCCACAATCGGCGATTAAATTTCTCTGAACCTAACTTTTTTTTTTTTTTTGTTTTTAACCAAAAAATGGAACGACTTTACATGACTTCCATACGCATATTTGTTTCAGTAACTGAAAATTAACGGTAAAAAAAGAAAATGAATAAATGAATTTGAAAAAAAAATAAAAAAAATAACAGGGAAAGGCAGCTTTTATAGATATACCTATACGAATCACGCTGAAGATCTGTTCATCTAGACTTGGATTAGATAGTAATCGCTAAGCGTCATTAAGACGATATCGACAATCGAGACTGTCACAGTCGATGCACTCTCCCGGAACTTGTAACTTTAAAACTGATTTTGCCGCGATACGATTCAAGAAATCAAGGCCAAAGATTATATCTTGGAGAGCAGATGGCGAGATTTACGACGTTTAAATCATCGCACAATAGTATCACAGTGTTGTACTTTGTTTTATTGTGTTTCGTCTTTTTCTCGTTTTGATTTTTTTTTTTTTTTTCTTTTCTGTCTTTCTTTTTTTTTTCTTTCCTAAAGAAAAAACGTTACGTAATTGTTCAGAGACTGGGATCAGACCTCTCCGAACGAAGTTGAATCGATTTATTGACTCCCAAAGATTAAGCGCGTTATCAGTCAGGTATCTATTTTTTTTTTTTTTTCTCTATTCTTTTCTTATTTGTTCATTTCACTTTTCTCATTCGACGAAATTCAATTATCATTTACACCAGACGAATAAACGAAGTTCTTCTTTATTTATAGAATTAGTCGATAAGGTTTATACTCTCTGGTATACAGACACGATCGAGCTATATCCTACAAAGCCGATCCCTTGTTTGATGAGTGAACAAGCGTTTTCAAACTTGATATCAACGATAGTATATACATATATTATAGGTAAACAAAAAATAGCAGTTTACTGCTGCAGTCTGGTAATGATTATTTATTATCTCGTATGCAATTGCATTCAATAACAACATTGAAGAAGTAGAAGATGATGATGATGATAATAATAATGATGGTTATGATTGCGTTTATTTAATTACATGTTTTACATTTTTTACACATTTTATTTGCTTCCTTTTTTTTTGCCTCTTCTCTAATTGTGAGAGCAACACTATTGGCGCCAGTATTGAGAACCTTTGTTTATCTCGGAATTCTAATCGCTGGATCGTATATCTATGATTATATCATTCCAAGAATATACTACATTTTATTATCCCGCACGTGGTTATTACAACCAGTTCTATATGCCATTTCATAACGTAGATATATTTATCTGTGCTGCAGTTGGTTAACGCTAAACGTTCGATATACGATATGAATTAAAAATTGAAAAAACTATTATTTTCGTCATTTTCGATCCCTTAAAATTTCCTTTAGTCAATTTTCAGCCTCACGTTACTATATATACGCCTATGTACGATTTACGATTATAAGCAGCTATACGTGGTATGATAGATTGTATACTTATTGGTAATCATAATCCGGAAAATTTGTCGATGAATCTTCGCGCGGCTGTCCTTATAGATAAGATTGTTTGCCCCCGCACCTACACCTCCCCCTTTTTTCCCCTTCGTCTCGCGACGACGGGTTTCTTAATTAATCCTCTTTACATCATCCGACTTTTCAATCCCCTGCAGAGTCCGTTTTGTCTGTTCGGATAAGACCTGCAGATCCGATCTCCTCCTTGGGGCTCCGCATTCCTCTTCGCTGAACCTTGACAGCTATTCAACTCCCGCAACACTCAGACAACCCTCCCACGCGCCTTCTTCTTCCTTCTCTACTTCTACTTTTTCTCTTTATCCTTCTTCTACCTTTCTCGATAAATTTTACCGTGATTTTTTAACGGTGTATTTATATGTATGGTATCATTTCAGAAGTATTTATAACATTATTATTTTATTCCTTTGCAGTTATGTATATAGTAGATGCAGGTATATACAAAACAGTTATATTTTATTTACATTTAATACACATCGTTGTACATATTACATTATAACGAGACTCAAGCCGTAATCATTATTTGCGAAAAATTAAAGAAAAAATTATTAAACAAATGAAATAACCTTTTTTTTTTTGTTTCTACGTTCGTTTGTATATCTATATGTATATAAACCGCATGGAGAAGTCAGGGTCATCGATGTCGTCAGCACAGCTGACAACTCAGGACACCTTCACCGTGATATGACGTTTCCTTCTTGCCACGCTGACTTCGTTTGATTAAAAAAAAAAAAAAAAAAAGAAATAAAAAGCTGCGTTGTTGAGGAGGCAAAAATAGCAAACAGGTTTCTTTAGTTCTAAACTCGACGGTTTTATACGTCACGATCGCTCGCATTACTTTATCGTCAAATATAATTTGCTTTTAACGTATCACATCCTCATTCGTCATATATGCATGTTAAAATTCGAAAAGGTTAAAATATTAATAAATTCTTGTTCAAAATTCATTTATTATTGTTTTTTTTTTTTTTATATTTTTTAATAGCATTTGCGAGTAGTTTGTAGACACCTTTTCATACTATAGAAAATATCAGGCTTTTAAATTCTATGATACGTATATGTATACGTTTTGTTTTACAACTGGCGCGAGTTATTGAAATATCAAAAGAAGAACAACTAGCTATGAGTTAAAATAGAAGTAAAGAGTACCAATATATACATAGATGTACGATAGTAGAAACGTACGTTTTATAAAATTATGAATGCTCCTCTGAAGTACTTATGTAGGTTATACATCATGGATGGAAACTGTCGACGACAGATAAAACGGATGAATGATTCAATTATCGTCGATGAGTCAACCTGCATAGAGATACGCATTACGCACAGTCTGCTTTTATAATATCAAACTGCGGCTGTAAACGCAGATTTTTATTTTAAAATTTTACCTAATTATTATTTACGATCACCTATACCTGTACAAGACGATTGCAGCTACTACATATCGAATTAAGCTTTATAATAAAGCCTTTTTAGTAAAACTATTTACATATATATATACTGGGAAAATATTATAATAAAGTGGTTCGTGTAATTTATATATTTTTAAAGAATAAATAAAAGAAAGCTGATTTATCATTCAATGAATTAGGTATATATATGTATGCAGACCACGATGATATAAACTTGCTTATCGTACACATATAATATAATTGTATTTTTAAATACGTATACTGCAGTAGAATAACAAAATTACAACAGAATGTAGATAGTATAGCTTCTTCATTTATTTGAGAGCTTAAGTTAATTAGATTATTATCAATAACCGCGCGTGCAGTTGTAACAGAGATTTGTTAAAGATAACTTTTATGTTGATAATATAATAAAGCGTGAGATAATACACTATTTTGGAATAGGTATAACGTTTGTAAAGATAATATATTAGGAAACTGTGTCCTGTGTTTATTATAACTGAATAACCTATAACAGTCATGCGGAATTTCTTTCGCGAACCGTTACGCGATCAGCAATCACTGTACGGTCTAGAGAATAATTACAATCTCTGACTTTTGCCTTGTGTATAAGATACATATATATATATAGGTATGTGTATATGTATACGCGAATAACTGCTGGGAATATTGCGCAAACGTACTTGACAAGAATGCAGTTTCCTCGACCTGCGAGAACCGCGAGAACTGAGTGACTCGCATCAAGCATAATATAGGTAGAGAGAAAAGCACGAGGTGCTCACGTTAGACAAACGCAATTTTTATTTTATTTTTTCTCCCGTTTACTTCTCTCCGTTTTGTATGTTGATTTATTTTTTATTTATTTATTTTGTTATTTTTTTGTTTTTGTTTTTGTTTTTAATCAATCACTCACTCAACGACGAACTGTTCCATAAATATGTATGTACTCGTATACACACATACGTGTACTTATTATACCCTACTTACTCAGTACACGCGTAACCTCGATTGAATTGAGTCGAGCTGACGAGTTGAGCCTGGCCTATTGACAGCCGGTTAACATTAATTCACTAGCTCATAGTTGCGTAGGTCTGGGAAATTTGCGAAATCAATCTACGTCGATGTTATAGCTGTACATAATATGAATTTGAATATATATATATATATATATATATATATATATATATATATATATATATATATATATATATATATATATATATATATATATATATATATATATATATATATATATATATATATATATATATATATATATATATATATACATATTCGTTATAAAGTTGCGATTCTGGCTATCGAATAATCGAAAGTTATACAACGCTTTGATATAGATTTTTTTTAAAACTATGAGAAAAGGTGTGACAAAAAAATAACTAAATAAATAACATTGATTATATAAATCTTCTTTATATTCTTTCTGCGTAAGGGACGTCGACCACTTTCATGGACCAGTCCTTCTTCTTTTTCTTCTTCTTTTCTTTAAGATAAGAGAATTTCCGACCGATTCTAATCTCCAGTAAGAGTAGTAGGTATATAAAAACTTATACTCGCCAAATATCACGTGTAAGATGAATTTTTGCAGAATAGGACACTCGGCGTGAATCCAAGTTCAAAGATTATCATCTTTTATTGTCAGATTTGGAACGGAAATTCGCCTATATGTATATACCTATACTTTTTTTGTTGTAAGAAAACTTTTTTGGCGATCTACGCTTTGTCACGTTCGTTTTTAATCAGATATTTTCACAGTTATATACGTCAAACCGCAAATCGTGGTAGGTACCAGTATATAGGTGCGTAATTATGACACAGAAGTTTTAATGTGGACAGGAAATTTACAGATACTTTGAAAAAAAAAACACACACAAAAATATATATATTTACAAAAAAATCGATCTGATCAGAAATTTGATTAAAACTTTTGCAATATTTGATTCGGTGAAATTTAAACAAATTTTATATTCACCTTCTTTGGATCTTTATTTTTTCTCATCAAACCTTATTAATCTCGTGTATAGGTATATATATATATATAAGCTGAAGAGTATAACGAGATCATACTCACATATATATACGCTAGCTAAGAGAAAGTATGTATTGAGTATATATGTGCAGCGGAAAGTTACGTTGTGGACTCTATAAACGCGGCGGCGTGATATTTCGCGAAGGGAATTTTTATCGCGGGGAATAAAAATATCGCAAAGTAATAAAAATCTAAAGTCCTATAATAAATTCCCGTTGGAAATAGTTACGCATGTATAACAATCCGGATTATTTACGGGTATATATTGTTATTCTCGTTTATATACGTCTACTATTTTCGTCATGTTATATGAGCAAAGCGTGTCAAAATGCTGGTACAGTTTCGTAGACAATAATATAATATATAATGGCAATATAGAGTTCTTAGAAAAGTAAAAGAAAATATCGCATAATTTGAAACTCCACCGAGTTGTGGAATATTCGCGGTTGTTTTCGTACGTTTATAACATGTTTCGCAGTCTCTATTGTCGTGGGATCGTTATAGGACAAGGGTTGATGTCTGTTGAAGAAAACAGAATGGAATAATATCTTGAGAAAACAAAAAAAAAAATACAAAAAAATACAAAAAAATTCTTTGGAATACTAGGAAGGTAAAGAAAGTATAATAATAAAATAAAGAAGTGAACTAAATGAGTGTATAAAAAAAGAATAGAAAAAAATAAAACAAAAAACGAAAAGAAACGAATACGAAAGAAAGTTTTAAAAGAAAGATTTGTGCGGTCATGGAACACACGCGAAGTCACTGGAACCAAAGACATAACGTAATTCCGAATAGAGAAAAGAGGAAAGAGAAGAAGAGCTGTCACAGTCAAGGAGAAAAAGCTCGTTGCCAAGCCTCGCGCAGGGGGGAAAACGGCGTCGCGACGCCAGGGCCTTAGGGGCGCGGCGACGCCGTCGTCCGTTTCCAAAGTTACCGTCAATTACGCCGGGTATACGAGAAGAAAAGTAGAAAAAAAAAAAACTAAAATAAAATACGAAAAAGACGAAGAAAAAGAAAAAATTAGACGTAGATTAAACTCGCTGAAATATTGGGCAGGAAAAACTAAACCGCCAAAATAATTTAGCTAACTATATTATTTACATATATTCCATTCCAATTTTATTGAGTAATTCATACACATTTTCGACATTGTTTTAGCGATATTTGATAATATAATGGAGTGCATGGTCTATTACCATCGGATATAATCAAAATCATGATTTCAATTAATCAAATTCAAGAGATGGATGTTATATTCTATTAAAATTGCCTACATGACCTGTTGTGTCACAGTTTTAACATTTTTTAAATATTTTGAAATTTGAACATGAACTTTTGTTATAATTTCATATAATATGTTACAACCATGAGATTACAGCTTAATTGGAAACTCGTTTCTTTTCTATTACTAAAAATGTGGGGTAATGCTCTTTCACATGTTTATATATTGTTCCTATATATACCTAGAAATTAAACAGAGTTTAATGGACTGTCCTGACACACAAATGCGATCGTAAGTATACCGGGTTCGATGCATTGATAATGATAGCTTCACTGTCATTTGCGACACGAAAGAGTTTCAGTAACAAAAATAATTATAATAGAACCGGACTCGAAAAAGACATTAAATTTATTGCCTACACTTTAGGCGATGTAACTCGCACACTGTCATTAGTATAAACTTAATTTCTTTTTTTATTTTTGTTCACGATGAGATAGCTGGTCGCAATGACAATCATAATTCATTTATTCTTAATTTATTGACAGTTTGGGGTACGATCCCAGTTTCGTGGGTAGCTATAATCCGGGATTAATTACTCTTCAAAGTACAAACGACCAAACGTACCTAATTCTTAGGATAAAAAATTATCCGCGAAACGGTGAATAAAAATTTGAATTTAATGAAAAAAATAATAATAAATAAAATAAATGTCTAAGAGATCTACTTTAAACCAGTCTGTATGTCCCTGTGCATATAATTATTCTACCTCGTAGAGATGGGGATAATATTCTTGCTGAAAATATATTCAATATTCATGGCATATACGAACAATTAGCGTGGTGAAGGAATGAGAGTTTTGGCAAAGTGCTGAGAAAAGTAAAAATCATATAATAAGAGAGAGAAAAAAAAAGATAAAAAAGAAAATTCATGTCTATAGATATAGTATTTATATATGCGAGGAGTGCCTTTGTCTCTTCCGGTCTGGCTCCTGCAACGATTCTCTTCGGTAGAAATCTCTACAATTGTAGATATCGCGTTGGCGTTAGCCTTAGCGTTGGCGGTTGGCGGGTACCTTTAGCCGCAGTAGGTTCGCAGCAGTAGCAGCAGAACCAGCAGCGGCGTATACCAGCTGACGTAGTGACGTCACGGTTTGCGGGGGTCGGCGTCCCGACGCTGGTTGAGTCGGTCGATACTCCACTCTACTCGCCCGGGCGACGCTCCTCTCGTTCACTGTGACGTCACGGCCGACGCCCGCGCTCATCACGCTACAAGGGGTCCTCGCCCCAGCGTGCACGGAACCCAAATACTATCGTCGACCCACTCGAACCGGATCGACCCACTACAACGCGACCTTTTTTCTTTTTCCCTCCAATTATTATTCTACATATTTTACACATTCAATCATAATATTATTCATATATTATATACGATGTAAAATATGAAATTTGACTGGAAAAAAATTTCCCACAAAATATAGACCATACATATTCCAATATGAGGATAATAATCTATGGGGTAAATAAAAGGAATTAAAAAATAAAATTGAAATAAAAAAAAAAACGACGACAAGTACAAAATTTTATATTACATTAAATATATTTAATAAAAAATTGAATATCTTTATTGTTATATCGTACATTATACAATTTAATTAACATTATTTTTTTTATTATTTTTGTTTCAGGTATGTAAGCAAGGTTTTTTTTTTTTTTTTTGTTTGCCGAATTATTTCTACCTTCCGAAGTCCGCGGCGGGTAAGTGTATAGACGAAGTAAAAAACAAAAGCGAAAATAAAAAGAAGCGGGAAATTTTAGCGACTAGATTTTCTCTAGCATATATATTATGATCGATTATCACGTCCTCAAGACCTGGGTTTAAATATCCCGTTGTTATATACATATAGCTACTACTCACACGGGTACCTATGGTATAATATACCTATAGCTATAGATATAACCACACCACCACCCACCGACATCCGCATAATTTGTGAGTTTGCAACTCTCGAGGGTTCTCACCGCGCCTTTACTAGGTCGACCCGCGTGGGTGGTGCAGTATTCCGCTCCGTATATGCATAAACATGAACGGAATTGCGGGCAGCACTAGTATTGGTACCTCCGAGCCATCTAGGCCTGGTTCATTTGAGTCAGCTGGTCGACAGGGCGTTGCCCCCCCTGCTACAACCATTCATTACGTTGCACAGGTCGAGCGCAACCACCCCTTTTCTATCCCTCTCCCTCTCGCTCTCGCTCTCTCCTCTATAATACTTCTTTTCTAATCTATGCTTTATACGTATACATATTATGTTCTGCGTATATTTCATCCGCTTTAACATTTTACTCTTAATTCTATGATATGTTTCACTTTCTTATATTATCTCATTATGTTATTACATATAATCGCAGTTTATTATTTAACTATAAAGGTATTTATTCTCTATTGTACAGAAACGATTAAGATTTACAAAAAAAAAGACACAAAAAAAATATTCGTATGTGTAGCCGTCTATATCTCTTTCTCTTTTTTCTTTTCTTTCTTTCTTTCTTTCTTTCTTTCTTTCTTTCTTTCGTTCTCAGTTTCTCCCTCTCTCGTGGAAGACTCGTTATCGACTAAATCGAAGCAAACTCTGAGACGTGAGAGGGGGAATATATTCTCTTCTCTTTCCTTCTTCCTCGTTCTTCCGCTTTTCGCTTTCCGGTCTCCCGTATATATTGTCTTCCTTCCGTGGTGCAGTGCGGAAGAGGAATCCAGCCTCCCACCAAACCACACGTGAACGGAGTAGGTACTACTGACCGTTCGAAAAAGAATTTATAGAGATTGGTGACCTCTCGAAGTCCCGAACTTTTCTCCTCCCACCCTTCTCTTTCTCTCTCTTTCTCTCGTATTTCGCAGTATCTCAAGTTTCGTAATCGCAACAATAAACCGAGTTGAGTAGGTAGATAGGTAGGCAGGTAGATAGATACTTACGAAGAGATCGATTAATCAGAAAAAAAAAAATAATTGTATAAATTGTTAAAAGCACGTGAGAAAAAACCGTATGTTTAATATATGATCACATATACATATACAGGTGTAAAAGTATTTTGTAACAACGCAGCTGGCTGTATACTAGATTCTATATAGAAATATATTTAAAAAAAAAATGTAGAAAATTACAGGCGCCGGCAAGGTCGACTTATGATGACTGATCAATCATCGTCAACATACTGTTTCGTAATACTGTAATAATTACAGTCATCTAGACGTGGACCCAGTTAATCATCGTGCCGCTTGCATGACATGAATGACTCGAATCGCCTAATATTATTATTATTATTATTATTATTTTAACATAGTAGGTAAATATAAAAATATTTCGTAAATTTAACAATTATTTATTTATTTATTTATTTATTTATTTATTTCTTAGCATTAGTCCCCACGAATTTGGTTTTAATTCACATTTTATTTCCTTTAAAAATAAACTTTGGTGAAAATATATTATCGCCCCGTGCCTGTGCGCACAACTATTATGCTTGTATATAGGTATACAACCCACCTATACCATATATGTATAATAATCTTTATCGCAACGAGGATTAAAGGCGCGCCCATTTTTCAAGAATCGAAGATACATATTATAGAGAGAGGGAGCCCGGCATATGATGCATGCATGAAACTAAATACGTGACCGAAAACGTGCTACAGTGTTTATATATATATATATATATGTATACGTTTGCAATAGATAAAATATATTATGCTATGAGTGCACTCGTACGCGACTAATACTGATAGAGAAAAGTCTCCTGCGGTTATAATATATTACGTAACTTATTCTCTCCAAGGCGCCGTTGGCGTTTCGAACTTGTGCTGCCATGCCATGCCATGCCATGCCATGCCACGATTTAACGGTCGGTAATGAACCGTTGTTTATATTTATATTAACCACTTATCTTTAGCTGTTTTGTTGTAGCCACTTGCCTTGCAAATAATACAAGCTGCGCCTTCTCTACTTTCCTGTTCAGCTATATGTATACTATCGTATAAGACGTGGTAAGTCATATTGTTACAGCTTTGCTCGTCTAGCCTCATCTTTCGCTCTTATATATCGTCCAATACCTTTTCATCAAAATATATCTTTTACCCTGAATTTTTCTCAGCGGTAAAGAAGAATTCCCTGTCCTATATATATAGCAACGTCATTCTTGTGCAGCATACTTTGCTCGGATATTATATCCGCAAGGTTATAGGTACTTTTATTTCTTATTAAATAACGAAAATATTTTCATTTTGGTTTATTCGTAAATATATCTATAATAAACATATATATGAATCGAACAAGTTTTTTTTTTCTTTTTTTGTTTTTTTTTTTGTTTTTTTTTTTTGTCTTTTTGTTCAGCGATTCAAAATAATACAAGGATTGAGTCGATCGCGTGTTCCAAAGATATTTTGTTATTATTAAAGAAAATATAGGTAGGTATCCATCCTGTACGTAGACGGATCACGATCGTTCGATCCTCGCGATCTTGCGGCGCGAGTACCTAAAGAAAATCAAAGATCTTAGCGAACACGATCTGTCCGTAACGTGAGACGGCAACGACTTCCATATGATAATAAATAAAATTCAAATTCAAAGAGAAACGTTAAGAGCTGACATTTTAAATGAGCTTGTGGTCGGACCGCAACCGTTCGAAGCCACGATGCTCGTATAATACATATGTATAGATGCATCTAAGTATACGCGAACTCTGTGCAGTAGCGTGCACTTATTATCTGGCTTGTTTGAAATTATTTTTTTTATATATATATATATCGATAATTCGATATATAAATAATCCCAAGTTTTGATTTTCATTTCAATGATATTCAGTTTTTTCGTCTAACTTTTTGTCTCTCAGACTAAATCAAAAATGTAAAAAAAAAAATTTTAAATCACGAAGAGGAGAGTATACATACAAATCCCTGGAATTTGTCTTTCCCAACTTGACTAAGGGACTCCGAAATTCGAGTTTTTGGTTAAGCGCGGGTGTGCAGCGGCTCGGAACCACAAGCGAAAGTTAAATTTCTGAGCTTTTGTTAGATGAATTAAATTGAATTTTGAATTCATTGACAATGAGGAGGAAAGTTTTTCGCGTGACGGAGCCCCTCGCGAGATACGGGTTTAAGTCGCTTTGTGTATCGCGTGGTTAAGCCAACAAACGTCAGCTGCATTCTAATTTTGCACCGCCGATTGCCCACTCGGTGAAGTACGCATGAATGAACTGCTGCGCCTCTCTGTTATTATTTTAACCAGCGTTTAATTTAGGTTCGTTTCACTTCCGGCGTTCAAACTCTTTTACATTTATATACCATACCTACCCACCTACCTACCTACCGTTTCGAAAATCGTTCCATATTCAAGTATAACGACAACCGTCTCCCATCACGCGCGAACACCGGATCAATGAATTTTCCACGGTGGAAACAAGGAAAGGAAAAGAAACAAAACAATCTGAATTTGTTAATCACTTTTTTTTGTGCATTTTTAAACATAAATATCATTGTTTGTTTTATTCAGGAATGAAGTTTGCAAATTTTTATAACTTAGGTTATCAATATAAATACACTCTGTCCTTGGCCGTGGTGGTAGTAGGAATCTGTTAAAAGTTGAGAATCAAGTTAAAACTAAAAAGAAACTAACGAGATCATTCTGAACGAGTATCTGCAAACAGCTTCGTGTGTTCGTTGCAATCCTGTGAAAAAGATCGCACTAAAACCGCTCACTCAACATTCCATCTTTAACTAACCTCGTGTTACTACTACAAACCTCCGCTTATACAAGTCAGAGTAATATAGCGTAGCTTTAGCTACGCGACTGCCTTACGCCGTACTCATACACACTACCAACTTCACCCGGCCGCCGCCCATTCGAGTATGTATACTGTATAGCTATATATACACGACGTACGCTGCATTTCTCGTATAGCCTTGTCTCCCTCGGATAATATCGACTCTCTCGCTTCCGCACGAATACAGACCTATAAAGATATGTATACACGTGCAGTTCCTTCACCCTCTACGCCCGGCACCTATAGTAGTCGTATCTGCCGTACCGTAGTAGAGTCGTCGTCGTCGTCAGTCGACGCTTCGTAGTAGCGCGGGACGTGGTACGGGGAAAGCGCAGGGACCTGAGAACGGAGCATTGAGCATGTCGGTGGTATAAAGCCGGTAGAGTGCAGCACCTCGCTGCATCTGCAATGCCGTAAATTTTTAGTTTCTATTAGGAATTATTTCGGCGCTGATATTAACTGATTCAGAATTTCTTTTTCTTTAATTTCAGTATCTATTTATACTTTGATTACTGGTTCCCTTTGTTGTAATATTATACAGTTTGGAAATAGAAACCTTGTGGATTTTTAGAGGGGTAGGAGTACGTTAAAATAGGTTAAGAATACACATACTTCGATGAACTTATTTTCAGCTATTGAATAAATACGTCGTTAAATTTTGTACTGACGAGTTCCGAGTAATGCAAAAGTCTTAGGGTCTGTAATCAAAATGTCCGTTACCACGAACCTGGCAACGGACATTGTTTGATTGATTGAGCGATTTTTGTATTTGAGATTTTCAATTGCATAATGGGATTCGTAACTGTAATCTGATTTGAGTCACGTGAAATATACCGTAACGTTAATTTACCCCCTCGTCAATTTTTATCTTGTAAATTATTTTCATAACAATGGAAACATTTCATTCGAATTAATCCTTTCTTCTTGTTGATTTCACTGCTGCAGGTCCAATCTTCGTATAAACGACGCGTCTGGAATGCGATAAAAAAAAAAAAAAAATAATAAATTAAAAAAAAACTTTATAAATAACAATTACCTCATCGTTTATAATTATTCGTACGTATATAATATAGAGTCAATTGTGTCACACACGAACCGTAATTTCGGTAACATTGATATTTTCCGAGTTTCATTTCTCACGGTATTAACATCGGAAGCTTTTAAATTTTCTTTATTTTTTTTTTCTTCTTCCTTTCTCTCTCTCCCTCTTTCTCTCGGGAGAATAAAATTCTAGACTCATCCGACGGCAACGTCGGCTACTTCGCAAAGTGGCGGAATGACAAATAGTAGTGAATCTTTAATCTTCTGGGAGGTTGGATATTAAAGTTTTTCGAGAGCTTTACAACTACTTAAGAGTCACGAAATGGAGTTTAAATGTAAGTCCTTCGGGCGAGTTGGACCCGTTGGCAACGGGGGGGAGGGGGGTGACGAAGGGACAGATGAAAGGAGTCGTAGTAGGGGAAATAAAGCGGGGAATAAAGGGAAGAAGTAACGTCGCGGGCCAATATCGATGAACGGCTATTACCCGCGTAAATTGGAAAAGAGAGCGGAGGCTTCGTTTACGCGCCAGTGATGTCACATCCTGTAATCCAATCTCAGTCACCCATTTTATCCTACGGTGTAGCAACACCGTCTGAAAAAAATTGTTCAAAAATAACAAAAAATACAAAAGTTTCAAATATATTTTTCGCATTTATTCTAAGAAATTCAATAAACGGAGGAAAAAAGAAAAAAAAGGGCGAAAAAAAAGCAAATCAAAACCATGTATTTAGTTATTGTAGGATTTTTATCTTATTTTTACTTCAGAATCAATCCTGTATTTGTGTGTATAGGTATCACATATTACGTAATACAGGTATAATCTATATTACTATACGTATAAATTTACTAGTAATTCATTCGTTGATTTAAGGCCGCACTTTAACCAATTTCACCGCGACTGAATATATACCGGCTATAAGTTTGAACGAACAAAGTATGTATGTACGACAACGCTTCTGAGGAGGATACCGTGTAGATAGAACACCTAAAGAAGACAAGTCTTTGGCCTTGACCAATAACTCTCCCGACGCGCCGAGTCAGCTGATCTGCTGCCGCGAGAGAAACAAACGTTGGAATCTTCCCGAGCGAGTGCTTTGCTTTACTCGCCTCTCTCTATCTCTCTCGCTCTCTCTCTCTCGTTCTCTCTTCTCCCTCCCTCTCTCTCTCTCTCTCTCTCTCTCTCTCGTCTCTCGTTCTCTTTTTCCCGGTTTCTTTCCCACTTATTCATTCTCGTGCAACTGCTTGCTCCCTTTCCTCTCTCTTTCTCTCTCTCTCTTTTCCGTAGAAAGCGTGTATTGCGTGTGTGCATTGTACTGACGTATTATACACGTTTCGAGGTAGTACAGCCTATGCACACGACAAGAGAGTATGTTGATTATAGAAGAATCTTCTGATCCGTAACCTTTCTCTTTCCTTGACTATTTTTAGTTTCCTCTAGGTGCTTCTATAGCGTCGCATCGCCCCCTTTTCTCGATTCTCGTGTGTGTGTAGCTATTCGTATCGATAATTTCCGCGGTATTGGTAGGTAGGTAGGTAGGTAGGTAGGTAGGTGGGTAGGTAGGTAGGTAGGTGGGTAGGTAGGTAGGTGGGTAGGTAGGTAGGTAGGTAGGTAGGTAGGTAGGTAGGTAGGTAGGTAGGTAGGTAGGTAGGTAGGTAGGTAGGTAGGTGGTTGGGTGGGTGGGTGGGTGGTTAGGTAGGGTTGGTTGGTGGGTTTCGTACCCACGTTTCGTCTTGGAATGCAATATTCAGTTCCCAGCTCGGGCGGGTTGGCGGCCCGCCGTCTTACGATCTTGAATCCACCTCCCCTCTCGCGTAGGTCCTTTGCCATGCGGCATGGGGCATATATGCGGCGCCCGGTTTGACTCGGTTTTATTTTTTTGTTTAAAGCCACGTGCACACCGAATTGCGAAACGGTGCCGCTAATTTAACCATCGTTATAATATTCTCGGCCCTCCGTTAACCGCTACGGCTCGTTAATCCCGTTTGTAATATAGGACTTTCTTTACAGAGGCTAAATAATTCACACTATAGTTCGTACGTATAGTCAGAATCCGAGGATATATTTATAACACGTATAATTATAACGTTTTGCCGAGGTCACAAACTAACTCCCTATATAATAGTTATATAGATTCAAACCTCCTCCCTTCGGTCATCTAGCTTCATAATATTTTTCTCTCGTATCTCTTTCACAATTTTTATCTCTCTTCTTCTTCTTTTCTTTCCCTGTCCTTGTCTTTCTCTTTCTCTCTCTCTCTCTCTCCCGCGTCCGGCGTAGCAGACATCGTCGCATTACAGGCCGAGAAAATAAGAGAGAAGAACTGGGATCTCAGGATCTCTCGTCTTTGTCAAACAGTCAAGGTCAGGGTCGTCCGTTCGTCCATCCGCCGTGCCGCGTCGCATTCGTCCGTTCCTTCGTTGATCGTTCGTTCGTAGGCCGCGGATGGCTGGCCACCGACATTTCTCAACCAAAGACCGTTCACGGAGCTGTAAAGTGTAAACGTACGTCGACCGTTGGGGCCCCCTAGTTGTATCTCGATACGTGGGCTTGATTCACCGTTTATATGTACATATATATATATATATATATATATATATATATATATATATATATATATATATATATATATATATATATATATATATATATATATATATATATATATATATATATATATATATATATACACATATATATACCAACTCGCAACTAACTTATACGCTTATCATTTACAACTATCATAATTATGCACATGTCGATTCATAATCAGGGGAGGATAAAAAGGCTGAATCGTTCGCTCGACAGTTTTCATCTCAATTTAGATTTTCGAGCTATTTTTGCAACCTCCTATAAGCGTGTCTCAAGGCCGGTAAGGTTAGACAGAGGGATCCCTAGACCGACAGATGGCTAAAGGAGACTGTGTCGACCCTCATTTAGTGCGTAGAATGGGTATAATTAGTACGATCTAAGAATTAGAGTCTTGGGAACCGTACGTAATAAAAGTGAAAAAGACTGAGAAAAAAAAACACAAAAAAAAAATAAAGAAAAAACTTCAAGAACGTTACTAAATCACCCAATCTTTTTCTCATACCTACTAATGTTATTGAAAAAAAAAGGAAGATTAAGAAAACGAAAATGTAGCTATACGTAAAAGATGAATTTATATATATATATATATATATATATATATATATATATATATATATATATATATATATATATATATATATATATATATATATATATATATATATATATATATATATATATATATATATATATATATATATATATATATATATATATATATATATATATATATATATATATATATATATATATATATATATATATATATATATATATATATATATATATATATATATATATATATATATATATATATATATATATATATATATATATATATATATATATATATATATATATATATATATATATATCTTGAGAAAACTGAACAAGATAAAATTGTTACGCAACCATATTATTTGTTGGACACAGTCTCTTTATAGGCTCTATTTAATAGCTAGTAAAATAAAATTTTAGTCGCGGGGTTGAACGACAGATAAAATATATATGTATATCGCTTCGTATACGAGTTCCCGGTCTGTATATACATATATATATATATATATATATATATATATATATATATATATATATATATATATATATATATATATATATATATATATATATATATACATGTATAATATTATCCAAATGATGATGGATCGAAGAGATTTTCGTTACAATTTGGTATATCTACTCAGTTATTTCTATAGCCACCCACCCTCAGCTGACTGTTACATCTATACTGTTCCGCGTTCGGTACAGGTATAGGTATATATACGGGGGGGGGGAGGGGGAGGACAGACATCATTCATCATTGTCTGTCGCAACAGCTGGTAAATGCGCTTCTGTCTACGACTCTGCGTACCGTAGTTGTTACGGGTTGCGTCTGTTCTCTGTATCTGAGTGATGTAAATTTTATTCGATCGCATATGCACTTATAGAGATATATCTACATATTATCTACACCGTACATATACGCGGCTATTAAAGCCTTGATTTTACCTCGTTTGTGTACATTTTTCCTTAATCCAGTACAACGGTTGGCTCAAAGTTGTGCGGATTAGTTATTTAATAGAATAATAATATTACGATCAGACATTTTATATCAGCATTTTCAGTTTTCATATTTATCATTTCATTTCAACAAATGTATTTCACTTTTTCGATTAAATATTAGGTATAACCTAACAATAATTAACTAAAATCATTGTCTAAATATATATAATAATAACTAAAATAATATATATGTTTATAAGTATATACACTGTACGTAATATCGGGGTGCGGTGACACGCGTCTGTTGTGTGCTGACACTCATTCTGGCCTTGACCGTGACCCCAGATTCACCTCACGGGTGTTGGCGCCGGCTTATCCCGTAAACAACGGATAGCTCGCTAATTACCTCTCTTGTCTAGAATCGGGGTTGTTTCCTCTATAGTTTGTACCTACTGCTACGAGTGGTAGTTACATATACTTATATGCGAACGCTCCGAAACACGTGGTTCTGTATCCGCGGTAATCGATGGTTATTGTACCTATGCAGATATTATTATTATTATTACTATTATTATTATTATTATTGTTTTGTATTGTGGCAATATTAAATAAACTGTTGTTTCATTTATTCCCTATTTTTTCGAATTCAGCTTTTCATATTAGGAATTATTTCCTCAGTCGAAAAGAAAAAAAAAAAAAAATTAAGAAAAAATGTTCAATTTTTTTTTAACAAAAATTCAAAAATTTTTTAATTTCTAATTGTGGAAGACAATTCTGAGTATCGATCATTTCTCTTTTCGATTATTTCCGTGTATCAAATGTTTGTCAACGTGTGTAAGTATATTATAATAATGTGTAAATCGTGCGCGAGTTATCCTGCAGCCGTCTTGTAAATCTCTGGTGACACTAGAAGACTAGAAGAACTGGAACTGGCTAGAACTCACGCCTTATAATCAAGATCGTAATTCAATTCTTTTCGTTCCACGTTCTCTGGTCCTGTCTCCTCGCATATCTCGTCGACCCAGCAACGACTATAAGCTAGCCGCATCTACCGGAAGCGCGATATAGGTACGCGCGTAGGCGTGTATACATATCTACATAGGTATAATACATGAACTATGCAGTGTTTCTCTTCCACAAGTATTCATATAATTAAATTTGTTTAATCGTCGCGATATTAGCTTGCAACATTTTTATTTTCAATTTCATCTCTGAATATCTCCGCGTGATTAATTTCAATGGAAATTAATAGAAAAACGATTTTCCAAACTGTTTATCGTCGAAAAGGTTTATGCTGGCTTATACAATAATGTCGTCAACTGATCGTAGGACCGGAACGGAATGACTCGCCGTCCCCGTAGTCGAGGCTTTATTAATAGTTCCGATAGACGATAAAAGTTCGACGTTACAGAGGGAGCTCGGCATAATCGTAAAGCGTTACTTGTCAATCCCACGAGCTATCTCTTCGATAAGCCCAAAAATATAACCCGGAAACACACCACTGCAGTAGCCTTATCAATGTCTGACTCAAAAGGTAGGTATTAGTCTTATATCTCATGTCCGGGACAATGCGTGCTATGCACGTATCTAAGGGTCTTCTAATATGAAAATAAATGAACGGGCAAGAGAAAAAAAAAAAGTGTATATATACTCCTTCCGAAATTTTTCATGCTGTATACCGAAATGTTCTCTTGAAACTAAACGGTCGACAGAGCAAGTGCGAGTTTTGGCGTCTGCTAATGCAGGCTGGCCAACCCGAGTTTTACTTGTCAAACTTTATTTTTGGCGGCCAAGCGGTTGATTCGTATTTTTAAGGTTAAAAACGAGGTTAGGATTTCGTGCAAGTTCGCTCCCCTGTCTCACAGGCTCAAATATCGTCGCAGGACGTACTCGCCGACCAATAAAATTGAATTATTTGACGCATACGCTGTCGCATATTTAAGGCAGGAACTCGATGTTCGATTTTCACTATTTTTGGACAGCGAATTGCCTGGGATATTATAATTTAGGATTAATTATTTATTATATAATAATGAATTTATAATTAAACCAGTTGGTGGATTATATGTGTGGTTTGGGTATAATACGTTATCTAGATACGTAAATACAGAAACCTTGACGAGGTTGAGAGTCTGTTGAACCGAGTTATGTGCTTATGCAAATTACGACTCGTGTCTGTGTCCGTTTAGATTACTACAGGCCGGACACCATGCCTCTTTAGTGACATTAAGTAAAAAAAAAATTATTAAGCAAAAGATGGAAAAATACGCATAAAACAACTTGTTTTTCTTTTTTTTTTTCTTTCTTTCTTTATTTTATAACAAAAGTTATACGTATGCGTCAGTCTGTCAGTTCCAGATTGCATCAGCGAGTCGGAAACGAAATATCAACTTTTCTTATACACTGCAGAAAAATTGAGGAGATATGGAATGAAAGTCGCGCAACCTTCTTGACCGTATATCTATTAGGTCTGACCTGTCCGGTCCAGAGTCTGAGATATCGGGACTTCAATATATTGCGTCCATTATACACTTAAAAGGATTTTTCTATACACAATATATGGCCAGGAGACGATTGTATCTGTGTAATTTTACCTTTTATATACTTCGTTTTGGTGGATATTTTCCCGATAGATTGCTGAAGTATGTAGGTATATATCATATACCCATACCTGTAGGTATATTTTCGTTGAAACGATTTGATAGAAATATGCTTCTAGTTTTCTTCACAATCTTTTAGTTCGTTATTTTTATTATTAATCTTTTAATTCTTTTTTGTTTCTTTAATTTTTTCTTATTAATCCCACGAAATAGCGGTAAGTAGTATTTTCTTTCCTATAGTAACGGCGGCGCGGTCTCGACCTCAAAAGCAGTAATATCCCCTATTACCGTCAGCGTAATTTATCAAGCAATGACAGGCGACATGCGCTGTCCTCTTTAACCACGCGGTCAATTTATTGTCCGAAGTATTTACTCGCCGTTTTATGAATTGAATATCCGCTTGTACTAAATACTTCTCTTATACCTGCACCTCAGTGTATTATAGTACGATGTACTTACAGTTCTTGGCCACTATACACGCATAGATACCTCGCGTCAAATTATAATTGTCATTTTTTAAATGTCCTGCTACTCGCGTAATTGCCTCGAGATTCTAATTACTCTTGTTTCTTGTTTCCGTTGCGGGTTGTGTATACATATTCGTCAACTATTTCTGTTCTTTCTTTTTTTTACTTCTGATTTAATTTCCATTTCCGTTTATACCCGCATATTGCTTTATAGGTATAACGAACTTCGTTGCATTCTTTGTTTTAAACTTCTACATATTCGGCCAAAGAAGAATAAAACTTGTTTGAAAACTTGTTTTATTATTACAGGAAGAAATGTAATTGTCTGTCCTTTAAATTAGAAAAAAAAATTAAAAAATTAAAAAACCAAAATCGAAAAAAAAAATAAATAAAAGTAAAAAGTTGGCAATTTTAAACCAGTCAAGATGAATAATGAGGTCTGTCAGAGATCATCACGATCTTGTACACAAGTTTTGTGTCAAGTCTGCGTCAGTTTATTCAGTCTATTATAAGATATAAAATTCGCGTTTGTGTACGTTTTCTAAATTATTTTTGATCTTTTATCTTGACGTTAATCGTGATAACGACGTTACTTTACGAAATAGGTATGTATGTGTATGTTGTACCTAACCTTATACTTACAGAATATACAGCTGTACTACAGACTTATCTGGTGTGCAAGAAGAATTAATCCGAATATTATGCAGTTGGTGTTACGTAACGTTGTCTAGACCGGATTTAATTTACGATTTCACGTGTTGGCGCTCCTGGCAGGGTGACCAACTTTCTGTCTTACTCGGCTCACCCGATCTTGAGTTATCTACGGCTCTCAATGTCTCGTGCCAAATATTGCGCTGCATACGTGTAGGTACTGCACGAGTGTCCAATCACCTTTGGAAAACAGAAAAAAATTCTTTCCCGAAATAAAAATATATATATAAATACATATTTTTGGAAGATGGGCGGTTTTTTTATTTTTTATTTTTTTTCTTGTGATTTAATCACTGATTTTCATATTCGTTCGAATGATGTTCGTAGAGGTTTAATTAAAGGAATTTGTATACTGTATTAATATAGTATTTTCATGGTTGTGTATTTTTGGAAGAGGTTCTAAAACGCGTGGTTAATCGTCCTGCGACGTCGTCTGGCGCCGTCGACGCCTGACCCGCGCAACATACCGCAACAGATGCGGACCAACAAACCTGTGCACAAAGGAGTACGTAAATCAGTGGCGCCAGTCTGTAATTACGACGGTTTTTGAACGGCTAGAAAAAGAATAAAACAACAATAACATAAGAAGCACGAGGAAGAGCAGTAACAGCAACTGTCTCTTGACACGGTTATTTTCCCAAACCTAAGCGGTATAGCATGGCTGTAGTAAAATCGTGCGCAAAATTTAAACCTATAGGTATCCTTCAAAATTTCGAATTCTTGCAAAGCGTTCGGGCGAAGTTTTTTTTTTTTCTTTCTTTTCTTTTCTTCTTTTTGTTTCACAAAGAGTTTCGCACGATTTGCATAATCGGCAACTACAAAGAACCGATTTTGTGTGTAAAGAATAATAAAAATAATAATAATAATAATAATAATAATAAAATCAAAAATAAAAACAAAAAAATAGCCGTTTCGTTACTGAAAAAAGTTTCTTAAAAAACATGCAGCTCTTTGTTTCGGCAAGGCCAGAGGATCAGCATTTTTTAGGATCTTGTTACCTGTTACGTTGACGTGTGCTGATTCTTTTTCTTTTCTTTTTTTTTTTTTTTTTCATTTTTATATCATTTGCTCTTTTTAGTAGAGTTTGGATCGGGTTTCATTGAATAAGAACGTTCGTCTAATTCTCTGGACACGCGTGGACAATAATATCTATATGTATTATAGATATTATTTATACAAGATTTCCTACTACATATACATAGTATAGTATACATCCTAATATATATATATATACCTATATGATATGTTAAAATTTTTTGTTATTTGAGAGATATTAAATTGACGAGAGTATAATGATATGAGAATTTCTGGGATATATATTCAAACCGTCAGAGAACGCCGATGCAGGTTGTTCCGATAATCTAAACGTCTACCTGTGTTCCCATACGTATAATTTCGATACTTACATGAGAATAACGTTTTGTAAATGTACAAGGCCATAAATCACGTGGTAGTTGAGAACTGAATGGTATAATTTCATGATTCGTTGGCAATTTAATGGTCACAACATTGAATAATATATTAAGTGAAATTAGCGAGCGTTGCGAATATGATATTATATGATGATCGCCGAGACCCCCAACCTCTGCAAAAGTACACGCAACCCGTAAAAAGTGAAAAAAAAAAATAAATAAATAAAAAAACAGAAAAAAGTACAAGTCGAAGAATGTTCCGCAGGGGAATCTGCGAGCTAGTCATAACTCCTAAAAATGCTAATTTTATGTGCTTTCGTTAGTTGGCGCGCTACTGAAAATGAATGCCTCCTACTCGTAATAGCTGTAATTATCGCATGAGGGATGAGCCACTGTGGGGATGGCGCGGGGGCCACAAACTACGTTGTACTTATGAATAAATGTTGTTGTTGTTGATGATGCTGCTGCTGCTGCTGCTGCTGCTGCTGCTACTGCTGCTGCTGTTGTTGTTGGTTGTGTTACTATTAATTATCATACGCCTTGCTTTAAATAGCCCCGTCGTAAAGAGTTTATTTCCGACTAGAGATATGGTTAAGTAAAATAATAATCTCTTCCTCGGGATTTTCTTCATTCAAATTTCAAATTAATTAACAAATACAATTAAGGTTAACTTGATATCTCGTTAAATGCGTAAAGGTAATTATACGTGTAATGAATTAAATTTAAAAACTAAGACATTGATTGAGTGTTTTTATTTTTGATATCATTTATTTCTTGTTTCATTTAAAATTTTAACAGCATGTACAAAAACACAATTTTTTTGCAAAAGTTATCTCGAAAATTTTTTTCATCGAAACAAGAAACAAATAAAATCCAGAAGACGATGTGGATAAAATTTTATCAGTATTTTTACAACGCCCGAGGATATATTCCGTGTCTGAAAATTATAGATCGAAATCAACGTTATAATACAGCCCGGCGTGTCTGCAGCAGGGGGGGGGTGTCAAATCCCGGGAGAACAATCTTATAAATTCATCCCACGTTAATGATATCCTCGTCGTTCAAACTTGCGGAGGATCTGCAGAGAAATTTTTTTTCACGCTGCGGAATTTAAATGACCCACATTAGTTGCCGACTTTGTTTTATACTCCCGAAGTCTAAAATTGCACGGCGTAATCCCCTCTCTATTATTTTTCTTCATTTTTATTTTCATTTTTTGTTATACGAATATATAATTAACCTCTGCAGTCTAATACATTCATACACCTATAGGTATGTATAATACATATGTAGGTATATATCCTCCGCTAGAACGTCCGCTAGAAGAATCAAGACACAAAGCACGCTAAAAATGGTGTATAGTTATTCTTGGCCGTTCATATGATGATCGTAAATGTAACCACAAATACCTATACTCTGTGTGTACGTATTTACCACAACTACATACGTAAGAAAAGGAGTGAACGGAGCCTCGCTCGTCGGCCCTCCGCAAGCGCAGCCTAGTCTGAAAGGCCGCAGCAACAGCAGCAGCAGCAGCAGCACCGCGGCGTGGCGCGGCGGAGGGCCTGTGGAATGCGAGTGCAACAAGAAGACCGCAATTTCATTCCTCCTTCTCGTCGGAGGTTGAGGTGGGAAGAGAGTCGAGAACGACAAAGACAGGGGGTCGGGTTTGACGCATAAGATTTCAGAGGGTAGAAGTGAGACGGAACCACGCCAAGTCAATCCGTCCTCCTCCGTTCCCCGCGGCACTCTCTTCTGACTCCTCGTAGTAGTAGTAAGTAACCAGTTGTGGAATGCTACGGAGTACGGGTTGCCGAGACGAGCGTGTAAGCCTAAAGTCCTTTTTACACGGGGCTACGCCGTGCCGTGCCGCGTCACTCCGCTCGGCTCAGCTGTACGTATTTAAGCCTTTAAGGTCCACGATTCAACAGTCGAACTAAACCGCCACATCGCACCGTACAGCCAGAATTATCGCGTGGCGCTACCTTCCAGCATTGCTGCAGCAACGTTTATTCGATTATGGATTTATACGATTCGATCAACTTGTAGAGATAAGCGAGCGGTTATCCGTTGCTTTAAATTTATCGCGTATAGAAAAACGGCTTTTTCTTTCGAATCTTTCAACAGTTTTTTTCTTTTTCCGTGCAGTATTCTCTTCTTTTCTTGGCTTTGTTTCTTATATTGGTTATTAAGAGATTTTAGATATTTTTTTTTTACGCTCAGTCTTTCCTGCTTTTATAGTGCAGGAGATTTATGTTGATCAGAAAAATGTTTCTTCGGCAAAATACGGCTGAGAAAGTTTCGCGAGAAACTAGGCCTTTATACGAGATTTTGGGTAAGGAAGGGATTCTCCGAACAACGACAACCTGTTGGCACCGATCGGTCGCCTAACTTTAAGCTACCAAATTACCACCTTAACTTCGTTCAACGATGTAGACACAAAGTCTGAATGATAGAACTTCAGCTTATGATGGCCATGAGGGTCTTTTTCAATGGAACAATCTCGAGTCGCTTTTTCTCCCTTTGGATAGAGATTTTACGATCGTTTTAGAATCTCCGTTTAAAATAATGTTTTAAAATAAAACGAAAATTGAATTAAACGGAACAAAAGAACGTCGAGAAATTAGGAAATTTTATGATTATATAAAGGTGAGGCAGGATGACGTCATAGCCAGACAATTTATCAAATTAACCAAAAAAGAAAAATAGTATTTGTTTTTTTTTTTTTTTGTTTTCGCGTGCTGTCATCTAGATATTCTCTTATGTCACGGTATACTTTCAATCTAAATCAAAACGGTCTACTTTAGTTTTGTATGTAATTAGAGAAATCCTCTGGACTTTAGTTTTTATCACATATTATTTTAAAACAAACTTAATTTTCATTGTCAATATATGTATTTGCATATTTTTACTCGAATTCCTCAAGCACACCGGCATTTTACTCAAGGCGTTCTTTGTTCCCAAGGATAGCCAGGTGGTCCTGTGCCTTATCCCTTCTCCTCAATTTTTCGTGAATCGTCTTTCTACCCACGAAGTGGTAGAAAGAGCAGGAAGAATCCCACCACCACCAACCGGCGAGTCTTTGCGGCAGCTGCTTTCTACCACCAATGATATTTCTTCGTCTGTATTATGGATGTGTATACTTGTAGGTATACACGAGGTTCGGGATTCTCACAAAAGAAACTCGCAGCCTCCTTAAATGCATTTAGAATTACTTACTGCATAAGAACGAGGAGCTTTTCATTTGCTCAAAACCTGCAGCAGGTCAGACATGTAGGTATATATACATACATATACTACATATATAGATGTACGTGTACGTGTACGTGTACACGTGTACCGTTATTCGTTCTATGGGACGAAAGGAAACCTTAAACTCTTTGAAATTGATCATGAAATAATAGATGACCATATCCGGTAGTAACTGAATAAAATATGTTACATGCTTACGGTGTAGTACAGGATGGCGTGTTTTACAACGCGTTTCTAGCTTATAAACTCGCGTGTATATTCATTCTTGTCAACGGTGGATATTTATGTATATATGTACACGTATGTACATATACGTATAAGGGTGGGTACATACTACGTACCGCGACAACAACAAAGTTGACAAAGTTGTTTGTACGCTCAATTCGATTAATAGAAAGAACACCCGCGTTAGAAACGATAACGGTTGACAGGTTGGACAGTCGTTTGCGGTCGGTAGTTTTATAGATAGAGCTATAAAATACGTGTTGAACACTTTTCTCTGCGTGAATATTATAGAGGTGAAATTTCTATCTTGCGTTATTGTTTCCCATCTGCATCATTAGCGGTTCAATTTTGGATTCCTTTTTTGTTTCCATCGTGTTTTATATTTCATATACATATGGAGAGGTGAATTAAAAAATAAAATAAAATTGTATCCATATGTATTTTATTCAAAGGCTTATATTTTCGTCTACAAACCAATATATAGGTATGAAATTTTAAAATCTAATAGCCTGACCTTGATCTTAACTCGCGAATCGCCCGATCTCTTTGATCGAGAATAAAGAAGCGTTGTTTTATACGCAGGCTTTATACCTTGTACTCTCGCTACTTTTGTCAATCTTTTTTTTTCCAAAAAAGGTAAATAATTAAATAAATAAATAAATGAATAAACAACTAAATATTCCCGCATCATGACATACCTTGATTTATCTTTCTGCAATGTCACGTATAGCACCGATTTTCATTGCAATATACATATGCAATGAAGAATCCTTTTGTTGTTATTGAATTGTGTTGAAAAGGTAATTTAATGAACTGCTATTATCGCGTTGACAACGTACAAAAGTGTAAAACAAAAACAAAGAAAAAAAAGAACACATTTTTATTGCCGATTATTTAGGTACTCTTCGTTTAATCTAATTACAGCCTTTGTTTATCCACCTTTCGTATGTAAGACGAGACATACACACGCTAGGGGATAATACTATATGATGCGTAGTAATTACAAACGAAAGCTCAATTAGCTGCTATCACGTTCTGCGAAAGAACAACCTTGGCCCGCCCCGACTTTGTGGGGCAGAGATATTTGCAAGATTTCGGCACGTGCGGCGTAACTTTAGTCGAGTCGACTATACGCTATATGTATATCTATACGGTATGTAATAGGTACAGTGTAAACGTAGGTATAGAGCTTATATTCATTTGTATAGTGAGGAACGGTTGAGTACGTTACATTTAAAACCTGCAACTATAGGTATACATGGGCTGCGAGTATTCGCTAAATAAAATAAGCTAGTCTAATATAAGAAAGACGTGTATAAAATTGATAGGTATTCGTTTATTTTTTTCATTTTAATCTTCAAGATTATGATGAATAAACAAAACATATATGTCAACTTAGACTAATTATAGTGTCACTAGTGGCTAAAGAAAAAAATTACGAGTATTATATTTACGATTTTATTTTATTTACGGCAATTTTGACGCGCGAAAACAAACTACCGATTAAGTCGTCTCGTGATGCGAACTTACTTCCATTAGTTACTTTTGCTAGCGGCAGATGACGTTACTCTAAACGACGAAACAGCTCGTAAGACTTTAGAAGTTCCCTGTCTCATTTAAGGAAATTATTACGTCAATCAAGGGCTAAAGTCAAATGTAACTTTCGTAAGGTGTGAAAAGACTTAATTTCTTATATTTGTTTGCGAATTATAAAATACAATATTTTGTTTCGTTTTTAATAACGTCAAGGATTTTACTTATATTTTATTGAATTTTAACAGTAAAATTAATATTTGAATGGAATTGAATGAACATAGATTAATAATTGAATGAATATTAGATGACTAAATACTGGTTTGAGATACGTAGCTGTTTAACGGTACCTGATTCTCTGAATAATCTAATTAATGCACTTGCCATATCTCGGAACGATAATAATTTACAGGGCAAAAGACGAATAGAGCATAGGTTAGGTATGTATGTTGTACAAGCAACGCGAATTAAATTTATCTCCAACGTTAGCAAAATGAGAAAATAAATCGTAATTTAATTAGAGAAATAAGAGGACTTTTTAATTATACAATCACTTTTCGTTTACATAATTTTAAATAAAATCTGAATTGTTTTATAAATTCAATCGTAATATTATACCATATACATATATTTTGGTATTTTGTTTTTTTTGTTTTGCAATTCGGCAATGCAGTTCAAATAGAACAAGCAAAGTTCCGTTAATATTATAAAAATAAAATGAAATAAAAGAAGTTTGGTGTTGTATTATTCCGATCCCACCGAAACATAATCCGACTAGGTTGTCCCGGCTGCTGCAGATGCGAGTACTGAGAGGAGGGTGAAGATTGCAGTGGAATGCTTGCCGTTTTTTATTTATTATCATTATTATCATTATTATTATTATTTTGTTTCGTGAGGTACGCGATCAGCGACGAAATAAGAAGAAGTGAAATGAAATAAACAAAAAATAAATAAAAATATATAAAAAATAAAATAAAAAATTGAACTACATCCGGTCGCCGTTTATAATATTGTTGTTGAAGAGCCTTCCGAGAATTTTCGCGTACATGAGCTCGGGCGGTCTTTATTTTATTCTCTTTCTATCTTTCTTTCCTTTCTTCTTTCTTTAATTCTTTTTCGGTGTGCGTAGCTAAATTTAGCACATTTTGGTCGCACGAAACCCGTAAGCAAAATCGTGAGCACGCAGAAGCAGAGGTTGGGTGATGTCATGAGCGCGCATGCAAATGCTTATCGCGTGTGACGACGACGGTTAGGACGACGCCGACGTCCCCGGCGTCGGATTGACGGTTTGGGCCGCGGTTAAGACCAAAACTTTACAACTTTTAAACTTTGAGAATTTTTCAATTCCACGTTATGAATTCTGTTAATGAAATAATGAAGTCGTAACAATTATTTAAACATTTATAACACAGCAGAATTTTCGGTCACATAATTTATTGAAATATATTTTATTCGAAGATGTTTAAAGTGATTAGATGAAGCTGTTAATTTTTAGTAAAAGTTTCACATGATATATGATAGGCTATAGTATAGTATTTATCGAAATATTTACGCAATTTTTTTTTTAACATCGTTTGATGTAGTCAAATTAACGATTGAGATAATTCGTTGAGAAACGTTCTATAATTACTTTAAATTTTATCGTAAATTTAATATTATATATCTGCAGGTGCTCGAATTTTCCGTTCGAATTATTTTCAAACGGGATTAAAACATGAATAAGGAAACTGTTATTACTCCCCAATCGTTTGATTTTCTACGCGTATACACACGGAATCGGTATTCATTGGTTTGAATTGGATTAATTAAAATGTAGGTACCCAAATTCATATCTCGCTTGCGCCCGCGCTTCCTATATTATACGTTAACCGTATACACATCGTCGATATTAAAACAAACGAATTTCTCCTTTTTTTTTTTTTCTTTTTTTTCTTTTTTGTTTCTTTCAATGCGATTACCGGTTGAAAAACTTCATCTGCATCGTGCGTGACATGTAAATAGCGGATGAAAAAAATAACAGAAAATGAACATAGGATATATAATACACATTTATGCAAACGACTAAACACTAAATAAGACAATAATTTGAAAAATAAAAAAACAATTTTTATCCATTCGTTTTTTCTTGCTCTTTTTCTTTTCTTTTTTTTTTTGTTTTTTTTTTTGGGCATCACGTACTACATACTTTGCGTACCTAATTGCTCTCCGTGAAATCAATGGATTATATTATATTTATAATCTTTTATCGTTCTACATTGAATTGAAAGGTCTTTTAAACCCGGCCTTAGTTCGTTTTCAGTGCTTTTTCTGTCGGACCATTCGTTACACCGTTTTTCTGCTTTTCAGTTTTTTTCTCCTCTTGTTCGGCTTCTTTAATTGGACGTGTTCCATCGCCGTGTCTTTTCGTATGACCTTCAATTACTACGTCTGTCGCAGACTTCAAGTCATACGCGTATCCATAATCCTTAAGTTTGTGTAAAATCTTGGTGTTGAAACCACCGCGTACACTGAACTCGCCCGCGCTTGCATCCCATGGGAATGTATGATGGTAATTGTGCCATCCATCACCTCCGGTCAAATTTGCTACTATGATAGAATCCACGGCTACAAGTCGCCTAAAATTTCACATCAAACAAATAAAAATCATGTTTTTAATTGACCATTAACGTTATTCGTACGATATGTGTACAGGCATAGTTCTTGGCGCATTCCAAAAAAGCAGAAATATTAACAAAAAAAAAAAAATTATTTACATACCTTGAATTAACAAATCGATGTAGGTATGAATTATTTTTTTCTTTTTCTGGTTTTTTTTTTTTTCAATATTGTAAATGGGAATTTGAGACTTACTTATCGTAAGGCTTTGTGCCAAGCATGTGAGCCAATGAATTTACGCTCCAAGTAAGATGTAGCATGATTACGTAGCGGAGGCAGTATGTAACCCAGAATGAAGTCCACCAATCTTCGTTCCATGCAAAAACTGGGAAGTAAGTGGGGCACAGAAATCCCACGAGTAGATAAACCGGTACGAAATATCTGCAAGTGAATTTTGGTCATTCACCAATTTTTATTTTTTATTTTTATTTCATTTATTATATCATGTATGTTAAATGAAGATTGTACTCACTTGTGTTGAAACATGAGAAGTTTGTCTTCGAGGAGATCGGAGACATTGATGCGTTTAGTATTTTCTCTTACTAAAGGATGTTTCTTGGTGATCAGCCACCCAATATGAGAGAAAAAAAATCCCCTTCTTGCATTGTGAGGGTCTGCATCGGTGTCGCTGTACTTATGATGTAGTCTGTGATCTCTTGCCCAAGTGTACATGCTGTTCTATATTATTAAGGTATAATTTAATCTCGTTTTATTTCTAGCTATTAAAAGACGGTTAAGGAAACGAACAAGGGATTGAAATATACCAGGATAAAATTATTTCAGAAAATTTAATCCATTAACTATACTGTAATTTTCGCCTATATTATTAGCGAATAATAAGTAAAATCATTCAACTGTCAAGACGGTATTTTTTTTTTTTTTCATTCTTTTTCTACTTTTGTTTTTTCGACCGAATGATGTGCAGTGTTTTTTTTCTTTTTTTTTTTTTATATAATTAAATAATGAAACAAATAAAGAATCTTATATGCGTTTGAATGAGGTTAATGTACTCCGAAAAGATAATAATTTAAATCATTCTTACCTGTCCAGCAATTGTTTGAAAGATAATCACAAACAGTCTCAATGACGTCGTCGCCTTGAAACTTTTGTGGGAATAATAGCGATGAGCACCCAACGCTACAGCCTCACCGGAAAGAAACCCGAGCGAAAACCCTATAGGATACGAAAATAGTTTATATAAAAAATTTGTTAAAATAATTATTTATGTTATTATTTTATACATGTAATATGCAATGAATTTTATATTGGCTTACACCATACTAATGTGAGAAACTTGGCGTGGACCAGCAGGTAGTAGACTCCAATTAGAGCACCCACATGTAAGGCGCCGAAATATATCACATTGGGAATCACAAGCTTGTGATAAAACTTATCGTTAGTATTCACGTCCTTGTTGACAATTTCTTCCAAGTCGAACTCGTCACTCTTTTCATTTTTTATCAAAAAATTCAAACCTATGTCGGGGGCCCTGTGTAAATTATCATATCACGTTTTAATTCGAAATTCAAAGTTGAAACAAAAAAGCGTAGATATACCATATATAACTTTGAAATTTATAAAATAAATTAGATCGTCTTTAGAAAATTGTGAAATGGAAATGAAATGGTAAGAGTAACAGTGTAACAGGCAATTGATATAGACGGTTTGGATATTTTAATTTAACACAAATACATTCCTATTTATCGATTTCTTTATAGATTTGGATTAGACAAAAGGGTCCCTGGAGAAATTTTTATGAAAGCCGAAATTTTTTAAGGAATAAAGACTCACATGTTCTACCACGTACGTCTGCACTGTCGTCTGTTTCCAATTATATTTCCGAAGGCGATTTATATAGACACAGAGGTGTTACCAGTTTGTATAAATTATTGCTGATCGACAATTGGATCGTAATAATTAGTATAGCAAACGTGTTTGTTTTTAACTTTCGACGAATTCCGTGTCGGAAGGAGGTACTATTTATAACATTATTTCTTGATATGATTTACGAATTTGTTGTTGCTGCAAATATTATCGTGAACTACAAGTGTCATTATTAAAATTAATTGAATTACATTATACGGACGAATTTAACTCGAACTTGAAAAGTTTCATTAATTCTCTCAGGCTTTGCTGAGTACTTCTGAGTTCTTAATAATTATGATTTCATTTTCTCAATAATGATATCGCGCTCTATCGAGATACAGAATAATCTGAAACTATGATAATGAATGAACTCTAAGCAAGGTATGAGTTTGAAAATCGTATAGATTTTTTTTTTTTACGATGTGCAAAAATTCTGAGAATAATAATTAAATTATATCAACCAACAAACAAACATCGTATATTATTAATTATTCAGTTTTATTTCGGTCGCGTATATAATGACGAATTTAAAGAAACCTTGAAATTAACAATTACCTTATTGAAACACAGCTCATATACAAATTGTAAATGATATTTTCATAAATACTTATTTAATTTGCGTATTATTTTTTGATCACGGTCTTCGAGATTATTCACGATGCTGGGTAAAATCACGCTCAGCAATTATTTCGCTGGATTAATAATCTCGAATAGTACCAACGGCCGAAGATTTATCAGATTTGTAAGTAATATGCCTAACATTACGACGTATTTGTACTTCAACCATCACATTTTTCATATCTATGCTATTCAAGTAACTCGATATACATATATGGGGAATAAAATCAAAGTGAATTATAACCGCCTTTAAATTATTACCCGATATCGATTTTACGACTCTCTAATATTTTCTATTTTTTTTTTTTATTTTTTATTTTTTTATGTACAACTCGATATAGCCGAGGTAAGGAATATTTGTAACCGATCAATTCTCCGTTTAAAAGTCAACCAAACCACTGAACGATCGACAGGGTGTAGAACACAATGCGAGATTGCAATTAAACGTCTATTATGAAATATTTATCGCTTAGCAATAATGTGCAAGTCTCGTGCTTTTAGCAATTTGCATATATACACGCTAAAATGCAACATTTATACTTTACTAGAAAATATTTTTTTCTACGATATAAAATGCGGTCATCTATAATATAAAGCTGACAATAAAATTCTTGCACATTCATACGAAAGTTTTAGCAATTATATTGTGTAATCGAATAATCGACGAGGAAGCATTTCCGTAGTTTTGATTCAGAACAAAGACGAGCCACGTGGATGAGTTTGTTTCCGTATCTCGAATGCAGTACCTAATTAGAGTGTCTAAAAGGTTTCCCCGAATATCTCTTTTACCGTTATAGATTCGTAATTGAGATAGATATAAGTTTAACGACAAATGGGCATGGACGAGGGACTACAGAGATTAGGTCATATCAGTTCAACGAAAATCTCTTTTTAACTGACTGATGTACCTCTAATTATGAAAAATACAACGAAGATACACCCTTTAGACAGCATCTGTTCGATGACCACCTGTCGACTGTCGGCAGGTGCGAAACGCGATCAGAGTCTTGTACCCAGTATTCGGGGCCCCCAGGTCTACAGTATCAATTTACTCTTTGTTTTCGTCAACCCTTTTCGAGGTCATTCTTGTTTACTATACACGTGATATTCGATGCCAATATGGCGTATGATATTGCGGTGACGTAATGCGAATTACTGCGAATTATTATCTATACAGAATATTAATAAAGCGGAAATGCGTCTTCGTTTCTTTTTTATTTTATTTTTTCTTTTTTTTTTTTTTTCTTTAAAGAAAATCAATATATTATAATATGATTCTGCAGTCAATAAAATAATCAATTGTATTCAGTTTCCAAACTTGAACGAATTTTCGTTGATTATTATACTCAATGTATGTATTAGTGTAATTCTAATGCAAATATTGGTGATTCAAATTTTAGAGGATAGTAAAGAGGGAAAGAGAACTGAAAAAAAAAGAAAGAAAAGACGATAGTACGCAGTTGTAAACCGAGTTTCGCAGTATAGGCATTAAAAAAAATACCATTTCAATTTAATCCTACAGCGTTAGAGCCTTAGATGCGGCAATAACTCTGGTTTTATTATGCTACAAAAAATGCAATTTGAGTGTATATATCCTTGCGAGGTAACGGCGGATTATCACGGTAAAAAATGCAATATGACTATAATTCTAGCAATACCGCCGCAACGAATGCTATAAAGTATTAAGACGGATCACCTGTCGTAACTTTGAGCATTTCATCGCGGCAGCCATTATACCTAAGAACCCGACACCCTTGTTTCATGTGCGGCGCAAAAAGGAAAGAACAAAAAAATAGGGGGGGGGGGGGGGGGGGGGAAATGGAATTGCGAGATCGCATGGGCAACTTATGAAATGTAACGCGGTAACGCGGTACTATAATGCCGTTGAAAAGAATGAACCAAAACTTTTTTTTTTTTTTTTCAAACAAATAAAATAAAAAAATAGGAAATAAAATTCGAATTTCTAATCATAGCTGCATAATGATCCGGGTTCTCGTTCTGTAATGAATATATCACGCTGCATAATTGTCCGTTATTTAACCAACGTCCGGAATTCAATGAACAGGTTGACCTGCCTTCGAAGATGGATAAATAGAAAAGATATAATGTAGATTAGCTGTTTATGGCTTTGTTCTACGTTATACTGTAATGTATACTGTATAATATGTAGTCCAATAATCAACTCGATCTGACTTTAACGATCTGAAGTTTATTTAGAATTTCCTGTACTGTGTAGAGAGACACAATGTGTATGTACGTGAGATACTTATTGTTAGCTACAAGTGTCGTTTTCTTAGATTCAAAGCACACAAAGAGGAAAAGACATCTGTTCGGGGCGCACAATAAATTTTGCCCAAGATCGGTATCTAAGTGTTACGATTATAGACCAAGCGCTACCTGCGATCATTATCTCATTGCTAACTTGTTTTGTTATTTTTTTGTCTGTTTACAGGCGGCGATATTGCAGCAAACGGCGGAATATATTTATCAGTTGGAACAAGAAAAGACCCAACTATTATCACAGAATTGTCAACTGAAGCGATTGGTCAATCAGCACGAGGGTGGCGATGTACCGATCAAAAAACGCAAGGCCGATAACCAGGGTACGATATAAAAAAACAAAAACAAAAAAAAAAAAAAGAACCTTTGATATAAAATACTTTTTTCCGAATCCTCAAGAAAACTACAAAAATAAACTGTCTTTCATCTGACCGCTTCGATCCGTTTTTGATATACACCATATGTCTTTGTTGGTGGTACCATTGATGCGGTACTTGATTAGTTGCATAGTATAAATTAAATGTCAATTCGCGAAGATCGGTACACAAAAAAAGATCGGAAACGCTGAATCCCATCAAATCTATTTTTTATTTTCGAAAAGTCCGAGTAATTCCTGAAAAATGAAAACTACTAGGAATGATGCAATTCAACTGGACCTTTGTTGCAAATTTTTTGCCTAGTTTATTTCGTCGGGAATAATCCACAAATTTTTATATCTACACCTCGAACCTCGATAATTTCAATCTCAAGGACTTACGAAGCATACTTTTCCAAATGAAAGAAATTTTGATTTGTATAGCTTTTCTTACATATAGACATATTTATCAGAAATAGGTATGTGGCTCCGATTTCTAGAGGCTTTCGATTCAAAGAGATTCGAGTTAACGATGTTCCACTGCTGTACTTACGAGTGCAGGACACACGTTGATAGAACGTGGCGACTCCGATCCGCGCCCTCCGGGGCAAGAGATAGTAATGGTGAAGTGCGTGATCCTCTGTTCCTGTAATCAAGAGTGTCACGCGAATTTTCTTTAGCATACGAGAAACGATGCAATAGAAGCCGGGATGCACGCGTTCATTTGCCCTGAGGTCTTACAATCTCTTGGTCTGCGACACTGCGACAAAAGTTGTTTGCAATTAGACCCAGAGTAGGAGAAGCGGAAATGATAGCTATCAGACGATCAGCTTTAATAAAACGAACGAGAAACTCTTTTTACTACTATAACGAGCCCGTTTCGTGTTTATCTCTTTGTTAACCAGTCTGGAAAAGAAAGCAGACCATACAGTACGAGAGGAAAACTCGTATTTTACATACCCTGATACATATGAAACCCGTTTAATTTCCATCATTCATTATGTTTCATTAAATCATTAAATGGTCACACTGAAGCTAAGAAAATTTCATATGCATTCCTTTCCGAACATAAATCAGTTTTACTTTCAAGTTTATGTTTCAACTTCAATATTTAGACAGTTCTCATGAATAGGGGATGAAAATTTTCGTTTTTTTTCTTACAGGAGTGGTTGTTAGTTTGCCAATGCATGTCAATGAAAGTGGAGACGAAGGATTGGGAAGTATGTCGCCGGAACCATTATCTGTAATTACTGTCTCTACGGAGGCACATTCTGTATCGAGCAATGAAGTTGCTGAGCTTAGGCGGCAGCTAGAGAGGGAACGTCGTGCGAGGCTACGCATTGAAGAACAGATGAGGGCTATTCAAAGCCAAATTTATCCAGAAAGATTCAGGGATAATCAGCTGATCGCTTATCAACCACACGAGGTTTGTACAACAAATATTCAGCCAGAAAATTCACCAAGTACTCTAAATTTCAACATGATCTTTCCCAAATTGTCCCATTCCATTGCGGAATTAAATCAGCACTATCCAAAGCATGATTAGTCATGATGATGGAGATCTATCAGTTTCAATAAATTTTTTGATAGAATAATAATTTATTTTGTGATTGTGTTGCAGGTGATAGAGCATACAGACAACGTGATGGCTCAGGAAACTGAAGATGCAGTTGCGTCATTACAAGTTGTATCTGTGGTTACTTTGCCTCCTGTAGGTTCAACGCAAACAGTTGAAACGACAACGCCGGATCCCAGTCCTTCCCCATCTCCCCCCCTTCCAGAAATGGTACCAGATGAAATAAAAGAAGAAATTTCCCGTCCTAGTACCCCCAAGATTGTAACATTCTCACAAACCCAGGTATTCACAACACCCACCAAACAAAAACTTGGATCGTTCTCACCAACACATGTTACGTATGGAACGACACCATCTGACTTCAAAAACGTTTCTTCTCAGTTTATATCCACAAGTCCTACAAGACCGTTTTCTCCACCCGCTGAACCTCAGCGATTACCTAGTGTACTAGAAGCCGCTATGAAAGCTGAGCCCAAAGTTGAGGTTGAAAGGTTTGTATTTTTAACAGTTATACTCTGGAATGTATTCCTGATATTTGTTGTGAGGTTCGATCTGTTTGGTGTTGAAAGAAATGATACACATGGTTTTCAGAATTTTATATTTTTATTTCATACTGTTAAAGTGAATATCTGTTTTGTTATATTCTAGATTGCCCTCACCAGCAAATTCCTTGGACGATGGAACGCCTCAGGCGAGGCTATATCTTGCTAATACATCGCGACAAAACCTGGAAACTATTGTTGAAGCGATACGTCATTTAGAAGGCGATCATTTGTTCAGTGATGAACCAGCACAGGATGTACCGTTAGCACTTACAAATAAACCAGCAGCGGTACCTGCAACAACGACCAAACGGCTGCTACATGCAGAAATGAATAACTTCCTTCAGTTCCATACGCAACAGCAAGCCCAGCAACGACCAGGTGTTATCGTTGTGAAACATTCGTGATCCTCTATCACGCCACGCTCAAAACATTAATCCCTACGATCCCAGTACATTGACTTTACTTAAAACATTTGCAGATGATTTCTTCGATACTTTATTGTAAATTCTTTTATATCGTTTGCTAGCCTCCTCAGTATGGAATTTTCGAAAGCTTCTTATATTGAACGAAATTTATTGTGCATTCTGTTCAGAATTTTATGTCAGTAATATTGAATCGAAATTCTATACCACCAACGTTTGATTTAAGCAATGGAATAAGTAGACAAAATTTTTGGTACACAGCTAAAGCGTTACACTCGCAAAGCATCTTGATGAATAATGAGCCATATACATGTTTCTAAACTCGCTACAGTATTGCAAATATGTATATCATAAATTTACGAGTGCGTTGGATATGGGTCATAATTTATTAATTTGTGGTTTGTGTATATTTAACGTTGTTAACCAATGTTTAAATATTTAATCACACCGTTCAAAGGACTCCGAAAAATATTCTACATCCTGCAATTACTATATGGGATTACAAACTGGTATTGTAAAGATCAGATATAGCAATTTTCCGTAAAATTATTGCAGCATGTTCTTTACAAAGTCGTCTAAATGTAGCAATCTAAGAATATATGTTTTATAATTGTTGAAAAATATCAATTTCTCATTGCTACTTTATACGCAACCAATAATCAAGGACTGGATTGTGAGTGTTAAACTGTCTTGTAAAGAACAATCTTTACATACAGCACAGATAATCGATGTTACATGGTCTTGAACTAAGTTCATAATTTCTATTAAATAATATTCACACAAAATGGATAAATAATTGGCATTCTAATTGATGTTCTAACCTTTGATATTAATTACAACTACTCTTACTCTTCATCACAGTTTTGAAATCAATCCAGGTACTTGATTCTATAATTGAAGTTAGGTAATTGCAGTATGTAAATATTATTTCAGAGTGGGCGAAAACCGGTGGAAAGAGCATAGATATCACTCTTTGTGAATATCTAATGAAAAAGATTGCATAGCAGAGCGTCTGAACGCAGTATTTTGCAGTTTCCATTGATAGTGTTTAAGTTTTCTGTTGCATAGAACGTTGAGTGTTTAAAATTGGAGTTTAAGTAGATCATTCTGTATTTATTATAACTACACATACATATACACCTACACAATCGTATATAATCATTTTCTTGTATATACTTCCAGTTTTTCTATGTATTCTACGAATTAACAAAGAACACGCTCTTGTTCTGAATCTCGCTCGATGGACGATTGTTTTTATGTTTTCACAGATCGAGCTAAAGTGTTTTTCTCCAGTAAGATAGGCTTAAAATTAACATTATTATACCAATAATATTCCTAATTATTAAGAATACGCTGTATTATAAGATATTTACGTTTTTTTTTTTTTTTTTCCCTTTTTTTTACGTTGTTACAGAAAACTGATGACAAAAATATGATTCTCAATGTTTTCAGTCATTGTTGAACACCACAAAAGAAAAAAACTAAAAAAAAAAAAAAGATGAAAAAAAAATCAAAATATGCATACTTAATATTTGACACACATTAAGATGTAATAAAAGTATTGTAGGAGATGTAACGGTCGCGATTCGATATTTTCGCAATCGAGTTTGCACCGCTATGAAAAATTTTCATTAAATTTTGTTTAATCTGTGCCAAATATCGAGTACCGAGACTTTTGTTCCTTTGTACACATGTAGCTGTAGAGTTTAGAATGACAGAGTCAGTCAGTGATGGCAAATATTGCTATGATATTAATTCTACCTCGTAAGCATAAATGCAGGTAGTATTCGCACCTATATCCCAGGCGTGAACTTATATAGTAAACCGATACATAATTTATGTGGAAAATATTATTGTTGTTTCAATCAGTCCCTAGAAATATCAATTGCAAAATATTATGGTACATCAATTTTTTTCCTTTTTTTTTTCTTTTGCAAACTTTGTGCCTTTTGAAAAGGCTCAAAGAATCCACAGACTGACTGACTGACCAATGGGAGGCCCGGTATGTAAATTTTTTTGTTTTGTGTCTCTCTGTTATGTTACTTTTATATTATTAATTAATAATAATGTATACATAATAATAATAATAATCATAATAATAATTATTATTATTATTATCATTATCATTATCACCATCATTCTTATTATTATTATTATTATTATTATCATTATTACTATTATTACTATGATTACTATTATTATTATTTTTATTATTATTATTATTATTATTATTATTATTATTTTCTACGACGATGGATATTGAATAATGAACGATATGATCAATAATATTAAGTATAGTACATGGAAATAATATCTAAAATATGGTAAACAGAACTAAGATTAGGTAAGCGAGTAACTTTTAGGAAAGTAGGTCAGTAGGAATTGTTAGTTGGTACGCGATGAGAGAAAAAATAAAAATTAAAATTAAAATAATGATAATATTATCATCATTATTAACGGAAGGAATAATTACAGTTGTAAAATTATTAATATTATCTATTAATATTATATGTGACACTACTCTGTAACTGTATTGTACTGTATGTATATAAATTAGCAATGTTGTATACGTGACACGCGTGATCCTAGGTACTACGATACTCTAAGAAGTGTAGTATAAATATGTTGTAACACACGAGTTATTCAATACGTAGCATTAGCAGTTAATACAAGTGAAATGCAACAATGCACCTGCCTTGTATTATTTAGATTGCATTTAACGAGCTTACTCGCATAATAAGTGTGTTGTTCCTAAACAGTATATTGTAAAGATATACTTAATATCTATCTTGTCTAGTATTTCATTGTTCAAAAGTCTCGGGGTTTTTTCTATCATGTGAATTGGAAATTAAGAGAGATTATTTTGCCTAATATGCAGGTGAGCTTACATCGTGCAATCATTTAATTACTAATCGTCTATCTGCATCGTTGGATTTATCACTTATTCCTCTGTGCTACGTAAGGGAAGAACTTGTAAGATTATTAAGTCCAATTACCTGCATAACATAAAATCGGATTTTTCACGATTATACAGGGTGATTCAGAGAAAGCCATTTAAAAACCTTTCAATGTTTTCTATGGAACAGCAGAGCCTTAGGTGATTTGGAATAATAATATTCTTCAAAATAATATCCCAGGTGGCTTGAGATTCTAAGATTTTCTTCAATATTTCATTCTACTTGGGATGTTTATATCGTGAATAAATTAAAATTTTTCTAATAGAATGAACTATCCGGGCTAGAGACTTAAGAGTTCGTATATGTATGTAAAAATCTGCTCTCCAAAAAAAAAAAAAAAAAAAAAACAAAAAAACAAAAAAAAAAAAAATAAATAATGGTAGTTGAGCTACTATTGAAAAAAAGTGAAAAATTTTCCACCATTTTTTATCGATCAATTCGAAACATATTTCTTATTGATATTGAGCTTTTTGCGAAAATATGGATGAATAGTAGAACACATTTTCTGACTATCATCAGATTATAAATTTAGGTCCAAATGAAGGCAATTTTGTCACTTGTTGGGAATTTAAACGATTCTATGGGACGTTCTGTATAACGGGTATTGAAATGCATACCAAATGCATTGTGTACACAGATTCAACAATTATACACAGGCCCGGCCCTTGTGCGTGTATATGTATATCTGTCTAACAAAAATTCGCGTCTATACATTATTCGTACATATTATATTTGAAGATAATATAAATTGATTTTGAGACCTAGTGCGTGCATGACCACAATGTTTTTGTCATTTCACAACTCAAAACATTACTTCGATGTGTATTCCAAGTGTGCGTAGGCTTAGCGACTAAATTTCTAGCCAATGTATTAAATTATTTATTGAAATTCTATTCGTTTGTATAAATCGGAGGGCGAGCGGATACCAAATTGTAATAATTTGTAATAATTAGGCACTGTTCTGAGTCATGGCTTTTCAATAACTGAATTATATTATTAAATCATTTTCGAGTATCGAAATTAGCGTATGCACATTAGTACTATACAATCATACCAACTTTATACATACATGCAAGATAGTCCTTTGATTTCATTTGATATCCAAGAGTATCACACGAAGAAGAGGGCCGGTTATCAAACATTCATATGGTATACAGAATGAACTTTAGCTAATAACTTCTCACAAAATAAATGCGTCAATCTTTTACAAGTATTTTTCAAAGAAATTGAGTCCAATTTCAGTCTGCCATAATACGAAGAACTCTGTAACTTCTTTGTAAAAACCAGAAGCTTTATTTTATTGCTTACTCAGATTTTCAGATCGTTTAATCTCGAAAGGCTTCTGAGACAGATTATCACTTCTGTTCTGATTCAAAAAATGAATTTTGACAATTTGACTTTCTTGTTATATATTCTCACAGTTCTTATAATCCATTTGTCATCGATTGATGCGTCAATTGATTCATTTTGTCGTTGGTCAATACCGGTGTCTCTTCTCCGATACTCTTCCAATTCATTCAAGAAGTGAGCAAATACGCCATTGTGTCTAACTTCAGTTTTTTCCCAAGCATCAGAGATCAGTAATGTCCGGTGAAAACTAATCAGAAAGTACAACGATTTTATATATTTATCCATACAGTTGATTATTAAATCAAAGGAGAACAATGTTTTCATCTCTGGTTTTTAACTCGGCTTAACATTTTTCCGTCATAATTCCTGAAACTGTCAACTGTAAAAAATGATAATTAACTCGGTATGGTACATGTAAAAAAAAGTTATACGTTTTGTGTTTTATAATGTCTTGCCTATTAATGTGACATTAAATCTACTTGTCTTGTCTCACTTCTTGTTGAATAAATTATCAAATAGAACGAACTGCAGGATGTTTTAGCTGGATAGTAATCATTATCATTAATCAATCATCAATAAATTCTCAAAGTATATTAGGCAAGTGGATTAGGCTGTGCAGATTACGAGTGACCGATTACGAAATTAAGATTAAGTGTAGATAATTTGGAAGTATATAGCGATTGGCGACTGAAAATGAAAATCTTGTTTAATAGATGAAAATTTATAGCTGCAACAAGATTGTTTCAATATTGAACAATTCTGTTGGCTTGCATTTTTGATTATCCAAGATTTAATGTCATGTTTGTATCGTGAGAATTTTTCTCACTCTACGCAATATCTGAATGAAAATTATGTGTTAGAAAGAAAAATAAAAAAAAACTACTGTAGTATGCTTGGTATTATGTTGTTTAATGATAAAGATTCAGTCGCTGATAGCTAAGATCTAGTATAAATGACGGAGAGGAAATGTGTTCCAGTTTAAATACAGGAACAGAACTGAGTAGTGTTTAATATGGGCGATTAAGCGTGAAGAAAAAGGAATATATTAATAGTACTGTGAAAATGTTTGAACTGTTTGAAATACATTTTTCTTATTCTACAATCAGTACAGACACATAGCTGATATGAAATCGATACCCGGTTAAAAATGTGAAACTTTAGTGGTATAAATCAGTTTTCTCTTACTTTAGGATAGGATGGTAGTTGCAAAACAGCTCCAATATTTGATGTGATGGTTACTTTTTTTTTATTGAGATTACTTGGCATTTATAAGATCCAATTTTTATATGCTAGTGTATAGTTATACATCGTCTAAATTTTTAACAAAATATTGCATTTTTATCCTCTCGATTATTATCATCTGAAGACATGAATAAATTTCTGCTCACTAAAATAAAATAAAAATACTTAACTCATTATCATTTGCAAATACATATATATATGATTAAACTTTCATCCGAACCTGAAGTAAAGAAAATCAGGCTATAATTAAAATATAAATGAACCGGAATTCGCGGGCATAAGTAAAATAAAAAGTTCCTCACTCATACTGTGTTTACATATAGCATGTGTAAAAATGGTTTATTGTAGTTTAAATCTATAAACCATAATTAATTACACTTTGTAAACACAGTTACCACAGAACAGACTGCCACTGACTTGGATTGTACACGTTTACAGTTATACATAAATAAAAATCTGACTAGAAACTTTCCACTACATATACACGAGCTCATAGTCACTTTGATATTGCAGATAACATATACTTTACATTGCTTTTAATTAATCAAAATTTTTACCAAATATGCTGATTTCATGGATATTAAATGAAACATATGAAAAACGTGTATTAGCAACAATGATTCGGAATTCTATTCAACACTCAATTCGTATACATTAATTAATCCATTATAGATGATTAAATGAAAGGGGTAATATCGAAGAAGTGCATCAGAGTTATTCTTGATTTATGATTGAAAACCGAACTTGTTTCGCATGATTGTGGATATAGCAAATTGATTTTTTGTTTACCATCAATTTGATTTGATGATTCGCGATGCACTTTCTCGATTGATGCAACATGAATATATAAAAAAAAAAATAAAAAAAAAAAACATAAATCTCTGTGATGTATTTATAACTTCATTATATTATGACGATTATTATTTACTGGTTACTATTTACTGATATATTACTATAATAATTAATAACATTAACATACGATGTATTCATAGTTGTCATTATTACTTAAAATATTACATACACATGTCACGTTATCTCTTTGCTATAATATCTTCTATTCCGTGAAGATTGTGTGAAAAAAATTTAAATCTAGGGAAACCTAGGGAGACGGTTTGTCAGATATCTACTGACTATTGTCACCTCCGTCAGTCATTACAGAATAAATAAATAAAATTATATATATTTAAACTAAGATCGTCAAAACGGCGTTCGACAGCAGCTCACATAAAATTTGATATTAGAAAAAAAAAAAAAAAATGTTACATTGACTGAGAAACTGATCATATTGTTAAAAATGATTAGGTGAAATTAGGAAAATTTTAGGAGGAAATTTTAATGATAATAAGAAAGATAATTAATATTTAATTGATAGGTAGACAAAATTGTGGGCATGTTGAAGTTTTGACGATTTTAGTTACATTTTAACGTTATCACAGAATGGTCAGCCGTAGCGAGTAATATAATTATAGATTTCGTTAATATATTCTATTTAAATCAGGTATCTACGATTGTACCTAGTTCTGATCCTATATACTGTTTTGCAAATAGAGTTTCCGGATTTATTATATCACAAAGGAGGGCTCCTCAATTTTATAGATTTTCTACGTTCGGTTAATTATATCGCTGACCATACTGTTTTAATTATAATATAAGGCTATGCTAAAGTTTGTATGTAATGAAAGAAATATTACAAATGGATGCAAGTAACAATAGAAGCGGGATATTCATCAGCTAATCATCATATTATGAAATATAAGTAATACTATAATTACTGTCTTAAAATAGACTCATTTGGGGGTTTAAAAACCAGCTATTCTTGAACATTATCAGTAAAAATATATATACATACACTATATCTGACTATGATTTGATTGCATTCAATGCTTGCTTTCGTCACTGTATTGATTATGTATATGTATATTCGTTTAAAAATGAACTGGCAAGTACAGTAAAGTTTTTTTTTTTTTTTGTTTTAATTTAAACTAAGACAAAGATTGATTAGTAAGTAATTATTATCTGGCTACTGCGTTGTATTATCTATATGTATATTTATAGAATATGCTGTTTAGAAACCCCCAATTTTTTAAATGAGCAAAGTAAAGTCTTCATACCTTTGCATATTGCTTTATTGTTACAACATTATAGGTACATAACATAAATACGAATACTATTATAGTATACATGAACCTACCGTGAGTTTCAAAATTGATCTCCTGGACAAATAGAGAACTTGAAAGTAGTGAATTAGTTGAGTTTTGTGTGAGCAGCATGGGGCAACACATACCAAACTTATGTATGTACGATGGCAATTGTATTTTACAGAGGTGCTATTGAATAATGGTGCACTGGAAATTAACTATCGGTCCACATAATTTGTTGGCATTATTACAATTGGATTGGGATTTGCAACTGTTGGGTATTCTTCAGCAATAAATAGAAGTTATACTGTTTATTTATTATTTGAAATGTTCAATTGTCAAGGAACAACACACTACTTGTTATGGTAGGGGAAAATTGACGGACCTACTGCTAATATTGTGCATCAATGTTTTGATTCTGTGTTGCAAATTACGAAACTTATGCAATGTATTTCTTTCCATATTGGGTTCTCCATATGTTCAAACAAATTTTGATTATTCTTGAAACGCATGGTACTACATAATACATTTATGTATTTACCTTAAAACATAAGCTATAAAACAGTTTACTTTCCTTTTTCTACACATTTTGTATATTTCCAGTAATTATTAATTAGAAGTGGTGTGTAATTATTATTATTATTATTATTATTGGTAATAATTATTATTAATTATTAATTTACTATTAATCTACAATTTTATTAAGCACTATTATATTATTACTATCATTATTACGAAAACTGTGCAGCTTGTTTCGCTCGATCATGTTAATAGTTCAAAGGCATTACTCATAACATTCAAATATATATCAGATTGCATTTTTTTCTTTTTTCCTTTTCTTGACGTTATCATTATCTATTTTTACGATTAACATACATACCTATGTATATGTTTTCATCCAATTTGAATTTGTTATTGAAACAAATATTTACAACACTGTCATAGATGTACTGATGAGATGATACATCTATGTCTTTGTTTCTTATATCAAAACACTACACCTCTATTTAATCTTCTCAATTTTAAATTTTAGAGCTTATATTTATAAATACTTCATAAGAGCTTAGTTATTGGTATAATAATTATATAGTTGATATGCAAAATTCGTACACTTTGCTGAAATACATCTTTTTTTATTTATTTTTTCTTCTTAAAAGTTCAAAGACCTTAGCATGTGAATCAAGCTGCAAAGTTGTAAATACTATAATTTTCATAACGTTAACATAGTGAACCTCGCAAATCTGTCAGTGTTGGGCAAGCAATCGAACGAATGATTTCTTATAAGATAGTAAGGCACAAGATTGCTCCAAGAGAAGTACAAATTAAAAAAAAAAAAAAAATTAAAAAAAAAAACGAAAAAAAATTTAATTAAAAATAAAAACGTAATTATGAAAAATCGAATCATGAATAAGAGAAAATGTGGCCAATGTAAAAGAGGTGTAACGTCTGATTTAAGTTTTTTTTTGCTTTTTATTTCATATCTTTAATTATATTATTGCTTGTAAACATTTAATTCGAAATACCTTGAATAAAAAATAATAAATAATGTTATCCATTGCTTACCTTTCTTTCACATACTTCTATTATTTATAAAATAGTTTTTTAAAACGCTTAAAAAATGATGCATCATTTCGGATCTATACATATAGTGAAAATTCAATAAAATATTCGTATTAGTTAATTATAGTATATTTATGAAAATACAGATACCATAATCATATTCGGAGAGATGATTGACTTAATTTTTACATTTATAATAAAGGCACAATAATTATCAACTTGAATTAAAATGTTCTCTCTATTTGTAAGACACTGAAAATAAATCATTTTTCAGCAGCGTTTGCGCTGTTTGAAAAATCACATGAATACGGCTAAGTGACCATGTTATTATAATTGAATAATGATAAATTGAATGTGAACTTTGTATATACATAAATTGAAATTATGTGATACACATTATACAGTTTGATCCGAAAGTAAAAAAGCATTGTAAAATGTATATTTAGACTGAAAATGACTAAATTCCCTGTATGAAGAACTGAACGCGATGTTTTTATGTGTGTAATATGAGAGAAACGTGTATACAGCTTAAGTACATAGGTAATTTACAGTCATATGTCGAAGAGCTTAGATCATAAATAGATTTTGCGATATCATTAGACCTCTTTCAATTTTTTTTTAAACATACCTATAACTAAGGATTCACGATTTTGAGTAGACATTTGCATAGGCTAAAATTTCATATTAAACACAAGACTACGCTTGTTTCTACATCTATCAATAAGCGAAGATAAAAAAAACAAAATTTTATTACTAATGATAATCAGTTTTGAATTATAATAATAGTTCTAATAATACAGATGTTACTTAATTTCCTAATAAATCTAATGTGGCTGTCCGAAGGCTGCATGTGCTGTATATTTGATGGATTGAAGAGATACTCTCATCTTGTAGACTTACGAAATTGAACGATAAGTAATCATATTAAGTCGCGAATACAGATCATAATAATAAATATTGAAACTGTTCCTGCTGCCATTTCTTTAATAACATAACTGTGTATTACACATAAATAAGGCACAATCATATACAGTGGTAAAAATAAATACACATGTTTGTTTCACAGAATTACAAGCAACTATAAACACCAGATGAAGCCTTCTCTCTAGCCATCAGTCAGAAGCACTGGTATCTATCAGAGTTACTCGGGACTTTTGTTCAACAAAAACTATCATATTCCAATTATCAAAATACAAAATCTGAGATACAAGCTGCGACTTCCTTGTTAAAGGCTGAGGGTTTATTTATTTAGATGCATATGAAAAATTGGCGAAATGTTATCTTATTTACTTGTGATACTATTCTACGATCCACATGCCATGCACTCATCGCCATTATCTCGCGAACAAACAAGTACCGCATCCAATTCTCTTTCACGTTCTTCTTCGAGTTGTCTTAGCCGAAGTTTCTCCAATAATTCCCGACGTTGCGGCGAATCATATTCAGTCAACGTCTGGTCCTTCAACGGACTGTAATTACCATTAGATGTAGAAGTTGTATCCTTCAGCTTCGACTTATCCACAGTAAACTGAAGAGCATTTGCAGCAGGCTTTGTACGAAGATAATACATTCCAGTCTTCAAACCCTATCACATAATTCATAAAATATTAATAATATAAATGAAACGATTAATTCAGATCCAGGTACAGCACAGTTCAAGCCTTCAAGTTCAATCATTGTGATTATAAATGAAGATAAATAGGATACACAAATCATCAATTAATGTATACACACGTTTTTCCAAGCGTAAAAGTGCATTGATGTAAGTTTCTCAGTTGTTGGTTTTGCCATGTGAATGTTCAACGATTGAGATTGGTCGATAAATGCTGCTCGATCTACTGCCATTTTTAATACAGTCTTTTGAGAAATTTCCCACACTGTTTTATACAGAGCTTTCAAGTCTGCGGGAATACGCTCTATATCCTGTTAAACAAGAAAATCATTGCTTAGAATCGTATGAAAGATATATCTATGCATAAATCCATCTTGTTTTGAGCTGACCTGAACAGATCCATTGTTTGCAATGATTTCATTCTTCATGTCTTCATCCCAAAGATCCTTTGCCGTAAGATCAGTTAATAAATGTGGATTTACAATCTGAAATTCTCCAGATAAGACACGACGTGTATAAACATTGCTTGTGTAAGCTTCGATTGATTCATTATTCCCAAGAATTTGTGCGGTAGAAGCTGTTGGCATTGGAGCAATGAGCAATGAATTTCGAATTCCGTGCTTTGCTATTTTGGCTTTCAAAGCTCCCCAGTCCCAGAGATCTGTTGGCGTGACATTCCACATGTCGTATTGAAGGATCTGAAGCCATTGAAATGTGTTTAATAGAAGTGGTGGTTGGCGATTGATTGAATAAATCTATCTGCTAATTGAATATCAAAATCTACCCCTTTGCTGACTGGAGAACCCTCATAAGTCGAATAGACACCATCTTTCTCAGCAATTTCACAGCTGGTCTCTAACGCTGCGTAGTAAAGTGTTTCAAAAATACGAATATTAAGTTTCTGGGCTTCTTCACTTTCAAATGGATATCGCATGAGGAGAAAGGCATCCGCTAATCCTTGAATACCGATGCCTGAAAGGTCAACAGTTGTTAATACTGTTCTGATCTTGAATGCACGTACTTACAATAACTTTTTATAATACTGGAATCGTACCGATGGGCCTATGTCTCATATTGGATCTCTCGGCTTCTGGAATTGGGTAGAAGTTTATATCAATGATTTTATTCAGGTTGTAGGCGACGATTTTTGTCACTGCCTTTAGTTTGACGAAATCGTAAGTCTTTTCTGGAGTGACAAACATGTTGACGGCAATCGAGGCTAAGTTACAAACAGCGACTTCCTCAGGGCTTGAATATTCGATAATTTCAGTGCAGAGATTGCTACATTTTATAGTTCCGACGTTTTGTTGATTAGATTTACGATTGCAATGATCTTTGTAGAGCATGTAAGGTGTCCCAGTTTCAATTTGAGAGTTCATTATAGCTAGCCACAAATCACGGGCTGGTACTTGCCGTTTGTAAAGTCCTTCTTTTTCATATCTATGAAATAAAAAATTGGATAATGTAATAGCATTAGTCTTTATGAATAAAATGATGATAATTTTCGTTACTCACCGCGTGTACAAAGTTTCAAATTCGTCACCCCAAACATCTGACAAACCAGGGCACTCATGAGGACACATAAGGCTCCATAATTGCTTTTCCAAAACACGTTTCATGAACAAATCCGGAATCCAAAGAGCGTAGAACATCTCTCTAGCTCGCACTTCTTCCTTGCCTGTTAAAAATTCAATTTTTTCGATATAATTCCATTTAATTGAAGAATTTGCTGATAACTACCGATTTATTTGCAAGTTTTTGGCTAAGCTTACCAGTATTCTTTTTTAAATCTAAAAATTCAAAAACGTCCGAGTGCCATGGTTCTAAATAAATGGCGAAAGCACCTGGCCGTTTATTCCCTCCTTGATCAACGTATCTTGCTGTATTATTATAGACACGTAACATAGGAACTAATCCACTTGATTCTCCATTAGTTCCAGCAATGTAAGTACCTTTAGCTCTAATACAATGTATATTCAATCCAACACCTCCTGCGGACTTACTTATAAGTGCACATTGTTTCAGTGTATCATAAATCCCTTCAATACTATCCTCTTTCATTGTCAACAAAAAACAGCTGTAACATAAGAAACATCGTTCATTACATTTCTCAAATCTTCCTAGACCTCAACACGCCTCCTATGGAAACCACAGCTGCTGCTGCTGCCAATGTTACTTCAGCCATTTTCTTATTGGCTATCTACTACATGATCCCCTCTCTCTTCCTAATCCCACTTCGCAACACTCGGCTTATATTCTACAGTGATTTGCACATGGAGTGCTGCAGCAGTCGTGGTACGCCAATGAGTGGGCTTAATTTTGGATTCTATTTATGAAGTAAACTTTTGGAGATAAGACTGACTATGGACAGCCCATAGTATCTTGACCGCACTACCCACTAACTGGTGCTGGCGAGGCAAGATGATTCTAATTGGTCACTGGGCGTGTGGCTTCATGAATGAAGTAGGGATAGCGTTTCTCTGGATAATCCGTGTGTCGCATTATTCCTAAGTCTACTGTAGTAGAATCTTAAAAATATAAATATGAGCTTTGCTTCCAATATTTCCAAGCTTTTTCTTCAACTCACCTAGACAATTGAGGTCTGGGAGTAGCTGCGGCATAAAGTGTGGGAGACGCGTGGGTGAAATATCTTTCTGATAATAGATTGTATGTCTCAATGGCTCGGTCTATATCTTCTCCATGAATACCAACTGCGACACGCATCAACAAATGTTGAGGTCTTTCTGCGACTTTCCCATTTATCTTCAGCAGATAACTTCTTTCAAGAGTTTTGAAGCCGAAATAATTGTAGCTAAAGTCTCTGTCGTAAATAATTGCAGAGTTTAATCTCTCTGCATGTTTTTGAATTATTTTATGATAGTACTCGCTGATCATTGGCGTATGGAGTTTTGTATGCGGATTAATCATGTGATGTAAATCTGACATTACATCTATAATTAGAAAATGAACAAAAATCATGTTTATTCAGAAAACGTGATACTCGTTTAAAAGTAAAATCTGGTAAAATTAACGAGTGATTTTCTCCCGTACCGCTAAATGATTTCTTCGTCTCCTTATGAAGATTGGAGACGGCTATCCTGGCAGCCAAGATAGCATAATCAGCATGCTTAGTGGTCATTGTTGCGGCGGTTTCCGCTGCTAAGTTATCCAACTCGACCGTTGTTACTCCAGAATAAAGGCCATTGATTACACGAAAGGTTATCGCAGCCTAGTGAATTGTTGATATATTATTATCAAATGTATTAAGTTGCGGAGAATCAAGAGAGAAAAATAATAAGAATATTTTGCTGTAAATTTTCTGTTTATAGGGACTAGCGGTAGAAAAATGTAGGCTATATAAAAGAAACCAAAATTATTGTATAAATATAAGGTGAGAGTGGAAAAAAGTTAGGTTGAAATATTTGTGTTCATAAATTGATGATGTTCGTCAAAGTTTATACACGAGAAATTGATAAATGTTATGTTCTTTGAAAATAGATTAACCAGAACTTACCGGATCGACGAAATCCATGTTCAAACCGTAACATAGTTTTTGTATTCTTGATGTTATTTTGTCGAAATGAATATCCTCCTTCCTCCCATCTACGCAATAATTGATTGTATAGAGAGTATTATGAGATTCTAATGTTTTTATTAAATAGAATTTTCACCGACATTCATTGTTCAGATATTGAATCTTTAAAGAATTGATAAAATAGATTTTTAAGGTATTGTTACTCACCACGTTTGCATACGTACATCTTCCCTGATCCAACCATTTTTCGTTTATATATTTTATTTATAAATTGATTGAAATTAGATTTTGATGGAGAAACACGGACGTAACCGGCAAAACACTGATACTATGCCGTAATGAGAAATTTTAGCGGGAAACGGAAATACAGTGTTTACTTCGTACTGTACAACTCAAGAACAGGAATGGACTCAATCAACAATTCGTACTTGCTATGACTGTATTGCGAATATGAAAAGTAACCAGTTTGGCGAAAATAGAATCTATATTTTGATCTCTGAAATGAAACAACGTCGTAAATAATTACGGAATAATATAAAGTCAGCTCACCCTGGGTTCATTGGTGAGCCGACAAAGTGGGACTAGAATGGGCCTGGGGTTGCAAGCGGTATCTATAATACCCACTGAAATTTACAGTTTTGCGTAGCCTGCGATCTGACTCCGGGGGTAAGCATAGGTTGATAGTTATAGAAATCCGATATACGCGCAATCGCACTGTTTTTTTCTACTTTATCGACTATGTCAATAACGTGCACATTGCAGCTCTGATCTATTCAGAAATTGTTTTGGTTATACGTGATACGAGTCGCATACATTGTCAATCTCGTTATTCTTAAAATTCAAATTTTCTCAACACATTTTGTCGATTCAATATGAGGTGATCCATTACTCTGTGAGTTGTCTGGCACAATAAATATATATACCAGTGAAAATCATTTAAATTGAAGAATTATTATATTTAGCCAGTTGTCAATGATAAATTATTCAAGCAAACTATGAACAAAAAATCACTTTTTTATTTTATTCCATAGGTACAGAAAATTTCACTATTACTTTTTACGGGAGAATGATATTACAACAATTGTGTTTGCAAAAATCAGCAGACAATACAACATTTTTGTTCTGCTAATAACACGCTTTTACAGCATTCCAGTTGTAATATAACTATTCATTTCATACAGGGGAAAGCGGAGTAATATAGCCTTCTTAGAAAACGAGGGAATGTGGGGTAATACAGCCCCCACAAACATTTGGAAAAATGTAACACATAATATTTTATCATGCAACAATATCAAGATTACAATTCTATGAAATAATAATATAATATAGTACATGAGATTCAACAAATGGACTATAACCAAATTCTTCAATCGTTCACGTCTTACTAAATTAAAATTTGTTTTGTTCATCAGATTTGCCATATGCCACTAGTGAAATCCTTTTCAATCCTCAATGCAGTCTAAATAGGAGAAACATAATGTACGAAACATTGTAGCATCGATATTTCTTTAGGAGGGCCAAATTCCCTACTTTCTCCTAATTGTATATCGACTTGATTATGTAAGGAAGTGTAAACTCTAATACACATTTTCATTTAATGTTTAATATTATTTTTAATAGAACGTAGTATACCTCCTAGCTTCAGAATATTTTACTTGATACATTGACTAAATGAAATCCCCCCAAAAAGCACCCCTGGTGCAAAAACCTTTCGCCAAGTACATTAATGTGGTATTTCCCACAAAAATAGTGTTGCGCTGCAGCCATTTAATCTACAAAAGTATTGAAATCAATGGACATTGCCAAGTATAATTAAATTTTCCCAATTAATTTCTGAATGTGACCTAATCTTAGTTTTCGGTAGGTATTTACATTTCGATGTATGTAACGTACGTCACCCGTAATAACATGTAATATACGCACTTATAAGAGAAGATCAATTAAAAGTAAAATTAAAAACAAAACAAACGGAAAAGAAAAAAAAATTTAGAGGTAGTGGTACTTGGCGGGCATTTTTGGCTGACGTCTAAATTATTACAAAAATGCCCGTCAAGTACCACTGCCTCCAAATTTTATTTTCTTTTCGTGTTGTCCTGCTACCATTAACAATTTCTGACTTGAAATTAAACGAATCTGAATAACGCAATCATGGAGCCATGTGTATGAAGCAACGTTCGCACGACCGCATGCCAGCTTGTCTACCTACATTAAAATATCGCCAATTGAATAAGAATCCATGCTGGTCAAGATGTTCGGACTCCGATTGAAGTGTATTCACTTGTAACAGAAGGACGAATGATATAATATCTGCACTATTATTCAGTAATTTACTTAATAAACTAAACAAGAAGAATCTTTTTTCGGTAGCGAATATTTTGTCTATTTTACGACAACTCCTTTGCGTTCTGAGTATTTCTATTGAGGTGCCTGTCATAGTCATATCTCGTTGACGCAACCCTCATGCGAATGTACTGACCCCGTAGCACAGCCGCAACAGCTTGTGCCACTCCTCAAGGTCAAGGTTGGTACTTTCCGGCGCCCGACGAGTGGCAAAGAAATGGTGCTGTCATTTCGCGGTCAAATTGACAACCTACTTGTGTCGCAAACATCTGCAGTCTTACTATACGCAACCCACATATCATTCTCGTAATTTCAATATGAGATTGCATATAACAAGGCGTGCAGATATTTGCAGCATAAGTAGTCCGACATTTCGACCGTGAGATGGCGATACCATTTGTTATTTCGTATGCCAATTTGTGGTGAATCGATGAACATCGGGCGGTAATCAGTATGAATTCTCCTTATTCTTAAATTTATTATTTACTGTTGTAAAAGATTAAGAACTTGTACATTGGGATGGTAGAAAATTTCGCATGCATTTGTACTATCTCCTTGGAAATAATTTTCGCTTTTATTTCGCAGATGATTTTCTGCATTTAATTTCAGAAACTTGAGAAACTGCAGCTACTGAACATTGTATGTATGTATGTATGTATGTCATCTGGCGAGGCTGATTCTGTATAGAACATAGGAGAGGCACGAGATTGAAGAAATAAACTACTTAGTAGTTTATCGTCTTACAATCGATTCAAAAAAAAAAAAAAAAATTGGGGAAACTACTAAGAACCTTGTTTCATTATCACCACGTTTGTTCAGTAAATAAATTGACTATCTTTAATAAAAATTTCAATTCCATGGTAAAGTTTTAGCTATTTATGAACCATCTTTTCAGTCCTTCAACCCCCAAAACACTTTGCGAAAATCGTGTTATTTTCGGTGCAATCGAATTTCATTAATAAAAAGCAAACTTTAAATTTGAAGCTTTTATTCTTATGAATGGTCCAATAGATTTAAAAAAAAAATCAATTTTTGCTAGTTCTCTACCAAAACATCCAAAAAATTATTCTGAGAAAATCCAGGCTTCTGGTCGAGCGATTATTACTCCTTATCTTCGATCGATTCAGCATCTGCACTTGTAGCGTCATCATCTCCAAAATATTCGGCATGCTCGCCATGGTACTCCTCTCCTTCATCTTCGTATTTCAGATATTCCTCATCCTCAGGCCAGAGGTCCTCCTCGCATTTGTCTTCTAGCGATTGCAGAGACGCCTGTGAGACAGTGCGTTTTACTTAATCGAAATCTCAAATCGTTGTAAGCATTCTATGCACAGACGTAATTGTATCACCCGCAGATCATTAAACGCTGTCTATAAATACAGAAGAATCAAACTGTCGAGAGTTTAGAACTACCGGATACACCGGAAGGCACTAAATGAATAAATAAAACGATATCTGAAGTGATTGACTTGCCTCTTTAGCTCAGAAATCTTGATCTCATTAGAAGCGAGTGAAGCAAACGGACGACCGGAATTGCTTATTATAGACACGATTACTAAATAATTTCTCATATTTTTTACCGGCAGACAAGATTGAATTTATGACCACGTTTTTACTGCGAGTAAAATTGCAATATCTTGTCCCTCTCTTATTTAAATGTTCAAAAGATAATATCATCTTTTCATGACATATAAAGGTCTGTTGTTTTTTTTTTTTTTTTTTTTTTATTTTTCATCGTCTTGTCTTTCGTGATTTTCCGTGAAAGAAAGTCGTATAATATAGCATCGAAATCTGAGATGAAATAAAGTGACAGATATGAGGGAGTAATGCAATTTATAAAGATGATCGTAGTCTACGACTAGACAGAGGTATTTCGCATCTTTGTTTTGCAAACATCGCACGCACCTCCCATTTCAATAAAAATCTGGCTAAAAAGTTATCAAGTCTTTTCTCCCCCTGTAGACTTTTGCGTATCTTGTTCGCTCGCCTCTGATCGTGAGTTAGCTAACAACTCATAGAAATAACTCCACCCATCGAAAATATTTCACAAAGAAACCGTTTTCAATATTCGGCATTTTTTTTTTTCCAACTAACTAAACGATGTAATTTAATAAGCGATTCGAACTCCCAATACTTCAAACAAACGATTCGCAATTTCATTGAAACTTTCTTCTCTGGAGAGATTTAAAAAATTTTTAAACTACAGAATACCTTTTCTATATCTATAAACATCCGATATCCTCTTACAAAGCTTTAAACCTCTTCAGCATATAGATGTTTCAAAGAACCGTTGAAATTGTATTCAACATCTTTCACATATTTTTTTATACGCACAAGATTTTTCGAAATTGCGTTTTTGTTCGCTGAGGGGGTAAACTCGGCTCATTGTTATACACCAATAGAATATTTTTCGATCAATTCTCACCTCGGAAAGCAACGAGATTCATAAATATTTTTTTTTGTTTAAACTGCTACATATCGTCTTACTTCTTCTTGTAGAGGTGCTGGCTCCGGTGGAAGCAGATCAGGATTGTAAGCCGTAATGTACCGAGCTCTCCATACTGGAATAACGCCTTTTTTCAAGGGTAAAGATTCTTCAATCAAATTCGATTTAGGTGGTAAAGTATCCTTCCCACCCTCCACACTTTCGTCTGGCTGATTTGCTTCATCAGATATTCTTTCAGCATTTTCTTCCTGTGAAGCCGCGATCTCATTATTAACTCGTTGTTTAACTAATTAAATTTTTCTCAGATTTTTTAAACAAATTAAAAAGAATATTAAAAGCACCGTAGCAAGCCTATGAACTTCTTCTTCAACTTCGTCATAGTCTGGGTCACGAATGTGAATGTAGTGTCCATGCTGCATGCAGTTGTTCTCGAAAGTAAAACATCCTCGGCCATATGGCTGAATGAAATTAATAGAAGCGATTACGTTAGCGAGAAAAGGGCCAGTAAAAGTAGAAAAAAAAATTCGGGGGAACCTGATTAAGCTCCCAAAATCCGTGAAAACGATGTCGTGGATGAATCAATTGTCCCGGACCCTGCATACGATCTTTGATCCAAGTCCCCATAAATTTTGTCCCAGTTGCAGCGTATAAATACGTACCCATTCCATGGCGAAAATTTTTCTTCCATGATCCTTCGTAGATATCTTTGTTGACGTAGTAATACGCACCGAAGCCGTATTTCGTGTCGCGTTTCCAATCCCCTGAGCCCAATTTCGGGAATATTGTAATTTAAATTTGCTGTTTTTATGGCGAGAATGGCGATTTTAATGGCTAAAGACTTTATGTTTTTTTTTTAATGACAATTTAACGCAGGTTTACCTTCGTACCTGGTTCCATCCGGGTACCAAAATGTGCCTTGACCATATTTTAAACCGCGTCGCCATTCACCGTCGTAACGTGACCCGTTACGAAAAACGTATATACCTTTTCCGTGACGTAATCCCTTGCAATAAAAACCTACGTACATATCACCGTTTGGAAGTAATGATTTTCCCTGACCGTGTCTGTCGCCGAGATCGTTTCGTTCACCTTCGTATTCCTATAACGATCTTCGATCTGGTCTAAAAAGTCTTTGAAAAATTTTTCTAAACACGTCTAAAAACCAAAAGGTTATACACGACAAACGAATAATTAAAATTTTTCAACTTACCCCGAGAGGGTTGCGGTCCTCCTCTCCACCCTCTCCATCTGCGCCAGTCATTGCTGGCATTTTGAAAATGATATCCTAGCTCTTCGAATAATTTTACGAGGGATGAAAGGGATAAGTTTGAATCGACGCTGTTATTTATTATTCAAAACAAAAGGTTTATACCTATATTACAGATTTGTTCAGAATCAGTTTGGGTATAAATCTGGAATTTGATTTATAATTCTATGGTATAATTCTGTTTCTTTTTTTTTTTTTCTTCTATATTTTATTTCTTTTGTTTGAATGAGATAGAAAATATTTACGAATTTCAATCGCTATCTAGATTAGAAAACTCGATGACAATAAACTCGACGCATCGAAAGGGGATGAAAATAAATTTTAGAAATCAAAAATGCTTTCAAGTTCGCTTTGAGTCAATTTTATTTTCAATTTCTCGCGATGGAGAATTCAATTTTATTCACGATATTGCGAATCTTATATAGAAGAAATATCCGACACAGTAAATACGATGTGTGAACTATACGATATTCCGAAGAATTTAATACATATTATATAGCACTTTCGTCTGAATGCATATATTCTCGTATATCTAATACATACTATATCCTACCTTTAATCTCACTTTTCAATTCTCAGCGTCTATTTTGACGAAATATTTTTTATTTCATTGCCTTGTGAATTGTCAAATGATAGAATTCTTTTTTAATTATATGATAAAAATTTGTTTCACAGTTCATTTTCATTTATTGACAAATTCCTCAACGGGCTATTCTTTATCCGTAATGTATAAATTTAGTCTCGTACAATTTATGCTCGTGGAGTAAAGCTGAGTTGTGTATATTTTAGAATCACGTTTTTTTTACATTTTACCAATTCCATTAAATCCTGAGAACTATTTAAAATGAAAAAAAAAAAAAAAAAAAAACAAAAACGTTTTCTGTACACGTTACTTCGTCATAAAAAATAACAATCTTAAGTAAACATTATACATAATTAGTTAACATCTTACGTTATACTTTTTCGAAAGTATATGTATACCTCTTTCTCGGTCTGAAAATAATTTAAAAATTAATCAAATCGCAATATAGAGCGAGTTAGAGAATCATACTTAAATATATTACGCAACAAATGTTATAATAGTAAAATTATATACACATTACAATTTTCTTTATGTTTTTCATTCGTTTTTTTTCCCCTTGATCGTATATAAAAAAAAAAAAACGACCAATTTCGGGCTCTGAAAGAAGTTAAGAGGCGATCTTAATTGGCATCATCACCGACCGGTCAGTAAACCGATCAGTGCTTGTTTTTCCTTTTCCTTCTTGCGAACACTGTCCAAGTTACGTTGCTTCCAAGAACTTTTCCGCAATTTGATGGGTCGCGAGCCAACGTACCTTCCTGAAATATATTTAAACAAAAATAGAAATGATTAAAATAAACAGCTAATTTCAAATGAATTTATTATGTTAACAATTTAGTGGCGAAACCTTCTGCGATATTCTCACGATTAAATGGTTAAAAATTCTTTACACTTTCAATAACAGAGCTTTCAACGTGACGTAGTCTGTTTAATATCGACTGATATCAAGTTGTTAAACATATGTCGTGTACATAGCGTATACCTATAAACACGTGATATTTTTCACACGTTCTAATTATTTATTCACATGTGCCCCCCCCCCCGTCCCATCCTAAATTAAGAAGAAAAAGAATAATAATAATAATAATAATTTCATTTGCTTTGAAGCTATAAATAAATATCGCTTTATTATAAATCCCTCTAATTACAGAAATATCTAATTTAGTTTACGCGTATAAAAGCGTCCGGAACACGCATGTATAACAACTATATAGTTTCTGCATTTACTATTGATTTATGCATTTACCTCGGGCCCAACCGCACCGTTCATTATACTGTTGAGGATTTCAAATTATTGGAAATGTATCGACAGAATACGAGGTAATCAACATCTGAAGGCGAATTACTTATTGATGAAGAATTACGACTAGGATTACATAATATTATATGTAAACCGCTTATCGCTGTTTGAAACCATCGTTATACGACAAGCTTTGACATTTGGTTCTTAGAAATGAATGAGGAAGTCTGGTTGAAATTCAGCGAAACATTAATTACTAAGAAATAAATCTTATATGTAAATGGGCAAAATTTTATATAAATAATCCGATTTATGAACGAAGCAAGTATTGGAACGATAATCTAATCTTTATTTGATAAATATTAACCTCGATATTAACTCATGTGATACGTCTTATGGATCAACGATATTGGGGGAATTGGGGAAATTCGCCCACGTGTCGTTGTAGCTAAAATAAACCGCAAATAATATTTTATTTTTTATTTTTTTTATTTTATGTTCATTTTCACATTTTTATCCAGGCGTAGGTTTTTCGTTGTTTAAAAATATGTCGTTGACCCGCGTGGGTATACGTGTACATTTTTAAGAACATGCTGTATTTTTTTTTTCATTTTTTCATTTTTTAGTTTTTTCGTGTTTTTTATTTTATTCATATGTGCCAAAGATTGAAAGCTCTCGCTAAAAGACTAACAAGAAACATGATCATAGAACAAAGGTGCAGAGAATTTGGCATCAAATGTACAACGTATATAGGTTGTTCGCTCGTATTTCCATTGTGAGTAAACTGATCTTGGAACCGCAATATATACATTCAGGTTGCAATATATCGCAGAACATAAAGTTTTAAAAGAGTTTAGTCTAATTTGTCGATTTTTAATTGTCTGATTAATCGCGTTAAAAAATTTTTGTGAAAAAATGGTCAAATGATATTTAAAAAAAAAAAAAAACTAAAAAATAATTTCAATTATACGATAATAAATTTGAGTTTTTATAGAATAGCAAAAGCAATACTTAGCTGTAACCCAATTTTAGTAAAGTCTATAATTATATCGTGAGGTTAAATATAAACGATTGAGAATACTCTTGGAATTCGTTTGTTTCTTGTTTCCTATTTACTGTGAAAATATTTACCACGAATACTGTGAGAATAAATACTCAACAGTGTCGTAAAGACAGTTTGCAAAAAATTTCAAAAAAATAAATAAATAAATAAAAATGAAAATAAAAATAAAAAGTTTATTCTCGATTCACCACAGCTTCGATTCAATATTCAGATAAATATATATATACATAGGTATATGTATATTGCCGATAATAAAATCAAGATAAATAAAATTTGTGCATCATTGATATCGCTTTAATAAAATTGTATAATCCATTGATCGTAAATATTTATTATTCGATCCTGAAAGGTTATCCAGTCGAAATAATTTCGACGTTTAAGATCATTCGAGGAAATTCACGCGGGAAAAGGAAAGGTGAATAGAGAGATGTGGGTAGTAAATTGTGTGTACCCTTGAACTCGGGCCAACTAAATGTACCTTCACACATTTGCATTCAAGTGGAATGTAGATTCACGAAATACCAAGTAGGTTGCGGATTGCCTAAAATCATCAACATTTACATTTTTGTCTCGAATTATCGACATTTTTGTAACTATGTATGTATCTTCCTATACCTATACTATATAAATCTCACACGGGACTTACGTTCTGTACACTGATTATACAACGCTTTACGATTCCCTGAAGTCGCAGAAAATATGTTATAACAGTTTCTATAACAGCTTGATTGGTTGAATAAATCCATCAATAATTACATGGTGCAATAAATTCAAAGTGATTGCAGAAGGTGGAGAAAAAAAAAAAACAAAAAAAAAAAAAACTATAATAGAACAGCTTGTCGTGATAGTAACTTGACAAAGGATTTGAAAACATTGCGAAACTGTTTTAAGAAAGTTCTAAAAACGAATCTAAATCACATCTATTATTGTAGACTTCAATTTAATTGTTTGTATAACAATTTCTCTCCGATTTTCTTTACAAGAATTTTACTCTGTATATAAAGACCGATAAGGGTCTTGAAGTCCTTATAATTTATATCCCACGCACGATCAATATTTGCATTAATATTCAATAGAATTTATTTGTATAAAGGAAATGATATCATTGAATATTTTTATTTTTATTTTTTTTTCTTCATGTTACTCCAGCACGTGTATAAGTACTTAATTATACCCGTTTCATTTATGAATTTACTTACCTATTCAGAAAGAGAGATAAGTACCAAATGATGCTCCCACCTACCTACATTCTGTATTTCAATTCGGCTTTGACACGGGTAATTCTTATTATCAAAAGATTAGAAAGATTTGTCAAGGATATATGTAAAAATAGTTTCACAGATTTAACTGATAATTTTTCTCAACTATAATAAATATTATTTCATAAAATTCTTTAAGAATCGATCAAACATTTCTGAAAATGACTCGAGCAATTGCTTTTTTTTTTTCGTTTAACAGTTCTCAAAAAATGAAGAAAACAAATTTTTCTGGAAACCTGCAGAGCACGAAATTGTAGATAAACTAGGGAAAGAAAAAACCGAGTGGGTATTCTTTGGAAAAATAATTCGACAATTTCAATCAAGTACCTAACCATATACGAGGATATGTAATATATGTAATGAGAATAATTTTATTCTTTCAATGAAAAGAGTCAATTTAGAGCTCCGTCTTACACGACCGTCCCCCACGAGGCTGACAATCATGAGGCAGAATTTTCTTCCGACGAAGTTTGAGAGTTGTGAAACATGGGATATGACGTCACAAAGACATAGTAATATCAAGATGGTTGCTGGTAAATTTCCGCAGAAAGTTGTTTGCGTACACGGCAGGTCATTGCCCGTATTGAATACGATCTTCAGGAGGCGCTTTTAAAGCAACGTGCACGTGTTGAGGGGATGGGCAGAGGCACCAGGCATCTAATCCTCGTTACGTCATATCACGAAGTTACCTTACCGTGAGATTGAGAAGTAACGGATTGCATTGTATTCGCATGACATAAGTGAATCAATATTTTATAATAAAATTTGGTTATTTTTTTACAGATTGTAATTCCTGTACCTTCTTGTTTTTTTTTTTTTTTTTTAGTATAGGAGAAATGAAAAATATTATACGTTATTCAATTACTCAGATTTTAAATTTATTTTTTAATTATTTATTTATAAGGACAGAAGATCAGCAGTGTAATTTTAATCATAACTGCGCAAGGTTACACCGAAAATTTCGGTACCTCAAACGCTGTTCGGATATCCGTTCAATTTCACATCATCTCATTGTCCTTTAACTGAATTAAATATCTAGAAAATAACAGAATTGTGTTTTCAATTTATTGAAAAACAAAATAAAAAAAAATATTCAATTTGAAGACAATATTTCTTCCAAATTTACTGTAATTGTAAAAATTCCAAGTTTCATATTGATCGGAGAATAAGATAACGAAGGATAAAAAATAACAGGCTAATTTTTCAAAATTTTGAGTCAAGTCCTTATCAGACAATGATAGGCGGATGCTAAAACCTTAAGTTTCATCTGATAAGATGGAAAACAAAATGTTAAGACCAGTAACAGTTAAGGACAATAGGTTTGCATTACCCATTGACGTCAGGTTGAAAGGTTTGCGCGAGTCTTGTTCGAATAAAAAAAAGCTTGTAAAATTCTTTAAAACCAATAAAAAGTCAAAGTTATATCAATCCTTATGACAGGTCGTGTTGTTACCCGAACGAAAACTCCTCGACTCCCAATGTACGAGGAACGAACGAGAGGTTTACAAAAGGACAAAAGCTTCTCTGATGTCAACAAGGATCAGAAAGCTTGTTTTTACCAAGCTTTATGACTTGTAACTTTCGATTACGATGAAATATCGCGATAACTTAAAGGGTATTATTCCCAAATTTGTCAAGATCACCCGTGGTATTTTTTTTTTTTTTCTTTTTTTCAAGAAGATTAATAATTATATTTTCTAACGTGCTTCAGAGCTTTTTGAATATTTTTTCCCTCATTTAAAATTCTACCGGATATAATTCAAGTAAAAATTATATATTTTTTTTTTTTTGAGTTTCTTTCTTTTTTTCGTAGATTTCCCATTCGTAACATCTTGCCTTCGCGGTCCTTTATCATGAAGCCCAGTTCATTGCCCACTAATCTCTGCAATCAATGAACCGTGTTGATACCGTCTTCTATAAATCAATCGAAACAGATTTGGCAGAAGTGGAATTCGAAGGGTTTATCTTGCTGTAAAGCTTCCCTATTGTATTACATTTAAGTGGTACTCTATGGCCGACCGCGCAGAGGCCTGAACTACTTGTTGCTTCTGCCCGTCCCCAACTTGTATTACTTAAAAATATTCGTGTTTCAGGATTACTAGAGTTAGAGTTTAAAATTTATAATTTTTAGGATTGTACATATATGAAAATTGAACGCCGTCTTTAACTTAATCGAAAATTCTTCACACCAAACGTTATTAACAAATACATAATAATTCACTCGGAAATTATAACGAGATTGGTTAATAACGTTCGGAGAATATATATTACAACGGATACTATACTATCGATCAATTAGCGATAATTGTTCAACTTTAGTTCATTGTTGATCAATTTTTAAGTATCGAGAAAGAAATTACTAAAATTACGTTAAAATGTGTAATTTTATTCTTGTCAGAGAACGTCAAGGAAAAGTTTAAGAACTTTTTGCAGTTTTGAATTGAAATAAAAAAAAAGTTCGAACTGTCTAACAATAATAATAAAATGTAATAATGAGTTTAGTGAAGATCCTCGCCTACGTGAAATTAATTTTTCTTTGTAATTGACAAGGATTCGTACGACACAATGATCGTTGAGTTTGACTATCCGCAATTAGACTTAATTTTATGAATAGTCGGAATACACTGTCGAGTAATACGTAGGCTAAGTACATACCTACATACGAAAATTCGTTTCTACTGAGTGTTTTTTTTTTATTTTTTGATGTTTGAATATATTTAATACAACCTACGGTCATCGCCTACTCATAATATTAATATCATTAAATATATAGATAATACAAGGGCGCATATATAGTATACGAAATTCCTGAAGAGTATATAAAGTTGTGAAATATTATAACCGAAACTAAATATAGTTTTTAACATGCATTCTATCGGTTGCACATTTTTGTTTTCTATTCAGTGTGTAAGATTCTAAATATTCAACAATCTTAACTTAAAATACACTTATTCGATCCCTATTTTTGTAATCCACATGTAGAAATAGGTCGATTACGTAATATCAGAATATTTATCTCCCTACAGCAGTTATTCAATAGTCAAACTTTGAATTCCTAAGATTTGAGAATGGCTCAAAGTCATGACCCAAAAACGGTAATTAAAATTGTTTTTTTTTTTTTTTTAACTATTACAACTAACGTACGAGTAAAACCCTTTTTATAACCTACCTCTATCTCTCTTTCATTAACTCGAAACAATTGAACTAGTAAGATATAAATAGCAAGTAGTTAAGGGAGGTTCGATTCCTTTTCCAATTATGGTCGACCATAAACACTAGACGTTCAACTGCGCGACAAAACGTCATCACATAGTATCATAGTTCGCTGTACATATTAGGATGCACAAAGGTGGTATGTATAGGAAATTTTTTGTGCTATCTTATATATTTTTGTCTTTTTCTATTTTTTTTTTTTTTTATTTTTTTTTATTTTTTATTTTTTTTTTTTTGATTTCCCGCCTACAAAGCTGAGAAAATTTTTGTTTATGCAACGTGCATCTGATTCATCTATTTGAGAAAGTTTTCGATTGGTTGATATGAAGTCCGTAAATCTGATTGGCCTGTTTTCTAAGGGTGGGAGATCTGGATCGGGTAGGGGTTGTTGAATTAGTACCGGGACACTGTTCGTCGCGACGCACTCCGACGCCATCACCCTGGCAGTAAACGAAAACCAAGGTGTTCTTTCGTGGTATTCACGAAGAAACTACTTAGAACAGGGTTGGGGTCAGTTGTGACGATAAGTGATATTAAATTCGAATATAAACGAAAAAAAAAGACAGCGACGTGAAACGCTTAACACGCGATATAGAAACGATACGATAGACAACGACTGCGAATGCAACAGGTAAGTAAAACTTAGCTACAAGTTATTCGGACCGTATATCTTGAAGTTTGAAAAATCAAATCTCGCTGGTCAGTCGTCGTATAAATAATTATAATTTACGTCTAAAGATCGATTTTTTTATTTTTTATTTTCAAATCGTATATGAGTAAAGTTCGAAATTTGAAACAAAAATACTTCCTCGACGTATTTTTTTTTCTTATTCAAAAAGGATGTCCAGCTTCCGATTTTTCATACTGCAGCAATCGTGCAGAGTTTTGACTGCGTCATATTTTTCTTGAAAAATTTCTATTGATACTGAATTTTGCTAAGAACAAGACTGTTCATTGGATCAAAATTATTATTATCTTTATTTTTAACCAATCTTCTTTGTCGCTAATTGAATAATTACATTCTGACATATATAACGATCGTGTAACATTTTACATTGATATTCGAGATATTAACAGATTTTGTTCAATCGAAAATATCAATATTTTATATTTGTGTTAATTTTTCATTAAACGATTTTTTATCGAATACTGGCAATGGTAGCGATTTTAATGCAATATTTCTAGAGTCAGATGAACAAAAGTAAAAAGGTTTAGACGAATAAAAAAGGGGGTTTCAAAGACCAAAATGTTCTTGAAAAACAATCTGTCTGATTTAAACACCACCCTCTCCAGTATCTCGAGTATCCGTGTGCATTTTTAAGAAGGGAAGTTCATTTCTGAAAGCTCTATACTTTATCACATTTTCAATGATTAGTGAGCCTATAAAAATCACAAACATACCTCAGTATAAATCTCTCTAATTCAAAAAAATAATATTGATAAAAATCTGTCACTATGCACCGTTCAAAAATTTGGCTAATCAAATAGTGAGTTAAAGTTATCTAAAACCATATAGCTGTAACTTGCACCACCTGATGCACTATACATAATTAAAAATGTTTATTTTCGATGTCTGTTACATATAAAATAGTAAATTATATTTGTTGACCTATACGTACAAATGTACATACATGTCTATACATATTTTGCATATAAATTCGTAAAACCAATTTCATTCAAATTTGGCAAGGTATTGTTCTAGCAAAAGCAGCAACGAACAGTTCACACTATGAATACCAATTGATCTATTAATTCTCGCGTCAAAAGAGAAAATTGAGAAGACTGCACGTGACTTTGGCTTGAGATTCCGTTCGTGCCGAAATATGTAAAAATATCATTAATCCATACAGGCGTATGTATAGTAGATAAATAATATATAGTTACATAAATCGAGACAAATTTTTTCAAATTTCTATAAAATTTTTTTGAATAAAATTCATCAGTTCAATCGCAATACTTTAGATTTTTATGATCATTTGAAATTGTCATCCTACATATTCTTCGGGTTTGATTACCAAGCATTTGAAACTGCGAAACTTTGTTCCCTGAAATTTATCGGTTCAAAGGAAGCGTTTGGACTAAACTTAATTACATCTATAGTTTGCGGTCACTTTCAGTTTCTGCTAAGATGTACCCAACAGTTTGCATCTGTGTGTAATTGTATAACAGTGGTACAGGAGTCTGATAAAGACAAATGAAACAGTAAGATGTTATAGGTACACTTCCTTGATCAAAGTTTAAACACTTGATTACAATGTTAGACCATCTTAATTACCGCTGACAAGTTTTCGTCGGTACTGATATTGGCTCTTTGTCAAAACTACCCTTTTGGAACTTATATTAAGAGACAATAACACCGTTTGAGAGGAACACAATATGCATAAATTTAACGAGCCAATCTCTTCAAATAATTACAATATTACCTTGGGCACAGTAATTAGAAAGTTGGAACTATAAGAAAAGGTCGTCTAATTTTAAATTGGATTTAATAACCTCGATAGTTAAGCGGCGAAAAAATTCAAGGTAAAAATCAACATCGAGCTAGACTGCGAAGTTTTGGGAAAGAAGATTCCAAAATTTGTTATTCTCTATCTTTTGTTTTCTAATAAACTAGGTATTCATTCATGAAATTCGGTGTTTATCGATGAGTGCGCAGCATTAAGAATTGCAATGTGGGGTTCATGAAACGTAAAGCATTTACAAATATTTCGAAAAAATTTAATTCAATTTAGTAAAACTGTATTCAAAATCAGTATGCAGGTATTTTAATAATTGTATTCAAAATTTGATTGTATTTTTTTTTTTTTTAATACGTGGGCGAAGCCGAAGCTCTTAATCTGCAGCAATTAAATTTTGTTTCCCTTTCTTTAGCCCTTAATTTAATTATATCAAGATAACAATTCAAGTCGACGATCTTATCCAGAATTAAGTTGACGAATTTTTAAATAGGCTAAAAATAATCAATAAAATTCTTTTGGATTTGGAAATAGGACACACAGACTATAATTAGGGTTATTATATTATTAATTGATGGGAATTTTTACGAATGAATAAAAAATTAGTTTCATGGATAACTGGGACGATTATGTCTATTAATTTCCAGTTAACAATGAAATATCAATTTTTGATGCTCGTATGCATTTTGAAGGGTTAATTATTATCCAAATACTTGTAAAAAAAAAAAAATAGCAAAACATATTCGTAAATGTCGACGTTTACGTATGACTAAAGCTTTCGATGAATCAAAGGGCCATGGGATCAAAGTTTGTTGGTTGAGTAAATATCAGTTTTTTAAAGGCCGTTGAGGCAATAATATTCGTCACCAAAGATATTGGGTCAATATTTGTGACGATTTTATATATTTTTGATACGTCATATTGAGCCCTTTAAATTGGTTGAAACTTTTAATAGAAATACTAGTCAACTTTGAATATAAATAGCGTGGCACGCGACTCGATCTTCTTACTATAGTTGGCTTCGATCCCGCATATAATTATAATAAAATTTATTAGCGATGTTTTAATCCTGACTCACAGCTCCGAAATGATAATTTCACCGAATAGCACGAAAGCTTTTCCTCTCGTAGTGTATTCAACGTCATAAGTTTCGATTTATAGTTATGAAAAGGAACGGCGAATTTGGAAAAAAGCATCATAAATAAAAATGTTAATGAAGAAATTTTTTTGAAAATCAATGAAGGATCAAGGGAATAGTAAAGTGGAAGGATAAAAAGTATTTTAGAGCAACAATAATTGAGATATAATAAATTTTTAATCTAAAGATTTATAATTTAATGACAATAAAAATGGTCAGAAAATTCATATTCACAATATTTCTGTAACGAAATGTTCTTCTTTTTTATATATCATGTTCAACTTTTCGATATAATGTATAGCAGAAAATTTTTTATGTTATAAAATCTAATTTGTACGAAAGAGAAATGCTCTCTCTCTCTCTCTCTCCTCACTTTAAAGACAAATGAATTTATTTTTCTCCCTTGCAAATTCTGCATCTATTGAAATTTAACTTTTTCAAAGAGTGATACTCGATAAATTGATAAGATCTGGTATATATGTATGTACAATAATGAAATTTTAGAACAAGGTCTAAGTTAGCCTTTGACGCGATGACTTGAAACGTTTCGATAATAGTATCAATTATATTTTCACTTGTTGAATCGCGTTAATGTTAACGCTATTATTATTCCCGTTATTATTACTGCCACTCCAAGGTGTGAGGTATATAGATAATTAAATTTATACGCATTTTTTAAGATAGAGAAAGAGGGTCAAAAAAATTTTGTCATTTTGATATTTCATGGGAAAAATAATGCTACACGCAAGGGCTGAAATTTTGATTCCTTCCACCTGTTTTTGACGTTTTATCCACTTCTCTCCCCCCATGTGACCATCAAAGGTTAGCCAAGAAATCACGTGTATCATTTTTGTGTGGAATTCACGTTATAAAATTATCACCATTTCCCCCTTACCTCCTCGTCCCACTTGATCACAATCAGAACCACGTCGGACTAAATATAACAGGAATGTCACAGAAATAGATTCACGCATTGCAGAAATTCCCCTCGGACAAAAGTATAAACAGCTGACAGTTAAATTATTTTTTTTTTTACTCATTTTGCGAAATTGTCACTTCTTCAACCTTGAGTCGAGTGGCACAGAGCAATTAAAAGTAAAGCTAAGAAAAATTTACTTATTCCTCAATTTGATTCAAAATTTTTTTTTATCCATTATGAATCAACAACCCGGAAGTAAAATTGAAAAAAAAAAGTTTTTTTCACTTCCAAATTAATTGTTTTCAACGTCGTTACCAATTTAAACGAATGGTACGCATTGTTCAGAGTATAGTTTAACGTGGTAGTATTCATGACGTTAAATGTTAATGATTTCACTCGATGTTTCATGAAATTGATTTAAGGCACGATCGCTAAACGTGGGGGTTGAGTGACACCGAAATTAACTCAATGAGTGTATGCAGCTTTATACCAAACGGTGAGATTTTATTAATATTTGAACCGGTCCCGTTCTAGGGACGTTTGAAAATCCGTTTGAGTTTTAAATGTCTTGAAAATTTTCATTGGTGAATAAAAAGGCAAGCTTTAATATTTATTTCCTAACAAAAAAAAAAAAGAAAAAAAAAGTAAAAAATTTCATTAATCGTCAAACAATTCTCTGCAGTCTGTAGAATACCTAATAACTTTTATTAACATCGAGAAAAAAAAATCCACATCAGAAAGTTCACGGAAAACGCTGAATTATAATTAAACGAGAATCTGGAAAATAATAAACAAGCGTGACAAAGAGTAACAGTATCATTCGCGTTCTGTTAAATTAAAATTTTGGAACTAAATCGAATTATATAACTGATGTGTACGTATGTACATACATATATAAATCTCGATCGTTTCGGACTTGGTACATCAGTTATCGTTCGTCATCGTGACATGCGTTAGCTGCTTTTATAAAAGCTCGATTAAACGGGAAAAGCAAGTGAAGAGGGTAACGATGCGAATACCTATAATTAAATTTATTTAATTAATCGTCGCTGCAGCATCCGAAGTGACGTCGGTCTGTCAAAATTTGATAACATCGGGGCAGTGGTATACCAAACGCATAATTTGGTGAGTTTAAAATGACTGGATAAAATTCTGTTCTTAATTTATTTATTTATTTATATGTATTTTTGTTTGTTAGAAAATGTAAAAAAATGTAAACCAAAATAATACATTAGGGGAAAGTGCAGCAGTTTTCATTGACGATATTTTAATTAATTTAAATAGATTCAGGTGCGACAATCGATTGTTATATCCGTGACGTGAATAAATCTCAAGTATTTCTAAAATTGAATAACGAATGAAGTTCGAACTGCAGGTTTTATAGATTATTTATCCTTTTCCGAAGTTAAATATGAATCTTTGTATGAACGAAATCGAATAAGAAAAGCAATACGATACGAGTTATGAATGAAATTGAATTGCCTTTGTTAAAATTTGGATGGCTTCGAAACGAAATTTGTGTGAGAAATCACACAGTCTGTCAAATAAACATATTTGGCAACATATTGAAACACAAAATTGGTACTTCTATAAGGCCAGGTTATTTCTCGAGCATCAATTGTGCGGAAAAAAAAAAATAAATAAATAAAAATTAAAAATAAATATGAAAAGAATGTTTATCGTATCGAAAGTCTAGAGCTTCTTTCCGAAAATCGTTATCGATTGCGATACTCAAAATTTTTTTACCTGAATCGAAATATTGAGAAATTTAAACTTTACGACTATAATAAATAACGCAAATTCGAATAGTTTAAAGTAAAAAAGAAATAAAAATCTACCGATTTGCTTTTCAATTTTGTATATAAAACTTATAGAGTCAGGTGAATAAAACGAAGATATCAATTGATCTAAAAAATTTAATAAAACCGAAGTTATTTTGAATCTTCGAAGAGAAATAGCCTGCAGCGACAAACGGCGTGATCGAAGTATAAATGTCATCTGATTAACGAGTGATAGAGATTGCAAACGGAAATGATATTTTTCATTATTTTAAATTCTATAAAACTTTCAACATAAATATACTATCCAGCGAACTTTCAGCCACCTCTAGCTTATCAACGGCGCCTCGCTATCAGCCAACTATTAAACGACACAATAATGTCATAAAAGATCACTAGACAAAACCCTTGCGTCATAAAAATATAAAAATTTTCCCAGCTTTAAAAGCTCGGTATAAATGTCATCTGTTAACCACGTGCTAATTTCCCAGACTGTTTATTGAGAGAAATCAAAAATAATAAAACAAATAAATAAATAAATAACCAGACAAATCGCTCTATAGGTATTTACCTACTAAAAAGACTGACAATTTTTTTCGTTTGAAAATTAAGACCGTAAGAATAACGATGAAAAATTTGATTGAACCGTTCGTAAATAAGCTCAGCAACGTTCAGAGCCTGTTAAAAAGTTGGAATTCTAAAAATAAAATAATTGCCCACGAGGTACCACTTATACTCGACGAAGGAAATCTGAATGTAACAAGTGGGTATTGCAATCTACCAAATAACTGCTATTATACACACACGAATTATATGCACAATTATTTAAACATTGTTATATTATTTTCGAATTTTGTACATGTCGAGTAAACGAGTCACCTTTAACATCAGAAAAGAACATTTTATATTTATCTGTGAAAAATTGAAACGTACTTTGGCTCTCTGATCTCCCGTACATCGCATTTTTTTTTCATTATCGTTCATTTTTCTGCAAGGATTATGACAACTGTTGAGATATTAATTTTTTTTTCTAAAAATTGCATAGACTTTCAAAATTTACGATAAAAATCGGTAAAATAAATCCACAGCCACCTGTCGAACTGTACAATTTTTTCTATTACGAAAATGCGGTCTTGAAAACAGAACTATATATTAAACATTTCTAATATCGATAGGGGTTACATGAATTGCTCGTCGATCAACGTCTTTTGGAGACGCAAACACACGCAGCTACTGTGCAAGTAGTTTCAGTAGTAGCCAGACGTTAGATAAACAATCTAATGCACAGTTCCTGTCTGGGATATTTTTTTATTTTTTTCACCTGTTTTTTCGCATTCAAGAAATCAAATACAAAAAACCAAGTTCGTTAATTTGAATTTGAAATAAATAAATTTTTATCTCCGATGCTGACGGAAACGAAAATGTTGTAGCTAAAATATCTTGTTGTACAGTATTTGAAAAAAAAAATAAAAATAAAAATCAAAATAAAAAAAGGTCAAAAATTTTCAAACAAGGATTAAATTTTTGTCTAAATAACACATACCTAGATACAACATCATGCATGTATATAACTTTCTCTATATCACCACTGTTAGAAAAAATGTGTTTGAAACAGTCAACTGAATTTTTTTTTTTTTTTTTTCGAATTTAACAAACCTATGTTTATTTATACAATATAACATGAATTCTTGTTATTTCAAGTAAACGAAATGTTGTCTTGAGTAGTAAAAAAAAATATGTTAAAAACGACAAGAAAAAAATTTGAGTGAACCGGTTCCAACACATTTTTTTATCTGTGTCTTTTTTTTTTCAACAGTGATATGTATGTATGTATGTATATGTATACAATTATATTTAAACGAATGATATTTTTATATTTTCAGATATAAATCGGCATACACCCTGAGGAAATTTATAGCTGCAGAAAAATAGTAAAAAAAAACGAATAACAAAAAAAAAAAAATGTTTCCATTCGCAGAATCTAGAGTAGTGATCGTTTATCAATTAACTATAATTTTGAGCCTAAATATATTTATGGTGCAATCTGCCCCTCTTATATCGAGAGCGATTGATGGATCCTGGGATGAAAATATGGTGGATTGTTCTCCCGGTGGACGTTGCTGGGAACGTTTATATGAACAAGAATCTGTAGCTAAGCGAGACTACTACGAAGTTCCTCTGAGGTAAATTTCTTCACAACAGATTGAATATCTTAGTAACTTTTTGGCTTTTCTTTGATATCGTAAACACTTTGACTCTTATTTCCATAATTTATTTCACAAGATTTCGACTTATAGGTGCCAATTTCGACTTTGTTTGTAATTAATTGATATTGAAATTCTCGTTCGTGAAAATTATTCAGAGAATTTATATGACGCGATTCTTGTATCGACTTTCCAACGCCGAATTAAAAATTTCAATTTACTTATAGTTACAACTATTATCGTGGTAAAAATTTGATTAAATGAAATTTATTTCGATAGATTGTAGTTGACTATTTTTATCAGTTATCTGAATTCTGTACTTCGGAAATCTGAACGAGTTAAAAAAAATGTTCCAGTCTTTAACGTCTGTTTGAATTTCTCATAATTTATTTTTTTTCTTGTTTTTTTTTTTTAACGATAATTTGTTATTTTCTTATGATTATGCACACAATGAGTCAAGAATGAATATTAGGACATAGAAATTCTTGTAGGATTTTAATCTACTACCACCGAAACGGAAATTTTAATTCCAGTACATCCAAATTTGATTTTAAATAACAAATTAGAATTTTAAATTATTAGAAATCATCGTCTTTTCTATTTATACAAGTTTTCAAAAAATAATTGCTCTTGAAAACCTTCCCTGTCTAATAAATCGCGTATTTTTTCATGATTTCTTAGCTTTCGTTAAGATTTTTACAAAAAAAAAAATAGATTCATTTATTTTTCTTTATCGCAATCTATTACTATTTTAATTAATTTATTTATTTTGGGATTATCAATACGTTATCTACATACACGTGTTTATTCTACATATCTTTAATCTGGTTTGTCGGGAATTACCGAAAACAAAACATTTTTAAACATACCAGTTATGCAAGCGATATATTAACAAACGTGATTAGAAACCTAATAATATACATAACATATTGGATTGGAAATTATAGAAATAAGCATAGCTGGTCGATTGACCTTTCAGTGTCAAGTTGTTCTATAAATGCCTTTTAATCTCAATCAATATTTACTTAACGCGTGATAAAATAGAGAAACAGTATATGAAAGACAGTAAATTCATAAACGCAATCATCGTCCAGACGATTGATAAGAAATTGAGAAATTGAGAAATTGAAAAGCAGCTATTTATTTCATAAGTTATGTGTTTTAAACTGACATGAAATAAATTTCAAAACACTTGTAATCTTACATATAATCAGATTAAAAATGTTTGGGATGGCGCCAACTGATCCACTCAATCCACCACTACTATTTAAACTAACTACGTAGTTTACCAATTCCAACTCTAACACATGTGAATATCTTGACTATCACTCTGTTGATTTGTCACCAACTGTTATTGATTCGTATTATGCTCCAAGAGTTCTAATCTGCTTGTTTAACTGAATAGAATACCAAAATAATTCCAAGTATTAGAAACCCGGTTAGAGATTAAGTTAACTTTCTTCGCGCAAAACAAGATGTGCAATGATAATGATTTGTCGATTGATGATTTCAGACTACAAAGTAGCCCAGAGCGAGATTCGTCTGTTGTGCAATCATCTGTAGCTAGTTCACCGCCGACAAATCGAATTGCAAAGAAAGATGTATTTATGTCTCGTGGATGGGGAGCTGGTGGAATGCCCTTCTCTGTATTATACTTAAATCCTCATAGTCCCCGGTCTAACAGCAATACAGGTAATCTTGAACTCAATATCAAATCAAGAGTCTATACTTCATAAAAAAAACTTCTTCCAATGCAAAGTGAGTCTTTGAATAAAGATATAAATTTGTCATCAGTTTAATGGACTATGACACCAAATCTAAACTTTCATAGTTATTTCATTAAATCATTATTTGATATGAAAAGGAATAAATTATGTGTCAAATTTTAGGTGCCAATGAAATCGAACCAGCGAGAGCACTTCCATTGGAGAGTCCTGCTCCGAGGTCACCGTCTAAACACTCTAATAATCGTGTTGCGCTACGAAACGGCGCCTCTGGTCAACCAAGAAGACAGTATTCTATAATACCTCAACTCTTTGTGTCTTATGGATGGGGACCGCTTGGAAAATAGAATATTTGCGATGACTTGACGCAATGCAAAGGAGAGACGGTGTTATTAAAAGAAAAATTATTCTAATCTCAATCTAAAGTTTGCCAAATAAAAGTACTCTTTGATAATAACCGAATGTCAAAACTGTAACGACGAATTGTAATAATTCTATCGCAGAACAATATTTGCAAGCATTATTTAGAAAAAAAAAAAGAAAAAACGTCAACTTACATGTAATTTGCATATCTATCAACCATTGTTCAGCAGGTGGCTCTAAAACGAACTTTTTTATAAAATTTTGGAATTTTCATAACATTGCAGGATTCTTAATTTATCAATTTTGCTTAAAGGTTCTATCAATGTCAATATATTGAGAGTAGTATTCATATAGCATTAGGTAGCACCTAACTCTCAAAACTCTACTGTAATAAATGATATGTGGAATTTGTAACCAAGATTACTACAGTTAATGTAATTCTTACCTGTAACTATACTATATAAGGAATTTCAATTAAACATACAGAGTCTCCTCAGATGTATAATTATAAAGTGTCACGCGCATTATGTATGTACTTCAAATGAAACCATTATCATAATTTATCTATAATTACTATGGCTTGTCCGACGACGTTATTTATTTAATATTATTTAATTTCATAGATATTTATTTATTTTAGAATTTTATTCTTATTAATGTTCATTCAGACTTATTGAGAAACTGTAAGCATCCAACTTGCAAACTACACTAGTCTTTGGGCGAAATTTTTAATTTATTAAGATCTAAAGATAATAAAAAGTTATGTTTTCAAATACAGGATGCAAACTATGATTCATTATTACAAGGTACAGCATTTATTATCCCAATCAATAATTAAATAAAGAAGACATAAAGCAAAAGACGATTACTGAGAAAAAAAAATCACGCAGAAATCTTCATCTCTAAGCAAAATGAGAAGTATTACTTTCAGTTAAATCTATCATGCTGTTTTATTAAGGCATTGTTTAATCACAATATTGTTACATTGACCTCCAAATATAGATATGAAAATTAAGGTCTAAAATGGATTTGCCAGGCGATATTACAAAAATGAATTTCCAAAGGCTGGAGGTCTTGTGTTATCAAAATTACGTCTATATGAGTTTGCAATTTTAACTATCTTTCCAAGTAATTCAAAATGTGTCCCTTGAATTTAATAGCGAAACTACAAATTGTCCATAGGTTCTGTATACAAATTTTTTTTTTTCAAATCAATCTAGTCTTTTATAAACGCATTATAGATACAAACGTTTTGAAGTGCTTTTTATCGGAGATTAAAACGTGCAAATAACTTACCATTCATTTCCTTCATGGCTCTGATAAAGTCCTGTGGATCTTTGAATGAAACAAAACCAAAGCCTTTGGTTTTATTCGTCCTTTTATCCCTAACAACTTTCGCCTTTTGAAAGCTCGGGTATTTGCTGAATACCCTGACAAGCATTTCGTCGGTAACATCGTTTCCCAGATCACCGCAAAATATTCTGAAGTCATCTGATACAAAGAAATAGATTTCGGTCATACAGTAGTCAAGAAATTTGTCGATGAGCAAAGAATAACTTTTTTTTAATTAATAAATTAACGTGATTAATTTTCATGAAGATATTTTGGTAATTACAATTCATAAGAAATTGTATTCTCACCTTCATCCCATTCCAATAGAGATGTATCCTCCCAAGTCTGTCCTCCAGCCATTCTAATGATTTTTTTATTTTTCTTTCCCTTTCCTTTGGGGTGGGTTTCTTCGGCGCTAGCATTGGCCATAATTGAGCTAGCCTTTCCTTGACTGATAGCTAATTCAGCAGCTGTACTAACACCTTTAGCTTTTGGTTTTTTCTTTCCATCATCATCAGGAATTTTGGTATTAATTATTTGTTCAATGATTTCTGGGTGAATTATTGGCGCTGATGTTGGTTCGTATGACTTTGGAGTAGCGGTTAAACTTGGATCTCCCATATTTGGTAAAAACGGATTGCTTATTTGAGCAGGTGATGAATACGTTGACATAGAAATAGCTGAAAAAATCATTTTACTCATTTCACAAAAATATTGTTTAACTAAAAAAAAACTAAAGAAAAACAAATCGAACAGATATAATCATAAATCAATCTTACAGAACATAAAGAACCTCTTAAGTTACTGTAATTATACAATTTCATCGGAATTAAACGATATTACTTCAATTTGATAAAAAAAAAAATGTTTTTAAGTGGAATGCTTGGAGATTTCAGTGAAAAAACAAGTTAAAATGAAATATTTTTTAATATCTCACATTGCCTAGCAACTTGCGGTGGTATGAGCATAGGCGGAGGTGGTGGTGGTGGAGGTGGAAATCCAAGCATAGGAGGAAATGCCAGTGTGGCTGCAGCAGCTGCGACGACTGGAGCAGGTATCTCATGTTGTTCCAACTGCCTTGCTACTTGACTATATGTATTTACTCCTATAACTGGTCTAACGATAGGCGTAACTAGTTGTCCTCCAATCTCAGCCTCAAACCTGACCATAAAACAAGATTTATAAAAATAGAAAATTTATTAAACTAATCTTTCTAAGTATGAAAATTGTAGCGGTATACAATTTTCTGAAAAAGATGTTTGCGATATTTGTTGATTTCATTCTACTTAGGTTCGGTTAGGGTCACAATGTTTTACTAAAACGTATTTTTTTTAAATTTTTCCATAAGTAGATACAGTTAAATTACAATATTGAGAATTAGATAAATCAACATAGGTATATGATGAAGTTATTTATTGATGTATGTGTTCTAGCGCGTCGTTTGAGGTTAGGATAACCTTAGAAAAAGTTAGGTTACCGACGTTCCACAGCAATTGTTTGATTAATATTAATTACCTGTTCATTTCGTCCTCCATCTGCCGTAATTTGTCCTCCATTTTCGATAATATTTGTTCTAATATCTAAACAAGATAATTATTTCCGTACTATAGTACGCCGCGGCGAATTATTTCGACTACAAACATCCAAAACGTACACAAACGTTGAGCTTGGCTTTCGTCACTACTACATACGGAAGCCGGGTGAGGTCACCACTATCAGACTGTGTCTGTCGGTGTTCCCAAACGCACTCAAGCCGATATACACTGACGGCGTGACGTCACTTCTCGGCATAGTCTATGGTCCGGACCTGACGAGTGAACCTCGCGCATGCGTGAGCCGCCATGTTTAAGAGTCCGTATGACGTTGCAGTTTAAATTCTGGTGGGATCAGCTATTCTAGATTATGAAAGTTTTATAACTAATTGATGATTAATTAACTGAAAAATCATTGATGAATGTTTTTTGACGAACTTGTTTATCGCATAAAATTACATTATAACTTGACATCAAATTTAACAAAATTATTGAAAATAAAAAATTGTGGACATTTGAATTTGGCCGCTATTCCACCATAGAAAATCCCTATTTTGTTATTTCATTTTTTCTTAAAAACTAGACTGGAGCATGTTTGGTATAGGTATAAGAAATCGGAAAATAATAAAGTCAAGGGCAAACTTTTTATAGGTATTTTACAGACAGTACATGTCTGTAAATGCTAGATCCAGACTTGGTGCATAATAATTGATCTTCGGACATTGATCGTGTATTTGTATTTGTACTTGTATTTTTAATTTTTTTTTTAGAGCGATACATAGGTAAGATTAGATTATTATCATAAACAAACATAGTTTGCATAGCCTCAGTGGAAGTAATTTTTAATTCAGTATTCTCTGGACATTGTTAAAATCTATAAAAAAACAATAAAAAAATAATAAAATAGCAACATTTACTAACTAAATTTTGTGGAGGAATTGTAGCAATTCAAACTGATTGTTTCATGATTTGAAAAAAGAATAAGTGCTGTTTGATCCAATATTAAAAACAGATAAGAAAAGGATCCCGCGATCCTGACTCCTGTGGGGAACCCCGAATTTCGGCGAACGTGATGCAAATCACGTTCCACCTTCATATTCACATGCAGTGAGCGTTGACTGAATTTATTGTCAACACTGTGAATATGGACTGTGAAATAAATGAATATTTATAAGAATGTGAATGGCACGGGCTGTTGGATGATAAATACAATGATCGTTGAGTTTATTACACAACAAAACTTTGTTAGTACAAGTGCTATTTGCACGTACCAATTTCTCTCTCTTAAGGAGGTTCGAACCCAATTTCTAAATGATACCAAAATTTTGAAATTTTAATCATCGGAAGATAGATAATTGAAATGCTCACTGCCAAAATTTCAAGTCGATCCACAACACCGTTTCTGAGAAATTAATTTTTGAATTTGCTTCTTATACATGTAGAGGTATAGAGAGCCGATAAGGTTAGCATGAAATCTATGTTACCACGCGAGTACTTCGAAAGATTTCATGTTAACCGTTTCGGCTCTCTATACCTCTATATATGTAAGAAGCAAATTCAAAAATTAATTTCCCACAAACGGTGTAGTGAATCGACTTGAAATTTTGGCAGTGAGCATTTCAATTATCTATCTTCCGATGATTAAAATTTCAAAATTTTGATATCATTTAGAAATTGGTCTCGAACCTCCTTAAGAGACAGAAATTGGTATGTCCAAATAGCACTTGTACTAACAAAGTTTTGTTTTGTAATAAAATAAACGATCATTGTTTAAGAAGTTGTTCATTGTATTTATCATCCAACAGCCCGTCCCATTCACATTCTTATAAATATTCATTTATTTCAGTCTATACTCACAGTGTTGACAATAAATTCAGTCAACGCTCACAGCATGTGAATATGAAGGTGGAACGTGATTCGCATCACGTTCGCTGAAATTCGGGGTTCCCCACAGGAGTCAGGGTCACGGGATCCTTTTCTTATCTGTTTTTAATATTGGATCAAACAGCTCTTATTCTTTTTTCAAATCATGAAACAATCAGTTTGAATTGCTACAATTCCTCCACAAAATTTAGTTAGTAAATGTTGCTATTTTATTATTTTTTATTTGTTTTTATTGTTTTTTATAGATTTCAACAATTTGGTATCATCTACAAATTGATTACGAACCTCCTTAAATATGGTACATATATTTTTTGAATTTTTTAAGAAATAATTTTCTTTTCCATTTCCTTACTGATTACTTAGTATTATAGAAATATTATCTGATTACTAAGGATCGTGGCTTTTAGAAGCCTTTCTAGAATTCTATCAGAAGCCTAGAGAACTCATCCTATAAAATAATCATTTTTCAAAATTATACAGATTCTGCAGCCAAGCATTGTCCTGCTGTGCTTTTGTAAGGAGAAAATGATGTACTTAGCAATAATTGGCACAGCTATTGTCTTAGGCCGTCATTCATAAATTACGCACTAGGAGAATCCGATTTCACGTAAGTTTTTTGATTGAAAAGTTCCTATTTCCGCGCTTAAAAATGGCCCTATCTACACTAATATAATTAATAGTAGTGAAATCGCAATAAAGAATATTTTCGAATAAAATGGTCGTTAATTTTATAAATATTTTCATTCCTTGTGAAAATGTATTACTACGGGTAAGGAGGGAGTAACCAAAATCTTACGATGTCGTACAACAGGAAGAGGGAGGGTTGAGCTAGCCACAAAATCGCTTTACGTATTTTAGTTTGGCCCCTTACTACACAGAAAATTTCTAATCTTACGTTATCATCTTCATATTATTAATCAAAATCCAATTCCATGACCTATTAGTTTGTTAAAATGTTTGCACATACATAGATATAAAAGGTACACATAAAATCAACGTTTATGAATACCCTCGTGAATAGCTTCAGAAGCACGTTATCAGGTATAATGTATTACTGTTTATGTGAAGACATCTGTTATAGCACCATCTATGGCATGAGATCAAATAAAATGCAACTCAAATACATGTATAAAACTAGAAGAGTTAGTTATCGTGCACGTGTAGGTAGACACAGTCATCTCAACAGCAAATGTACATATTGTTCAATTACAGTTTTGACATTTCTCCGTATTGCAAATTTCTGATTCCTTATGTCTTATTTCTTCCAAATGTTCCGGAGAAACTTTCCTAGAAGAATAGAGAGTTGAACAACTGTTATTACTGCATTTAATAGATTATTTTTACTAAATTACAGCTCGCTATGCTGTGCCACATTCTTAAGTTTCTCTTAAGGTAAGGCTCGTTAAAAATAAGTTTATCATTATAAACATCGAAGAGGGTTCAAATTAAATTAACTAAACACTTACAAATGCTTGCACAGAAGAGGGAGATGGTCAGGAATACGATAACGAGCGTACGGTGAAATAAGTAGAAGCGGATCGGGAAGTTCGTCATTAACTTCGAATCCCTTTACACTGTCGATAATTATCGAAATATTAAGAAATGAATATATTTTCAATATTTTCGTAATGATCATAACTTGTTATGGATACTAACCGCACAACGAAGTGGTAGCAATACTGAGTAGTCGCATTCTGAAATAAGTCTTTAGCATATTTAACAGCGTATGGTAGAGCAGCATCACGAAAGTCATCCAAAAAGTTTTGGTCCGGTTGGTTAATCGAACGAGAACGAAACTCTGGGGTGTCGACCCAAACGATCTTATTTTCATCATTTAGTTGCTTTTCAACCCATGTAGTCACACCAAGGCTTGTGAGGAAACTCCATTCATTTGCCGCATATAAGTCATGTACCTAGAATAAAATTATACAACGCATTTATGTGGAGATTGTGTGCGGTCTTTAGATTCAATATCTATAGACACTTATTTCTCGACTTGGTACAGGATGTCAAAAAACGATACTTGTACACTCGCGTTATTATAAATATTTAAATATTTTAAGTACTGTACAAAGAATGACATATATTACTTAAAAGCATAAGTTTTATTGATACATGATAACTTACACGGCAATTACAAGTCTTCTCCAAAAGGCTTCGTAAGGTGTCCATTTCTTTCATAAACACAGCGGAATCCCTTGCGTACATTAGCAATATATTAAATTTAGATTCACACAGTGGCACAGATTCTGGGAATTTGGGAAGTGTCTTATCATTTCGCAGATTTCTACGAAAGGCCATAAGATATTTCCACTTCCAATATGTCAATATTGCTAACAGAATGATACCCAGTGACACGCAAATAATATAAATAATAACTTCATCTTGGAAATTGTCTGTTGGCTCTGTTGGCAGATTGTCTAGGCTCTTAACACCTGCAGTTAATAATAGTTAATTTTATTGGTTGAGGACTGTACCCAAATTACATAATACTTTAATGGTAGGGGATTGCTTCCAGATGACAATGTACGACATGTCAGGTGTTTTGGGCAGTCGCAATTATCTTTTCAACATATTTATAGTTTTTGAATGAAATGTAACAAGTGTACATAATTTCTTGAATGAGGATTAGAAGATGTTAACATCCCATAGCTATAATATTGCTGGCACAACGCCAGCCGGTAAAAAGTACAGGGAGTGGAATCCTCGAGGAAATTATACATATATTAGTTGTCAAATTTATTAAATTAAATTACCAAGTGGCTCCAAAAAATTGCTCTTTCTAGGTTTCCATGTCGTTATGTTCAAATGACCGTAACGAATTTCGCAGGCTCTAGTATACGATCCAACCCAAAGGTAATACTTGCCACCACCACGCCGCAATTTCTTCCACGATACGTCTGCTGTCCATTCTTCACCGTTATCTTTCGCAACTGTTACCTGCATACATTTGTTTCGTTTTTATAATACAATTACAGAAAGTCAGTGTTTAGAGTACTCAAAAAAATTCAATACTTACTTCAAGTGTAAGATTTGTAATTAAGTTTGACCCCTTACATTTGTAAAGCACTACTTCTGTGCCATTCTGGAAATATTAAAACGTAATTTTGGAATTTTATCTTCTTTTATACAGTATAATATATTATGCGTATATGTGACTTTGATGTTTTGTATGTTATTATATATATAAAACTGCAGATACTACACAATTATAATCCACTGATCAATATTTTGTGTTGTTTGAATATTTAAAAGTATTCAGTAAAGTGTAACAGTAATGGAAAATTACCTTTGTAAACCAGCATTCCTGCGAACCTGGTATTTTTATTTTCTTGATATCGTCCAGAGCATCTATGTTTCCAGCAAATTGAAATAGCTGAACACGCACTTCAATACATTTTAATGGTATTTTGAGCGAAAAACTCAGATCCATGGGCCTGCAATCAATATTAAAGTTTGTCTTTCTATTTATCATATAGTTAAGATGTTGATATTGATAAAAATCAGTCGCAATAACTGTTAACAGGTGTAGTAAAAAACCAAGGATGTTCGCCAAAAATTATTTTTCAGTACCTAAAAACATGATGATGAAGATTTAACAAAGTGATAATTAAACAGAGAATCATATGTCAATAAAAATAAGGAATAAAACAATTCTGAAACTGTGGTCTAGTTCGGTCAGGCTTGAGATTGACATTTGTGAACAAAGCGAGTGATATAGCAACACATATGCTTACCAACAAAACGAAGCTTACACAATAATCAAAGAGACGAGTAACATCCCTGGCGCTTTTTCGAAAATATTAATTTTGGAGTAAATTTCATTATAATTGAGTAAAAATAGTAGATCAATTAAGGCTTACGAGTCTCTAGTTTCGGGCTTGAAATGGGGCTTATGTTTGAACTCCAGAGCTGTATTGTAGTAAGGGTGACTTGTATTGTGAAACACAGGTCCCCATTCCCAATTGTTACCTTCTGCGTTCGTGGCAATATAATAGTAACAGCCAGTAGATATTTGGTCAAATGTTATCTGTTCACTTTCGTTGCCATGCTGAAATAAAAAAATTAGAATACCTAACAGAGATTTTTTTACTTCTACAGCATGCAACAGACATCGTAGATTCCCATATCAGACCATCAGTTTTACCATCCAATTAACAGGAGTATAATTAAATGATAAACTTGTGTTCTACTTCTTAAGGTATATGAATTGCACATCCAAGAGATAAGACCAAATGATTTGAAATACCGTATATACAGGACAAGTCTTGTAGTATTGTCGAAGATTCTCTGTTCCATTCAGTACACGAGGGCAATCAGATTTAGCTTTGAAATATGGAATGAAAAATACTGTGAGATTGAAGTCTGTGTGCCTCTTTTCCACCGACAACTTCATCACTGGAATAAAATGAACGAAAATTGATCATATTGCCAGGTGATACAGAAGCTAGGCTTCTATGACAATTAGTTCTTTCATAATAAATATACTTTTTTTCAAGATTTCAGAGTTAAACCATAGTGATTAATACTCTACAAGAATCTCACCTGGTGGAGTAACATTCACAAGGCTTTGATTGAAATTTTCCGCAGGTATCTGACCAACTTCGGATTCATTGAAACCGAAACCTTTCTGAAATAAGTATTTTTTTCCTATATTATCATGAACAGATAGTACGAATGATGAGTGAATATGTTAGTATTCCAAAAAGCTTATATAATATACATCACTGTTATCACTCTTTAGAGGACTGTATGATATACTCAGTTCAGACAACGTAAATATTTGGTGTGTATAACTTTTTACAGCAGAGATAAGAATTGTTATTTGAAGTATCAGAAATAATATAGTATCATTGAACATTAAGGAAGTAATTATTTATTGAAAAAATAATATATAATTATTAATACTTACATAATCGCAATCACAATGATTTTCGCACAGAGACACACAGCCAATTATATACCAAACGTAGATAAAAATAATTTCTTTCGTTAAAGACCACATTTTAATTTTAAACATAAATCGATTAAACTTTGTAACATTTGTAATATTTAACTGCAGCGTTAGAGTCTATCTTCTATTCCGACACCAAATAATATTAGCGAAATTTTTTCGATCTGCAGTGAAGCTTATAGCTGCCACTGAAGGATGTTACTGGATTTGCTTATAAAGTTCTGCGAGTTTAACTTGTAGGCTAAAATATGATTTGTATGCTAACTGCAGTGTATAGTTGTTGAGTAACGCGTGTAAGGACTGATAATTAGTCACTGTAAAGCAAAACCAAAATATAGAGTACCAGTACCAGCTGGAATTTCGCTTATGATCCGACGAGGTGAGAATAACTCGAACCTGAATTGACACATCAATTTTTTAATTTAATTTAATTCGCATTAATCTTTGCAAACTAATTTCATTCTTGTAATTCGAATTAATTCATTATAATTCAAATTAATTCACTAGAATACAAATTAATTCCTGACAATTCAAAATAATTTTTTTTAATTCGATTTAATTCATTAATTCTAGATAAATTCTTAATTATCCACGTTGATTAAAGTTAATTCGTGATAATTCACAGAATTTCATGTTGTATACGAGTATGAACTTGTCACAAAAATACTTAACCGACTCATGGTAAATCAAACTAATTTGCCAATTCCTCCAAAGAATTAGAGTGAATCCAGTTCAATTTCGAATAATTCCGATTAATTCGAAATAATTTTCGTTAATTTCGCCGAAACTAAATTATTTCAATCTAATTTGGTTAATTTTATTTAATTTCTTGAATTTTTCTCAATTCAAATTAATCCATGTAATGCGAATTAATTCATGTCAATTCGAAATAATTCATTGAATTCGTGTTAATTCACACTAATTTCGATTAATTTGGATTAACTCACGGACCATTGACATGTCAATTCAACAAGTTAGTTCCACCTCGTGAGAATAATACGTAATATTTTTAAACGTCTTTAATGTTAGAAATTATCAACGAATCTTCCGGCGCGTATAGAAATTTTGTTATAGATAGTAGCTGATGATGCTGAGATCTTTAAATTTCATATTATACACACTATCACTGCAGGATGATACGTAGATTACTGGTTTCACATTCGCTACAGTATGATCAGAATGAAATAAGAACCTTGGGAAGCAGCCAAAGAATAGAAGATAAAATAATAATCAAATTTAAGTGTCTACGTGCCTTGCATCATGCGCAGATGCAAAGCTTCTGCAAACAAAACCAAAACAAATTAACTGACGTAAGCATATCATCTTCTCTGAATTAAAAACTTTCACTTTTAAGGAAAATGGATTTAGGGATTTTTTAAATTCTTATCAATTTTCTTATACATATATTATATAACTATTCAGATTCAGTAAACGGGTACAACGTGCCGTTACGTTTCATTCAAATGTGTTTTAAGCGCGCTCGTGTCCCATACGCGGCGGGAACGAGAATGGCGGGAGAGGTTTCACCAGTGGGTTTCTCGATATGTTGTTTACTCTTTCTTCTGTCAGCAGAAGGAATGCAAATCTCGACCTCACTATCAGTCCGTCACGCGGTCGCCTTCCGCCTGTGTCCTGTACTTCCGCGGATACTCCAGGCTCTACTTTATCTTTGCCTTGGAATTTTCACGTCCATGATTGAATTTTTGAATTCCTTTCAGCATAGTTTAACTTAAATATTACTTTTGGTCAATACCAATGTTATCTATGTATACTAGTAGTATACACATTAAGTAGTCACTTAAAATATGTATGTATACTAAAAAATTATTGCAGATTTTTTAATACTTATACATAGATATGTAATGAAGTAAAACGCGTTGGATACGAATATGCGGTTTAAAATATAACTGCGGAGTATTTCATTCGAAGAAGCGGTTCGATCGTGTAGCTAAAAATATTAATAGAAGATAAATTACACACTCGAAACGCTTATACGTCGGGTGTATTTTTGTTGTTCTTTGTAAATACTTAATATACATGATTCAAGCCGGGAGCGTTTTGGGATGCTAAATCTAATTTCGATAAACTACATACTACTAGATATGAATGAACGGCGATGAACGTTAATATACCTATATGTAGATCCTTTTCTAGACCGCCCTTGAATTCATAAATTGCGATCGACTATGAAATCGACGCAAGACCGTAGAGTCGATTCCGGATCGAACGTGTGAAATTCTGAGTCGTCGCGCCGGTGTTTTCATATATTTTTTAAAGGTTCGTAGAACGATGATGCGTCTACGATTAAAACGCTATCAATTACTTCCATTATTTAAAAAGTAACCTAATTATAAACCATTTGTTCAGGTACAGCATATCATTTTAACAATCTCCGTAAACCTCTCGCAAAGTTTTACCTCTTAGGTTATATTCAGATATTTTAGGTTATGATATTCCACCGAGTTACAATTAAACTCTCCGTACCTATTCAAATTTCAGTTTACTCACAATCACCTTTAAATTCAAACAAAGATGTTTAATCAAACGGGAGCTCTAGGCGGAGGTGGTACAACCCTAAATCCAATGAAAGATTTCGAAGTTGTTTCACCACCCGACGATTCAGTTTCAAGTTTAGCATTTAGCCCTGCCACAATTCCGCAAAATTTTTTGGTTGCTGGATCCTGGGACTGCAACGTACGATGCTGGGAAGTGGAACAGACTGGAAAAACAGTTCCCAAATCTATGCAAACTATGGGTGGACCTGTCCTTGACGTTTGTTGGAGTGATGTAAGTCATTTAATATCAATGCTATTCAACATTGCAGCCTTCATACGATTCTAAGATCGTTTTCAAATATCTAATTTTTCTAGGACGGCACTAAAGTATTCATGGCCTCTTGTGACAAAATGGCAAAGTGCTGGGACTTAGGATCCAATCAAAGTATTCAAGTAGCAGCTCACGATGCTCCGATTAAAACTTGCCATTGGATCAAAGGCTCAAATTATAGCTGCCTCATGACCGGTTCTTGGGATAAAACTCTCAAAGTATGTTGACTGCTTTATCATATTTAGTAAGACTTCAAATTCCAAAGAATAATTTAATCCGAATTCAATCTTGTAATTATTTTTTACAGTTTTGGGATACTCGAAGTCCTAAACCGCTGATGACCATCAATCTACCAGAGAGATGTTACTGCGCTGATGTCGTATGTATTAATATTATTCAGGCTTCCAAAAACTGACAATAATTATCAAAGTATATAAAAAAAACAATAAAACATAATTTTCTCATTTATTAATTTCTTTGTTTGCTCGTTTATGCGCAAAGAAATTGTCCTCTTGAGCTACTCTCAACGTATCCAAAAAGTTTCAGCTGCTTTACACCCGGTTTAAACTTGTTATCGATATTACGTTGTGATTGTAATTGAAAAAAATCTTTGATAAATTTAGGACTACCCAATGGCTGTGGTAGGTACTGCAGGACGAGGGCTGATTGTTTATCAGCTGGAAGGAACTCCTCATGAATATAAGCGGACTGAATCACCGCTAAAATACCAGCATCGTTGCCTAGCTATATTCAGAGATAAGAAAAAAGTACCCACAGGATTTGCGCTGGGCAGTGTCGAGGGCCGTGTTGCTATCCAATATGTAAATCCTGTAAATCCAAAAGATAATTTCACCTTTAAATGCCATAGATCCAATGGGGCTCCGAGCGGATATCAAGATATCTATGCGGTGGGTGGAAATAATGATAAATTATTAATTCTATTTTGTAGTATAATTCTCTAAATAAAATTGCGTTCTTTTTCTATATGTGTAACTGGCTTGTTATAGGTAAACGATATAGCATTCCATCCAGTTCACGGAACCCTAGCAACTGTAGGTAGCGATGGAACTTTCAGTTTCTGGGATAAAGATGCAAGGACTAAATTGAAGCCATCAGAACCGATGGAGCAGGCGATTACTCGTTGTTGTTTCAATCATAATGGTCAAATATTTGCTTATGCTGTTTCTTACGATTGGGCTAAGGTAAAAATAGAATAGTTCCAATTGTCTGGTGTACAGACATACTAAAGCATTTGGCCCATAATATAGCGTATTAATAATTATTTTCTTAATTTCGATTCCTATAATTTTACAGGGACATGAGTTCTACAATCCAATGAAGAAAAATCACATCTTTCTTAGACCTTGTTACGACGAGCTCAAACCAAGGAGCTCTACTTGATTGAGATAATTTAATGCTCAATTGCTAACTTAAACTTTCATTACATTCTTATCTTTTGGAAGTTCTATTATTCTATACGTTTATTGTAATAAATATATAAATAAGTTTTAAATTACATTTATAGAATGATTTTGTCAGTCATTTCAACTACATCCCCGATTATTGCAAATTGCGTTTAAACTTCATCAAAAATCTAATAATTTAAGGTTGCTTATAAATCACGGAACTACTTATTACCAATGTGCATGATTGATATGTTACTCATAATCTTCTGTGCGCATATATTAGCTCATAATAAATAGAAATTTTTCTACTACCATAGTTTATCGATCTCTGATCTTTTTTATTTTATAAATTATTATTGCTTCAACAATTTGTCTACACACATTGAGAAGGCTGCAGTTTTCAAATATTCAAATCTCAATGACAACAATAATGATCCACATAACTTATAGAATTCATAGGCAGTGAGTTCACCTTAAATCATAAAATAAATTTGATTCGTGTACCGAAATATTGCATGTCTAAATGCGTAAATAGTCGGAATATAAGAAGGTTATTCATATCAGAAAAGACAACTGGTACCAGATTTCGAATGATCAAAATCACTACTAAAATCAAGTATCCAACAAACGTTGATAACAATGAATTCTAATATAATTAAATGGCAAGAATTAAATTCTTAGTGATAAAGAAAACAGCAAAAGATATTTTCATTGATAACCTATCAAGTCGAAAAAATTTCTCTCTTTTAATATAAAATCAGAGTACCGAAAACCGTCGTAATTTTGACGATACACTACGACCATTCACTACGTGGAAAAACGGAGATTCACCGAATAAAGATTTACTTATAATCTAACAATACTTGGTTTGAATTGCAATTATAATGAGAAAAATAATTCATGAGATAGCTACGTGTTCTGTAAAACAATGACTACTTTAATATATATTATAAATAACTTCAACAAGCTAGTAACTCGCTTGACTCAAGTAGTTTATTGTTTTGACGCGCAGAGACATGGCGGATGCTATATTTATCACGCATTTTGTACTTTTGTTGACGTTTAAATTATGCCCAGGTATGAACAATAACTAATGCATGAAGAATTATTCCTCGCTACATTTATCACTAAAAACAATTCTCGCGATAGAGCATCAGGTGATTGGTGGAATGAAAATATCACTTTATCAGCCCGTAAACGATGTCCACATGACTTTAAATTGCTTCATTTATGTAGATTTACAAAAATCAGAAGTCATTTGATTACGGAAAGAAGTAATAATCTTCAGTTACCAATGCCAGCGATTATCACAATTTCAATAACAGACGATTATTCTTTCAGTAGAGACTCACCTCGTACAATTTTACGTTTACTGTGTTTTTAACATGTCAAATGATTTGACGTAAATTTTAATTTGCCAGGAGAAAGGCAGAATATCGGATTACAGGAGGAAGATGATTCCTTGGACAGCGAGGAACGACCCGGTGCTCCAAATCTATTAGACCGTCACTTCACAAGCATTTCTAATAATCAAAAACGTTACAAATGCTACACTTGTGAGTCTCCGAATTGCGATACTCCACGAACCTGCGATAATGCAGTTACCGTATGTTCAAATTCTCTTAAAATCATTACCACCCAACTAAATAGCACAATTTACTTTCCTATATCATGTTTCATAGACAAGTTTTGAACTGTTTATATTTAAACTAATGAAATCATTAATTAATGTAATTCATAATACCTCTAAATTCTCTGTTTTAATTTTAATGACGTATCACCTGTTCATATAACTTTTCATAACTAGTAAAAATATTTGAGCATTTATTCCACATTATCAAATACTTTTCATTATAATGCGTTTCAATTTCACATCAATAATACATCATCCCCGAAATACAATTTTTTTGGTGAACAGTGCTGGAAATCTAGAGTACAAGAAGCAGATGGAACGGAAAGGTTGAGCCGAGGATGTACTGCAGAGGTAGACCACATGCAACTTATATGTAATAAACCACAAGCACTTGGGAATGGTAGCACTAAAAAAAGGCAGACAAGCAGTTCGACTGGCAGTGGACAATACAGTGTTGCATGCTGTCAGAGCAATTTATGTAATGACGGAGCGTTCCCCGAGCTGCCCTCGTATTATCATCATGAGCAACCTAACGGTGAATAAAATTGGGATGAGTATTCTAGATTTTGAGTGAATTTTCTTCAAAAATTATACAAATTACATCGATCTATTTCATAAGTTCAGTACTAACGGTAGTTTGTATTTACAGGAGTGGAGGATTATGCGGTGAAATTTACTCTTGCAATATTGGGTCCGATGGTAGGACTTGGAGTAGTTGGTAGTGGCATACTTGCATGCATACTCATTCGTAGAACACGCAGAAAACGACCTTTGACACTCAGACGTAATAAACTTCTTGTCGAATCTGAACTGGAGCCTTCAACTCTTCATTTTTCTTCGTCATCTCCATCGACAACTTCTACCTATCATACACATGAACTAAGAGCAACTGCTGCTGGTGACAGCACCCTCAAAGTCAGTGTGTTTTTCACTTCTAAACGCCTTTTGAAACAGGAAATCTTATCCCAGTATGATAAGTGAAATTCAATTTTTTCTTTGAACAGGAGTATTTGGATGGACGAAGTCTGACTAGTGGTTCAGGATCGGGACTGCCATTGCTGGTACAACGTACGTTAGCAAAACAAGTCGCGTTAGTTGAATGCCTCGGAAGTGGAAGCGGAGGAGGGGGTGGTTTTGGCGGAGAAGTATGGCGGGGTGTTTGGCACGGAGAATGTGTAGCTGTGAAGATATATTTTTCAAGAGATGAAGCTGCTTGGGCACGTGAGACAGAGGTTTACTCTAGGCTTTTGCCGTCGCGTCACGACAATATTCTTGGATATGTTGGCAGTGATATGACAAGCAGAGGAAGTTGCACTCAACTATGGCTAGTTACACACTACCATCCACTCGGCTCTCTATACAATCATTTGAACCGTTCGCCCCATCCGTTAACACACCATCAAACTTTAAACATTTGCCTTAGTGTGGCTAATGGACTACTTTATCTACATACTGAAATTAATGGGACTAGAGGAAAGCCAGCAATGTCACATCGGGACTTGAAATCTAAAAATATACTCGTTAAGGCAAATGGTGCATGCGCAATATCAGACTTTGCTCTTGCTGTTACCCAAGAACGTATAACTACTGATCGAGTTGATCTTCGTCAAGGTACCAAGCGGTACATGAGTCCAGAAGTCCTCGACCAAACGTACGCGTAATATTGTGATTTGTATTGAAAAATGACTACAATATTCATTTACAATGACAAAATTTTGTTCAATTTGAAAAATTGATGCGATCAATGCTATTGCTAAATATAATTCTCTTCCAACTTTGATAAATTAATTCTAAATATGAATAAAACTGGATAATTAAATGACTCATTACAGGATCAACGTCGAATGCTTGGAGAGTTTCCGTCGTGCAGATATGTACAGTTTAGCGCTTGTCATGTGGGAAGTGTGTCGTAGATGCGTCAGTAATGGTGTGGCTTTGGATTATGCTGCACCATATTCGGAATGGCTTTCAAGTGGCAGCCAAGAACCATCTTTTGAAGAAATGCGGAAATTGGTTTCGCTGGATCAGCGAAGACCACCTCTTCCAAATCGATGGCATTCGGATCCTGTAAGTTTAATTTCCGGCAGTGCTTGCCAATGGAGAAAAGGAACAGGTTTCTTAATTTCAATTTATTTTTCAGACTCTTTCTGGCATGGGTAAATTGATTCGTGAGTGTTGGCATGGAAAACCTGCTGCACGTCTCCCAGTACTCAGAGTAAAGAAGACACTGGTAAAACTAGCATCAAATGACCCACGTGTTCATTTGGCACTCGACTGACTGGTAAATTTATTTACCTGTTTTCAGATACGTATTTATTATTACTATAATTCCATCAAATCATTGTATTCATTGCATACTTTTTCATCTAATATGAAGTTTTGTATCGCTATCTCTGAGAGTAGAGAAAATATCGTCTGTCGACATATCAGGACGATACTGTTAGTTTTCTAGTATCATCTCATTCAATCAATTTTATTTTTGACTTCATTACACCTTCACACATCACTTAAATACTGCGAAAAATTTATAAATGTAGCTATTAATGAATAGATTGATTAGTGTCCTCAGTTTTATTGATGTACTAACGTACAAAGCGTACCTAAAGTCAGATACACACCGCAGCAACATAACAAATGAATTTTCTAATATTCTCAATCATCCAAGTTCAAATTATCAAACCAGTCACAACTTTTTGTAAAATTACAAATACTGTGTGGATGGAACAAATTGTAATATAAGTAATTCAATGTTTTAGGCTTTCACAGCCTTTGTTACGTTTAGTATCTGAGTAACAATTCAAAATCTCTCAACTTCATTATGACATGACCTAGCGAGAAAAAATTGTAGTGAAAGCAAAAGTTTTCTCACGTTCCGCAAACAATATCTTGTCAATTATTTGCCATAAAATTGTGAACTTGAAATCAATAAACGCAAAATGTAATATGATTTGGCATACTTGTTATTTAATACTGCTACAATTATTTTCGCTCAGATATCTATTTCATCTTAATCTCAGGACTCTTTATTTTTTACTCTAATAGTACAGTAGAACCTTGATTATCCGAACCAATTGGGACTGGGCCTAGTTCGGATAATTAAAAATTCGGATAATCGAACAGTAATGTTAGGTGACACGATGTTCAGCACTGAGGAATATTAAAGAAATATGTAACATATATGTATGTTATAATATATATAAGTATGTATGTACCAGTAAGAATGAATATGCGAGCCCACTAATGCCCTGATAGGCGAATCAAGCTTGAACACGTTTGACCAAATGCTTTGTTTGCAACATTGTAATTGCGTACGGTCCTTCGACGTGCATATAACTTCCGAAATTTAGCACCATCGTTCAAATAGATACATACTCTGTAATAAAACACAAAAAACATACACATCACAAAAAAAAGACAGCAAGTTGAGGTTCGGTTAAACCGATCGTGGTTTGGATAACAGAGGTTCAGATAATCGAGGTTCTACTGTAATAGCACTTTGATCTCTACTATCGCACAAGAATTGAAGTCTGATTTACCCATACGAAAAAAAAACACTCACAGAAATGTGTTTATGAAAGTTATCTTTTCTTTGTACAGAGCGAGTAGAGTCATGATAAACCTACCAATTGGATACCCAGTTCGTTTGATGAGGCAATTATTAAATTTTATTAACATAAATCTTAGCTCAGACATACTGGTATCACCGTTTCTGACAGACTCATTTTCAGATGAAATACGATAATATGAGCAACAAAGGGCTACTAAATATGGTATTACTTAAAAGTCTAAACTGAATAATTTTGTATTATCTTAATTTTTCTCTTCTAATCCTTTCGACAATTTATTTATGTGAGGAACAGTGGCTTCTTTGGTCGGATTTTTTTTAACTGCCATTCTATACATGGGTAAATATATTCACCAAAGTTGTTCAATAACTGCTTGGTGAGGTTGCCACTGCTTGTAATTGGCTTAAGTGTATAGATATCAACACATTTTGTACAATAAGTGCTTTCTTTTATTGTATTGTACAAATTGACTGGATGTAATCAATGGACAGGTTGCCCCAAGCATCTTTAGCTGTATTTTTTATGTTACCTTGTGGTTGTTTTTAATTCTTATCGTCACGACAACACGTGTACATAATATCCTATTGTTGTGCGCATCACTTATTTAGTTTGCAATATTATTGGGAACGTCGATAATCTATTGATAATCGTTGTAAATAGTATCTTTGTATTAATATTAACTTTTATTATAATTACTATTATTATAAATACACTGTATGAAATTTAAATAAAATACAAGCATGTAATTGTGAAATGTATCAATCTATGAACCTACAAGCCAATCGTTGAGCATCAACCACTTTTATTTTGCTGCGAAAATTCGGATGCGGGTTTTGTTTCAAAATTTTTTATTGTGATTAATGTCAACCGCTTTTCTATGACAGACTGTAAACCAACTTCAATATCTTCAGAATAGGATTTTTCAAATTCCTCAGACTGCAAATTCTTCCATTAATAGGATAAATCGCATTTTTTGATAATTTTATTCACCTACTATTTAGAGAAAAATAAATTGAATGAATTGGATCTTTTAATGACTGCACTAAAATATGAGCACAATTCGGGGATTGCACTACATCACTAATTGAATTGGCAAAACTGAGCCAATTATTATAAATCATGAAATTATCTGTGTGGAATCTGAATCTTCTACCTCTGAGGGTAGAGTCAAAACCAGTTTTAAAAATTCTGAGCTCTTGCTACCCACGCACATTTTGAGGAAATTATTTAGTGTCTCTAAACTGCCTTTCTGACTATAAAATAATTCTGTAACTAAATATCTCCATATCATGGGTTCTGTTTCTATTCTGCCTTCCAACAGTAGCGGTAAAAGTTCGGCTATATGTGCCCAATCATGCCGCATTATGCATTTTCTCATTTCAATTGCTAAGAGAGTACGGGAGAATCCTGATGGAGTAACTTTTTTTCTTTTCCTAATGCGAATATTGTTCAGTTTACTGCTGCAACAATGAAGGGTAGTTCGCTCATCTATGTTGGAGGAGATCCTTTTGTACTTTTTAGCAGCTTGACTTGCTTGTCTGGATCGAAGTAGATCCAATGCTTTGTTCTGAAACGAATAATTAAAAAAGTTATTTTAAACGATGATATATTGTCAGGAACATGCATGAAATCAACAGCAGTCATTTATCACTCAACTTATACTAACCACGTTCTGAACTTTGGCTGAATAAATCCGTTCTGCCATTATTAGGTATTTCTATTCCTGAGGGATTCGTGTTTCTCACAGTCAGCTATAAAACATTGAAAAAAATAAAAATATCAAATATTCATAAACCGAAATATATATAAAGCAGGAAATCATAGCGGATAGATTGACCATATAAAGTACAAAATTGACATTTGGTATATATTTCCCAGTACCCAAAACAAAATAATTTTATATATATATAATGGGAATCATATCCACAACAAAAGTTAGTGGTTTTATAAATATTCTTCAGATGTGACTATGTTGAATGTAAACGGATATCGACGGTTACTTATCATGGAAAAATATTATTCATTTCTGGTAGGACAATAAGTCTTTATGTATATTTAAATTTCGAAATTAATGTTATTATTTGACCAATGATAAATATTAACAGTGATTTTGGAAACGTAACAGTTGAATTTACTCTTGGCTAGAGGATTACTCTCCACAAGATTTTAACTATTACCCATTAGGAATTAATTCGGTATGTATGATAGCTAGGACTAAACTCAAAGATAGAAGACTCCCTAACGATGTGTCTCAGGTTTAAGCCATACTGATAGATTGAACGGGAATCTTAGATCAGAAGACACGAGTTATAGAGTCCAAAAGATTGATTACAAAATGGAATAAAACATGATCATAGTAGTGGTACGATACAGATATTCAGATGATAGAATAGAATTGTGCGAATCCAGATATATATATATATATAACAATCTACGCATTATTTTTTATTTCTGCTACTTTTATTACTTCTTTCAGCACGCTTATCTATTTATCAAGATAGGAAGTGGCTAGATTATACATATAATTGCGTAGTGCTAGAACAAAGCGGTAAAGATGCAAAGTCGGAAACAAACCTACAATTATCCGACAGTGCCGTAGCCGTAAACCACGAATTAGTAATAACTTCGTGCCGTAAGCCTGTAGAAAGCCATGTGGCTTGCAGATGGGACATTGCAAGAGCCCGGTTTACAATCGCCGCTACTTCCGTTGGATCCCACCAATGATATTGATTCAAATCCATTATTGTCTTATAAGTGATGTAAATGGAGAACAGAAAAAGAACATTCGATGTCGCAACATTTAACCCTTGCCACAAGAACTTATGGAGATGAATATTAGGTTCCACCTCTGAAAAAGTATGATGATTATCTACCGCGGAAGTAGAAAGATAATCATGCGGATAAGGCACGACATAAATGATGTCGAATGCTTTATTGTTATCGATGGTTGGGTCAAATTTGAACTCTGATCGACTACCCGTGACAATTGAAAACGCGATGGCTGATAAACTAAATATTTCACGTAGATCGATGTCGTCGATAGAATTATTAATATTTATACTACGAAAACGATTCGTATTGTACATATTTGAATATCCCTCGAGACGCGATTCTGTCTTTTCGGTAGCGCGTTACACGGTTCATTTCTCTCTCTCATGCCATGGGTTGAATTAAATTGCGAAATTGTATAAACTTGCAAGGATTTATGGCGTTCAACGCATGGAGCGATTATGGGCTAGCTGTGAATGTATGTATCATGTATGTACGGATATATTGTATATTATCTGTATATTTGAACACCTGGCAATGCCATGTTGAATTTGAGCCGTGAACTAATCGCTACCAGGGTAAACGAGCAGGATAGCGATGAGGGGAACAAAAATGTTACCACACAAATTCACTCCATTTCGACCTGCCAAATGTAATCGCTTTTTGCGTTGAACTTGACTAATTTTCCTTGAGTCCATGGTGCGATTCTAATGTATGTAAACAGTTGATAAATAACAGAAATTTCCATCAGACAGCGCTGATCATCAGGATAGATGTGCGTTCACTGCGGTTCTCGCTCGTGGTAATGACCATATAAATTCACCAGAGAGAAAACCCAACAATAGCACCCATGGTGGCAACTGAACGTATACATAATTTAGATACAGTATCTTAGGTATTATACCCATATGTATGGATTCTAACATTGCTGTTGCGTTACAGTTGACGCTAATTCACCTGTCTAAACAAGACTACTTCGATACCAAGATAGTATACGCCGTGCGACAGGCTTCTACGAGTACATAATTATTGTTTTTTTTTATGAAAAATATGTACATATACTTGTGAACTAGGCTGGGACGAAAGAGGGGGCTTATGCTATATATATATTATATATATTATATAATACTCGACTTGAATTGTTGTCTTTGTCGGTACTACAGCCGTATGCGAAGGATCCCGTACTAAAACCAAAACAATTGTGTGCAATATTGTTTTTTTGAAAGTTGTAATATTTTCAAATTACGGCAAATTCAGTTTTTTTTATTCAATGTCGCATTGCAATGTTACAAAATATTATTTCAGATAAATTATAATAAAATAGTTTTTCTTCGAAATTTGAGATCTTTAATTACATCACTGATCTGTATACTAATAGAGATCAGTAAATTACATACCTAGAGATCAGTGAATACAGAGGTCGCATGGCATGAGAACGAAATTACTAAAAAAAATATTTGGAACTCGTTCTAAAATGATGGCATACCTCGTCTGAGGTTAAAACCTGTTTGGCCGTTGTTTTTATTGGGGATCATGTGATGCCTATTGAACTATGTATTTCTCGATTGATTTTAAGAAAAAAATGGATGATTTTGTGATAACAACTTGATGCCATGGAACAAGTTTTCTCGTTATAATCGCTAACGTTCATCAATTGTAATAAAAATGTGGTCTATCAGAAGTATCAATATTATTATATGTGTTTGTTGCATTGCCTTTATTGGTGCCGAAGAAATTTGTGAACAACGATATGTACGTATTACCAATGATATATTTACTTAATATTAAATTGAAGTTTTCGTGTAAAGTCTCCTTACGCGAATAAAATTAATTAAACAGTCGTCTGTAGTTTTGATATATTTTGTTTCCATACGGGAGTCGTTCTAAGTACTATCTAGCTATCTAACTATCCAGGATTCACCCCAGAAATAATTTAAAACATTTTCCCCCCTGCTTCTTTTAAGTTATGTATCATACGTTCAGTGATATAATTCGTTATCTTACAGTATTATGTATATAAAAACAAAAAACGTAATTGCCTTTGGGTAGAAATCCTTACTAAATTCGTTTCTACTGTCACTGAATCGGAATTATCTGTTTCCCAGTTCTTAAGAACTTGAATTTAAATTCGAATTTAACATAAGATACCTCTGTAAGCAACTCCCCCCCCCCCCCCCCCCCCCCCCCCCCCCAGATAAGCCATGCATTGTGTGAGTAATTTTAGTTCAATTAGTAATTACTATTATGATGCCATAATGTACATGGTAATACATATACATATGTAGATACAATGACAAACAATTAAATCTATATACGGTGCGAACCAAGGTGATTTAAAGAAACATACGAAATTAAAGAGTTTGATTAGGAACATGTTAGGCTGTATCTGAAATCTTGGATGACTAAATTAGCACTGGTGGCCTCCGTGGAACAGCGAGACACTAATGCGACTTTTAAGTAAAGCATGATGCTTTAAATCAAACTTACAAATTCCCTATGGGCTCAAAGAGGAAATATACTTGATATGTGCATACTGCAATAACTTTGATGATCTTTTGCAATGCCAACATATTTTTGTCTCCAAATTTGCACAAATATTCATAGATACTTGAAATATATTTTCCAGGAAGTTCCCAAGTGGGAATCCTTTGACTCTGAGCCACCTGGTGATCTCAGATTAGGTCTAGTCAAAGAGCATGCAGCAGGTAGGATTGAATGTCTGTATTTGTGAATTTGGATGCAAAACACCAACAAATGATATTGTTGTTGGCATATCTTTTTTCAATAACTAATTATCATTCAAATTTTTTAATTCACTATCTAATCATACAGAAAATATATTTGCGTATATTTAATTTTAGCATTGGAGGCGCAGATAGAAAGCAGACGAGAAAACTGTACTTTTACCCTACTTGCCAACCCGTTTATAAAAGATGAAAATAGCTGTCCCCCTGCTGCGAGCAGTTATCATAATCTTCGAAGGTTTCACAAGGCTTATCAAGTAGTTGAGGTAATTTATTTCTAATCACTTGACACTATAAGATCGAAAGTTTCACTATTCGTGAAGTAGTTTGTGAAGTAGTTGTAGTAAGTTTCACTATTAAACCACAACAATAGTTAGAAACAAAATATACATTTGCAAGAGGACAAAATGTTGCATACAAGAATCAATGATTATTGTATACATCAATAATCTCTCCTAGTTTTGCTAACATTGTATTTTATAAATTGATCTGTTTTTATTTAACCTAATTTAACAGGGTGGTAATGAAAGTGAATCGATATTCTTTGGTAATGTATTTACTGGCTGTTACTATGCTGAGATGACAAACGCAGAAGGCAAGAAATGGCTATGGGATCCTGTCTTTTACAATACAAGCTATCATTACTATGACACGATGTTGAAATGTAAAAAATTCGATGTCAAACCCGAGAACCACGAGCAGTAAGCCTTACTCCATCCACAGCATGTGTGATATCAACTAAAATTGTACAATGAAAATGTGTTCATCAACATTAAAACTTTTCGATAAATTCATTCTTTATGTTTGGCCATGTAAATGGTTAAATAATAAAATGGATTAAAGAATGACATGTTAAACCTTGTTCATAGGTCTAGGCAGCTGCGATATCATATTCAAATACCATTAACTTGTTTGCAAGTACGATGCCGGCTGTATGAACTCGACGAAGAAACTAACAACACTAAACATGATTTAGATACTGGGAAAATACCAGCCACACAGGATTGCTGGATAACAAACGTATTGTACCTTTAGTGCTATGCTTATTGTGCTTATGAATATTCGAATGACACAATGATATCAATTAGTCAATCTTTTCTGAACAGTGCCTTTACTGCTTTTTGTTCATACCAGACGGAACAATTAATTCACTTATGCACACATCGCATGACTAATGAAAATAGGGCACAAACGCCATGTTTACGCCCTTTTGCAATTCCTGAAGGCAAAAGGGCGTATACTTTTTGTTTTTCATCATTTGCCGTTAAATTTTCAGCTCGAAAAAAAAAACAGTGGCTTTTTTCGTTTCGATCGTTTTCCTGTCGAATGGCGTGAAAAATTTTTTTTACATGCCCTTTTGCTATTTAAACGCCCTTTTTGTTTTAGTCATGCGACATAATAGAAGAAAACGTCTCAAAGTAAAGTTTTAATATTTCTAGACTGGCATCGGAAATATGCCATTGGTGGTATGTATAAGGCCAGATACACGCCCTCGACTTTGTGCTGTAAGTCTAACATTTTACTGAGTAGATGAAAATTCTATAATGTAGATTGTAGTACGTGCTTCTTTTCTGCAATCGTATTATGAAAATGTATCAAATGTGATTCTTTTCAGGAGTCTGCTGAGAAGAACGGTGAAGGATGGGAAACTTTAATTACATGGACGAATTTAAAAAAAGGTGGCGCCTCTTATTTCACTTTGTTAGAACAATATAATCATACTTGCTACATGAATTATAGCGACCTGATGACATGGGTACCTGTTATCAAGATTGGCGCACTTGTTCACGGTAAGTTCAACGTACTTCGCCTACCATCGAGATAATTGATATAAATTCAAAATTTTACTATCGACATAATTAATGAAATTTATTATTTGATTCGCAGGTCGTCGAATCGAGACTAATGAACCAAATGAACGTGTGGATTCTGACTTTTTCCACAGCCGAAGCTTCACAATTATTCTTTACATCTTATTGGGTGCCTCGATGACAGCGATATTGGTCTATTGGATCTCGAAATATGGTAGAATATTTATTGAAAGAAAACATGCTGCAAATAATTTGTTTGTACTACCGCAGGAAGTAGCACAATTATCTGATGAAAAAGAACATAATCATATTTTACTAATCTATGCGAGGGATTCGCCTCCATTCATGAGATCTATGGACTCGCTTAGAGTACATTTACAGCAGATCAGCCACTTTCCAGTAAGTTATTACATTTAGGTACAGCTTGATTGACAATCCACATCACAATACTGTATTTTATACATACCAGTTTTATCGTTTTATTCTAGGTACGTGACGTGTATTCAATAAATGAATGGAACATGATTTCAAAACTTGGTGCAATGGGATGGGTTGAAGACCTGTTCAGAGGTGGTTGTAAAGTAGTTTGGGTTGATACACCGCGATTTCGTTCTGTTTTGAAAGAAATTAAATCTGACGCAGATTATGAGAAGCAATACATTTGGGATGACTTTCGTGATGAGGCCATACCATATGCCGTTACTTTGGCAATAAACTTATTTCAAAATGCTACTACTCAATATCGCCGCCACTTTGTTGTTCGGTTAGTATTTGTAACAAGTAATATTAATCACAATGATATTCAAATCGCTATCGATATCATTCATTACAAATACACATTCAATAATCTTTAATAATCCTGTCTAAAGGCTGCAAGGATTTGAAGTCGAGGATGGAAATGGTGATCCACTCCAAGTGATTTCACCACACACGCGTTACTCTATACCGGAACATCTTTCTCTTCTGTGTGAACATTTGTAAGTTCAATGTATTTTTATTCATTTTTATTACGATAGACTATTCTAACAGCTATTGTTATAATACTATTGTAAGAATGGAAATGGCAACCCAAAATTTAATCAAATTTACATTGAGGATATGCAATCTCTATGACATATAATATTTTACATATTTGATTATCACGTTTTTACTATTATAATTGATTAGTTTCTGCGTAGGCCTCAAAATCAAGACTTTATTTTTCATCCTAATAAAACCATTTCTGTTTCCCCAATGTGTTTCTTTCGTTGAACAATAAAATAACCATATTTTTCACTGTTACTACAGGGCCAGATAAGGCGCTTGCAAACTTCGAGTGGTCTGAATATGCTTCAGTCAAGCTTCATGAAATCTTACTACTGACTTATCATTGCCTGATCTTCAGAGCCTAGAATTCTCAACAATTTAGGCAATATCTGTATTTGGTAACCGTTTTGAAAGACATTTGAATTGCTCAAGATATTTTGTTTTTTCTTATTGAAAAAGACGAAGGTTTCACAGTACGGATATAGTTGACGAAGTCAAATATGTATTTAACTTGCCCAAAAGACGTAACAATGGAATAGTGCTGTCACCCACTGTTTAGTATCTTCAGAACTTTTGTTTTGATACGGTGCCAACTCATCTGTGATTTACCTTTCAACATTCTTCATTGTCTGTTATTTACGCATATGCCTGTGCTACATTTTTCCATTTTTTATTTTTTTGTTTATTCCTAGATCTTTGTAATTTTTGTTTCATTTTGTTACTTTCATTTTTGATTGCGTATTTTCATATTCTAATTTACTCTAAACATAGTAAACATTGTTATAATATGCATATAATAATTTACGCAAAATTACATAAGCTTAACTGTATTAAGAATTCATAATAAGAATTTATTGAAGAGTATTGTCGCTGATTAAGTTGTACAAAAACGCAATCTTTACCTAACAAGAAGTTAATTGAATATGTGTATGTTTTATTTTATCTACCTATTGCAAATAAAAGATTGTTTTATACAGTTGGAATCCCACTTATTTCCAGACATAGATAGAATTAACTCTGCTACATCGAAGAATTGTAAAGATCCAAAACTGGAATCAAAACGTGCAAATGAGTCATTTTTATCATAATGCAACCGGAAATACGCACTACATCATACATATACCTATGTATAAGCTTTCGTTCAAGTGTTATAAAATCGAGTTGGCAACACGTCGGCTCACAGTTTTGAAAGAATAGACAGAAACAATTTAATATACAATTAATAAAAATTCGACGGTCATTAGCAGTCGGTATAGTTTATTTTCACTGAGAGATCAGTGTTTATTTTGTACAAAGTAGCTCCGAAATGGCGTTGTGATAAATTTGGCTGTAAACAAACGATCCCCTTCTTCCTGTGGTAGTAAGTATCACTAATCTTTGGGGACATGACGCGAAGTTCTGTATACTAAGTTATCTATGGACGCACCGGCCAATGACCATCTCATCGCTGTTCTCTGCCGCGTAGTTTTTACCCGCGCAAACATCGTGCGGCAAAAAAAGAATCGTGTTAATCACGATTGTTTTGCTGATTCAACGTGTAATTTGGTAGGATAATGTGATATTTCATTAACTAAAATCCCCGTGACTATACACCCGAGCTAACATATTTAGATACACCATAAACTTGAGCGTAAATTTGATACGTTTTAGCAAATGTCTGTAAACATCCATTAAGAATTAAGTACTATTTACCCTGTCAGGAGTGCTATTTTATTGAAAGGCTGCAATACCGATAATCACTTCACGTCGGTCTTAAATTGTCTCTTTATATTTATACTTTACTAGATCAATCGTTGACTCAAATCCCGATTTATATTCCAGTTTGACACCAATTTGCTCTCAATAATTAATCTTGTATGTACCACATGTATCCGCATGTCCTATACTCATGTGTTTAGATGTGTGCGTAGTACGTGTAAATGCATGTATATATATAGATATACTGTACTAAGAAAGTGTATAAACTCTGTCTTTCTCATTTTAATTACAGTTCAAATACCACGATCATTTTCGTGCGCAATTATCTGCTTGGTATTTCATGCTTTCCTTTATATTACAGTATGAATTGACGGAAAATGGTGGATTCTGACAAAAGTGATAATGGTGATAGTAACACAACAGCGAAAAGGTCGCACGAAGATCATTCCGAGGATGAGAAATCTGAAAATCCAACCAAAAGACCGCGCAGCAAATCACCTCAGCCTCCAGAAACCATCGATAGTATCAAAGATACAATTGTGCAGGTCACAAACGGTAGTACTTTGCCTGCGGAAGAAAAAAAAGGTACCAGCAAAGTTGAAGACGAACATAAAAATGGTGAAGCTATGGATACAGACGAAGATACGGAGATAACTATCAAAGATGAATTAGTCGAAGTTACTAAAACTCAGGTAATTATCTGCAGCTATAATTTTTTATAATAAAACAGATAATTTCACACTTCAAGAACAATAATGAAAGCAGGATGACTTGTTAATTAATCTAGATTTCCATGTACCTCAAACTTAGAAATTAGTAGATTTTCGTCTCAGCGCTGCTAAAAACGCGAAATCAACATATCAACAGTATTTCTTTTAGTTGCTCCAATTTATAAACATCCTTAACATTCCCTATTCAATATCATTGTCTGTTTTTGTTCAGACGGTTGAAAAAAGTGAAGACGATGATGAGAAGGAGGAGGATGAAAGCGCAGCAACAATTAAGGAAGAAGATGAGCCTTCAGAGGACAAGAGTAAAGATTCAGAAGTGGTAGATGGATTGGAACTTTCAGTTGAATGTGCAAGTGATAAAGATGCGTCAAGTTCAGAAAGTGATAAAGAAAAGGATTCTCAACCGAGGCCTAAAACAATAATCGTTAAAGCAAAACCAAATGATTCGGAGTTAGAAGTTGGCTCATCGGAGGCTGAGAAATCAGATATTGATGAAAAAGTTGTGGATAATGATGCGAAGACTACGAAACGGATAGGCAAAAGAAAACCAGTTGCCGAAGCAAGCAGCTCTCGATCTGAAGGAAGTTTAGAGAGCAGTTCAGACGACGAAGATTACAGTCCGCGTACAAAAAAAAAATTAAAGAAGCCAGCTACTCCCAAAAAGGCAACTCCTCAAAAGACAAACGCAAAGAAAGAAAGAGAAAGAACAAAAAAACCTGTCACAGAATCTGAAGACGAGAAATCTGAAAGCGAAGATGAAGAGATGAATCTAGCTGATAGAGCCAAGAAAATATCTGTTAAAAGTCCCAGCAAAACAGTGGAGAAAGATAAGAGTGATTCAGAAAGCAAGGATGAAGCTGATAGCACGAGCGATAGTGATGATAAAAATCATAAAAATGGAAAACGGAAGAGTATGAACGAGGTGAGCAATTTTTACTGTATTTATTAGATCAATAATTAACACCTGATAAACGTCATGCTGTTGTCACGAACAATTTGTTTCTATTTATTTGATTTGTGGATAATTATAGAAGGCAATGGACAATAAGCAGATAAAAATGATGAAGAGATATGTAACAACAGCTGGAATACGTGTGAAATATGAAGATGTATGGTCAGGTTGCAAATCAATCAAAGAGCGGGTTGTTCGTTTGAGAAAATTGTTAGAAGAAAATGGAATAGTAGGAAGACCGACCCTTGAAAAGTGTAAAAAATTAAAAGTAAAGAATGCAGCAAAGAGAGAAGTTGCCGAATTAGATACGAGCAATATTATATCTGAAGGTGTGTAGCTAAGCATTATTTTTTTCTTTATAATTATCAGTTATTGCACTGAATTGCACAACTTTTCAGCATTATTTAATTGATTGGCACACTAAAAAGTATCATCTCTGAATCTAAATAAAGTTCGTCAAAATGCTAAACTCTCATATAATCTTTAATTTTCAGGCCGTGTTACTCGAGCTAGAAGATCAGAGGCAAAGAAAGCAGGCGTGACCCGAGAAACTCGGAATCTTTTCAAGCGTATTCAACCCGTCTGTGACAGTGATACAGAATAGAGTATTTTAAAAATTGTTATTTTTTTTTTTTTTTTCAGCGATAAAAAAATGTATTTGGTTGGCTGCTTTCATTTTGTTATCATTTGCATTTACATTAGGATTCAGAATAGTCTTTTATATCGATAACGTGAGGCTAAAATTTTAATAAATGGCATATTTTTTGACTGTTTTAATATCAGGATTAATTCTGTACTAATCTGAGGTCTATTGTAAATGCCTATAAATTACTTACAGCCTTATTATGTTGAGTTTAATGTCAAAATTGACCTGAATAGAAATATATGCAATTTCAAATATTCTGTATTTACGGATCACTTTTAACTATCATTTTAAAGGTAGTTAATAAGATAATGTTAAGAAAATTATGAAATTATATTTGTATCAAACTATTAATAATTATAACAATATGTGTCGGCGTAAAGTATCTTTATCTTCACTTTACCAGTTATCAAAAAATAAAATTGTTTTAAACTAATTCTAAGCTTGGCACTTGCGTTTCATTTTCATCGTTTAATCACTATTGCTCTGTTTTAACTCACTCCAACACTATGAAAATATCAATGAAATCTTTTATTAAATATTATAACAATTGTCACTTAATCGTCAAATTCTTTATATTCGCTTAGCTATCAGTACAAATATCAATTATAATTGCATATCGTAGTCACGAAAACAGTATTTTTTGGCACGAACTAGTACGCATTTTATGTCTTTGTATGAAGACATGGAGTACAAATATAAAAGTACGGAGACTAATGCATTTTTATCGTGAAAATTCATTTAGTAACTCAAAATACCACCCTTTCAAATCGAAGTCTTAATTTCTAATATTTCTAATTGAGATGTAAAGATTTCGAATATGATTATGGAATAATAACATCAGGCATGGTGAAAATAATAAAAATACCTATATAAGCATTAATTAGCATTAATATAGCAATTGGAAGTTGTTGAAATGTCGTAAAAGCACAAAGTTTATGCTACAGCAAGAAATAATATTATTCCTCAAGAATTCGAATCAATAATCGTAGTAGTAATTGTATAATAATTTGGTCTTATTTTAGAGTTTGTTATTCAAGAATTCCGTGATGCACTCCTTACTACAAAAAGGTCTGTCTTCTTTAATAGCCATTTTGCCGCTCAATAAACTCTTCTTGCAAGTAAAACAGCAGAAACATTCATTGTTTGCGTGAAAGTCTAAATTTTTTACTGCCACTCCTTGTTGATCTGCCGCAATCAATTTGTTGCATGTCTTACATGTCTTAGCATAAGTCTTTTGATAACAAGGTAGACAAAGAGGACGGTCGTTTTCAGAAATATACTGCTGTCCAGCTAATGGTATATCGCAATCCCAACAGCAAAAATGCTTTATATGATAGTTATGACCCTCTGCGACTGTGTACTCACGCACGAATATTAACTGTAAAAACAAAAAATAAGTATGCATGTTAAAATAATATTATGGCCTTAAATATAAAAGATCAATAAGTAACAAGTAGACATTAAAATCGAACTGGTCAAAAGAATATAACTAGTTCTGAAAAAAAGTCAGATTTTCAGAATTTCATCTGTTGATCTGACAAAGCATGTGATTCAGAATGGACAATCATCATATACCTAACGTTTTGGATTAAATAGTTGAAATTATTTACCTCATCACATGCGAAACATCTTGGAATGTTTAATAGAGTAGCAAGATCTCGTCCACAGTAAAGTTTTCCCTTGTGATAAAAGTAGACTAGATCTACAAGAAGTTCATTGCATGTAGAGCAAATGAAGCAACCAGGATGCCAGATAGCATCCTTTGCTCTCTCAGCAGTTACCACTACATCTCCCGAATGAATCTCTTCTTTACATTGGGTACATTTGTGTAATTGAATTGGTTCGACAGATAGTTCTTCTAAGGCGCCCCTTAATTGATCAACGCTAGCAGGATTTTGCCTCAACCCTGGGGAATCAATAATACCTTCGGGAAATGATGGATTTCCTAAAGACTGCGAATGAATTAAACGTGAATTGATCGGTTGATGGCTCAATTCTGCACGTAGTTGTTCAGTCTGTGGCAAGTGAAGAGGATTGGATGTTGGCAATTGATTTCTTAAATTCCATTCATTGTTAGGGTTTGCGACATTATTGTCTGAGTAATTTTGCGGCATTGGAGAAATAACACCTGCTGGATCTCCCAAGGTCGGATAATGACCCATTTTTGGACCCTCTGGCATATTTCTATCTTCCAAATTGCGCAAAGCCTGATCCAAGTCTTCTAGATCTAATAGTAGACGATTATGAGCGTCTAAAGATTGTTGCTGTGGGCCAGGAATGGCTGAGGACGCGTTAATGGATGAAGGTATATTATCCAAGTATTGATGTTGCGTAGGCTGATTCTGGAACTGGTTCACTTCATTGGATCTATCACCTTCAAATTTCACTGGCAAGGTAGAATCTTGTTGCATCGGAATAGTCCCATGTCGACTTTGTTGTGGCACAGTTGAGTATTCCCCGCTATTCAGTAATGGATTTGCCTTCTGCAATCCTACTGGTTGAGCAGAACCATCATTGCGAGATACAATTGAACCAGGATGTTTACCGTGGCCAGATGGCTCCAAAGCATACGCATATTCTGCTTCAATTGTATCCAATTTTTGATTATCTGCTAAAACTCCCGATGGATTTCGCATCGCAGCAATTATGGCTATTCTATTGGCCTCTTTATCCAGCATTGAATCTTGAGCCTGTGAATTTTTATGCTTATTACCAATGTCTTGCCCAAATTGTGGATCAACTGTTTCTATGCGTTGAGATTTTATCATCTGTTGAGAAAGTGAGTCATCTTTACTATATTTTGCTCTAAGTTGTTGTTGAATAAATTTCAATTTATTTCTATCCAGAGTGCTACCAATGATTTCATTAGCACGTACAGCGCTGGGAGGTAGTAATGCATCAGACAACATCTGTTCAGCTAATTGTGCATTTGCTAAATGAATATCATCTGAATGTGAAATATATTGTGGTACTCGATGACTATCCCAAAGTTCGTTGGCATTGAATGCATTATTTCCTATTCCCCTTGAATCTTCCTTCCCCAACTGATTACCTTTGTCTCCTAAGTATCTGTTTTTCCCAGCATAATCGGGATTCAATACTCTCGAATTCTCATTTTGTACATTACTCTCCAAAGCATGGGATAACGGTAGACTGGCGCCATGATATTGCCCTGATTGGACTGGTGAGCCATGGCTAACATTTTGTAAAGCTTGAATATTTTCGAAATTAGCATTATGCTGATTTGGTATATGAGAATTCTTGTCCAACGTAACATTACTGTCAATATTAGAATCGACGAGAGGCGTAATACTTTTCGGAGCAGCGTTGGGTTGAAATTGTTCCCCAATCTGTGAATATTCCGTGTGATAATTTACTTTACCAAAATCAGGTATATATTGAGTGTTTTCTGGATTTCGTAAAAAGGATGCAATATTTTGTTGTGTGTCTGTAAGACGAGCAGTATTGGCAAATTGCTGAGCAGGGTGTCTACTACTATTCACTGATTCTGAATTAACAATTTGGCCACCAACAGAGACGTTATCTAACGCCGGGTGATATTGTCCTAAAGTAACCCCTGTGCTGCTAGCATTTTCCGCAATTTGTGCTTGTATGGCTTCCATATTGGCTGCCAGCCAAGTCTGTTGTTTTTGTGATCCCTGGATAGAAGACGAGCCAGGAACTTTTGGAATGAAACTACTCGGAGTACGAAGATTAGCAGTTTCACCACTCGGCGTATATGCCTGGGGTTTACGCTGTGGACTCATTGGCTGCATGTCTGCTGCATTTGCCGGTGTCATTAAAGACCTGCTGAACGGTCGTGCTCCCATGACCTATAAAAACATAAGTGAAACGAGTAGAATCGATCAAAATATGAAGTTGTAACAAATACGGATAGTCAGAAGTATTTAATTATAAAATTGGAGGAAACATTATAGTCATAAAGTACCTTAGACACTCTGCCCTGGCCCACATATTTTTTCAAGTTTTCTAAGTATTTTTCAAACTGTTTTTGTTCCTCTTCGCTAAGTTTATCGCAGGCCTTGTGATCCATATCGTGAAGTGGTAATTGTTTCTGAAGCTGCTGTTTTCGTAAAGCTGCCCCAACTGATCCTTGAATTGGCAATTTGTTTTCTGGCAATGCTTTCATGTAGTCCGCAGCTACTTCTGTTGATACGTCCGGAGGTATCCAGTCAAATGCATTTTCCTTCTCTGACTGTTTCCTGATGGCCACTGGTAGAACTAGGGTTGAAGAATTAAAATTCAGTAAATATATTTCATGAATCAATAATCATATTAAAGAAAGTACATTATCACAATAACTTTATTGATTAACAAGAATCATATTGGCTTAATTTGATAGAAGATAGAATATTTCAATCAAATATGTCCTAGAAAAATAAATTTTACTCACAAGTAGCTTTCCTCCTTGGTTTCCCAGAGGGTCCAAGTAGTAAATCAAATTGTGGGAATTCATCATCAACAACGTCATGTTCATCTCGACCACATTTACAATTTTTACAAATCTTACGCCAAAAGTGTAAATCCAAACCAGGACAAGCCTCTTTACAGCTCAAACATGGCGATCCTGCACCAGCTTCGTGTGCTAAACGTGGCTGATAAATCAGATAAATTATATTAACTGATTACCTAAATAATAATACAGGAAAAGATCGCTACTCCGTGTTAAAATATGAAATATAACTCTGATATCATATCATTGAAAGCGTGCCTTGAGTTTCCTTAACATTTTCATATAGCGATTTTTAGCAAAGGTAATACTATATAGTTAAATATATTATTAAAGTTAATGAAAAAATAAGAACAATCTACAATTTGACGAGCAAATAAAATCCATAAGGATTGTTACAGATCAGAGAAGTTAAGTCACACCCAATAATTAACGAAGAAATAACAATAAACTAAGCGGTATAGTAGAATTAAAAATGACTTGTTTGTTTAATAGATAACAAATGTATTACTATTAATCATACTTACTTTTCTCTTCCTGTTTTCCAACTCGATCATCCATTCTGGTCGATTATCCTCAGCTTCGGTCATGTTTTTTTACTTTAAAACAATGATCACGCCTTGAAGTGATTTCTTATCACTAAACTCAGAGCTTATCTACCCAAGCCGATGACAGAGTTAAAAACATAAAAGAATGTCATTCTATTAGCATTCCAACTCTCAGAAGCATCAACTCAGCTGTGCTAGCTTTGCCCTGTGTGACTCATCGGCATTTACCACTTACTCACCCATTCTGTAACTCATAAAATGGTCTGCCTCTGTGTTAGTGATCGTTTTCTGGTGGGGATTTAACTCTTGATGGTGGGGAGAGACTACCCCATTCAAGGGCCCTATGGACCCATGCCTCATGCACGTGACTGTTAGGTACCCTACAATTGATGAGCACAAAGTAGCACATTGTTTTCTTGAGCTAGTAAATCAAGTTTGGTAAATACAAAAGCTTGTTTTGCCAATATTAATCCAGCGAATCGTCAACTACTTTCTTTTGCTTACTTTCAATATATTGTAAACATGTGTCTATATTTAGAATAAAACTAATCCATGTATACTGTATAGCAGGTTTAAATTTTAATGCTCAAATTTTCGCACACTTTATTTACAGTACTTTAGACAGTATAGTTATTGTGAGTCTGGTTATGAACAATGGATAAATTTTAATTATTCACTTGATATTAGTCTAGAACAAAAGTTGTCTACAGCAGAATTTTTTAGATATTATTAATTCATTCCAAACGCTGTGTCAAATTCTTCTTGCGATATCTGAAAAGAGAGAATTTTTCTTTATTTAGATTATTTCATGCTATAACGCATCTACATGTTTCCTTATTAAGATAATGTAGGTAAATTGATATTAATGGAAAAACAGAAGCCAGATAATAGTGTTATAGATAAAAATTGAACTACCTTCTTCCGTTTTAGTTTTTTCATTAATGCTATGTCTTTAGCCAATTCTTCTATATCTTCTTGGCATAATTTTTTACGTTTTTTCTTAATTGGTCCAGTAAGTGCTTTTTTTTCTTTTCGCTTATCGCGTCTGTCTTTTTTATCTAATTTTTTTTTCTTTGCTTCAGACCAAGGCTCGGTTTGTTTAGCAGTGCGTTTATTTTTTCCTGGCCAAACTCCCGTCTTACGAAATTCTTTCAACTTTTCTAATCTTTTGGTTTCCCGTTGTTTTTCCTTGTAAGCAATCGAATTCAGGTCTATCTCAGGGTCTTTGAATGATGATGTATCTTGTTTTTTAATTTCCGGCATTCGTGGCATTTTTAACAAACCAAAACCCATTGCAACTTTTCCCAAATCAAGATCTTTCAATCTCAGTATAAGACTGCATTCGTGTTTCTGATAAGCTTGGATATATGATACAAATGCTCTGTTCGCTTTGTCAAATATTAGTCTATCAGTAAGTTGTACAGTTCTCATAGCTTTTAAGCATTTCTCCACGTTTTTAGGTGACTTTAATTCAATTTTATCCAATTCAACCTTTTGATTTATCTTGATAAAATCTATGTACGCATCTTCTGACTCTAACAAAAATAATAACGCATTACCCTCATTACCAATTCTGGCAGTGCGACCGCATCTATAACATTTAATAAAATAACATTATTCTTATTCTGTGTACTTTCAATGCTCATATTGAAGAATTGAAGAAATCTTTATAAATACCTGTGCACAAAGCTGCTGGCACTCGACGGTGGGTCGTATTGTAAAACCCAATCAACTTCTGGGATATCTACACCGCGAGCCATGACATCAGTACATAATAATAAAGCACTATCAGAACTACGAAATTGTTCAAAAATTTTATACCGTTTATCTTTCATTTTTCCATGTAATGCAAATATGTTTGCGGATTGGAAGAGCCTGGAAACAAAGTATAGATCATGATTCATCGTCTTTTGTAACACAAAGTAAAACACTCTATTTTATAACGAAGAGTACTCACTTACATCTTGAGTACATGACTAAAGTAATCGACGCAGGCGCAAGTTGAGAAGAAGATCATATATTTGAGATCAGTTCCTTTATCTTTGATAAAATTATACATAGTAGAAAGTTTATTCTCGGCGCTAACAATTGCGCAACTGTTAGTCAACGTTAAAGGAGTAGAAAAGCTTGCCCTTTCTTTAACAGCAACTAAAACCGGATTCCGTAAACCAGCTCTTATAAGTTGCTGTAATTCCTTTGTTTGCGTTGCTGAGAACAATCCAGTTCTTCTAAGTCGGGGGAGATAGCTTAAAATTGTATTTAACGTTGCGGTGAAACCTAAATCTAAAAGCCTGTCAGCTTCGTCTAGCACGAGTAATTCCTGAAAGTTAAAACCAATTAGAAATTTGATAAATTCAATACTTTTTTTCTGCATTAATTTAGTTCGAAAATTCAACTTATGATTCTTCTCTATGTTTAACAATTCTCTTCTACATACCAAAGATTTTACGCTCGATGCTAAATTAACATCTTTACAATTTACGAGAATATCTTCAAGCCTTCCAGGTGTAGCTACGATAATGTTAGCCCCTTCTTTAAGTTTAATCACATCTTCATCGACAGTTGTACCGCCGACAAGTAATATTTGTTTTAAATTTGGAATATGGATTAAAAAATTGGCCAGAACTTCATTTATTTGCGTTGCTAATTCTCTCGTAGGTGATACAATGATACTACCAATTTCTAACTTCTTCCAATTATCTTCACGTTTCTGAATGTTAAAAATAATTTTTGGTAATTCAAAGATTACTTTGTACAAGGCATCACATACTTGATAATAAAGTTCTTACCTGCAACATCTCTAGCATTGGTATTAAAAATGCCAGAGTTTTACCGCTACCCGTTACAGCCTCTGCTGCAACATCTTTTCCCTTTAATAACAACGGTATGCAAGCAGCCTGGACAAAACACGTATAAAACGCGACAATTACTTAAATGATATTGAGATTAATGTGACGTTTTTTATTTGTTTCCAGCTATTTAGAAATTAATTTTTGGAGTCAGAAGCAAGTTTTATGTTTCACCTGGATTGGTGTCATAGACAAGAAGTGTTGTTCCTTCAGAGTTTTTAGAACAGGTTTGCTCAAAGGAATTTCCAAGTCTTCCCATTTTTGAGTTTTCATCTTTGGAGCAATAAATAATTTACATACTTTACCCACGTGGAATTGGTTAGGTTGGAATTTAACGGAATGAGGTTATGTTTGCTATTTACAGCTTTGGTTAGAATCCAATTGCCAAAAACAGCACTATAAAAATATGATTCAATAATCCGACTTCATGATTAATTTTCAGTAATCAGTGCGTTACTTGATATTGTCTATATGATGATAATTTATGTTCAACAAACATTGAGAATTGAAAATATATGAATAGACATTGCAGGATGATAATGAATGATCATACATTTTATTTCGCACTTGTCTATAGCGTTGCGAATATGCGATAACTTTTATTTATGTGAATATTAAAAATGACAAATGATATGAATAAATTTCTCCTTCTGTATTTGAAATGAGAAACAAATATCCTGCATTAATTTTTAAAAAAATCAGTCAACATGATTTTTCTTCCAGCTGAAGAGTATTCGACCGAATACCATTAAATGGATGGAATACGGGTAGAAGGGAATAAATAACTAATCAATTAGAAATGAACAAAATAAGAACACCACTTATAAGGCACAGGCAGTTTTTAATTTATTGATTTTATTATGGTTTTTTTTTCTTTTTTTTCTCTCTATTTCTTCGATATAAAATTTTTTATCTAATGATGCCACGCAGTGAACCATATTTTTTTTTTTTTGCTTTTATTTATTTATTATTATTTGTTTTTTTTTTAAATCTTTTTTTCATTTTATAAACAATGATTATTCCTCTGTCTGTTTGTCTGTATCATATATATGTACACGACTAGGTGTATTAATAGTTGTTCTGTTTCTCTGAAATCTCCGTTATCACTAGCACAAGTGATCCCATTGTCATTCATCAATATTAAATGAAATTACTGTTGATTCAATATGAAAACTACATTTCTTAATGGACGTTACATACATACATACATTTTTCTTCACACAATTAAACACATTTCATATCGTTACATTATTGATCACAAGAAGTATATAAAAATAATGTATGTAGCCACAGGACTGGCATACATTTATACAGGGTGTTATTATCTTTGCTGGTTAACATTTTTTATACTTAAATTGTCGGTCTATATATGTATCATGAATTTATCTTTCTTTTTCAATGTACATGGATATAGAAATGATATTTTTTCATCGATATATTAAAAATGTGAAATTGTGTTAAAGAATTGAGACATTGTATAAATTGAACAGTTCATCACTTGTGTTAGAGACATTTAAAGTATGATCTTTCTATCTCGCTTTCACTCTCTCTCTCTTTCTTAATATCACTTGAAGAATTATAATTATTATATCTCAAGCATGGGTCCAGAGAGAACTGGATATCCCGCCGTTTCGAAGTCTTTTCATAAAAAGTATTTAATAACAAAAATTAGCATTAACAAACTACAGAGTTTGAGAAACTCTTTGCTTAGCCGCCTAACGTTCGCCGACGTGCAGAGCTGTCTCTAATATTATTATAATATAGTAGATTCAATTTAGGTTTTAGGCTCCTCTTCAAGATTTATTATTATTCAGGCTCTTTTTTTCTCCTACTTTATTATTTCAGTAAGAGTTTCAGTTTTCATCAGCCTAATCGCGAGCAGAAAAATATATCCTATTTTTAAAATTTAGTTTTATTATCCATCTTTCCAGAAGATATTTTATGATAAAAGGCCCCTCCCCCCATCTAACAAGTTGTTTGGAAATAATTTTTGTTATAATTCAAATGAATACATAGCAGGTGTTTTCAAAATTACAACTTCTGTTTTGTTGGCTTTCTTCAATTTCAATTCAATATTGGACCCAATCAAAGGCAATAAAAATAAAATTAATGTATTTTTATGGTTTATTTGAGTTATAATTAACGAAACTTTTGAAGAATTCTTTTTTTTTTGATTGTTTCAAATAAATATCATTGTCTGGCTATCATCAGCCTGCTAAAATGATATGATACAACGTAAGCTCATTGGCGAGGCTAAAATTTTCACAATTTTTTTGCCACTATCCTATATTCTTACATTGTTGATTTTTTGGACAATAGTTACATTAATTAATTACTTATAGAGTCACGTACGTCGGCTCTGTCTTTCGGTGCATAAAACATCTTAAAAAAATGTAACTCTATTTATGATATAATGACTAATTTATTACCATACAGTATCTTAACGATTTGCATGATACGCATATGACAATGTTATGTAGAGGGATGCGTTACGGGCCTTTCGTAGAAATGTTCTTATTTGATCCAGCCATCTTCATAACAGCGATTATTCATAGTCATTTAAATACAACAGGTCAAATTTTCTATTGCCACAGAGTATTGAAAACAACGGAAAAAAGGATTAATGAACAATTAGCTTATGTCATTAAAATTTGATTGTACGTTGAAAGATACAATCTTCAAAGACTTTTTTAACAGGTTTCAAACTGTTATTCAATTTATCAAAGTCTAAAAGAGTCTATATTTCATTTTTATACTAAAAATCGGTTCGTTATTAGTCATGCCACGTGACAAACTCATATTTGCAAGTATGTAAATGAGTAAGTATAAACATCTTTTGATTATTAATGCGAACCTAACAGTTTTTATTATATTTAAATTCAAATAAAGTGGAAGAAAGAAATGAGGAAATACAGAAACAAATGATAATAGTACAACAGTTAACACAAATGGCATGGAGACAACTAGACTCTGTGGCTTTGGTAAGTGGATCCTTGTTCTATCAGCTGAAGAAGCTTAAGCTGAGAATATTGCGCTATTATGAAGTTGACTCTTTAAATTTAAAACACTTTACATTTTCTCTTAGAATAACGATTCTCTCTTTGTGTATTTGCAAAACTACTGAGTGTGTGGCAAAATAACAGGTATAGTAGTCTGAGTACCTGGTGGTGGTTGGGGAGGCAAATATTGCATATGTTGTGGCATCATGTGAGGTGGAATCAAAGGGCACATAATGGGGTAGCTTGGTGCATGGCCTTGTGGTGGAGGTTGAGGATAGGCAGGCTGTGGTGTTCCTGGAGGATTATAAGCTCCAGGAGTATGAGGAGGATTAGGATTAGCAGGTGATGGTGTCTGGCTAGGTTGTTGTTGCGTTACATGTGGATGATGTGGATGGCCCATGTATTGTATTCCTTGTGGTTGCGGGCCAGGAGACTCGTGGTGGTGATGATACGGAGATGTCATATGTGGGGGTGGTGGAGGAGCTTGAACCATTCGCACCATTTGTTGATAGGCAGGCTGGCCAGAATACTGAACTTGAAACGGCTGATGGAGCGGACCTGGTGCCAATAACGGCTGTCCAGTTGCAGCCGCAACCTGCATCTGAGAGGCAATATCTGGGCCACGGTGCTGCATCATTGGAACTGAAACATTGCGAATAGAATTAGAACTTGGCTTCATTCAAAATTCCATTCTCCCCGTGCATAATAAAAAAAACAGTAAGCTCTGTACACGTAGATTTGATAGTCAGCGCCAATTGATTGAAGCATAGATATAAATGATTGAAAATAATAAGTGTATACTTTTAGATTTAAATCCTACAAAATGATTAGAGAATTATCTCCATGTTTTTTTATTTGTATTTTCTAGGATAAGTTTCGATCTAACTCTGACCAAAGAATCTTTGGATATTTATTCGCTAGGTGGACACAGTTTAGTAGAAATGATGTATTTGAAGAATAATTAAATGGGAATTTGTTGAATATTTGCATGTTCAATAAATCAAATGAAATCATGGACAGATGATGCAATAGATCAACAGCATATATCTTGATAAAAACTTTGATATATTTTAATTCCCGTATTCATATGACGTTCAATGTGCAGGTTTTGAATTATTACATATATAATACGCGAAGGTTGCATTCAATCTAACTTTCAACTATAACCTTGATAATTCCGGTATATTTAATGACTAACATAGCAAAAATGTGGTAAAAGTTTGGATGACACGTTTGGTACCTAGGTATTGACCTTTCCGGAACCTGGCTGCAGACTGAGCTTGTGGTTGTGTGAATGCAGTTGGAGGTTGGCTGGTCATCACGTATGCGGTAGCAGGCATAACTACTGCTGTTTGCATCGTAGCACCTGTATACTGAGGTGTTTGTGGAGTATGTGGTCTGCTAGGTGTAGGAGTACTAGGCGAGCGCTGAAAAAAAGTGCAATTAATATCACATCACAGAATCTTACATTATCAAATCAGTGAAGTTTCCGGTGAAAAAGCAGCTCTAAAAGTTTTAGAATTTATAAAAAAAAATAAAGACAAAAGCTGCATCATTAACTTACAGGTGTAAATGGTTTGGCATTGGGATTAAACTCTTTAGCATTTGGATTCAATGTAGATTTCTTGAAAGCTGTAGTGATTTTTTCTACTGCAGGTTCTGGTTGTTGCATGGAAGGTGTAGTCTGTTGTTGAATTTGTTGTTGTTGTTGTTGTTGTTGTTGTTGTTGCTGCTGCTGCTGCTGTTGTTGTTGTGGAGGACTGGTTGTACGAACAGGTTGTGGTCCAGGAGGTGGTTTACTGGTAACGATTGGTTCCTCTGTTGGTTGTTGGTGTTGAGGACGTGGTAATGAATGTTGCTGCTGCTGTTGCTGTTGGGGTTGTGGTTGATGCTGTTGGTGCGGTGATTGAGAATGGGATTGCTGATGAGTTTGTTGATGCTGATGCTGTTGCTGTGCTGGTTGTTGTTGTATTGGTTCCTGCTGATGTTTCCTAGAAAGAGGTGGTGGCTCTTGGACAGGTGGTTCAGGCAGTTTAAAATCAGCACCAAATTGCCTTAGCTCCGAGTGTTGTTCTTCTCTCCCCCGAGGAGTTGGTACCTTAATAAAAACAATAGGCCGTTTAATTAATAAACTGTCGAATTCGATATTTAATATCTTTCTTACGATATTCATTTTCACTTTGTAAAAATGTCAAGAAAATCAACATATAATACTTTTCTGTGTTCTGATTTAGGGGGTGGTATTTCGCATCGTTGACCATCGACCGAGTTCTGCTGCTGTAGCGGTGAATGTTGTGGATGTTGAGTTTGCTGTTGTTGTTGATGTGGCAAGGAGATATTAGGTTGTGGAAAAGGAGCCGGTGGGGCTTTGTCAGCCTGATAAACCTGTTGCCTCCCAGGTCTATCACGTTTCTCTGGATTTATTTTATTTTGAGTTGTTTGTTGCTGTTGTGATTGTTGTTGCGGAAAAGCCACTTGCTGAGTAATAGCTGGTACAACCTGTGGCTGAGGTTGGACCTGTGGCATTACTGAAACAAGAACAAATATCATAAAAAAATTTATTTCAAAATTAAATCACTCACGATTATTTACAATGAAAAATGTATTTGGCCTTTACCTTGAACACCAGCGACCGGCTGCAGAGGCTGAGTTGTGGGAGAAGGTACAAACGGTGGTGGAGTATTGTATGTAACAACAACTGCACTTGGTGGTAATCCCATACTTATTGGAACCGGATGTGGAACTTGAGTGTGGGGTGTTTGAATTCCCACTGGAATGTTTGTCGGTTGAGCGACGTTTACGCCAATAGCTGTGGGTGGTGGATGTGTATACGCATTTTTGCTAGTTGCAGCTCCTGGAGAAGGAGGTGGTGGTGTAGATCGCATGAGTTTTCCTGCACTACCATTTTTCCGTTTTGGCGGTGGCACATATTTTCCCTCGTTAGGCCTTACCTGAAAAATAGAATTTAAAATGGGCTAATCAACTCTTCATGTTGCATCATATTCTGTGCCATTACTCTGTGTGACTAAAGAAATTTCTGAGACATATTTCAAACACATGTATTGTTTAGAAACAGATAAAGACACAAATATGAAACATTGATTAGAGTGTCTCAATATTAGTTCAATAAAAAAATTTTCAAAGTAATTAAATCTCACCACAGCTGCAAATCTTTCCTCTTCGTCTCCATTTTCGAGATCTAATCGCGCTTTGTGATTGGGCTGAGCTTCAATTTCATTGGCGATTTCTGCTGCCTTTTGTTCTTGGTCTTTGAATTCTTTGGTATCTTTTCGTTGCAGCTGAAGAGTGTAGCCCGCCAGAGAAGGTTCGAATGTTGATTGAACGCCATAGATTAGTTCATTTTTACGAAACATTTCATTGGCGTCCCATCCATTCTATAAATAGCGAATAAACAATGTGTTATAATATGGTGTTAAATTGGCAAAAAAATTAGGAAAATATCATCAAATGCAGTCGTTTTTCTAAATCAAAATCCAATACAAGTTATTTCATTTATAATATTCGTACCTCAGCTCTATCTAATTCTAAATCATCTCCGTTCATGGCAGACGGGGCTTCCCAAGGTTCCAATTCCTTTTCCCCGGTCATTCCGTTGAATTTACTAATGGCAGTATCTGTTTGGAAAGTATCCCTAATTGCATAATCCAAGTCCACGTCCTTGGCAGACATAGTGATAATATCTTGAGGTTTAAAAATCAACTTTTCTACTACACTGTCAACAATTATTTTTCCGCCGATGTCAATGCGATGTGCCATTTCTAATACTACATCAAATTGGCTTGAAAATGTACGGAATATACCCTCGTACACCGAGCCATTCTGAGTTTGAACCTGGACATAAAATGGTGAAAGTTTTAATATCAGAATACAAAGAAGAACTTGTATTATGAATTTTTTAATCCCGATAATCAAGTGGGATTGTCAATTAACCATCCAGACCAGAAAATAAAACATCTGATAAATTCTGGATAAGAACAATGAATATGTAAGGAGGAAATGAAATGACTCAACGGCTAACTGTAGATAAGAAAAATAAAAATAAAAAAATGATAAAAATTGTAGTTTTTATATAATTTTCAATTGTTTGTTGGGTTATTTTTTTCTTTTCGTTTATCAAAAACACACTTCTTAATACAACGAATAAATATTTCAGTTTATTCTCACCTGTACAACGTTACCGACATGGCTGGTTATGGCATGCATAAAATGGGCATTATTGTATACCCCTTCCGCAGCGATGGATCTTTCCGATGGGCCCCGAACCCGCGGGGACCTAATAAGAGAGGGAATTAACATTACGAAATTTTTTTTTTAATGAAACAAAGATTTAAATAATCAAAAGTAGAACCGTAGTCTTATTTATCGTCATGGTGGCCCACAGCCTAATGAATGACTTGCAGGTAAACAAAAAGCTGTATGATCAAGTTCAAGCTTAATGATAATGCACGATTATTTGTATATTTTCTAACTCTAAGGTTAAAAGGCCTTACCTAGTTTGGTTAGAGCGATTCTTTCTCTTGTTATTCATCCTGCTAGCCGACGATGGTTCTTCGTCAGTAGGTTGGTTCCTGCCGCCTGTGTGCTGGGCGCCTTCTCGTTTTCTTGTGGGGACCGGAATTTTGGCTAATTTATAGTATACAACTATACGTCGAAATATAAAGCAGTAAAGTATTGTCGCGGGGGACGTTGGGGAGTCCGAGGTCTAATAGGTGTTTATAAAATTGAACCCCGCGCGTCTTTGCCAAAATTAATAAGGGAGGTTGACAACAGGCTGTTGCGTCGACGATATTTCCTAATAGAAATCGTTCTTCTAGGTTATATTTAAATTGTTTTAATTCTTTTATCTAGGTGCAACAAACCAGCGCGTATTTAATATTCTAATTTGTATATTGATTATACGATGAAAATACGGCGGTATGTACGAAGGTGTTAAAGAATAAACCAGGCGATAGAGAAATTCAGGATACACGGGTAACGACAAGCCGTGACGTAACTTTGATCTTCCTTAAAGCAGCCCGCCCATTTAGAATTTAAGCAGATACGCGATTATCTGCTCACGAGTATACCCTCGATACAATATTTCGACAATTATAACGCTATTTTTAATTAATTATGTGGTAAACGGTAAAACTTAGCGCAAGTCGCCCGATCGCCCGATCCCGGTGACTGATTCGACTCAGTCGCCGTCTGACGGAATTATATGGAAAACCAAGCACGTCAACCCCACAACTACATACGTGGGATAAACAGGAATTTTATCAATCCTACGCCAATGGGATATTGATCCGAACGCGGGAGAAATCAATATCAACTTAAAACTTGGACGAAACTGGCGCATGGCACATGACCCTAACTCTCAACTCCCTTGCCCCCTACTCAGTTTAATACCTCCGAAGAAAATCAACCTGAAATATATACTCTTATCGTGAACTATCTCTCGTTTATTTAATATACATTTGAAATACAATAATTCGAACTGGGCAAACATGTCTGGTAGTAAGTGCGTGAAACCACCAAGGAAGGCTTACACAAAAGAGCCGCACGAAATGAGTCATGCCGAAAAGCTTAGGCTCATTGATGACGATTTGAATTCATTTTATAAGTAAGCCTTTCATCCAATATAACACTTTTACCTATAATAAGTCTCACGACTGATTCACGGATGTTTAAATACTGTAAACAATGTATTACTTTCTAACAATACATGGTCTCTATATTTAACATTTATTTCGAATTATAAATTACATTCTGCAACAATGAAAGCCGTGAGTATGATCGATTAGCGTATTCCGTTTGAATTTTATCTATTTTTTAATTTTCAAAACTCTTTATACGGTAATCGTATCAATTAAATATTCACAACTCAAGAGAAGCGCCGGAAAAATTATTACGTAGCCTGCAGTGCCTCTCTTAAATTATAATTACCACATATTTTTTATTTTATTTTTTATTTTCTTTTTGATTTCAAATAATGGTATGAAAATTTTTCTCACCCGTTATTTATTTACACTTCTTCTCTTATCTCCGAAGGTATTGTCAGCAAGCCGGTTTCACCGAAGAAGAGATGGACATAATTTGTCAACCGTTAGTAGCAGCGATGCGCCGTTCATGGTTGCAGCTTGCTTTTCGAGCAGCATTGGTTCTGATTGTAGTTGGAACTATAGCGTGTCTTGCAGCTCAATTGGATTTTGTTGGAACTCATTTTTCGGCTATAGGTCGTTTGTTATTGATAAAAATTTTACCAATTTGGAACTGGCAGCCACTATATTACGAAAATTGCATGATCAACAACCCTTTTTATAACGACTATACAATCACCGAAGAGGATTGCGTGGTAAAAAAACTACTATTGATGAAAAGAAGCATATTTTTGTGCAAGAAAAAATAAAAAAATTCATGTAAAGTTCCAAAATTTTGTTCTCCAAATCAATTTTTATCTTTCTTTTCAGACCTGCGAGGCTTTAGAGACTATTGATCGCTTGTCTGATGTTAGATATCGACAACTTGTTGATAACTACTTGAGCCGAGATGCTCCTGCGATCATAACTGATGCTATGGATTCTTGGCCAGTTATGAACACAGATTATTTCTGGTTTGATAACATTACTCATGTAAGTTGTTAAGACTGATTACTATAATTTCAGAGTTGCCAAAAGTTAAACATTTTTTAATGCAGCTGAAAATATTTACTCGATAATCGAAAAAACTTGGCTGAAATTTTGTTTTATATACATTATTTTCTTGATAAAATGCAAAAAGTTTCCTACAGCTTCCTATCTTTCAATTAAAATATTCATTAAACATTTTTACAGTTTATAATTATTTGACTGGGTTGCAGTAGTAAAAAAACTCTGCAAACGAAATTGTATAATAAAGATTGAGATTTGAATGCAATGAGGGCTTAGAATTGATTTTTTCTTATTTGACAGTATCTGATATCAGATATTGCACTTAAGTATCGTTTGTAAAGTGCGGACTGATTATGAGTAAATTTTATTTCTGAACAAGCTCGTGTGTTTTCTTTCAATTGTCGTAAAACAGGATAGACTGCTGTACGCTCTGATTGCATCGAACTCCTAAATCATAAGCAAATGGCTTTGTATTACAGCTTTATTTGGAAAATGAACGTCTAATGGAAACAGTCCCCTGCGCATTGACTTCAAATCTTCGTACAGGTTCTTCTGACCTAGCAGCTTTTCTGCGTAGAGTACACTCGCCGGAAGTAGCCAAGTGGTTTGTTCATTGGCAAAATTGCGACATTAATGCTGTTAAAGTTCTTCGTAAATATTATCAACGACCATATTTTCTATCGAGTACAGTATCTCCAGCACATTTTAACTGGGTCCTTATGTCATCGGACTATAATAGTCCTAGTTATAAAAAGGTTGAGTTGGATTCTGGCTTGATCGCTCTCGCTCAATTAAGAGGGGCTACGCAGCTCAGATTAACCCCAATCAATCCATGCAACAGTTCGTGCCCAGAATTAGTTGCTGATCTTCATCAGGGTGAGATGTGTGAGTATTAGCTCCCTATGCGAGTGTGTATATAAACTTTGCAATGAAAATGCTGAGTGTATGTACCAGTCGATAATAGATATAGTGATAATAGCTGAGTGTATGTACCAGTCGATAATAGATATAGACCAGATCTAGCTGCAGTGAAACGAATTCGTGTGAATAAATATTTCATTGTTAAATTGATTTTTTAATTAATATCTGAATAGTTTTGTGAAAATTCCGAAGCTTTATAAAAATATTCTTGCCTTTTTTTTAAAAAGACTTTCAAGTAATCGTGTTTTAACTAATTTCAGTGGTGTTTACCAATGTTATGTGGACATTAGAATATGCCCCGATGCGAGGGCTGGACAACATAGCAATTCTTACAGAAACTGTATGGGAAGATGATATGTAAAGTAATTTTTCGATACTTGCTATTGACAAATTATAAAAATGAGTAATGATATACCGTATGATATGTAATACCGTATTAGTATGAAAACAATTAAGTTATTCATTTATTAACTGAAGTATATGTATAACGTATAAATAAAAAACTTTGATCCCATCAAAAAGTAAATGTTAATTATTATAGTCTTGTGATTTCCAGACCACAGTTTACTTATTAATAATGCTAGTATCGTTAGATAATATTCTGTTCGCATTGCAAATTTGTATAATCGTAATGAATTGGGAAGTAATGAGTAACTTAAATTTCAAATAAAATGAAATAATAACTACGATGAGAACGAATGACGTACAAAATTTGAAGCAATTTTATAATGTACAACACCTCCAGGTCTAGGATAAACTCAGGATAAACTTTACAACATATAGTAACTTATTTTATTATTGTTTGATCGTATTTTCAGTTTTTCTTCGTAACTCAACTCTCGCTTAATATACATTCTAGATCAATCATAGCAAAGATTGCAAACGAACGGAAATCTTATTGTATTGTCCTTTGCCATTGTGTTTTTTTTTTTCTTTTGCAATTCAAACGAAAGTATATAGAATTCAGATTGTGCTATTAGAAGTAATTCTCGTTTATGAATTTACAATGAAATAGGACGATGCTAATAATGTGACGAATAAAATTCTAGAGGACTAAAAGGGATATATGTTTGATATAGTGCAGCTAATCAAATTTTAATATACATATAGTTCTCAAATTGTTTTCAGCGCAAATAATTTTATACTCTTATTTGGACAATGCTGAGATTCAGGAAGTACAATATAATTGGATTGATCAATTGCACTGTATCAAGTTACTTTTGTCCTGTAACATATTACAATATTTTCATTATCAACAATTTTTATATCTTTTATATGAATTAAAAATTCAATATATGACACGAATATCATTGAAACTTCCATAAAATTTATGTCTCTCAAAACGGTACTGCAAACGTAAGCATGATATATGTATAAGGTGTCACGTCGTAAGTAACAACAAACAAGTTTCTTTTATTAAGTTATTGTTTATAATATTATATGTTTTTGTGATTTTTCACGTTTCATTTGGCTAACAAGGATTCAATTATTATTTTTTGATCCATAGAAAACTAAGCGCAAGGTCAAATATCAAACATAGCTGGCGTTGGCATGCTCGTTTAAAATCAAATAATTCCTACAGCTTTGTTTTCCTATAGTTTTTAGTGTTAATACTAGAGAATGGTAACTAATATTACGTATTTGAATCCTACAGAGAATCTAAAGTTCGTAGGTTGTATTTTTTAGAAGAAACCTATGATATGAATCGTACTTCTCTTACCAAACAAACGTAAAAATGATCATTGGACGTTGCATTCAATTCTGACACACAATTTCTTTCTATCATTAAATTAAGCACCTGTTTCTTTAAATAAGAACGTTTCCGAGTCGACAAATAATAGTCTATACCTCTTCTTACATTCCCATTAGATACTTTACAATGCACGAGCCAATGAATATCGATACTAAGTTTAGTGTGAATCAGAAATCTAGATAAAATTATTGGCTATAAAAATGTCTGGTTTTAAAATAACTTTAAATTTCATTAGCAACATTTAATTGAACACATAAGATTATTTTCGTCTGAATATACATATAGTAGTTCTAGCAATTTGAATAAATATCGAAATTAACGAAATAGCTATGTCGAGATACGATTTCCTAATTATCTGATTCAACTAAATTTAGCATTTATATAATACTTTTTGTGAAGGAATTATTGACCTATTGTGAGATCAGTACTATCCCCATGAATACTAATTTGATGGTGTACTGCTCTTTATGAACTTGGTACTCTGGTCGAATTAGCCCAGCTAATAATATGTATAAACGAAGATATTCTACCTATGTATTCACACTAAAAACAAGTTTTCCATGTCAAAGTTAAGACCGGACCACTGGGGAAGATGTGGGCTCGATCTTTTCTAGAGTAGTGGCAAACTGAAATCCTTGGAGGTATTGACCTGCAATGATGCTTTATCTGACTGTAACTGATTTTGATAGAAGAAATTGCGTTTTATTATTAAGGATAAATTTCCTTTATGAAATCTAACTGATATCACAGTGCAGAGCAAAGATAGGTTTTATTTGTCAAGGGAAAAAAATATCTTCATATTTTGTCACTACTCTATTTTGACGAGATAAATTCTTCCGAGCATCGTGCGCCACGTGCATAGCGGTCAATCCATGGATCTAGAACCGTCAATAATTGATAGTATGTATATAATAATCGTTTTAGATATAATTAATAATAACATTATCATATTACATTACAAGTTAACTTCATTCTCGTCTCCTTATAATTCATTCATTTTTTTTTTTAATTTTTTTTTTTTCTTTTTGGCAAAAAAAAAAAAATAAATAAAAATCGGATACTTTGTACAAAATACACACAAGTAGCGATGTAACAACAATTTGCGATAGTTAAATATAATATATTATTATGTATATGCACGTGTAATCGTTTCCATTATTTTATTTTTAACATTATTATTCACTGATCAGTAATAATAACATTATTTATTTTCATTAATTATAATATAATTGGTATGCATTTTTTTTTCATATTTTTATTTTTTTTAATTATTATTTATTTATTTATTTATTTTTTTTGGTATTGATCATTAATTGATTTAATTAATAGCTGGCGAATTGTGGATGGATAAATGTCTCCTATCCACAGAACTGCTGAATGCGACAGCAAGCTAATTCTGTTACCAGTGGGACATAAAAAGGTTTCTAGTCAGAAAATTTAGCATCTTAATAAATAAATTGTGTCAAATTGTCCATAAAATATCAAAACTTTATATTACACTTCTGTAGCGTAGATAGTAAAGATATTTTATAGCTTATACGATTCAATTAGAATTATAAACGAATACTCTTAATGCCCGACAATAAGATGTCATGTTTGAAGTACAATCTATAAACTTGTACACAAATTGCGTATTAACGAGAAATAACATATTTTTTTTCTTTTCTATCGGTATTCAGAATCTCTAAAATTTATTTAACAAGATTCAAGATTTTCGAATAGCTAGGACCATTTTGCTGCAGTCGCACTGTATTTATTTATAATTACTTAATAAATTAATTATTAATTTCATTATTTATAGATATGATTATTGTTTGTGTCAGAGTGAGGCATCTCAAGGCACGCCCACCCCCTCGCGACTCTGGACAATGCATTAGTCCATCTGTCTATACCTATCCTATCCCAAAACTACGTAAGCGCCGGCCTCATTTGCCAATTCCATTCAATTTCATATTATTTATCACTTTATAATTTATCGCTCTGCGAACAATGCTAAACAAAATTCTACGCCCGCTCCTAAGTCCAACATGAAAAAAAATTAACACGAGGCTACCTTAAATTGTATAGAAGCATTTATAAATCAAATAGACTGATTCTGAATAACATAAATAACGAGAGTGAACTAAATTACTTCAGTTCAGTACACGTGTTGAATTGCGTTACTCTCGTTTCTTTTTGCAAGGTTTATTCGATTGAAATTGATGAATTTGTCATGGAATCATAGCAGTCAAAACTGAATACCGGAGAATGAAAGTGCCGTGGTAAATTTCAAATGACACGCAATATATTATACAAAGAATGAGAAAATCAGTGGAACAGTTCAACGTTTTCACTCAATACTCAATTGATGATGATTTTCACCTCAACACAACACGCATTCCGAAATATGTACTATAATTAACGTGCACTGTTCACATTGAAATAAAGTTACCTCAAAACTATCTACAATTCTCACTGATAAATAGGAACTTACGAAATCATTACTAATAAACTTCCCGAATTATTTGGACCTCGAGTTGAATGGTTGTGCATTTTTTTTAATTTTTGTTTCTTGTTCTTCTTCTGGGTCAAGCTAAATTGAAAAAAAATATTGTAGACCAAGGAAATGAAATGTTGACTTGACTGAGGTAATCAATACATATAATATGTTTGTCATAATTTTGAATGCTTAACTTTGCAACGTCAACCAGTGCTGTTCAAATATACATTATTGACTCGTAAAAGATTTATATTGTAATGAAAGATGAAACAGTTCGTACAACACGGCGTGACACGCGATACATCATAGAACTGGATAGTTTTTGAGGGAGATACTGCTTTTATTCAATTACTAATTTTCAAGGACCAATCTATCAATTTCATCAAAGATCCTAATGCTATATTACAATTTCTTTGAGTGAGAGGACATAATGGTCCGAGCCAGGTGACACAGCCAGCGTCGTAATGTAAAAATGAAAATAAATATGGCTAATAAAAACTGATATAGTTCACTTCCCCAACCCAAATTTCATGAAGATAAGTTCCTTGCCTTTCGACAGAATATCTCCACCAGCACTAGCCCCTGCCATTTCAGTAAATTTCTGCATAAGGTTTGGTCCAGCGGCTGGGGCTGGTTGTTGAGCTTGAGCATCAGCCTGGGTCTTACTTTGGGCAGTAGGTATAACTGTTGGTATACCTCGCATGGGTTTGCTCGCACCTTGAGGTCCTGAGATCGACGAGCTCTGATTTTGTTGTGAATACTGTTGGTTTGGTTGGCCGTATCCCTGATTTTGTTGATATCCTTGACTTGGTTGCGGAAACTGTTGATTCTGCGGATTAAAGTTTTGGTTCTGTTGACTGTACCCTTGATTTGGTTGTTGATAGCCTTGGTTTGGTTGATTATAGCCTTGGTTTTGTTGATTTTGTTGAGAATACTGTTGACTAGGTCCTTGTTGCTGTTGTTGTTGCTGCTGCTGCTGCTGCTGCTGTTGGTGTTGTTGCTGCGGCGTCTGGTATTCATTTTGCTGTAAGTGCGGTGGCGGACCTTGGAGAACCCCCGCTGTGTTACTACCAACGACCCGATTGACCACGCCTCTCCCCCTCCCCTGAAAATAAATTTGATAAAATATTTAAGTATCCATAAATATGAGCTACACACATAAGTCGTTTTTTATTCCTCATTTCTTACAATACATTACGTTTTGTTTTAGCGCAGTTCATTCTATTCAAACTAAACTTGAACACGCTACTTGCATCCAAAATATTAGCTACAATGTCGCGATTAAGTTATTTTCTTCGCATAGTATACACAAAGAAGATTTTCTACCTAAATTGTTCATTTTCAAAATGGCAATAGTCTTAGATTCTAGAGAATGAAAAATAAACATAGAATAATTGAACTATGTATTATATTCTTTCATGTTGTATATTATTTAGCGCACCATCTCTGAATATTCTAATTAGCTGCTAGATAAAGAACATCATGTGCGTTTTATGTCTATTGTTTCATAAAAACTAGCAGCGTGCTTAGACAGACAAACAAACAGGCCAGTAGCAGGATTTTAGCAACTCTGGTTATTTTCAGATACACGACAATTAATTTCATAGCTAAAATGAAAGGAACTGTATGAAACACAAAAATCACTATATATGTATTTTAGATCATATTATCCAATTTGTTGTTCGTCCATGTTTTAATGGGTTTATGTAAAAATACGACCAGTCAGGATATTAAGCTTCAATAATCTCTTAAGTAATGTTCTACAGTATTACATAGAAAAGCACTCAAAAACAAATTTCACAAAACTGTAGAGCTGTGTGACAGAAATTGGATGCAACATGCCTACACATTCAAGAATATACGTAATAGTTGATACATATTATGAATTAATTTCTTTATTTTTATATCAAGCTGTTATGAACTTCACAGCTGATCAAATATACTTCATATTTGTAACTCCTGATTCGTACATTCTTGACTCGAGAATTTGATACTCTAACACCAGTCTGCACGACTTCCATCGGAATTTTCAATAGCACTGTAGCAGTCAACATATGGTCGAAAACCGTTTCCAATTATACCATGATTAAAAATTAGTATCTACTGACGTTTGTTAATGATCTATAAAATGCCAATGGTGAGTCGATTCATATATTATTTTTTTCTCTCCCCTACCAAATACTTATAGCAAGAATTAAAATTGAAATCATAGTTTCACGCCATCCACTGCAGTAGCAAAGAATCAGGTCTCTTTGGAACAAATGTAATCGAGTTTAAAACGACGCACTATTACCATAAAGCAAATATACAAGCTCATGTAATTTGCATATATGCCTATGATTTGGTCCCATCATGACAAACACTTTGTCATTCGCTTAGGGTAGCGTGCACTCACCTGCTGCTGAAGGTGGGGCGGGACAGATCCCTGGCCCACCTGATGGGCATGGGAACCCATGACACCCCCAGGGACACCCCCAGGGGGTGGGTGATTAGGTCCGTGCTGATTAGACGTGGTTACAGTCGTGTAGCTGTGGTTGTTCGCTTGTTGATAGGCTAGATGCGGTGGTGGATTGTTTTGTTGTTGTTGTTGGTTGTTCATTAGTGGTGGTTGTTGTTGTTGTTGTTGTCTAGAGTCTAAGTGACAGACAGGGACAGACACAGGCACAATGCAGGCAGACGCATCTAGCAACAGAGAAGAGAACAGAGTCGTGTTGTCATTTGTGGCGCAAACTTCAAAGTAACTATACCATACCATTCACGATTTTGATATAATTTACAACAACGGAAGGATATTTATAGTTTTATGAATTGATTATATCAAGTGCCTTATTAACATGAACTCTCTCAGACATTAACTCAATCATCAGTCTCAATGAAAATATGATCCAAGTCTGCCCAATGATAATGCCCAATGGATGTGTAATACTCAAATGGTGAAGTACCTGATCATATTTGCAACATTCATTACACCTCGAAATACAGCTTTCTATCATATTTCTATACTCCCATAAAACATTAGTGATTTAGCGCTTTATAAAAGTTTATATATCTGTTAGTATATTCCAAAGAACTATTGGTAATTAGATACTTCAAGCATATCGCGTCTAATTATATTGATTGTAATATTTGCTCCAATAATTTCTCTAGAATAGTATCATGTAGGCCATTTGATTTGATGAGTAGAACGAAAAAATTGCTCAACTTTATTACTCATTAGGTGACAAAATAGCAACTGAATGAAATGAGATTTAAAAAAAAAACCTGAACTCTCCTGAGCTACCTAATAATATATCGCTATTGAACTTGGTGATATACTTGGATATGTAATCTTTTAATGCATTATTTTTTCTGTTTTAGAAAATTTGATAAGCAATGAAACTTTGATGATACTGAATGGGAAATCTAGATTCTGACAGGTAAAGTACCATTGGAGCGAAATATTGTTTGAGAACGGACAATTTTTCTGAAATTCAACGAATGTATTTAATCGAAAATGACTTTTAGAAGAACTTTACTCATTTAATAGAAAGCAAGTTATCTTGGTTGCACAATGTTATAGCATCTATGATATATCTTCACGATTAATGTTCTGAAATGCATGATTGAACATTGTAGATTTGAAAATCTTTGGCAACATCAAGTGCAGAATTTCCAAGAAACTTTTGCTGCTTTGCTTTTCAATATCAGAATTCAAAACAGTTTATTTGAAATTTTTGTAGACTACAATACAGTCCTCTATAAATTATTGCTTTTTAATGATAATTAATGTATGCTTGAGGCATTGTAGTACCAATCCAAGTAAATGAATATCACTTGAGAGATCAACGGGTAGCTACGTAGACAAACGTATGCCTCTGCAATATGCAAACGAAAGGCTTTGCTGTTGATTTGATGAGAAAGTGACTTTGATAATAAAATTGGAATCGAGAATCGTAAAGTATGGAAGTTATATGAATATTACTAATAACTAAATGATATGATGGCACCAGCATGACAACACGACACGAACGACAATCATGTGACACGACGACCACTGACCAGTCCAGGCACACAGACAGATCATGTTAATACGACATGATCGTAATAATCAATCAATAAATAAATATAATATGATGTATCTATATCGATATATATAAGTATGTGTATATATATATATTTATATATCTACGCAATGAAATATATAAATATAATATATAAGTGAGTATATAGACAAAGAGAGTAGGACAGATATAGAGAAATGATAGAGCTGAATAGAGCCCGGAGAGAAAATACATAGTATATAAGAGAACACATTGAAAGCAGCATAGTGTTTTTGCATTTGTCATGTGTTTGTATATCAGCACGTGTCTAGCAGCATTTAGGAAATTCCATAATTCCTATATTATACTGAATTTTTGTATATATTGTGAGTATTTATCATTTACACTGCAAAGTGAGATATTTATTGGTACATCTCATCTTAATTTAAATAATCTTAATATACTTGAGCATGTTTCGTAATGAACATGATAACTGTATTACTTCAGTTATTGCTAACACAACGTAACTTTTTTCGTTATGTAAATTAGCTCTTTAAACTTTATAATTTCTGTGACAAATCGTATGTATTATTCAATCGTTATTGTGTGTTTTTTACAAGCTCAATTTGATACCCTATGTGTTCGTAAGCTGCTCTTTGATATTTTATTTTTTTATTTTCTCTCGTGGTTGTTCTTGATCATGCCCAGATTATTTTTTTATCTTTCAAAAGACAAAATAATTTATCAGACAATAATATCGTTAAGCATCAATTATTTGAGATAATGAATGAGAAAATTTTTCATAAATAATAAAATTTTATTACAAATCAAAACTTTTTTCAATCATTTTCTGACACTCCAGCCCCAACTTTGATATATTGACAAATTTCACCTTAAATCAAATCCCATTATTTTATTTATAGTATATTTTTAATTTTGTGTACATCCAGTGCAAATTCGATACTGAAATTTTTGTGTACACGTGTATATATATATATATACATATACATATACATATGCATATACATATATATATGCATATATATATAGATATACATATACATATACATGTACATATACATGTACATATATATACATATATATACATATATATACATAAATACATATATATACACACATATATATATATATATATATATATATATATATATATATATATATATATATATATATATATATATATATATATATATATATATATATATATATATATATATATATATATATATATATATATATATATATATATATATATATATATATATATATATATATATATATATATATATATATATATATATATATATATATATATATATATATATATATATATATATATATATATATATATATATATATATATATATATATATATATATATATATATATATATATATATATATATATATATATATATATATATATATATATATATATATGTATATATATATATATATATATATATATATATATATATATATATATATATATATATATATATATATATATATATATATATATATATATATGTATGTATATATATATATATATATATATATATATATATATATATATATATATATATATATATATATAGTGAACACATACTGAGCACGCAGATTGCAGGGCAAGCAGTAGTATAGTTTCTCTACGACATCGGTACATCACCCAACATCAATTAGTATTAAATTAATTAATTAATTAATCTAAAGTGTATATATTAAAATATTCGTAACTGGCCAATAGATAGAATAAAATATCCAAATGCGTTATAATCAATTACGTTGATATAAGCTCTTGGATTTTTTATTATTCAATTGAAACAGTTGCAGATATTTATGGCATTGACTTTATGGTTGCGTTATTTCATCATTACATAGTAACATTTAAGTTAATATTAAGTTTGATAATAATTAATATAATGGTACACGCTGACCGTATGTTTTCTCGTGACCCTCCTGCCTGTCGTCTGGCACATCAAGTCTCGTGTCTTGTGTTGCTTGCTGTACCTATACTCCGTTTACGCTATCTTTCAAACTTTACGTCAATGACAATACTTTATTTTATACGCACAATGATTATTTTGCATAAAATATTTCCTCTTATTAGTTTAAACAGAGATTATCATCAAACACAAACGCGGATTTGATTTTTTCAAGGGTTTAAACCGACTCTAAGAACCACTGGGAATCGATATCAATTGATTTTTCATTATCTGTGATAATGAAAGTAATTCATCAAATGACACACTGTTGTTAATGCTGATCTAAATACTACAGGGAATCAGCTATTTTTTCCGTTCAAAAATACATAAAACAAGTTAATACTCAGTCAGCCTAAACGGAGATAGTCATACATTATAGCGTCCGGTGTTGAAAATAGAAATGAAAATAGGTAATACTCAATCTTACCTTTCGGGCGACGATGACCAGGCGGAGGAGGTTCCCTGGGAGGAGGCGGAGGACCTCGTGCTCCCGGCCCTTGACCTGGCCCAGGATTTCTTCTACTTCCTGGAGGCTGCTGACCTTGGCCTTGATTTTGCCCTTGACCAGGAGCTTCGGTAAGAAAATTACTAGGGACTAGTCCCCGTACTCCGTCTAACTCGCCCATATAGAATCCGTCGTCGTCCATTTCTCCATAAACATATATCTCGTTTCCAGTTTGAAAGCTCAACTCCACTTGCTAGTGATTAAAAATTTCAGTGAATAAATTGTGATTGTACTAAAACCACTCCATATCCTACTCTTAATCTAGGATTGATTTCAGTGAATAATTTACCTCAGCGTCAACATTAGGTGAAAGCTCTTGTGGGTCATAGTCGTAAAGAGCAATCATCTTCTTTACAGGCATACTGGCGTATATATCACCCCACCTATCACTTTGACCACCACCTTGACCACTCCGTCGATTAGCAACTCCTTGATTTGGACCTTGATCCTTCAATTCTTCAACCATATTATGGGGCACGAAACCTCTTCGGCCTCTACACTCGCCCCAATAAAATCCATCTCCATCTTTTTCGCCATAGACCTTCAAAAAACGCCAAAAATCGTGGTTTCATTTAGTATCTGAATAGCTAGATGTGGAAAATTATAAGAGCTATATTAATTTTCTGAAAATCTCGGAGTTAAAAGTTGTGAATGGTTTACGAATGAATAAATGAATGCTAATTTATGTAAAGAAACCTTGATAGTGTCACCCTCGTTGAAAGGTAATTCTTCCTCACAGGCATCAGGGTTTGGTGACATTGTAGTAGGATCATAGTCAAACAGAGCAACAAACCACCTTGTCCGTTTGTTAATCTGTTGGGCCCCACCAGGCGCATGATGGGGCCCACCAGCACCTCCACCTTGTGCTTGACTGGCTCCACGGCTACTTCGATACATAGGACCTCTTCCTCGCTGGTTGGCCACTAAACATGGATATAAATATCCTTGTTGCAATCAAATTGAATGTGTGAATTGTATTAAATTCTTACAATCATGAATGAAAAAATTCTTATGAAGTTTCTCAATCAACAAATTCTTTGGAATAGGAATGAGAAATATACCTGATTGATCATAGTATGGATCCTGAGGCCTTGGGCCTCCTGCAGGTCTACCACTTCTGTGAGTCGGTCCAGCAGGCATTCCTGGATTATTATATCGATGATGGCCATGATGGGAAGGCATGTTTCTTTGTCTTCTGGATGGATCTTCTTCTTCGCTGTAATTAGCTTCACTAGCCGAATCCTTTGTGATTTCTGGAACACCTGAGAATCAATAATCATTCAAAAATATCTATAAAACTTTAGGGATATTGAGATTTAAAAGAAATTTAATTTAAACAAGTTCAACAATAATACAAAGTTTTAACGTTGAATACCAATTTCTGCAATCAATGGCCACATAATTACATTATTTGTGTGAAGATCTCAGAAAAATATGATACTAAATGATTTGAACAATCAAAATGATGTTACCTATCTGAGGTATGCTTTGGCCTGGATATATTTCTTTATCTGATAGATTTTCGTCAGTCTCTATAACAACTTGACCATGAGCGTCGACTCTGGTTGCGTGCCGCCTCATATGCGGAGGCACAGGGGCGCTTGGATATCTTTGATTCATGTTTCCAACTCTGCGATTAGGATCTTCCTGATTTGATATTTGTTGTTGGGTAAGATCAGGCCCATGAGAACTGTGTAAATGAGGACCTCCTCTGAGAACACTGCACGGAATAGCAGTTGCACAACTATCTCCAGACTGACTCTCCCTACTTTTAGTTCTCACTGTTACGTGCTTGGGGTTCAGACCCATTAATTTATGTATATCAATCAGAGCATGATCTCCAGTCGGGCTGTCAACGTCCGTCACTTTTTTACCATCCGCGTAAACCGCATAACCGGTGACGGCCGAACCGTTTAGGGCAACAGGCTGCCAGGTCACTAGCAAAGTGCCGTCCTGCGGTCCTGCCTCCACCTTTGGAACATGATAATAAATATTCACGATTCAAGATGAATAATTGGGAGACTAAATGTCCAGAGATTATTTAGATATTTTGAGCAACGTTCATCTCTAATTACTGCCAATTCTTAATATCAAGTTCATTTGTGGTCTTTTGTTATTACCTTACCTGTATATCGACCGGAGGATCTGGCAGACCCTTGGGCAAAGTCTTAAAGTGGACGTGACAGGCCAATGCGTTAGCTGATTGGGTGTTTTGGTCTTCGAAGTGTGTAGCCCTCAAATTTTTAGCTTTAACGGTAACTCTATATATCGTGGATGGAGCTAGGCCAGTTATTGTATGACGGTAGACTCCGGGCTTGACAGTTCTAACTTCAACGTTATTGACGCAAACAACATGCTGATGATTGCTGTTACTTGGTAGCCAAGAAATGACAGCACTAGTTGCAGTAACGTTTGATGCCTTGACTGCGGTAGGTCCCATCGTAACATCTTTACCAATTACCATGGTGCATGCAGCATCGCGTGACGTCCGCCGAGAGTGTGTTACGGATCGAACACTTATTCTGTGAGGCTGTATAAAAAAAAAATAATTATTTAATTAGTTTAAATACGACAGAAAGTAAATGAATATCTTTACAAATCTTTTGGAATAATAATATTTACAATAGGAAAGCATTTGCCTCAAGTCCAACTGATGTTGTTAGTAGAAGAAGCTTCTGATGAATAGGAGTAAAGGACTAACTATTTGAATAATAAGTAAGCACATGCGTTATTTAACGTAAGCAAATTCGTCATAGTAATTTATAAGAAAATCACTTTTTCCTATCTCCTGTAAAATTCATTGTTACCTATGTATGTATACATTATATTATAGGTATATGCAGAGATATATGAATATCTTTCGTTAAATTATATAATTTGCGAAATATTCTAGCTAAGTCGAGTCAGATTGAGTAATAATATTACTGTTCATAAATTTAAAGAGTTGATTATGTTATTGTGGTTGTATTAATGAAACACTGACCCTTGTGGAATCGACTCCTTCAACCAGGGCTCTGGTTCTCTCTGTAGCTTTGACGGTGACCTTAAGGACCCCATCTACGTAGACATGGTAGGACTCGAGATGGTGGGAATTTTCTTGCGGCGCTGTCCAGCCAATCAGCACACTCTTGTTCAGTTGACGTTCAAGGGTGAGATGCTGAGGCGCCGGTACTAGGTCCGAAAACAGGTAGACTTCTTCAGGGGGAAAAACACAAGACAACCCTAGCTGTAGGTACTCTCTCTCTCAGCGAGCCCAACCCCATTCAATATTGTAATTTATACAATCAACAGCCAAACACTGTTCGTTCCATTCAGATAATCAAATATAGCTGTTGTTGCGATGCTGCTTAATAGAGAGTATCGTCAAATAACTGATTGTCGAAGTAACTGTTGAATGAATATTTCCTATTGTCCTTATTAATGTCTATGCTAAGATAGCTAGCACTGTTTATTATATTGCTTCACCGCAAGCAGCTAATAATATCAATTTCTTACTTTGCCTATAGCTCGGAATAATTGTAGCAAATAATTGTAGAAAACTAAAATTACCGTTCTGAATAATAATATAGCCTACGGATATTTGGATCGTGTGTTTATTTGAAAGAAAATAATCATATATTGTACAATTATTATTTATCTGAATTGAATAAACAGAGAAATAAATATTTTTGAAGAAATAAACACAATTTAGCGTGCAGCATGCACACTCTAGTATACTGTACTATTCAAATTGTTATTTACCCAAGAAGCATTGCTAAATTATTGATTTTTGTGATCGTAAGGCTTTGACTATAAACCAATAGGTTACTAGGAAAGATTCTCTAAATTTCAATCTCTTTTATAAGAAACATAAATCTAATCAATAGGACTAAGTAAATAGCGAGTTCAATGATGTGCCACTTCTCAAAGTATACCAATTAAACTCTTAAAACTATTTCAAGTATCAAACGTAACAACTATCTCAACAATAGTCATTTGACTGATCAATGCTGTTAAATTCATAAAAGAACGTAAAACGAAAATAATATGTGTTGTAATTGATTGCAGTATTCCAAATTTCGACATTTCTAATGTGTTTTAGGATAATTAAAATGTGTAGTCTGAATCCTTTGAAAATGTTATTACATTTTAACTTCTAATCTAAGATACAGCAGGTCTAGTAATATTATAATACCAATTAACAAGTAAACACATAGTTCAAAGTTCATGCAAACTAAAAATACTGACCTGGTGGTTCTTGTTCATCCTCGTCAGCAATATTGTCCAATTCTGCATAGGCAGATAATTCTGCTTGCCGGTTCCGGTTGCCCTCTTCTAGCGCTGCTAACTCCAGGTCAATGTCCTGCAGGTAACACTGTGATCCCATTCGTTATTAAAAATTCAAATATCATCACAAATATGAATACAATATATTAAAATGTAAACAGTTACTACAAGTCTATCACCAACTCTACTATAATTACTCGATACTAACAAATAGTTATTCAATCGAAAAAATTATTTATGCATGCAGTAATTACGTAATACCGTTTTCTGCTGAATCTGTACTAAATCGAAATATGGAAATAACAAACTAGTTTTTCGTTTTCATTATTCAATAACAGTCTGGAATAATAAGGTAACTGATCGTTAGTGAATAAATGGTAAAATAGAAAGATATGATTATAAAAATTGTACTGACTTGTGGTATATTAGTGGAAGCAGCATCGTCGACATCTCTGAGTCCGAGAACAGCCTGATGAAATTCTAAGAGATCATCTCCTACCAATTTTTGAACAAAATTAGCTGGTACAAGTCCTCGACGTCCATCAAGTGTTTCTGCATCTAGAAAACCATCGTCATCTGGCTGTCCCCATACTAAAAGGTAGTCTCCACCTTGTACAGGCAACTCAGCCTCAGGATTTTCGTTGGGTGAGTGCTGGAAAGGTTCGTAGCTAAACCGTGCGATGTAGACGTAGCATCTTCCTTTTCCAGGGATGTCTAGCATGTCTACTTGACCTTCTGAGACCATGTTTTCATTGGTCAGACGATCCAAAGGATTGGATAAAATGCCTGTTGGAATTTTTGGCATCTGTCTTGGTCCTAGAAAATGGTGACCAGTCGATCCAGTTGCAGTTGGTGAACTGGCTCGCAAACTTTGTTGAATTTGATGTATAATAGCTTGTTGTTGCAGTTGACTAGCTTGGGATTGCGCCGATAACTGTTGCATTGCTTGTAAAGGATCTCCTATTGCTTGTAGTAAACCACCGGATGTAGCCCCTGAATTATAAAAATAATGTAAATAAAGTAATTGATGATAATTTTCGGTGATTTAAAGAAAGTAGATAAAATCCATCACCTGTATTTACACCCGAAGTTCCATATGCGGTTGTTCCAACGGTTGAAAAGTTTGAACCAGCAGTAGAAAAGGTGCTCTGTCCAGTTGAAAAGGGAAGCATATTCTGTGAAGAACTAGTCAAACCACTTAATGTCGAATGATAAGCTGGTGTTGACGTTGAATATTGTGGAAGAGAGGAAAGTGTTGTCTGCGGGATGCTCGTATGTGGACCAGAATAGTTGTGGTGACTCAATTGCGTCCCGTAACTTGTTGCAACAGAGTTATATGTTCCATTTGGATGAGAAGAAATGGACAAAGATGGATACGTTGTAGACTGCTAGATAAAAAATGAATCATTGTGATTAGACGAATATTTAGCCAAGTAATATCTGTAAGATAGACATTGTTAATAACCTTTATAAATTTGATACACATTCTTCATCAGAAGTTATGACAAATTGGCAATAGCAGAAGGAGTGACCTAATTTTATTGAAAGAGCGTTAAATATTCGTTCTAAGAATCGGAAAAACTTATTTTGTCAAATATCTTACCTGTTGGCTCCCGTTGAGCTGATAGCCCTGATTAGTCTGGCTAGGCTGTGTATAATGAGGCATGACGTTCTGACCCCCAGTAACGGAAGTCAAGTAAGAAGTAGATACAGGATGTTGTTGTTGCTGCATGGGCTGCTGGTAGGTTTGCGTATGTGGATAACTCTCTTGATATTGATTGCTGGAGAAGTGCGTATGGGTCTGTTGCTGTTTTTGTTGAGATGGTAGGGTCCCTTGAGAGTGGGAGCTCGATAGTTCGTGCTGCTGCTGTTGCTGTTGTTGATACTGTTGCAGTTTTTGCTGAAACGCAGGCTGTGATTGGCTCGTTGAAAGAGATGGTGCAGGAGGAATTGGCTCGCTGTAGTGGTAAGGTGGACCGTTTGGTGTTAAGGGTGGACAGCCAGGCATCATTGGTGTTAATGGCATTGGAGAGCCAACATACTATTGATTACAGATTACATCTGAATTACTTAATTTACTCTAAATGATCTTTTCCAAATAAAAAGCAGCTCTCAAAATTTTACGGTAATAATTTTTCGAATATTCTACCAATGGACGAGGTTCACGCAAAACAAAAATTAAATACATAAATGAAGGAATAAATGAACAAGCAAGATAAGTAGACATGGAATATTACTTTCAGGTCATTAATAAACACGACGACTTACATGTGGTGCTTGTGACGGCAGACCAAGGTTCAGTGCGTGTGGATGTGGAGGGTGTTGATGTTGGCCCAAATTAGGAAGATTTTCTGAACTGGAACGTAATATATTCTGGGAACCAGATGGCTGTTGAGTTGTGACGCTACTCCTCGAATGATCCAACTCGTGCAGAATCCTACCGGCACTGGTTTTACTTAAGCTGAGTTTGTGTAATCCAGAGTACAAGAGAGAAAGAATTAGATGCAATGAACCTCGATGATAAAAACAAACTACCTGTAAGTACAGGGTTGGGAAAAATCGTACATTTTTCTTTTGAAATACCAAGACTCTAGAGACCAGATGAAGACCAATACCAAAAATTCTCAATATTTGTATCACTTTGCACAATTATATTTAACACAGCTATCAATGATCTGAAATCTTTTCGTATGCTTTCAAATCGTTTGAATTTTCTATTCAAGATACGAATTGCAATATTGAGCGTTAGATTAGACGTTCTAAAAAAGTTAAAAAATGATCATGATTTAAGAGAAGTATAAAAACGAATGATGCAAATCGCTATTACCTTCACTTATTCCAACCCTGAGAAAAAACAGAATTTCTTTTCCGTACGCACGATTATGAATCAGTGAAGAAAACGCAAAATGAAAATATAGCATTTTGAGTCTTACCTGTTATCCTGTTCAATTTTGGCAATGATTCGATCAATTTCTGAGCCGACAGGAGGCCACGTAGATATTGGAATCGTAGAAGAAGTCACATTGCTTGCAACCGGGCCTCTACTACGTGCCCGTCTTAAACTGGTCAGTTCCAATGAAAGTTCTTCATGCCTAACCATTTGCAGTTCGGTTTTTTTCTCCAATTCTCTGATCTTAGATTGAAGTGCTTCGACGGACTCTGGACCAGGATAACGGCCAGCTAACTTGTCACGTAACTGAGCCTGCGTGTCTGCATGTTGCCTCTCCAATTCTGCTCTGCGGGCCTCTGCCTCCCGCATTTGCTATTTTCAAATAATGAAAACATAACGTTAAACCATCACGAAATAGAATTACAACTTCGTGTTAGCAATGTATATCATGTGTATATCATGTAGTTTGTCTTATGATTTGAGCCACAATAATCGTGATAAAAATATATGGTATAGGTTATATTTGGAAATAATTTATTGTGTAATGCAATTTATTCGTAAAAAATATATTCATTTATTTATCTACGTATATTCTATAATAATGTTTTGTGAAGAATCACGGGTTCGTTGGTTTCAGAGTTTGGGCTGTGCTGCCTGTTGGTGGGTAGGATAATCTAGCGATAGTGATACTAGTCGTAGAAAATCGGATTTAGAGAGATTTCGTCCAGGGATTAGGGAAATATTGTTAGGTGACGGTAAGTAATATACGAAAGCTAGACTTTTGTAAAACGATAATATTAATAGCCTATCTTCGTTGAACATATCATCTGCCATTTTTCTAATTTTACAGAGATATTTTGATGTCAATTTCATTTCTGTATACAATATGAATGGTATACATATAAGTTTTTAATTTATGTGTGCCAATGAATTGTCCTGTAAGTATACCCACTATTCAGTGTTATAATACTGAACAGTCGCATGATATTTAATTCCAAGATATTACAAATATTGAAATTTCTTGACAAGTTAACAGAACGCTGTGGAACGCGAGTAGATGCATACATGTACTCATGATTCATGTGTGTGTGTAGCAAAAGTTTATAAGTATGTATAGCATTATAACTATACACTTGGGCTTGCATAATATTTACGTAAAGTTATTACAGGGACGAGCACAAATGCGATACATTTAAACTTATTTAAACGATGCATATTAAATAATGAGGTATATTAAATAATCTTTTGAGCCATGTAGAATATGAATGTGATAATTTAGGACCGAAATATAAAAACCCCTGTATACTTTGAAAGGATCTCTGCTGATAAGGTATGTATGTGTATGTATATTATTTTGACGCCTTAGATCATGCAACCGAATCTACACCAATATATCTTTAACAAATTGTACACAAGGGCGACCCTTCGAGTCTACTGTTACAATATCATTCGATATCTACGAGGCGTCTCCACTTACCTCGAGGATAGTTTCAAGGACGGGGTCTTGCATGATGGTGGTTCTGGTGTTGGTCCCCTGCAGTTGTGGCGGTTGGGGCCCCGTCGATGCCCCTCCACCTCCAACACCGCAGCACTGTAACATATCCGCGTATTTTATAACTACTCAAACTTCATTTTAAATATAGGTATACATTATATCGAAAGGATTTATATCCGGAACAATGAGATTTTTATCATGCTTGAAAAGGTTGATAAGGGGACAAGTGGGGACGAAAAGCGATGAAAAGATTGAGATCAAAAAAGGGCCGGGATGTTGATAAAAAAAAAAATGTTGGCCCCTGATCGCTCAAGGAGCTCGTCTTATACAAGAAATTATTTTTTTAGAAATACGAAATCGTACGAAATGTAAAAATATCGAAACAATCAAAAAACAGTCGAGTCAAGGATTTAATTAATTAAGGGGGTGAACCCGAGTCTCGACTGTCTTATGGACCTAGCGTAGAGTCTTAATGACCAAGTCGTCCCACCGTTTACTGGAACCCGCCACCGTCACTGACGGAGCGCCGCGACGGAGGGCGTCGGAGGACGACGGAGACTGACGAAGAAAACCACCCCCACTAGTCTACAGTACCGTGACTAGACCGACTGGAACCACCTACATCTCAACCTCCGCGCCCAGATATCTAACAACTTCTCGAAGATGATTGAGAAAATTAAATGATACAAAAGTTGAGAACTAAAGAAGAGAAATGGCAGCTCTTTATCATAACAGCTGTATAGTAACAGCTGTATACTAAATTTATTGAACCCCCGAAAATAGATAACAGTTTTTATCTCTCGCGTTAAGGTCGGTAACTTCTCTAATGATTGGGTAATAAAAAGCGTGAATCGAACTTATTACCTGATCACTGATCGTAAATGTAAATTGCGTCTTCATGTTTTGTCCAAGACCCGAAATAATCACTGATATATTTCTGCTCCAAGCAGTAGTAAATTCGGTTGCTATTTTCACGTATTAAACGTCCGTGCGTATACGAGAATACGTCGATACTGGTTATCACGAGTTTCATACGATTCCGTATAGCGAGACCAATCCCGCACCTGGTACCGCTTAGGGTACGGGCTTAATATTGCCACAGGGGAGCCTATAAGCTCTTCCTGAAATACTGACAGAGACCAAAAGAATCGGTTACACTTTGGGCCAGGAGATAGCCGCGGGGTATAAACGATCAGATATCATCGTGTACCACTGAAAAGTACCCAGAATTGATACGACACTGGTTATTGATCACCAACCGCGTACCGGGCGCGCACAAACCACTGAACCACTACAACCACAGCCGCACTACCATCACGAGCATCCACCACCGTCACCGTAAACCATGTAGCCATAGCCTGATGATATCTCTAGCGTCTTCTCGTGCATGATCGGGGTCATATATCTTCCATAAATTGTTGGGTCATGTATGTGATAAAACGATTGTAAGGAACTGTGATGGGGGGTTAGTGATGTATGGCCATAATATAGAGGGATGAAGAAAAGGCTATGGGTCTACAGCATAGAATGAATAAGAATAAGAATAAGAAGGGGAAGAAGAATAAGAATAAGAATAAGAATCAGATTAAGAAGAAGTAGAAGAAGAAGAAGAAGAAGAAATACAGAGACAAGACAAAAATTTCGAAATGAAAAAAAGAAAAATAAGATTTAAGGTTGAAACTTACGATGACCGAATTGAAGGGATTTTGGCAGGCCAGGGCTGCTGCTGCAGGTGGAGTTCGTCGAGGAGTGAGTTTCACTGGATTATCATCCCGAACCCGCGAAGATCTGCTCGTTGGCAGCAGGCAGGGCTGCTGCGAGAGGCACAAGGGGGAAAAAGGCGAACGGGGTGGGGGTTGGATTGGGGGTCGGGGGTGGGGGGAGTGGCAACGGATATGGGTCACTCGCGGATCGATGACGCGGAGGCTCCGCTCCTCTACAGAAAGAGAGCTATACGGGGCGGGGGGGAGGGAGGGGGTGTAGTAGCTGCTTTCACACAAAAGACCAATCAATATAGCCGACAATTTCTCCGACGTATAAAACCTTACGGCATATAGGGTAAATGATAATTTAACGTATATATTGTTATTATAAAGCTCAAGGTCACCTTGACGATCCTCGACCAGCGAGGACCCCGATCGCTACCCCAAAAATTATAACGAAATATTTTTTGAAAACCACCCCGCGACTCCTGAAGCCCCGAAATCACGGCCGGCGACGTTCACGCTCGCGCATTACACCCTCCGCGTCGGCGCTACCAGGCTATCATGTGACGTCACCCGTTCTATTCGAGGAACACCCCGCGCCTGAACCCAGAGTACGCGCTTATCAATGAACGTACGTCGTCGGTACGCGGTTGGTGGTGGGTTCGTCTCGGTGTAGTACCAAACGGAAACGTCCACGACCGAGCTCTTCACGAAGCCCCGACACCGATACGGGGGTATCTTTAGTATTTACTCTATGAATCTCCCCAATTTTTCCTCTTCCAATTTACAGAGATTATTGTTTCCCCCTTTTCTTTTTTTTTGTTTTCTTTTTTTTTTTTTTTTAATATTTTACTCTGGCCTTTTCAAGTCTGCCGATGTAATTATTGTATAACGTTTGTATTGTACGAGGTGGCACGGAGCTTTCTGGAAGCAGGATGGTCACATGGTATCTTATATTCTTGTATCTCTATACGTTGATAGATTTCCGGTCTTCCATGTACATACATACCTATATGTAGATAAGACATATATAGAACGTTTAAATAACGCTATACCGCTCTAGAAATTGAGAATACATGTTTCTCTACAGAGACAGGGATAAGCGCTTTAAGATTACCCTAGGCTTCAGGATTTGCTACGAATTTCGTAAATTATTAATTCGAAGATGTCTCAGGTAGGTCAGTCTAGTCTAGCCGTTTTGGGTCACGAACTACACGTGCCTAGAGTAAAATTACATCTTTCAAGGTAGCATTTTGTTTTTCTACTAGTTGAAGGGTACGGATATTTTGAATTACATAGATTCCGATCTAGTTGGCGAGGATTTAGATTGTCTAAATTTTATGAAACTCTGCGCGCTGCGAGATGAATTGCTGACGTGCCAAAGAGTAGGATAACCTGTTTACACGTAATTGGAATGGCAATTTAGAAATTTTAAGTGATCCATATCCTAGGGTAGATACGGAAGTAAAACAAGGTTCGTAGACAGTTCTACATATAGCATACATTATCGTTTGAATACGTAGCTTTCTTTAAGAACCTTCGCGAAATCGAGCAGTAAAGAGATTGCGAGTGTATGTGGAGGAGAGTCGCATCAATACACGTGTGAAATTCAACACTGAAACATTATGGAAATAATTGGGCATAGGTAATGGAGGAGGAGTGACGTATGGAATTAAATGAAAGGTAACAATGCCTAATTAAATAAAGAGGTAAAGTTGGCACCCTGGACATCGAATAAGGCGCTGGCTTACGATAATACGATACTCGTACGTTTAAACCGCACTTCCCAGTGGTCAGTCTGTCGTAACTGCTCGAGCGTAATCACGAACCGTCTTTATCCCACTGCAGTTTTCTCACTGCTTTTCACTATTCTGAAGTTGACTACCGAGGAAGAAGTATTTGTAACAGGATTCAAGCCACGCAAGTTTCTACTTTATTCTTTATTAATTTTTGCACGTAAACTAGAGAAGAACCTGGTGGTCTTACTTAATTAAAAAAAATTTCTAAACCTTTTTCCATTTGGATTTTTTTTCTCCGTCATTCGTGGAGTGCAGGTTAAATATAAAACTTTGCATATTTAAACAGTTAGTTAAACTCCTCGTTCGTCATGATTTTTGGACACACGATCGAAGACTCGCGTGCCAAGTATCCAGAACTTACCGACGAAGTCTTAGAGGATTTACGGAAGTGGACGGAATCCAAAGGGCTTCCGGATGTTCCTTTGGAACAGTTGGCTCTGTTCACTCATAGCTGCTATTTCGATAGGGAAGCTACCCTTCGTTGCATGAATTCTTACTACCGGATGAGAGCTACTATTCCAGAATTTTTTGCTAACAGAGACCCTAAGATGGAATATTTACAACAATCCTTACGAGCATTGTACGTTTTACTTATTTATAATGAAAATTATAAAAAAAAAAATTCCCGCAGTACACTAATTGCTTGACACAGTCGATAGTATAGTATAACGCATACGTATGTATGTATACTACTATAACGCGCTTTATTTCATCAACATAACACCGAGGTCTAGTGGTAATTACATACATTCTGGTTGCTGCACGCACTACAATTTATATCTCCACGAAGATACCATAATTAATATTGGATTTTGTTGCGTATTTTATACGAGATAAAGTTCGATCGGTTTCAAAAAAAATTCTCAAGACTCGTTCGATATATTTAACGAAATAGTTGGTTTCTCTGTAATCCGACGAGCATCGATATAACTGTACGGTACAATTTACACGCCTGCCAATAACAGGACTCTAATGTTGCATCGATAGAGTATAGGTATATATACTGCAGTCCAATCAATTTCTCATCCCGTCCACTATACTCCAGACTCTTATAATATACCGGCGCACTTCGATATACAACTCCATTCATACACCATGGAGCCGTTCATTTTGCTCATTCGGCGTCTATACAATCAGACTGCAACAGCTTCAGAGAGTAAAAATACCGATAATAGAAACTGAGCGGTATTTAAAAATGTTACGACAAATGGTCAAGCTCTGAATTGACCTATGTGACTCCAAAACGTGCGAGTCATTTTTTGTAAATCATAATTCCTTGTTCAACGGACTTCATCAGTTGATCGAAGTCAACGTTTATTAATTTATTGAAAATGGAATGCAAAAAATAAAGACCATTTTATTCGCTATTATATAAATTCGCAAACGCATCAAACAATTAGAGCGTTTCGCAAATCGTATAGGTAATGATATGTAACATACTTATAAGTCGGTTTTACGCAAGAACTATTCAAGGCGTCACATATGTGTGGGTACAAACATATCGAAAGTGAATTTCACAGTATTTCACGATCTACAATTATGTTCCAGGCAATTCGTGGCCCTCCCAGTACCAGATCCAAATGGACATAGAATCATTTTTCATCGGCTGGCGGATACTCGGCCCAGTCAATACATGTTCAATGATGGTATCAAACTACTGGCAATGACAGTGGATAGTAGTCTTTACTCTGAAGGCTGTTCTTCAGGATATGTTTTTTTATTCGACATGCGGGGTGTGAAACTAGGACACTTGACAAGACTCTCAATATCTAGTATACGACATTTTTTTGAATATTTACAAGAGGGTCTTCCAGTTAGACTGAAAGGAATTCACGTCTTGAACGCTGTGTGGTTTATGGATAAAATCATGTCTCTTATCAGACCATTCATGAAGAGTGATTTATTTGATATGGTAAGCCAAATACCCGCCTATAAATGTAATTTTCCATGTTTGTTTGTTATACTGACTATTAAGCCACCTTTTGCTGACTATGTTAGGCTTGGTCCGTATTACCCAACACAGAAGATTGAAAACCGCATTTCTAAATGAATCCAAATGAGGCAAATCGAATTCATGAATTCTAATTTTTCGAAGGTTTTGGATTAAATGGAAATTTGATTCTGATTAAAAAATCTTTAAAAAGTAGATTTAGCCAACGCGTTTTGGCTTATATACTGCAAAAAATTATAGAGATTCTCGAAACATCATTTTTGTTCAAATCACGGTCTAAAATATATCTTTTATTCAATTGATGAGCGTCACATTCCAGATTTCTTGTCATTTTCATTCTAATTTTATATTTGGGTGCGAAACGTGTCGGACAGCGTGCCATTCTTCAGGCGTAACGTGAATTGTATGTATCTTCTATTATAGGAAGTAAATGACCAAGTATACGGGTGAATTTTAATTGCAATCTCGAAATAAATTGCTTTATCGGAATGAGTCCATGGTTGTATATCGGTCAGGGTTTAAAAAAAGAAAAAAAAAAAGAATGAAAGAACTACGAGTGGAATAATTAGAAAACGACCGACAAACATTATCGTTAGATCCATTAGTCAGGGATTTTCATAATTTTTTTTTAAATCGTTATTCAAACCCATTCATGATATAAACTAGAATAATTTATACATGGAGCCGTTGGAAGCTGTTTTACGAGCTCTATAAAACTTGAGAATTTTTTTTATTTTGTCAAGCTTCATCTTTACACTGGAGATGTTTCTGAGGTATACGAATCCATTCCACAAAAATGTTTGCCTCAGGATTTTGGAGGGGATCTGGACACTCTAAAGAATCTTCACGGTACGTGAAATATACGAACGCCATCATAAAGTGATGATATATTCTCCGGCGTTATTTCTGCCACCAAAGAGTTACTAGCTCTTTTAAAATACTACCACAGAGGTGAAACCGTCAGAAAAATTTTACCCGTTATTAATCACTGCCATACATACCTATAATAATATGTATATCTATCCATACGTATAGATAGATACCTATGTAATAGCGAAACTGCACTGTGCAGCGCAATTTGACGTCCTGAATTCCTATCTCAAAAGCGCTGAATCTTGAATAGCTAAGTTCTTTGTAGTTTTTTTTTTTTTTCTATTTCCTTTTATTTTTCTCATCCTTTTCATATAACGGTAGGGACCTTTATACTGCCTCAGTAATTCAAAAAGTTATACCATTATCCGATGTGGCCGTAATTATTCGAAAATTAAAAATTGCTTATCTGGCATTCTACATCCTCCTGTAAACTCTAGCATGATATAAACGAGTCATGAATTTGAATTTCAATAACTATAATCCATATTGCTACATGATCGACTTTTAAAAAAAAAATTTCTCTAATTGTACAAGCCTGTTTTCTGATTGCGTTGATCTTTGTGAGTTCGTTGAATTTAATGCAACACGCGTATTCATGAAAGTCGTTTCGATTATTCCAGAGGCTCATACTTTGAAATTGGTTGAACTGAGGGATTATTTTCTCGAAGAGGAAAGACTGTTTCGCGGAGGATGCAGCGGCGACGCTAAAATCGCGTCGAGTTCAACAGTACGTTCTGATAATGTTTGTTCCTCGTCAAAATCGCAGGAAGGAAATGCGATTGATAGTCCAGACGACTGACTTCTTATTGATGACCTGAAGACCTTGATTATAATACGTGCATACGTTACACTAGCAATGTATTACATACTGGTTGTTATAATTCTATCATTTAAATACCGGAAAATAAATTATTCATGCATTGATTTAATGATATATTATGATTGATCTTTTCGAACTCTATAATATCGATGTGTCTTATAATGTGTGAATGTTAATGTTGAGGCTGAAGTTTGTTTTCCATCCAGTTATCGCGTTCTTTAATATTTACAATTTTCAGAAGCTTTTTTTCATGTAGATTTAGCAACATGAAAGGAAACTTTTTCAACTGTTGTAATGTTTATACTCCACTCGGACGCAGCCGGTCATGGTCAGTTGCTGGTCTTACAACCGCGGTATCAGGATAGAAAAGATTATCAATAATATTCGAATTACTATTTGCAACGAGTCAAAGAATGTATGTAACGACACAGTTAATATCGTTTACGCCGTATTTTACTGTACGATGAAATCTACGAGGATAATATACAACGTGCAATATGCTAACGCAGTAAATGCATTATTAAAGTTATAGGCTGTAGCTTATACGTATGGTATAGTTATACATAAACGAACTCTGTTCTATGCAGCTTCGTAAAATAATTTACGGTGGTGAAAGCTTGAATAAAACAGTTTTAACCGTATCGTACAATAAAATTTGAATCACACACATTCACGCTTTATAATTAACGTTACGCAACTAATTGCGTGACAATAATTTTCCGCTAATTGCACCCAGCGTAAAGGGCAACGATCGATCCCTGCAGCATTGGAAAAAAGAATAATATATCGAATAGTTTTTTGTTTTAATATAATACATTTAATATGATCATGATTCAACAACAGTACACACATTTCGTAATACTTATTATATACAAAAACGCTCAGTTTAATACTTGTAGTAATAGTATCAGAAGTTCCAACGATCAGTATATTATAATTCCTGAAGACATATTAGTATATCAATTTGCATTGTTTAGTGGTAATTCGATAAGTTGCGCATCGTCGATATCCCGGCATAACTACATGATTCATCGAGTTGTCCGTGGCCGATTCTGATTCGACATTTCAAGCGCAACTCGCGTCTCGCGTTTCGATCATTCGTCGCTGTCGTTGCGGCGCGGTGGCAACATGAAAAGTGATAGCAACGTAGCAACGGCGCGGCACAACTAGCGCGGTGTGGCAAGTGTTAATGTCAAAATAAACAATCTCCAATATTATCATCAAGAGTAAGAAAACCGGTTCGCCGGCCGAACCGGCATAGCAGATATAATCCTGAAACAAACTGTTGTTTTATCTGAAATCCCAAAAACGCTCCAAAATTTACCTCTCAAAATGCTGCTACTGTATTATTTAGCTGTCGTACTAGCTCTCGCGGGGTTGGGTCAATCAGCCGATGAAGATTGCAAGGGATGTGTACCCCTCGATTCCCACTCATTCGACAAGGTAACTAATCATTTACAAAATCTAATCCATACAATCGTAAGTCAATATTAAACTGCTTTTAATTCGCAATAACATTTCCTTCCAAAGGTTATTGATCGTTATAATACGAGTTTCTTTCGTTAAATATTGTTATTATTTCACATAGCGTAATTGAAAACGCAAATTTTTTACCGCAAGTAAGTAATGAATGTCTTCGTTTTAGGTAATCTCCAAATTCAAAGCAGCTATTGTAAAATTTGACGTGGCTTTTCCTTATGGTGAAAAACACGAAGAATTTGCAAAAGTAGCAGCAGCTACAAGAGATTCTGCAGATCTTTTGGTCGCCGAAGTAGGTGTTAAAGATTATGGTAAAAAGGAGAATTCAGACTTGGCACAGCGCTACGGTATCACCAAAGATGATTACCCCGCTGTCAGACTATTTCTTCAAGGAAAATCTGAGCCTATTTCTTTCATTCAAAAATCAGACTCTGATTTTACTAGTGAAAATTTAAAAAGATTCATCAGAGCACGATCTGATGTTTATTTGGGACTACCTGGCTGCGTCGAACAGCTTGACAGACTTGCGGAGGAGTTTAAAACTGGCCAGGATAAAGAAAGACAGGTAAAAATTAATTTAGAACAAAATTATGTGGATTTTCTGTTGACTTATGGATAAATGTTTGTGACTTTTTTTTCCCATGCAGGAAATATTGAGCAAAGCGAAAATATTTGAAGAAACTTTACCGGAGGAACATCGGAAAGCTGCGCAAGTTTATGTCAAGACTATGGAGAGAATCATGGAAAGAGGTGATGTTTTTGTACAGTTGGAACAATCAAGATTGGAAGGATTACTGAAGGGGAAAATATCTAAGGATAAGAAACGCTATATGGAAGAGAGACGCAATATTTTACAGTCATTTGCACACAGGGATGAACTTTGATTTGATTTTTTTATAAGCTTGAAGTAGTCCCTGGGCTAATTCAAAAAGGCCTTGTTTAAAATCGTAACTTTCAATTATTCTGAACTGTGATAATTCGGACGAAAGTCTTCAGACTAATTGAAGTTTTTTCTCCATATATAAATTCGCAGTACTTCATTCGCAACACTTTTCCATATATCAGTTTTGGTAAAATTCAATTTTTTGACAATTTTTTTAAGTAGTTAGTTCTTTGTAATAATTAATTGTATTTTTGTTATTTTTACCACAAAGAATACGATTCTTAAGATTTTTCTGTACAGATTGAATCGGCACAAGGAATAGAGATGTAAGAATGGTTATTATAACAGGTTGAAATATGATTAAATTTACTTACTGCCATGAAGCTGTAAGTTAAGCATATGAAATATTTCATAATTTGTATTTTGTTTTTTTTTCGTCAGTCATATATCACGAGTTGTATAAAACTATAACTGAAGAAACATATCATGCAATATTATATAGAAATAAATATCTATAATATAATAACGTGAAATCATCTCTGTTACAATTTCTTTATTTGATAAATACCTATTAAAATACTCATTAATTAATAAATTGTATTCTTTATTTGATGAAAAAAAAAAAAAACGAAATGTAATTAGACAACTAAGTATGTAGATAGATAAATAGATCGGATTATTCACTCGATTGATTAGACAGTAATTAGAATGTGCAGCCAATAAAATACAAAAAAAAAAAGAAAAAAGAAAAAGTCTTCTTAAAGAGCACACATTTTTATTTTAATATAAACACCCGAAAGATATGTCGTTTATATTACAATATTATGGTTACAAACTTTACCTCTACATCCTAAACACATTCATGGTGCGTTGGTATAAACTTTCAATCAACTTAATTCGTTAGATATATTCAAAGGATAAAATGCTTCGAATACCAAAAAGAGTCAATAATTAGTTTGTCAAGTTTTTTTTTTTTTTTTTTCTTACACAGATCATGCGTGTTGTACAATTGGAAGTTGATTATAACTTGGTCTGGAAAAACTACGTCTAAATTGTTATTTACTTCATTCATTTGATTTTTGCGTCCATGTGGTACCTAAACGTCTCAAAAATACACCTTCGCATAACTTGTGACTCTATTAGTTCTCGGTCTCATTCTCATAAAAAAAAAAAAATAACCAAAAAAATGAGAAAAAAAAAAAAAAAATAGTAAAAATTACAAACATATATAACATCTGTATAAATATCATCTTAATTAATAAATCGAAAATTTGTTCAACCGTTCTATGAAATTGTTAACAATTTTCGTATTTCCAATTTTTATTCTTAATGTTTAACATGCATGATGGAATGTTCGTTCCGTGTTCTAAATTTCGAAATTAATATTCGTTCGTTACTTGTCTTGGACAACGCTTTGAACAGACAATTTCTCAAGCTGTTCTTCTACTTCTTTTGTATCTTTATCAGCGTTATTTTCTTTAGATTCTTCTACCAGCTCTTCTTTCTCAGTTGGTTCAACCTTATCAACATTTTTATCTTCTTTAACATCTTTGGATTCCTTTGTCTGATTCTCATTGTCACTACTCTCACAGTAGCTAACATCACTGTAGCTTACATCGCTCGAACTATCATCTTTTTGATCGTCAGCACTAGTTTTTCCAGCATAAATTTCGCACTCTGTACCAACTATCTTCTTTGCCTTTTCAAATGCGTCCTTCCACATGGTGGCATCTTAAAATATAAATATAAATAAATAAATAAATGAGTAAAATAACAAATAAAGTAAATCACATTTCTTCTATTGACTTCTATCAAAATTTTCTTGATTCTGGTTAATGACATCAAGACAATAATTACTTCAAAAGAATCATGCAGTTCTATTTAAGACAAAAATTTGAGGATTACTTTCAGCATTAGCAAATCTAATGGCGAGTAGCTCTGGCTTGAGTAGTTCGTCGGCAAAATCAGCAAGAACACTCCATACCCAAGCTCGATCACTACCACAATTTGGTTTGAGTTCCATCCACGGAGTGACGAAATGATTGGCGCATATTTTCAAAGTTTTATCTCTACGCATTACTACTCTTACTGTACTCTTGATTTTGTGTCTTAATAATTTCACTTCTCCTGTGCCTCTTTCTTTCCATTCTGAAAGACCGTCGCTTGAATCATAGCGATAGAGTTTTGCTCTCCTAAAACAAATGACATATAGAAATACAAAATTTTGTATATGTATATTCAAAAACACTAGCAGAAATAATGTGGTTTTTTTCATCTCTTATTCTATCGGTTATGGATCGTTGAGATAGTTTTTCAAGCTTCGTTACCTTGGATTTCAATCATTTTTAGTATGGGAATGAAAATGGTTAGTTTTTGAGAATCAAAGAGATCGTCAAGTCGTTTTATTCAGAAAATTTGGTGATAAAATAGCGTGAGATGAAAAATGAATTGAAAAAAAGAGAAAAACAAAGCAGAAAAGGTGATGAAAACTCACAGTTTTATCAGCTCAACTTCGTCCTCTTCGTTATTAGATACTTCGATAATTGGCAACGAAATGATGGGTTCAAAATGTACATCATTTTCAACGTTTTCTTCATCTGTAACTTCTACGACGTGGTCCCCGTTCAACTAGGAGTTAGAAAACAAAGAGAAGGTAAAAGTACTTGAAAAGTGTCAATGACTTACGTAGAAAATGTTAGGTTGAAAAATGGGAAAAATCACTTACTACATTTTCAGGCATTTTATTTAGATTTTAAAAACCGTTTTAATTATTCCGAAGAAAAAAATTATGTGAGAAATATGCGATTGGCGCCAACCGACAACCCTCGAATGGCGAAATTCGTTGCAATCTACCTTTTTCAACGCGTCTTAAATGTTTTAACGTTGGTGTTGCGGGGGTGTGTGGTCGTGCGACCCTGAAATTTGATTGGTGGCTAGACAACCCTAAATCGAACAAGCGACCAATTGTGGACAAGGTCAAACCGTCGAATTTATACACAACCAACTGACGAGTGTTCTTTTACTCATTATTCTCTACGTCGCAAAATATTTATTATTCTATTATTTCCCCGATTTTGTATAGATGTTTGATCATTTCACCATTCTCAATAATGTATATTACGTTTTTCCATCTACTGAAAACACTATTGGACGCAGCAAGACACGAAATTTAAATTAATTATCGCCTAAAAATGCATCTGCTTGAATGTGACAGTTGCCTATTCCCATACTCCCATAGCAAAACAGAGTATCAAACGTGTGATTATAAACTCAGAACGATCACATCCAAATGCCTTTCGACTGAACAAAATTGATTATAAATAATTGATCAACATTCAATATACCATGATGTTTTTCTATTAAAAATGTAAACCCAGGCCGTCTCTTGATTCCGCAAATTACACCTAGTTCTTTTGATTTGTCCCTATACAGACATACCTGATGTTAACATGGCTGCCAATCATAGCATAAAAAAATCTCTGACGAATAAACAACTTCATTGAAGATAATTCGACGAAAAAGCACCTTGAATAAAGCTTAGAGCTACATAAAAACCATTTCCGTACTCTATTCAAGAAATATATCGTTCGTTGTTATCGTTTAAGCAAATGATGTCATTACGCGTGGTTTTTTCATATGTAGTTCGGTAGACGTAAACGTGACGCAACGAATTGCCTTTAGCTTGGTAGTCTTGACTCTTGTCGAGGAGAGTCGCCGTCTGAAGTGTTGCCGAAGGGAACGAAGGGGGATTGTGCGCTTGTCCGGGCGGCCATTGCGAGTACCTTGTATAATCCGCGAACGCGAGTGAGTGCCCGGTGAAATCCAGTAAAATCATTGACCATCCTTAGCGCAAGGTGCTCCGTGTGAAGCCCGGGACTCGCCCGAAACCCCAGGCCGATGGCTGAGACCGATAAATTGAACATCGACAGCATCATAGCCCGGCTCTTAGAAGGTAAAGGTGATCGATGCCCCGTAGGTCTACGCGTCGCGAAAACCTCCTATTCCATTAAACGTTTGGATCAAATTTTCATCAATTGAATAATATTTTTGGACATGTGAAAAACCGCAGTGTTGAAACTGTCGGTTTTTCATTGATTACGTAACGTAAATTAAAATTGGGTATATTATATTAGGGCGACAGAATGTAGTTTGTTTACATAAAACTGCGTTGACAACCGCCGAGAACCCGCTACGTTTTGGGCGAGGTCCCGAAACCCGATTACGCACGATGATTTACCTATAAAAACTATACAATCATAATTATTTTATAGTGCGGGGAGCTCGACCTGGAAAAAATGTCCAGTTGACCGAGGGCGAAATTCGAGGTTTGTGCCTCAAATCTCGTGAAATATTTCTCTCCCAGCCAATATTACTCGAATTGGAAGCTCCCCTAAAAATTTGTGGTAAGTTTTTTTTTTTTTATATGCATCATAAACTCTATGCAATTGTCCTACATTTTTTCACATTGTTTATGTTACTACGTAAATTTCTATTTATACACGCACACATACACAAGCCAGCTCATGAACACGTATGCATAAATACGCGAGTACAAAACCAAGTTGTGATGGGTTATAAACTTATATTCTTGTTATCACCTACATTTTGACATTACTATGACCTGAATTAAATAAAACTTTTAAAGTTCAAAGTTTAGCTTTTATTATTCATTTACATTTCAAGCCTTTAGCTTGATGTCAAGTAACCACTTCTTTTTTTTGTCATACAATGTTAATCTTTTATGCGTAGATAAGCTAAATATATTGCCAAAATTACTTACGCAGTATTTATTTGATAGATAAAATAAAACTCGTACACTTTATCAAAGTGCAAAGTATTTTTATTTACTTTATTTTTTCTCTGTTTTTTTCTGTTTTATTCAAAACCATGTTGAACAAATTCAGTGCGTTTTCTACAAAAAAAAAAAACAAAAACAAATAATGAAAGCTGACTAATGGATTTTATATTATAAAATTCATAGACTGAATTTCGTACTTATAATACTTTGTATGGTAAATATTATTATTAAGGATATAAATGTTAGTTCAAAGTCAGCAAAGTGTTGATTATTATCAATTCTTATAAAATAAATAATGCTGTATCTTATCACTCCGGTTAACCAGGCAAATATTTTCAAGGTGGATGGATAAAAATTGCGATTGTATAATAATGTCTTGATATAAAGTTGTACATCTCTGTTTTAAATATTCCCAAATTTCGTATACAATCATCAAAACTATGATATCAGTGTATGTTGGTGAACAATTATAGATAGTATCACTTCAATCAATGATAATCTAAATTAAATGATTTCCTTATCAATTTCTACAAAGGAGAAAGATTTACTTCCACATTTTTTTTTTTTTATAGATTGATTATAATTTAGGACTATTCAAGTAATTTATGATACATGTTAAATTGATCAGATACCCAAATGGCCTGTTGGCTTGTCTTTAACAAATATCTTCATCAGACTAAATTTATACGGATCATTTTCTTTGTGTAAGATTTATTTTAAGTAAGTGTGCCAGTATATCAATGCTGCATCTATTAACTATTACTCACAGCATTAAGGCATGCCTCTTCCCAGCGTCATCAGCCATATATATACATATATAAGTGTACATCTATCATTAAAACGTTTCATTGGTCAAATATACCTTATACATTCTTCTGTATGATCCAATTTAATTCAATTATACTTCACACAATGGTCATAAAGACCAATCATATTTTTTCAGTATAATTCGCAGTGATTTAGTATTGATTTAGTTGCAAAGTCTGATCATAATAGTAATATAAATAAAATTAAGCCCTTTATGTACGGTCGATGATCTTGAGGTGGGAATAATAAGTATGAAGATAAAAAAGACTAGTTAGCTGATGATTTATTTCATTATTTAGGGGACATCCATGGGCAGTACTATGACTTGTTGCGGCTCTTTGAATACGGAGGTTTTCCACCAGAAAGCAACTACTTATTCTTGGGAGATTATGTAGACAGGGGGAAACAGTCGTTGGAGACAATTTGTCTACTGCTTGCCTATAAGATCAAGTACCCTGAGAATTTCTTTTTGCTTAGAGGAAATCACGAATGTGCATCGATCAACAGGATATATGGTTTTTATGACGAGTGTGAGTAATTTTATTTATTTATTATTCTTTTTTGTTTTTTTCCTTAGTTTTTATGAAAATCTAAGCTACACCATGTGCACAAAGTCATAATTCATATGCTTCTTCTATAAAAGCTGGTGATTCATTCTTGATAAGCAATATAGCATTAAGCTTTACTCTAGTATTTTTCGTGACTAACTTGATTCTCTTTATGTGTATGTCATGAGTTATACTTATATCGGTAGATCTCTATCTAGAAAAAAATATCTATATATATATTGCATTTCAAATGCAGTTTCTTTTGCTATTTTCGGAACATATTTTTCCATCAACGATAATTGACTGAAAATTATTCGCAATTTAAAAGTGAAATTCAAATTTGCAAATATATTATTTCAATTCTTAAAATTCAATGAAATTATAGAAACCAAAAATACAATCATTCCGTTTACACATTATCTTTTTATTATCTTTTGAACTGTAACCGACCGATCGATTACAATAGTTCTGAAATATCTGGTCAATGTATCTCTGAGGAAAGCTCTGATTCTGTTTCATCTATACTCACTATTTTTTTTAATGCGTTTTATCAGAGTATATCTGTATTTGATTACTCATTTCTCAATACTGATTATAGATAAAATAATCCAATTTATATCTCACAATCAATAAAGGTCAACCCACTCGACGGTACCTTCTGTATTTTGATACTTTTTTTTTTTTGAGTATCAAAGAACAGATTAGTTCTCATCTTCTCCAACACACACGAATAAATGTGGAGTACACAGTACTGTTATTGTTTCAATTCTTCCTAAGTGGTTTGAGCCTCAAGCATATAACAAACATAAAGATTGTAAACTTTTTTACTTGAAACTCTTACTAAATTATTTAGGAATGAGATTATTTCAGAAAAGCCGAAGAACTACATCAAACAATAGCTTGCATTGTCCTACTGTTTATCAAGATAATGAATCGTTGTATAAAACTTGACTTACTTTGCAGGCAAGCGTCGATATAACATCAAGTTATGGAAAACTTTTACCGACTGTTTCAACTGCTTGCCAGTCGCAGCGATTGTTGATGAAAAAATCTTCTGTTGTCATGGAGGTTTAAGTCCCGATCTCCAGAGCATGGAACAGATAAGACGCATAATGCGACCCACCGATGTACCTGATCAAGGCTTACTTTGTGATCTGTTATGGTCAGACCCAGATAAAGATACAATGGGTTGGGGTGAAAATGATCGTGGTGTTTCATTTACTTTTGGTGCAGAAGTCGTTGCCAAATTCTTACATAAACATGATTTTGACCTCATTTGTCGTGCTCATCAGGTAAACAATCCTACTGCATTCGATATTTTCATAGTTTTAAGACTCTACGGTATTTTTCAATTAGAATATCCAATTTTATTTAATTTTTACTTACCAGTAATCAAGGAATTGATGTTTCGTGGTCCTTGAATCGTAATTTTTTAGTATAATTGTTCTGGTTCAATAATGAAAACCAATCGATAAAAAAAAACTCGTGCATAGGTCCAAAATGTAGTCTTCCCAATTTTAGTAATCTTGTTTCTTTTTTCAATCGTTTATTAATTGTAAAAGAAACTGGTACCTATTATTTAACATTACTAGATATTTTAGACATTGAGTTTTTTTTTTATAAAATGGCAACTATTTGTAAAATCGAACTCTGAATTTGCTCAGAATTTCAAAAATACTGTTGAGTCAGGAAAATATGATGCATGATTACTTAATAGAAGTTTATTCGCTAGACTTTGTCAGTTAGTTACAAGTTAAGTCAATATTAATCACTTCTATCTATACAACGCGTTCGTATGTGCAATCTACAAGTGTATTCACAATTGCATTTGAAAAACTGCTTATTACATGCGATTTACCTTTCGTATTTTCATTTTATTAACTTATTTCCTAAGTAGTTTCAAAAGGTTTTGAATTTAAGTAGAATTTAGTTGTTAAAGTTGCATAAATTTTGTTTGAAATCCAAACCGATCCCAAAATATTTATTTTATAGTTTATATTTTTTTTTTTTTTTTTCTAATTTACAGGTAGTCGAAGATGGTTATGAGTTCTTTGCTAAACGTCAATTGGTAACATTATTTTCTGCACCCAATTATTGCGGTGAATTTGACAATGCTGGGGCTATGATGTCGGTAGACGAGACTCTGATGTGCAGCTTTCAGATTCTAAAGCCCGCTGACAAACGAAAGTTTACTTATGGTGGTCTGAATGCCGGACGACCCGTAACACCGCCACGAGGTGCCAACAACAAAAACAAAAAGAAGTGAATTCCCTAATGTTCATTTGAACAATATTTAGGACTTTAAGACCTTTCCCCCTGCCCCGCCACTACCACCTCCCCCTGGCCCTCCCCAGTCCCCACCCTTTAAGACATTAAGTCCTTGTAAGAAAGAATTCTATTATTATGAATACATGAACCTGCGGAGCCATCCACAATCGATAATACAAATGAAGACAACTTGGAATAACGTTGCAAGCCTGATTTCTTTGTGTATTTTTTTTTTTTTGGATATTCACGAAAAAAATACAAAAAAATGATAATAATAATAGTAATTGTAATAATAAAAACAACAAATGAAAAGAAGAAGGTGAACAGAATAATAACCAAAAGAACATGATATACATATAAATTACCGCAATTTGAGGCGACGATTTTTTTTTTTTTTCATATTTTTTTTTATTGTTTTTTCTGCTTTGTATTTAGGACTGAGACAAATACATATAGGTAGAAATTATTTTTATTTAGTCGCGAGATTTTTTTCTTCAAATATGTATCAAAACTGCTGAGTAGGTAAAAAGGAATGCCTAAGATTCGTTAAAACTAAATATATGACGTTTAGACATATGTGTCAAAGATGACATTTAGTTAATTATTATATTGACTACTATTGATACGAAATTTCATCTATTACTACGCTTATTCTTATGTTTTTTATATCATTATTACACATTTTTCCTGATTCAGTAAGACCTTTTTAGTTGTACTAAAAAAAAAAAGTATGTCACAAAATACATTTTAAGTCACTTTGAATATTATCAAACATTTTAGAACCTCTCTATCCCTCTACCCCACCACTCCGTAAGTCTGTAGTCCTAATTTTCTTATTTTTTATTTTTGTTTAGTCCATTAATAAAAAGAAATAAAAAAAAAAAACAGAAAAGAAAAAAGAGGCAGTAAAGTTTCAATATCTATGGTAATAACGGAACATATGAATTGACTTGTCAGGTTTATTGGGTGATTTTGTCTGTAGGGGGGCTTTAGCCATTTTCAAATGTAGTAATAACGAGTCAGATTTACAGTTGTGCCCAACGAATGGTTTGCTGATGAGTTTAAATGTATTTTAGATGTTATTTATACACATATTAGACGATTTAATATGAAAGAAACGAACGAATAAATAAATGAGAAAAAAAAAATAAAAAAATAAACACAGTCACCAGTAGTTTTGTACAAACCATAAACCAATTTTTTACTCTAAAAAAAAAAAAAAAAAAAAGTTTGTGCTGAATATTATGATTATGAAATGATACACAAGTTTGAAGCTAGATCGAGGATATTGATTGACTTAATAATATTTATCCGATCGTAACATACCTATAAAAGATAAAAAAAATATCCGAAGTAACTGAAAATCAAAATAAAATAAAAAATAAATAAAAATTTTTGGGTATAAGATGTTTTATCTTCATATACTACCCATGTGTATACTAAAACACGAATGGTTGTTTAATTAATTATTTAATTTATCGTCGGACTTGCAACGTCTTTTCAAGCTTGTTTTCGATTCTTTGTAGCTAGCAATTTAGGAGGGGATAATAATAATATTATTAATAATATAATAATAATAATAATAATAATAAACGCAAACACAATTAAGTACACATACATATATAACTTTAAAAAAAAAAAATAAATAAGTAAGCGAGCCAAACGCGCAGTGCAAGATTTTGCGTCGTCTCATTTCATCGTATGTACGAGTTTTTATCATTTTACCATCATACTCCATTAATGTCATAATATCGCCATCCTCATTATTTTGTCCCCTTTAGCACCATTACTTCATTTTTTTTGTGCACATTACCTACTTTTTTTTTTCCTTTTAGAAATTAGGTCTACTCGGATGACACTGTTTGAAATGAGAATTAGCGTTATTAATAATAATAATTTATCAATCGAGGATTGTCTTACACCACTCCCTTAATTTACTGTACATTAAATTTTTTTTTTTCTATAAATAAAGGTCACCGAAAAAAACAAAAAATAACATTTTATCTTTTTTCATTTTCTTATACATATATTATGTGAACCCCAAAGTATTCGCTATTTTATACCCGAAAAAGGGATTTCAGGTCAAGTATAACTGTAAGTCTTCATCATATTAAAAATTAATCGATCTGTAGATTGAAAAGTATTATAATGATAATGATTTATTATAATGAAGCAATTTAGTAGTTATGGGTCATTGTGTGTATGACGGTTTTTAATATAATTTTTGTAATTGTTATTTTATTGTGGGTTTTTAAAAGCGGTATCATCCGAAAAGGCTTTAAATAGTGTCTACCTTTAATTAAGTTTAATCTCACAACACGTAGACTCGAGATTCGGAACACCGAATATCCTTGTAATACATACACGCCAACTCCTGACTATCAGCATGAACATCATGGAAATTAGAAAAGAAAAGTAAGAGAATTAATCATTCAGTGTTAATGTTTCTTTAAGACGTTTTGTAAATATCTTGATTCATTACAAGTATTACTACTACAAACTAATAAATAAAACTCGTAAAAATTCAATCTCGTGTTGACCACTTTCATCCATAGTTTGTCGTTCCTTTATCATTACAATTATTTTCAGTCGCGTTTTATTACGACCAGTGCAATTTACGGTAAGTAGTAATTTTATTTAATTTTCGAAATTATTTGGTCTTGAGATGTTGTCTTCTCAGATAATGAAGCACAAATTCAAGATATGAAAAAGTGCTGACTTCCGGAATCAGAAAAGAAATTTTGTTATCATTACATATTATATTGAACCTAATCTAATTATTGCCTTAATTAATGCAGAAAGAGTAATAACATTTGAAATTGAATTCTAAACCAGCATATTATCCAGGATATAAATATCATTGATGAAGAAACTTATCAGAAAATTATTTTCAAATCGAACCAAACAAGTCTAACTGCGCGCAATGGCAAGTGACGCGAAGTGGTTTGCAATGTATTGTAACCGCAGATTTATTCTTGTGGCGACACATTATATGCGTAGTAAATATATTTCGCACTTTAGTTTTCCCTGAATAATCTGTTATATCCTTTGATGGAATAAATTCTTCGCCTGAAAATACGTCGTATATATGATTCAAGGCTCTTGAAATAGTCACTTTAGGTTTTTAAGATTATTTTTTTGGTTAAGGTTGGGCCTTACTACTTCGAGTTCGGATATCGGAATATAATTTATAAGCGGGTGTCGACATAAATTTGCAGGGTTGTAATATTTGAAAGAATTTTACCCGAGGAACTTAAAAATCATACAAGTAAAATAAGAGGATCAGCTTTTCCAGACTGCAGTATTCTCAGTCTTTTTTAGATTCCTATTTTACCAACTGCTTCATTTTTTGAAACTTTTAAACACTGGGGATTTTTTTTTTTTTGACAAATTTTGCAAATTTCTATATAGATTTACGGATTCTGCGAAAAAACACATAAAATCGGAACTTTAAAAGCTTTTACTGCTGTTTTAACTTCCCACAAAAGTGTAACACGTACGGCATGTAGTCTTGCTCTATTTTTGGTGCTAAAAATCGAGAATCTTTATAACGACTTCGCAGAGATCAAATTCAACATGTTTTTACCTAGAAATTAAAAAAACTGGTGACAAACTTACTGCGTTGTACTCGGCAGGTCATGACCGAAAATTCTGGCATATAGGTATTCGCCCGGTTTCATTCTCAAAAAAAAATTTCCTTGTGATAATGATAATTTAAAATGATATTTATACGTCTGGATAATCAAGTACCTACTTGGAAATATTTTTAGGCATCTTAAAAGTGACTAATTTTTGCTCACATAGGTATAATAAACCAATGGGTTTATACATATACCGTTTGCGTAATATACCATCCAAGATCCAATTATCCACGAAGCGTTCGCTTGCAAATTCCTTGACCGTTATTAAACCTGACACATGTTATCTAACGCTTGAAATTACGTGTTGGTGTTCATTATATTTTGACGTTGACATTTTTCCTTATACTTTATTACACATGATTGTCTATTATAGTTGTATATACTTTTGTAAAATAATAATCTTAACGAAGTTGGTTAGCCATAAATACGATTTTCATATCATCGTTATTTATCAGCTATTAATTAAGTATATTATGCCGGAATCGTACTATTACGCCCACATATATACGTATACATATATCTATGTATATGTATACTTATAGCACATAAACGGACGTAATTCTTACGTCAAACTCGTGCATCGTATATGTATACATATAGGCAGTGGTTTGTCTTACACTACAGTAATGCAAGTCATTACACATATACAATACAATTGTCTCATAAATATAATCCCCCGCTTTTTACCCTACATTGGTGATGGTCACGCAACTACATAACTTCCATCAAGGTGAAATTTCAAAGCTGTGTAATTCTACTTCGAACTGATTGTTCTATAACGGAACCAATTGCAAATTCATTACCGATTTCTAGATTAGCTGCAATGTGGCGAATTTTGGTATATAGATAAAATTTTTATTAAAATTACATTCTTATAGTTTTAAGATGTACCCTATAGATATTTGTGTGAACGTCCTTTATATATCTATCTATAAAATTATAGTTGATTTATAAATATAGGAATAGCTGTGAAGTATTTGAAAACACAAATTAATTAACGAACCGCGTATACATTATAACGCAATTGCCTCAAAACCTTATACATACCGTACGCGGTAAGATTTTGTTTTGAAAAAGCTCACGTACTTGCGGAATGCACACGTGCGTGAATGTCAGTGACGCTTACATTCAGAAGAACCGTATGTATATATTTAACGGGAAATGAACCGTTGTGCGTATCGCCACAAAACTGTATCAGAGCTTAGGGCACGCGCCCCTAAGCCTTTAATTAGCGTTGGTTGTTACTTAACACACACATATTATGTATACATCTGTAATATAACAATTCATGTCTTTTTTATCTATAAAACTTACGCGTTAAACTATACATTCGTTATGAAATTATTGTACTTCTTACAATTATACAACACGATATACAGTTCATATTGACGCATTGTATTAACGAATTACTTATTTATGCTTACTACTGCAGTGATTTAGGAATCCTTTTAACCGTACGAATGTCGACTGTTTAAAAAAGATCTTTGATCGATTTTTATGAATACTGCATATCATGATGATTATGATGGTTTGATTATATCGTGAAATTCGCGAGTTAATATGGTTAAGATGTTTATTACATATTATAGAGACGTTTGGATTCTAGCGGTTGTGTAAATTATACGGGATTAGACATCGAATTCGTTCCATTCCAAGAGATTTGTACAGCTTAGTGTTTCGTCGTATTCGTATTTTCTATTTCGTTTAGAAATAAATGGGGTTGAATTAGTCAGAGCGGCGTAGAGACCGCTTGGATCGCTTGGACCGCGTGGGCTGTAGGGAGAGACAAGAGAAGAGAAAAATAAAGGAACTTTGCCAGAGAGGGTCCGAAAGATGCCGACTAATTTGTTGGGCAGGCTATGCCACCGACAAACTCCGCCTTCTCGTCTCCTCGCTTGGCTACAAAGCCAAAAGCTAAATAGCTGCGACGTACAGCTTCGCATGAACTACTCTATACGTCATGACTCACGGCCTGTACTCCTATATACCTACGGTGACATTAAAAAGGTTAAACTTTTCAATGTTTCTCATGTCACTCTTCAACCGAGCCTCCTGTATGGATTTCTAATTGGATTCACACCTCCTCAAATATATTATGCCATTTTTAATTTCTTGAGAATATTTATGGGTATAATCAATGACTATGTGATATTTAATGATCTACGTGTGCAGAGTTGATAATTATTGATCGCCGCTTATGTGTATATACATATATACGTTCATTAACTTCCTTTGATGCCCGAAGCATACCTATAGCTCGCTTTATTTCATTCATTCTATTCTGTCCGATCAAACGACGGCCATTTTGTGAAAATAGCGATTCTTTTTTTCAACTTCGAATATGTTTGGACTTCTCAGAGCGATTTTAGCTTCGATCGTTTGATTAGATTCCGGAAAAACTGTTTTTCATTGTAGAGCTAATGTTGAGAGTTGCAGATCCATTTTATATGAAAAAAAATTGTAGATTCAGGTAAGATATGATAATTTCCAAAAAATGTCGATCTTTGAGGAGAAATTTCTGAACACAAAGAAGAGAAGATAAAAAAAGAAACTTTTCAGGGGGGTTTTCTACGTTGTTTACGTTTCGCGGTCATCTTCTTCGCCCGCAGACCTCAACGAGTCCTCTGTATGCGGATATGGATGGACGCTCTTCAGGCGTCTGTGCGGTGACGCACATAAGGCACCCAATGCTTAGTTAACTGGCTCCGCCCTCGAGTAAATCGAAGCACCAAAAAGCACGACGGGTTTGAGTCGCTTTTTCCATCGGCGCACGACGCCCGGGCGTGGGTGGCCAGCTGACGAGAGGAGGAACTTCCCTAAACCCCTCCTCGGAGTAAAACTTATACCTACTCCTAAACGCACACTTTCCTGTATTCTTCACGAGCAACAAACTCACTCATGAATACTCATTCACTCACTCGCTCACTCACTCACTCACTTACTCATTTACTCACTCACTCACTCTGCACTCACTGACTCACTGACTCACTCACTTATACGCGTTTTAACGCACCTCCATAGGCAACTCTTAAGCTCAGCCTGGACCACGCTCTTAGGATCACTGCAGGAGAATGATGAGCCGTTGATAAGCCCGGTAGTCTGGCACGGTTCTTTGCCCCGTTCGTTTGTCGGTGTGTCCCGTCGGTGGGTTGCGTCTAACCCAGTACCCAAAGTCTTTAGGTCGAGTTCGACTCTTGTCAGCATCCGATGGCGAAGTGAGAACATCTCCTGTTAGCGGCGTGCCTGACCCCCGATGACGTTAGGGATTGTCAGATCTTTGGTCAAGATCGCGTTTTACGAACGGGGAAGCGCGGGGTAACGAAGAGCCATTTATATATCGACCGTGAATATTATCAAATGAATTTTCTTCCGCATATCTGTATACGTGTCTATGTATGTGTATGACTTGTTACGTACGGATCTAATCGCTCCTCGGGGAACCCAGTATTAGAAAATTTCAGTACAAAGGAAAAGATTTTTTTATTTTACATTATAGTTACTCGGATTTTAATCGAGGTAACAAGTGTCAGAGGATTGTGAATATAGAAACCCTATATCTTTAGGGATCGGAAGTGCCTGATTTTGTTTATATTTTAGTGAAAGTTTTCGACGATTTTTTTCTTCTTAGTTTTTTTTTTTTTGGTTTCTCTTTATTTTTATTCTTGAAAGTATTCGCAGTGCAGTGTGACAGTGCAGTTCTATAATTTATGCACCAAACGACCGTGTGTAATTCTCTGACGTGACAAAAAATAAATAAAAAAAAATAATAAAAAAATACATAAATAAAAATTTATCACGTTATAAAAGTGTCGAAATATTTTCTACCCGATCAGTGCTTGTATGTACAAGTGTTTTTTATTTAAAAAAAATTTTTTTTGTGTAATATTTCGACGATTTGATATTATTGCAGTAATTGCAAGTATATGATTTGGTTTAAGAATTTGAATTTTAATACTATCGACGATTTGGCCAAAAGTGATGCTGTCAAAAACTAATAAAATGGTAAATTTTTTGTAATAATTATTATTGTAAAACGGGTGATAATCGAGAATAATAATTATTCTCGTCGAAGAATGCAACAGCAACATGAACAACAGCACGACGTTGCTGGTGACTGTTGCTATCAGCAGTGGGCGACGCATCATCATCATCATCACCATCATCAGCATCAACATCAACAACAGCATCAACATCAACATCATCATTCACAACTACCGCCGGTACCGTCGCCTATGCAGCAAATGGAAGGTCAGTTGATAGCCAACGGTTCGATTTCATATTATAAAAAGTTTTAAAGTGCGGAAAGGGGTTCTTGCATGTTTCACGATTTTTCGTTTATTTTTTTTATACCATATTTTCTGAATTTGAAGAAAAAAAAAATCTATACACTGTGAATACTGTTCATTTTTATTTTTTATCTTTTGTTTTCTTGAGACGGATTAGAGAGTTTTTTTTTACGAATTTTTAGCGCGTATTTTTCACAATTATCTTATCACGTTTTAAGATCTTCGACTTTAAGTACCTACGTCCACGTGCTGACGGAGATTTGTCCTTGTAATGTTAGTCTAGAAGTTAGAAGATAAAGTGTAACAATAAGTGACGTATTGATGATGAAAATAAACGAAACTTTGGCGATCTTAAGCCGCAGCCATGCTACATGTCGAATCGCTACTCCGGTTCTCCGGATGCTGAAACTCCTATTTTAGTCTTTTTTTTTATCTTTTTTGGTCATTCGGTTTGTACGACGGAGAAGAATTCGTGTCGTTCGACTTTCGTGGCATTCGGCTAGACTTTTGACTTTTCCATTGCATTCTGCCATCGTGTTTGCTCCCCAGAAACGAATTTAGATTCACACGAGAGGTAGGTATAGGAGAGTACGAGTTTGAATCAAGATCGCATTCGAAAACGTTTTAATTCAAAGTATTAGCACTGTTAAACAATGTGCCTCTTATTATTATACTCTCATATAAATATCTATACCTTTTTTATCATATCTTTTTCATTTTTACCGACAAAATTATCCACATTAATTTTGTCACAAATATAGATTTCTTTGAAATGAATTCATATATATCAAGAGATGCGATTATTTGTGCACAGCGATGGATTTAAATCTATATCAGCTTACTACGAATTTATGCCAAATCGATTTAGCCGATTGGTTCCAATAGATAGTCCGATCAAAGCTTACGTTAAGTGATAGAAATCTGAAAACGTGATCAATTTTTAGTAGTATTGCTAATTGTGTAGGCGATTTATTCATTCTGCGTTGAAAGCCAGAGCGGTTAAAATCCCACTTTCATTAGTTGCCTGCCAAAAAAACAGAATCTATCATTAGCGTTGCTTGTATTTATGTTGGAGCCCACAGTCTTTTGAAAGAACCTTTTTTTTCGTCTTTTTTCTCTCATCAAGAAAACGTTAACTTATGACTTTTGGCCTCGTATACATACATTACATATTCGAAAGCCAGATGACAAGTTATTGTACAGTCTAAATATAACTGCATCAGCTTGTTTTACTCTAGCCAATCCATTTTATTGAGTAAATTGTTTAATTGTCGAATGGCTTTCAATCAATCCACAAACCTGTACCAACGTTGATTTAACCGAGAAGATTCGAAAGAGTAGTTCGTTAACCTATAAGACATCGATTACCCAGTTGCACTCAATAAGATAATGACAAACGTCAAGTTGATTGAAAATACTGAAACATCTCAATAGGTGCATCTATAGTAACGAACGCGTTCTCCACAGCGTGTCTTCAAACCGCCGGAAGAGTGAAACGTTCTCGAAGTCCAACGTTAGAAACAACATTGGCTCAAGCATCCTCAGCAATATCACCATCATCATCAAGTGAATCTAGAAATGACAATAACAACAATAACAACGACACTACAACTACGAATTCAACCTCTGAAGATACTGCACCGAAAAGACCCCTTCATCCAGCTCTTTCGGCCGTCGGAGTTGCCCTCGAGGCTCGACCTCTTTGGGAAGAGTTTCACCAGCTTGGTACCGAGATGATTGTAACCAAGGCTGGCCGTAGGATGTTCCCCACGTTCCAGGTGAGTTTTCAAGTTTACAATTTTAGCTAGGGATTTTAAATATTTAGTATTTTGGGGGATGAAATTCTCTTTAAGTTAAGCATTCCTCCTTTGAAAATCTTTTTTTGAAATTCATTTTTTTCCACATTTATTGTTACAGTGTAGAATTTTTGGGCTGGACCCAAACACTGACTACCTATTGGTGATGGACTTCGTACCATGTGACGACAAGAGATACAGATACGCTTTTCACAGTAGTGCCTGGGTTGTTGCTGGACGTGCCGATCCAGTTTCACCCCCTAGAATTCACGTGCATCCTGACAGTCCGGCGACCGGTGGTCATTGGATGAAACAGCCTGTTTCTTTCGATAAATTAAAACTCACAAATAATCAGCTTGATGACAACGGTCATGTAAGTATATCAGTTTTTTTTTTTTTCCACGTCATTTCAAGTCTACGAATCTGTTAATCGGCGATATTCAAGATTGATTTATATGATTTCTCCGACGAGACATGGAAGACGATGAAAATTCGATTATTTTTGGAAAATTATTTTAAAGACAGAAAAAAATCCTTTGATATTAAACCGGACAATTAGAAATCAATAAAATCATTTCAAATTAAGGAAAATCAGTAGAAGACTGCATGTTGGCAGTCTGCGTCTAAATTCGTGGATTCGAAAGCCGAAGAAAAGAGATTTGGTTGCCATTTGGAATCTTGAGATCGAAAAATTCGGAAACAATTTTTAATAATCTGTTTTCATATTGAAAAGCTTTCTACATACGAGTATATTGAAAAGTTAATCTAACTGTTGTAAGAAATGGTTATAAAGTTATGAATTTTGTTAAAGTTTAGAAATCCGTAATTTTCAAACCGTAAGTGATGGGAGCCTATATAAAAAAACTAATTATTAATATAGTTTTTTTCAAAGATCCAGCAAAGTTTTCTGAAATCATGAATACAAAAATCATTTTATTAACGATCCTGCCTAATTGTAGTATAGGTACAAAACTGAAGTTTTCAAATATGATGAAAAAAATGTTTAAAAAATGTATAAATTTCTTTGAACGTGGTGAAAAATTTTTGTATAAAATTCTATTACAGATTCGATTTTGTCCGTATCTTCTCGTAACGACTGTCAGCTAATTATAAGAGCGATCCAGTCTCCGAATAGCATCATAGTACCTTAGAACATCGGAGTGTAGCTAATTCGGTGTGTAAGAAGTTGAATACAAAAGGAACTGTAGTTATTCAGCGGTTTTAGAAGCGGCTTGGATTTAATTACAAAGTTTGTAAGGGTCGAGTCGCGGGGGAATCCGTGGGTCTATTAAACATTAATATTCACGTAGCTGGAAGCTCGTAGTGATCGTAAAGCACGAAACTCGAGGACTTCTGTCAGGGCGCGGTGGCCGGTCGGATAGTTTAGGCGTAACATAAAGAACTGTGAAGGATGCGACATGGGAACGAGAGAGACGATCGCTTCGGGTCCAGCCCCACGTGTTTGTCGTTTCGGAAGCGTTCTTCTTAATTGACCTGAGATACGACTGGCACTGCCGCCGTGGCTCTCCAAAAATTCAAAAAGTTAAATCTGAACGCTTGATGGCGCAACGCTTCGCTTAGAATCATCGAAGCCTGAAGTTAATTCACCCCCTTTCAAACTCTCTAATTTATATACCTGTACACTTACATCTCACCAGATTAAACACTAAATAATATCGCTAAGTGGATTTGAATAACTCTGCCTCAGCTGCCCCTGGTTAATGCATAGTCTGATGGACGGGAAAATTGTTAGCTCTCACACATCTTCTAATTGTAATCGTTAGCTGCTCCATTACCATTCCCATTTTAAAATACCTTAATTATATGACAGATATATGAGTTGATATTTAATTATCGATTATTAAAATACCCTATCTAAGACCTATAATCCATATCATAAGCCATTTAAAAGCTTTACGGATTATAGAGTATAGAGTTAAGAATCTTATCGAAAAAGATATTTAAGTATTTCCGGACAAATTGATAATAAATAAAATCATTCGGATTGATTTAATCTTTGACAATGAATTAATTATTCATGGATATTTTATTAGGATAACGATAAACTCATATAACATGAAAAAAAAAACAAATGTAGATAAGCATAAAAAGAGGAGGTGTAGGTGCAGGTACCTAATCAAAATTTTCAGCTAATTATCTCTGTAATAAAATTCAATTATTATGCGTATAGTAGATATAGAGTATAGCCTGTGAGAATTCTTTCACTGGCGATAAATTATGTTAAATAAATAAATAAATTATTCTTCATTTAGAATTTGAACAATCGTAGTTTATTTTTTTGTTAATCTATTTTAGTGAAGATGGTTAATTTTGTATAAGCGGACTTGAACAAACCAACAAAAAAAAAAAGAATAAGAAAAGAAATGAAAAGGGACTGAATATTACGTATAACAAAATTCATCATTTATCACGTAAGACTTATTAATCGATCATTAATTTATAATAAGACTTGGTATGATAGTACGCGACGTGACCGTAAGCACGAGGAAGTTTGATTTGAGGCGACGTAAAGGTTTGGCGTGATTCGTACGCCTCGTATATCTCGCGGCTTAGACCAGCCACGTCTCTTCAAACTAAATGTTTGTATCGTTTGTAAAATAACATAAACAGAGTTTAAGCAGACCTTAAGAGCCTGGGAGACAGGCTCAACGGCACGTCACATGCCTATAAGAACCGCAAGTTCGTTATTAATATTGTACATACATACCTAAATGCATATGTAGCGAGGAATGAGCTGCAGTCAGCAATTCAGAGTAACGTTTATATACGATGCAACGATTAAATGACGAAACTGTATCATACCTACTCGTACAATAATTGGCTCGTGGTACGTGCTTAATATAACTAAAAATAACGAAAACTATGAATTCTCAGCTATATCTAATCCGAGAAAACGTACCTAGAACTCTCGCTAGCTATATACCTAACCTCTAATTCTAATCGAGAAAATATTTTGACGTTATAAATATTCTTTCCCTAATATAAACGCGGTATTAATATATATCATTGTTTCGAGTTTGCTTACGCTGTCATCTGTCAAACAAAGCTTCGTTATAAAGTGGCGAGATCCCAAACACGTGAAGATCTTTTTCTTATGGACCGACAGTATTTCTTTTTCTTATCTATATTTCTCTAATTTTTATTTTTTTATTTTATCACGATTCAACCTTACGTATGATATTACTCACGATGAGTATATCCCGTTTGCACTTATTCTGCCACGTGATTCATTTAAAAAACGAGCTAAATGTGCAGTGCGACGTGTTGTTTAACTTTTTCTTTCTTTTTTTTTTTTTTAAGTTTTTTTCTAGTCAAATTTTAACTTCAGAAATTCGGAGGCGGGTCAAAAGACGATTTTTTGTTCTTCTCTAAGGCGCGCACCAACTATAACTCTAGACATCGGTTAGAGATCGGATAGTTCTGAGAGAAATTTTAACACTAGTCAATTATAATTTCACGCTCACTTCAGATATACGCTTTTTTTTTTTATATATGTATGCTTCTCCCGTTCGCTCGCACGCGACTTGGTTTACGATTAGATTTATCGTTCATTTTCCAATTCCATTTCCTTTAATATAAGAACTTTTTCATTATTTTTCTATCAACAACCTTTTACTCAAATTTTGAATTTTCATTTTTTCTACTTGTGAACTAATTGTTACTTGGACTGTTATACTTTATTCCGAAGATAACTGTAGCCTATTACTTAGCCTTGACTAAGCCCAAGCCTAAAATACACATCACCGAATAAGGAAGCGGGCCGATCCCTAGTAGAACGAGGAACAGATTCTAAAAACTCTGTATACTATTCGATGAGAAAAAACAAAAGCGTAGGGGGCGCGGTGAGTGTAGTTGAATTCTTTGAGATGCCATCTCTTAATTGGCACTTTGTATCGCCTGGCGTTTCCGGATTACTTGCGCAGGGAGTTGTACCACGCAAATACAAAAAAAAAAAACAAAAAAAAAAAAAACAGAATTCCAAAAAAAAAAAAAAAAAAACAAACAAAAACAAAACTGAAAAAGAAAAACTGAAGAACATAGAGAAACGCGAAGGGTAACACAGACAGTGAATACGATTTTCTTTCGGGCCACACGCACTTCGGAAGACTTCTCAACGTCCAGGGGTATCCGCAGCCCTCACCCCTACCTCATGAAATACCAACATATACGCTATATGGTATATGTATATGGTAAATAGCAGAAACAGAGAAAGAGGGACGGGGTCGTCTTGCCGTTGGGTCGGGTCGGGGGTTACTTTTTACACTAATTAGTCACCGGGCTCTCTGAGCTGTCAAACATTCTACCCGCCCCCCCGCCGTGCGTCTTCCGACTTATATTCCTTAGCTTCATGTGTATCTTCCAAAGATTATTATACCGGGTGTCTTACGTCCCTGTTTAACGAGTTTCAAATCCCATATATTAAGTGCAAATTTATAATCAATAAATTATATTTTTCTTGATTTGATTTTTTCCATTTTTAGTTATATTTTTAGATTTTTTATTCTAAGGATTCAAAATTTCAGAATTCATTCATTGAAATTAACTTTTCCTTTTACCTGAGGGGAGAGACATGGTATATGTTTAGGTCTGGTAAAGCCAAGGGAAATTTCTTCAGCTATTGGGAGTGAGATTCTTGTTGTTGTTTGATTTTTAATTTTTTTATTATGTCTTTTTTTTTTATCGTTTTCTTTTTTTTTGGGGTGCGAGTCACCCGGTATAGTCGTTACTCTTACCCTTAGATACACGGTACTGGTACGCTGCAATGTTTACGCTGTATAAGAGCAGATGAATCTACGCCATCCATGATCCCCATGTGAAAGCGTGGAAAAAAATAAACAACCTAATGATATAGGAGTCGGGGTGAATACCGTGTCTGTACCATCCAAGTACCACGCGCGGAAAGACTGTCTATTTGTTCGCTCTGGAGAAAGTCAAACGTACGGATTTTTGAGAAACCCAATTTCTTAGAAATGACTCAATCAAAAATTACGGCTTCAACTGCAGTTTAAAATAAAACCAAATCACGATATCATCCGCATATACAATAGAATAATATGCATGACGATATATATACTCGCACCCTCTGAAATTGACCATCGATATTGAAATCATATATAAAAATAATCAAAATTCAAATCGCAAAATAATTTCGCTTTATTTTTTTCAGATCATTCTCAATTCCATGCATCGATATCAGCCGAGGTGTCACGTTGTGGTTGCCCCATCACCTCCAGGATCAGCACCAGATCCACGAACGGAAAATTTCAAAACATTTACTTTCCCAGAAACGAGATTCACCGCTGTAACAGCTTACCAAAATCACCGAATAACGCAGCTCAAGATCGCCAGTAACCCTTTTGCCAAGGGTTTCAGGGACTGCGAACCTGAAGAGTGCGATTCCCCAACTTCTGGTACTCAAACCGTACAAAATCCTGCGAAAAGGCCTGCGACTGGTTCCAGCAATGTTTTACCAAGTTATACTTCTGTACCTACAGTTCCAATAGCTTCCAGTATCTCTGCGGGTATTTCCGGCATACCAAATCCTGAACATCAATTTTATGGAGCTAGTGCTAGTCACTGGGGATACCCAGGACACCAAAGTGCACACATGACATCACCTCATCATTACCCTACCCATCCTCATCACGCGCATCCTGGATCGCACGCATCTTCTTTGTACGGACCACGGTAGCCCTTCAAATTCGAGGAGTCGATTATCTCAAGAGTTTTTTTTTTTTTTTTTGATAAAAATTTATACCTCTTTTCTTTTTTTGAATCTATATATCTTTTATCTCAGTTTATTCGACTCTTCAGGGTATATTATACTTACCCATTCGTAAAATAGAGATTGATTCACTTAATCGATCAACGAAGTCGTATTGATGCCAAAGTTCAATTACGTATGTATATTTAAAGATATATGTATGTATGTATGTAGTAGTATATAGTTTAGTATATAAAATTATAGTAAATTATTGAAAACGCTTAAAACGTCTAGTGACAACGCCAAAGTTAATTAGTCTAGTTAGGTCGAAGAATGTATTTTAAATTGTACAGAAAAAGTCGTATTTCTCCTTTCTTTTTTTCTTTTCTTTTCTGTTTTTTTTTCTTTCTTTCTTTCTTTCTTTCTTTTTTTTTCTTTGTATTTTAGTATATACTCTTTTTCTCCGCAGAACCGTTAAGACATTTGGGGACACAACACTTTGCGTTAACAAAGTGTGCTTTTGTGCGGATACAAAATGTCTATGTATGTACAAAAAAAATAAAAAAATAAATATCTTTCCCGGGATCTCAAAACCCCGTGACACCCTTGGCTTAGGGTCTTAAACTCGAGGTTAACAGTTCAGTTAAGAGTTTTAAGACTATACATTAAGTGCCTTAATAAATTATATACTCAAGTATTGTACTATTAGAGTTATAGTTTAAATTTTAAGATTAGAATCCGACCGAGCTTTGTATTATAATATAAATATATATGTTAACAAAAATCAAATATATAAACATATACAATGCGATATATACCTATAATACCTGATGATTTTTAGTTTTATTTATCCTTTTTTAATTGCGTTTTTCAAAACTTTCGAATGGTTCAAATTACGATTATTAAAATTCGGAAATATCAGAATTCAGACAGCCAACAACACGGGAAGTTAAAAACTCCGATATTCCAAGAATCCGAAAATTTAATGTCGGGGCACGTGGCTTCATGTGTGAATTTCAAATTTTTGAAGTTGGGCTACTCGGATTTTAAGCTTTTCGAATTTTGTACCATCGGTGATTTTCGATTTGAATTATAGCTTTTGAAATTGACTATGCAGACTTTCGGGAAAATGTCTCGCCCAAAAGATGTAAGTAATATCAAAATTCTGAATTTTGACCATTCGAAACTCTGAAAAATTTGGAACTTCAACCCTGCCCCATTTTGTCCTATTTTTTCGAAATAAAGAAATAGTTTGGATACATAATATACATATATGTGTGTATATACCTACTATATGTATACTCGCGACAATTGGAAAGACATACGACACCCTGCCCCAAAAGACAAACTCGTTTTCCAACGGGCCAGAACGTAAACGACGTATGGACGGACGTACGGACGGACAGGACGTGATTGATGCGCGTGTGAGGACCGACGCTGTGTAAACATATTAGCGTCGCGACGCTACACCGCCTCCCCCGACGCCGCTTAAGCGCCCTTAATGACTCTAGGAGCTGGAAACTTATTTGTTAAGATGGTTGATACGGGTATGATATGAGCAATTGTGCAGGAATCGAATTTTACTCCAATTTTTCCGATTTTACAATCGTCATTTTTTCTTGTACTTGTGGTGTTTTTTTTTTTTTTTTTTTTTCAATTTAACGTTACATGGCTCAATTCAGATACACTTGCACATATATATAACTACGGCGACGTACCATATTAGCCATTCGTCAAGAGAGAATATATATATATTTTAATAATTCTATCTATTTCTAAGTAACAAGCATCGTATTACAGAGAAGCTACAGAGACGCCAAGCGTCCCGGCGGTGCGTGACGGCGCCGGTACTAAACCCTACGGCGATCTTGTAAGATATTCTTTCATCTTTCTATACCTCGAGACGAACTTTTTCCAAGATCAAACCTGTGGCATTGCACTATTTCGAAGTAACACTTTATAGATATGTTAGGTCTCAATACGTGTGGTCCTGATCATCGGATTTCAACTGTGTTTCAAAATCTATTTCAATTAATTAACTGCATTCGATCAACGTCATTTTTGGATTTGATTAACCGGTCAAATTCGTCGAACATTATATCCAGTTATTTTCATTCATTTATTACAATCATGAATTTATTTTGGAGGCAGAAAATTCTGGTTTTCACAAACGATTTGGTATTATAGTTTATCTTAAGAATTGCACCAGCATCGGTGTTTCTATATAATTCGAAATATTTTACGACTAGAATATAAGTGCGTATGGATCCTTTGTTTCTGTATCTCTCTACTAAAGTAGATTCACCACCGTGCTGCAGGTTCGCTCGTAAAAGTAATAGAGAAAAGGTATAAGACAAGAAACATGAAACGCGAAACATGAAACATAAAAGGTTACCGTATTACGGGTCATGTGGCACACCGCAGCTTTTTGGTTTTGGTTTTGAGTTCTCGCATTCGTCGCTTCGGGACCTTCGAACCCTGCGGACTACTCTTGAGGATTGGGACCAGCGTGACATTCTTCTTTCACCCCGACCCCCCGCTCTCTTTTAGTCTGTTCTTTTTCACCCTTAGTCATTAGGGCCCACACACGAACCATGCGAAGAAGAAGAAGAAGAAGAGCACGAGCGAGGCGTGTCGCAACGACACTTGAAAATCTCATATCGAGTATTTCGAGGTTGACACCACTTTTTAGAAATCTGCGACCTTTTACTGATCTAGAACATGTGATAGTTTTTCAAGTTTTATGTTTTTAATGGTTGTTTATGGATCATTGAGACCTCCGGTCTGAAATTTTCTCTATGGTTTTTGAACCTATTTTCGAAATCTGCACGTGTACAGGTTGTCGGAGGGATTATACCCACGTGCAGACAATGGGAAGCTAAAGTTGTATTTATAGTAATATCGATACGAGTAGTCCGCAATTCTTTTGAAAGTTTTATATGAGAAAAATATCCGCGAGAATCGTAGGATAACAACAAAAAATTGATCCTGGGATTCTCAAAGAGGGAATCCTGCAGATAAATTACGAAATAGACTAGCTATGGTATTATGTTCTATGATTTCAATAAAATTTTAGTGTATTGATTGTTTCTTTTTTTCTAAATATCAAATGATCCGATAAAAATTATTGGATTCATTTTGGAGTAGATTTGAGGACTGATTAGGTATGAGTATGTGGCACTAATGTGGCAGTAATATAATAATTTTGTCGTGCACAGTCCATTATAATAATTGTAATAATTGTTTGCTGTAATACGAGGTTTGCTAATAATTTCGTGTTTCCATTCTGGGGTGAAAATTTCTTAAAACTTTTAGGAATCTCACAGCATCAGCGTGGGCGCATAGCGTGCCGCCATCGCCGTGTCTTACTTTAAAGAAAAGAAAAAAAAGAAAAAGAAATATTCGAAGGCGCGCTAGTAGAAGAGAGAGAGAGAAAGAGAAAAAGATAGAAAGAAAAAAGAAAAGAATAAACGAAAAAAAATAAAATGAAAATACAAAAGAATAAATCAGTGACATATAGCAAAACGGAAAAGGAATAAAGTCGGCGTTTAATAATAAATCTCCCTAATTTTCCGGTGGTAGCTTGTTGGTCTGGGATCAAAGGGCGACAAATGAATCGCTTGAATAAAAATGCGTTAAACTAGAGCCACTCTCAAAAAATTTCCCCCCTCTGCAACACTATACATCTCATCTTCGTATATATCTCGCGATCATACAGAAACTTGTACCGATGTGCCTTGAAAAATCTTCCAAGAGATCCTCCTCGCGAGTGTAGTGAAGTGAACAACTCGCCCGGACGAACCCGCAGTCCCACGGCCCATGAATCCGTCATCGCCATCCACTACGGGAGTTACCGCGACTTGCTTTTATAGTTTCCATGCCATCTGAGTAAACCTTCCTCCAAGTGTATCTATGTCTTTATATTATATGTGTGGGTGCGTGCGTGGATTTGGCTTGAGGTTTTCGTACAGCACATGATATAGGTTCGTTCTTGGTGCATATATGCAGCATAGTCAACTGTACGCGTACGTACGTACGCCGACTCCAGTCTCCGGAGGCAGAAGTTCATATCCTGCGGCCCGTGAAGAAACGCGGAATATGGTTGCAATGACAGATTTACAGATTACAGCCAGCAGCCAGCTACCGTTCTATACGACACTCCAGGGTGATGCTTCGTGGACCCGCTTTCAGCCGTTTGCCATACGATTCTTAAAGCGTCGCGGTCTTGGTATACGTATAGGTACGCGTGGTTCGTCGACGACGGCGTCGCGACGCCCGGCAAACTCCTGGACGGTTGAGTGCGCGTCAAATAGCACCTACGGTGTTTACGCTGGGTGGCGAACATCTCGCCTTCTCTATACTTTATTTTAAAACTTATACGTGTACTGCAGCAGTTCGAGGAGACGGGGTTATAGTCTCCCATCGACTTACCTTCGGGTATCTTAAATACATATTTACGTAAAATATTTCTCAATTTTTTTTTTAACTTTTTTTTTTCTCTCGATTTTCTTTACGATATGCAGCTATATAGGCGATAAGGAAAGTAATTGACGGCTTTGCGTGGGTATCAAATCCACTTTGCAGAAACGAGAAACAAACTCGACATTTCCGCACCACGTCGCAAATAATGCAAAAACTCAGAAATATTTTCCGGAATTTTAAAAATAGACCAATTCCTTCTTTTCCTTTTTTGTTTTTTTTTATTAACAGGTTATACTGTACCTATTATATCGTATCGTGCTCGCGTTTAATTTAATTTTTAGTCATTGTTGACCCAATAACCGTTTAATTATCGAAAAGAATTTTTTGCTTACGTGAAAATTTTGGTAGCTCCGATCGTACGTTTTGTTAATATATGGGTTAGTGAAAACGTTGCAAAATAAAACCGAGCAATGAATTACGAGGACAGGAAACACAGTGACAGCGAATGCCATAGCAGCTGTCTTCCCAAAAATGATTGTTTCGATTTTTCTGTCTTCGCCTACGAACGACCGTATGGACGAGTTTAATATCCTATAACCACAGTTTTGTTAGGATTTTGTAAATATTCATAAGAATCATATAATAATCGCTTGCGCAGTTTTTGAGAACAAGTTTTCTGGAGTTTATACGATAAAGATACTTATTTTTTATAACGTGCCAATTTATCGCTATTTCGAAAAGTTCAGCAATAAACGAGAAAAAAAGACAAAAAAAAAAAAAAACACAAAAATTGGCAGAAGAAAAAATAACCGGAGTCTTAGAAACAAAAAAAAAAATAAAAACATTTGTAATAAATTGCTAACAATGTGTGTACTGTTGTTTAGTAATAAATCTGGCCAGCCTATACGCTGCTATCGCATTACGCAAACGATTAATCAAATTCAGTCTTGATTTATTCGGTTAAAAAATGATAAATTTAACAACTAATTGGTGATATCAATGTACACATAGTTACAGATAGCTTTATCTATTATCGAAATAATTAAAAAACTGTAAATTTTTATCACGTATGAGAAGAAAAAAATTACTACGATTTTTTTATTCCTGCCAACTAACGTAGCTGCATAGATCGAGATTAGTCAAGTCATAGTAGGTGGGTAATAATGTTTAATTTTTGCCTATACAAATCTGGTACAGCATACTTTCTGGTTACCAAATAAATTCATATATATATATATATATATACATATCACCGTGGTATTCGTGGGATGAGGTTAAAAATTTCAAAATTTAGTTTTATGAAAAGATATGCGCGTTGCGTCAGATATATTCAGATCGGTGAAACGCATGGTTGAGATTCAATTTGGGACGAGATGACAAGTACAAAGTGTAAAATATTTATCAGGTTCTTTATAGAAGCGTATACATAAAAAAGTTTAAGGAATCTTGAAAAAAAAAGAAAAAGGAAAAAAAAACAAAAAATTAGAATCTTGGTAAAAAATAAAAATGTAAACTCCGGGATAGACATCACGTCGAGATTAAAGGGTGTTTGTATCAGATGGGAGATTCGAAGTACCTCTCTCTCTCGTCTAATTCTTCAGGGTTTGGTTTTGACCCGCGAACGAAGCGAAGCTAGTGCAGACTGAAGACTGCGTGGTACGTACGGTTCACTTCAGGAAGGAAGATATCCGTCGACGCGGCTGGCGGTAACGTAGCAACCCTCGGTGGCGAAGACAGACGATGTCCGGGAGCCCGAAGAGTCTCTAGGCATAAGTTTACCTTACCTCGGTATAAATAAAGTCAATGATCCTCCAAAGTTACCTAGAGCTAGTTGACAGCGGCTCACTATGTATATAAGGACGTTATTTCTATCAACATCATCAAAGTTGATCCTAATCTCGACTCCTTATAAACTCTGAACATAAACAACGTTTTGCTATTTCAATTGAAACGAACAATATTTAATCGCGCACGTATATGTCTTATGTATAATTAATTTCAAAAGATATTTTTTATGCAATTTCAAAGTACAAATTTATTTATGCTTATAATTCGGTGCGTAAGAATGAATTGCGACTTAAAAACGTCAAAGAAATAAGAGAATCTGTATTTTTTTTATATCGTCAATCCTTCAGATCTGTTCATTTTAGTTTAAGACTGAAAAGTTTTGACAAAAATGTCCAAGCATATGTCTCAATCAAGTTATTGTTGCGTAATTAAACTGACGTGTAACAATGCGCGTTTATTTAAGCATCAAGTTGCTTTGGGACAAAAAATGGTAAGCACATGTGAAAGAAGACATCGCGGCTAGGTTGAAATTTCTTGTCGAAAATTGTTTTCTTTTTATTTCTTTATTTCTTGTTTTTAGGTTGCTTTCAGAAATTTATTGAACAAGTTATCGAGTAAGAATATATTCACTTTAATAGCGCATTACTTGTTTAATAAATTTTCAAGGAACATTGAAAGAAAAAGCATTCCAAGATGTTTGATAACTTCCATCGAATATCTTTACGATTTTCTTCTCACTAAAGTTATGTGAAACGGTAAAATGATAAATCGACTGGAGTATAATTCTTAGAAATTTCCCCACAGATTCTGAAAAATTCAATCACAGATTATACGAATTAAGAAAACTGCGGGGTAACAGGTTGAAAAAAATTAAATAACAGTTGTTTAAAGAAACACCTCAGTGATTATATAAGTCAATAATTATTATCCTAAGCAGATAACGTTTATAGATATATTATTACTATTATGATGTAGTATAATAAAGGCATTAAACGCGCAAGTTGAGATCCGCATCCTCGATCATATATGTAATCATAAATGGCGGGTATAGGATAAATGAAATGTGAAGTAAAACGGCCGTCAGATTTCTACTGCCAAAGAGCCCGTGGAGTTCGTCGAGTAAATCTGTAAATGTAAAGTTAGTGACTTGGCGTTTGGCCGTTGTCGTCGGCACGGCTTGCCTATCTCGCCGCTGGAATCCCCATATGTCCGTCAGCGCGCCTCGCCAACACCTCGAATCACTTGAGAGCTCGAAGTCCTCCACACTTTGCTGCGGAATTCATATATGTCCGCTCGTTTGTGTGCGTCTTGCCTCTTGCCTCTTGCTTCTTGCTTCTCCGTGTGCTTTCTTCAGTCTTCCTCCCTGACTTCTCGCGCAGCCGGTCCATCCTCTTGTCCCGCTACCCCAGCTGGACCAAAATATCACCGCATGTATAGTGGCCAGAGCAGGGGCGTCAGATCGTACGATAGGATCGAAAACAGGCCCCGAAATGATATAAGGAGGAGCTAAATGGAACCACTTTTCAATTTTTTTTAGTTTTTTTTCATTTTATCATTAGATTTGATTTTGGCCAAATAATTGAATAGTTTCTAATGATTTTTGGAAAAAAAATGTCAAAGTGGGCAGACGCGGTTGTGTTCAATTGCCACACATGTATAACGTATTCTCTTTTACGCGATTTGCTACCAGCTTATATTTACCTGTGTGGACGTATATTGTAAATCAGGGTCTACAGTATTTTTTGTATATAAACACGGGCTTGCCTATGTAATTTGTACGCATGTAGGATACTGTAATACTAAAATATACCAATATTTCAATAGTGCAATACTAGAATATTATAACAGACGGAAACCAGAGGTGATGGTTCATGAACGGTTTCTACACGTTTTAATTTCTGCGGGAATAAATGATCTGAATACCTAATCTCAGTGTTCAATAATTGAATGAATGATGCGGATTTTTATGAACATGCCATAGTTGACGAGTATTGGTATTCGCAAAAATAAATAGCGACGAAACAGCGATCGCTATAATTTGTCGTGTCATAATATAATATCGAAGGTCTGATACACGAACGTATAATATTTATGCAAGATAAATATTACCGTAGAAGAAGAAGCTTCGAAAAGTGCGTTCGAAGCAGAATTCACAATGTGCATCACATTGCATCGCATCGACGCAATCAAACAATATGCAATAATGAATTCGGCGCAGCGGTCTTTTCTATACATACCTATATGTATACGATCTCAATTCTTTTGTGATATGGAGCACAAGACTCTATCCTAGTGACATAGATATAACATCAATAAAACAGAATAAACAAACATAAAGTATTGATAAATAATATTATTACAATCATTTTCTATTCCCCTGAAAATTCAGAATTCTTTTTAAGTTAAAAAATTAGCGGGCTTCATTTGAATTTCGAACGAAATCAGTTGAAGGTAAAGTCGCAGAGCGTCACCACCGTCTTGCGAACTGTCATGGCGTAGTCACTAAAACGATTAGGCACTTAACCTCACTTTGCTTCTGTTTACATAAAGTTCTGTCAACCTAAACCGCGTCGTTAACTGATCATAAAAAGGATTAAATTACGTCTAAATAAAAAAATATGGGTTCGCCAATGGACACGCCAGGTTCCCAAGCGCTCCAAGCAGCTCGAAACATAAAGGATCTAGCAGTTTTCAAAAAGCCAATTGGTGTAGCAAAACGAAGTAAAGGTTTCAAGGGTAAGATCTTGGACGAAGATACATACATAGCAAAAATGGCCGAGATTATACAAAGAGATTTTTTTCCGGATTTGGAAAAGTTACACGCTCAAAACGATTACCTAGATGCTTTAGAACACAACAATATTAAACGCATGCGTGAATTGTATGAAAAATATAGCTCGGGTAGGCCGATAATTGAAAGACCAGTAAGCCCTGCTACCTTCGAAACACCATTGCGGAATGGAAGCGCCGAAGAATCTGTTCAAAGCACACCAAAGTCCCCCGAGATAGATGTAACAACAAACGACACAGAAACTGAAAATAAAATAGGTCTAGATGCTTACTTGAACACACATACCAGCGAGGATAACGCTAGTTTTGAAGAGATGATGGTGGAGGCTGAGAAAAAACATAGATTAAAATATTCATGGCTTTACGAAGTTGAGGAAAAGTCTAAGGCTTTGGCTATAGAAAGGAATATGAATGCGATGATCAGCGCAGAAGGGTCTTATGATAAACCGAAAGAATTAGAGGGCTGGAGTTATACAAATAAGAATTATATTATGTACGTACCTGACGGAGTGGAGTTGACACCTGAAGAAATGATAAATTTGGCTAAAAGAAAGCAAGAAGTTGTTCATGACAATACCAGATTGAAAGTAAACCCTTTTAATGAGCAACAAAATAAGGAAACTATAAATGAATTGGCCAAAACACAGTCGAAAGTTAACGACGGAAAGATAGGAGTAGATGGTAAAGAAGTAGTGCGGAATCCAACTCCAAGAATTAACGGATTTAGTTTTGTCGGAGAACCTAGTCCCAGGCCTGGAGAATGCGAGAGTCCGATAATGACCTGGGGACAGATAGAAGGCACCCCTTTTAGACTGGATGGAGGGGATACTCCGATATTGAGAACTAGTCAAGGCCCTGCTTTCAGGATGGCTGAACCACCTAAAAGAGAAAAAATTGCACTACAGTTGGCAGAAAAAGCTGGGGAGAGACACAGAGATAGAAAAAGCAAGGCCTTAGAAGCTGCAAGAAGATCTTTGGCTAGGTATTTTCATATCATGAAAAAATTTTCACCTAAACTCAACTCTTGGTTCTTTTTTAGAAACTTTTGTCTTCTTGGAATGTATAGAATGAGAAATTCACATTTTGAATATTGAAAAATTTTTTTTAAATGCTTGATTATATGATAGTTTCATATTTCTTCATGACTTTAAAGATCTTTTCATATTAACTGTGATTTTGTATGTAACTAATTAATTATTATTGATTTTCAGTCCTTCCCCAAGACCATTATCAGCTATGGATCGTTTGAGCACCATGTCACCGGCAGCCAGAAGACTAGCGACACAAAAGTTGAGATTATCTGGAACTCCGAGTCCTAGGAGAGCTCGACAATTGAGAAGTCCTTCCATTGGTGTGCGGACTCCTCATACACCGAGATACAATACACCCGGGTCTAAAAGCCAGGAATCTGGGTCTGGAAAAAGGCCATCTCTTCAGGGGCCTGTGCTTACAGATAATTTGCTTAATTTACCTACTCAGAGACAGAGAGCTGCTGATTTTTTCAATTTGAATAAACCACAGTAGATTTTTGGAGTTGAGAAAATTGATGATTGAATCTTATTTGTATAAAAGGAGCTAAGAAGCTCTGTAAATTTAATTTCTAGTTATTTTACACGCGATTTTTTTTTATTTTCAAGATACTTGCTGAGTTATTATCGTCAGATAATTATCATTAATGAATAGTTTTATTATTTCTTCTGGTTATTTATCTATGATTAATTTTCTATCCCAATATAAGTATGGTAGCGTAGTTTTACGTTTGTAAAGTATTTTATTAACGTTAATAATCAATATTTCATATACATAGGTATATACAGTGTATAAGAATTTCGATAGGGGAGTTATCGAAATTACCTATATAGTTTAAGTTTGTAAATAATTATCAACTTTATATGTTACGTAATTATAATTTTAGTGGTACTTTTATCATGGTGTATTGATTTTCTGTTTTAGAATTTCGAAAAATTATCATCCGAAATTCGATTATATTATTTTCTTTATCTTTCTAAAAGTATTTATGTATAGGTAATGTAAATATGTTCGAAAAGCTCTCAGATATACCGTTAAATAAACGCGTAAAGCTTTGATTGAAAAAAAAAAAAAAAAAAACTTATGCACGTAACGTGTCGAAATGTGAAACAATCTGAGTCAAAGTGATAAATAAAATAAATATTCTTACCGTATATTGTATTATTCTGTTTATTTTGTTTCGTAATTAATTATGATACGAGTCCATCCAGCCATTGACTTGCTGAGAGAAAATCTTCATCTTAATATCATCGTTTTTCTTCTTTCGCCGGAAGTTAAGGTCCACGTTCTTTGAAATCACAGGAAAAGAAAAACCACAAGTTTACTTTTATTCAAATTTCGAGCAATGAAAGTAGTTATGGCTCTTGTGATTATACTCCTTGTAGTAAAGGTGTGTGTAGGTATATTTCCAGAAGACTTTACATCCGGTTGACGAAAATAAGGAATCAGACGATAACTCAATGAATTTTTCAAACATTTTGTAAAACTATGGAATTGCGTCTGGGTCTCATTAAATGGTAATAAGAAATATAGTGGATCGCGAATCCATGTAAGAAAGGTTCTGATCCAACATTAACATGATCCTTAACATCTTTGTCAATCCAAAGAATCGCGTAAGCCATGAAGATCCTTGAGAGAAGCGGGAAAAGTCTCTACAAATTTCGAAACTCGAATTAAAATTATAAGTTAAAACATGTCAGGTCTATCAAATAAATTTTCTACCAGGATCAGTTACATGTCTATCAGCTTTATTATTTTAAATCTGTTTATTCATGTACTTTATTGATCCATTCTTAAGATTATTCATACGTATATTCAAAATTCAAACGTGTCAACTGAATTATTTATCACTAATAAAGCATTAACGATCACGATAGATAATTTCATTTTAATTTGATGCAATATGCGATTGATTAAGCTTTATAGTTATTGTACTAGTATTGGGTAATGACGATCAGTGGCCTTGACATACTTCCATAATTCAGACGCCACTGTGTCTTTCCGTATTCTGTTTACCAGCGTTCATACTTCCGGTATAAAATTCACTGTAGACATATTTTATTCGAATCCAATTTTAAGCTGATATTATATGACGTAGATGAATATTTATTTGTCTTTTATTATATGCCTGTTGAAGGTAAATAAAAAAATATTTCACTGAAATCGTCGAGTATTTTTTAAAACAATTAATTTTGCAGTATACGTACCAGTGCGAATATGAATGTTGATTGTTTGCTCTTTCGGACTCGGAACAAAAAACAATTACTCATAATCGCTGGTTTAAAAGTTTACGGAATTGCAACACAGTTTTAAAAAGCAATTCGCGCTTCGGCGAGGTATAAGTACGACGTCTCACGAATAAACTGGAGGTAGCATAAGTAATTTTATAAGAAAAGTAAAAAGTACAGTGCAATTAAACTTCCAATGAAGACTTCCCAGATAATAATTCTGGGCTTAGCCCTTTTCCTCGCGGTTCAATCTGCCGCTGGTCATCATTGTTCAAATTGTGGACTTGGACCTGGAAGTGACGCTTGTGGATGTTCTGAAGTTATTGTAAAAGCTGCGAAGCCCATCCGTCCAGTAAAATTCGCTGACCCCTACGTGATTAAGGAAGCCGCTGTTTCCAAGCAGGTCCCCGTCAGTCACGGATGCGGATCTGTAAATCCTCCACGTAAAATCCACGGACCTTCCGTCACCGATTTGCTACGGCATACCGGCGGTCCGATCGCACCCAGGTAGGGAAATTCTGCAAATTATCTTCCATCTAATCAACGTCGAAAAAAGTGCGTTGATTATTACACTTTCGAATTTAACACTTTCAGATTCCGTCCGGTCGGCGATTTGTGCACCACCTGTCAAAAAGCTATCACTGAAGTCGTTCCCGCTTATCCAGGAAAACCAGTCTGTCGTTCTTGTTCGGAAAAAGCTAAATTGTGCGAATCTTCCTTCGCTGATCCTTATCATTCTCGCAATTCAAATCGTGGTGGATTCTCAAGCTTGAGTTCTTCCAACACTGAATTGAACGCTTTCGAGGATGAATGTAAGTAGATGTAATAAATCGATTTCGTAGCAGATAAGATTTACTTATTTTTGGATGTTACTCTGCGACGAGTGGAAGTAGGTAATTGATAATTGACAGATCAACAATATTTTTTTATTCAGGTCTTTCTTTCGATGAACAAGAAAGCATTTACAACGCTCAACCTGTGCAAGCTACGGCTCCTGCTGACCCAGTGTCTTTGTCTTTGGCCTACGGTTTGGCTAGACAATCAGTTAGAACTATCCCAGAAGGAAGTCTGGCTTTTGGACCAAAATCTACCCCCATTGATGGCAGCGTTCGCAAGGACGTCGTGAACATTCCTGAGGAAAAACTACTCACCGTTGAACGACCCGTAGTAGAATTGAAATTGACACCGAAATCTTCGGCCAGTGCTCTTTACAGCGAAGTACTTGCTCAGCAGGAAGCACTTGAGCAGCAAAGACTCGAGTTGGAAGCCCAGGCCGAGGAAAACCAGGGACAAGATCCTACCTTCATCAGCTACAGGTAATTATTGATAATTGTTGATTATATACAAGACGCGATATGATCGATTGAATAAATTGCGTCTGGACTTCGTGAGCTCTTCTGAAATGACAAAATTTCTGACTTTTAGCGATCTTGGATACGCCCCTGTTACATCGAATGGAAACAACTTCGTCAGTACCATCATCAGTGCTGATCCAGGTTCATCAGGAGCCGCAGATCCAGCGGTTGATGATTCTGCATGCGGACCAGTTGGTCGACCAATTCCGGGATACGTTAGTGGAAACGTAATCATCCGACGTCAAGGAGCCGAGGATAACGATCCTGATTACTATGGCGAAAGCAGCTATGAACAAGACTACGATCAGGATCAGGATGATGATGTGTACGGCAGTAGCAGCTCTGAGGAATCAGAACCGTGTGACGGAAGCAGCGGATTCCTTGCCAGACTTAGGGCATCCGCTCGTGCACAAAACGCACGTGGACATGGACACCCACGCGGTTGCGGCTGCGGTTGCGGTAATTGATTGGGGATGAATCGATTTTAGACTTGATCGTTACTTATAATCGATATTGGTCGATTTATACCAATCCATTGTAGCTAGTCTTTAACCCTTGTATTATGTGCCCTTCCCTGAATAATAAATGAAAAATATTTCATCATATATTATCGTACTATTGTTTCTAACTTTATTATACTACAATACTCCTTATTCCCGATCTATCAATTTATTTTCATGGACTTAAGATGAACTGCGAAAAAGTGGAACTCATCTTTGTCTTAGTAGAAGTAGTCCAGTATCCAGATAATTTTAACTTACAATATTTAGAGGAGTTTGATTTTTATAAATGAGACAAGTATATCAACATTACTGTTCGATTTGACGTCATTTTTTCAAAATAGCTGAGCGAGCGACGGTTCGTCAAGGTCAAAAAGTCAAAGAATCACACAAGGCCCCAAAATCCTTCACTCATCCAGAAAATCAAAACTTGTATAAATTTTGTAAACCAATTGCGGGTATTTTTTTCTCTGGTGACTACGCTAAAGAGTATAATGAGATGCACTATGTGCAACTACGATCATGAAAATTAGACGAGTTTACGATATGGATTCAGAGCACCGAATTTCTTTTGAAATTTGTGTCTTTTCGAATTGTTAAAAAATCGAAACACGTGAGACGTATTTATTCTACAGCATTTATACCGATTGCCAAGTATGGACTAAATAATTCTATCCGGTTCGACTACTAAACTATAAGTTTGGTATTTTAAATCGGCAACTGTTTGCATCGCTGGTTTTTATGAGGAATATATTTTGATCTGCTTACGTTGGAATGAATTTTTTTTTTTTTTTTTTTTTTTATTACAAACTAATTGAATTTTGTTGAAATTTTTTCCGCGGTCTTTGTGTATAAAAATATTTTGTTAGGTTTACGGAGATTTCTATGAGCATCTTAATACTCGAGGGGGGATTCTTTCAGCGTAGATCGACGAGTGATTACCATTATACGAGGGTGTAAAAGTGTTGAAGATATACCACCGGTATTTTTGGAACTAAAAAGCTTCTGACTATAATAGGTACATTTACTACTTCCGAGTGTATGACGCGCTGTCGACAGTCCATAATTTTCTTCCCAAGCAAAGTTAAGCCTGGAGAAATCTGGGCGCCCATGTGCGTCTACCATATGGCTTCGCGTGCTGATAGTATGTATCCCAACACACAGGGAAACTGTTACGAGCTGATGACAGCCACTCGAAAGCCAATGTACAAAGTCACCCCTGTGAAACATGTCTATACTACCAACAGCCATCAAATCGAAAGTATACTTCCCCATTCGGTCTCGTATACCCTGGGAAAAAAAACTTCTGCTTTTATCGTGAGTGTGATTTGTTATTTCCGGTCAGGATGGTAAAAATTGGAGGCAAAAAAAAAAATAAAAAATACATTCCAATTTCTTTTATACGACCAATGTTATACTTTCTTACAACAGTGGATTCATATGGCTGATTTCTTACTGTCGGTTATGATCTGAGTCGGAGATTTTTACTTTTTCATACGTATATACACCAGTTGCGTAATTATATAAATAAAGGTAAATAACGTATGAAGGAAGCGGAAGAAAAAGCGGGGTGTTTTGGTACTTGGAAATAAAAAGAGGACAAACAGGAAATGACCTTGCGTTTTTACCGTCTATATGTATGACATGGAAGTACCTTGGCCAGTTTAGAATCATTTATTCAAAGATCATGAAATCGACAAAGGCTTCGGCCGGTTTGGCCTTGTTGGTCTTGGTGGTCACAGCTGCTAAGGCTCATCCTAATCGCGGCTATGTTAGGCCAGCTTATGACTGCGGTTCAAACTCGAATGAACCAAGTACCATTTCATCTGGGGCACAGATCGTCACTTATGGAGAACCCTGTTTCTGCAAGGAGTCGCTTCCATACTCAATTCAGGTATTTAGAATGATTAATATTCTATCAAATGATTTGAATTAGAATAGCGAGTTACGTTCTTTCGCTATTTCACATCAAAAAGGTGTAGAATTTTAACTAATCATAAATCTCAAACTAAAGTTACCTTCAGATTTTTAGTAAATAGTTTTGACATTGAGCCAAAATAATTACACAGTTTCTCTTATCGTCTATAATAACATTTCTATTTGCGAAAAGCAATCGTGATCCTTGATAATTGTACGTTTGTCATCTAGGTACCCAAATCAGAGCCAACTCCTACAGAGGAACGTTTGAAGAGCTACGGATACTCGGTGATAACACCCACCCATAACCCTGGACGTTGTCTTCAGATACCTGTTAAAATCGAAACTCCAATCGATCATGAACCTATTCGTGATCATCTGTGTGGCAAAACCTACGGAGTCAGTGTCCAACATCAAGAATATTCTCCTGGCCCCAGAACATACAGCTTTGACTGTGCTATCCAAAAACCAGTCAAGGTGCAGAAGCCAGCGTAAGTACAAATATGTATTAAATAGATACTTTCTAGGGAAGAAAGATGAACAAAAAAATAATGCAGATTAAATTGGCAAAGGTAGAATTATCGGATTCCATATTTTTGCTGTTCAAAATGTGTTATCACCTTTTCGACTGGTGAGTAAATTCTTTTTCTACTTTAGGTACAGACCGTCGATGTCAATCTGTATTCAGCACGGCGAAGAACGAGTCAATCCGCGATACTCGCCACTCCCATTTGCTGTTCAAACGCCAGTTGAACACGTACCACATAGTATTCCAAGACTCACAGGGTTAACAGCCAAGGTGGATAGAGTTCTGGTACCCGCTTGTGAAATTGATGGCTGCCCTCTCTGCAACGATGTTGTACAGAAAAAAAGTAGCCACAAATCATATTATTAAACATGTTTATATGGTTAAAAAAAACGTAGACTTTGGAACGCTACCTGTGACTTATAATCACAGCTGAGTGATAGAACTTGCATTAATTTAATGAGTAACAAAAAATGAAACTTTTCAAAATGACGTGCTGCAGTTGAATAAATTATTTTCAATTCACGTATATTCAGTCTATATTATTTATATCTATCAGCTTCTCTCCTTTCCAAACTTCCAAAACCTATTTACCTTTTATCATAAAAAATTGAACATTTCTGAAAATTCTACAACAATTATATTGTCTTTTAAAAATCAGCATCTGGATTAAGCTGGCGTTGCGTTTTGTGAGATGAAGTAATAAATTTTTATGCTGATGCAAAAATCAGACAATATAGCGACGGTTTCTTATCTCTAACGATTATTAACAACAAACAATCGTGATGTTAGTGAATACGATCACGAAGTGCGTGTTCAATCACTTTTTCCCAATTCCATCAGCCGACTATATGAAGCTTGATTTGAAGGCCGGACCTCACTGGGTTCTCGATCTCGTCATGGGGATGATCAGAAGGACAATAGTTTGTTTCTGCATTTTGTTCCTGGCCATTTCTTGGCCGGGAGGAAGCTCCGGTGCACCAGCTAGCGTTCTACCGTTACTTAAGCAATATTTTACCTCCGATATAAGCGGCCAACAGACTTCCTCCGGGTTATCATCAAGTAATTGCGATTGTTATACAAAACCTTCGGCATTCCAGATCCCCAGTTATGAAAGCACTGGTTTGATCTCTGGAGATAGCTCAGCAACTCGAAGACAACAGCTGCTGAATCAGGCAAACATTTTATTGAAGCAGTTGTCTTCTTCTGGAGTGCCAGCTGATACCTCGGTGAGCATCGCCACACCGTGCAATCACGAAATCGAAAACCAGGAAAGGATTCTACTTCAAAGTTTGATTAATCGTCTTGGAACCTTCAAGAAGAACAGTATAGTCTTGGCAAACCCTACATCAAGCCTACCAGCCATTTCTGAAGCCACGTACAACTCGATAACTAATCACTACCTTCAGATCAGGGTTTTAATTATCGATTTGTTGACTCCGAAGGATGTGGAGATTGTACAGCCAGCGTTGGACTCTCTTTACAAAACTTTCGTCAAGATCATCACTGGGCAATTGCTCAACGTTGAGTTACCCAACTTGTGCAGTGCAACACTTGCTCTAAACACTGAATTGAAAGCTACTGATGCACCGATTGAACTGCAAGAAGAAGTCACTTATTTCATCAAATCATTAACCGAGGCTTTGACTGGACAAAGCCAGGTCACAATTTTGGGACTCTGCGATTGCTTGAACGACTTGGAAACTTCAGTTGTATCGGTAGTTGAAAACGATAAGTCCCAAAAGCTGCAATATCTTCTCACTAATTTGGTAGAGGCTGTGACCAACGCGGTAGTCTCTGGAGGTGATGTTGGTTGTAATGTTATTGACATTGTGCAGCGGTACGTTACTAGTATAAAGCAAGCTGTGCAAGAGGATGCCAATGTGAGAGCTAGGCAAATCTACAGTTCTGTTTTAAGCTTTGAAGAGGAATTATACAAAGTTTTGCTTGCATCTAAGCCTATAGCAATTGAAACAACGACATCGGGTTTGAACACGACCTCGTCAAACCTTGAAACCGAGGAATATTATCTCACGGAAATCGAGGAGCTGTCAAAAGTAATTTTCGGTAGTCGTACACATCTCGTTAAATCGGCAGTGGAAATTTTGCTGAATATTAAGAAGTCAGAAGATCCATCGCCCGAAGATCAGCCCACTTATTCGGATTCTAATGAAACTACACTAGTCACTTTGAAAAAGATTACCGATCTCCTGAAATCTGTTAATTCAAATCCTCAAACAGATTCAACGCATGTAGTTGAAGCGATCGTTGAACTACTGAGCACTCTGCCACAGACGGATGTATTGAAAGTTTTGAACGCTTTGGACCCTGTCCTGGAGGAAAAGAATTATTCGGAGAAGATTGACGATGCCACAGCTATAGTTAGTAACGGAGAAATTTTCATTATCAAAGAGCAGCTGGTGCAGCAGACTGATGCTTATGGGAACGTAGTTGATGTCGTAAAAGCTGGAACGTACAAGCTCGTGGATCCCGAAACGAAAGTCTCCTGGTCTGGAAGTTACACGGTTCAGGTCGAAAGCATTCAGTCGGGTCCTCACGGGAATGTATACTACAAAAAGTCCGGAATCTATGAGGTGAATGAACTCGATGATGATTACAGCTCTTCTTCTTCACCAAGAGTTAAACGACAAGCCAATTTTGAATTAGATGGAAAAGTGATTGCCCAAGTCGATGAGAACGGAAACTCCGAAGTAACTGAAACGGGAACGTATTCTTTGACGGATTCCATAACGGGAATATCCAAGTCTGGAAATTTCGTGGTTGAAAATATCGTTTCCAATTCAAATCCTGATGGAACAACAGAGATCATCAAGTCTGGGCTCTTGTATGTTGACAAACCTGGTGCTACATCACCGAGCGAACAACCTTCCCTCGAACCTGGCAGTGGATATTTTTTATTCAACGATCACATCTTTGAATCACCTGACAGCGAAGGAAACTATGGAAAGGGAACATACAATCTCAAAAATCCCAAAACTGATGAATACTTGTCCGGAACTTACACAATTCAGCAGTTTAATAGTACCAAAAATCCTGATGGATCTGTGGATTCAAAAATAACTGGTTTGATTTACGTCGACGGTGTTAATCGTGATTCAAGCACAGATAATTTCGACATCATTTTATACGTTGTGAATGGATCCCAGGTTACGTTTTATGAACACTTAGCTTACACGACGGATAATCATGGGCATGTCAGTCCCATTATTACTGGGGTATTCGGTGAAACAGATCCCACAACAGAGATAACCAAGACTGGGAACTACGTAGTCGAGAGTATCATTACGACGTACAATCCGGATGGTTCTATGGATATTACGAAATTTGGTAAAGTTTTTGACATTAATTTTGTGGCTTCGAGCACCGATTCGGCTACAACACCGAGCAGTTCTTCAGAACCTACTGAAACACCGGCCATTAAGTCAAAGCATTTGCCAATGTCAAAAGATTCCTTTCAAGCTCTTATCGACAGATTCAACCCAGCAGTAAAGCCTGTGCACCCTGGAGATGGTACTTCAACAGATCATCAAACCTATGTTCCTCTGTTACCAGTACAAGACCCATCGTCGACGACCTGCTCAAATTCGATCTACTATGACGCTACATCTATAGTCTCTAATGGCACAACTTTCATCATCGATCAACTCATAACACCAGTGATAGACTCTGAGGGAAATGTTATCGACGAGATTACAATGGGAACATATCATTTCATGGATATTCGAACGAACATTTCTTGGTCCGGATCTTTTGAGGTCGAAGACTATTCGATCAAGACGACACATCCAGGCAAGACCGAAGTGACGGCGTCGGTAACGTTTGACGTCACTCCACCCGATAATGATTACTGTTCTACGATTTCAGCGAACTTCACGATTGAATATGAATTGAATGTCTACGTTGACAAGAGCGGTACTGTAAAAACCAGCGAAGAAGGAACGTATTTCTTGACGGATCCCAATACCGGTGCCTCCAAATCTGGGACCTTTGTGGTCGAAAATACCGTTTCCAGGTCACAACCTGGTGACGCTATTGAATTCATCAAGTCTGGACTGTTGTTCGTCGACGAGCCCGATGCTACGTCCTCGTCTCCCATTGAAGAATCTCTTATCCCAGGATATGATGGATATTTTCTTTTCGATGATCATATTTTCGACGTTCCTGACAGCTACGGAAACTACGGTGATGGTGTGTATAGTATTAAGGACTCTACGACGAACGAGCATTTGACAGGAACTTACGAGATTCGAAACGCGTCTACTACGAACAATGCTGATGGAAGTATAGACATGAGGAGAGAAGGCGTGATTTACGTTGACGGTTTTGATCCCGATTCTGACTCTAGTGGCTCTCTTTCTCCTTCGATAATAAGAAACGGAGCAACATTTATGGTTCACGATCATCTAGAACCCGTAACTGATGCTTATGGCCATAGAAGCTTGATTGGATATGGACAATTAACTCAAATTGATCCTGAAACCCAAGTGATACAGTCTGAGAGTCATGTGATATTGAATATCTTGACAACCAACGATAGTGATGGTTCGACTAACGTTAGGAAATTCGGGGCTTTTCCCATCTATAATGATTGTGATTCGAGTGAGGATTCAACAAGTACCACTGAAGCACCGACGCATTCGCAGCACACTACGAAAACACCAAAACATTCAACGACTACCACCCAAGCACCGACGTACTCGACGAGCACTACCCAAGCAACGACGCATTCGCAGCACACTACGAAAACACCAAAACATTCAACGACTACAACCCAAGCACCGACGTACTCGACGAGCACTACCCAAGCAACGACGCATTCGCAGCACACTACGAAAACACCAAAACATTCAACGACTACAACCCAAGCACCGACGTACTCGACGAGCACTACCCAAGCACCGACGCATTCGTGGCACACCACGAAAAAACCGAAATATTCAACGACTACCACCCAAGCACCGACGTACTCGACGAGCACCACCCAAGCACCGACGCATTCGTGGCACACCACGAAAAAACCGAAATATTCAACGACTACCACCCAAGAACCGACGTACTCGACGAGCACTACCCAAGCACCGACGACTAGTAAGCCTCCTAAGCCTTACGTATTGAAAACAGATCATTTTGAAACTCTTGTTAACAGTCTCAATCCAATGAAGCCAACGAGTCATAGTTCTGCGTTAACTAACCCAGACGAAAGTCTTCCAAAGTCAACAGACGATGCAAATGTTAGTGGAAATCCAATCAACGATGCTACGGCAATAGTCACCGACGGTGCAAACTTCATAATTGACGGACACGTGGTTCCACAGCTGGATGCTGAGGGAAATACTGTAGGTCTGCTCAAAACAGGAAGTTACAGTATCAGGGATTCTCGAACAAACGTTTCTTGGTCTGGAAGTTTCGAAGTCGAGGACTGTTTGATCAAGTCGATTACCAAAGGCCAAATCTACGTGACAGGATCAGGAACATTTGATGTGAATTTGCCCGACAACAGTTACAGCAGTACAACGAATCATAAAAACCAGGCAATTTTCACTATCACAGATCTAGCGAGTGTAGTCGTCGATGAAACGGGCACATCCAGAGCGACCGAAAACGGAACGTATTGCTTAACAAATCCCACCACGGGTGACTCAACGTATGGAACATTTGTCGTTGAAAACAGCCTTTCTAAAATGAACCCTGATGGCAGTATTGATCTCGTAAAATCCGGAACATTGTACGTCGACGAACCCTGTGAGACATCTCCCAGTAATGAGCCTAGCCCCATAAGATATGGTGGCTACTTCTTGACTGATCAACATCTCCTCTCAGTTCCTGATTGCGATGGAAACTATGGCACTGGAATTATCAACATCAAGGATCCAAAAACGAATGAATACACGTCAGGAACTTACATAATTCAAGAAGCATCTACTGTGAACAACACTGACGGAACTGTCGACGTAAAGACAAGTGGTTTGATTTACGTAGACAGTTCTCGATCAAGTTCACCTTTAATCAGCTCAGAACCTTCATTGGCCATCATAAATGGAGCACAGTTTACCTTTATCGATCATCTTTCTTACGTGACCGATGCGTACGGTCATGTTAACGTTGTTGGTACTGGAGAATTTACTCAGACGGACCCTAAAACTAAAATCAGTAGATCTGGAAAATATATTATTAAGGACATTATCAATACTAATAATCCGGATGGTAGCCAGGATGGGATTGAATCTGGAATCTTTTACTACACGACTGACAGCGATAGCAGCACAACGACTCCAAAGTTAGGCTCAGATGGAACTTTAACTGAGCTGAACGGGTACTTGAAAGCTTTGTTCAATTCTCTGGATGCACTAAAGGCACAGAATAATAAACCGGGCAAAGCAACATCATCTAGAACTTCAGGATCAACTTCTACAAGTTTCTCTGACTATGGGATAACGTCTGACTACGTAGTGCTGCCGAGATCGAATGTGGTTTCAGCAATCAATGGACAATGTCTGTCACCTGGAGATGTTGTGGCTGTTCAGACTAACAGTGGAGCTGCTCTACTGGCTACCATCAGGGATTCTTACAGTCCGGTTACTTTTTACGTAACCAATTTGGCGGACTTGACTGGAAAATTCGCAACTGCGAATAAAGTCTGGACCATACCAGAAAATGACTTTTCGAAACAAGATCGTAGCCTTTTTGATGCGGCTTTGAAATCTTCGAGTCCGCCTTGTAACACGTAGAATTTTACAGAAATTATCTACGAAGCATAATTTCTATTTACGAATAAAGTAGATGTATTTGTATTTTGATTTGAGGAATATCAACGATACTTATCTACGTTTTGCTGATTGAAGCATTTTGAATATAAAAATGTGTATTGAATAAAAAAATATTTTCAAATATTATTCTCATACAGTTTGTGTCTATTACCACATAATCTTTTCTCCTTAAATCTGTTAATGTGGCCTTATTCCATCTAACATAAATATAGCGATACAATAATTTCGATATCCATATACAATAATTTTAGTCAACTCAAATTAATGAATTTTTCTTAATAATTGAAAAAAATTGGATAAATAGTTGGCCAAATAATTTTGGTCACTCAGCATTTTAACAGTCTCTAATCAACATCATATTAGTATAGTATACTCATATACGAGTATAAGGTAATACAAATAATAAATAATTAATGAATTGGGTCTTGGAATGTTGGCGAAGTTTAAAGTGCGTAATAAAATGTTGGTTAGAAAAAATGTGCTGAATTTGCCTTGTCTTGTGACTAATAACAATTTTTTTTTTTTTTCCAAGGTGAGTAGTAACTTGTACGGAGTTAAACGAATACAAGTATTAATACAGTCGACGTTTATTTTAACGATCAAGTCATCGATTGAATTCGAAAATGAAGGTCTTTTGTCGTTATTGTTTTTTAACGATTGTGCTGACTTGTGTTGTTGTTGTTGTTGCTTTTACCGAATCATCATGGAGTTCCGAAGAGTCAATAGAATTGCCCACAAGACGACCGGCTAAAACCACCAACACGGAGAAAAATTATGGTCAACAAAACAGACCGATTCTAGAATTATTTCTTGGAGTTTTGGACACATTTCATTCTGGCACAAAGGCAGAATTGAAGAGAGCAAAGCAAAGGGAGGTTGATAGGCGTGAGAAGTCTTCAACGACCGTAAAAACAACGGATATTAATTAAGAGGATTGAGAAGAATGTATTACGTGATAAATATATTTCATTTTTAATTTACATAATCTTTAATTATCAGCATTCAATCATTCCCAATTTTTTCTATAAATTATTAGTTTAGTGTGATATAATTGAAACTAAGCGTGAAGTAAGATGAAATTTTTGAACAAAATATGACGTGAAATATTCAGATGTATTGAGATAAGATTAAACGATTTTATTTGTTATTTTAAAAAGTAAAAATTATCATAACTTCACTGTCCACTTCAGAGTTCAGATTTTTAACCTCAGTTTTTCCACGTCCCTTATCTTTATAAGAAGCTGTTATCTAGTTAATGTTATTCAAAAAGATTACAGTAAATTTTATTTATTGCTTAACTGCATCGAGATTATTTTTTCATTAGAAAAGGTAGAACTTTCTTTAGATTTCAGATGTAACATTAAATAAACGAAATATGATTTAATTGATTTTTACATAATTTTTAAATATTAAATTGCTGTTTACAATAATTTAAATTGTTTCTAAAAATCAGTTGGTTTTAAAGTAATATATATTGATTACAATACAAATTATTCAATTATTATTAAAAATATTTCATGTAGGTACAGTAAGTTTCTAGTTTCTAGTAGGACGCAACATTGATAAAGATATATCGGGAGTCAGCGTCAATAAACTTTGAACTTTATCGGTTGTCTTGTGATATAAAGTGAGCACATCACGAGGGCAGTATTAGCTCTGTCTCGCCCGAAAACGCAGAGAATAGATACATACGAGGTTATACAAATATTGATTAAAATCCGAATTTGGATAGCGTGTATAAAGCCCCTCTGATATTCCAAAATCTTTAGCCTGTGGCTAGACGAGTAATTGTGTAAATAGTTCATTGAACCCAACGAGGTCAAGTCACATCGGACTATGACTGATGAGACAATTGATGAGGTACGATCTGGGAATGTCGTTGACTTTAATTATAATTCAAATATTAATTCTTCATAATAATTTGCTTAGCTAGAAAAAAACTATTGTCATATATTTGCAAGTTGATTGAAACTACAACAGACATATTTAATTCAGTTTTATTATGGTGGAAGCTAAATACAGCTAATCGTATTTCCTCTGATTTCTTCCCTTCGTCGCAATTATTTTTTTCATAAATTCAGACTTGTGATTTTTCTGATTTTTAATCGATTGCAGCTGTATTACAAATACTGGAAATAATTCTTAAGAAAATTACTCAATCGAGATATTGTATAGATCGGCGATATTCGTTGTTATCAATGCTAGCAGGTCATAGCCGTGAACTTGATTTATGCAGCACGTGTATTATCTCTAAAATTTATTAGCAACGATATAGACTCTGAATTTCAGCGATCTTTACTCGAATAACTATGCGATCGTTTCCTTTATAAGGTGAAAAATGTTCTATCAATTATTATTTTAAATACTATATGAAAAAGTTTTTAAAATTAAGAGACACTAGACCAATTGAATTATGGATATTATCATCAAACTTTGAACTTTGTAAATTATAATAATAAAGTTAAAACTGAACTATGAACGTCTTTCAAGGATTATTTTAACATTCCATTTGAAAAATATAGGAATAACTTAACCTGATAAATCGGATGGTTTAAGAAATAGATTTTTATAATAAGGCGATGTATCACTGAAGGGCGATAAGCTCTATTCATGGAATATAGCAATCATAAGTCTGAAGATGTGGGGATTTATTCCGTATGATTGACAATTCATCATTTCTACATTTGCGTCATAGGTTGGGTGATATCTCTGGCACCTCTGACCCCCACATTGTCGAGTTGGTTACAAACGGGTCTATAAGCTATTCAGTCGATCAAAGCTCTCCAAGAAGGAAAGGAATTAATCGTCGTCTTAGAATGGCTCGCATCTTATTCTTCACAATTTTGGCACTGTGCCTCGTCTGCCTGATCCAGGTAAAAAATTATTAACAGACAATTATTTATTTATAATTTGTGGTTTAATCGGTATACTAGTTTTTCACAAATTGCCCAACTTGTAAAAGCTTTATTTATGTCTCGTTTAATCGCATAAAATTAAAAACTTGTATATATTTCGATAATTTCAAGGCCCACTTTATTCTATCGTAGAGTTTTTCTGCAAGTTTTACCCCATTTCTTTACAACTTTAAAAATTTTTTAAAAACATTTTTTTCATTTAATATGAGGTGGTTCACGAGTTAGCGACGTTTTTAAATCTTTTTAAAATTCGGTTACATTTAAATAATTTTTGGTCTGTTGATGTCGAATCGAAAATTTGAAAAACTAATAATTAACCCCGTTACAAACTGTTTTTTTTTTTTTTTAACCAATGCCTGAATTTTAATCATCATTTAGATTGACGAATTTCTGTAACAGCGTTCGTGTAAGATTCAGATTATTTTTCACAAGTAAAACACATTTGAAGATGCGGTAAAATCTTATCAATTATTGCTCGTGTGTTGACAAAAATTCTTATCAAAATATCATTACAAAAAAATTACTTTTTTCATTTTTTAGGGTAGTCCAGTAGAAGGACAGGGTCAGCAGCCTAATATTGTAGACGATGCGATACATGCGGCCACCGCATTGGGTGAAAGCATACAGAAGGCAGGCGAGAATGTCGCCAATGACCCTAACGTGAAGAAACTTGTATCAGATGTGGTCCAGACAATCCAACAAGGCCTGGAAGCCGCTGGGGAACAAATTAGCAAACTTGCCCCCAAAACAGCATAAATATATTTTTTTAAACATTAGAATTATCTTAATATTCTGCCCATGTTAAATGAATATAAAAATGTAGACAAAATATATGGAGATTTTTTATATCTCACATGTAATATTAAATAAACTAATTAAGATAATTGATGATAAAAAAATCTGAAAATGTAATTTCCTTTTATTATAATCCAGATCATTCCTTAGAATAATTTCTTTTCCTGACAAAATTATATTCTGCCACAGAATTTTATGTTAAGAAATGTATTACAATTATAGCTTCGTTGAATAAAATAATCGAATATGTATAAAATCAGAATCATCATCTCGATCTCTCATGAATAAATATAATAGTGTAAGAACTGGGCATTGCAAGTATACAGAGTAAAAAAAAATCTATATATAAGATTAAAATTCTATTTTCACTAAAATTATAATGTGCGATAAATCTCAAGTCAATTACAATAGACCTTTATAAATTCTAATCGATTATCTGCAGACTTCGAACTGTAAATTTGATAATAATAATAATGAACTTTATCCAAGTTAACATGAGAATTATTATGTCCATTGAATATACATAGAGAGTATATAGTCTAATGTATAATAAACGTATAAATAAACTCGAGGTAAATGATAAGGATAAATTTTAAATATATGATATGTGATGAACTGAAGATTTATATCGTTAATGTGAAAAAAAGATTTCGAGTCTGCTGTTTTAATCGCAAAACTTGAGGTTTTGGAACTAATTTAGAAAGCATAGAACCGATATATCTTGACCTTTCAAATTTATACACGCTTGTGACTATATGTATAAGCCCGAATGAAATTTAACAACAGTATTTCTTATACAATTTTATCCATCTATATACATAATTAATTTGGATGAAAATCAACTGATTTTTACTTTCAGATTTAGTTAAAATATAATCGATCAATGATGACATCTTCTTCATGAATTGAGCAATAACGAAATTATGGCAATAACGATAACGATAAGCAATAACGAATTTTTATATCTAATGTAATAATATAAGTTCTAAAAATAATGATACAACACACGTGTCATCATTTCATCTTTATTATAATAAAAGTGCGAATTTATCTGAAACAAAAATCAGGAAATAAGATTTATGCAACATTATACATCACTTGCATATAAAAGTAATCTAATCTCATGAATCAGCGTTAATTAAATCGACTGGTTTAGCTTATAGAGCTGACTTGAATTTAAATTTCACCGAATGATGTTGAATTTCGATGCGGCCATGACGTGTATAACTATATATATTTCTTATTTTATGATTACTCAAACGAATCTTTCATACTTATCTCAAAGGTCAAAGTGCAGTCTTTGTCATTCGTTATTTGCCACGGTTTATTAAGAATATCAGAGATCGTTGATGGGAGACAAACGAATTGAATAAACAATTAGTGAACCAGCTTATTATACTGCAGATCATTTCTTATTTAAAAATTAATAGAATTTCGATGCTTAGAACTAGACTACTGTTTTCGCAGATAATTGTTCTGTGTATTATTCCTCGTTTGAAGATGTTGATGAGGATAGCGACAGATTCCTTGATTTCCTAAAAATTACTATTTGAATCTAACAGTAACTAAAATGTTAAAATTAAAAAAAATCTTTTAGGTAAAAATTTACGTAAAAATAGACTCAAATAAACAAAGTAGCCAAATCTTATAGATTCCTCCTGCTGGGAATTAACATCTTGGAATTATACTGTGACAAATATTTCTTGTTCGGAAAGTGTAGAAATAATTTCCGGTCACTGAACTTGTTGAAAAAATAGAAAAATAAATTAAATCCAGACTTTACTTATCGACTCAACAATATGCTACCAATATTACTCATCGTTCAGTCAGTTTTTTCATCTTAGTCAAAATTTTCATTTGTTTACAGTATGATTGTAATAGAATATACTTTGCGCCCGACATGAGATCGATGTACGCGTCACGCATTGATAACGTGCCATCTGCAGCTATAACTGAATGTATATCGAATACCGTGTGAACTCTGCACGTCTATATTGCGTATTATTTTCTTACTATTTGAAAGGTGGGTGGTAAGGAAATAAGTGAAGGAATCTGGACCCATACTTTGGAAAATTATATATTTTAAATATTACGTTGTAGGGGTGTGCGGGGTCTTCGTATTGTAGATAATCCACACTTTGTCCATGACGTTGTCGATAACATGGCCTATATAAGAATGATCTGAGTTCAAACGTACATCAGTCTCTTAGAATTACAGTTCACGCAAGTTTGGTTAGAACAAAAAACATCGCTATGAAATCCTTCGGTGTCTTTTTGATATCTCTTGCCCTTATTGTGGCCTATGGTGAATCTCGTATCGTTTCGGAGGCACCTGCGAATAATCCTTCTTTATTGGATCTGATCACCCAAGCTCAAGCCGATATTGCAAAACTTGGAAAAGAATTACATGACAACTTGAACCTTCCCGATGAGGCAACGGTCATCAACACCCTCAAGAATCACAGCTCAACCCTAGTCAATAACGTCAAGAATTACGTCCAGGATGTGTCCCAGCAGGTAAACTTTAAACTTATTTTAATATTCAATTTTTTATTTTATTAATATTTATTTTTTAATATTCGATTTTCATTTTTAACTTTCACGGATTAATTTTCGAATATTTTTACCCCTCGAAAATATTTTCAATTATTACAGCGCGTCATCAAGGCGTCGGAAAGATCGGGATTAATTACGGAATCTTAATTTTTTTTAACTTTAAATGATAAGATGTGTCAATTACGCCTTAAATTTGTTAACTTATTAAACTTTGATTTGATGTATTACGCCTCAGCAAATACTCGTTCTTAATTACATAACCATAATGGTCTAAATAGAAACAATAATGATATAGTATAATCATCAGAATTGCAGCAACGAATACATACCGAGAGTTTAATGATAGCAATTGTATGTATGTACATACATACCTACCATATTGTTACGAACTTTGAAGCGTTTGGAATTTATTGTTCAATTCTTATCTGTTCAGAGTAAGAGTATAAAAATCATAGTCACATATCGGTGTAAGTTGTTTTGAGACAGCTCGGTATAATTATCGTTTGCCTTTAATTTACGGATGATATTTAACAAACATTTAAAAAATTCATATTAAATATGAATAAATTATTAAATGATAAGATTAATGATTTTATACGAATATTTTTAGGTCACATCCAAGACTCCTGAATTCGAGAAGATGTGGACCAGTTTCAGGGTAACTTTGAACAAAGCTGCTGATGACGTTGGTGCTCAAATACCAATCGCCTCAAACCAAATTGCTGATCTTGAGTCAAAGTTTTTCAAGGGAATTGAAGCGATCGTACAACATACAAGCGCGTTTACTCAAACTCTGAACGAAAATTCTGCTAAACTTCAAGAGGACGTTTCTAAGATAGCTAAAAAGGCTGTTGAGCTGGCAGTTGATGCAACTCAACAACTCACCACCCAGGTTCAGCAACACGCAAAACCAAAAGCCTAAATTTTAAACTATATACAGGTTCAAGTTTTATCTAATCGTAATCTATTACACGTGGTTTAACATCTCGGAAAATGAAATTTTGCACAAAGTGAGTGTAGTCATTTTTTTGTTTATTTTTTTTGGTTTAATTTTTTTTATTCTTGCAGATAAACTGAACACTGATATTTATATTTTTTATATTCAATTACCGCATTTTTTAATAAATATATAAAATGATATTTTAAAATGGATGTAATGGACAATTGAATTACACGTATTGTATTGTATTCTGAAATTCATTGCTTCCTATTTCATACCTTATCGAGCATGTTCCTATCAAGAGACTCGGTAGAGTCTCGCGCCAAGTACATTAAAAAGCATTTTTAACGCACGGCGCGGGACTCGACCGAATCTCTATACCCGTATGAGAGCTCTACGGTCTATACGACGACTGTGTTATCCTTATTAAATTCCGATCCAAGTTATACACGAAATTCTAATATTTATCTCAGAATATAGGTTCAAATAGCTTTCATTTAAGCCCAATTTTTATGCAATCGGTGCACAGAGAGCTGAGATATAATATTTCGATTTATAGAAAGACTCAGTTGGATCAAGAATTTTCGTCCTCATCTCCGTCTTCGTCTCGGTCGTCGCCATCCAGTTGTGCGTGTATGTAGATAACATAGAGAGACGTCCCTTCTTTTCTTGGGCCCATGAAAATACTAAGACCGGGACGGACGAGAAAATAAGATCGTTTGACCGTCTATGCCGTCGTCTTCGGACCTTTTTTTTACATTCTTTGTGCAATTTTGAGGGACACGTGTCTCGGGGTGTTGCTTAGAAATTATTATTTTCACGGAGATCCGCCATAAAGTATTTTAATTTCAATAAGATAACGTATAGACGGGAAATATGACGTAAACTTTCAAACAGCTGCCATTTGGCGCTAAATTATTCGATTTAAATGATATTTTCCCAAAATGTGCGTAATTTTATAAGCTTTTGATAACTTCTTTGATCGGCTAAAAATATTTGAAATTAACTGAGATATTTACTAAAGCGTGAAAAACGTCGAAAATTTTTAAACGTCTATTTCTCAAAACGCCCATCTTGTATTTCCTTGGAATAATTTTTTTTCGTTAGAATGTTTGATAAAGTATATTTTGATAAAGTACCATGCCAAATCGCTTTGAAATTGAGCAATGAATTCTTTATTGAAAAATCGAGTTTTTCGGTTTAAACATCCTTGTCATCACTTTATTAAGCAGCTTAATGCACGTGCTCGTACTGTTTGGTCATTGAAACTGATATCACTTGATTGCCGAGAAAATGTATTTCGAAATGACTACCTTCTGAAGTATATTTGATGCATTAGAAGCAGAGTTACAGTAGCTGTTTGAACATGAAAAAAAATGTACATACATACGTTGCGTTCACAGACTTGCTATTTGTAATTTCTTTTATTTCAAAACAGCTGTAACTTTACTTCTAATGTGACGACAAGGATGTTTGAACCGAAAAACTCGATTTTTCACTAAAGAATTCATTGTTAAATTTTAAAGCGATTTGGCATGTTACCATTCAGCTAAAATATACTTTATCAAGCATACTCACGAAAAAAAATTATTCCAAGGAAATACAAGATGGGTGTTTTGAGAAATAGACGTTGAAAATTTTTCGACTTTGTTCACTCTTTAGTCAATATCTTAGGTCATTTCAGATATTTTCAGCCGATCAAAAAAGTTATCGAATGCTTATAAAATTACGCACATTTTGAAAAAAAAATCGTTCAAATCGAATAATTTAGCGCTGAATGGCAGCTGTTTGAAAATTTGCATCATATTTCGCGTCTACGTTATCTTATTGAAATTAAAATACTTGATGGCGCGTCTACGCGAAAATAATCATTTCTAAGCAAAACCCCGAGACACGTGCCGCTTAAAATTGCACAAAGAATGTTAAAAAAAAGGTACGGAGTCGATTGGCGATGGTCACTGTGCATGGCTGTTCGATTTGAGATGGATTCGGCCCATTGATTTCAATACTTTCGTAGATTAAATGGCTGCAAAACTATTTTTATGGGAAATACAACATTAATGTACTTGGCGAAAGGTTTTTACACTTTTGCAAAGGTTTTGATTAGGTAGATATCATATCCTCTACGTTATAAATACATAACATATAGTCCTCTTTATTTATATATCACAAAGTTTCAACGCGTACACAATAATTTTTCTATGAAAAAACCACTCGCACTCTTTATATTAGCTAATCAAAATCTTCAAAGAAGCTGTCATTGTCGATAGATCTGTCCAATTTCTTGCCAAGTTTCAATCTCTTTGATGAAGGTTTCATCAGTTGTGGCATCCACTGGCAAAGCCGGGATGCTGCCTTGATCAAAGCACTGAGAGCCAGTGAAGTGAACTTGTCTAAGTCAAACTTTTTTGTAGATTTACTCGAATGAGGGACGTCAGCTTCTGAAGGTGCAGCCAGAGTCTATCGAAAATTAAATTGATTAAATAATGAGACGTTATTATGCATGCGAACAGTTATCGGATATTTCTAAGAAAGATATATCATGTCTAGAAGGTTGGTGATTTGATAATTCGCATGATGGTGAAACGGAAACATAATTAGTTGGGGTACAATTAGGATATTATTTTCGCGTTTATATATAAACAAGATGATAAATGAGTAGATAGTTGAAATTCTGGAAAAATTCAAAAACCGAGAATAACATGTTTACTTCAAATGTTGATTAAATGGTTATTGATAATGTTATCTGCAGTATTAATTATATGGATAGCTTAAGTTTTGGTATTAGTTTCGATTATTTACCATTTTAGATAACGTGCCTAAAATCACAAAGGAAATAACAACATAACTCGATATTGCACACGTTACGAACCGAGACGAATGCATCGTGATTAAGTATATATTTTAATTAGACTGCGCCTGGTACTGCAACTATATTAAAAAAACGTGACTTAACGATGAAATTTATTTCCTCAATTTTGTTTTGTGGCGCAATATGTTTTTGCCATACAGTCACTCCTCGTATCAACATATTCGATTATATTTAAACTTTAAGGCCAATCCAGGTCACAGTAAAAAAAAAGGCATTATATCTTATGTATATATCTGCTTTAAAATTTATTTCAAATTTAATGGCGCGTTTGGTCAGTTTCGCAATTGCTTATTGGTGCATTTTTTTGACAGTTCAAGTAGCAGTTATGGCTTCTTTGAATCCAGATATCTTTAGATATTATCCTCTTTCGTATCAGGTCTGAAATATTGATACGAAATTTTAATAAATAATTTTTAATAACGGAAATAAATTTAAAATATCTTTCGATTACTCTAAAAATATTCTCTCTTACTTCTCTGTTATTGAAAAACATTTTCATTTAATTTTGCGCAATTATGTTAAGCATGTTTAAAAATTTCAAGTTCATTCCGATACTTTTTCCCCATAGATTATTCGCAATGACGTTATACGGCGGATGTCATCTCGCCCAACGTGCGTCCGAGACATAATTAGTAATACAAAAAAATTACTAAAGTTTTATAGGACACAGATGAACAGAGGTTGGCCAGTACATTGATGCCAGCATCCATAAAAGTGGTAAATATCATACTCAGCATTTTTTTAATTTTTTATATTTTTTATTTAAGCTCATATTTTTGCAGAGTAGAGAAGTCTACCGAGTCGTAGAACTATGAAAGTTAATTTATGCTGAGTAGAAAATTTTTTTAATACTTGCACAGGGGCACAGTAAATCTGCACACTTCTGCGAGAAAGTTGGAAGAGCGTTATAAGTGTCTGAAATAAAATATTATTGTTAATTAATTGAATATTTTTTGCTATTCAATATCCTGAATACAGAATCCAGTTGCTCAGATTTGAGTATTTTATAGTAATAGACGAGAGCAGGATATGTTTTATACTGGGGAATAATAATTTCAATAATTTTCGTAGAGTGAAACATTGACTTGAAATTTATTTTGCAATTTAAGATAAGTAAAAATGGAGTTTCATCGATTTCAGTCATACATGCTTGTCTACTTCGTATTTTTATTGGTAAGTGAACATTGAATTGATTATTCAATCTGATTTGATCAGATTTTCAACGTCCAAGAATAAGTATTTTTTTTCTCAAATTTATTATACCCGAAAACAATTGATGGAATTGATTTTGAAAATTAGTGAAAAATGAATCAGGTGAAATTTGTGACAGGTTTATCGTTATTATAATAACTCTTGTTACGATTTAAATCAGTTTTATATAGAAAATGAATTGAAAGGTTTGAAAGAAATTTACTGTCAAGTGTAAACTGTAAGAAATAATTTTCGTTTAATTAAATTTTCATTAATGACAAAAAATTCAAGGAAATAATTTGTACCGGAAATAATTTTCACAGATTGGGACCGTGACAATAATCAACGCTAAAGAATTGCCGAAAGAGCACGATGATATTTTGGATAAACTCGCGTTATTGATAGCTGAGAAAAAAAATACTGGTGTTACTGTTCCAAAATCAACATTGCCGCAAAAAAAGGAAGAGACTGAAGTAGAGAAAGCGGAAAGGATTAACAAAGGCTTTGAGAGAATGATTCAGATGGTTAATATCCTTGGCCAAGTCGACAACTTTATTTCAGACAGGACTAAGAGCGTGGTACGAAAATTAAACGCCATGTACGACGTTGAGGACACGGAGAGATCCAGAGGATAATTAAATTTAAAAAAAAATGTCCAATTTGTAAAATTTAGAATAAAAAATAAAAAAAATAAAATAAATAATGATAATAAATTGTCGTTCATACATTTCTCTAAGTAAAATTTTGAAATATATTTATTATATAATCTGCTTTCGTGTTAAGGCTGATTAATTTTTAACCAATATTGATCACCAATTTATTTTTCATTTTGGAGCACAAGATTATTCCTAAATTGCATAAAGTCAAACATTATTTTGTGCATTCATACGACGACTAATAATTTTTTCTATCATTCACAAATTATTTTGGATTTTATTCAACGTAAGATTTCGAGCATCAATGTCTTCAATAATAATTATCATGCCAAAAAATATGCAAGTCCCTCTGTACCTGTTTAAAAGGTAAAATATTTATTGTTATATAATATATATAACAATCTTAAAAATTCATTTATTACATTTTAAATATAGTTCTGTACGTATATATGTATATAATAACATTAAAATGGTCCATTACCTGATATCGTGCATAACATGCTTATTTTATTTTCATATATAGCAAATTAAAATGAATTAATCATAAACGTGCGTCGTATATTATATTTATATTTATATTGTACATACGTGATTATATATCTAATAACAGAGTTTACACCAGTGTAGAATATTATAAAACGGTTCAACCCTCGGGTGTGACATTTCTTAATTACTAAGAGCAATTAAGACATTTATATAACGTTATAGTGTTATATGATAACCGTTTATAGTCATCAGACATGAACTAACGATCTTACTAGACACCAAAGGTTTTACAACTAACATTTCCCACAATTATAATATCGTGAGTAATTATCTATCATCACAATTAATAATAATATTCATCAATAAAATAATAATTAAATTATAGTAGCTATATATATATTCAGGAAAATATATTTAATAGAAAAATACGCCGATTGAAAGACGATCATTAACTGTATACCTATGATATGTATGTACATTTTACTAATCAGCAAACAACAAAATCAATTGTCTTGCCTTTAGGCTATGATTTCTAACTATCTGAAAGAAATTCCACTGCATATCGTATAATATAGCGAGTTAGGGTAATAGGTAAACTATTTACATAAACTTTAGCTACGAGTAAATTGCTAAAAATTCTTTCACAATTATTGATATGTAAATAAATTCATATATATATATATATATATATATATATATATATATATATATATATATATATATATACCAGGTTATGTATATTAGTATGCATATGTATTATATATCGTTTATATTATATATTATTTATATCTATAGGTATAGGTATATGTATACATGTATATCATGTATTTCGTTAATAATGGCTATCGCAGTTTTGTATCACATATTTGTTATATAGGTATATTATAATGTCCAAATGAGTATTATTCATTATATTGGGTAAGACTTACGCATTGTCGGTGTATTTTCGTATCTTTTGCTGTTTGTTAATTGTTTTTACTTTTTTCAATTTTTTATATATCAACGTTATAACCTCTTATATTCATATGCACTATGGATACCATATATTTCATCATTTAATATTCGGATAAAAAATCAGCTCGAAAATAATTTATTCAAATTAAATTAAATCTATAATCCAGGCTTATAAACGTTGAATATATATTTTCCCGCAGAACACTAGAAAATTTATTTTATTGTATTTAAAATTTTTTTACAATAAAATAAATAAAACCATTTTTTCGTTTTTTTTTTTTTTTTCAAATGGTTTTTTTAGTGTTAATCTTGCGGGTTTACACCTTGCTGCTTACGAATTCATTTATTTATATTTAAAGGCATTAATGGCACGTATTTTTCACTTGGGCGAAATTTGTATTGCGAACAAAGACGGTTCGATTCTGCTTCCGGGTATCCGTTTCTGAAAAGAAAAGTAGAGATTAAGCTAATTAAAGTCACTTAGAAAATCGACACAATTTCATCTTAACCGTCACCCATTATACGTTCAAATTTCCAGCAATTGCATATGATAAAAAAAAAAAAAAAAAATAGCAAATTTTAATACCAACTATCATTTGTTTAAAAAAAATATATACATATTCCAACACCATTAAAGTATTTCGTAATTTATTGCATACATATTTACGAGAATATCCGTTTCGAGTCCTGCGCTTCTCGTGGAGTTGGATAAAACTTTGAAATAATTTTCAGTAGGTATTGTAAGTAAATTTTAATTATTATAGACCCAATAATTTGGCAATTAACCTGATCATTATATAGGATAGGAATTCTACTACCGAGAAAATAATCAATTCTAAAGATGAGTGCAAAAAAATAAATAAATAAAAATAAAATCAAACTTTTAAAAATGAAAAAAACTTGATAAATTTGTCTAAGAATAGCCGAAATTTTGAAAAACCAAACCGAATCGCGATTAATTTAAGCTTCAAAATTTCTATTCCATTAAATTTTCGATTCGATCCAAATCTTGGTGGTGTAATGTATATAGATGGACGGGACCATTCGTAGCAGCTGAAATAATTCGAATTAAATACACCCTATAAATAATAATAATAATAATAATAATAATAATAATCGATGATTTAAAAATTTATTTTAACCTCGGTCAAGGTTACACGGTAGATACCTTGTCAGTTTTACTTTAACCCTGACCCCTCCTTTTACGTATATTATAAGCTATAGACATTATAGTTATAGTATAGCTACCAAAAAATAAGCATCATAATATTATAACCACACGCATAATACAGTAGCTTAGTATCAATGCTCTTTTACATTATTATATTTATTAGACCAATACGTGTCAATTATTTACGTGATTGGTTACGATTGGACTAAATGCCGGATGTTTTTATGGTATGTCGAGTGAAATAATATAGCGTAAGATCACGCATATGCATGTCGTATTCATAATTACGCATATGTAGATATATTAATTTTTTTTATTTTGAATTTTTGCTGAAATACGTAATTAATCATCACCGCTAATTGTGTTTCATTGTGTTTTAATTAATCTGCGCCTATGTGACTCGGTTAAGTTAAGATCCGTAGAAGATAAATCAAATTAACATTTTTTTTTTTTTTTTCTTTTTTCTTTAATAAAATTTTTTATTACTCACCGCTGCCACTGGGAGCATGGACGTCTTTCCTTAAAACAAGTAACTTGTACAACGTTAAAGAATAACGCCCCAAGAGTATTGGCTACTTCGGTATTAAGACTCTGCAAACATCTACGGAATTTAGCATCACAATCACAATGTGATCTTGTGATTGGAGAATGATTACAAATTCCATCTATACATTGCTGGGGACCGATTGTTACTGGGCAATTATCGTGCTCCCTACAACACGCATCCTCCGAGCTATGCTGACCAAGATCATTGTAAGACGAAGCTATGTTACCTGGACCGCACCACTTTGTTCCCGGATAAATCAAACCACCTGGTGCTTGGTTCTGTCCCAATTATAAAAAAATTAGAAAATTATTATTATTTTTATTTTTATTTTTCAAAAAATAATAACTCTCCTTTATCATTAAATTACCTTTCCACGATTTCGAGATTCTTTACAAGTCTGTTCCAGATCAGCGACAAGATTTGTAGACATTTGTCTAACCTTTCGAGGATCAGCGCCCAGTACCATTCTTTGAATAACTCCTCTGTCACTGTATAGAGCGCAGAAAGGTGCCCCTGCATTTACCTCGACCATTCTGGACATGGTATTATCTGCCACAAGGACGCTCCCTTGTGCCATGTGGTCGCTGATAGCGAGCACAAGATACAAATAAATGAGTCGTGAAGACATCTGTGGAATAGCAAAATATTTAGTCTCAAAAATTGATTGAGGTGAATATAAATCAAAAGGTTTTTATCTACGTCAAATTTTTTTTTTCCATTGCATAAGACGTGATGGAGATTTTGTCAGATTTGATGACCAGCGGAAAAGATTAGTTAATGAGATGTAGGTAATCGGTAGGGGAAGATCAGTTCAACGTAATACATACAGGTATGTAGGTATAGGTTCAATTATTCTGGGAATTGCAAGTAAGGTATAGATAATGTATGTCCTACAACGTTTTTATAATTAATGAGCTATTAACTAATCAGAGTTTCAATTTATAAAGACTGCCTAATTGCACGCTATTTTACTTTAATACCTAATGATCCTCGGCTATATTGCGAGTGAATTGAAACAAATAGTTCTAAATTACCGGACATTACACATAATCGTTATAATCAGAAGGAGAGTAAAAACAAAATCATTTTTACTACTACTTCATGAAGATACATCATGAAACCAGTAAAAATACGAAGTAGATAAATTGTTTTTGAAAAGGGCTAGTTTGTGTATCAAATAAGATTTATCGATCATTCATAATTCTGCTCCAAGTATTTTAATAGTAAAACATTACAACAAATTTTTATAGTGGTTATAGTAATTAGACATCGAGTAAATAAGGCGTTTAAATTTCTAAATCTGAATAATTTACTACGAATTACTGCACTACCGGAACCGCAAGAATTATTTTCGTATACTATGTTAGTAGGCCTTCGAAATTGTAAACAAAAATCTTGAATAACTAAATAATACCTTCGCGTCAAAAATCTCAATCACAGTACCCGAGGTAACGAGTTTAAATTGCTAATAGAAATCTGATCTTGAGTAAGCGATAACCTTTGTAATAAGCTCTTCAATAATGTATAAACATATCCGTTGAAAAACGCAAGGTCGAAGAGTAAAACTGCAAGGTAACCGTTCAAAGTTTACTCGCAAATAAAGACATCAGTTTCTTTCGTCATGGTAATGAATTATTATTTTCAATATTTCATATTTTATATAACACAATTCGATCATTTAAAAGTCTGCCTATAAACACCCCTCGCAATAACCTCATCACCGATCATTTTAGAGATCTAGATCATTGGGTCAACGGATAGTGGACATTTATTAACGATAAGAGAACATCGCGTGCATCATACCATAGAGGCATATTTTTTATTCATAAAATTACAACGAAGGGCTCAGATCGTGTAATCTAGATCTGGGTCAACGAGCCTTGGTTAAGGAAAATACGAGCTGGACGTAATTAAAGGCTGGCAAAGTCCAAAAATTCTCTCCCAATTCGGACCATAAATTCTTAATCACGAAAAGACTTGATTAGCTAAAATATTTTATACGGAAATACACATGTTCCTATGTGCATAATGCGTATGCGGATAAGTGAAATTTAAATATAGTTTTTTTTACTAGGGAGGATGACACTCATACATGGATGACTTTGACGTACGTTTTTATGCACTTGTCGTCGTGTATTCAAAGTCCATAAATCTTCATATGCTTGTCACAAGCTAATTCATATTGCGATTGATCACTACCAAAGGGCTTCACGAGCAGCGTAATAATAATTGCAACAGCATTATCTACGGTATACGTATACCGTGAGAATCACGTGAAACTATACGGCCAGAGAGCGCAGGCGTAAAATAATACGAATTTTATGGGGATAGCCAACTCGCTGAAAATCTCCCTAAAGTAGTTGTTGACTGGTCATATCGTTAACCTCGGCATACCCTAGGGATTTTTTAACGTGACAAGTTGCCCATCCCCATGAAATTCGTATTATTCGACGCCTGCGCACTTCGACCGTACAGTTTCACGCGATTCTCACAGTACATGTTACACAACAAGGACAACTGTGGGGGTATAAAAAAACGGATGATCCTGATTATGACAGAGTTTGACCTGACTGCTCTCGACTTACTTCAGTTGCATTAAACCTAAAACCGAAAAAACACAATCTGCTGAATTTATTCACGACTTGTCCCTTACAGAAAACCGTAACATATGATCCGAATTTCAATTATTTTTAAACGTTTCTTATACATAGAATTTTTCTCCAGTAGATTTAAATCGAAAACGATATACATACAGTAAGTATACGACATTACGTGTGCACTGATTTCTTCCGGATTCGGCTTTCAGACTGTGACACACGCCGACATCTCAATCATCTAAATGAAATAATAAATGGCCCGTCATCGTCGACTTCCCATGCCTATACCACGGTCGTCTAACTCATCGGAGCAGACATAATGCAAAAAGAATCCTTGACTATAAGCGCAGGAACACCTTGGACTTTTGTGACCAAACAGCCTTTACTTATAGATTTTTATCTTTTTCTTTCGATATCTGCGTTGGCAATTTTTTTTATGATATTGTTTTTTTTATGGTTATTTTTTACCACAAAGAGGCTCACCTCGGTGTCTGTGATAATTAGGTATCTGATATTGCAAAAAAAAACATAAGTGGACTTTGGTTGCTCCCAATGAAATATTCCGGTTGCATAATATCTAAACTTGACACCAATCAAGTTTCAGGTTTTTCGGATATCTCAATTGGTTCGAAAGTATTTTTTAAACATACCTACAGCGTGCATTAAATACACCGCAGCTAATGGAGAACCGCGACAAGCCCGCCACGCGATATCTATGCAAGATCAACGTATTCTCATCTGACGAACAATGATTCGTAATATTCTGTTTAATAATTTAAAGCTTACTAATCAATCTTTTTCATTCTAAGATCACCTCGATGCTGTATCTAATTTAAAAATGATCAATAATAATAAATTGCAATGAACTTGTGTACTTTTATTAACTTCTTATTTCATTTATTCAAAAACTGCATGAAATATAGAATTTCATATGAAAAGTAAAAATACTGTCGTCATTAGTATCAAAACAGCATATAAATTCCATAATTTTGTCGCAAAAATATTTATTCATTATTAAGGTCTTAGTTCCCGTAAGCTGAAAAATTATACGAGCTTTTCATTCCTCGAGAATGATAATAGCCCTTCAAAATATAAGCATATTTCACAAAGTCCGTTGTCCTGCATTTTAAATCGGATTTAATCTTTCGTTTAAAGATTTTTGTACCAAAATACAAAGTCGATTAACATTGGTCTTGGAATCAGGTGTTTAATTATTTCTACATGCCTGCGTGTGCTTTTATCTACCCACCTTAAAAAAGGTTAATGGAACGATAACATTATGAACGATCGAAGCGTGCCTTATATGTATACAATGAAAGGGTTGATGTCGTACCCGCCAGAGGGTATAAGGTGAAGATTTTTTTTTTCCTTTTTTTTTTACTCACGTTTTGTTCAGTTACTGACGTTTGCTTTTCAACATCAACTGCAGCAGACAGATGGAAAATAAGCAGGTCGTTGGCGTTAGATTGTTAATTAACTCAGGTATACCACGTTACTAGTTACTCGGCACATGAAATATCAAAGATGCCGCAAACGGACGGAAACTAGTAGTGATGGACACCACCTTGCGGGTAGCCGGCCCAGCTGAGTGCTGCAGTGCGCAACACCCGAACAGGTTCCTCGCTATTTATAGAACGGTCGTATTCCTCTGGGGGTTGAAATCGCAGGTGAAACAAACAACGAATTATATTAAATACCGATAAAAACTCAGCAACTGAAGGTCGAATTTACTTTGAAATATTCAAATTTACTGGATTGTTTACTGCATCATGCAACAGAATTGTATCTCTCATTATTCATTACCTTGTACAGAAACAATCAGATTTGCACTTTGAAATAAATTAATTTTATGGCTGTTTCATTGACCAGTTTAGTCCCTTTTATATTTTTCATTTTGAACAATTTGTGGTTTTGAGAAATATCAATTGAAATTTTACTCAAAATTCGAAGTTTCGACTAGGCTTATAATAATAATAATACTATTCGAATTATCATTACCTGGGTTTTGTGATTTGACAGTATAAGCCGAAACAACGACCCCGTGGTGTCAAGGGATGAACTTTCCGCCTAGTTTGTTGATATTTTTTGTCATTCACAATCGGAGTGTTGAAAAAATGTTAATAGGAAATAACAGGATCACAAGATCCAATGATCTTATTGAAGTTGAATGGTCAACGGTCACCATCAGACTGACTATTTGAATGAAACACGATGGCGCTTTAACTACTAATATGAATAGCTATGTGTATGTCGGTGTCCTTATTTCATCTATGTACATGCATACATCGCCCGTGTATCCTACCTACGATTATTTCTACGGTATTAAAAAGGGGAGATCCAAAATCACGTGATCGGAGGAGGTATTTGCAATGACGCGATATCACACTCTATAACTGCATGGAAGATTATACTTGTTGAGTTGATATTCCAGGGTCTCCGATTCTCGTACGTTTTTACAATTATTATAATTTTTAATTTTATTTTTGTTCTTTCTATTCGTCAACTATATCACAATTCTTGACCTTCTATACATGCGCATATTATATACCAACATATATACACACTACATCTTTAATAATATATGTATAATTAATATACACGCATACGATGCAACTGAGAAATATATAGCCAACGCAATATTTCACAAGTGTTTATACAAAATGATGCAATCACTCATCGCATGGTTCGTTAAAGATTTACAAACCAGTAGCTGTACAAGATGAAAGAGAAAAAGTATCAGATCAAGATCATAGTCTATCAGGAGGTCGAGAGTTTAACACGTGTATCCCTTCCGGATGAAAAATTCTGAACAAAAATCTGCATGATATACCTTTCGTGATAAAGTAATGAACAAAATTCAATTTCTATATGATCAAAGATATACAACGCAATTTTATACTCAAAATAATTTTCTACCCTGAATTAATTTCAACCCGTAAACCGAACTACTTAGTCTATTGATTTACCAGTAGTATAAGGATTTGTATGTAAATACAAACGCCTTCGCCGCACGTGAGCCGGCTGTCTTACGTAACTGTCTGTTACTACTTACATTAGCGCTATGTGTATACGGTTGCAGTCTACCAGGCGCGCGTTATGTTTTTTATTAATAAAATTAATAAATAGTGACTAATAATTGTTTGATAAATATTTCGCGAAATATATGTGTGTTTACGATCAGAAATTTTTATGGAAAATTTATAAAGAATTTACTCATAATCGTTTCATGTTATTACCTCAATTGACGTAGATTATTTCTATTAGGTTCATTGCAATATTATATCTGCGTATATAGCGATGGAAATTTTTAAGTCAGAATTATCCCCTTCCTGAGTCTAGCGGTTTAGATTTTAACGTTTTTCTAATCAGCTTATAGAGATGCATCACAATATAAATAAGTAAATAGGAAACTAGAGTATCGTCCTTAGATTTATCGATTCGGTTCATATCCCGTCAAAATTCAAATTAAACGAAACGAAATAATTTTAATTATTTAATATCCGAAGGAATATTGAAAATCATTAATGTGAATGCTCTGTACATGATTTTGTAATAACTGGCTTCGAAATTTCGATAAAAATATCATAACTAACAGACCTTCCAGAATTTTCTACTACGTGAAACGGAAATGTAGGCGATAAATTTTAGGGATATGAATAGCGGGAAACTAAAGAATAAATTATTAAAATAAAAAACTAATAAGAGTTGATTTTTTTATACTTGATAAGTCGAATCTCCTGAAAGTTAAAAGATCGTAATTACCGGATTAAGATTGAAAATAAAAATAACACACAATCACGTTTACACTTTAGGATGTAAAATTTATTTTAAACGAATTAATAATTATTATATAATAATTTTTGGCTTTCGTAGACATATTTCATAAACTGTATCACACATCTCTGCGTCGTTATACAATAGCAGAAAAATCTAACTCCTATACATTAAATAAAGAATAATTATGTTTTAATTAACATTTGATTCTGAGCATAATATGAGACAATCTCTTAGTAAATTGAGTTAATTATTCATAAAATAATGTTTTATGGCGTGAAATAAATTTTCTTATAATATCCTGAAACTTATTTAAGGCAGCCATTCAACGTCGTTAGAATCAGCAGTAGTTACTCTCGCGGCAGTTGGTCTGGAATTTTCTGTGGATTGATTATCAGATCTTTTCGGTGCTTCGTCATTACTTGAACCGGTTAATCTGTGATAAATATTGCTTCCAGTTCTCGCCACCCATTGTACACCATCGCCTAATTTTTCTCCAGTTTTTCTAACAACGTTGCCAATATTTTCAGCCGAAAATGTATGCGGGTTTATATTTATGTCAAAGCTATTGTTACCGGTTGGACATCCGTTTTGTGTAATGATACTAAGATCGAATGGATCCACTCCGTAACTAGTAAGAATATTACGAATTTCATCAATTTTAGACCTGTCCAAGTCACGACGACGCGATAAAATTGTTGCACTTTGACGATTTGTAAAAGCTATTTTTTGACAGGAAAATACTGCCGCGTAATTATCGTAATCTGTTGAAAATACTACGTGGGTAGCACTCCCGGCTACATCTATGAAAAAATAGAAGAAAAAAAAAGAAAATTTATTAAAAGAAATAAATAAAATATTAACTATTTTCATTAGTTTATAATTTATTTACTATATTCACCGTTTTTACGTATAATAATATAATTATCACTATATTTTAAGGTGCTAATTAAACTATAATATATATTATAATACATACTGCAAATACTTTAAAGTTTATTTTTAGGTAATGAGATATTTCAAAAGGCTTTACGTCAGTCGAGTTATGAAAATTATTGTGATATAATCGCCAGGGTTAGCGAACTGATGATCAAAGTTCAAATAGGAAGATAAAGACGCGAGATTGTTCAACATATGAAATGATAATATGTAAATAACTGTTTTAAAATATAAGTTTCATTTAAGTTCAATCAAATTATCAGTCAAAAATGTTTAGAAAATGTGAAACCTCTGCAAATTTCAAATCGTGATAATTTATTATTATTATATAAAAAAAAAATGTCAACTAAATGAAAAATTACGTGGATTTAAACAAAGACTGATAGTTTTTTTTTTCTATAGAAAACATGATATGTTGACGAATTTAATAGAAAACAAGAACTTACTTAGTGGGAATCGCACTTCCATACGGGCGGGCGTGCTGGGTTCCGGTACACTCAGCTCACCGGTATAATGGTATTCGTGTTTCAACGGCGTCAATCCTACACACATTTAAACATGAACAAGTTATCCATCCCGTCGCATCCAATTTACAACCATTTATTCTATTTACGAGCCTTTATTAGGCTTGATAGAGCCCATAGATTCTCTACCGCTGATTTGAAGTCACGTATTATAGTTTACGATAAGGTATTATAGACGTATTGCTATACAAGCTCAATTTTCAACTGTCAAAATAAAAACAGCAAACAAAGAAACAAAAAAAAACGTTAAATATTTTACCCATATTAATAATTCATAAGGATTTCTACGTATGGGCAGCAATAAAATGAAGGTAGTTAATTATTTCTGATTTATCCTGATATACATATATACATTTGAAAGGTTAAATGTCTTGGTATTAAAATATGATTAGACCGTTTCAGGGAAGTAGATAATTTTTGTAAATGTAAAGTTAAAATGAAGAACAATTACATATTTTTTTTTTTTTTCTTAAGGGATTATTACGGGATATTAAACCTCACCTAAAACTGGATTAACTGAGTCTTGTGTGATTATGTATTCACCAGGCTCTTCACCTCGCGTGTAGTTGTATACGACGCAATTACTAGCTGTAGAAGTCTTCTGAATCACGTACCACACACCCAAAAACTGAAAACGATAATGAATTCATGATTATTCAATAATTTTAATTCACTAAACGCTGTGTATCGTTTTAGAGATTTTTATAACTATAATATGATGATATTCATATTCATCGCTCGATTTTCTACGTATATATGTAATACCGGGAATCCCAACTAAACTCGATCGATGATCATTTTGGATCTGATCCTTATGATCTTTTAATATGTTATTCTTCCAATTCTGAAAAACTCTCACATCGGTATTTTCCTCGAACTGTTATTTATCCTCGACAATTTATCAATTTACAAAATTTATACTGATTTTGATTCTTATTTATTTTCTTTGAAATATCTCAATGATTTTGTGTTATAAATCGACAATTTTAAGTCGGAAGTAGAAATAATTTTTTCTATCTCTGAAAAATTTGACAATTATCCGAGTGCCTTTTAGATAGTTGCAATAATAATATAAGAACACAATATGTATCAGCTATTTAGAGATGGTCAGGGTCAAATGTTGGTTGTGTTGGCTCGGGACTTCTCATATTATACAACAATATACTACACACGAAATGTTTATTCTGGGTCGAAAAAAATCGGTTACAATGCTAACTAACAAGCGAAAATGACCAATTGTGTTATCGCAGTATAATAAAAACGAATATCCTAACTAGAATTAAATTACGCGTTATGTTCCGAGTCTGATACAGTATGCGATTTATCAATCGGATCACACTACACGCTTTTCCGGATTGAGTGAAATATTTCTTCGTCTACAAGTTTAGGTTGAGATCGGTCTTTGATCATATAGATTTTACAATATTTCTAATGCCTGATTCCGGTGCTCAGGGATCAACCGTGGAGATTTTTTTCAAACGAAACCGGTCGTGATTAATATTCGTCTACTTCATAATAGTCGCCGTATAATTCACATCCATTTGCCATAAAGACTTACTTCTACTAATATAATGATTTGCCGAATTAAGACCACCGAACGAAGAGATCAAGAAACTGAATTTAAAACTTTCGGAAATTTTCTTGCATCCAAAAATCGAGAATTGTTCAACGTTTGATCCTAAGACCCTGATCAGTAAATGTTCTCGATTTTAAATATTATTTTTCCTAAATACATGAATTAAAATTGGTCAGTCTAGTCCGGACTTGTTGAATCGATATATTCAAGCCTGTGTTTTTTGAAGGCATTATTAATTATCATCTTTTCATCAGCTTACCCGATTCATTTCAAACCCAGGCTTTGGCTCGACGACTGGACAAGCACCCCAATGATAAGTATGCGAACTGCTCACTCCTACCACGGTGATAAGAACAGCACAAAATGCTGTCAACTTCATCTGAAATAAAAAGTAAATTATCTATACAAGAAAATGACAGATTTTCGTACGTTTTCTCATAATAATTTAACTGCAAATTATTATATAAGAATTTGGTAAGAAATTCACAAGAACAATTTTTTTTATTATAACAAATCAAAATTTTTATTGAAGATCATATTAGATCCTGTGCCGTTATATCTTATACCTATATCCTTTCCTCCCATTATCCTATATGTGCATTTTTCACGTAAGAATTTGAATATCTATCACAGGTATAGGTATATTACTAATATATTTTACTATACTGACCGTTCCGTTTTCGGTCAGTCAATTACTATCAGGTATACGTCGCAAAGTCTACTGAGAATAACGGAATCATGAATGAACTAATTGGAATTCGGATATACTATTCCTTCTGACAACTGAAAACCAGCTGTAAAGTAAACAACTACACACGTACGACGTACATTATTGTATGAGTCAGGTTTTCTGAGACCCAATATGTATGTAGTACACGTTTGGTAATTATTAATACATATATACATATACGAAAAGAAGGCGTAAGAAGTTAATGGCACGGCTGGAGCAGGTGGTGAATTGTGAACGGTGAATCGGCACGGAACTGTATTTACTATGTATAATTATATCAAGGCTGAAATAATGTATGTAGATAGATATTCTAACAATGATTACGCATTTCCTTTCATAATTGTTATGATAAATATTGTTAAACAATTTCTTTTTTCTTTTATTGTAGATAATGTTATGCCTTTATAAAACTCTGCTTTATTTTCATATATCTACTTATGTATACTTTATATTATCTCGTATTTATACCGTATAGTATAATGTATATTTTGTCCCGATGACGCGGTATGGTTTATGACCTTCCAGTAGAGCAAACGTATAGGTATACACCCAATAATGACGACTTTGTTAAAAATCGATGCAAAGCTCATTATGTGCATACATACCATATCTATACGCGTATACAATATCAGAACATCAATAAATGCATTTCAAGAGCGGTTAATATTTATTTAGAAAATTAATTTTTTCAATAATTAGCGTATTAACGTCTATATCCTGTTTAAATTATGCTTTCAATTATTTATGTATATACTATAGATGAATAAAGCATAGTGTTCAATGTCAACTGAAACCTTACAATGCAATTGGAGCGTAATGTTCAGATATGATATAGTAGGACCTGAATTATCGTTCGCGAAACGTATGTAGTTTCTTTACTGATGAATAAAACTTAATAAATTCAGTCCAGAGTATGAAACTAATTAATGGAGCAAAGCGCTCGTAGTTGTTTGGGCCAAAGATCAAGTTTTCATAAACATGATATCGATTAATGTAAGGCACTTCATGAATAAAAGTATATAATAAATGTTTGTATATTTTGATTATTTTTTTGTACAAAAATTCGACAGTTCTATAGGAGAAAGTTTAATTAAGATTCTCAAAACTTGTGATAATTGTACCAGTATAGTAATCAAATTACTTACCTTGATATGGTTCACGTGTCCGTCTGGTCTGTGAGTAAAATCAAGACTGTAAACAGTGGGTGCCAGGAGAGATGGTTTAATAGAAGCTTCCCTCTCCTTGCTCAACCGCGGTCACGTGTACACGTTCGAATATAAGACTTTCAAAAGATTATAAGTCAATGCAAGCTTTCCAGGAATCTCGTCATTATGCTTATGTTTACTGGTTAAGGTACGTAATCGTTAATTTGGTTGAAAACTGTTAGAGAGTATAAATACAGCACCAATAGAATAGGGGAGGATGGAGCAAAACGGGACCCCTAACGAGCTAAATCAGTTAAAATGATTTTGAAATTCATATTTCGATTGCTGATTAATTGAAAAATAAATTGATGCTATCGATAGGTGACGGTCATTGTCCCCATTATTTTATTTTTTTAATGTAAGGCAAAGTACTCGGGGTCAAAAAAATAGAATAAAAATTTTTAAATAAGACATTTCACCATTTGATTTGATTGGATTTAAAATTGTATACCAGTCTGGAAATTTCTTCGTAAAAATGACTCGGCTATGATCCTTTGTACTTTGCTTTTTAAAATGTGATTGTATGTAAACTATAAGTATCTTGAAAATGAAGACATATTATATATGAACTTTCCTCTGGCGACAATCCGCGATGTGTCATACGCTGCATCGATATATAGGTATGCATGTACAAGGCTGTAAGTAGTATAATTTCATATCGTTCACGCGGCCGGTTCAGGCCGATGAATCATACGAGATAATTTCATTCAGAGAAGAGTTCGTAGAAGCTGCCTGTCACGTTTCCTGGGCTAATTCGTTGATATACGGTAGTTGCTCGTTCTGTACACATTCAAATACACCGTAATGTTAATGCGTTAGAATTTCCTATATTAGAAATTTGAATTATCAACAAAATTTGAATATCGGGAAATAAAAGTGATTAAAGTATATTATTTGTATTTTGGGTATGTGTTCAGCAGTGAGATCAGTAGAAATGACTTAAAATAGGAAATAAATTAAATTAATAAAAATAGGATGAGTTTTGAGATTAATAAATAAAGAAGCTGTTTTAGCTTACACCGTAATTTATAGTTAGCTTACAGCTAAGTTCGTATTAATCATCTCATTTGAAATGGGTAAATCTTAATTCGTTTAGCGGCGTTGAGGTTTATAAACATTAAGTCGTGACCGTGTAGCAAATTTTTATCTAAAAACATTCCTACGTAAATAAAGGTCTGGGAAAAATATACGAATATCTTTTAGATTAGCATTAATAACATAAAAATAATATGGATTCACATACGAGATGGTCAGCGGGTCAGATATGGGTCGAGTAGGTCTAGTTTTTCCCAAATACAATAATATATTATTATATCCACAAACAAAAATGTTTATTCTGGGTAAAAAGAATCGGACAATGCTCACGGACAAGCGAAAATAACCAATTGTGTTATTGCGGCAAAATAGAAACGAATACCTTAACTAGAAATATATTACGCGTTATGTTTCGAGCCTGATACAGTATGCAATTTATCAATCGGATCACACCACACGCTTTTCCGGATTGAGTGAAATATTTCTTCGTCTACGAGTTTAGGTTGAGATCGGTCTTTGATCATATAGATTTTACAATATTTCTAATGCCTGATTCCGGTGCTCAGGGATCAACCGTGGAGATTTTTCTCAAACGAAACCGGTCGTGATTAATATTCGTCTACTTCATAATAGTCGCCGTATAATTCACATCCATTTGCCATAAAGACTTACTTCTACTAATATAATGTTTTGCTGAATTAAAGCCACCGAACGAAGAGATCAAGAAACTGAATTTAAAACTTGCGGAAATTTTCTTGCATCCACGAATCGAGAATTGTTCAACGTTTTATCCTAAGACCCTGATCAGTAAATGTTATTTATTTTAAATATTCTTTTTCCTGAATATACATAAATCAAAATTGGTCAGTCTAGACCGGACTTATTGAACCCATATACATAAGCCGGTGTTCTTTTGATCCATTAATAATTATAGATAACAAATTATAGTAAATTTAAGACTTGTGGAAATTTTCTTGTATTCAAAGATCGAGAAAAGTCGAATGTTTCCCAATACGTTGACCAATAATAATCTATATTTTCAATGTTGTATTCGCAAGCGTCCGACTAAGACTTTGAAACTACACCAATGCTAGCTTTCCAGGAATCTGTCTGTAATATGCTTATTTACTGTTCTTGGTTAATTAAGTCGAAAACAACGATAAGATGTACAGCATACATATAATGATACCATGAAATGGGATAAATGGATAAACAAAAATCACCGATTAAACTCGCCGAAAAATTTACCGGGTTAACTGATCAACTTATCTTTCGTAGTTTGCATCAGAAAATGTTATTCTCAGATGAATATCCAGTTTAATTTCTGCTCTTGGTAATTTGTAATGTAGCATGAATTAAAGGGAATCATGACTGTAACTGATATTTCATATCCTTGTGGTGACCTGATTCAAGTGAACTTTTTTTCAAAAAATAGTTCGTATGGCCTGTCTGAATAATTTTATCTATGCTAATTCAAAGATGATGGGGGTTTAGAAATATTTAAAGATAAACTTAGCATATTTCGATACTCCTTATATTTTTTTTTTTTTTTATAGATGTAGAGAAAGTACAAAAATATTCATATTTCAAACGAATTCTAATAATAATTACAATCACTTCTTTAGTTTTTTATTTTTTCATTACGCTTCTTTTCTTTTCATTTTTTGTTTGTTTTGTATCAGGTTCTATCAATGTTATTTAACTTTTAGATATGTATGTATGTACATGTTTGCAGTCTCAGAATGACATCGAAATTAGTTCCATCCAACAAAAATATCTTACATTCATAAATATCATTGAATGGAACACTGAAATCCTGATACCACAAAGTGCGTTCATTTATCCCGTTGCGTTATTTTTCATTATCATTTACTATTTTTTTTTTTTTCGTTTTTTTTTTTGTTTTTCTTTTTCGTTGAACTGGTATAATAAGTTTATCAATCGTAAGACATAAGTATTTTTAAAATTAGGCTAACTCAATTCTGGACATAAAATATAATACTAAAAACTCAGATCTGTCACTGGTTATAGAACACGTAACATATACAGTATTTTAAAACGATTTGAAGATGGTTCCTATTGCGATATTATAGCCGGGAAAAATTATTCAAATTAAACTTATTATGCTTCTTTTTTTACAGCTATAATCTTTCTTTACATACAAAAGTAAAGAGCAAAGGGCTAAATTAATGATGATAATAATAGTAAAGATAATAATCACAATAATATTAATAATAATAATAATATAAAAACATTAAAAATATACCTGAAAGTAACTTGGAATGCTTGATTAATCGATTTTCGAATGACATTACGGGCGCAACAGCATTCAGTAAGATTAAAATCCAAATAGATATACATATACGTAATTTAAATAGGAACCATCTTATCACGTGTAGTCTGTTCAAATGCCGGCATAATATGACAAAACTTTAAAGAGCTTTAAACAAAGTAAGTATATGATTTTAGTAATATATATATATATATAAATCATTTTCACTTTGCTGGTAATTTTGATTTGTCCAAGTCATTAAAATAAGGATGTTGCAGCGCAGCTCGTGCCGATATCCTGTGTATAGGATCGTATACAAGCATTGCTTGCAACAAATCAAGACCTTCTTTGTCTATTACTTTTACTTGTGAAGCCAGATTGTTTGATGTCCAATTAGGGAACGTAGCTTTGTAGTCAGGAAGCTGCGTCACACCTGGCCAGATTTCTTCAGTTGGGGTTCTCAGCACGCTGAAAATATCAAATCTAATGAACTCAGTGAATAAAATTTTGTTATACTTTCCGAAGGACAAAAAAAAAATTGAGATAGCAGGCCGATAGTTCATTGGCCATTTTAATCTACGAATAATGTTCCATTTTTTAATTCGTTGGTCAGTAATGTTACATTTTCAAGAATTGGAAGAAATTCAGTTGATTTATTACATTAATCCTAAATGTGGGATACAAAACAAAAAATGATAAATAACGATGGCATATACCCCTAAAAAAGAAGTAAAAATTATTATTTTACCGAAATATTCTGAAAAGTTGATCGATCTCACTGTCTCCTTGAAAAAGAGGCTTTTTTGTGGCCATTTCAGCAAAAATACAGCCAATACTCCATAGGTCAATCGGACAAGAATATCTCGTTGATCCCAAGAGAACTTCAGGAGCCCTATACCAGAGTGTAACAACTTCATGAGTGTACACTCTTACAGGAATTCCGAAAGCTCGTCCCAAACCAAAATCTGCCACCTTAATGACTCCATTTTTGTCAATTAGAAGATTTTGGGGCTTCAGGTCACGGTGTAATACTCGTCTTTGATGACAAAACAGGATAGCTTGAGTTATCTGAAAATTATTCAACTCGTGACTAATTTGAATTTGTATTAGTCAAAACCGTAGAGTATCTAATAGTTTTAGCCACTATTTCTGGTAATTCCGGTACAATTAGAATAAAATTTTTACAGTAGCATACTTTAATGTTAATTTACTAAAATATGGAAACTGCATTATTCCATTTTCTTTTACACCTGTTTCTTGAAGAGTACTTATTTCAGTATAGCTTCTAAGGAATATTATATACTCTCTTGAAGAGAATGTTAACTGAACCTGATACAAGTAGGATTTCACCACATCAGGTTCCATAAGTTTTCCATTGCCTAAAGTATCCATGTATTTTTTCAGGTCCATTGATAAAAATTCAAATATAAGATATAGTCGTGATTCTTCCATTAAAACATCCTCGAGGCTGACGATATTAGGGTGCTGTAACTCTTTGAGTAATGAAATTTCTCTGATCGCAGTTGAAGGTACTCCCTCGTCGTCACTTTCTAATCGAATCTTTTTCATAGCCACTATTTGGCCAGTTTTTTTATTCTTTCCTTTGTAGACAACCCCGTAGGTTCCTGAGGATTTGAAAAAATTAAAAAATAAAAAATACCAATAAAAACTAAATACACGTAAAATCTATCACCAAATCCGATTTAGATTTGAACAATAATTTTTTTCGCTAATTAAGAACAAAACCTATCTCCTTAATGTATGTGATAATAGATTTTCGAGAAAACTGTTTTTTCCCTTTATTGATACAGTGAATAAAAAGCTTGTCTTATATTCAATGATTTTACTGTTTGTTTAATCTGTATGAAAAGTTATGGTGCAAAATATGTGGTGATAAAGTGTAGAGATGCTCTTGAATAAGCTATGGGACGAAAATAACAATTAAGTATGAAGTAATAATTATTTACAATAAGGTTTGATCGTTGGTGATTTCTTTTAATGTCGATAAAGTAATTGTAGACTAAGTATGAATAAAGTTTGGTAAGATTTTGACGAGGAATTATGAATAAAATGATATGAAATAATTTTAGGCACATTTTTCTGAATAATGATGTATCCTTTTGATACTTAAGTTCAATGACCCGAGAGTGCGATATCACGAATGTTAAAAATGTTATGATATTCAAGTAAGAAAGTTTGTAAACGGAATAAAACAATGGGACAAGCTTGGTGTTACCTTCGCCGATTTTTTCGATTTTCACGAAATTTTCCATGCTAACTTTTTGATCAATCATTAACACGAGTGATAATATACTTCGATATTGATATACTAATTAGAATGGTCGCTAATTGTGTGATAATTTGTTTATATTCTATCGATATTCACGCCCGTAAACAAAAAAGTAACGTACGAATTCAAATGCGACCACAGAGACTACGCCATATTGGTAAACACGTGTAAACGATAATCTTTGGTCGAGTTGCAAGGTGTCGAACCGGGTACAACGGCCAATCAGAATACGTATCTTGTGTCACAGCTGCTCTTTACGCGTGCGCAGTTACAAAGCGCGGGATATTTTAGAAAAAAAATTAACATTTCCTGGCAGAGTTAGCTATAGTTTCCTGGGTAAACTTGCCTCGGCATACTATGGCCATGTTAAGATCAACGTGATGCAACGAAACGAATATTTTGTTTCTTTATTCATAATAAAATGAATAACCAATTGATGAATTGTATTTCATGAATAAAAATATAATGTATTTTACAAAAACCTACCTGATTATTTTAAGCATAAATTATTGAAAATTTATTATCCAACTTTGAGCGGTTGAGGCTATCTTTGAAATTTAATAGAACGTTAAAACCGAACTTACTTAACAAATTATGATTAGATAGATTTAAAAAAAATACGAAGGGAATGAGAAGTATATTAATTTAGCTGAAAATGAAGGTCTACGATTTTGTTGATTATTTTACAACACCTTGAGGAATTGAGGAGAGTAAATAAAGTAATGAATAAACACAATGTGGTTTTTTCTTTTGGGTTTGTAATAAATTTATTTTCACGTTAGAAGTACATTATTGTAATAACTCTCTCGCCACGCTGTACCGAATTTCCATGTTATCTTATTAGGTACTATTCTAATTCCGTATTACAACTGTTCTAATTTTGGTAACAGCAGGTATGCTAAATAATATAGAGTCGTAAGACTAGATTATATATATAATCTGAATTCCAGATCCTTAATATTTATTTCTATATTTCGTTAAGTCTTACGACTACACGTGAAGCATACCTATAGATTAATAATGCTCTAAATAAGTAAGTGAGTAAGTTAGATCGCGATATTACTTTTACTTACCGTTCTATAATTTTTTTCTTTAAAGTCTTAACGACTTGTTAATTAGCTACAGTATGAATACTAACGGGTAACCCTTGTCCGTATGAAATAATTAATCTTAAGTAATAGCGGATAATTAATGTGACAATATTTTTTATCGCGGGAATTGATAGCCTCCAGTAGCATAGCCGAAACCAACTCCACGCTGAGTGTGGGTTGTAGCACGTGCGACTTCGTATTGTTGTTCCATATTGCTGAACATTTCTTCTTGTTTTTTTAATATTTCTGGTTTTGCTCCCGGGGCTGGTACCGAAACAGGCAAATCGCCTTTAATGCCCATCAATCTTTTGAACTTTGCTGTTACTTTACCATCTTGATCATGCGTGAACGTTGTACCGACCCAAGTATTTGCTGTTCCAGCTGCCGAACTTGTTGGTTTACCTTCCTCTGGTTTTGACTATTGATTGAAAAATCTTTTTTAATATTCATTGACAAGATTTGGATAAATCACAAAAATAGAAAACACGATCAAGAATTAAATAAATTGTTGTAAATGGCCAATTCTAAAATGAAAGGTCACCTATTTCGAGTTCTCTAACAGAGCCTTATAGTATGATGATCAAGGGACTGGGTGGAACTTGAAATTAAGAATTTTAGTAATTTCAGAAATGTAGTTGCTAGTTTCAATAAAAGTTATTCTAGAAGTATTAAAATTCTTTTACAATCGTTGTAAAAAAAAAACGTATTTTTTCGTGCAATTGAACCGTATAAGAGAACTGCAATCATCAAATATTTACCAAACGCATTAATTTCAGTAGATGAAGTATGAACAATATTGATTTCACTCATTTCAAGATGAAATTTTTTTATTCAAACACTAATTCCAGCCACTCCCTCAATTCTGTGTATATTTTCAAAATATAGAAGCTCTAAAATTGAATTCCTCACCTTGTTAGCCCACAAAAGTTTCCGTTTTTGTATTTGCTCCGCGTATTTTCCTTGAGTAGCTGTAGCGAGAGGATTGTAAAAGTTTTGTTCACCCTGAACATTAGCTGCGGTATTATCACCCTCTGGCGCCTTCAATTCAATTCCCAACTTCTCAAGCTGCGCTAATTTATTCCGGCTCTTTTCTTCCCGGTAACTCATCGTCCTGAATGGTGGTACTCCGTGATCTCTTGATCTTGATCTAGACCGAGATCTTATTCTTTCTTTTTCTTTCTGATAAGATGACCGATCTTCTCTGTGACGATCCTTTGGTCTGTCATCCCTAGGATGACGACGATCTCTATCACGATCTCTGCGTCTGTCTCGATCTCTTCTTTCGTCTCGATGGTGATGATCCTTGTCCCCCTTCTCCCTGTCCTCACTTCGCTCTTCTTTATTTGACCTTGAAGTAGATCGTTCCTTGCGTCTGTCATCCTCTCTAGGCCTCCTCTCAGTTTCCCTAGACTTCTTACTATCCTTTCCATCTTTGTGGTCGCTTTCCCTTCTCCTATCATCGTGTGAAGATCTTCGGTTTCTGTCATCTGTCCGATATCTGTCGTCAGAATGTCTAGGCCGGTCTAGTCTCTCTTTTTTGTGATCCTCGCGTGTGTTGGAGGTGTGAGTCTCATGGTTCGATCGCCTGTAAAACCATTACGTTCTGCAGGGATATACCACACAGATTTGTATTATTAAATTGCTCGTTAAAAGGGCTGATTTTTATAAATTCACACTTTTAAGAGTCAAAGTGTATGTATCCAATACTCCAAGATTTGTCAATTGATAAGGCCTTATGGCTTACAAGTTAGATATATTGATAATCCAATATTTCTTGAGAAAAGAAGTCTAGAAATAAATTAAATTAACTTATCAATTGATAAAATTTGTCGCCAAAATTTGCTTCATTCAGAAATCTGTCTACCAATTTTCATCAAAAGTTTCTAGTCATTTTTCTAGACTCTATTTGGATATTTATCTATTTTACAACCCGATACAGCCGACTCTCTGGAAGTGTCCACTCTTGGGGCTGTAGGGGAATATATTTCTGAGAATTGCAGTTCTCCCACTAATAACTCTAAGCCTGAACCAGTCATAGTTTGTACGTTCAACTCTCTTTATGTGTCCACTTTGAATCTGGCTGCTGCATGAAACTGGTGGACACATAGAGAGAGTATGAAAGGAAACTATTTTCTGCACATTGGTGTTAAGGTTTAAGTTAGGGGAACGGACACTTTGAGAGTGGCCACATAGAGAGAGTCGACTGTAAAAGACTTTGGATAATACAGCTCATTTGAGTGATTCAATACTTAGGCAAAATTTCTAGAGACAGAAATTGTGCAGTATTTGAATTTGAGAAATGTTATATCAAGAACTGAAGTCATGAAGACGATAGATGATGCAGCTACAGCAGTATGTTTGCTATACCAAGTATCGCATCCATGACTTTAATTCCGAATAAGCCTTGCGTAAAAAATAACTCTAGCAGGAGATGATAAGTAATCGATAGAACGAGTGAAATGTATTATTCACACATAAAATAAGTAACAAACCAGCCTACCTCTGGTCTGAGGACGACGAATATGATCTCCCTGCCTCAGTTCTTGATCCACGTTGGAAGTGTCCAATGGCGGGGCTGTTGGCTCGCTCGCTGCCAGATTCACCAGAAGAGTTGTTGTTGTTGCTCTCCTAAAGAAATAAAAATAAGAGAAGTTCTAAGGCAATTCTCCAACTGGATATTTAAGTCTGATAACTTATATGAATTCCCATAACCAATTCAGCTAAATTTTGGCTTTACAATTATTGCAATAACAGTAACACACTTATATTATTTTGTGTCAATGTCTTTCAGTGCTTCTAATGAGTTTCTACCTCAATATCCTTGAACTATACTGGTGTGAGAATAAACAACGAGTTTTTTTTCTTTACACATTATCCTCAATTATGCTAATCTCAAGCCAATAGCATGTAATGAATTTTTAATTCAAAATGTTTATGTGAAGTGTTTAGTCTGATTGAGCAGTTCCGTATAGCAATCAGTTGATGAATGCTTTTTGAGAAAATTTTGATTCTTAAAAATGAAATAATTCATACATTTCGCGTGGGATGGACCACTTTCCAAAGTTTATGGCATAGATTTGGGAAAAAATGTCTTATTCTATTAAACCCATCAAGTTGATAAAAAAAACCTTTACAATTCTAGCTGATTCATTTTATCGCATCATGAATTTTCCTTATCTACAATTAGGCAATTTAACTTTTTGCACTGCACCTGTGAAATATAAAAGTACATAGAATTTTCTACTGACTACTTTTTAATGAAATCGGTGTGATAAACCTTGAAAAGTAGTAAACTATCTGTGTAATGTATTGATAAAGGGACCTTCGCGAATTCGTGGGCACCAGCGTTAGTAGCGTTTTAAATGAGTCATTGAAATTTTTGTTTTCTTTGGTATGGTTGTTACCTTCTGCTGGCTTCTTCTACTCACCTTTGTCTTCGGATTAGGACTTGGGGGTAGTCTTGAAAGACCCTCACACAGCATAGACCTTGCCGAGGTGCGTAGATATTGTATCATGTATTACCAACAGAGCTACGTGTTAATATTTTCTCACGAAATGGCACCATTCCCATTTATTTATTTATTTATTTACTTATTGGATAAATTATTTCAATATACAATCGCTAAGCCTGATCAACAATGCTGGTCAATTAAAGATTCGATTAGAAGAAAAAAAACAAAATCAAAAGATCTAAAGAAATTTTTGCATCTAGCTTTATTTTAATCTATATATAGGAATGACCCCGTATCTGTCCTTATGTAAAATCGGTTTCAGTCAAATTTTATGAAACTAGAGTATGTTGCATTTAACCAAGTTATTTGAACTTTATACTTGAATATCTTGGAAACCTTTGACTTTAAGGGGTTTGGCACATGGAGCTTTTTAATTGGCATAGTTTGAAATGCAACTTACTCCAGTATCATGGAATTTGACTGAAACCGTTTTCGCATAAGGACGTTTGCGGGGTGCCTTAGCTGCAGTCTCTAATTCACCTTCATTTGTAATACATCAAATAATTATATTTACGCAGGGATTTTTAAATCACACATATATGTATGTATATATGTATAAAACGAAATACAATTAGCACGCGATGTTTAGGATATGATAGAAAAATAAAACCTTTGAAGCATCAGTAGATAATATTCATCTAACTTCTGAACTGTTTTATAAAAGCAGTTAAGATTCATGAGGTCAGATTTAGTGCCTAATTATAGAATTCAAGAGTTTACAACATCTTGATAATAAGTTGACAAAACTTTAAAGACCAGCATAAGATCCTTACTACAAATGGTGTCTATGTGGCACCATGAAAATGAATAAACTGTCTATAAGACTATGGTAAATCCTATTTAAATACTTTTTATTCGTTCTTTTTTGTTTTGTTTTTGGGCTCGTGCACATTTGTACCATACCTCACTCATGTCCATTTGAACAGGATCATAATTAGCATCGCTGGCTCTCCTTGTCGAGACGTCTTCTCTTTCTGGATATGGCATCTTTAAAATAAGATGGTTTTACATCAAGAATTAGGTCAACTTGAAGTGCCAAATTTTTGCCTCAAATTATTTACTCGTAAATCTTTTATTCCGATTATTAGTTTTATCATTTAGTGTTAGGTGGGACACAATGCAGTTCGAAATAAGGAGGGTCAAAATCTCGTACAGGTGCTTAGAAGACAAAAACAAAAAAAAAGTGTCTTGTAAATATTGAACGGAAATCTAATGGCAGGGGAGAGGGGAGGGGATGTATTGACGTTCCTGAAAACATTCGCGTATTATTATGCATTTCAGGCAGAGAAAATATCGAGACGAATAAAATATATGTGTGAACAGATTGGACATGTTAATGCGTTTGAATAAATTTCAGGTAGTTAAGGACAGATTATTTTAATAAATAGTATTACTTTTCGAAAATATTTTAAGGCGAGATAAACACTGTGTGGATTATTGTCAAGTTACGTGAAACTAGCCTAGAAGCCATTTGTAATGATGCTTACTAAACATCGTATACTGAAAAGTAATAGGATGGTGTCGAATGATTGATGGAGCGGTTTTCAGCAGTGCTTGAGGTGATGATTCGTTAAATAAAAGACTGGGTTTTAGCATTGCTCACCTTCGAATCGTCCGAATTGTTACTCTCCTCACCGTCGCTCGTGTAACTTGCCAAAGAGTCCATTATGGCGTAGAACGCAAAAAGTAAAACACACAAGTCTACACGCCGTACGGCTGGACTGCTACGAGCCGCTACTACGCGCGCATTACACGCATGCGCAAAACACAGGGAGGCTATTATCCAGATACGGAAGAGCCCTGTAGAAATACATACATATACATAGTATAATATTATATATAGGTATTACATACATATGTATGCTTTATTAATATTATTTTCCATTTACGCATAGTAGCGTAATATTACAAAATATTTTTACAATCACTTTGAATATCATTATGTTGTTTACTTGTATGTATGTATGTACAAAGTTGTGATATATACCATATATCAGTTTTATATTTTATAGAAGAATAGCCGAAGTTTCAGATCAAAACTATACTATACTGTATTTTGCAAAGAAGTTGATTATCAATAACGTTTTTAAAATAAAGAAACTATCTAAGAAAATTTAATCGATATATTGTAGTATTAACTGATAATTTTCTGGAGATAGTAAACCTCTGAAGAAAAACTGTACTATAGCATGAAATTGCAATTTGATTATCAGGATAAAGATGTGGGTTTTGAATTTTATGCCACTACAATCATGTAAGACTTCGCGAGACGAATAATCTGTGAAACAATAGTATATTGTACGTTGTATGAGACACAAATTAAAAATGACTATTCAGGTGTTGGAAATATTTTACCTATAGCATGTCCACACAAGACTTATGCGGGCAAAATTCCGAGGAAAATGAAGACTGTTTAGAAACGACGATTAAATTCTCTCCTTCTTGGAGAATGTCGATAAACTGAATAGCTAGTTGGTATAATACTCCCAGGTAACCAACTTGGCTAAGCGGAGGTCAGAGGTCCCAGAGATATCATCCAACCTATGACATAAATATATAGGAATCACGATTCGTCGGACGTATTAAGTATACGGAATAAATTCTCTCATCTTCAGGCGTTTACCCGCACGGATGTACCGTGTGTTCGATTTTAATTTCCGCAGGTCAATATCTCGAGAACTAAGCAAGATGGTGAAAAATGTTTCAGACAAAAGTTGTAAGGGTTTGAATAGGTCAAATAATGGTAATTTTGAACTTGTCTTTGAAATGAATTTTCAAGGTCAAATGAAGATTAACTTTTATTTAAATGGAAACCTATATTTTTTATTACCAAATTTTGTTTTACTCGAGAAATCTGCAAATGACTTTTGTATGAAACATTTCTTTGTCAGACATCAATTTTTCATGATATTCAGTTGAACAATTACAGATTTTTCAACTTTTAAGAACACTTCACCTTTAAACTGTTAATTTTGGAGAAAAATTGCAAGAGATAAAAAGTGCGTTATTTTATGCAAAGAATTTTAGAAAATAATTGTGAAATTTTTTCCTATATTAACTTTTTATTGCAGTTTCTTTAATTGCGTGAAAAAAATCGAAAATTGTTGAAAAAACTTCTGAGAGAATATTCTTTAAGATTCTATGCATGAAATTACGCAATTTTTGTCTGTTGCAATTTTTTTCCAAGCCTTGATAGTTTAATGGTGAAATATTCTTAAAAGTTCAAAAATCTATCTAGTTGTTGAGCTGAATATCATTAAGAAAAATGGTATCTAACAAAAAAATGTTTCATATAAAAGTTGTTTGATTTTCCAAGTAGAACAAAATTACATAATAAAATATATAGGTTATTATTTAAAGAAAAGAAAAAACATTCAACCTTCATTTGACCTTGAAATATGATTTCAAAGTCAAGGTCAAGGTTACCATTATTTGACCCCTCTAAAACCACACAACTTTTGTCTGAAAGATTTTTCACCATCTTGCTTAGTTCTCGAGATATTAGCCTGCAGGGGAAATTAAAATGGAGCACACGGTATAAATATATTTCGCATACTTAACTTATCGAATTATAGTTATGCTTTTCCGCCTTTAATACTCAACTATACAACTTTATATGTATATGGAAATGTACTTTCTGAAGCTTTCGATTCTTCGCAGCTGTTATACTATATAGTAAAGATATATGTAGTTATCTATTCTTTGCAGTCCCCACGTAGTTAGATGACACAATGTTCAGTTTCAACGACATAGTTATATAATCTTTAAAGTTCTAAGTTTGTTCCCATATAATATATATACGAATTTAGTGGTCCACTTTACCCCAATGATAACTTTTGGAAGACACTATCCGGAATAACGATTGAAAATTTATATCATGCTAACGAATACCGTATGTCTAAGATCTTTAGTCTCAAATCTAGATTGTTATATACGGACAAAGTTTTGGCGAGCTATTAAGGGTACAAATTCTTCTTATTTCTCCCTCGTATATTCCCATAACTCACACGCAATAAAAAGACACCGAAGATTTAGGAAGAAGAATTGAAATAGTTTTCATGATATATAATTATAGTCATTAATTTCTTTTAAAATAAAACAAATATGATATATCTAACGCTGGTTTAATAATTAAACATTTCGACCCGGTTTTGGCTGCCCCACAAACAAAAATATTGACTTTATCAAAATTCCTGGCAAGAATAATTTCTATCCTGAACAGGATATAAATACATAAAAATTGAACGTTAGCTGGATACTGATGAGTATTGTTAATTATGTTGTGTGGATAGGCGATAAGAAAAGACTGTATTTTGTTTTTATTTTTTTCATTTTTTTTTTTTTTTTTTTTTTTGCGATATAATTATTATTATTTAAGTGAAGAAGAACATTTTACAATTGAATAAATTTTACATTTACATTTCAATAAGTTACAGCATAATAGGAAAGATATCAATATAATGTTTGATTGTCTAGATTCAAAAACATGGCTTTCTCTTTCCTTGTTCGACTTTCAAGCATACTTTTACGAATCGCAAATTGAAATTCCAATAAATTTACGAAATTTTATACCTATAGGTATCTAATGTGGTTTTTAGTAGGTATAATGTAGATATACGCATACATTATAGTAGATTACATGTTAGTAGTAGATCGAAATTTGTAATCTGATTATTCTCTTTTCTATAATGCCGAGTGTATCATTTTTTGAAATCGTTTTTTTTTTTTTTCTTTGTTTCTACAGACTTCAACTTTCCAGTCATTTAACGCTTACACATACGATCATGTATAATTAATGCTTTGACAATATTTAAAAGCTATTATTTTCTTGTATTTATAATGATATAGAAATTTAGTGTGCAATAAATATATATGAAGTATAAAATATTTTTGTGCATTTTACAAGAATATAACGTGTGGTAGACATCTACAATATGAATTCATATATCATATATTATTATTATTATTATTATTATTATTTTTATGTAGATTAAATATTATATCATATCATTTATTTTATAATTATAATTATTATATATGTGTACCCGTAGCTTTTTGGTAGCGGTTAAAAAGGCTGTTTCACGTAAAATTTAAAAATTTCTTAAATGACAACAATTCAATAATATATTGTGAACCAGAATATAAACGGTAAAATAATATTATACTCCTTTTCATTATACGAACTCGATTTGCCTTTATTCAATATTTAAATCTAAGAGAACAAAAATAGATAATAACTTCTCCTATTATCAATTTTCTCAATCATACGTATAGACAAAAAAAAAAAAGATGATTATATCCAACGATCACAGCCCTTTCACACCTAATTCTTTATTTTAATATTATAAACTAATGTTATATGTATAGGTATGAATGTAAGTCGAATTTTCGATATGACTTGAAATTTCACACGATTCGCATCTAATCGTATATTATAAGCTCTAATTATGTATACGTACTAAAATTTCTAATGTCACGTGCGATAATTATGGTCCCCCAGCCTTAATAAATTTTCAGAATTTTCTTTTATTATATTTCTTAATTCATTTCTTTTGATTTTTATTTCTATTTTTTTTTTTATTCTTTAATATACCTACCTTGTATCTGCACTCACTATTTGTCTTATTATTAACATACGTTATTATAATCAGAGTTTGAACACTGACGTTTTATAATAATATACATATATTATATAGTCGATAAAAAGAGAGCGAGCGATAAAGATAGCGATATGCAAATACATGTAGAGGAAAATAGAGTGAGATACAGTGAAAACGTTCGAGATAAAGAGATATCAGCAAGTTACGTGAAAAAAAAAACACAGATCGGTATTTTCTTTTAATGATAATTGCAGATTATATACGTTTATCGCATTTGTTAAAGGCTTTGTTTTTTTTTTTTTATTTTTTTTTTTGCTATATTATTTGGTACCATTGAGCTAAATTGTTCAAATTTTCAACACAAGGCGGACTATGATACATATACAGGTATGTATAGGTATATACTTATATATGTGCTATATAAATTAAGTAACCGTAATAAAACACCTACGATTCGTAGAAAAGATTTAAGTATTTAGGATCAAGTGTGCATTAATTTGAATTTTAAAGTTCATCTTATATGTATATATGTATATATCGATATCATCTATATATCTATATATTGTATAGGTATACTGTATAGGATAATTATTTATATTGAAAATAGCGTACGTGATATGACACGTATTGAATAACACATTAATTCTACGCATACTTTAATAACATTAAAATTTTAATATTTATATAATTCTGAAATTAATATTCTATATATATATATATATATATATATATATATATATATATATATATATATATATATATATATATATATATATATATATATATATATATATATATATATATATATATATATATATATATATATATATATATATATATATATATATATATATATATATATATATATATATGTATATATATATATATATATATATATATATATGTATATATATATATATATTATATTATGTGGCAACGACATTAATTTATAGTTCGTATTTCAAAAATAATTATATCCAATTATTAAATATATATTCAAATATTTTTCACCACTTTACAATATTATACACTTACTAACGAACTGTATAGTATATGTGTGTGTGTGTGGGTGTGTGTGTGTATATATATATATGTATAATTTATACAGAACATTAGACAATGAGATATCACAATTCAAATGCAAATTTCTTTGAAATTAAAGAATAAAATCAACAGCGTATTTATATAATATCTCGAATTTTTTAACACGAGATTAAAACACTGCAAAATCCTTGCCGCATATATATATACCTATTGTATACCTATATATCAATTAAAATCGATATTCACAAAATAACCGATTAAATTGGCAATCGAAGAAGATAATATCAACAGTTACTTCTACCCCACGTAGGTACCTGAAGGTATAATAATAGTTCATCCTTTCGTAAGTCACAACTATTATTATTTCATTTATATCTGCAGTTATAGTAATATCGTTTATTGTTAGCTGTATATTGTATATATGTATATCGTCGTAGCTCTATGCCAGGCAATCAATATCTAGTTATTATTGAGAGTCGATGGTCCTTTGTTTCTCGTTAATGGTTTTATCGGCAAGCAATATCGTGATGTAGAAATAAAAAGAAATAAATAAATAAAAAAATATTGGATCGGTTTCTCTTATGCGATTGCATTCAGTATGGAATTTATAAATGTATTTATATATACTATGCATAATATCGTCGCGCCCATGTAACGCAATTTTACTGCAGATACCGATATCGATCATTTTGAGAATAAATTTCATCCTGTATATCGATGATCAAATGACACGGCAAGAATCGCACAATGTTACAATTCAGCATCCGGTTAATGACCTACATCATGTATCCATAGACAATGTGTATTTGTCATGTTATTAAAGTTTCGCTTGTGCATTAAAAAACGTTTTTTCGCTTTTTTTTTTGTTTGTTTTGTTGTTTTTTTTTTTTTTTTTATTACACTTTTAGGAATATAGTATTACTACTAGTAATTAATTATTATTAATTTCATTACAGTTTTACAATGTTTATAAAGCTATAGCAGTGAGCGCGAAAAACGAGCTTCGTCAAGGCGAATATATATGTATACCTACCTACATATATACTCATTCGACTCACATTTATAATATCATATTATGTAAAACGTTACCTGCACAACCCGGAGATGAGTTTTAACTTCATATATACCATATATACCATATGTAATTCAAGTGACGATCACTATATTATATTAATAAATTCTTTACAAAGCTTTGTTTTTTACTGTTATTTTTTTATTTCTCATTTCTTATTTGATTCCTTATCTTTTGTATTTACTTTTACGAATTGATATAATTATAATACGAAGGAGCGATTAAAAAAAGTTTTCTTTCTTTTATTTCTTTTTTTTTTGTTTTTTTTTTTCATATATCTTTCTCGAGTCTTTAGTAAGTCGAGGTATAAATAATTATGCGTTATTCTTCTTTCTTGATATTGTGGTAATTAAGCTCATACAACAAACTATGAGGCAAAGAATTAAGCACGAAGCTTTCCCATTTCGAACCGTTATATTATTCCAAAGTTGGGCTTATATATAGGAAACCGTTTGTCCTAAATATATATCATAATCGCGAAATTCTGATAAAACAAAACTGACTTCCCGAAGATGTAGTGTCAAAGTACACACTACACTATAATGAGCAGTTCTAATAACAAAAAAAAAAGTAATTTAATTAATTGAAATTATATTGCAGTTATTTCGATTGAAAAAACATAAAAGGTTTTTATAATTTTATTAACCAATGGTCAAAAATGGTTTTATATCTAATTTTGAAGATTATATAGGTACTTACGTACCAAGTGACATTAAAAAAAAAGTATTGTATATCTGAAAATGAGCATATATGTATAAAAGATCGTAAATTTTTCATCAAATCGTACTTATTAGTTGAAATTTTATAAATGAATGGTTTACCGAGTTTTCTCACTTTAGTCGCAAAAATTCTATACCTACTACATAACGTAGTAATCTTAAAAGTATTCTATATCTATCAATATACATATACATATTTATAAATATTCCCAACCCTGGTTTGTCCCAACACTATAAGAGAAATCCATCGACGTCTAGGTATAATAAGTACAACTACAATAGATACTGCAGTAATAATATAAGATGAAAACTGAAGTTAGTGAAATAAGAAACTGCGACGTAAATTGCAAATGAGAATAGTAACTTGCAACAATAGAGGGAAAAGCTCATACTTCTTCAAGCTCAAGTTTAAATTCATAATGGAATTCTGAAAACAATTTGTATTTGTGTATACCTATTAGAGTAGTAGAGTATTAAAGCTTATAAAGTCTGCGCTTCATTTCGTATCTCTAACAGTTCTTCAGCATATATATAGAAGACGTGCCTAGATATTATATCAGAATGAAATAAAACGGCGATAATTTATATTTCGTATAATATCTAAACATTTTTATTTATTTATTTTTTTGTTGTCAGAAAACATCAAATTAACCGTCGGAACAACGACCAACTGCGAATACCATTAAGATATGAGTATACGTCGTAATACACGACCACTGCAGTGGGTATTAAGTGTGTATGTATGTATGTCACATACTTAAATCATACGTGTGTATGTATGTATGTACTACATATAATACACTAACCAGAAAATCTCCGTTGACTTATTTCGAAAGATCACTGGGGCGTGGTTCGATTGTTCTCGCTTCGTTAGCTTTTATTTACGGGACAGTGCTTTCAATGACAGCACTTCATACCACCCAGATACCAACCGACGAACACCATGCATAGATCGTAAAGGGTACCAATCCGCAATTCGAGCTTTTCTGACGTGAGTTCAAGCCACAGCTCAATCCGAGAGTATAATAATTAATCACAATCTTTTCAAATGAACTGTCTACTCTTGTTTTATTTACAGTGTGTGTTATAGTATATTATATATTTATTCTTATATGTTATTATTATTATTATTGTTATTTACGTATATAGAAGCTTAAGATTTAAGGGTAAAATTTTATTTTCATTTATCATAATATAATTATATATTTATATAGGTATATATATATTAATATTTAGAAAAAATCGGCGGTGCACGTATTATATTGGAAGATTATAATTTCGTTGGTTCGTTCAGGTTCAGGTTCAGTATAATTTATATATTACATATATATGTATATAGTAAATAGTAATAAATATTACACACTTATTGTATATATACTACATCATATATATATATATATATATATATATATATATATATATATATATATATATATATATATATATATATATATATATATATATATATATATATATATATATATTAGTGTGTATATACGGGTCTAAATACACTACTCCTTCAGCTCAAACCCGTCAACTATAATAATAATAACTATAATAATATACCTATAATATTGTTAAGAAATTTTCAAAATGAGTCAATGACCCGAGTGACTGCTGCAATAATAATCTATACCTTATATACACACCCGTAGATATAGGTATGTATATATTATATACGAAATATGAATTACGCTCGGTCACGATGCGAAATTGATTGCTAGTTATAGGTATATACTCTTGACGTAAAAGAATTTTTTTTTTTTTTATTTATTTTTTTGTTTTACGATCTTTAATAATGAGTTAGTGTTTGTTATTATATACCCACATAGAAAACCATGGCATATGCTGGTAAAGTATAATAATACGTAGATTTAAAAACATTTTGTCAAACACAGCTGCAGATGTTGGTATATACATATATAGTACGTTAAAATATTGCGATATACTTTATATTAATATATCGCTAACCGAAGCTTCCGAAAAAAAAAAGAAAAAAAAAATTTGGCACCATAGTTATTTCAAATTTTAGGATTTATATCGGATTTTCAAATTCCATTATGGTTTCGGTTTTACCCGTTTATTCAGATTTTTATTAATCGATCAACAATATAGGTTGTACCTTATACTCGGAAATATATAACCGAGAATTATTGATCGCTAAGATTTAAACCTGTAGCTGCCCTGTAGGACTGCATACGCGTATCATCGTTTGCACGAATCGATTTCTTGGGATAAGGCTTCTGTCACTGGTGGCAATGGACTTTCTGCAGATACTTGCCTGAAAGAAATAATAAATTAGTGCAATTAATCGATAGAAATTGAGATATACAGAAATATCGATTTAAGACACTCTGGAGGATGCATTTCACATTAATTTCTATAAGCTTTCACGCAATTAATTATACATACACGTGTTTGTGTAAGAAATAATTGAATACTGAATGGTCACTTCATCCGATTTTGGTCAAACTTGCTCTGTAGATAGTTTCAAAACTATTCTAGGACCGAGCTTCGCAAAATTGTTTACCGAACAAAACTCGTTGACCAAGTTTTAGATTTTAGCTACTTTCGGTTTCGGTATCGTGTTTTAGACTCGAAATACACCGATTTACTCGATGGTCTTCTTATTTGTCGAAATAAGATATGTAATGAGAAATTCCGAACGATTTAATTATAATTTTAACCTCCGATTTCGTTCAGGTTTCTTCGTTTTCATACGCTTTGATAATGAGACGGGTGGATAGATCGCGATTCCGACTCCTCATTAATATATAATTTAAACGAATGAGAAAACGATCTAGTGAATTAGTCTCATGGAACTGGCTCAAAATACAATCTTATATGCCTGTTGATAGCTCGTCAGAAATTTGAAAAATTGATTCTCTATATTTAAATGAAGTGTATACTCTGAAGAAATTGTTCTAATATCAAATAAACCCATATATAATAAAAAAAAGTTTATGCTGATTCAAAGTTTGAGTATTTGAAAAACGCTATTTTCCGTTGTCCGGATACATTATCAAATGCTTGAAAATGTAAAATTGATGGAAATGTGTTTTCACCTTTGGATTTACGATTGGTAAAGAGTATCTTTTTTCAAACAATTAGCTATCGATCTCGCTTATATCTTGATTAGAAGCAGAGTTATCAGAAAAAACAATATTCGTTGAAAAATTCAATCAACAAACTCATATACTGACAAAATTAATTAACTGACGTTTACACATGAAAGTCTATTGAATTTGAACTGTCTAAGGAATGTGCAAAACACTAATGTACAGCGTAGGTATATGTAAGTACCTACCTAACGAAAATAAATAAAGGTGTAGCTTAATGCTAATTAAAAACAAAGATATATATCTGAAATTGTCTATTCAATTTATTATCCATACGTGATACGAGTACACGTTCATTATATCCCGAGTGATAAAATTTTGAGTAAATGTGGCAAATATTATACTGCCTAATAATCACGCTAAAACTACAGCAACCTTTGATCACTTCACGTTTTTCAAAAGCTATATAAAATTTATAAGGTTTATTTCATTATCAATTTTTTTGATTCTCCTCACCTGTCGCTGGGATGACATTCGAAAGTATCAGGTGCCGAGTTGCTTCTACCAGCTTGATGAAATTTTTCTGTACGACTATTCGAGCTTGTGGAAACTTCGGAACTTCCGGTGGTCGTAGAAGAGACTGACCTGCTTGGCATTGCGTCGTTCGAAATTGATTTCGCACTTCTTTTAGGCAGGAAGGGATTCTAAACATACAATAAATTGTAATAAAATGTAGGGAATTGAAAGAGAGATGATCAAGCTTTGTTAATTTTAAGTTTTCTTCAGCATTTCTGTCGAGGTTACGTACCTACAATAATTATTACTTATACATCGAGAGGAAGAAGCGAATCAAGCGTCATTGGACAAACAAATACAATTTTCTCTGTTTATCTATAACCTCTCTTTCTCTCTCTGTGTCTCTTGGTATTAATAAATCCAATTTAATTCTACGTCATATATTTATACGGGGATAGCAGGTCGCGGTCAAAGTAAATCCCTTTCCATCACGGCTCGCGTGGGCCATAAGTCAAGCACGCAGGGGAAGCCGTTCGTGACCTTAGCTCTAAACACGGATCGACCGATTAGACCGATTACCCAAAACTACCGGCTTGCCCATATTTCCTCATATTTCTGATCGAAGGTAAATTGTTATTTGAACAACAATTAGGTTATACTATACATATACATATACATCGATGTATTATAATAACTCGGAAAGTTTTCTTAACATATCATGCGTGTAGTAGGGTCATAAATTAGATATATTTATTATTTCGAATTGATAAATCATTACCAAAGAATGTTTTTATTCCTTGTAAAAGTATAATGATGGTTAAATTATTTTCCGCAAATAAAAACGATTTTCATTAAAACATTTTTTTATTTTTTTATTCACTGGTCGATTCCTCAATCGCATGCGCATCCTGTTTGTTAAATATTATTCATAATCATAAGTAATGAGAGTAAAAATAAGCTCCCAAACTTTTGCATCGATGTAAGTTCGACGCTCCGTGATCAAAGTCGTTCTTTTTATTCGATTTGAAAAAAAAAAAAAAAAAAAACACAAAAAAAGAACATTTTGATAATTGACTATTGCAAATTGCAACGAAAAAGACTTTTTTTTTTCCTTTATTTTGGTGCAAATTGACGCGAAATTTGTAAAAAAAAAAAAAAAGAAAAAAGAAAGTAGCTTGTTTAAATGCTGTCGCACGAAGATCAGGCGTTGCAAAAGATAACTACTTAGCCAAGGTCGATATATGCTAAGCCAGGGTCTTTTTAGTCAGGTTAATAATTAATCTCAAAGAATTCACGGCCTCATCTCGACTCTCATGTTCAAAAGTGTACATACACCTATATATAGTTTTGTATTTTTTATTCTTTAAAAAATTAAACATTTTTCAACCGTATATACGAAGTCGGTATTTACTTTCTTACAGCCAGCAGTAATTTAGACTTAGGATTCCCCATGAGAATTCATAAACTTACGTGCCCTGCACTCGCTCTCGACATATGTAATTGAATATATATTACATATATGTATATGTATAAAACAGACGCCCCTATATAAGATCTCCTAGTCCTGTAGAAGAAAAGCTCCGAGACTATAAGCTCGCGGATCGATAAACCAATATTATTTTTTTTAAATATCGTTAAAGCAAACTTGACGATTTTTCACGGTTGAAAATTCACCCAAAGTAAACACCGTCGGAGATATTTAGGTATGTGTAATCGTCTCAAGTTCAAAGCCCAGAATTCATTGAGGATAAAAAGCCAAAGTTCAACTCGTTGAACTCGAGTTTTCTAATAAAAGAAAAGAAAAAAAAAAAGAAAAATTCTAAACTTTGAGAAATAAAAGCTATGAAACTTTCTCTAAAGTTTATATATATTATACCCCTACGTAAAACGAGGAATCATGAAAAGTGCTCGCTTCGAGTAATACCGTTTGATTGTTTGTTCGTTTCGTTGAAACTATCTGAATAATTTTCATTCTTAAAAAAACAAAAAGAAAAAAGAAAAAACGTCAATGATCAGACAAACGGGCGCCCGTATTGCGAAGAAGTGGCTGTATATACATCGATAGAAGTAAACAAGAAGATAAAAGCCCAAAAAATTATTGGATAAAAAAAGAAAAAAAAACATCTAAACTTCTTATACTAACTTAGAGTGAAATTTTTGTTCACAAGTATAACACAAAGTCTAAAAAAAAAAAGTGAATTTTATTACCTGAAAGCTGTGCTGCTTGAGCATCGTCTTGATTAAAATGAGGGTATCAAGTTTAGGTACCCTGGTGACAACCCTCGCGACTTCTTCGTCAGTGACGGTTACCGGAAGTCTGCAATTGTCAGTTTCATTCGGAAGAATTTCCGCTCCATCCTTAGTTACCCATCGATGAATTTTTATCTCTGATAACGACAGTCTCGCAGCAGGTTCCTTTTCCAACATCTTTGTTATCAGATCGCGTAATGATTCTGACAGCTCTGGTTTTTCCGGAAATTTTAAAGGCTCTGAACGCACTGCCGCTTGCACACCGATTATACTTCCGGCACCGTCCCAAGGCACTCGTCCAGTCACCAAAGAATACAATGTTACTCCCATCGACCAGACGTCGCATAACTGTTAATTTAAAAAATAATAATAATAATAAAATATTTAATTTTGTTGTGCTAAAAAAAAGAAATTAGAAATAATAACATTTTTCCAGTTCTCCTACAGGATTGAATCCAGGACTCACGTAACAATCATAAAAATAAATCTGTCAGGTGTATCCTTTGCAAAAAACTGAGACGAAGTTGTATAAGCGAAAAATTCGAGACTCTTATAGTTTTCAAATGGGAGCGAGTCAAAGTTTAACCAATCGGGTCTGGATGCTGGATCGACCGTTATTGTCCGTTGAAATAAAGAGCGCGCTATGATTGGTCAACTTCAATTAGTTCTCATTTGAAAACTATAAGACTGACAAATTTTCATCCAAGATAATTTCGTTTTGATTTTTCGCAAAGAATGTGATAAAAAAGGAATCTCACAGGAGAAATCGAGGGATTTAAATAGCCGGGGGAAGTTTTAGCGGTATAATTATACTTTGAAACGATAATTAGATTCCGTCTGACATCTGTGAGTCGTATCACGCGATATCCATCGCTCGCACGCGTGAATTGCTTACATTATATACTCCTTTACAGGTATACATATAGGAAGTATCGCGTAGATAGTTGGTACATGATTTAATAGAGGCACTATAACTACACATTTTACTCCATGTAAGTAGTTTCATTATTAATTTTGTTTTGGTTTTTTTTTTCCGTTTCTTTTTTTATTTGTATAATTTTATCTCGCGGCATGCATCGTATAACTAACAAACCAATTAGTTAACAAGCAATTACGACGGCTAGAACTATTTGTACTAGTTTTAACACTGTATGGTTTTCGAGTTCTTCCATGGACGGTTAAAACTTTCATCAATATATGTATCGACATTAAATTAAATTCATGATTGACTGACGCACGCGGGAATCTTGATTTTTGACACGCATCATGGTTTAAAAAGTATGAGTAAGGTCAATCGTTTTTATATATACATATTTTCTTTTAATTATTTATAAATATATGTATATATTTTTTCAGATTTTTTTTTTGTTTGTTTCTTTCTGTATGGCAAGTCCTCTCTCGGGTTTTCAAGGATGTGAGAATTATACGCCACTTCATAAAAGAAAGAAAGAACAAAAATAAATAAATAAACAAAAAAATAAAGCCCAAATACATAAAGAGTTGATTAGTGTATATGTATATATATACAAATGAGGAAGAGGCACGCTCACCGTTCCGGAATACTGAGCTCCAGGAATCGTTGTCTCTGGTGCGGCAAAAGCTGGGGTTCCCGCGGGTCCAGAGAGTAATTCACCTGCGGCTCTTAATTCCGCACTGACTCCCAAATCGGCGACCTTTACACGACCCTCGCTGTCTACCAGCAAATTACTCGGTTTTATATCCCTGTGTACTATTCTTTGATAATGAACTGAAACATGGCGAGAAAAAGAAATTGTATATATGTACCCATGTAAAAAAAAAAATAACCAAAGAGTATATAATCTACGTGTTGAAAATTTTACTTTAAATTGCTAACAATAATTAGTTTCGGTAAGTCGGGAAAAACAGGAATTAAAATAAGATGGAAAAAAAAAAAAATTAACACATTAAACAGCCAAAACTTTTACGACGAAAGAAAAAAAAAGTTATCAAAGTTCGTTAATATCACACGCTAAAACTGTCTTATCGAAGTAATTATTTTTCTCGGATGTGCAGGGCATGCTTTCAACTGTTTTATTTTCAACATTCTTCTTCTCGGAGCCCTATCTCTTTTTGTTAGAATACTTGAAAGTTATAGACAAAATGAAAAAAAAAAAACAAAAAAAACAAAAGAGACAGAAGAAAATTTTACGATTTGCACTTTGATATAGCCGCTGCAGGGCGATTTTATATCATTCGAAAAAAACGTAAAAAAAAAAGAAGTAAAGTTACCAAAAAAAAAAAAATTTGAATAAGAAAACGGTATTTATATTTTAGATTTTTTGAAAATATTTACTCACGATATTCCACGCCCAAAACAATGTCTCGAAAATGTGTCCTTGCCGTTTCTTCATCGAATGGTTGCTCCGTAGGTAACTGTAATACTTCACCCTTTTGCACTAATTCAAATGCAAGATAAAGATTGTCTTCGTCAGGATCGTCGAGTACTTCAACTAGTTTGACAACGTTAGGATGATCCAATTTTTTCAAAAGTGCAATTTCCCTGTAAACTTTAGCCAATGGATTTGCTAATCCCTTTCGTCCAGGTGCCATTCTTCCAAAAATACCAGCCTTTTTCATCAGTTTCTTTTTACTCAATATTTTCATAGCGTAATGGGTTTTATCTTCTTCGTTATAAGCAAGCTTTACAATCCCGTACGATCCCTGGATATATAAAAATAAGAACAAGAAATTAGATTATATAAATTATGGAAACGTAATTAAAAACTATAAACGAGACTTTACAGGGAAATTAATAATATATTCAATTTTTATTATTATCATTATTATTATTATTATTATTTTAATTAATAAATCCGGTTTTGGTCTGCTTTATCTCCTGATCAAATACTTTTTGAAATGTCCAGCTGTATAATGGCGTCAGGAGTACCTAATAAATATTTCTAGCCTTCACATGGGCACACAAATTTTATACATATAGATAAATAATATACATATGTATACTTAAATATGTGTGTAAGTAATAGCGATACTCTTAGATCCGTGAATAGTATTCTAGAATTTTTAATTAATTCTGAACAGCTTTATAAGTATGACTGTATTTAAATGCGTGTAGGTACTATATACTGTATACGATATAGTATGTATAGAATTTTTTCTCACATGGTAAATCGTGGGCGAGAATTATAAGCGCGTGTTACGCATTTCTTATATTTAATTGCTATATGTATATAACGATTTATCGAACCCGTCCATCAAACAAATTAATTAATCTCGACAATGTTTCCGTTCTGATTAACAAAGACAATCATATAATGTATACGATTTTTTATTAATTTATTATAATTTTTGGTACGTTTTTATAGAGATTTGAAGACTCTACAAAAAAAAAAGTTCGGTGTATTTTGTTTTATGAACATAACCATGTTCAAATGATACATGCATATATATTTTGAACTTTGAACTTGAATATCATTCGAATGGTTATGTTTATGAAAAAAGTACACGAGACATTTTTTGTAGAGTGTTTAATTCTCTATAAAAAATGTATGACTAACTAATCTGTGAGATGTGTCATTATAGAGTTATAAAATTTCAAACGTAAAAAAAAAAAAAAAAATTTTCCCAATGTTAGATAAATGAGAAATAGAAAATGGCTAAAATGGACCTCTTAATATTAATATTAAGGTCTCAAATTTTAACAAATTTTTTATTTCACATTATTACAGGTATAGAATCTGCTTCTAGTTTGAAAAAAAAAATACATGCTGCTCTGAAATGACACACCCTAACCGGTGTACATTATATACGTATGTACATTTTAAAAATAGTTACAGCAACACGTGAAGAATCTTATCATTTAATCGATTAAACGTTCATTATTATTATATTTCTCTGGTAGTATATGCTTTATACTGGGTATAAAAAGAATTCTACAAGGTGTGTATGTGTGTGTATATATATATATTTTTTTTTCTTTTGATTATCAAGTACTGTGTCAAATTATTTATTTTATTTTTGCAATTCAGACGTATATGATAGTTATTATTTCGTCTTGGAATTAGTATAATCCATTGTTTTGTTAAGACTCTCGTGACTACTTTAATTTGAATTGAAATTTGAAATTCTTATAAGACTAAATAATTAATTTTAGATATGACGTATCCAGATAAGGTGTAGAATTATAATCGCAAGGGTATAACTTTTCAAGTGTTCAAGATTCTTAATTCCTTATCAGTAAAAAAGTCCAGACGAATTAAAGTGCTAAAAGGCACATAATTTGAATATATTCTCGCAAAAAAAATTAATAAATTTAAAAAATAAAAAAATTCGTTGAATATAATTTGAATGGATGTTAAGGAATTTTGAAGAAAGAACATAAGACGCAATGCTGTATTCTGCGCAAAGTTTGCTCGAAGGTTAAGACGTTCGTATTCGTTTAATCACGAGTCAACGACTTTCTTGTCGTGTATAATATCGAACCATCTTAAAATTAACAAATAAAATTTTTTCTACATCCTTAAACCAGAATTACGTATTTTTAGAAAGACAAAACAAGGCTACTAACAATCAGCTAATTCTTGACCCGGTTTAATTCTTTGGTTACACGCGATTCGAAGGCCAAAGATCCAATTTATTTAATTCTACCCCCGCAATTTCGATGAAATGTTAGAAATTCGATTGTATTATATTATCTTGACACGATTTTGTCTTTACTGCCTTTGCCAAAAATGTATGTATGTACATACATACATACATACATGATCGCAGCAGCATGTTGAAAAAAAAAAAATCCCATTTTTCATTTATCGAATAAAATTTTCAGAAACCGAAAATCTAAATTAGAAATTTCGACATAGACTATAACAGACTTCATTTTAACCAGATAAAACAAGGCTGGTATATAGAATCAGTTAATTCTTGACCCGCTTAATACTTTGGTTACACGCAAGGCCCGAGGCCAAAGTCACAATTAAATTCAACCCCCGCATTCTCGATAAAATGTTAAATAAAATTGAATGTATATATATATTTTTCGTATCCTTATACTTTCGTGATATATGTATAGTTATTGCACAGTCACACCATTATAACAAACGTCTACCTATGAACTGTACATTTTTTTTTATTTTTAATTTTTTGAAATTTTTTTCATATACGTGCAGTTCCATGTTAGGTGAGTAATTATTATTTTTAGACGTTAAGAAGTTTTTTTTTTTTTTTTGTATGTATCAAATTAAGTTTTAAGCTCGTTTTATAAAAACCCGTTATGCCATTAAACGCACATTTGTTCAATGTATCCCGTATTACATACAGGCCTGTATACCTACACCTAATACGTTGCAAATATTGAGATAGCTGCGGTAGCCAATACACATCAAGTGTTTACTAAACACGTAACATATCTGCACGTATGAAGTATTACGTAATTTTATTTAATCATATACTTTGTTCTTTTACTTAGATACTTTGATTTATACATATAATACCGATATATGAAATGGAATCATGATCGCGGTTAAAACCTCATTTCAAAATATCGAAAAGGTATCATATATTATGTTGTAAGATGATTAAATAGACTGCGAAGTTATATATATCCGAATAACAAAACAATGATAGAGAAAGAAAGAAAAAAAGGGGTTAAAAGATGAACCCGGTAAACGTATTAGGTGTATGTATAATAAAAACGAAGATAGATGTTAAAGATAAATAAAAATCAAAGTTCACTCACCTGTCCAATATTGTCCAATAGTTTATACTGGTTCAATTGCAAAGCCCCTTGTCTATTGTCAATTGAAACACGTCTACTTTCTCTCAAAGGTCTTCTCCTAGTCCTTGGGGAACCTTGAGGACTACCATAAGGTGAATACGGACAATAAGGATAAATTGGTCTTATTCCAATCCCAGAATCTCCCGGGACACGTTGTGACGATCCCATCTCAGCTGGGGTTGACAATTTCCGTACCGGAAGTAAGGAACCGGTCATTGTTGGAGTCAGGTGTCTTAGACCAGTAGATTCGGTCGCTGTACCAGGAACGCTGAGTGTAGCAGAGTCCTCAGCAACGATGCTCGAGTCTTTTACTTCTTTAGATTTTGATGTTGTCGAAGGAACCGGAAGCTGGTCATCTTCTTGCCGAGTTATTTGCAGCGATATTCTTCGGTCTGAAAGATTCGGTACTCCGTCTCCTCGGTCTTCGGATTGGGTTGATAAAAGCTGATAAACTTTTACCGATTTTGGTAAAACTTTATCCGGGGGAATTGGCTCCGTATTTTCAGAAGATAAGGTTAAACATGGAGTCCATGTTCGTACAGTGTTCAGACCAGTTTTTACAACCCGTCTTTCTTTAGTCAGCGTTTCTGATTCGGAAGTATCTTCTACGGTGACGCGGGTAGAAAGGTGAATTTCTTTAGGGATAATATCGAGACCGTATTGCGTGGTAACGGCCTGCGGATTTTCGGGTGATTTTTCGTAAGGTTTTTCCAAAATGCTTTCTAATTCCATACTGGAAAAATTCGGGGTACTGTATTGGTGGACAATTCTTTTTCTCGGCAGTACTTTACCAGTTACTTGATTTACCCCGATTTGTAAAATCTTACCGGGAACATTACCAGCGTCAAACGATTCTACCCTCGATAAAATTCGCGATTTATTTATTCCAGTTTTACTAGACGGGGTTCCAGACTTCGCCAGGACCTCGGCGTACGACAAAATTTCACTAGGTGATCCTGCAGTCGGGGTTTTTTGATCCTTAGACGAATCCTTCGGTTCAAATGACGCCGTAACGTTCGAAGGTTTATCTTTCGAAGTCGAAGACGAGACCCTGGCTATTATCAAATCTTCATCATTTTTGGTGTTTTTATCATCAAAATGTTCCTCAGACTCCGCATCCCTGACTTCCTGAATGTCGGACATGTCCAGCCCCGAAGTGGAGGCTTTTCTATTTATTTCTGTAGCCGGTGATATTTTTTCTGTAGAAATGATCTCCAAAGTGTTTGAATTTTCGTCGTTCCTGCTTATCCTACGTGGCAGGAAAGTCTCCGATGTTAATCTCTTCGTCGACGATCTCCGCCTCTCCCTAACAGCCGTTAAATCAACTTCTGAAGTTCTTCGGTCCTCGTCAAAAGTCCCCAGGTTACTAGCGTAGCCGCTACTTTCTCGTCGAGGTGTTAAACTCCTAGGAGAACGTGACCTCAGTGATTCTCTAAGGTCTCTAAGGCCCTCGACTTCCTCAAGGTACAAAGCACTGTCCTTACGTACTTCCCGAATCTCCTGTGACGGTGTTGAACTAATCCGCACGAGATTACCTCGGTCTTCCGGATCTCTAGACGGTTTTAACGGACCCTCAGTGTCCGGTTGAAGACGCTTAGCTTCCTTCATCACCGTAACCGATGGAATCCTTGTTTCTGTTGGAGTTTCGAATCCCTCAGAACCCGTGGAATGAGGAGAGCCTGGAGATCTACAGATTCCTGACTGTTGCAACCTCGAACATTCTTTCACTCTGGACTCTTCGTCTTCACATTTTGGTGATTTTTGAACGGGTGAAGTCTTCGTTGAAAAGACATCCCCGTGAGTTGACAAACGTAGCTCCAACATCCCTTCGGTTAAACGTGTATCTGCACACGGTGAGGTCGAAGGTGACTTTCTAGATCCTCCACCAGGCGATTCTTCGTCAACGGCGGAATATCTGCAAAAAAAAAAAAAAAAAGAAAAATGTCCATATAAGAAAAATAAATTAAATATAGAACGGTTAATTATAGATTATGGTTCAACTTATTTTTTGACAAACTTTATATCAGTGGAAACGGATTGAATTCTGGGGAGGGGAAAATAAGGTAATAAATCTTCCATTCTTCATACATATATAGGAATACGTGGTTTTAATATATATAGATCCTTGCTCAATTCATTTCTCGGATATAAATAATTGTGGTTATGGTTTCGCATTTCCTTTTGCGATATTTTCTCATAGTGTCTTTAACAGCGATCGTATATGTATATATATATATATATTTTTTTTTTCCACCTCCGATATGTACACGTATAAGTAGATGGACTGTAGGATATAATAGGTATATGTGAAGGAATGTCGACGAAGAAAAATATTTGCCAATTTCGACGATTTCTTACGATAGGAAAAGAAAAAAAAAAAAAATGGCAAAAGAGAAAATGTTGAGAAAGAAGAGAGAAAAAATAAATAATAAAAAAAAAAAAAAAAAAAATGGTAAGCAACTCATGGTTGTTTGAAAATCACCGCCTGTCAGCGAGAAGTCACGCAGCATCTATCAATCCCTTGCGGTATTTCAACATCGATCAAGTAACAAGAATCAAGTAACAAGAATCAAGAATCAAGATACGAATCTTGATAAAATGAATTTTATATCATTCCGATCAGAGTTAATTATCAGAAGAAAAATTGGGGCAAACGCGGAATGATATAAAGAAAAAGATTATAATAAATTTTCGTTTCGTTTTTTATTTGTTTTAATCTTTTCCATTATTTTAGTCTGTACGAAAAATTTTAAATTAAGATTAAACCGAATCACGCGCATTATAATAAATTCGTTAAATTATGACGATCTCGGATTTTCTACCGGATATAATATATGTATATAAGAATACACGTAAAAACCCATCTGCACATATACATATATGGTAATCGAAAAAAATTAGACTAAAACAAAATATGAATATCAGAGTTAATATTTGAAATGCGAAAATATATCCGCGATATTATTTATTCATTAGATATTCAAACGTGTTCATCAAATTTTGGTTTATTATTTTCTTCTTTTAGAGACACGCGGGTCTCAGACACTCGCGCACGCGTGCAGCAGCACTATAATATCTACTTACCTACCTGGTGGCAGGTTTTTTTACTCCATAAAACAGGCCTCGAATACTCACATGTGTGTATTTCATATACCTAGACACATTATGTGTGTATATATCTATATATATATATATATATATATATATATATATATATATATATATATATATATATATATATATATATATATATATATATATATATATATATATATATATATATATATATATATATATATATATATATATATATATATATATATATATATATACGCCTACCTACATACCTATATACGTATAGCAATTCTCTCAACTCTTCTCAATCCCGGTGACGCGCACACCTTTGTATATAAAGATCCTGAGAAAAACGTGAAAAAAAAAGAAAAAAAAAAAAAAGTTTGCGATGTCGATACATACGGTATATATGTATGTATAGGTATAGTTCGTGTGTTTATTTAATAATAAGACATATGCGCGTTTGGCGAAACAAGAATCGTGCATATAGGTATGTACATGTATTTACGTGACGTTTCAAGTTTTTGCGGTTCTTTATAGCAATTAGTGAGACTTTATGACAAACATTGTGTATATATATACACACATACGTGTGTATGTAGGTGTACATACTATGCGCATATTTCTTCAACGCAATTATATTCTTTATGCAAAGTGCACCGGCTTCAGCTCGCACATATGCACCCGTTGAAACACTTCACATAGTCATTTTATTTTACATATATACATACATACTGACTTTTTCGTATATACCTACTGGTAAATTTTACCGGAAGTTAATTACCCACATTTAGAACGTACATATCGTTTTAAAAAACAGTTTAAAAACTTTATAAAAAGTTATATATAAGAATTTTAAACTCAAAAACTTATATACCTATAATATGTATATATATATATATACCTACACACGTTAAATGGATATAATTTCCGGTTTAATAAAACAACTTCCGGAATTCATTCAATAAAATAGATTTCTTACATCTTGTATACTTTTTTTTTATTTCTATATGTGATGAAAGAAAATAAAAAAAAAATTGTATTTCAATTGTAGTAATGAAACTTTATTAATATTATTTTTATTTTCATTTTTTTTTTCTGTACCTAACATGTGACCAATGCAAAATTTTATTGATAATTTGATAATCCGAAGAATACCCAAGTCACCAGTTTCCATTTGGTATATCTTCTCAGATAATAGCGTGACCGCGTATCTATATATCGTTGTCTAAAGCTTTGCGATCCTGTGGTCTCTTCTGCGTGTGAGAAACGTTTATACGTTTTGCGAGCCCCGTGGGAAATTCTATTTCACACGGTGTCAACTATACATCGTATACCCATGGCCTTTCATTAGGGCAAAGTGTCATCAGATACTTACTCGATCGACGATAGTGTTCCCCACTTGCAATTCGAAACCTATTGGGTATTGGCTCTTGGTTATATATCTCTGGAGTTTACCAGACGCCACCACGCTTAGATCGTCTTCCTTCGCGTCGTAGTCGTCGTCGTTGTCGTCATAGTCATCGATTATAATCCTATATCAGATTAACCACTTTGCCACAATAATTACCTCTACTCTGTATATAATTATATCAACGTAATTGCCAATCGACCGACTATCACTTATTATTATTATTATTAATATTATTATTAATATATTTACTTATATTCAATCATTTCCATATCTCTCTTTCACTCTCTCTGTCTCTCCGTATCTCACTCTTTATTTTTTATTTATCTATACCAATCTATTCAGTAGATGTAAGTTTTTCTATTGCAAAAATTTTTCTCTATTTAAGTATATAAAATGTATTCGAAGTGTAAGACGCCTCCTTAAATATACAATGAATAGTATAATTTTCTTTTGAGTTCTTATGTTAGTTGCGAAACGTAATATATACCTATATCTACTACAGGTGTATGTAATGAGAAAATGATTAGATCATAATACATATGCCAGTACAATACACATTAGAGACTATCTCGAAATGTCTGAAGTGAACTTGAACCGTGAAAAACTGACACTATACATAAATATGTACATATGTATGTACATATGTTTATGTATATATATGTATGTATGTATGTACATACATATTTGTATAGGTAAAGGTATTTGTTATTTGCAGAAATCATAACACCGGTGCATTATTTTAATTATGACGTCTTTTTATTTGTTTATTTTTTTTTTGTCACTCTACATATACGTATAGGTATATATGTATACATATATTGAAGAATATTTTTCTTAATCGTATATGTATATGTATACATATAAAACGTCTGCGAAGCGATTAATCGTTGAATTGCATTCTTCGAGTGAGAGAAAAGAGAGAAAAAAATAAATAAATAAATTGATTGCCTGCACTGCGAGAACTGGTACTGAGGATTCAATAGGATTACGTCCATAGCTATACCTACTATATACCTATATAATATATATACATATAGGTATATACAATCGACAAATTGAATTATCCACAGCTGTAATAGAAGTAAGTTGTCAAACCCGATATTGTGATAAAACGTAGTATTTAAAAAAAAAAAAATGAAAGCTACCGTTTTTTTTTTTTTTTAATTCCTTCATTTTGTCTCCTCTTCAGATATGAAAAGTTTGTCAATTTTTCACACAACGATAAGTATGTAACACGAAAGTGGTGTAATTCAACTGTATCATATACTCTTGTTGATGCAGAAAGCAGCTAGTTCAAACGGAGTTAACAACGCTCTTTGCCCTCGACAGTGTGGCTGCACGCGATGGTCGTTACTCGTTACGTACTACATACATCCTTCGACAGTATAGATAGATAGATGGCTCTCTCTCTCTCTCTCTCTCTCTCTCTCTCTCTCTCTCTCTCTCTCTCTTTCTCTCTCTCTACCTTATACTATACGGAGAAAGTAAACTCTCCTCGTATAACGTCAAAGCGTTGCGAACTAACGCAATCAACGTGACCGTAGATAGTTATACGTATTACTATAACATATTGACACGTTACAAGATACGCATTACGTATTACACGTAATATACCAATCCTATACATGTAAACGGGGCGGGAAAAATTCAAAATGTGTATATCTATTTAAGTATAGATAAGTGTAATGTACATATGTATGTAATATCTATAATAAAAAATAGAAATGAAGAATGATTTTTCTGATGTTTAACAAATGATTGAAAATTATAATATTCAAAACACTGACCTGTGTTAAAGTAAATTATTTTGAACCGCAACTTGAAGATAATCTTATTTTTCTCTGCAATATTATAAACACGAATCTGATATATATAATATTACACTGAACAAACCAGTTCCACTTGTTCAAATGTACATATTACTACAACGATTATAACCAGCAGTATAAAATTTCACTGATAATTTTTCACTTGAGTTCGATAAAATATATACAATAATTATATAAAAAAACAAATAAAAACTGTATTTTTAGTTTGAATATTTGAAAACCATATACATATTATAGATGTATAGTATATAATATATACCCTGTGTGATACACGCGGGAAAATATTTCGATACTAGTATACAGAACGACAACCCTGACCCCTCGACGAAACACGTGCGTCTGACAGAAGCGGGCAAAAGCGTTTCGTTCGAACGTTGAACGTCGAACGTGGCCTGCAGCGGCAGGTATCTTTTTTTTTTTTTTTTATTTTTCTTTTATTTTTATTTATTTTTATTTATTTATTTACGTTATTTTATTTTATTTTTATTTTTTTATGCGCGCGGGTATCGCGTACGCGCGGCAACCCGTTTCTACCGCCGACTGCGGCTGCCCCAGGCTGCCCACTGAACTCTCAACTAGAGTCGAACCTCTCCGCGTCTTTCGCGATCCCCTTCTTCCCCTCCTCCTTCTCCCCCCGGCCCCTCTCCCTCTCCGTATACTCTCTCCCTCTTATACTATATCCCTCATGGATTATACATAGACCAGGCAATCATCTAGCCTATAGATTCGACTATACGGACGACACTGTGATAATAGATAAACAGATTCGTCGATGTCCGAACTATATCCCTTTTTTTTTTTTTTTTAGATTCTTTTTCATTACGTCTTTGTAGTTTCTTTCACATTTTTATTTTTCAAATCAATTATACGAGTGTGACAGGAACTTTTTATAAAGTGATATATAGGTATGACCTATAATATAATAATAATTATTGTTTTTTACAAAGAGTTCTGTTAATTATTTATTCAGTTGTTTGACTGCAGTGCACATATGTATCTAGATAGATATATACATATATATATATATATATACCATATATGGGTATAATTATGCGGTTTAATGCACACTTGGTGTGTTACCTCGGTTCGTGAACTCGACTACACGACACGACACGACACGACGCGACGATGGTCGTTTAGGTGAGGGTGGTGCGCCACGGCGCCACTTTGATGTTTTCCGACGAACCGAATTAACCGAGGCCCAACCCTTAACTTGGGGATTGAGTTGGGTAGGTATAGGTAGAGTTATTGGGGCGTTTGGATGGAGAAGACAAAAAAAAAAAAAAGAATAAAAAGAAAAAAAAAATACATGTTTGACAGATACATGTAGACTGTGACATGCATTTTAACACGCATGATTGACCGGCAAAGACTAACGAATATATATATATATATATATATATATATATATATATATATATATATATATATATATATATATATATATATATATATCATTTTTTCGATCAGATATTGATTGTATGGAACAAAAAAATTTTTTTTTTTTTTTATAACTCGAGTTTTTACCAAAGGAAAGTTATTCTCGTCTGGCCTTTACGAAATACCTACAGTTTAAATAGTCTGTTTTTAGAAAGCTTTGAAAAAAAAAAAGAAAAAAAATTTATTTGAGATCGTAGGAGGCCACTTTTGACCCTAAAGTTTTCTAAACTTCAAGAGAATAGCTCCTCGGTTTAGTCTAGGGTCATTCAGAGAAGGTGAGAATCTCCAGGAGTCATTTGAAGTGAATTTTTATTACACCAGAAAATAACTGAAGTGAATAGCTGGAGTTTGCGAAAATGATATATATATATATATATATATATATATATATATATATATATATATATATATATATATATATATATATATATATATATATATATATATATATATATATATATATATATATATATATATATATATATATATATATATATATATATATATATAGTTTTTTCTCATAAAACGGGGAAAAACTTTGAAAATAATTTATATATCGTGTGTTTATAATAATAAAGTACCTAGAAATATATGTATACGTATTTTCTGAGATAAATGTATATATATATGGGTATGTATATTAACCGGATACGTACAGTAATGACGTTAATTATTATTGTTATTATGATTATTATCATTGTCGGTATCGTCTGTTAAAAATATTCCATGTAAAGAAAACGAAAATTAAGTTTGCAGTATTTGCGGTATAAACGCCTTAATAAGCGATGACGAAAGTTCGAGGAATTTGTACAGGTGTAAAGTATGTAAATTGAAACTTTTAAATTAGTTATACCGATTGTTTACTCACCTGGGAATTTCACCGATTCTAGGAGGTCGGGTTTTCCGGGGACAAGCATCTCCCCAAACGTTACAGGCTGTAACAAATTTACAATTTTATTCTTTAAAACAATTATTACATACTTACTACGTATTATAATTTATAGAAATTTATGATTCAGGACGGTCATTGATTAGTATACATATAACCGCATGACGTAATGTTAGATAAACTCAATATTTGAATTTCTATATACTATAATAATATTCGAAATTTGTTATTTTTTTATTATATATTTTTTAACACTTGAACTTTGAACCAGTGATTTCGATTTTTATATATTCTGTAAATACATATCGTCAATAAGTATAAAGATGATAATATATACATTATACGTATATATGTATAAGTATACATAACGAATTGTAATTCCAATCGTATATATTACGCTGCAGAGTCTGTTACGAGTATCTATAACCAATTTCGTTATCATTATAGTGCAGATAGCGAGTGCTTTTAAATGTATATACATATTGTGGCCTGCGATATGACATGCAAATGACCATAACTCAGGGCCGTGAGCTCGAAGGGGCGCCTTGAGGGTTCCCTCATTGAGTCCAAGGTTCTCCCAACTGGTATATAAGAAGCGCGATAATTATCCTCTATTATCTGACAAGGGCTTCTCTCAAACTTTATTGGATGCCCACTTTAAATTCAAGATATTATACAAATTTTAACACGAAACATAAGAAAAAAAGAAAAAAGAAACTGAATTATTTACATAATCGTGTTTTAAAGTTGTGTAAATGAATTAGGAAAGGAGTCTTTAAACGCCTTAATAATATATACCGGTTTAAAATATCTTATTAGATGACCAGACTAGTTTGTTTCGTATTTAATTGGTTCCGATCACCATCGTCAACCATTAGTTTGTAAATTTTCATTTTATCGACTTATGTAGAAGCCCGTATAGACCATACCAGACCCAGACGTATTGATTGTACACGTATGTATATATAGGAGTCACCTTATAGACGTCAATTAAGCTTGTGGTGCACATTACGAGTAGCTGCAGAAACGTGCATATACATATAAAATTAAATCAAGTGATTTTTGGATTTCTCTTTCAACATTACGCGGTTTACTTTTTCTACGATTACAGAATTTCGATTATAAAATTTTTTTTTATATCGCATTGACCATAGTTCATGTAGTATTATATCTATACCGTGAAAATTGACTGTAATAAATAATAACCCAATGAATAACAAGAAGTAATCAAACTCACAATTAGATATATCGAATTGTGAAAGCCTAATTGCAATCTGATTGGTTGATCCAGTTCATTTCATGCCTCATAAGGCATGATAAATACTCTAATCGACTATACAAAAACATATTTTACTTTTACTCCAATCTATTTAATGATCCGAATATATACGATCAACGATAAATTGAATGCTAAAAAACTTATCGATTAATCTACGTTTCCGTATTTCTAATTCAACCCCCTCTCATTCGTTGTAAATCCAAGTCCTAAGTCTATATGGAAGCCGTATACGTCTATATCACGTTCTACACATGTATATCTATACAACCATCGATGCGTCCTATTATTTCAATTAACACAACCGTTACACGTGTCGTTAGGAAACTAAATTCTAGAGCTTGAAATTGTCACGAAACATGAAACTTGAACGATTTATATACATATATGTATAGTATATAAGGATGAAAATTTGTGCATATTGAATTACCTATCTACCTACGCTTGAAAACAAATCTCGTGAACTCTAAGGTAATAGTTGAAAGTCATGTAAATCAACGGCAAGTTAATCCCTGTAGTTAAAGTCGAGACGGTAGGTATATATGTATATATATATATATATATATATATATGGTATAGAAGCAAAGTTACTCAGTCAATTGTTAAATTGTTAACTACCAACCGGTGAGGATATAGGGCTTGTAACTAATCGCAGCTAAACCTAGAACATCCGTTTTAAAGAGGGTCACATCCCCCTGAGTATACCAACGCGCAATTTCTAGATGTAGGTATGTATGTCATGTATATACCTATGTATATGTATGTATATATATATGCTTAGTATTCTTACGCACTGTATTGTTAAACATCCAGCAATTCCGGACTCGGTAATATCTACATGAGTCGGTTCATAAGTGCCAAACGATGTACATAATTAGACGATTCGGATGGTATATACATATATAGGTACAATTATACAGACCCTATTTTTTACGCTTGATGAAACGAAAGCGATACTTGAAACGATTTCAAGATTATAGGTGCACTTAGTATATAAAAAAAAAGTTCATTTCAATGGACTGAATATTCTCGTTAAAGATTTTTAATTCAACGATTAGAAGTAATGCAGATTTTTTTGAAAAATTTGGTCATTCGAAGGTGTCTTAATATATCTCTTTAACATCGCGTTCGAATTCGGTGAAACTTTATCGGTTTATAGATATATTGAGACGCTGAAACTTTTTGCCAAATATAGAACAATATCTAGAAATTAAATACGGGAGAGAGAGAGAGAGAGAGAGTGAAATTTTAGTCTAGATTTATTGTGAAATTGCGTTTTACAATAACATATTTTATTTTACGTGTGATAAACAATCTGCAATTTATCGAGACAAGTTTTTCAATTCGTTGAGAAGACATAAAAATTTCATATATCTAACATATTCAGAATTCTTATTCCGCCAGACTTTGCAGCTAACTTATGTACCTTATTTCGTATTTTTTTTTTGTTGCACGAATACTATCATATAGACTAGACTTCATCTGTATTTACTATACGCGTATTGTCGAGATGTGATAGAGATTTTTTTTTCTTTTTTTTTTTTATCAAATTATTTCTACGCGATCTTGCGATCTGAGTTTATGGAATATTTTCGTACGTCTAGGTATAATATAGCTTTATGAATTGTATGTTTGTATCGTATGTATATATATATATATATATATATATATATATATATATATATATATATATATATATATAGGGTGTAGATTCGTGAGAAGAAATCCAACGCGCGAAACTGGCTTTTTTTTCTTTTATTTTTTTAAATTTTTTTCGAGGAATATATTCGGAGAACGTGACGGGGTATTTTATACCCATGAAAAAAATTTGAATATTTCGATTATTGTTAGAGGGAGAACTTTCGGTTCATAACCTTTTCTATTTTCCTATTCTTCTCATTTTCTACTTGTACCTTTTTATAACTCGAGGGTACATCATCGCCTCCCTCTTTTATCAACTATATTTAAAATATATTCAACTCGCGTAGTCGTTGAAACTTCAACCATATAACTATAGATCGACACCGGTCTGCAACTGTACGACTTAAGGTTTAGAATAAGTTAAATGAAAAATGGAGAAAAGACGTTAAGTTTCTGACGATCTAAGTAAATTCTTTGTTACATAGATATACTATCCAATTATCTAATATTTCAAGGAATATTAATCTCCTTTATCAAATGAAAAAAAAACAACTAATTACTATACAACGTGAATTAAATCGGATAACATCGAACGTACGCCTACAAACGACCTATAACTGATAATAATTGGACCTCGAATGGATTTAAAGAAATTGGTAAAAATAACACCGCGATGTCTTTTGTGGGTGGTTGAAATAAAAAGAAAAAAGGATTGCCAAAAGCTCGTCTCGTAATCGTTGTTTTGTGAATTTATTATAGGAGACAAATCCTGATTTATTTCCTTTGATTATTATAGCAAAAGTTTATCATATTACCTACTTAAAATATAAAGGATGATGTGTTGAAAGAAAATTAGAAAGTTATTACGGGAAACGTGAATGTGATTCGTTTGAATCAACACTTTGATTCTAGTAATCGGATTTACTTTGACGAAAGTAGTCCTCGCGTTTACAAAACATCTCTAAATCCGACTTTTAGGATACTTAATTTCGAAATACTTACAACTGCTCAGACATCTTGAAAAATTTTGCAAATTATATCCTCTCATATAAAGACAGGATGTAATTAATTAATATACCCAGTTTGTAGTAAAATGTTGAATAAAATTTCATTTTCAAAACTATACAAAAATAATACTCATTAATTTTGATATTTTATAAAATGAATTTGATACAATGTGTTAAATTTATCACTTTAATTATATACACGCCATTTCCTTGGCCTTCTTTATTGTTGTTAAAAGATTTTCAGCGCTGTTCTCATCTCTTCGTTATACATACCCCATAAAAAGCACCTCTGGTGCAAAAACCTTTCGCCTAGTTATATAAATGTGATAGTTATCCACAAAAAATACCCTCGTGCCAAACAAACATCATGCAATATGTTATACAAAAATTCCTTCCTCGTAAAAAAAAGATCCGAAATCAGATGCTACTGCCTAGTATGTATGTACTACATCACATTGACTTTCTTTCGAATTGACAATTAGTCCTTCAATAACATGGTATTGACAGCCTTCCTGTCTTGCTACGTAGAACCATAGATATGACAATAGGCGGATGACACCTACATTGGTTCAAACAGAGAGAAAAAAAAAAAAAAAATTGGAGGTAGTGGTACTAGGCGGGCCGAAATTTCGTATCACTATATTAAGATTATTGACATGGTTCAATTGCCATTTCCTCGTACTTGTCTACAAAAGGCCCGCCTAGTACACCACTACCTCCAATTTTTTTTTTTTTTTTCTCTCTGTTTGAACCAATGTAGGTGTCATCCGCCTATTGTCATATCTATGGTTCTACGTAGCAAGACAGGAAGGCTGTCAATACCATGTTATTGAAGGACTAATTGTCAATTCGAAAGAAAGTCAATGTGATGTAGTACATACATACTAGGCAGTAGCATCTGATTTCGGATCTTTTTTTTACGAGGAAGGAATTTTTGTATAACATATTGCATGATGTTTGTTTGGCACGAGGGTATTTTTTGTGGATAACTATCACATTTATATAACTAGGCGAAAGGTTTTTGCACCAGAGGTGCTTTTTATGGGGATATCACTACTTTTTGTAAAATTTGAATAACTATAATCATTCTCGTTCAGGATAAATTGCATAAATTGTCAACCACTCTCAATATCAAAGGCATATGTAGAACCGTAATAAGTACCACGTGCTTATCTCAGAACTCAAAACTTTCCGTAGAATTCGATTAGTACTCATTCAATTATCAGTAGTAAAGTAATCATAGAATTCATTGTTTATAATGAACTGTATGAATTGTGTACCACTCGCTTCTCTTCTCTTCTGTGGTGCAATTATCATTTAACCATGTATCTTATGAAGATATACCTATCTGTATTGAAAATTATCGTGTGCTGAATTATATAACATTACGACCAAGAATTGAATTAGCCTGAATTATCAGATTTGATACCGTATACTGTAATTCTTAAAGATGAAGACGTTGTTATAGAATCACTGACGGCCCTTACTATAGTTATGAAAACTGTTATCAATTAATGATCCAATATGAGAAGTTGTGGGAAACATTATCCATTCACTCCCTATCACCTTTTTGGTAACAGACTGTCGAATCTCGCGCTGCACATTGAAAAACATTAAACTGATGCATGGCACGGCTCCGCACCGCAGAAGTGAAACTTTAATTCGATCTGGGTATATTGACATTTTTTTTCGTGTCATCGGCAAGGAACACCCTATATATTGACACACAACAATTTTAGACAGTGCTTATATTCCAATTCAATCTGGGTGTATTTACAATTTTCTGTTCGTCATTGACAAGGAACGCCCTATATATGGACAAACAACAATTTTTTACAGTGCATTTGAGTCTAATTCAATCTGGATATATTTACAATTTTTCGTCCGTCATTAGCAAGGAACACCCTATATAGTGATAAATAACAATTCTATACAGTGTATTTCATTCCAATTTGATCTCGGTATATTTACAATCTTCTGTTCTTCATTGCCAAGAACGCGCTATACATGGATAAACAACAATTTTATACAGTGCATTTCAGTCCAATTCGATCTGGGTATACAATTTATAATTTTTTGTTCGTCATTGGCAAGGAACGCCCTATATATTGACAAATAACAATTTTATACAGTGTATTTCATTCCAATTCGGTCTGGGTATGTTTACAATTTGTCCGTCATTGGCAAGGAACGCCCTATTTATTGACAAAAACAATTTTATACAGTTCATTTTATCCCAATTCGATCTAGGTATATTTTCAATTTTTTTGTGTCATTGATCATAGATTAATAAATAGATCACAAATTTTCCTGTCGCAATTTCGTTACATCCAGATTCATTTCACGCCAACCGTACCATATGAAATTTCACATCAAAAGTTTTTTCATTTTTGTATGCAATTGATTTTTGATCGCATGTTGAAAACTGGCGGTATGCTAGCGAATAGAATACGCCAAGCAAAACGCCATCTGACGCCCGTACTTGGTAGGTCTCTTCTCTGTACGTAGCCTAGCGGAGGCATTCTATAATAATCTTTATACCCATAGGTTTAGTACCAGAAGTGTGGCTGAAGAAGGTGAACAAAATTTTGTGATGAAAACGGGCATTTTAAAACGTTAAATAATTATATCTCAGCTCTCCGTTCATCGATTTCATTGTAATTGGGCTCAAATGAAAGCTTTTTTTGGCCACACCCTGCGATAAATATTACAATTCCGTATATACAGCGAGGCGGAAGAAATCAACAATTGTAAATTGCGGAATATGACGTTTAGCTCCCGTTCGGGTATATAGACTCTGTCGAGTCTCGCGCGGTGCAGATTTTTTTTTTTATATAACTAGGCGCGAGACTCTACCGAGTCTCTTGATATAGTCTGATATGGTGAATGGTACAGATTCGTCGTTTACGTCAACACGCAGACGACGTACTGTGCCGTTTAACATCTAAGATAAGTCCAAGTGTCAAATGTCATCGGTCCACTTTGCTCCGATGTTTTAACTGACACTCACAGACGCGCCTCCTCGACGATCAAATCTGTCCTCTTTGCCTCTATAGCATGAAAATATATGCGTATATTATATTATACTGGGTGAGTGTGTATACTGGGTGATCAAAAACGAAATCAAATTTGAAATAATATCATAACGATAATTACAAATAATTAACTTAACTAAATCCGATTTAGAACAGTGTCAAAAACTGACGTAGTGAATCCATTCAGGAGAAAAAAAAAAAAACCACATCGAAGATCATGCAATTTAAAGATTTTTAAGTAAACCAAAAAAAAAAAAAAAAACAAGCCGGAAAAACAGTTTTTCGGAGTACTTTTCATCAGAAAGAAAAAAAAGGATGGGTTTGTCAAGGGAAGAAAAAGTATAAAAAAGTAATGAAAAACCGAGAAAAAGATTAGAATTGAAAATTTCACATAAAAAAAATGCCCTATATATTGACAAACAACAATTTCATACAGTGTGTTTAATCCCAATTCGATCTGGGTACACTTACAATTTCTTCTTGTCATTGGCAGGGATCGCCCTATATATTGACGAACAACAATTCCATACAGTGCATTCATTCTAATTCGATCTGAGTATATTGACAATTTTTTCGATGTCATTGGCAAGAAATGCCCTATATATATGAAATTGTCAACTCGGAAGAATATATTCTTTCATTTAGAAAGGTCATACAGAGAAAAAAGTATAGGTTTGTCAGTAAAACAGCGAAAATCGATTTATTTCCGGTAGAACCGGAAGTTCAAATCAAACGAAACATGGAAATTTTTCATGCGCATCATTTGGTTGTAAAGTCCTGTGAATTTCAGATTTTTTCATCGAGCCGTTTCCGAGATCACCGGGCGAGTTCCTCGAACAGGCCGACAGACAGACCGACATCTTTCTAAAAAGCTGTTTTTCGGATTCTCGAGGGTCGAAAACGTGAAGATTCGTTGAAATTAGCAAAAATCACTTTTCGACCAAAACCAATACTTTTCTTATATCACCGTAGGTGATGAAAAGTAATAATATTATGACGTAACCCTAAATAAAATCGTGTAAGAGTGATCGCGATAAATCCTTAATTGGTATATGGGGTCCAATGATTGAGGCCAATGGCGTTGTTTATTTAACGACGAGAAAAATCTGGACTGGTATATGTATAGATACCGTCTTGTCATTATACTGACTAGGTATCAACATATATGTCTTGGAAAAATTTCTAGTCATATTTTAAAGAGGAAAATTTTTAACGTGCAGGGTATCCAATTCCCATATATTTCCACACTGCAATTGATCGTATCTTACACATATCATTGTATAACTACAGCTATTGCTCGATGTTAAAGCGTAGGTACGTGACTATTGGCACGGATGTAGGTATATGGTTAAGAGATACGAAAATCTATGTTTCAGTTTCTTTACTTTTATATATATACACTTCATTTGCCCAATGGCCAGTCAGTCAGTCAATCACTCAACCGTTTGTCCATGGCCTTCGTAATGCCGTGGGGCATTCGTATATGATCGACACGGTATTTTCATACTCTGACCAAAGAAATGACTCGATATTTAGCGTCTATATAATCATTATGCATATGTATATATTTTTATTTTTCAAGTATGGGATTTTCCCATCGTTTTTACCGAGACTGTGGAGGATTAGATTAATCAAAATGCACAAGGCTAGTGATTATGTTGACCCTCAATTTTATTAACGACATCTAGGTACCATATCGCGTGATTCAAGATGGTAGGAACGAGTCTCGAGTGATCAATTAAATCCCGCGTTACTAATGAAGACGAAAGAGCAAAGCACTTGCACCCCTTATTTGAATGGAATTCATTTTCTCTAATTAACTTTCGGGCGGGTAATCGTATACAAGTAAAACTTACTTTCAAGACTAGACTAGACTGACTATTTTCAGTCCTCGATTTATCTCCAGCACGTCTGCTTTTACATATTACGATATAAAGTTCTCACATATTTTATTTGGTTTATAAGTTTGCAATGAGTCGTGCCAATGACACGTATTTCTGTTTTAATGTACAAAAAATCGAGTAAAGGAAGTAGAATTTTTGAAATTAAAATCTATTCTTCTTCTTCTTCTTCTTCTTAGCTGTACAATTTCAGCACAAATTTAGCAGACGAATTGGACGGTTTCCAATAACCCAGGTTCTCTCTTCCGGAGATTTTTCCTGCCAAAATTCATCCGACGTGATTAAGATCAAGAAATGATTCATATTTAACCTATGGCTATACTTATATTCAAATTATCAAAATGATTTCCTGAAAAATAATTCGAGAATTAAATTATACTACTTATTTACTAAAAAATTATTATTCGAAATTTAGAAACTGTAATATACACCAGTTCGAGAACTTTTATTCCTACTATATAGGAGTTTTGATTTTGATATTCTCTTAGCACGTAAACTATGAATTCAATTTTAAAAATTTATCGCATTTTATAGTTTGTTGAGACGATAGTAATTACACGTCATTGAATAATTATATACAGAAATTTGGCCAAACAGAATGTAGGAAAATAGAAAAGTTTTGATTTATAAATAAAAAAGCGTCGTATATGTTAATTTAATGAAGGTATAACGATCAGTAAAACTAAAACACATAAAACTAAAATTAGAAAGAGGAGAAAAGTTTTGTTTAAATAATTGGAAGAAAAATAAAATCGGATAAATAGTTTACGGTTATTTATATGAATTTTTATTTTATCTTCGGGGCAAAACAAGACAGCTAAGCTATAAAAGTATTGCTGTAACTATGCGTATGATTTTAAATGATTGTGTTTCAATACAAAAATTCGAACTGGATGGTTAATTTTGACATTTCATAAAAAAATATCGTCGGTGACAAAATGGGACAGTCTCAAATTGCTACACCGTAAATTTTTGCTTTTCTGTGGATGTCAAACAAAATATTATCAAAAGTTGTGAGTCACCAAATGTCAAAAAGTATATATTTTAAATAATTTCGAAGTGTCCCTTTTTACCCAGTTCTAAACTTTTGAATTTAAGCCCCATGTTCCTTCAAACACTCGAAATGGTTTAAAAAAACGTTACATTCTAAACGGTTCCGTTAAATTCTCTTGCTGAAAGATAATTTTCCAATAATTTTTGGACTTCCCATTTTGCCCCATCGATACATCCCGATCTTTTGTCCCATTTTACCCCACCGTCCCATATTTAAAACAATTGAAATTCGAATATACAATATATTGTGTAACTCTAGCATTTAGCGGGTGGCAAATGACTCCAAGTTAATTCTCCTAAAGGTGACACAAGATCTGACAATGTAACCGATGCCCCCAGGGTGTAATTCACCTGCTGAGACCGGTAGACAGTTCTCTGTGACCGACGTTGGTTATAGAAAGTAAAGTTTACCTTTAGTCCATCTTAATTTCGTAAGACACTGAATGTATGGTACTATAATACCCGCAAGAGTTGAGACATTCAAAACCATTTAAACGTATGACCAGGGTCACCATATATCAGATATATGTATAAAATAAACTACCTATAGGTACTCATGTGATACCGATTTTAGTTTAGTTTAAGGAAGTTAAAAGAAATCAGTTAATTTTGGAGTTGGAGTGGAATTATATAAAAAAATTCTTCACACAATCTGAGCTATAAATAAACGTTTGATAATTATATATAGTCAGAACTGTATTACACACACTTCTTGGTTAAACTTTTATAATTTTAGATGTGATGAAAATAAATTGCGGTTAGTTTAATAAAATACACTGTATACGAAATGGTGAAGTAATCGATTAGTTGATATATAATGTAACGATCATGTGTAATATTTATAAATTGTTTATCCATATGAAGCTTCTAATTTAACGTATTACCAATTTCCAAATCAATGGTAAATCAAAAAAGCTCATGTTCCATGAATTTTCTTCATTTTATTATTAGAAAGAAAATTAAAAATTATATTAAAAGCTTACATAGCTAAAAAAAGAAAGTTTTTCGTATAACGTACACGTTCGTAATTCTTGCACGGCAGTGATTTATCTATACAGATATAAACAAAGTTTAAATAAATTTTTATTATTGATGATCTTAGGGTTGATATTTAGTATAAAAAAAAGAGGAATCAGAACTAATTATAACCCTTTTGAGGTCAAAAAGACGAATTTAGTTAACACAATCAAATTTTCGTTACATCATTATAGAAATTATATAAATCGATATAAAATCCGTTGATAAATGTTTTAAGATTGTTACGACTCTATACGCGTGCGAATGACCGACAACTTTGAATCGTTATAAAAAGATACAAAGTATAATCTCGGACCTCAAGAGTTATCTGTTTACAGCTTCGGGCTCTGGACTCATAACTCGGTTTGTCTAATTAGGAATATTAATAATTTATATTTCGACAAGTAAACATGTTTTTCATATTTTCCTTAGGCGATACTGATAACCTTTTCGTTTATAGTAAAAACACACACATACGAAAGACTTGAGACCTTTTGTAATTGTCGTTATCATTTGCTTCGTCGATTCTTAATAGTAATTAAATTTGCATTTATTTATTCAACGTATATAACTTCACAGCATTTCAGTATAAATAAACGAAATATTTCGTATTAAATATATACAAGTAAAATTACATAATTTATCAATGTCTTTTCACATTATTATCACAATTTCGCATATATAGAAATTTTTACAACACATTCGATAGAAAAAAACATTAAGAATTAATGATCGTAAGAATTTATTCAAAAGGAAATCGATTTTTGATGAATAGAATCACGTCCACATCGATAACAATTTTCAGATCGATTGAACGATCGATTGTATGTACTCGAAGAATAAAAAAACGAAGAAAAAATAAGTAAATCTCATATTTTATGAGCTTCGCCTATTTCATCCCATATGCGTGAATATAGCTCCAGAGTGTTTCATAATAAATTAATTGCAATATTTAATTACGGAGATGAATAAGCGACGCTACAGGTGTTGTATGAAAACATCAATGAGCGCTGCAGGTAACCATTGACCTTTGACCTTCTACCTTAAGAAAAGAGAAAAAAGAAAAAAAAAAAAAGAAAAAAAAAAAAAAACAACGAAAAGGTAAGAAAAAAGAAATGAAATGATGGTAACGCTGGAGGGGAAATGTTTAAAAAATCTGTTATACCCACTCGCCGTAAATTTAAAATGAATTTTAATCAAAGAGAGACCTACAAGGATAAACAAAAAGAATGAATAAATTTTCTCAGAAGAACAAAAAAACGGTGATAAAAATTTGAGCTGAAAAACAGTAGAAATATTTTTTTTCTTTTTTTTTTCCGCATGAATTTATATTAGGTACTGCTTCGATATATCTGTCAATATATTTTTCAAAGTCTTTAACTGCACTAGCCACGATGCTGATAACCTTTCGATGTGTAATAGATGTAAGGCAATATATTACACGCAAAAATATCGCATTATAATTATTAGATGTGATGAATTATTAACAGCTTTAAATATGGATTACTTTGTTTAAGGTGATATAAAATTGTCAACTTAAACGTCGTTGACATTTAAATATTTCTTTATCCAATTTTAGCACAGAACTTTGCCCCAGATCGTCTATAAGATTATAATGTCGTCTTGAATAATAATCTCTTACGTAATCCCCGCGGAAAGTTGAAGGTTGAAAAATTTGTTTGGACCATTTAAATTTCTACAACTATAGATACTGGATTCGTTAATTTTAAAATTTTTTTAACTTGTTTATAAACTGTGAAACCAACGTTTCTGATCCAGTCCTAATCATCTTGTTAATTGAAATTGATTTAAATATACGACTCAGAGAATGATTCGTTTTTTTTTTTTCCTCCTTGTAGTAACAATTTCGAAATATTTTTACGAGGAACAGGTTGTTCCTTGTTTTGAATTCATTAATTTAGATATACCAACCGAGAAGCAATTGTTTGCTCGATTCACAGCTGGCAAAGTAATTACTGTTTCGATATCAAGGAAAAGGACCGCGTTTGGTATAGAGCCCAAACATTGCAAACAACGTATATGTACAATACCTACAGGCATAATAATGCTTTCGGTATGAAACCTTGTGATCTCGGGCTTACAATTAGTGATAAGACTGTATAGTTCCAAAGTACATAAGTAAATACGTATAGAAATGTGAGTAAACGAGGTATATATAATTAGAATTATAAGACGCAATAAGAAAGTTGAAAAAAAAAAAAAACAAAAAAAAAAAAAAATTTAATTACGTATATACCTACAATATCCAAGGAGTTTTTAACAATTTTAAAATTTAAAGTATTCCCGAAAGAGGGCAAACTTAAAATACTTCTGTTCGTTATTTTGCTGATCCGTTAATTATACAACCGATGGTATAGAAAGTCTCGTGGGTATATCACGTTTCGTTCATTACATACTTTTTTTTTTTTTTTTATTAAATTTTTCTTCCTTTTATCGGCTCATATTTTTCTGCACTGAAAACTTTAACCGTTTTCATAGTTTTTAAAAAATTACAAATTGAAAAAAATTAAACTGTGAATAAAATTAGAAACTTTATAAAATTAATTCGCTTCTATAATTATAACATCTAATAAATTATCGGTAATAACTAAACCGGATATTGAATTCAAGTTAGTTCCTCAAACTCACATTAATATTGATCAGAATCGTAGTTTTGTATGAAATTAGAACAAGAAATAAGTCAATCGATTTATATCTAACATTAAGTAATATGTAACGGATAATCACCTTCGACAGCCGTCATATTATCTCCGAGTTTCATTGCGCCTGGATTCAGGTCGCCAGACCCTTGCGACTCGTCGTCTGTCTGACTAGATCAGGTTTCTTCTACTCGCGAGTAGCGAGAGAGCTTTTGTATATCAGTAGTGCGTATCAACTGTCAGTCAGACTAGTAGGGTAAACCTGTAGCAGGTTAGACTCTCGTCGTTTGTTGTGTTCATAAGAAGCTAGAATATCTCTCATCCCAGGAGTCGTTAAAACCAGTCTTCTCCTTACACGGGGATATAAGGTCTTAAATTATTTTTCTTTTCATGTTTATTTCAACATTTTTTGATTAATCCGTTAGAATATCTAATGATAAGTTCATAAATTAAAAGTATCATAATAAAAACTCTCTTTCGTTTATCGTTGACAGTTTGTATCTATGTTTCGAAATGTTCAAATTACAAACGTCTTTTTTTATACCTGAAAACTGTATACTGTTATAAAATTAAGAATTTTGTAAAGCTCGTTGACATTTAATTAACCTACTACTTTAGGTACTTCTTACGAGGCGTAAGAATTTAAGTAAGGTATCCACTTGTTTTTTTTTTTTACTCTCTGCAGGTAATTTTACTTCCTTTTAACAAATGTGATATAAAATTTGTCTATTTTATGAACTGAAAATATTAAAATTCGAATAAATGACCTAAAAAAAAATCGATTATCTGTAAGGTAGGCAAGACCTCATCGTCAGTTTAATTAATAACCGATTAAAACCCGCGAGCTTAAGAAGTGTGAAAATTTATAAACCGCTTGCAGCCAATTCGATAGAAACTTTACGTAATAATCAGATTTCCAAATATTATTTATCGAACTTTTGCCACGATTCGTTATTGCGGAAAGAATAATAAATAAATAAATAAATAAAAAGAGTATTTAAGTAGTAGACATTCAGACGGCTGGAAATTCAACTAGTATATTGACATACATCAGCGAAGGTATAATAAAATATTTAACAATGGTATCTGGCACCGACATCATAGCGTGAGTATTTTATCGACTTACTGTCACAACGGGGACAAACACTTGAGGATCCACTACGTCTATCAAATAATTGTAAACCCTCATCAGCTATGTGGATGACGAAATACCTTCCCCGTAGTTACACAGTGATAAAAATAAAATGCATAAACACAATTCAATTCAACTAAACAACAACGTATTTAAAATTTTGTTAAAAAAAAAAAATAAATAAATAAAAAATTTGACGAGTTTTCTCGTGTTTTACGATAAAATACGTTCATCAAAAATTGCAGGGCTCTTGTTTTTTCTTCAATTATTTTCAACCATACAAAGCAACGCGTTTTATGCATATATCCATATCATTTGTTGATATAGTCGATTCAGTGTTTATTTTTGTAACCAGTAAATTTTAAACCGAGTGTAACATCCATCTTTTGAATTGTAAATTAGGAATTGAAAATCTAGGCCTTGTTTTACGGCTTGTTGTCTTTCTTTTATTCTTTTTGTCATCTTTTTTTTTTGTTACAAATTTTTTTCCAGCTTCAAAAAAGATAAAAGATACTGCAGAATGCATATTCCAGAATTTTTTCACTGTATTTTTACACCCTCTGACTTCTTCAGTTTAAAATTCAAAGGTGAATAGCCATTGTTCAAATATTTTCAGGAACAAGATGTGGCGCCCCGAGGTTCTGAGATTCCGAAAATACAAAAGCTTTTCCGAGATTCAATCTATTGGATACTTGGCTGAAAGAGAAGCACCGGGAAATGCAATTCGCTGATTTCTTTCGCCCCGTTTTCCGTCCGTTTTGAACAAGTTCATTTAATTAAATCCTTAAATCCTACTTTTTAAATAAAAAAAAAAAAAAATAAAAAATCTATAATTTATATCATATCGAGTTTATATCGAGATTTTTTCGCTCTCTTTCTCGCTATCTGACCATATATACTTTTTTCCTTAGAAAATCAAAAGAAAATAAATTCTTTGATCGAGCATCAATTCCCTTCAAAAGAATCTCAAACTCTATCCAAACAAAAGGGCCCTCATGATAGCCAAAAGCGTTGAATAAGGATCATTAAGCATCCCGATATCAAGGCAACACACGCGTCTACCAAAAGGATATAAAAATCCAAAATTTGAAAGATTATATCAATCCCATGGCGTGGAAGTGATAGAATTTGCGATCAGTTTTTTTCCCCTGATTTCGTGACCAATATATACGAAGTTATACTTTCATAATAAAACCAGATGTTGTGGATGGAATTGGGGATAAGTAAAGGGTGTAGAAATATGTAAGGGATGCACGTAGGTGACGTAAAAAAAATAAATAAAACGGCATTTTCGCAATACGAGGATACTCGAAGCCTACGTTTCGCTCGGTTGTGTTATTCCTTCCTAAATCGATAGAGCGAAGCGCGTGGTGGGACGAAGGAAGGAACCAAGAGCAGTGACACGCGGGGGTGAAAGGCGGGAGGGTAGATCCAAAACGTGAGAGTAAACCTACCATCGCGTATAGTAAATTTCACGGTGGATTTAGGAGAAGTTTTTTTTTTTTTAACTCGAAGATTTTATCGTGCATAAAATAAAACGAAATAACAAAAATGTACAAAGAAAAGAGCGTCCACGTCATCAAATTTTTAAACGATTCTTTTCGGCCCCTTTTTCAATTTTAAAAATACATTATTCGCAGTTATATTTCAGCGACGTGGTACAGAAGTTGGCCACGGGTTATAATTTTCTACGAAAAGATTAAAAATAAGAATTTTATTTAAATTTTAGACTCAATTTATATGATTTAACAAGTTTGAGAAATTTTGTGTTAACTTCTTTACACCATGTATGTAAATTACGTCGAAGATTAAAGGCACCCTGGTTTACGACGTATACGCAAGTTAAGAGTTACAGGAACATAAGAGACGAAAGACGAGAGACAGGAGACTCGAAAAACGCCTCGTTGATACCACGAAAAGCACGAATGTAGTCAGCTCGCTTTCACGAACTCGTAAGTTTCATTCAAGAGTTTTTTTTTCTCTCTTCAGATGAAGAAAAACAAAGAAAGAAAAAAAATGATTGAATGGAGGTATACACCCGTATATATACGTCTCAAAGGGACCCTTTTTTTCCTCTAATTCTTTTTATTATTTAAGGGCTGATTTGTCTCGACAAAATTTTTCAATAAGTCTCTATTTTTGTCTCAGCAGGGTATACCTACTATATACAAATATATGTATACATATCCTTCTCAAATATAAATAAAAAAAATTAAAAACAAAAACAATAAGAAAACAAAAAAAAACACCGTCTCTTATTTCTAATTATACAGTTCTTTTTTTTTTTTTTTTTAGGTATTATGGAAATTTACATATTTTACAATGTTTCCTTCATTACGAAAATTACAATAAATTTTCTTTTATACCTGATTTGATATTTCTATTCAGATAAATATTTTGAATAGTTTTACTTTAAATACGTTTAATTAACTAAGAGATTCCTAGCTCTCAGAGATCGTGACTTTTGCCTTAATTATAGTTGAAAATACTACGACGGACTTAAACTTTGACAGAACTGAGTAATTAAAAAATTCCTTGAGACGTAAGATAATTTTAAAAAAAAAAAAACCATCCCTTAATTTTCAAAGAAACATCGAAGAGTACATAAAAAGTTCTTGAATATTCTTCCTGGCTACGAACGAAAACTACAAAATTTTTTTATATATATATTATATTTTTCTAATTTCTTTATCTAACATCGAACTCTTAAGGTTTTAAAAATAAACTAACGATATTCATTATACCCACAAACTACATACGCCCACATGATAATGAGTGGGATATTTTCAAGGTATATATCTCCATTCGTAAATAATCTGTTCACCGTTACTGAATTATCCATGCAGCTATATATCAACTCTCGAATGCATAATGTGCTTGCAATTAGTCAATATTGTAATTGAAATCCCTGCAGTGAAGGTCAGAAAAATATTTCCGCGATTGGGTTTAACACTTTTATAAGTTTTCTTACTATATGGATATATGCTAGTCAAAGATATATACCTATACGACGCGTTATTGCTGCAGTATGTTTGTTCATTCACAATCAATACTAGAAACATTATCGTGATTAGTATCAGCGTATACGAGTGCCAATTGTAATTATAACCTACCGCAGGTTTATTGGCGGATGTAAAATAAAATCACCGATTATATTATAGGTGGATAACGATGCAGGATATCCATCGTGAATAGATGATGATAAAATATGCCATAAACATCTTCTAACGTATATGTAAAATACGTATGTAAAGCCTATCGAAATAGGTCTAATAATATTCACGCTAAAACACCTGCACAACATCACGGAATTAGACACAATCCATTTATTGAAGACAACGATTCCTCTCCGTGTATTAATTACAACTATAAATACCACACTGGTGTCAGAAGATATCTCCAAAGATATTTAGGGTATTCATCTTCACCTGTTCAGTGGTTTTCTAAAAAAAAAAATCGCGAAGTTATATCGCAGAGGTCTTTCTGCATAGAAAGAAAACAAATGGTGTGACAAATTTGACTTCGAATTTTAAAAGTGGGCATGAAGTTCTCTTCTCACACTTCTTTTACTCCAAATGATGCCGTTTGCAATGCTGAGCAGTTCCTGAGCAGTAAATTTATTGAAAATTTTGGAAGGTCTTTAAAATCGTACGGACGAACTTAACAATTTGCAAAACAAATTGTCTTTTGGTCAGTTTTTGATATTCTAATATGTAGAAATCTGGTCCATTTTAAAAACTTTAATGTCTGCAGAATGATCGGCGTCTCTTACGGCAGGATCATTATAATAAAATGGTGATGTTGGTTTTGTTGACACATTTTTTCTTTCAGTAGTGGGAACAGGCTTTTCTCGTGAACGATTTTCCTGTTTCAAATTTAATTGAACATCTCTGTTACGCAAAGTTCGTGCCGTTTACCCATGAAGACGCCTTTCTCTTTGAGGGTTCGATTCAGCAGCTCTATTACCCGTATTACGTGCCGTCTTGTCGCTCTAAGAGTATATCTGTTTCGGGTCTGATATAGTAGCTGCTGAACAGCCCCTGATAAGTTGTTCCTGTCTCTTGTTAACCCCGCAAGGAATCCAACGGTTACGAATTCGGTGATGTAGCGATTCTTGTACGTTGTTCGATTTCTTGAAATGTACACTTGGCGAGGTTGATTCTGAGCCGGAAGTGAACATCAGAAAATTTACTAGACTGATTATTACTAGGCAAGTAGCTAGACAGGCTACTGCAAAACCAGCAGGAGCTGTCTGCTAGACCGAGTCTGACACCGAGTGACGTCATTCCGAGGTGATCTTTTCGAAACTTAGCAGACAGCTCGTGTTTTGCAGCAGACTGTCTAGCTACTTGCCTAGTAGTATCAGCCCAGTAACTTTTCTGATTTTCACTTCCGGCTCAGAATCAACCTCGCCAAGTGTACATGTATTGTAAGACAGTGATCTCTTTCAGAGCACAGACACACCGAAACAACCATGTCATTCATACAAATGTCTTGAAAATTGTCCCGCAGGCCATCCTTGACTTATCTTTGCAATTGTCGTGCTCATACAGCCTGAAACAATCTACGAAAACGTTTGCTAAATCAGCCTTAGTCGTTTCTTTCCACTGTGATGCATTCTTGTGTGTCGACTGATTGGAAAATGCAATCTCCATCCTGATTTTCGTGCTCACAAAGCACAATGTCCCTGTGAGACTTAACAGGATAGCGATATTTGTCTGGACTAAGTAGGCAGGTCTGTAACTTTCTGAATTGCATAAAATGGTCATCTACTCATGTGAATGTTAACCCACATAATGACTGGTCTCACCCATAGCATTTGCTTGAGTTGATGATGCGTTGCTGTCATACTGCAGATTGCTAAAGCTTTTTAGCTCCTTTTGTTACTCGTAACACTTTACAGATTCGCTGATATGCCAAAATTTGGCGGAAAACGTTGTTACAATTTGGAAGCCAATGCTATTGGAAAGACCACTTAAAGAGGTTGCAGGCTAGTCAAAAATCAATACTTTTTGTTAAATTTATCAGGAGATAGTCAAGACATTGGGTATTCGTATGATTATCATATTTGTGATCTGAGGATGTCTCTAAAAATTGAATAAAAAAACAAAATAAAAATACCAAAATTATAAACAAACAGTAAGATTTCGATTTATCATTTTAAATCGCTTTCAAATAGTGAAAAGTCTGGAAGATTGTTTCGATTTCACTCTTCGATGGCTTATTTTGTTCAGACAAGTATTTTTCACAAATTCACTTTAACAAATTATTTTTTTTTTTGTCAATAGGCAATTCTATATCGTTATTTGTTGATCGTAATCGACCGGGGTCCAATCTTGTAAAATTGAATATTCAACGTCACCAATGCGATGAAAAAAAAGTGACCCAGTGGTATTGTGGAGAATACTTTTCTGAACATAAAAAAACCATCGAAGAGTGAAATCGAACCAATCTACTAGATTTTTCACTATTTGAAAGCGATTTGAAATGAAAAATCGATAACTTATCGTTTGGTTATAATTTTGGTATTTTATTTTTTAATTAAATTTTTAGAGACATCCTCAGATCACAAATATAATAATCATACGAATTACCCAATGTCTTGACTATCACCTGATAAATTTAACAAAAAGTATTGATTTTTGACTAGCCAACCTCCTTAATGCGTCACGAATTGACATAGGCCTACTTAACGATTGAAGGAAATTATTGCTGTCCTGTTGGGCCCCGTACGATTTTCAAGACCTTACAGAATCCTGATAACGTTTACTTGAAAACTTTCAAGTCGACTTATTTCGTATAAAGTAGGATAAAATTGTCGACTTAAACGTCGTTGACATTTGAATATTTCTTTATCCAATTTGAACGTAGAACTTTTGTTTGGATCGACTATAAGATTGTAACGTCGTCTCGAATAAAAGTCTTTCGTGTGATGTCGGAAAGCTGAAGGCCGCAATATCTGTGTGGAATATCTGAATTTCGAAACTAAAAGAAACTGAATTCATTAACTTTAAAGTTTTTACTTCATTTTTTTTATTATTATTTTTTTTTTTTTCATGAAAACCAATTTTTCTTATTCGTTTCAAATTGCGACTGTTTTGAATATCCGAATCAGGAAATTACTCTTTTTTTCATTATTTATTTTAGATAATGATTCAGTAATATTCAAACAACGAATACAGACAACAACGTGCAAAGTAGGTACTAACACAGGTTATATATCTTGTTTTGGATTCATTAATTCAAGTATACCTAACCACCGAATAATAATTATTGTTTCGTCGATTCACAATTGGCAAATTAATGAGTGTTTCGCTATTTCGAAGGATAAGCAACGTGCGTCAGTAGACAGAAAGCTGTCAGTATAAGGAAACCTTTTGATCTCGCGAGTTTACAATTAGTGACAGAAACTATGTAGTCCCAAAGTACATAGGCGAATATGTATTAAAATATGAATAAACGAGGTATACCTGAATTAGAGAGTTCAAATACTTGACCATTTTTCTTTCTTAATCCGCTGTAATTATTCAACCAATGGTAAAATTGCTTCCGTGAGTATAGTCATATCAGATTATTTCAGTACATGCACGCTTTTTCTATCAATTTTATTCTATTCTTTGGCTCAATTTTCAACAAGTAACTTTTCTCTTATATAGTTTAAAAAAATTACGAGTTGAAAAAATTAAACTGTGAATGAATCTAGAAAATTTATAAAATTAATTCGCTTCTATAATTATAACATCTAATAAATTATCGGTAATAACTAAACCGGAAATTGAATTCAAGTTAGTTCCTCAAACTCACATTAATATTGATCAGAATCGTAGTTTCGTATGAAATTAGAACAAGAAATAAGTCAATCGATTTATATCTAACATTAAGTAATATGTAACGGATAATCACCTTCGACAGCCGTCATATTATCTCCGAGTTTCATTGCGCCTGCATTCAGGTCGCCAGACCCTTGCGACTCGTCGTCTGTCTGACTAGATCAGGTTTCTTCTACTCGCGAGTGGCGAGAGAGCTTTCATATATCAGTAGTGCGTATCAACTGTCATGCGGACGAGTAGAGTAAACCGGTAGCAGGTCGGACGCTCGTTGTTTGTTGTGTTTATAATAATACGAAACTTCTTTTTCCTGTTTATACGTGTATTTAATTCTATAACACGGGGATAAATGTATGTATATACTTATGTATACTTGAACGATTTTTTTCAAACTTATTTTAACACTTTCTGATTATAATTTTGACGCAATTATTATTTAAATATACTCTTGATCGTACTTTATCGTATATATATATTTTTTGTTTCTATTAAGTATAAAAATTATGAAGGTTCTTTTTTTATACTTCAGCACTACCTTTATCAAATTTAGAATTTTGTATAGCTCGTTGACGTTCAATTACCACTTTACTTCTTACGATGCGTAAGAATTTAAGTAAGATAATCACTTATTTTTTTTTTTCTTTTATTTTTTATTTTTTATTTCTGCTATTTTTACTTCCTTCCAGCGATCACCCTTGTAGACTTTCAGATCTCGAGATATATCACTTGAAATACGATTTTCGTATTTTATAAACTGAAAATATTAAGATTCAAATAAATTTACTAAAAAAAAAAAGATAAAATTAAACAAAACGAACTTTCTGAAAGTTAGGATAAGATGGCATCGTCAGTTTAGTTAATAATCGGGTAAAATTAACGGACTTAAAAGTAAGCGTGAAAATTTCAAAACTTCTTTCAGTAAATTCGACGGTAACTTTATACGTATACCAGATTTCCAGATATATTATTTGAAAAAAAAAAAAATTTTCTATGCTTCTTTATATTGCATGAAAAACAAAAATGGCAGATGGGGGGGGGGGGGGGGGGGGGGACAAAATCGGTTAAATAAACCGTGAAAATTTTCAGAGACGTTTGAACGTCAAGAAACTCAGTTAGTATATCGAACATACATCGGCGTAGGTATAATAATAAAATATTTAACAATGGTACTGGCATCGACATCATAGCGTGGGATACTTTATCGACTTTCTGTCACAACGGATAAACGCTTGAGGATCCACTCCGCCCTATCGCATAATTGTTAACCCCCTCAAGCGATGTGGATAACGAAGCAGCTTCCGCGTATTATACTAGAGTAATAAATGTTTATTGTAGTTTAAAATAAATAAATAAATAAAAAATTTCAACTTGTATTAGGCGGATTTAAAACTGGTTCTCGTTACACGTTAATCAAAATTTTCTTGTCTCGTGAACTCCTGTTTTAATTTTTTTTTCTTTTCTTTTTTCAATTAATTTTAGATATAAAAAGCACCGCGTTATCTACCATGTTTGTTGATTGTCAAGTCTCTGTTTATTTTGATTGTTTTTTTTTTTGTTTTTTTACCCGGCCAATTTTCAAGCGCACGGCTATAATATTCACGTTCTAAAATGTAAATCGAAACACAAAAAAGAAAAAAAAAAAAAACATAAAAAAAAGAAAAATTGTAAAAAAATTCAAGCCTTATTGTAAAGCTTATTATTTTTCGTTTTATCACTATAGGTATAAGAAATTGTTATTTTTTTAATTTTTTTTTTTTTAAGCTCGAAAAAGATACGAGGTACTATATAGGTGGTACTTTTATGCGTATATTTCAGGATTCTTGTCACTGTATTTTCACGCGCCTGGCTTCTTCAGTCCTGAATTCAAAGGTGAATAGCCATTGTTAAGATATTTTTAGAAATGAGAGGTCGCGCGCGAGACCTCGAGGTTCGACAAATACAAAAGCTTTTTTGAGATTCAATTTATTGGATGGTTGGTTAAAGGAGAAAGGCAGGAAAATGCAATCCCATGATTTTTATCGTTACATTTTTTTGTCCGTATTAAACAAGTTCATTTCTTTCAACCTTTAATCATCTATTCAACGTCACTTCATATTCCAACAAAAAATATTGATCTAACTTTACACTTGGAACAAAAAAAAAAAATAAAAATAAACAAATAAATAACAAAAAAAAATTATTATTCATATAAAAGCGTGTTTGGCGCCAGATTCTATCTCTTTCGGTAATAAAAAAAAAAATAAAAAAATATCCCAATTCTTTGATCGAGCTTCAATATAAAGAATCGCAAACTCTGTACAAACAAAAGGGCCTCGTGATAGCCAAAAGTGTTAAACAAAGATTATTAAGCACCCGATATCAAGGCGACGCAGACATGTGCCAAGAGAATATAAGAACCCCAAAATTTCGAAGATTATATCTAACATGTGGCGCGGAAGTGATAGAATTTGCGACCAGTTTTTCCTCTTGATTTCATAAAAAAATATACAGGATATTCAATGCCAAATTGGGAACCCGTGAAACCGAAAGAAAAAAAAAAGAAAATACCATTTCAACCGAATCAAAGATGCAAAAGCTCACAGATTACCGATTTGACATGGAATGCCCCATACGTAAAAATTGTTATACTTCCGTATTGAAATCAGATACTATGGATTCAATTAGGGATAAGTAAACGGTACAAAAATATACAAGAGATGGACGTAGGTCACATAAAGAAAAACAAAACGACATTTTCGCAATTCGAAGAGACTCGAGGCCTACGTTTCGCTCGGTCGTGTTGTTCCCTCCTAAATCGATAGAGCGAAGCGCGTGGCGGGATGGCGGAAGGCACCAGTGGTAGAGGCAGGCGGGGGTGTAAGGCGAGAGAGTAGATCCAAAGCGCGAGAGTAAACCTACCATCGCGTATAGTAAATTCCATGGTGAATTTAAAGGAAGATTTTTTTTTATTCCCGAAGATATTTTCGTGCATGAAATAAAAATAAATAACAAAAATGTACAAAGAAATGGGCCCGTCATCAAATATTTAAACGTTTCTTTTCAGCCCCTTTTTCAATTTCAAAAATACATCACTAGTCGCTATATTTTAGCTACGTGGTGGAGTTGGCTGGTTTTAATTATTTCGAAAAGATAAAATAAGATTATTTTATTTCATTCTTAACTCTACTCATTATAACTCAACGTTTATACAGATTATGGAATTACCGTGTGAATTTGTATGTATGTAAATCGCGTGGGAGGTTGAAGGCATGCTGGCTTACGATGTACACGATCCGAGAGTTTAAGGGGTATATAAAGCGAGACGAAAGACGAGAGACAGCTGAGACTCGAAAAGCGCTTCGTTGATACGACGAAAAGCTGCACGCGTGTAGTTAGTTCGCTTTCACAAACTCGTAAGTTTCATTCAAGAGTTTCTTTCTCTTGGGATCGAACAAAACGATTTAGGGGAGTATAGGTATACCATACACACCTCAAAGGGAACCTTTTTTCTCTTCTTTTATTATTTTTATTTTGTTTCTTATTTTTTACAAGGGCTGGTTTGTCTCAATGGAATTTTTTAATAACGCAATCTTGTTACAACAGTCTACTAGTCTTTTCTTATACATATATACATATTATATATGTATATATAATTATATATAGTATATAAATTTAAAGCTTTTATTCTCATTGCTAATTATACAGTTTTACGCGTAATTTAACTTCTATACAATTATGTTTGTTTCATAATGACAATTACACTGAACTTTTTTTTTTCTATATGCTTAATTAAACATTTTTTCAAGAATATCTCACAATATAATCTTACATATTTTTTTAAGTATAAATATATATTGAATATTTTTTCGATATGTATGTATGTATGTATGTATGTACTTACAACTTATATACGAAAACGACTATTTCTCCCACTACGTTTAACTTATATTTACGAGATATACGAAGTCGGACAGACTTTTACTTCAAATATACTTGACTCATGGTCACTACGAGAGAATATTCTATGAAAAAACTTGTGTATTATTAAAAAAATTCTTCGAGACGTAAAACCAGTTTTCAAAAAGAAACCCTTTTCAAACTAATAATTGAAGAGGTGGATTTCAAGTTTTTAAAAACTCCGCTTATATGGTACGAACGAGAAGTATGAGTACCTACCGTTTTTTATTTTTTTTTTTATTTTTCATTTCTCAATAAACAATCTAAAAAGTTATCCAACATCGCAGACTTTGAAGATTTTAAAAATAAACTGACGATATTAACATCCACGATAAGATATACATGCCCACGTGGTAGTAAATATTTTCAAGGTGTCTATATATTATATCTTCACCCGTAAATCTATATTTATCGTCACTACATTATCATTCAGCTATAATAACTCTCGGATGCGTAATGTACTCGTAATTATTCAATGCTGTTATTGAAAACCCTGTAATGAAGGTCGGAGAAATATTTCCGCGATTGGTTTAATACTTTTATAAGTTTTCTTAATACATACATTATGGGTAGGTATGTCTGCCAATCGGAGGTATACGAGGCTACTGCAATATGTTCATACACGATCTATAGAGAAACCATTACAGATAATTATATGTTTTCATAATTATAATTAATAATTCAAGTCGAGTAATAAAACTAAAAGAAAAGATCCAAAAGAAAATGAAACTAATAATATATAATAATAATTTTTACAATATCATATAAGGTTCAAATTATGTATACCTATGTACAGTATAATATTCTTTTATAAAAATATTAGCCGAGAGGTTTTTTCCAGTCTTCTATAATACGAATTTTTAAAGCGTGAATAACACGGGATATTATAATACGTCTGCCCTTTCGAGGTACTAACCCGCAACTTGAAGTGATCAAAGATACTTTGAAATTTTTTTTTTTTGTTTTTTTTTTTTTTTGCATCAGCTTATCAAATATCCGAACAAAGTGAAGGAAAAAATTTGTTAAATTTATACCGTAGGTAAAACAAAATTTTGTCGTTTTACTTCATCGAGCTATGTATTTGGTATTTAAAATCGGTAATATATCTATATATAGATAATATATATATAGAACAGGGAATTTCTCTTTTTTAACTTGAAGAAAAAGCCAGCCTTGATCGTTAAAATTTATCAAATTTGATGTTATACCACGACGGGTAACACTATACTTATTCACAGCGTAACGAGATAATATCGTAAAACTTGTACCTCTAGTTTTTATTTTACGGAATAAAAAAAATCGCGAACAAAAAAATTTAAATAAAAATAAATAAAAACAGCGCTATAGAAACAACGGTTAATAACATAGCTACGATAAATCGGGCCAGACTTATCCAAGAAAAAAAAAAAAACAATTGAAAGACAAAACTAAAAAAATTGCATGGTCATCCGACCGAAACGCGTCAAAGATTCGCGAGGTTGCAGCATTGACGTAAAGCGAAAATCGAATACAGTTCAATTATCAATGAACCACGTCACTCGGTCAAATGTCTAGATATATAGGACCGAGAAGGCTCGTACTCGCTGACGTATACATATATTAAAAACAATAATTTATACAGTCCTTCGCTTTAGATAGACGCGCCTCTAATGTCTCATCTATTACTTCTCGCATATCGTAAGCTAAGCAAGGCCTCAATAAGAAATGCAAAATACAATAGTAAATAATAGCGTAAAAATCGTTCAATGTAGGCACGAAGTTAGACTCTATTCGATCATCCTCCGATTGAAAATATCGATCTCCCCACCACCGCGAACGCTTTTACCTATACAATATTCTAGCTCTAACCTACACCACGCGAGGTTATGCTAGGATCATTTCGATCCTCGACATACGATGTGTGTTGTAGGTTAGGTAGGTTATATACTATAAGCATACACTATAACCGCAAGTCGAGAATGGTTTGAACAAATATCAATGCCAGGTTCGATTCAAACGACACTCTTATGGATGTATAGTATGTGTACGTTAATAAAATCGTAAAATTTATTTAAATCGATAAAAATATGAAACGGATTTGTACTTTGAACGAATTATTCTCATGTCTTTCAATTATGATATCGTATTTTCAGAGGAACGAAATATATTCAAGTCATATAAGATATTTTACTATATCTAGGTATAGTTTAATTATCTAAATATATACGGAGCTGGGAATCGATCTTGTTTTAATAACGTTATACCCTCGTTGTTAAGTGCTTTATACGTGTATAATATAGATACATATACATATGTATATATATATATATATATATATATATATATATATATATATATATATATATATATATATATATATATATATATATATATATATATATATATATATACACATATATCCGTGACATGAGATAGTCGAATAAATTATGAGTATCTTATATACCTATATGTGCAGTGTATATTATGTATGTACTCGAAGGAGTGACGTGAGGTAACAGCTCCGGAAATACAAAACGAGATAGGAAAAACCTAACCATTGGTATATAATACATGTTTCCGTCTATTGTTTCATCATATAAAACTAATTCAGACCTTTTGCGGATATGTATAAGAATGTACCATATAAGGATATAATATTACAGATATAAGATTGTATTTTTTTATGGTATATAGTATACATATGTATATGTGGGTATAATCGCGATGTTCTTATTATGTATATTATTAACACGGTTTGAATTTGTGAGATTAATAATCACACGATCGTATAGATATATGTAACCTGAATGTAATCAAGAAATTATTTAGCTTCTCCATACCACCCTCGAAATAATTGATTAATGTGTTAAACATAGGAGAGCCAGGTCACGCTATCAAGCGCGACACGACGTATATACTAGCTGTACAACACGCACGTACCTATATCTATAATGTACGATATATCTACACGTATAAACGCGGTGTAGATTCAATCCCACATATTTCTATATCTGTACAATTTTAATTAAACTGATTTTCAATCAAATTCCAAACGACAATGACTCGCGACAGCTTCGACAAGCTTTGTTCTCGTCACTTGACCCATTCCCGGTTTATATTTTCTCTTTGCGAGAAAAAACAAACAAAAAATTCAAAAAAATAATAATAAAAAAAAAAGAAGAGAGTACTTTAATCCCTAATACGCAGAAAAATACCCAGGCAGTTATATTTTTAATGATATACGAGTGTATAGAATAATCCTGATAGATGGTAATTATACATCGATAATAAAAACTTGAAAACTATGATATGGTCTTCAGTTTTTTCATTTTTTTTACTTTAATTATTTTCATTCTTTAATTATTTCATTTCGGAATTAACCGATGTTCTGGAACGTACGCTTTAACAGGCTCTGGCCCCATAAGGGCATCGTTCTTTTGTGCTCGCGGTGAATCGGAGCACCTAGAACACTATTAGGTATAATATCGTATAGGTATATCAACCCATGACACACCACGATCAACACTCGCTGAACTATCGGTGCTTTTGTTTTTGTTATTTTTTTTTTAAATATTTTTTTTGTTTTTATTCCCTTTTTATTTTTTTTCACAGACATAAAATATAAAATATTCTATTTCTACTATTTCTGTTATATAGGGATTCTGATAAAATGAACAAAATCGCTGCATGGTGTGCCCGGTCGACCCGCCTCAAGGCGACGCTTTGCGTTGCGGGCGTCTCGGCGCTCGGCCCGGTGCCGACTGCTTCGACGTCCTGCCACGACCAACTCGTCCGCTTTGCGCTGACGCGCATACGCCGTCTATATGTATACCTATGTCTCTTTCCGTATATACCAACCTATATATCTTTTCTATTATATATACAATGAACATGTGTCTTATATACAGATGTATGTATGTACATGTATTTGTTTATATGTGCCGGATATATCGATATACCATGTACAATATTATACTATAAGCGTATTAATCTATACGCTCTCGCACGCGTATTTCTCTAGTAACTCTCTTGTCTGCATATGTATAACATATTCTGGATATTTCAGTAAAATTTAAATAGGGTAAATGAAAAAAAATAGAAACAAACAACAAAAAATAAATGAATAAATAAGTTTTTTTTTTTTGTATGAAAATTAACTGTTTTTCCAACTTCGTTGGTATATCATGGAATCATATTGTTAATTGTAAAATTAAGAATATTTGAAAATAAAAATCAACCCTTTAAGTTAAGAAATGACGAACTTTAATTCAGCATCAAAGTTGTTTAGTGTGAAATACATCATCTTGAAACAGTCGAAAATAAAGTTCACGGGGCCACGTCTTGTTTATTTCATCTTAAAATATATACAAAAATCATGAAGCATACTATACGTATAGTATCTGAATTTCCAACTAAAAACCTCAAAAGTACAATAAAAAAAAAAAAAACCTTTATCCTGAAGAAAGCTAATATCTAGGAAACTGTAAGAATTGACAAAGTAGGTCCTTTGCATAATTTGAACGTTCACATATGGTCATTTTTTTAATTTTATAAAAGTTTTGAATGAATATCGAAGAAATTATGTTAAGATATTCAATTTTTTTTTTTAGTCAAGAATAAGCACATGTGTTCATCTTTGTCCAATTTTTATTTTTGTTTTTTATTTATTTATTTATTTTTTTTTTTTTACCGCACAGGAATATCGTTTTTTTGTTACAAAAATTTTTCTTTCAGAATATGTAATTTCATTCTCTGAAACGTGGTTGTAAAATCGTATATATCTATACATCCATCTAACCCTTATAGCTGCTTATACCAATGCATAAATATATCTTTATTATTTATGCTGTACACGTATTTTCGTATGATTTTTTCTATCCCACGCGTTGTTATATATTTTATTTTCAGAATTTTGTCTCCTCTTTTTTGACATTTTTTTCAAACTCCAAAAGACACAGGAGTGGACAGCTATTATATATGAGCAATACGGTACCCACGGAGTATTATATACCTCGTAGTAGCTTAGGATTTGCGACCGGATGACGTGGGGTTGAAACAGTAAATAGATATAGCTAAATGTCAAGGGAGAATAAGAGTAAAAAATTTCGAGATTGTAGGCGTAAAATTAACGTGTGGGTGTTTTCAGAGTTTCACAGACTCAAATTTCCGTCTGTTTTTATTATCATTGTCTATCTTTTTAATCATTTTATTTTCTTCTTCTATATATTCTCGTTATACTGCAGTCTTTCGTTACCAAGTAAAACGCCGAGACTTTTGGTTACTGCATCTAGTATAAGTTGATTTGATTGCTTCAAGCGGTATTTAGACAGTGAAATCAGCCATGGGTAGGTATACCTATAAAAACGTTATCATTATTATTATTATTATTATTATCATTATTATTATTATCTTGTCTAGTGGTTGAAGCAATTATTGTTCTCAGATATTTGTTAGTTCATTAATCACAATCTCCTCAGCAGCGCAATACTCACCTTTCCAAAACTTCTTACCGGTAGGTATGTATAGCTTAAACGCTCTTGATATAGCGTTTCATTGTTCGTTAACTCGCATAGTCTCGCATGCACACAGCACAAAAGACCCTTTACTACTTCTTCGAAATGGAAAAGATGAAGAATTTAAAACCGAGAATTTAGATATTTAATACTTTATGTTTTTTTTTTGTTTTTCTTTTTGTACAGAAGGTTGTAAAGAAAGAGAGAGAGAGAAAGAGAGAGAGAAATCTATTCGACCTTGAAGCTAAGCTTATATAAATCACATAAATCAAAATACATATAAATATATATATATATATATATATATGGGGCATTCCATAACGTCTCCATCAAGATTCTAAGTCGATGTCTCTGATTGGTTTGATAGTTTTTTGTATAAAAATACACGACGAAAAACGCAATCGTAATTTTTTTCAGAATTTTTCGACCCAACGTATCCGAAGTATGATTTAAAAACTTGAAATAAAAACCCCCACTTTGTAAAATCTGAAAAAATTCAGAAAAATCTTATGAAATATAACAAAATTTTTGACACCTATTAGAAGATGGAGATTTCATAACTTCAAAAGATAAATAAGAAAAATAAGAAATTATAAAATTATTATTATTCCATTGCATTTTTGACATCAGAATGAACATAAAAGCTTATTAAAATATGGGCCGAAAAATGTCCATTTAGAGAGTTACAGGGAATCAAAAATATTATGATAATATTTATATTTACAAATTTATATTTATAAATATTATCCTGATATTTTTGATTCCCTGTAACTCTCTAAATAAACATTTTTCGGCCCATATTATAATAATCTTTTATGTTTATTCTGATGTCAAAAATGCAATGGAATAATAATAATTTTATAATTTCTAATTTTTCTTATTTATCTTTTGACGTTATGAAATCTCCATCTTCCAATAGGTGTCAAAAATTTTGTTATATTTCATAAGATTTTTCTGAATTTTTTTCAGATTTTACAAAGTGGGGCTTTTTATTTCAAGTTTTTAAATCATACCTCAGAATCATACGCTGGGTCGAAAAATTCTGAAATAAATTACGATTGCCGTTTTTCGTCATGTACTTTTATACAAAAAATTATCAAACCAATCTGAGACATCGACTTAGAATTTTGATCGAGGTGTCATGAAATGCCCCATATATATAAAACCGAACAAAACACGGGATCCGTAACCTGATACAAGAAAGAACATAATTAAATAAATAAAAAGTAAAATGGACCAAAATAAAATAATATATAAGAAAGCGCAAGAACTACCCGAATGAGGTGACAAAAAGAATAAAATAACCCACGCAACCATCATACAATAACTAAAAATATAAATAAATAAATAAATAAATATAAGAGTAAAATAATAACATTAAAAGATACAGACTTAAAAGCTGGATAAAAATAAATGTGAAGGTAAAAACAAGAATAAAAGTCAGAACAATAGTATAATAAAATAAAATAAGAGTAAATGAGTAAAAACCGATGTAACTAAATAAGACACAACCGAGCTAAAATACGTTAATTAATTAAAATCAAACGCAGATAAAAGAGAGAGAGAGAGAGAGAGAGATTCGTTGTTTTTTTAAATTTTATCGTGCTTTTAATTGAGGTAGATAAAAATAATTAGACATAAAAATTTCTCTAGTTTTAGTATAACGTTTGAAACAGATACCAAATTCAAACCCCTTCTGCAATAAGCTTTTTGTTATAGCTTAATCAGTTTATTTGATTAAAATAAAAGTACTACAGTTGTAAATCTGGTAAGGTATGTAATAATATGATTAATATTGAAAAATGTTTGTGGTTAGATGAAAATTACCTTATAATATGTATACATATGTATATGTATATGTATAAATGTTAAACACCGCCCACGTAAAACAGGTATAAGGTAGGTAGATGTATGACCGCGTGACACTCGCGTAATTAAATTCCGGGGCGAAAAGTTTTTTTACTTTTTATTTATTATATTTTTTATTATTACCTTTTTCATTATTATTATTATTATTATTATTATTATTCCTTCTTGTTTTGTTTTCATTTAATATATACCCTGCTCTTTCAACGCCCACGGAAATGGTTATACTTTTTGGAATGGACGCTCGGAATTCTACAGAGAGGAAAGCTTTTCGATTGACATCCGCGCCGGGGTCAAGTTGTATTCCGATGGGACAACCGTGAGGTATAACCTAACGTGAACCGATTAGTGTTAGCTGAGGATATGAGATATTGATAATACAATGTGGTGAATTATAGATGGGAATAGGTCATTCTATATATAGGATAAAATAGCGAGTTATTGTCACTCAGTAGGTATAAAATATGCTTCAACCTTTGAACTTTTCATTCTATACATTATAACGTTATATACCATATATATTTCCATCTAAAACCCGGTTTCAGGTTATTCATTTAGTTGCGTACTTTCGTTATACGATATTATTCAACGTTACATACCAAAGTTTAAATAAACTCAAACAAAGTTTTTAAAAATTCATAAATCACTGCGAAAAGTTAATTTCTTGCGTCTGTAAACTTCAATGTCCAAAGTATAAGGTTCCGGTACCATTTAGAATTGAAATCATCTCATTATATATTCAGTCTCTTCCCTGAAGCAGAATTTTCATATTTTTTTCATATTTTTTATTTTTGATTTTTATCATACAACCTTACGCGTTAGCTGAAATAAAAAAGATTTTTCGGACCATGTAACCGTCTTAATTTACGGAAACAGGTCATCAATTAAGTAAAAAAACTGTCAGGGTTGGGAACTCGAGTCCAGATTTTTTTTTTTTTTTGTCTTATATTCATTCCTTTTTTTTCACTTCGGTTTTGAGAGAATAATCTGAGAACCGTTTGCAGAAAGACGTTGGGGATGGTGGACGATCCTGTATATGGAAATTTTATGCATTTCCAATATCCTACAGGAATTTTATTGCCCATGGCATTTAACGGCCATCAATTTATTACAGGTAATATTTCATACTCAGGTATTTATCGGGGGATTTAACGGAGGGCTTAGGTGATTTTAACATCGGTTTGAAAAACCCGCGTCTCCAAAACCCTGCGGCTTTATTTCAAAATGTGCGTATAAATTGATGTTATATTTTTGTAAATTCGTCAACTGTTGTATATAATTATTTCGCATAGTGAATTGCAGGCGAGAAATAAAACGCAAAAAAAAAAAAAATTAAAAAATAATAATATTGATAATCAAAATTAATTCATCAAGTGCAATTTTTCAATCGGTTATAGTTACGATACCTATCGATAATAATCTTTTATAAATAGTCAATAGTTTTGTTACCTCATGTCGTGACCAGCCATTAGATAATTGACTCATGACGAATCACTAATCTCCGTAGAGTAAGATAGGAAACAATTCAATCTGTAGCGATAAAGTAAATGAAATATAGATAATCCTTCCAATATCGAGATTGCTATTTTAGGTTTCCTTGATTAAAGTATACGCGATAGATGATCAGCGATATCTACTATCTATATTAGTCAAAGTAATTGTGCTTATAGTCAAAAAGGAAGAAGAAACACGCCCAAGAGAGATTATATTTAACAAGTCTTTTCATCAACTGATTATGAGCAAGAAAAAGACTAACAAAACCGTCAAACTGTCCGAATAAATAGAGGTTATAAAAAAAATTCTGAATCTTTTATAAATGAGGTAGAAAATTAGCCAACGTTGATTTTCTTCGATTTTACTCTTAGGATTTTATCCGTATATAGGTAGGTACTTATAACAGTTATATATACTAGCCAACTTTAGACTCGTATCTTGTTCTACTTTACTGCAGTAGTTTCAGAACTATTTTCACTCAAAAAGTTTTACCCATTGACAAAAGTTCTCGGCTAATGATTATATACCGAATATAAGTAGACGAATTTAATTCCCACGGTATGATATTCAGGCTATATAAAATCTATCTACGTGATTGAAGAATCTCTTAGAAATTGGTATACGTCAAAATTTTTATAAGATTATGATATTTGCAATTTGAAACTGTCCCATTTTACCACCGACGATATCTTTTTTTTCGAAATTTCAATATTAACCAGCCAATTCGAATTCTTACTTTTCATCACCTACGATGATATAAGAAAAGTATTGGTTTTGGTCGAAAAGTGACTTTTGCTAATTTCAACGAATCGTCACGTTTTCGACCCTCTAGAATCCGAAAAACAAGTTTTTAGAAAGATGTCGGTCTGTCTGTCGGTCTGTTCGACAAACTCGCGCGATGATCTCGGTAACGGCTCGATGAAAAAATCTGAAATTCACAGGACTTTACAACCAAATGATGGGCATGGAAAATTGCCTTGTCTCGTTTGATTTGAACTTCCGGTTCTACCGGAAATGAATCGATTTTCGCTGTTTTACTGACAAACCTACGCTCTTTCTTCTGTATTACCTTTTTAAATGAAAGAATATATTCTTCCGAGTTGAGAATTTCATATATATAGGGCATTCCTTGCCAATGACACCAAAAAAATTGTAAATATACCCAGATCGAATTAGACTGAATGAACTGTATAAAATTGTTGTTTGTCAATATATAGGGCGATCCTTGCCAATGACAAGAAGAAATTGTAAGTGTACCCAGCTCGAATTGGGATTAAACGCAGTGTGTGAAATTGTTGTTTGTCAATATATAGGGCATTTTTTTCATGTAAAATTTTCAATTTTGATCTTTTTTTCGGTTTTTCATTCCTTTTTATACTTCTTCTTACCCTGACAAACTCATATTTTTTTTTTTTCTTTCTGATGAAAAGTTCTCCGAAAAACTGGTTTTCCGGATTGTTTTTTATTGAAACACAATCATTTAGAATCATAGGTATGATTACAGCGATTTTTTTTTAAATTTGCTTCTATTATTTTCCCAGAAATCATCGTTTCCACGAACAAATAATTTATAGAGAATTAATATCGTTGTATAGTAGAATATACGTCGTATCCGATTAACTTGTTATTTTAATTGCTAATATCTTGTTATATATATACTTTCGGAAATCTCTGCTCAGTATCTTTGCATTTATAAATAATAATAGACACAAGATAACTCTTAGTCACCTACTTTGAACCCGCAATCTTAATCGATTTCTGTTCAACGCATGATGTATAAAACATGTCGTCAGCTTATTTTAAAAAAATTCTTTGACCTAGTTTAAGTCGTTTTAAAAAGTGTTATAAACGCCGTTTGAATCGAGGTAGGTAAACGATCAATGAGAATTCCAAAGTTTGGAAAACCTGTCAACGAACTTTTTCTTATCGTTTATTATTTTTATATTTTTATTTTATTATATTTTTTTTTGTGGATTTTGGAAGGCGTTAAAAATTGCTTGTATCAGTTTGCTTCAGGAAAAACCATTTAGATTCAATAATGTGGTAATATATTTATTTTAAGATTACTATAAAATGGTAAAGTTTAAAATTGCTAATTATTTTTTATACGGAGTAGAATAATCGGTGAGAAGACTTCCAGTTGAAATCAGTGCACCTGGTCCTCCTAAGATGCCCCCTTTATTAGCGAACCATCCATTTCCGCCAAAGAATCCAACAGGATCCAATCTGTTTGTGTAAAATCCAGAATCGTTCAATCCTACAAGATTAACTAATCCACCATTTGCTAATTGTTTACTTCCGCCATCTTGTTGATTTGGAAAAAGTGATCCAAAATGGTTTAGTGTATTTTTAAGTTGTCCTATTCTGTCCTCGATGAATGTTTGAGGTGAAAACTGAACCTTTTGCGTAAATGGTGTCAAAAACCAAGCGAATCCTTGTTGTCTAGTCGCGGAATTATTATCCGTAGTTGTATTTATCGGTATTGAAAATTTTTCACTCTCTATCTCATCTCCCGTTATCTTTTCCGACGTAGTCATTGACGTTACCGTAGAAATCCTCTTCGTACTCGACGTCGTTTGGTCGTTCGAAAACTTTAATAAAGGACTGGGAACTTCCCCGACTTCAGTTACATCAATCCCATCCCCTACGCCCTTGTGATCCCTTTGGGTCCCGGTGTCTATTTCATTAACGTCTATCGGTTTGGATTTGCAAACGCTCACTCTCTACGTACATAAGTAAAGTGTAATTAAAAATCTGGATCGAGATACACCGGTTTAAATACGGTGGTAAAAATAAACTTGAAAATGTTCTAAAAAATTTGAAAAATTCACCACGTTAGGTGAAAACTCACCAAGATAAGTAGTAGCAGTAACGACAGTTCAGACAACATGTCAGGGGTTTTCGATCACGTAAATCTTGGTAATTTAAAATTGTTTGAAAAAATTTCGTCGACAACGCCACCGTCACTGGATATATTTGCGGTAATTCTAACCCGAAATCAGTCGAACCTGTCTACTTTATAGGCTCTTATCTCCACTGTGTAATATAGGGGTGCCCTCATGTATCCACAGCCCGAAGATAAGTTTAACGGGATTGATTTGATTTTTTTTTCTTTTTACTATTTCAATTGTTGCCTACGACAGCTGTTGCGTTAAATGTTAAAAGTGTTCATTAAGTGTTAGGCAATGTGATTATACATAACTATATTACAAATTTACTTCTTCGCTTCTTTGACTAATTACAATATAGAAATTCTTAATTCCTTTTAAAGATTTTTCTTCCTTTTATTACTGCGACAGGACTTCAGCGTTTAATTAAATTTATATAAAGAAAATTGGCAATTTTTGGTCCTTTGAACGACGTATTTAACTATATTGTATGAAACGTGTATTTCTTCATTACCATTAGCAGTGAAGAAATATTTGGAAAGAAAGATTTCAACGCCATAGGTATACCTATATGTATATCGAGCCCTGTGCATATATTCTGGGCACGTTTTAGCTGAAAGATTTTTCATAAATGTTTGAAAACGTATACCATAAATTAAATTTTTTCTATTTTTAATTTTTTTTTTTTCTTTTCTTCTCTTTTTTATCCAGGATTTTATTAATCTAGTAACTAAAAAACTGTTCAAATTGTATGTATACAGTCCCGTAACACGTGTCTGATTTATAAAGAAACATAAGCTCTGATTCTATGTCTGCGATTTTTCTGTTGTCGACTCTTTGCCATCTCCCATTTCTTGTCCGGGCTGTAATAAATGTAAATTAATACAAGAATTTAAAAAGTAAAATACAACTACAAACCGGTCAGACTGTTTTAAGCAATCTACGTATGTATTACACATACATATCCATATATACCCGACTCTCCTTGAAATTTGCCGGACGCTTGACTGTCTCGAGGCTATATTTCCCCGCATCTGTGGTATATTTTATTATTCAAAATGATAATATTAAATTTGTTGAACCTTCGATCCCATTTTTTCCATACGAAAAAAAAAAAAAAAAAAAAAAAAACAAACTAAAAAATCTAAAAACGAACATAAAAAGGTCAGAAATTTTCTCAGATGGATAAAACGTGTCGTACTGATTTCTGTAACCTCTGCAGTAAGAATAAAATATATATATCGATTCGTATTTCAAACATCTTCTTCGTATATTTATATCCTCGTCCCATGGTATCGGCAATATATTTGTCTTGCGTGTCGAAGACGCGTATACATATAAATCGTTGTCACGATAACACTCGTGAACTGACTTACTTACAACTAGTAACCCGAAGGCTCGATGTGATGCGGCCGATCGAATAATGCGCGTATCTCAATTAAGTCTGTGACATACGTGTGAGTATGGTAACTCGTGTGTGTGGGTGGGATAGGAGGTTCTGAAACCGTTACAGAAGTCTTTTCAGGAAGACCAGTCTCGAGTTACCTACCTACCTGTCGCCAAGCAGAGCTTAAGTATATAGCGTCAAGAAAATTAATAAAACGCGGATTTTTAGTTAAGAAATTACGGTCGAAGATCATCACATATATTAAAAGTGGACACTACATAACGTTGAAAATGTTGAGACTGTTTTACCTCTTATTTATGGCTTTATTCATTCATGGGGTAAGTCAAATTTACTTCCCTTTGAAATAACGTTTGTACAATACCTATCATACTTAATGTTTTGCATAATTTTTTTTTGTCGTTTTTCAAATGTTCAAAAACCCGGATATTCGTACGTATGTATACCCTAATCACTTTCGGGATTGAATTTATAGTAAAAACAAATAAAAATAACGTTTTCATAATCTAATTTTTTATTTTTTTTTTTTTTACCATCGATGTAATATGTACGACTTTATTTTAATATAATGTTCGTATTTTTTCCATATAGTATGCATAGAATAACGGTTTTAAAAAGAACTGTGTTAATGATCATTTAACGATTTTTTTTTTTTTTCTTTTTTCGGAACTGATTTATCGAACACGAAATGGTTTTTTAACATAGATTTTAAAAGCTAATAAATATCCAGATTGACTTTATAGACGATGTGATGTTCCATATCCATAGAATTAAACGGCTCGGTCACCGCGGTATATATAGGTATATACCATACGTTTGATTGATGTCACCGTCATTTTAACCGTTAAAGTTGACCGCAGATAAATTATTCCAAAATGTTCCACCGGGTCGAACTCTCGCGTACAGCCTGCGGGAAATTTGTTATCCACGTTATTACACGTATAATTATATCCATACGCCGGTATATTATCATGTAGCTATATATATATATATAGGTATATAATACACGTATATATATGTATCTATGTATGTATATACATACCATGTATACTGGTCATAACGATATATGTTAAAGAAAATTTATATCCCTAATTTCCCACGGGAAGTCTTCAACCTATATATATACATATAAATATATGGAGAAACTTGCTTGACATTTCACCTATATACTTATGTATGTATGTATATATTATATATATACCTACCCGTAAATTTACCCCAAAATATATCTATCACCCTTTTCTAAGCGCAGATATAATTACTTAAGAGAAGTTTACGACCACGTAGGTGTAGATGTATTATACGAGTATGATAATGGGTATAAGGTATAGGGATTGAATATCGAAGCATGACGCATGACGTGCGATGTATACGTATGGTATATGCATTGTGTTACATACATGAGAGTTAACGGACGAAACTCTGCAGAGTACAGGTCAATTTAAAGTTCGTATATACCTACATATATATGTATAGTATAGTATATATCGATCAAGATTATCTTATAAGATTATAATGACGTCGTTTATAAATGATCTTTTCTAAAATGAATTTATCATATACGATTTGTATCGCATGTCCTTTAGGCTACCGCTGCAATCGTAAGAAAACAACCGGCGTTTGCTACGCCCATTTATTCTGATTCCTACCTGCCAGCTTCGATGCAAGTAAGTCGTTTATTAATCGATTCTTAAATCTGTTTGACTCAAAGGAAAATCAACCGACAAATATCATATCAGAGTGTAATAATATTTTTAAAAATGTACATTTTAATGGCTTAGCGCACCATTTGTGAATGAATATTTTTGAAGCATCATTTTTATCCAAAAAAAAAAAAAAAAAAAAAAATGATAGCTAACGATTTAGTTTTCGATTTTTTGTTAATATATTTATTTCGTATTTTATTTCATATAGGTAATATTTCATTTGGTTGATCAATTGAAGAGAATTGCGGCCGAGGAAGTTGATCAGAATCTTTTATTAACTCCGGCTACAAGTCCGCATCCACCTGGACAGAGACAACCGTTACCAACGCCACCAATAATTGGCACGATTGATGACATTAAAACACCGATTGTATCCGACGAGGAAAAATACTACATTCCACCAGAAAGGTATCAAGAGGAGGCATTGATTATCGCAATACCTGAGAGAGTGAATTACGAGAAAATTGGTCCAAGTGAAGTAGTAACTCCAGAAGTAAATCACGAGGAATCGGAAGTGGTGTACGGTGTACCGGAAACTAACTACGAACTTCAAGAATCCAATCACGAAGTACCGGAAGAAAGTCATGTAAACTTTCAGTCACAATTAGGTACGCTGTCAGGAGCAGATGTAATTCCGGAAAATGATAAGGTAGAGAAATCTGTAGATGCGGAGACGAGTACGAGAAACGAATTTAAAACAAGTTCTGAACTTGTACCAAGCGACGCCACTGCAACCTCGACTGTCGACAGTGTTGTAAAGGAAATTTACAGTATAATCAAGACAACATCCATAGATAATAAAGACTCGATATTATCTGGTGAAGGTGAAGGTGAAAAATTAAACGATAAATCAATTGAAGATGAATCAAATATGGAGGGAAAAAATTCGCCAATAAATATACCAGTCGAAAATTTATCAGAAAATAAGGAGAGGTCGGATGAATTAAAGGACGAGAAAAGGTGACTAAGGCTAGAGAAATACTTTGATGTTTCATTTCATAGAATTAACATTTGAAAATGCCTCGGGATATAAACTCTATACTGAGAGTTAAATAATATCACTGCAGAACCAGTATACATATATTATCCTTGGTTAGATATCACACAATGCCCTGTGGTTTAAATTATACTCACATCCATGTATACTTCTCCACGGATCACGCAGTACAAACCAGACACGTCAGTTATAATTAATTTTCAAATTATTTAGCAGCGTGTGTTGCTTAACGGTATATATCACGGTAGGTATATACGGTATATATATCTGCAAAAAACGCCTCGAGGTATTATACCTACAACCGAGATTACTTACTCTGTAGCTATCAATTACTTTAGTTTGTTTTCAATTTTTTTAAATATCATACAATTTTCACTTTTACTCGTTATCCAATATCCAGTACCAATTACCAACCATAATATACCGTAGACCGTTATTAAACGATAACAACCTATGTGTTCATTTCTCGAAATGATTTCAATTACAAAAGTGACCCACTTTATAACCAATTATAATAAATGCGGCAAATTATTACCCAAAAATAATGTAAGAAAAATGTCAATTTCTTAATCATATTTCAAGTAAATTTAAATCAAATCTTAAATTCCATTCGTGGAAAAGGAAAGACGTTACCTTTCTCTCTACAAAAATAATTAAATGAACATATATATTTTTTTTTTGATCAAAATTATCGTTGATTAATTATTACAGATTCACACTTCTCGGTGAAAGAATCGACCAAGTTCCTAGGCCTAGCTTGGTGGCTTTCTTGAGGGCTGCTAACGCTACTACCAATCCAGTATTACGCCAATTGGGCGAACTTTATGACGCATTAAGTAGAGACGTGAGGAGACAGGGTTTTTCAAAATACGCTGGTTACTCGGAAAAAGTTCTTGAATTTTTGGAAGAATCTGCAGATGGTGGAGCAGGGATTCAGCTTAAACAATTACTAGAAAAATCTGTTGAAAATAAGGAATTGACGAGATACGACGCGATGGAAAAGACCAAGGAGACTCTTAGTATCTTAAACGATGATGGTAGCAAACTTAGCACAGATCTTAGGCATCTGTTACCTCTGCGTTTCGAATCTTGAATTTAACTTTGCATTTGGACAATAATGTCCATACCAGTAAATTGTTATTTTTATATTTAAATCCTTTGTTTTCATATTGTTCATAATTTAGTAATAATTATCTATTTTACGATAGAAAAATCTGTTTCGTTTAAACACCAACACTACAATTTATCCTTGTACTGAATCCATGACCGTCATTGTTATGATATTTTATTAATTAAATATTATTTTTAGTCAATTACAGGTCCAATAAATTATATTACCGATACAATTGTCGTTTAGTTATTTAATAAACACTTGTACTAATTGTCAGCTATGAAATTCATTTAATTAGATGAGTTCGTCATCTGTAATCTCTGTTATTGAAATTATAACTAACTTTAGTAACAGAGTATGATTAATCCCTAATTTTGAGGTTCTTAGAAAATTATTAACACAGATCTGATTTTATGTTTGTAGGTATATGGTTTGACAAACTTTCTAGTATTATTTAGAAATTCTCACTTGACGATCTATTTCCGCGAAAATTTTGAACCCGTATTGTCAAATGCGAGATAATATTCAACGGTTTTGAAATTCTGATAATTCAGAGCACGTAGAACTCATGTGCTAATCCTTTGTCTAATAATTAGAAAAATCAAGTCAGATATTAATGATTGAATAAAGAACAGATCAAATTTTTGATTGAAGCTGTTGATATTATTATTTTTGAATTTTATATCATTTTTATTTATCATATTTAATTATGATAAAAATTACTCGATAACTAGTGAAAAAAAATTCTTTCAAAACAGTTTTCAAGTAAATATATAAAAGCGATTGACACATCAGTATAACGAATTTATTTGATAATATTATACTTTGCTTTAGGTTAAAGGCATTAGTGATATCAAAACGACAGATATGTTAATAGCGATGCACTAATAATTCCCTTGACTAATAATGGAATGCATTAATATGGATATTGAAATTCCATTGGGAATACTACTGTGTAAACACACCTGTTATAACAGCTCCATCCTTGCAGGCGTAAGTTTAATTACGCATGCGGAATAAACTATGCGTATATAAAATAACTATAATTAATATAATAATGAAAATTCGCTGCAGTTAATCCCAGTAAATTAAAACAAACATTGTCGAAAGGATTTTTGATTAATTTATAATAAAAGTAAAAAGAAAATAATTGATTTTGGCGACAATTGGGAATTTTTTTATTTTTTAGTTTTGTATTTTTATTAGACTGGGTTGGGAAGTCGTTAGTGAGCTGGACCAAACACATTGCCTCTCGAAAAAACTGATCGAAACTGGATTATTCTTTTACACAGCAGATGCCAATCAAAAGTTTTTTTTTTGTATATATTTTTATTTTTTTTCATTATCGATTATATTCTATAATTAAACTGAAGTTTCAAGTTTGTTAGGCAAATGTTCACTGGCGCGGATTACTGACCGTGAATATTAACAAGTTAATTATGATAATAAATTAGTTTTAATATCAGCATGTCACGAGCGATGAAGACCATTAAACTCATAGCGACATCCTGTCTTCCTATTCCTATTATGTCCTGTTTTTAGCGTCTATAAAATTCTCTGAAAATTTTTATACCGCAATAATAATAAAAAATTCAATTGTATATTGTTCTTGCAGCGGCTATTCTTTGTGAATCATATTTTTTTAAATTCTGATGCAGTTATTCTTACAAATATTGCATTACTCACGTTTGGGTTTAACACCGATTCATATCACTGAAACGTGTCACGAATATCCCATTAAAAAATAACTAAAAGCGTTCAGTATTACCGTAATTTCGAAAATTTGAAAATTTACAATTACATTAGAAAACAAAATAAAAATAAGTTTAGTCACAGTTTCGATGAATGGATAATCGACGAATCGTTGAATTACAACGTTTTCTAAAACTGTCTTCAGATCCAATAAATTGATTCCGATTTAAATCGAATATCTGCAATTTTTTGTCTCATCAAGTTTTCCGAGGGTCCCTGACCCAATATAATACCAAAATAATAATTATCATTATTTATAGTCTGAGTAATCTGTATGTCAGTTGAGGACGGGTTCGCGTACAAAATACGTGTACGGTGTACAAATATATTAAGTAATTCTGAATCAATGATTTTGTCTTAGGCCAGAAGCGTAGAGAACAACGACACAATGCAACACGGGATTAAATAATTATAAATTGTGATTATTTTTACACCTACACCATTGCATTGCGCAGTGGTATAAATTCGATTACAAATCCTTGAGGCCCCTATTTCAGTGCGAAGAGGCATCTACCTAATTGAAATCATATTTCACTTTGCCTGTGATTTAAACGAAAATTTATCGACTTTGGTGCGGGTGAAATATTACTTCGTTTAAAGGAAAATCAAAATGATGAAAATATTATTTGGATATTGTGTTCTCTGCGTAAGTGAAAATCAATTCATTCTTATTCTTTAATCATTAGATACTTAATAGGAAAAAAAACAGAAACATTTTCTAATAATTAACAACTTCGAGTTATTTTACATTCGTTTTGAAATTTTCCTCATTTACGACGACGAGCATCTTCTACTTATTAATAATCAATACATTATTACTATATAGATATAAAGTGCAGATAGCAGGTAGTTTGTAACGATTCAGCTCTTGTAAAACTTTTTTACTTACGATTGAATAAATCGTAGTTCACAAGTTTATTATATCCATATAGTAGCAAATTTCTCAATGACTTACTTACTTGCTTACAATGATTTGCACGTTTTTTAATCAGAATTTTACTGAAATAAAGAGATATCTTTTGACGATATATACGTAGGTATACTTATTTGTGCAAATTATTTACGTATTCAGGATAGTTATACCTATACAACGATAAACGACATAATTTACTATTTCTTATAGCTGTAACAATCTCAGAAAATGTAAAATACAAGATTGTTCTGCAAACAAGGTATAGCTCGAGATTGTTAAGTTACAAATTACTTCGTGCAATCGTTAACGCTGCAGTGCATCAGCAATCCATTAAAATGCACATTTACATTCATTATATCTGCATATTATGAACTTCGTAACGATATATAATTGAAGAATTACGATTACAACTTATTTTCTATCTCCATAAACAAAAATATATACATATATATATATATTTTTTTTGTCTGATGAGTGGAACTCTACCCTCTTTTTCTTTGATATTGGATATTTGCAACTCAGATGCTTTCTCTTTTGTTATCAAACTCATAAAATTGATTAAAAATTGAGGAAACGTAAATTAATTAAAATAAACGTGATTCTATTTTAGATTTTTCTGGTAAAAGTACAGAGTAATCCACAGATTACAAAGTTATTCCCAGTCAAAGAATTGGCAGCATTTCACGAAAGGGTAAATGATATAAAACCGCTGGATAAATTTCTTGGAAAATTACGAGCTACGTATAATTTTGTGTTTAACAAAGCTGAAGATACGAGTAACGTTGAAAAAATATTATCAAATGATGCTCCTAATCCAGAAATAGAAGCGCTCAAATTGATCTGGGCGAATATCATAAATCCTGTACCCACCGTCTCAAAGGAAACCAAGGAATCCGTGAATGAAGTGAGGAGTTTTGAAACAGGAAATGAAAAACAGAATGCAATTTCTTCAGAGAACGAAAAGACATCGGTGTCTGATGATAGCGTATCGGAAATTTCAACAAAAAAATCAAAAAATGATTGGCTCGATGCTATCGAAGCGCCTAAACCTATAGGCGGTTTGGAACTCCAAGATGATTCGGATGATGATAGTGTTGTCGAGACTACTACACCCTCTACTCTTCAATTGCCGATGGCTCTTGGTCGACAATTGTTAGAATGGCTTGGCGCGCTTCTAGGCTTGACTTACGGAGCTTATACCAGGGTGGCGCAATCTATTAAGACTTAATCATTTTCAATTTATAAAAAATCCTTTATAAGAGGTAAGGTGAATAAAATTGTAATTTGGACTCTAAAATATAACAATTAGTAGAAAAAAAATGACTTACAAAAGAAAAAAAAAAGGTTAGGAAAAATATTTGAATATAAAGTACATAACTTTGCAGATGTAAAACTTACCTATTATACTTTTTTTGTTCATCTTTTTGACCTGTTGCTATAAAGAAATAAAATACATATTAAAGAGATTGGAAGACGATAGATATCGCTTGGAGAGATTATAACAGATTTCGTAATATGGGCTAGGATTAGGTTTTTTTTTTTTTTAACTATAATTCATTAAACACCATTCACTAGGTTTCTTTTATTCCAAAATATCTCGATCAGAAAAATACATGTGTGTGTAATTTTTGGCAATCAGTATTATATTATACATAACAAGTTTTTTTTTTTTTTCTCTCTCTTATTATTCTCATTTTCATTTTCTTTATTCTTTTCTTTTCTTTTCATTTGAGTATATGTATTGTACCATAAATACATCGTAAACTGTCTAAATGATTTATTAAAAATTATGTATTAATAGTCTAGTCAATCTCAAAAAAGGTAATAAAAATGAATCACAAGATTCATGTGAAATAAAACTAAAAAAAAAAAAAAAAAAACAATTAAAAAAAGATACAAAATAAAAAAAAAATAAAAAATACAGTCAAATACTAACATAAATATGTAAGATCTTTGGCTCTATTATTATGCAGTATGAGATGTATATTGTCATAAAATTATCAGACAAACAAGAAAAACCCTTAGATTTTAGATAAATTATTATCGTTATTCATCATTATTATTACTATTCTTATTATTCTTATTATTATTATTATTAATATTATTATTACTATTACTATAATTATTATTGTTTATTTATTGGTGGGAAGCGATTTTCTCGATAAACTTTAAATAAATCAAGCATCATGATAATCATGTTTGTACAATCTATTTAAAATATAAAGTTTTTATGGATAATTATGGTGTTTAAATTTAATAAATATATATTTAAATCACACCTGCGTTTATATTTATAGGTACTCAGATATTTGTTAACTTTATGACAATATTTCAAAAAATAATGAAAATATATATATATATATATATATATATATATATATATATATATATATATATATATATATATATATATATATATATATATATATATATATATATATATATATATATATATATATATATATATATATATATATATATATATATATATATATATATATATATGATTAATTAAATTACGTAATTAAGTTGTTTATCGTCGATTAATTAATTATCAGCTGATTTCTTAATAATATATAGGAAAAAAAAAGAAAAAGAAAAAACGAAAATAATAAAAAAACCAAAAAAATAATAATAATTGATTCTTAAAATGCCTATAAATACAAGCAGATCAAAAATGTTCTTTACTGGCTCAATAATTGATTAACAATTATTCAATTATTGTGATTGTAGACTAGATACTCCCAAATTATCTCCGTTAAAGCTAGTCTAACAACTATTATAGGTCAATGTCTTCTGATCTACGGGCATTGGGCAGTCCATAGTTTTCCTTAAATTTATTATTTCATTTCATTTCGTCAATTTTACACAGCTATGATAAGATTATCTCATGTCATTTACAAAATGATCATCAGTTAAGAGATAAACAATGGTAGAGATACGCGGTAGAAAATATTAAAACTAATTTATCGGATCAATTCTATATATGTATACGATTTACGTACATTTCTTAACTCGTTATTATCATAAAAATAATATCTAATAAAATCAATTTATTCGTTTGAGATACGTAAATCAGATCCGTATTTAATTATAAACTAATTGTTTGTACCTGCGTACCTCCATCAATCAATATTTCCCCTGATATAAACGAACATGAGCAATAAATTTATTGCTATAATATTATTGCTGTTAAAAATTTCAATATTACAATTAATTAGTTAGTTTCTTTTGTATATCATCATCATCGTCATTATTTGTTCATTATCCTTCTCTTTATTGTTATTTTATTATTATTATATTACCTAAAACTATGATGGCATTAAATATCTCGTATTCTGTGGCAAGATTTCGTTCATGTTAACAGCTAGCTGTTGTATTAAAGCTCCTTCTTTTAACGCTTGTTCTTTAAAAGCAGAGAAAGTTTGTATCAGATTTGGATCCTTTTGAAGGTTTTGTATTTGTTGTACAAAAGAATTTTCTTGTTTTATAAAATGAGAATTGTCTTTTTGTAAAAACGTCGTATCCTGTTTAGGCGTTATATTTACTATTTTATCGAGCATATCTTTGGAGTCGACAAAAACCGAGTCCTTCTTCGACTTGGTTCTCTTAATACCAGAATGAGTTTGCGTATGTTTATTCAAGTGATCTTTCCGCGAAAATGCTTTTTGACACACGTTACACGTAAAATTTTTATCACCTGAATGAATAACGTAATGCCTTGTACGGTGTTCGTTTCTCTTAAAAGCTTTCAAACACACCGGACACTTGAACGGTCTTTCGTCAGAGTGGCCTCTCATATGTTGATCCAAATGCTCTTTCCTCTTCAGCATCGCCCCGCATTCTTTACATTGATATTTTCTTTCCTGTAACAAGAATTTATTTGGTATTAAGCCTTTAATTTCATCCAATACAATCGATCATCTTAAAATATTATTTATATACATACTTGTATATGATTTTGGATATGTTGTTCAATATCTCCTTTATCAGGAAAGGCAAGACTGCATTCTGGACAGCAATAAAGCGTCGAACCGTCAAGAGCAACAGTTATTTTAATCTCCCCAGTCTTTGCTCGAAATTTCATTTTCTTTTCTATTTTAGGTGAATCGGTTTGTACCTGTTGTTCAACTTTTATAGATTGAAGATTACTGTCGTTATCCTGATTATCGATATGGACGTTTAAATCATGAGGATTAATGGTAATCATAGTCATATTTTCAGCGCCAATAAACGGATTACCGTTACTCTGTAATTGACCATTTCTCAATACTGGTACGCTCGGAATGTTCAATATATTTTGTGACTGTTCTAAACTCTTTTGTACATCAAATTTATCCTTTTTTTGTATATGAGATTGTTCTGACTGTAATTTAATCAACTGTTGTAAAGTTAAAGGCAAAGTTGTCGCCTGTAATTTCTGAAAGTATTCAGCCATCGCCAAACTTTGATGTTGCAGTTGTATTTGTGACTCCTAGTATAAAATTTTAGAATAAAAATACATGTAATAAAATGATAAAATATTCAGAGGCTTTATCAATGAAAGAAATATATTTATTTAAACAATTTTTTATTCTCACCATACTAGGATTATCTGACTCCGTAGCCTCAGTCTCTTGCTTAACGGCGATAGACTCTGTTTCCGAAGTTGCCGGAAAATACATATTCGGTATTATCCTTACCGGCAATGTGTTTGGTTGTACGCTTAGTATAGTTGCAGTATTTTGTGTATAATTTGGAATGTTTAACGCCTGCATACCCTGTTTTTCACATAGTTGCATCAAGGTGTTGTGATCTGGCCATGCCAGTATAGTTCCAGGATATTTTCCCGTCTGATTTATCTGGGTAAACAAATGGATAAGAAAATACAATGAGTAAGAATTTTATTCAAAACAATTACACACAAACAATAAAAACGTTAATTTTTTCAAAAAAAAATAAAAATAAAAATAAAAATAAAAATCGACGATAAAAGAAACGGAAAATAATATTTCGAAAATAGACACGTGTGATTTTTCAAAATTGTTGTTAAACTGATGGATATTCTTGATCTAGAAATTTGATTGATGCTTGAATGAATAGTGTGATCGGTTACCTGGCCAGCAAGTAGTTGTTGTTTTCCCGAATTCGGTCCAGACGCTGTGGTGTAAACGGCAGTTTGATTTCCTTGTAGTTGAACGATGTCAGATGTTGTGTAGTTATTAGCGTTATTAGATACGACGTTTGATCTTGAGGTTATTTCGGAAAATTGTGGGAGAGATCCCTGAGTGTTATTATCATCGTTGAAATTCATCGTGCTTAAAAATGTTTGTTTGTTTGTTTTTCTTTTGTATAAAAAGAAAGTGGAATAAAAATAAAATAAAATAAAAAATAAAAAAGGAACAGCAACGGTAAAAAAAGAATCCTTAAAATAATTTTGTAATTCTAGGATGTACAGTAGTGTTAGTTGTTGAGGAACGCTCTACGGTTTATAACCTAAAAGGCAAAACTGTTGTGACTAAAACGGCTGCTATTCAAAATCACAGCACTTTAATAAACTGTTATTTAATATTCTCACATTTTTGTCTATCAGACTTTGATACCTTAAGCTTTTTAATACCTTTGGCCCGCTTATTTCTATAAGGGATTAATTAAATTAAATTATCTTTTATTCGAGGCATCGTTATAAAAGGTACGCGCTTGTGTTCACTACACTCTTCACTCTTGACTCTTCTCACTCACAGCTACACTGCCTGTGCTTGTAACGCGTCTGTGCAAACATGGCCGCGGTCAAAATATCATTCAATTTTCATCTCACATGTGTTTCACGCGGTCAATCGACTTTCCGTATTTATAATGTTAATGAAATAAATCGTTTTAATTAAAAGTTAAAAAAAAATAAGTATAATGTTTCATTTAAACTTGTGCACATTATAAGAGTGCTGAGATTGGCTTCGACGGATAATAAACATGCCAAAAATAATATCATAATAGTCGAATAAATAAAACAAAGTATATTAAATTCTTTTGTTTACAAAAAGAAAAAAAAACGCGGGTCAAATATGAGTCCATATTTTGTGAAAATATGAAAATTTGAGGGACCTAAATGACTTGAATAGAACTGAACGAGTCCATGGCATCTTCGTTCGGTATTAAAATAGACACTCTTCGTAAAAGGAGCCGAGTTTTATTGACCTGCCTTGAAGAAAACGCTAAAGTTGTTCGTAAAGAGGTTAAGAAACTTCGTGTAAAAAATTCGTAAGTTTGTGTATTAATAATAAAGAGGATTGTACTGAAGTTATAAAACATTGTCCTTAGATCGTCGAAAAGTTATTTTAAAAATCCTCAATTCATTTACGAAAGAAATTCTGACATATGGAAGATACGCAACGACTCTAGTGGTGTTGGCGCTGCGTTGTGCTCCGACTACTTCCAACCTTTACCGAAATACGAATCAAAATCAGACCCTAACATGAACGAGAATAGAAGACTGCTTATAAAAACGGATAAAAAATACCCTAAACCGTCCCCACAACGTCGGGGAATAAAGGAATGTTATTGCTACACATCTTTGCCTGAAACACGGAAGATTAGTCAAAGATCTACCAGAACTAAACACAAAAATATCACCCGAAATTTTCGGGAAATTAATCCCAGCCATTGCGTAGATGACGGAACAGCCTTTTCCGGTCCGGATTCAGCGCGAGTATTTGAAAAGCGAGAAAATGAAGAAAAGGATAATCGGGAATCCTCAGATTACTCGCCACCATTGAGTGGCGCGACTTTAATAAGAGCTCAAAAAATCGATTACACTCCGAGGTCTAAATTTTTGAGAAAAGTTCAGAGCAAAGTAAACAGTTTGATAAGCAGTTCACCCAGAAGTCTGAATCGACTGAGTACGAAATCCCCGAGTAGAAATATCGAGGCTAAAATTGACTCTTTCGAAAATAATTCCGAATTAAAAAACGCGGGGAAATTTTCTCGAAAACAAAATTGCCGATGCGTAGACAACGAGGATATTAATATATCGCGTAAAGTATCGAATAAGACTTTACTTCCGAAGAAAACAATTGTTTCTAAAAAATCTGCTACTGATCATCAAAAATCATCCCACGGATTCAGAAATACCGTAAAATCGCCACAACCGAGGAAACGGATGGTCCAAGTGATGGCTAAAGACGATTACTATGAATCGAAAGAAAAAAATGGAGATAAAAATCTTAATCGTTCTTTGCCGAAATATTACGAGGGAGTTTATCCTTGCTCGGATTTTTGTAGGGTAGAAAAAAGATTCGCGGAAGAAATATCTGACGATGATAAATTCGATTTTGATATAAATAACGTAAGGAAATTTCGAGATAAAAATTACTTCGATACCCACGCTTCGAATCCGTCTTTACTTGGTTCTCGGTCGTCCGGTTCTATGCAACAATATTTTTTAAATGAAAGACTGTTCCCAGAACCAATTGGAAAAATTCATCGAGATGATATCGTCGTCAGTATACCACCCTGCGCGACTAGACAAAAGAAGACAATTCACTATTTTCCTAGAAACTTAGTCAAGCAGGAGAAAAATATTTCTAATATAAATTATACGAATAAACGCCGGTGCCCCAGCTGCCCTTTAATTGGCCATTCCGTTGATTTGGGAGCCCTTAAAGTCTCTCATCCAACAAATAGCCTCGCTTTACGATATCAGAAAGGAATCCCCTGAATTTCGACACTTTATTGACCAAAGAATATCATTTTTAATGATTTTGAATTTCCTCATATAGGTACGGATTTTATTCGATAAGTTCATAAAAATTAAGTTAATCATCGATTTTTTACATTAACTTTCGAATAAGAGATACGATGAGGTATTAGACAGATCGTGATGTAAAAACTTTGACACTGACTAATCTTTCGATTGATTAGAATTTAGTTAACACTATTTGTTTATTTTGATGATAGCATAAAAGGGGCTGATTTTCACGAGGGGGAAACCCGTCGATATTATCATGTATATGAATATTCAGTTAGTCTAAGAATAATTTTTCTAACGCACAAAATTATTTAATGAATATTCTTGCCGTCTATTTTTACCTTGTATCAACGTTTTTATAGAATTTATAGATACCGACATACCTATACCTTATAGATAAATATTTATACCTATATGAAACTATGCGTCCAGAAAAAAAAGATCAATGTATTGCTCCAGAATTCCCATTGTACAGTCTACTACATTCCAACATGTATATTTCTCCATTTCTACGTATGGGACGTTCCATGACATTCCGATCAAAATCTGGCGATGATGCCTCAGATCGTTTCCGTAATTTTTTAAATAAAAGAACTTGTCGAGAAATACATACCCAATTTTTTTGCAGATTTCTTCAATCCTTCGTATTTAAGATATGATTTTTCAAAGTTAGAAAAAAATCATCATTTTCTAAAATCTGAAAAAATTTTGAAAAATTTAATAAAATATAATAAAATATAATAAAATTTTTGAGCCATACTAGGAGATGGAGGTTTCATCACAGTGAGAGGTATATTTGAAAAACACTAAAAAAATATATTTCAAATATTGAAATGCGCAATATATTCGAAAAAAGTATATTTCAAAAATTATAAGGTGATAAATACATTATAATCAGCCCATACATAGCTATTAATATAACTATCGCTCTTCTAATACCTGCAATTTTTCAAATATACTTTTTTCGAATATATTCCGCAATCCAATTTTTGGAATATTTTTTTTCAGTGTTTTTCAAATATCACCTCTCGTTGTGATGAAACCTCCATCTCCTAGTGCGGCTGAAAAATTTTGTTATATTTTATTAGATATTTCTGAATTTTTTTTTCTTCAAATTTTATAAAGTGTCGATTTTTTTGTTAACTTTGAAAAATCATATGCCAGATTCTAAAAATTGAAAAAATCTGCAAAAAATTGTGTATATGTACTTTTCGACAAGTACTATTATATAAAAAAATCACGGAGAAGATCTGAGACATCATCACCTACAGATCTTGAACGGATTGTCATGAAATTTCCCATATACACCTATACTATCTCGTAGATAATAATCTAACAAGTCATTACTGTGATTTTACCAATTACACAAGTACAATAACCGTATAATTAGTTAATTAATGCTAGAATATGATAGGTGATAAAAAATTATATTAGGGGAAAAATTCTCAGTATATTTTAATATTCATGAATCAAATCGTGTTATGTAATCAGTATTAAATCCATTTAATTTATATATATATACATGTCGTATCGTAATTAATAAATAAATATTTTTACAATAATAAAATGATAAAGATCTTTATTCATAATGCTGAAAATAAATGGAATAATATTGATATTATTAATGATGCAGAATTTATTCTATCCATATTTTCATCTACCTTGTAAAAAACATAAAATTTTATCTAAGACTAAACGATACAAACGAAGTGAACCTTTTTCGCACTAGTTATAAAAAAGAAAGAAGAAAAAAACAAAAAACATTTGTTTTATATCTAAGCGAGTTTTCCGTTCAGTTATTGTTAGATCAATTATTCTTTTCCCTTTATCGTAATTCCGATAATTGATGATTTAACTAATTTTTACATCTATGCTACAGAATAACTTGTTCCCAAAAAACAAGGCTATTCAATGATTTTCTAACGCAAGAACGGCGTTTTGAATTTGGAACATGTACCACATAGTACTAAAAATAAATCGTGGTTTTCGTGATTTCGTGATTTCTGTGATACTTTATTTTCCTTGAAAATCTAGGCTCTGAAAAAACGGCCTGTGTCAAGGCCCTGTGGAGGTCCCCAATCTCTCTTATCATCTACAAATCGATGTGATCGAACGATTCATTTCGGGTCCTATACTTTTATGTTGACAAATTCCGTGCAGTTATTTTAAATACGGTAATGTAATTGCAATGAAAAAAAAAAAAGAAACCTGAGATGTCCAAGTTTCCCGTGATTCAGATTCGACCTTGTTTCCTTTGCACGTCTGAATTTGAAAGGGCGGGGTTCGGTCGTCCGGTCCATTGCCTTTTGACAAGAAACTCTGCACCATGCGTGCACGTAGTCGTTGAAGAAAGCAATAAATTATAAAATAATGAGACTCACGAAAAGCGCGCTGTATCAGGCATCGAAATGCAACACATGTTCCTGCAATTCCTGCAGAAAAAAAATCATTGGACATATGAAAATCGCAATTTTATTAAACCAATTATAAAATTGATGCATTGCACTAAACAAATGATAAAATTCTAACTTACACATTTTTAACGATTTTCTGATGATTACCATAATTAATATTCGTTTAGAATCCCGTAGACTGAATACTGCACATACAGGTGCTTTGCGTTCTTTCAATGGTCGAAATCAGGGAAATAAAAAAATTAGTATCTTTTGCCAAAGCTGAAGGGAAAAGTAAAACAGGATGAAAAAAAGTGCCTTTCAACGAACAGACTTAGTATGCAGATCAGAGACCGAGCTTGGTTCATTGTCGTTGATATACCTACATATGGCTTGAGTAGCCCGAACTTGCGTCTAGACGTAAAAAAAAAGAGGGAATAAAAAATATTCGAATAATTGCATATAGGTAATAGTAGGAAAAATTTCTGGATGATTCAATGGCCCTGTAATGACTCATTCAAATTTTTGAATTAAACTGGGGTAGAGTAGTGATTGAAAAGTGCAATTTTTTAATTTTTTAATTTTTGATTTCTTCAATTTTTCACTCATATTTAATCTTCAACGCTTTTTTTGATTTCTCAGTTTTCGAAGTATTATGAGTAACCATTCCATCACAAAAGTCATTAGAATCGTCAATAATTCTGACCTCTGCAATCTTTGTTCATACGTAAATATTTCACAATCAATTGCCCTGGGGGCTTGAGACAGTGTATCGTAATTTCAAACGTTCAATGATATTAATTAGGGATGTATTCAAAGTCATTATGTTCTACAAAACTCACCATCTTGTTAGAAATAAAAACTGAATTCCGAGTAAATTGAATTTGAAAAAGAAAATTAATACACTAACTGCAATTGAAATAAAATCTGCATATATCACAGCACGATCAAAAATATAGGTAAAATTTTTGTAAATCCTTTTGGCAATATTGGCAAAAGTATTCATTACTAATATCTCAAAATAATTTCGAGTAAAATTTCACTTTATTAGTCCGGAATGGCGAGATTTTTAATCTGAAAATAAATTTATACACAAAGTCTGGAAATTCCAGGAACAACTTAACATTGTGAAACTTTAATAAGACTGGAATATTTTCAGATCCCATCTACGTGTATCAACATATACTTACCCATAACTATACCTATGTATGTGTAAAAAAAATTCTACAGCAATTAAAGTGGTGGGGAGGATCAGCCTTAGGTATAAATTGTGTTTATATAGGCATGAAATTTACTAAGCTCCTGCAGTTTACTTGAAGTATTTCAAAGAAGACTAGTACCTTGCGTGAAATATTTTCAAATCTGTATTTAAAAGTGTCATAATATTTGCGATCGAATATGAAGAGATCTTTAGCAATATTTTTGACGATCTTCGCGTTGTCAGGAGCATCTAAACTTCGTAAGTTCATAAATAATTCAGATAAACATCATTGATTTGTTTTTATTGAAATTTGATTTGGTTTTTTTTTGGAAATATTTAACAGATGATATTAAAATCTATTTAAAAATCTTTGCTTCGTAATTGATTGACGATGATAGATATATTATAATATGCAGGTAATTATAAAGATAATTACGATTTATTGAAATCCCTGTAACATTTTTCAACAGTCCAAATCTTGAAGTTGTGCCGAGTAAGTGACCCAGAATACAGCAAGTGTTTGGACGAGACCATCAATTCGTTTATCGCATCGCTGGGGCAAAGTGAGAATTAAAATCTAGTATTAATTATTGAAGTTAGCTTAAATAACATCTTACCGTCAATTTTTTGATTTGATGTTCTCTTTTTGTGATGAACAAAGTGTCGTGACGATATATATTATACCTGTAATTATACACAAGGGTAAACCCGAGTGAATATGGATTGGCGAAATTTCGTGGACCGCAAAGCTTCTTAATGAAAATTTTTAAAACTCCGTGATTTTACAAGGGACAAACTTACGCCATACATTGATTCGTCAAACTGTCGAGAAATTATAATCAAAATCATATACCTATGTGAATTCCTATCGTGTATTATATCTATCGGATTTTTTTTTTTCATACAAGGGCTTCGCGCCCGGCAGTTTGCATGTTCAACAATTATATGTATATTAATAATTCCCATCTCATATATTTCTTATTCTTGTTCTTCTTCGAGGTAATTATCGTTATATTTTCAGGTAGTGAAATTTTAAATTTAACAACCATTGACCCATTGGCAATACCTAAAATTAAATCTGGCCAAACCGACAGTCCCGTCTCTTTGAAACAAGAATATGAGAACATACAATTTTATGGGCTTACCAAAGACATGCGCATGAGCAATTCCAGGTACATATTTAAATATACATACATAGAAAAATTCAGAACAAACAATCTCGTGATATTTAGTTGTATTCGTATCAACATCTTTTTTATTTCCCGTTACAGGATAGATTTCGATAACTTAGTGTTCACAGCAGAATCTTGGAATCCACGACTAGATTTTGTTGCCGATTACGAAGCGGAAGGTCAAGTTCTGTTTCTTCCTGTCCGTGGAAAAGGCAAATCGAATGTAACAATGAGTAAGAGCGAATGATTATCATAATAAATAACATGGAGTCATTATGATTCAGCCCTAGGCAATTGTAGTTTTCAGGGCATGGTGTCCGTTGTGTATTTCAGGAACAATTGGTGCCGCTAATATTTTACTAAACGTTTTAACAAATTTTTTCTATTTACATTTATATAGGTATATGTGTGTACTAATAAATTATTTTGACTTTAATTACAGTAAAGAACACTGGTGAGCATACAATACAATTCGAAAAGTTCGTTCGGGATGGCGAAACTTACTTGAGAGCTGTAAAATACGATATCAAATTTAAACCAGAAAAAGTTTTATTGCAATTCGACCATATACTTGACGACTACAAGGCTGTTGGTAAGTAAAAATAAAAAAACACAATTTACATTCAATGAGCGAATAGTTTCTATAGTTTGCGTAAAGTTTGGAATGATCTTGTCGAAAAAAGAACACTTTTTAAACTTTTTGCATCGTTTCTACGCTTGTTTTCGTATTGTAGTTGAAAAAGTTGGTCAATTTAAACGATAACTATAAAATTATGTCGTTTTTACTCTTTACAGGGGAGGCAGTGCAATCTATCTTGAACGAAAACGCCGACTTTATCTTCCAAGAACTTAAAGGTCCTTACGAAGCGGCCTTTGGCGTAGTCTTCAAAGACCTAATTGTTAACAAAGTTATCACCCACTATCCAATGAAGACCTTATTCCCGGAAAAATAAAGTCTCCGTCTTTTAGTAACAATTGTTTGTTATCTTCTTGTAACAAAACTTAAGTAACAAAAAATCACTGTGTGATTAATTAAAATTGAATATGTATAAACTTATTGAACTGAAATTACATATTGTGTTATATCCATCGAACGCAGTACACCCACAAGTATAATATTATATTCATGAAATTCATCAATCTAAGAGTATATTTGAATATGTATTAGCTGTAAATACGCGTGTTGCGTTATATTAATTAATTTACAATATATATTTTAATTCTATCAGCTCAAATTCGACTAAATAAAAAGGAATTCGTTATCAACTACGAACTATGAAGATATGTTTGTATTCGTCCCGCCACTACTCGGTAGTCAAATGATGCTTCGATCGTAGTAAAAAAATGACAGCTAATAAATTAAATTCAAATCATCTAAGCATCCTTTAATTCCATTGTTCGATTTATTTCATGATGTAAATTGATATGACTCACAAAATAAAAAAGATTATAATAATAATCAGAGATCATTTAATTACCGTAGTAGTTTTAGTAAAAATCTGAATAGCTGTCAGCTGTCAAACAGCCAGAACAAATCGTTTAATTTAAGTTAAAACTTGCTTAACCGGTCGGATAAAAATAGTGATATCATATAGCTGGATCATTATTAAACATTATAAATTGTTCGAAACGTATTTTTGATTGCAAAAATTTTTAATTTTTTAAATAAATGTCAAAACGAACTTGATTTTATAACCTGAAAAAATGTATAATACAAATTTTTTGTACGGTGTTACCGGTCATGTAGCAGAAATTTCAACCCTTAACAAGGCCATAATTCACTTTGAATTACATGGTGTTTTGCAAACTGCTTTCTTAAGAACCCATAGATTCTATAAGAATGGTAGACATCTACCAGACAATCAAAATTTAAACAAGTTTTTAAAAGTCGGTCACAAGGTGAGGTCAGCTATTATTATATAACCTATATTTCGTTATTAAATGTTATGAAATAATATAATCTATTGTGCACTGCTTACTTGTCTGAGCTCTTAATTAAATATTAATATTTAGAAGAAGAAATATTAATATTTCCCATTTAAATAACATGAGAAAATTTTTGTTTGCTTGTTATGAATTTTGTAACTGGCTAATGGATTAATATATGGAAATGACCTAGACATATTCTTGTAGGGAATTAAATGCTCTACAAAAACGATCCCTAGTCATCATATGGTAAACCTACTCGTTCAAAAATTATTGATCTATAAATTCAACTTTGATGACCGAATCAACTTTTGAATGAGTGGATTTATCATACGAAGACTAAGGATTCTTTTTGTAAGGCATTCAATTCCCTACAAGAATATGTCTGTCATTTCTGTATATTGATCCATTAGCGAGTTATAAAATTCAGAAACAACCAAAAGTTTTCCCACTTCATTTAAATGAGAAATAGAAAATCGCGATGATTAATAATAGCTGATTAAGCTGATCAATAATAGCCCAATAGATGATTAATATTAATATTAAAAGCTCAGATCTTGAAAAGAATTTTTTTTCATCAATAGTAACAATATTTTCGATATAAAATTTGAAAACGAAAAAAATAGTCAATTTTTTTGGCACAGTCTTATATGTATACTTCATTTCCTTTGTCAATATTGTACTCGAAAATTGGTGTTTATTAAATTTCAGGTTCATTTCTCATGTCACATAAACGACAACTCAGAGCCTGGCCAATGTAAATGGTATATAACAAATTGCTGGCGGCATATTGAGAGTGAGCATAAAGTAGTAATGTTAACAGGAATGATGAACGTGGCTGGAACAGTGACTGATCTTAAACAACGTCACGGTACATTAATAATGATTGATTTATTGGGTACGGAGCACAAGGTGCATTTTCTTGCAAGCAAAGTGTATCTGTTTGGTAAAAGATTGTCAGCCTCAAAACCATTGTCCAGTCATCTCCAGGTAGATGACAAAGTCTACTTTGACGCGATACCCTGCTTTCCCGAAGAGAATAATCGTAATTGTAATTGGTTTGCGACTTGCGTTCATAAAGGGAAAAAACCAGAAATGATATTTTATAAGGATTCGAGTATAACAGAAACTGCAGACATTGATAAGGAGAAAATCTTCAATCGATTCGATGAATTAATTAAGGGAGATGATAAACCAGTCAAAAGCGAGACTCCGACTGGTCATACGGATCTTTTGGTCAATGGAATAAGCAGGGAGTTGGACAACTTGAGTAGTAATGCAGATACTTCTCCTAATCATGAACATGGATACAATTATAGTGTGAGCGTATTTGATGAACCAGCCTTGAAATCAAAAAAGAAATCCAGCAAGAAGAAACAAACCTCAGAAATTTCCGGTTATAGTGAAACTGATTTGTTTAAAGAAGAATCTAATCTCAGAATCGAACCCAATCGAATCAATGCCCAAATGTTGCATGATATAAAATTGGTAAACGTGAAAACTTTTGATTAGTATATGAAAAATATTTTTTAAGTTTCTATTCAATGTTTGAATATTAATATTTTGGATTTTAGTTGACAAATGATCCTCGAGCAGTTTTTGCTAAGAGTGAAGGCATCATTTTGGATGTAATAAACGAAGAGTATGGTGTAATATTGGGAGAATTTCAAAGGAATGTTTTTCAGAGTATACTCTTTCATCGCAGTAATGCATTTCTATTTAAAATGAGCCTGGCCCACTCGAAACTTACAGAAATATTTATTGAAGGTAAGTCTTTGAACATTCCTCATACAAATATTATGAATTTCTTCATTTTTCATATTTAATTTGTTTCTTTTTTCTTGATGATATTTGATTTCAATCCGTTTCCAATATTCTAAATTCTTGCAATGGAAAGAATCTACCAATCGCTGAATTATCTCATAATGTGCAAATTTGAATTGCATTTCTTTTGATGATGAATTACCTAATTTAATTCCATTTCAAGTTGATAAAAAATTCAAATTAATTATATCCAATAATATTCCATAGTTTTCTGTATTACCGACAAACCCACAGAAGGTTTCTTTTTACCATAAGATTCAGTTCCCAAATAGATTATCAGGTGATATTATCGCGTACTATTTTCGTAAAAACGGGGTTTGAAACTTAGCTAAAAGTGTGTCGGTTCGAACCGTAAATCAATCGAAATTTGAAATAGGTATACCTATAATTAAAAAAATGTGAAATTAATTACGAGAAGCACGTGCCACGTGAAAGTAAAATTATTTATATTCTCGAAGCACGTGTTGCGACATATTTGAAACTTATTTTTTGTTTATAAATTAATTAAACTACTTTACACGGGCATACACTTACACTTACACCTATACAGAGTTTTAAAAACTTCACAATGATTAATAATCTTTAAATTTCAAAGATTCATGATGAATGATACAGTACCATATAATAACCCCGAATCTAACGAAAATTCTAATTATATTCAATTTCATCATCCAGAAAATTTCAATTTAAATATTTCGTTATAGTTTAATTATTTTTATTCAAAATCTGTATCTTACAAATTTAAAAAGACAGAACGAAAAAAATTAAAAAAGTTTTTCATATTGTTAGGTGATCGCGTACAATTCATAGCTGTTGTAGCGCCTAAAAAATTCGTTTGCGATTGGATCGCTACGCAGGTATCCGTTATTTCCGACAACCAAGAAGACCAAGATGATTTAGACGACGATCCTATCGAAGATTTTATTGAATAAACCCAATAATTATCAATAGTTAGTGATTTTCCTTTTCAGACTATTTAAATTAAGACAAAATGTATTTTTATAGCTAACCATATTTATATTACCATATAGAATATTTCCAAAGATTTATATCCCGATTTTTATATAGATTTAAAGATTTTTTGGTTCTTTAATTATCCATTATTTGTTTTTATTTTAATTTTAATTTTTCCTTTTCTCTTCTCTCTATTTAATTATGCTCTCTTTATTTTTTTTTTTTTTGATTTTGATAAAAATTTTCCTCATTCTATGTTGTTCTTCTTTCCTTCTTTATATTTTTTCCAATGCACAACGACGATTCTATTGACTATACATAATACAATTATATCCTTTATTAGATATCGTAAGTATTGTATATACATACGTGAATTTTCAAGCAGTAAAAATATTGTCGCAATCGCGTTGTTTAGTTGCGGTAATTTTAACGTACGCAAGAGATAATGACACGCGATGAAAATGGCATAGACTTGTGGGCGATACGGATAAGATCGTGCTATACCCAGGTGTTGTAGTATTTTTACGTAACTATATAACTTTCGCGTGTTTGATGGGTTACTGCGTGGTCGTTTACTTTTGGTCACATCTCCTTCACGCACGATAAAATAAGCTACGAAGTACCATTTTTCACAGACGATGAAATAATTGAAAAAACAAAAAAAAAATCAAGTAAATAAAAACATGATTGTAACCATAAGACAAAATCAAAATCAATATATTGTATAGTATTATTACTGTTTTATTCGTAAGAAATTTATCAAACAAAAATAATTTTTGAAAAATATTTAATATATTATATTATGAATTGATAAAACTATGATTAGTCATTTTTATTTTTTTACCTTACCCAAAATGAATCCACAGACCTTATTATATTATTATTATTATTATTATTATTATTCTTTTTTGTTCGTCTATTAATTCATTTCGAAAAATTCAGAACTAACTGGTCCATGTATTCTCACCTCATTTTCTTTATAAACATTATTATACACGTTTGACCGACTTAAAATTTCTCCACGAAGCTTAATTCACATCTTTTATATTTAGTAAGGTACGAAATTGTAAAAATCAAAATGAAAAAAAAATAAATAAAAAGCCTTAAAGCAGTCTAGACTTAATTGGATTAATTAATAACAAGCGCGTAATGATTTGCACCGCACGAATCTTGATTATAAAATCTAGGAGTATACTACACATACATATTGTGTAGGTACCAGGTATAGTTATATCCCCGTAATTCGTACGGCGATAAATTAATTACCTTTGAAAGTCCACGAGTTGTGTAATAACAGTGGTAGAGTTCTACCTTCTAAACGTCAAACTAGTCAACACCTTGCTATTAATTAATCGAGAATGTTGCTAGAATGTTGCCTGTATTGTTTCAGGAGTTACGATTTAGCTACGATCTAGTTAATGTAAATTTTTATTTCTTCGTCTATACCTATATGTTTCATCAACTCTATAAAGTAACTGCGTAGGTAATACTAAGTAAAGTATTTATTTATTTATTCATTTATTTATATTCTCTTATTGTTACATATTTGTTTTTTTCCTCAAATTTTCAGATCCTTTTATTCGATTAAAAAGTCCTTGACGAGACTGCACAGTTCGCTCCACAGTCCGTCAAATTGAGCAATTTTAATGCTGAAACAAATGTACATGTTGCATATTGTAGTTTCATCCATTATTCGATTCAATTGTCTCTCAATTGTCTGGGTTTTATTTTATTTTACTTTTTATTTTTTAATGTATTTTTAGAAACTTACTGAAACTTTTCGACGTTGAATTCCTCCGCAGTCCGGGCCCTAACTCAATTAGCGCAATACGAATCAGTTATTTTCAATGAATTATATATCATGTAGATACTCAGAGATACCGGTTCGCGCAATCTTTAATTCATCTTCTTACTTAGTTTAAATTCAACTCAGAATTCGTAATTTATTACCGTGACGCGAATTTTTTTCGTCATTTTTATTTATCTTTTCTTTGTTTTTACAATATTTATTTCTTTTTCGTAAGTTATATTTAGTTTTATAGTATATACGTATAATAACTATAAATACACATATATATTCATTGTCAAGTTATCGCTTTGAATTTAAAACAGATATTTATTTCATTTGGGTTTGTAGATATATAAAAAAAAAACAAAAAAAACATATACTGTATAAATTTTTAATTTAAACACCTAAATCAATAAATGAAAACGGTTGATAAATACTAATCAACAAGAATTTTTGCCTCGGGTAAAGTAAAGTTTCTAATTTAAAACATTTAAATGGGGTACCTAAAAGCGAATGAGCTGCAGAAATACGTTATTTATTTCGTAATGATCACTATATACAATTTTGCAATTTCATAGGCAGAGAATCAAATAACTTAAACACTGTTCCCAATCAATTGCATATATTATAACCGTGGGCAAAATTATTCGATTTTGTCATTTAATAGATATATAGTAAACGAGATTTGTTTTTAGGGAGACACATAGAGATTATAATGACGCAAGTCTATCGTTTAAATGCGGTGCTCTACGGAGATTGACTGTCTTTATAAAAAAACTACATATACATATACTGTAGATAAGCTATTAAAACTATCTAATCGTAAAAAAGAACTTTATTCCAATGATAGAAGACTCCATGTCGTAAAATTAGCTAATACGTATGTTAATGATGAAAAAAAAGACAAAAAAAAAAAAAAAATGGGTAAAGTGAGTTAATAGACGAATGGGGGCCGGAACTGACTACTAGACATTCAAAGAGAGTTTATCTCATATGTATAGTTGATGTTAGACCCTCACCTGTCGGCTGTCACTGAGAAACAACTCCAACTGCTGTTAGGCAAAAGTTTCAGGGACAGAATAATTATAAGATCATTACCCCGCAGACCGAAAATGACACGCGTGTGTTAGAGAAAAACCTTGTATATAATAATAATCGTGAACCATTGATGATATCGTTCGCATATTGCGACGTAGAAAATATTTTCGCAACTGCAACAGGAAATTTCATTTGTGAAAAAAAAAAAAAAAAAAAAAAACAATCGTCAGTATAAGATATATAAAATTGAACAAAAAGTTCTTCAACAAGACATTATCATTAATATTCTTTCTCATAGTCTGCAGAGTCTTAATAAATTCGAGTTATATTTTGGCTCAGATTTTTTTTCAAATCCTATAAATTTTCGACCACAAAATACTGAGAATTTATTGCATAGATCTACGCGGATACAGATTAACATTACGATTTGAATATCAGGCAGATCAAGAATATCAATCGTCATGTTGATTTAAGCTGTTCAACTACTTTACTGATTCACTGTAGTACCATAAGCTTTGACAGGCTGTTTTCCACTCAATTATTATGTATAAAGGTGATGTGAAGAGTATTTTAAAAACTTATAACCACATGGGTTACTTTCTTGATTTTTATATATCCTGGATTTTGTGTGTCTACTGATTTTTTATTTTTTATTTTCTTGGTTTACCTAGTGCAAGGTATCGTAGGAAGGTCTGAAATCGTTATTCCTAATTCGGTTAGTGATAAAAACTTTTTGATTGAGTAACGGCGGCGGTTATAGGCGCCTGTCTCTGAAAATCGTTTCTTTTAGAATAGTCGGATATCGTCTCGCGAAAGAATAACAAAAAGTAAAGCATGGTGTATAAAATAAAAAGAAATTGAGGGGTTCGGTATTTTTAAAACGTTCTACCTCCGTCCCTCCAATCCAGGCCCAAAGACAACTATACTGTATCCCGAAGCTCCAGGGGCACGAGAAACAGTAGAATTCGTCTTTGTCAGTCCCAGACGTCTGACTCAAACCAGTAATACAAAAATAATGCCATTAAACGTGGTAAACGTTCTAAAATTACTGGCAAACCCATCAATTGAAAATATCTTAATTTAAGGGATTCGTGTTCGAACTTAAATCAATAATACATAACAACATCTAATCATACCATATCTGCGATTCTTAAATTTGAAATAATTCCTTTAACGGGGGATTAAACCAAAAAAAAAAATTCTAAATTTTGAGAACGCCATGTGCCAGGTAGGCATTTGAGTCGCATACATACTGCCCCGGTGCACCTGGACATGCGAACAGCTAAGTCTATGTTCTGTTTAGTCGTTGTTGAAATTCTGTTAAAATCCAGCTGCCAGCTGCATAAACTCGGTCCAGAAGCGTACTTCTATGGGATTCCAAATAGGGGGGTTTAAAAATCGGACAGATATATAAATAGGCGTTGCTACAGGTCGGTCTGTGGGTGCACCGCGTGCCCCCGTCCTGCAAGTCCCTGCACCGGCCGCTATATATGCATTTGCCGCAGAACGGTGCAACCGGACTTGTAAGGGCATAGGCACTTTTTCTTGCTGTCTTTCTGACGCGTGCGTCGCAATGCATTATGGATCCATATATTTATTTTATATAAATTTTGTAGCATTTAGAATAAATTCACAAAACGGATTTGTTCAAAGTCCCTAGAGTATCATGGCAATAGTCAAAAATCATTATTTGTCAATTAAAAATTATCCCTATTGTATGCCTCTCTGATTTTTCTCTCTAATTTACAAAAATTTTCAATATAAAACAAAATTATCTGGCCAAACTTTAGGACTTCGTTACTTTCGGATTCGGGATCGTGTTTTGACCTCGGATTACCCCGATTCACTAGATCGTTTTTTTATTTACAGAAATGAAATAAGTAGTACGGAATTCGAGGGATTTAGTTATAATTTTAGCTCCTGATTTCGCTTAAGGCTCTTCGTTCTTGTGCTTTAATATTGAGACGAGTGGATGGGTTACGATCTTGGACTTCTCATTAATATTTAATTTAAACGAATAAGAAAATGGTCCAGTGAATGAGGCTGGACTTATCCTGAAGGAAAATCATCATGTCTGTTTCGTAGTTCGTCAAAATCTTGAAAAATTAATCTTTTATATTTAAATGGAGAAACAGATGGAAGAAATTTTTCGAATATCGGGGTAAATACCTGAGAATCGAGTAAAAAAACTTTCTTAGACTAATTCGAAGTTTGAATATGTGAGAAACAATATTTTCCGTTGTTCAGACTTTACCAGTGCTTGAAAATCCGAAGATTGTCGAAACGAGTTCTGACCTTTTAATTTATAATGGGTAGAGTCTCTACTTTCAAATCAGCTATCGATCTCGTATCTATTTTGATTAAAAACAGAGTTATTTAGAAAAAAAGTAAAACTTATTATTCACACTTTGACCAACATATTGAAAACGTGAAACTCAGTCGAAATTTTTTGTTTATCATTAACAAGTTTCAGACGGTCTAGTCTTAAGGTGAATACAGTCTACACACAGTGTTTGTCAAAAATCTAAGAGCTCAAGGGAAATTCGCCTTTCAAATTAAGAAAGAATGACCGAATAAAAATGATCAAATATTAAAATCTAAACATAATCCATAAACGTTTGTATTCGAAAAGGTTTATATCTATTCCTCGTAAACGAGTAGGGATAACCGCAATAAAAGAAAGAACTTAAAAAATGACTTTAGTATACATATACGAGGAGAATCTTTATCTAAATTCTTGCAAAGAGTTCGAAATACTCCATGTATAGTATTAATATAAGCGTCCTCAGCAAAGGCCACGCGTGACAAGGATCAGTGACTCTTTTGGTATACCAAAACCGAACTTGATGGCTGGTATGATTACACACCCGTGCTAGTCGACTCATCAGCTTATATCAACATTATAGTAAAACCCTGTATGATCTTGCATCATGTGAGCGTGATGTCTATAAAATGTATAGGTTTTCATATATAGCATAAGACGAGACGTGGTCAAATGGTCACACCTGTAACTATTTATAATAATATGGGTAGGTATAAGGTAAGTTTCTACGTTTGTATTTGTGGTCCTTAGGACTCCCATAGATGGAATGATTTTTATTTGAATTATTCCATCCCGGAGGCCACGGGGCATGGTCTACGGGTCCACGGGTCCATGGAGACCCGACGAGAAGAGAGGCGCCAGGCAAGGATACGTTGGACTTCCTATTGCTGCAATATTCCATACATGGAGATAGTGCTTGTTCGCGTTCTGCGTCGAGTATCTTGCTTCAAGGTTACTTCCTAAATATCCACGAGCGGATCTTACTGTCTTTGAAGACCGGTGAACTTCTGGTACAGATTATCATATACACACTTTCAATATGATTTATGCATTTATTATTCGCTGTATAGTACGTAGATATAGGATACAGATTATTTCGCCTGAGGGTTTTATCTGTATTATTTCATACATGAAATATTATTATTATTGTTATTAGTTGGCTAAACTGATTAGCCAACTAATGAAAACAATATAATAACGTCTGAACTGATTGATTTTTAAAAACACATCTGCCGGAATTAATTACCGTGATTTATCGCAGTTAAACCTAACGTACGTGAACCCGTATCAGAAATATAGAAATTCGTAATAGTGGGTTTGAAAAACTATAGAAATTACACAGCTGGTTCTTTTTTTTTTCTTTCTTTCGATGTGTATTACACCATATCCTAGAGTTAATACAAAGATATAAGTATATTTGTATTGGTGACCATGAGGTCGAAAAGTGTGTCAAGTTTTAAAAGAACCACCCATATATATATATGTATTTAACACATAGTAGTAAGTATAAATTTTGTCGATCATTGTAGGTGTATTAATAAAGCTGATAGTACACGACGCAGCGAAACTGAGGTGAGGAAGTCTTGAAGTCTTGAAGTATTGAATGTTCGTGAGAAAGTTGAACAACTATTGTACACCATAGCGGGATCAAATCAAGGTGATTTATTTTCAGTTGTTACTATAATAATATTTTATTTCAAAAAATTAGTCACCGGTTTCACAGGGACGTTTAATGGTGTTAAGTACATTGACCACGTGGCCAAGAGATTAATGTGAATCCTTGCCAATTGACAACCTTTATATGGAATAAGCTAGAAATTACAGAGAAATAGGTGGGACGTTAGTTACATCCATTTCACCACATTGGTTTTATCGTTAAATAGAAATCGCTAGTTCTCACTAATCGTAATGACATACTATTTTATTCTAAACATAAATGCAAATCATTTTCATCTTTCAAATAGAAAAAAAAAAAAACGAGCTTTTAAAGATCGAAATTTAAATAAAATCTAATCGAATTCAAATTTGTTTTATATCTTTTTGGAATAATTCAAACGCTAATTTCCTCTGTTACAGTCGTACACGTCTTTCGTACAAAGGCAAAACATTCCATGCGGTTTTTTGATTCCGGAAAATTTCCAGTATATCAATACAACCGTTGTCATAGTATAGATTTTATTCATAGAAGTCAAGGCGATAACGCGTTCACAGATATAAGTTACCTTGGGTACCACGTGTTGCGGCTTATTGTGACTGACTCGCTTACTCACTCAAACTGCCAACAGTATAGATAGTTTTGCATTTTCATTTACACATGTGACATGTTTTATTGCCTCGAATACCCGTATAATTATATTGTATTTTTTTTTTTTATTTTCTGTTCAGTTTATTGCCTTTTAAATTTCGATTCAGGAAATGTATGTTCTATTTCTTTTTTTTTTTATTTTTTACTCTCCTTTGTGTCTTCAAAAAACGATTTAAAGGAGGTGTTAATTTATGGATACTTTTGTATTGTTTCACGTCTAGTAAAGCTATGTAATTATCCGTTAATATATGTATATACGATCTTGTAGTACATACGTTTAGCTGTTGCCCGTCAGAGCTCTATTGCCTTTAAAAGTCTTAAATCTGAACAGCAACATTTGTTAATCTATTTATAGTGCGACAAAGCTGAACCTCACGCGAAAACAAGACTTGCGAATTTCCATTTACGGACAGGTAACCTAACGGCTGCTCATAATGCGACGACAAATCTTATTTCTATAGAATTCCGAAAGGCGTGAGTAATTTCAGCGAAGGAATTTTTGTGGTTTGGCTATTTCAAGATATGAAAAAAAAAAAAAAAAAAAAAATTATACGTATACATTCTTCTGACTATCGATTTAAATTAACAGAAACTTTAGGTTCCCCGAATAGGCAATGAAATCTTCGAAGAAACAAGAATTTACTTTTAAATGATAAGAAACAAAAACTTTTGGCCAAAAATTCCAAAAGTTCGATCCAATTTTTTATCCAATATATTTTTATCGATTTCATATGCGATAACGCGTGAAAAATTCGAACGACAATGATTAATCACTAGCGTTTAATAAATCATCGATTAATTATCGCGAAAATTAGAAGTTCCGAGAGAAAAGTTTAGGGAACGTTAGATATGAAGAAATAGAAAGAGCGAAAGAGAGAGATGCAGTGAATATAGATATAGACAGTCCGAACAGGTAAACGTGAAGCTATTTATGATTGAATTCGATTCTGCAGATTCGTGACATTTCATCGTAGGTATACGTGACGCAACTGAAATCGATTCGTGTAAAGGATGCAACTAATATTACGTAAGTTTAAGTATAGTTATATTCCGATACAGCCGTACCAAATTCAGTAGTAGCGATCAATTCCAAGACTGTAGGCGATAAAAATTGCAAAATATAACCCAACTTGACTAGTGGATAAATCTTGAATTGATTAATATCTAGGTGTATGTACAGGTTATTATTAATTCAATATGTACAACGATCATTATTATTATATACACACCGGTAATTAAGAACCAAATTTGGTATAGCAAGTCAAAGTATCTATATAACATATTTATCCATATACGTTAGTTATATACGTGGGGAAAGGAATAATGGAAAATATAACAGACGTTATCATATCCAAGAATCGTTATATGCATGACATAATGTGATATAAATGTTACTACAAAAGTCCAGTAGAGAATTATCAGAGCCATCGGTCGATCACCTCTTTACAACAAGAAGATTAAGACGAATGTCAAAACCTTGTCATTTTTTTATCTTTTCTTTTTTATTTATTTATTTATTTATTTATTTTTTTTTGAAGGGAAGGAGAATACTTGATAAAAGATAAACGACCTTAACCGTACCTTTTAGATCATGATAATCTATCTACATATATCTCAGGTTTACCTGGCTATATTTGGGGTGTCTTTAATAGGAATGGACCAACTTCACATCCCACTATTTTTTTTTTTTTTTTTCTATCAATAATTCACCAAATTTTGTAACCAATTATTGGGACGATCTTGCAAAGATCGAAATTTTTGTATCTCAGTAAACTTAATCTAGTTTGTTTTTTTTTTTATATAAATTTGTTACTCAATTTCGAAGCCCATGAGAATTTCAAAGAACAGAATTTCAAAATTTCATCAGAATTCATGTCAGGTCGTGTCTTTCGCCAGCTAGTCTTTTGGTCTCTGATCTCTGGTCTTTAGTCTTCGACTTCTCATTCTCTTTACTCCTTAGGCTTTAGTCTTCGGCGCGGAAACGGTGGAAGGTAGCAGCTAGGCGTGAGTCACCCAAAGACAAGATCTCAAGTAAGGAGGCGGCCTTGATGCTGCGGGACTGATCATAATATCTGTACAGCTTGCCTCCTTGCCTCGCCTCTTTATACCTCCGTGTCTGTAGCGACTATGAACTCGTATTTCGATGCTTAATCGTGCCGAATACGATCTCCAGGTCAACCCTCGCGAGTTTACTTGAACTAAACAGAAGAACTTCATCAAGTGGGTATATTTAAAAAGCCCAACTTCACGACAACACTTGACTATAGTCCTTTCAAGAAAAAATCATCATTTGTGAGCCATCATTGTTATCTTAGACTTTTTTTTTCTTATTTATTGATTCTCATAGTAAATAGTAAAGCAATCAGAAGAAGGTTTAACAAATTGAAAATTTGATCATGTAATTTCTATGTGTTAATTAAAAGTCACCTGTTCAATAAAAGAGGATTATTATCTCTTAGAAATTATCGATAGATGAAAAAAAAAAAACCTTAAGATACTGATTTTTATCGTAAGGTTTCGGAGAATTGAAAGTAGGCATTAAGTGTTTAGAACAAAGTGGATAAAGGTATAATAGAGAGTTAGTCGTACGGAATGCAAGTTGAATTTAATTTGCGATAAATACTATAAACGGTTGACAGGTTGAGAAAATCACCGCACCTTTGTGCAAACTGTAAACTGCAAACTGACACTAGCTCCCTTAGAAATTGACAAAACTAATTTAAGAATGACTATATCGTTTGGAATGGAAATTGCTCGTTAGAGCACCACGTTCTCTGACTTTATAGATCCCTATCGAGCAAAATAGGTATCTCTTGGTTTGCATTCCCACAGCTCTATTGCAGTAATATCTACAGGGTTAACCAGTGCAAAAACAAGATAATGAGAGAGGAGAAGAGAAAAGGAAGATTATAAAAAGAGGGAGAGGATCGAGTTTATCTTATTGAGAAAATAATTAGCTCTCGATTTTTTTTTGTTTTTATTTGTATATAAAGTGATTACAGATAATCGTTATGAAAACCAATATAATAACGAACGAAAACGATAAATTTACTCGTTCAAGTTGAAGCTCTCTGAACAAAGTACGGAGGGCCGCATAAACTCGTCAATTTATTTCCAGTCGTTTTATATTTTGTTGTTATTTTATTTATTTATTTTTTCTTCCTATGTTGCATTAAAACCGCGACTTATACCCATCGAAGATGCAGTAAATTCGTACGATATTACCTGTATAGATATAACGCAACGTTTTTGTATCTTGAATAATTTTACAATAAAGAAAATCCATACCAAACAATTTTCAGAGTGATATTTTCAACGCTTAATACTCCGGAATGGTATATCCTGATAGTCCGTAGTTCCGGACTGAAAATAGACAACGTTGGTCGCTCGAACTTTCGACCTGCAACGTATGCAATGCGAGCAAAAGTTTCGCTCGGCGTACTTACCACCTCCTCCTTTAGGCCCAAGAAGCTACGCGCTTTCAGCTCTTTTTTTTTTTTTACGCTCTTTTTAAGCGCATACCTTTGCTGCGGAAAAACAGAGACGATTATAGGCGCGCGAGGGACTGTCTGAAGTGGAAATAGGCACCATGCCTAATGTCAATGTCTCGCGTACTCGTAATTGTCAGGATTTTCAATTTTCTTTAAAAACTTTTCTCACGATTTTGATATAGAATATTAAAAAGAAAAAAAAAACGATATTTTACACAAACAAGAGTTTAAATACTGTTTGAATTATTCATTTAAATCAAATTAAAACCTTATTTAATATTATATATCAACGATAAGTTTATTTTTCATGTCTGGATATATACATATACTATAACCACACCGTTGCCTTGAGCATTATATACCTACATACTTAATGGAATAAAATATTTATCGAAGTCACAAGCATCGTCGTGTCGACTCTAGTGCGTAACGTAAAATTGACTCAACCATTTAACATTATTATATATGTAACGTATATACATACGTATAGAGACGTGGAAAATATAACAAACAAATACGATTCATTTTTGTGACGATAATTTTAAAGACAATTTTTTTATAACTTATATATGTATAAGTGACACGAGTTATCCTAAACGTACAAATTCCTGTACTTATATAAAAAAAATATATATAACTAAATTTTGATTGGCTCAATTATTTATATTTTATCGATATATAATCCCACGCAACCGGATTAACGGTAATTCAAACTCGTTCAATTTCGTTTGAATTCTAAACGTTTGACTATTATACCTATGAAATATTTTAAATCACCATTAAATTTGTGTATGATATATTAATCAATGAACCGATGAATAAACCTCCGTTACAGATTGTATTTTAATCGTATAACAGCCATACACAAGCGATTAAAATCTCAAAAATGAAGTAGCAAACGAGTTTAAATTATTTCAAGTGTCACTAGTCGTTTGAAGCCTCTCTCTTGATTGACTGACAGTACAATAGTACCACTACATGGGTGGGAAAGAGGGCTGCATACCTATATAACTTTAGCTTTAACTTTAGCTCTGTAGTCGTATGGATTAACGCGCCTTGTTTCTTAGGGCTACAGTTGTTATCATCATTATTATTCATTTGTTTAGACTTTTATGTACACAAAGGTCTATATGGGTGTGTCCCTACAGCTTTACTCAAGTACAAGTATTATACATATATAGGTAGTACGTCATATTATACTTACTCCTTTGGAATCTCTACAGCTCTTGTATGTACCTACTAGCAACAGCTGCCAGTATACATATTCAAACCAGCATAGAAATATCTTAATAATACATATATCGTTGCGAAAGGTTGCAATAGAGATTTTTTTGTATAACAATCACCCTGAAAACTTGGGCAATAATTTTTTTGTTTTGTTTTTATCAAATAAAGCGATTGATGACTAATTATTTTGAATCATTTTTCATTTTATTCTTATTCCCTCGATCGATTGATCAGTTTTTACGGCATTTTTAAAGTACAGTGTACATATGGTAGCGCTTGAGTTCTGGATCCTGGTAATCTTCGCTCGCGCCCCTGGAAGACGTTGAAAGACTATTAAATTCAAATATGGGATCCGAGGGCCGCCCGTCGCGACTACCTGGCGTAAACATTCGAATATTATTATGATCACTATGAGATCTTGTCGGTAATAATAACAATATGAACGAGGGTAAATGAGAACGAGACTGAGCTCGATATAGGGAGACGGAAGTTAAGAACCTTGACGTATCCGTTTTGGGTTTAAAAGTCGTCACCGCTTCCTCCTTCGATACGATTCGTCGTGGTCTCAGATTCTTATTTATATATAATTATTCGACGCGATTTTAATTGTGCTGAATTTAAACGACTGTACCGCACTGAGATACGGCGTATTCGTAATTAGGAGTTAATTTTTTTTCTTCGACTTCTTTAGGTACGAACAACAAAGTCGCTTTGCAGACTTCGCGTCGGTTTTTCCGCACGAAAAAAGAAAACGAGACAAAAAAAAAAAAAAGGAGGTTCAATTTTAACTTAGCTCTGCAGCTTTCGGAGCTTTTCACGCGGACGCAGAAAGAGCTTTTGTCGACTTTTCATTGCAGCGAAATTATAGAGAGGAAAAAGGCGAATGATTATACAGAATGTTAATTGGACTGTAAGTCCTATTGTGACGAGAATTCTGTCTGAGATATATTATCAACTACCTAAAATAAAAAAAAATAAAAAAATAAAAGTATAACGAGCAAAGAAACTCGCAATGGAATTGCGAAATTTATTTGCAACCTGTTGACGATAAATCGGAGACTTAAATTATACAAAATTGATGTCTAATTCAGTATCAATTTGTGTTTATGATCTTAAACGTTTATGGACATGGTCAGCCAGCCTTTAAAGGTGAGTAATTATCTACCTCCAGACATTAGTCAGCCGAATGAAAAAAAAAAAAATCAAATAACTAGCGAATATTAAATATCCGCACGATCTCAAAGTCCTAAGATATTCCGTTTTATAAAACTACTACGATATCATAAAGTGCTGGACCATTGAAGCCATTTACCGAAAATAATTCTCCTGCACCTAATTACCAAAAAACAAAATTTTCTGTTTCAAACAATTCACTAAGGTTCGTTGCCGCAGACTCGAGTCAAGAGATCTCTGCTAGAGTCTCCAGGCTAGACGTCTGAGTCTCTATAGTCATCTTAGAACACTCATAAAGGGGGTTTTATTTTGTTGAAGGGCAGCAAGCTGCAGTGACACTATCAACCGCTCATTAGTGGTGAAAATAGCCATGTAAGTATTCTATTCTACTCTTCTACTGCAGTTCCTCTACTTTGCCTTGACACTACACGCGGGCTACCTCAAGCAAGATATAGTTATACTACCTAGATTATTCATATACATATGTACCTACAATTACCTGCGGCCACCTGAATGCTTGGAAGGTCATCTCGCTACGTCACACGTTGTTGTAGGTGGATCAGTACTTATTTCGTTTTAGCAACCTTCTACGCAAGGTCTAACAATAGATGTAGGTACATACATACGTAGGTATATTGTGATGTAGATATACGTATTAATTATACGGTGCTTTAATCGTTTTATCAGAAAATTTTGTTACACTTATTATATTCAGAAGCTTTTGCCTTTTTAAATTTTTCTTTTTTTTTTTTGTCTTCTTTTCGTTTAAATATGTTTTGTCAAATTCCTGCTATCATTTATCATCGACTTTAATTTATATAGGCACAGGCTTTTAGGCTCAGGAATTCAATTGGCAATTCTATAAAGTACGATAAGAATTTACGATATAGTAAACATATACATAATGGACGAACATCTGTTGATAGAGTGACGTGATTGTAGAGAAATGTCAAGTGTCGATTAATTGTAGATAATTACCAGTGATTATATCTTGATGGGTCAGGATTTTAGTGTGTTTACAAATAAACAGTAAACGGTACACCTATATTCATTATTGAAAAATAAATAATCAAATCGGATATATATTTTCAGGGTGTTTGTGAATTTTTTCAGAAATCAGATTCACCTCAGATACCTCAGCTTTTAAACACTTTTTTTATATTATTAGGTAGGTAATATAACGGCGAGAGTTGTCTCCGAGTATAAAGTAAATATTTCTACAGTTTCCCCAAATAACCGTTTAATGACACGTACTTCGTTTGAATACTAAGTATTATTTACACGAAGTAGTAAATGAAAAGAAGAAAAGAAAAGTAGACTCCTCGTGACTGGGTTAACGATCAATTGTTTTAAAAATCAATACGTGTATATATAATGCGTATGTTTAATAGATAAATGGGATATAATAACGTTCGAAAATTCAAATTTTTTAAACGTTAAATAATTCATATACTGTAAACAAATAAATATTCAAGATTTTCAAGATGCTCGCATCAAGAATTAGCCTGTAATGAATGTAATCCGTCAATTCATGGACCCTGGATGTAACGCGTAGGTTGTCCCAGAAACGTGGATAGAATGAGATATAAAATTAGAAAGAGAAATAGTATCAAACTCGCAGATAAAACCAGAAGGGACCTATAAGAGAATCCCTACTGCAGACTGCATCGGTCGCACCTGTGTCGCCCACGAATCAAAACCCTGGGGCACCAGGTCAAAACCGGCCACCGAACTCAGACGTTGCTTCGAAGTACCTACACCTTAAATCTCTTTCACCTCTTAATTAGCTAAAATACTCACAAGTATATGCGTATATTACGAAACTTAACACTGATACAACGATCTCTATGAGCTGGAAATAGTAACGTGGCTTAAAAAGTAAGCCAAGGTATATGGTATAGTCGTAAACATTATTTTTTTTTTTCTTTTCTTTGACTTTTTTGTTTTTGTTTTCTTTTTTCACCCAAATTATTCACACATAGGTATACATATAGGTGTAAGTATGTATGGGACAATCGGAGAAACAAAATTCGTAGACAAACAAATCAAATGTAAATCCATTTCGTTATAGTTAGGTATTTACTGTATAGTATGGTAGAGTTATTTCATGGTATACCCTACCACATACTGCTAATTGATAATCCACTCATTCGGAATATTTTATTAGGGACAAATAACGCGTGGATGTATGAAACTCACATGTGAAATGCGAAAGTTTATACGATTTTGGATTTGTTTAATATTTTTGGAATTTTTAAAAACATCATTTTTTAACCTAAATACATAAAAGAAGCAAAAACCGATTCATGGAGCATAAATTGGTCCAGTCTTAAAATTTTTTCTGTACAGAAAAAGAAACGGGTTAAATTTTATACAGATGGGTCGAAATTGTTATGCTGTTCAATAATTCGGTGTGAAAATCATCCGATTTTTAAAATTATTTTTAAATTGCCGATCCACGCATTTTGTAAAAATAAATCGTAATTCATAAATGCGCTTAGATTTATCTCTCCATCAAGATGTGACATACATCGATAAATCAAAGGTTTCGATAGTAATTGAGAGACTAAAGTATACAGAAAAAAACATTCTGACTTATTTCCTGTATAGAAAAATCGTGTACGTAGGACTAATAGTAAGTAGATTCAGTGTGACTTATAAGTTATATTATAATCTAACTACGATTCACCTATATACCTACCACATTGGACACAGCCCGTATAAAACATGCCCACTTGGAATGGTTATGGCGTATACCGAGGTGTTCGTCGGTTCCTCGCTGCAGTAACGTGTTGATGTGAACAAAGTTGTCTTGCCATATCCGGCAAGGACGCTAGGCTCAGTACGTCTGTATGGGAATGGGCCTTATAATGGGTGAGCCCTACTCTCTTTTTTTACTCAGCAAGATATCTTACGTGCTGTCGCAAGCTCTACTTAAAATCTAACTCAACAGCTCTGTCATTACACTATACACCGATATCATATCCCTAGCATCGATATATCATCTATCAAATATGCTTTGCTTGATTAACAGCTGACGATGAGCTGATCTGTGATGCGAGTAGATCTTATTCCTTTATTTCTTCAATTTTTAGACCATTTTTTTTCTTCTTCTTTTTCTTCTTATTGTTAATATTATTCTTATTGGAGTCGGAATGAGATAGAGAAACCCGTTGCTTTTGGTGATCGTATACCTATAGATATTAATGTGTACTTCGACGAGATGAAGAGATATGTGAGATGTGAAAGATGCGGGTAATAAGGGTATTAAAAAAAAAGATGATATAGATATATCCGTTTTGTTACGTTTTTATTTAATTTTTTTCTTTTTTTGTTTTTTTTGTTTTGTTCTTGTTTCATATTTTATAATAAACTAAAAATAATAACATAACGTATAGATAATATTATAATATTATTTATTAACGTGGTAGACTGTGATTCGGTTAAAAGGAATTATATATATATGTAAAAAAAAAAAAAAAATAAAAAAAAAATAGAAATAAAAATACAAATAAAAACAACTTAGGCCTATTTTCGAATGGGCTTAGAAAAATTATACTTACGTACATACATATAACTATTTATAAGTCTCTAATTATCATATTGTATGTGTAAATTATTATCATATGCCTTGACTAATTTTCAAATTGACTATACGAAATGAAACCGTAAAATCTATTGATTATCAATAAATTTTTAAAACTTTAAATAAAATTTACACGTATACAAATATTCTCTATAATCATACCCTCAATTGTCGCTCAGTTAAAAAACCATGATCGATATTTAATCATTGAATTGATTTTTTTTTTTATTCTTTATTTTTCTTCATTTTCAATCAACTTTTTCCTGTCTTTTACTTCTTTCCCATTAGGTATACTACTACACGAGGTATAGTTAAAGACATGTTTATCTTAATCATTGGCAATTATCTAAATGCATAAGGCAAATTTTTCTCGAGGCATTTCGATTCTATATATATTATACATATTATGAATATACCTTGGTGAAAAAAGCTCGTCGTTTTGAAATGACAGCTTAAAAATCAGCTATCTCACTATAAGAAGTTACTAAGACAGAAAAATACAGAATTTTATATCAGTGTAGATGTTTAAAACGTTGATACCAGCAGCCAACAGAAGCAATTCAAAAGTCGATTGAAAGAGCGGGAGGAATCATTAATCATTGAGTTTCGGCATTTCGTTATTATACCTGCAGATCCGCTATGCGATAAAGTTTATTAAGTTACTACACAACTATAATCTGTTCAGATCCTATAGCTTCCAACATATGTTTTATGGTTATTTTTCTATTTCATTTGTATCAATTTTTTTTTTCTTTTATTTTTCTTTATTTTTTTTATGAATTATGTAATTTTTTTTTTTGTTTTTGTTGTTTTTTTCTTCTCTAAAATAATCTTCTCTAAAAATTTTCTCTAAAAGACGTCAAAAAAATTTAAAAAAAAAAGCAAAATTTTCGTTCTTAAAAGCCCTCACACTATTATAATATAAGACACTTGGTACAAAAAGATAATTATATTTTACTCTCGCTTTTCTATCTCTTTCTCTTTCTCCTTTTTTTCTTTATTTTTCTCTACGGTTACTTTTGGTATAAAAAACATTTAAATATTGGAATGGTATTCTGATGATACACGCTATCTATATCCAGTCTATTTGAGTACGTAGTCGGATTTTTTTTTTTTTTATCTTTTCTCTCGTTCTCTTAATACATAATATTCTATCAAATATTTATTCATCATTATTATTATTTCTTAGTTTTTTGTTTTTTTTTCATTTTTCAAGCTTTTTATTTTTCATTATCGCTCCTATATTATTATTAATCATTCTTCTATCACGCGGATTTATCGGGGACGTCACATAACGCGTAAATAAATTGTATTATTATAATTTTTTTTTTTTTTTCTTCTTTTGTTTTCTTCTTCTTAATCATTATCCGTTTTTTTTTCTTTTTTTTTTTTTCAATATAAATATACAACCGATAGACTATATAAATAAATAATTTTCAAATATAATATTCAATTATAAACCGCGTTCGTTAATAAAAGCTGATAACATACGTCTATATATATAAGATTTATAATTATAATCAACTTATAAAAACTCAATTTTGTCAATTGTTTTTTTTTTTTCTATAAAAATTCTAACCATAACACATATTATCCAATCAACCAATCAATCATCATTATCATTATATATAATATGAAGCTGTGATAATAATAATATTCATTTGCGGAAACAGTAACACAGAGATATAACATAGAGAAAAATTCATTAAACATTATTAACCCAATATTTAACGAATATATTATATCGCCAACTAATTATTATCTCATGTATTAACAATTGGGATGGAACGGACCAAAATCTATGTATATAATAATCATTATACAAAATCGTAAATTCAAAAGAACAAGTTACGCTGCAATTAATTATAATATAATATAATATAAAATCTCTAAAAGTTTTTTCTTCTGCATCCACGCCCATATAATCATCATTCATTATACATACATATTCAATAATAATAATAATCATAATAATAATAATAAACACATATTTTTCCACTATACATACTCATATACGTTACCTCTCGCACTCACATACTATCCGAAGAAACTGACATAGGCCTTTTATAAATCGGTGCTGGTATTCTCGAAAAACCACCCCTTTCCGAGGCTGCTTTAGGGTCTTTCCTCGGGCTTGCAGCTACTTGAACATCCTGAGGTAGAATAACTGTTCCATTACCATCCACCCAAGCTTTTGTAAAGTCTAGTGCCGCATCGCCATCCGGATTTCCGGCTGTACCATTCCCTTGATAATCTCTAAGAAAGTCCTGGAGCTTTTGTACAACTTGTTTATCGTCTTGAAGGTGTCCAACTTTTTGTAAAATTTGTTCTAACAAAGGATTGGCAACTTTAGTTGGAGACGATTGGAGAGATGCTGAAGACGGTTTAATCCTTCGTCCATTTCTGTCGTATTGAGGTACGTTTCCGATAGCCATTGGTCTCGGAAGACTTTGTCGGCCTGGACTCTTTCTTGAGAAACTAATTCCCGTTTGATTACTAGTATTTGCTGTCGGTCCAGGCGCCGGTGCTGCAAACGTATCGGATTGTATACTCGGTCTTTTTTTGCTCTGTCTTCCGTTCCAAGTGTTACTTCCTGCCTGAAGATTCAGCTGACTTAATCTCGGCACTCCGGATCCTTTGCTCAAACTACCTGTCGGTGGTTTTCTCAGGCTATTTCTGACTCCAGTTCCTTTTTTCAACGGGCTACCCTCGGGACTGGAATTTCCTTCTCTTGGGGTTCTGCTACCAGACGAAGAACCTCTGCAGGACAGATTACTGTTCTCTCTAACGATTGATCCTGCTCTTGGAGTTCGATCTCCTGATGATGAGGTCACGCTCCGGGCTGGGGAAGCTCGTAAAGGACTTGGAGGACCGATTCTAGTCTTACGTAATCCGGTCTCGATCGTATCGGTCTCTACGCACGATTTTTCAACGCTGGGTTGCTCTGGAATAGAGAAGAAAATATCGATGTTCAATATTAACGATGAGATGATTAGTGGGTAATTTTTTACTCCGTACACCCACAGAGAGAAATATTACGACTTAACCGAATATCTCCGACTTACGATTAGTCCGAAATTTGCAACGACCAAATTCGAACGCGAACTGTTCGTATACAACGAACGCGCGCGAATCTCTCCTCGTTAGCATATCGCGTGGGCAATTTAACTCGGTATGATCAGCGCTGTAGGTAGGTATACGTTTGTTTTGTTTACCGTTGCCGTTGACTTGACATAAATTTAAACGTTTACACTAGTGGCTACTGCAAAGTTTGCATTTGCGGTTAGTTCCCCATTTTTTTATTTTTTTTTTCTTGTTTTTTTTTTTTAGTTTAATTTCTAACACCACAAAACTTTGGAACTATCGCTGTGATAATATGGAGAACAGTTCTAATCGTTCGTTAGCTTCGTTTAATATTTTTTACTGAGTATGAAAAACCCAAAAGAATCATAAGTCATCTTTTTTTTTTTGTTTCTATTATTTTTCTTTCGCAGTTTCTTTTTACTCGCAAGACTGACAGCTGCCATCTGTTATTTGGAATCTAGTCAACGATTGTTCCGTAAGGACAGGTTGCTGCGCCCACGCGACTATGAACAAGTAATACCGTCCTTTCTTACATATGTGTGTGTTTAAATTCATGTAGGTACATACACGAAGTTTGTATTTAAACGTGAGTGTAATCGCACGTGTTCGTATACACGCTATTCTCTATCCGTACTTACAAACCTCGCTATTCAAGGTTTTATGTACACATTGGGGCGTGTATATGTGGATAGAGGATAGATATACGTGAAGATATACTTTCGTATGAAGTTTACTGCCCGGTCCGGTGCGGCGTGTGCGCGGTTAAATGTCAGACCAGCCTCTTCTCGGTTTCATACAGGTATACGTACTTGATGTACATACTGCAGTGAATATTAATCGCCTACAGGGCGGTCTAATCTCTGCCTTACATAGCTCGGATCTCTCGTTTTCCGTTTCATACCTACCATTGTCTCTTTTCTCGAGGATTAAAAACAGAACGTTTGTTTCTTTATTTTGCTTTAATTTTTTTCCTGTTTTCTTTTTTTTCTATTTTTTTTTTTTTTTTTTTCAGTTAAAAATTCTACCTTTTGTGCAAACAATTGTTACACACTCATTCGTTGGTATAATGAATACGAGTAGAATCATAAAACAGTACCTACGTATAACTAAATTTTGTTTATACATAAAATACGCGAAAAAAAAGAAATAAAAAAAATATGGAAATTGTTCATAAATGTGACCTTCGCGATTTCCGGAGTAGTTATTATACGTACGCTTTATATTCTTTATGTATATGTTATATGTATACCATAAAATACCTACATTCGCACAACGGTTAATTATTATTAGTAAACCGATCAGGAATCGCCGATGTCGTGAACGTCGTGAAGAGAACGGCAATGAGTAGGATATCAGCTCTATAGGTATATATGTATATACATACATAACTTATATATTATTATAATAAAAACAAGTCTATTTACCCTTTCAAGGAGATAAATGTATACGTCTAGATATACGTCAAAAGTTATGTCGAACAATTTACGTCGTCTGCGTGTCTGCAGTACGAATTACTATTTTTATATCTATATGTATACATATATCGTTAGAAGTAAGTACGTATAGTTCCGGGACTGATCTGACGAGATCAATACCACCTATAAAGCTAGTTATTAAAATCAGAAAATCGCTCGCATGATTAACCGATAAATATAGAACATAGTACGAAAGTGAATTTATGACAGAAGACACGATTCTTGATTGTTTTTTTTTTTTTCTTCTGTTTTTATCTCGCGTTTTTTGAATAGTTTGAAGAAAAAAAAAAAGGTTACAAAAAGCTTGCTCGACCGGTATATCAGAACTTTAAGAGCATAAATTAATTGCGCCAGTCCTCACGTATGAAACGCGAAAGTTGATTGACATTTAGCTGATAGTGTTCGAATGACAATATTATTGCCTCTATAATAATATTATGCCGATCGATTATACAAGCGATTTTATATTGATTAACTTTTTTTTAATTATTAAGAAAGAAATGAATTAAAAATAAAAAAAAAACAAAAAGAAGAAGACAACATTTGTTATTGATAATGATATTTTTTTTTCAAATTAATTGTACTTAGGTAAATAATTTCGTGTCAAACTCTCGTCTTTACGTTTGCTCGTTGACGTCACGTATCTTTGACAGTATTGCGCATTTCGTTACGTATTAGCAATCGAATATGCCAACATAAATAATACATTAAGCAGTTCTTTTACGATCTACAAATCGAGATATAACGTGATTGCAATTCACTAGATATAGCCAGGATATTCATTCGGTTTTTTTAATATCTGATTATAGGTTACCCTTTAATGTCTTAAGCGTGTTAAATGATAAAATATTACCCATATAGATGTAAAGATTTTTTGATAAGTACGTAGATGTGTACATACTGAGATGTTCTCTTGAAACTAAACGGTCGACAGCGCAAGCGCGAGTTTCGGCGTCTGCTAATGCAGGCTAGCCATCCCAAGTTTTAACTGTCAAACTATATTTTTCGCGGCAAAATTAAAATTTTTGACGTTAGAATCGTGGTTTTTGATACTTACCTCGAACTACTAAGCTCAATGAGGATATAACCAGCAAAGGAAAAGGAGAAGAAGAAGAATCGTGGTTAGAATCGAGGTTAGGATTTCGTGTAAGTTGGCACCCCTGCCTCACAGGCTCAAATATTGTTACAGGACGGACATTAGTACCGACCAATGAAATTACATTATTGGACGCATGCGCTGTCGACTGTTTAGTTTCAAAAGAACATCTCGGTATAATAGGAATACGTATTTTTTTGTATTTTAAAATCTAACTAACTATATATATACGATAGAAATTAATTCGCGTTTGAAACTTTCTTCGCAGCAGGACGTCCTACGATTTAATCAAATAACGATTTCTAAACAATATTATTATACTCGTTGCAGTAGTTAGACTGAAAAAAAAGCGTTTAACTATGTCGTATTGTCTTACCGCATATCACCGTTACTGTATGTACAATTCATACATACATATATTATACGTATATCTATAAACGACTCTTGATATTTACTTTTAACCGTTAATTAAAACCAGCGAAACGAACAGCTGAACATTTGATTACTCATTATTGTAGTGGCTGCTTATTTATGTAACACAAATAATTATGGGGGGAAGGAGAATTTTAATTACAAATTTAACCAAACCGAGATTTTGAATGACTCTTATTAATTTCAACTCGCGGATTTTTCTGCATTTGATAAGAAGAGAAATTTCTTAAATATTGACAGGCCTTGCGCAGAAGTCATTAATTCACTTTCTCCCTTGAAAATCCGTTTTCAATAGTTTGGTGTTTGTAAAAATATTTAAATTTTGTCAAAATCAGATATAGTAGACAATAACGTAATTTATTTCTTTAATTAAAATGAAATGATAGTTTGCAGTGTTTGAAGTTAAAATTATTTAAATACAAAAATGATAAAAAATTATATTTATCTAAAATTGAAAATACTGATTTTTGGAAATTAAATTTGGGGAAAAGGAGAACGAAATTTTCTTGTAAGATAGAAAATTGAAAACGACAGCCTTAAATAGTACTCCTACTTTACTATTGTATATAATTTGTTATTTTTCAATAGAAAGCCACATCTTCCGGTGCCCTAAAAAAAAAAAGATCCCCAATCTATACGCAACCGTTTTTCCATATTTTCCCTCAAATTTGCTACCTTCAGTATCATCAATCTCTGTAATAAAATATATTCAAATATTAACTCACTTTGATAGTCAACAACCGTTGGCGATGCCTGCGTGCTGCAACCGGAAGTTGAAGTCGCGGATGCCGGCTGTACGGCACCAAGACTCCGATAGCCTTCGTCAGATACTTCGCTTCCATTGTCCGAATGTTCTCCATCGCCTTGAGGTGATTTTGTGTAGTTTACTTCTTTCGTAAAACTCTCAGTTGTTTCTTCTTTTATTATAGCTGGAGGGCTTGGGGTTGGACTTCTGCTAGATGAATCTTCGTGACATTTGTAATTAAATATCGATGGCTCGTATTTTGGCGTATCGTCATTTGACGAAGCTCGACGTGCTACACCACCTTCTACCACATAACGTTTTGAAAATTCTTCAGAAAGTGGAACCTTAGCACGAATCTCTTGATGTAGATCTTTTTTAGGATCCTGAGAACACAAAAATGAAAAATCGTTTCAGATTCGAAACTCGATTTCTTTTTTTTTTTTTCGTTTTTTCATGACTGTTACCATTTTTTTTCCCAAAACTCCGGAATCTTTTATCAGAATTTTTTTAAGCCAGAATGAATTCCAAATTTGTTATTTTTTTTTTTTTTGATTCAAGGGTTGTGCAATTTTTGTAAAAATTGTATACTTAAGTCTTGTATTGTTAAAGTCAATAGAGAATTAACTTCAACATTGATAATCCCATTGAGAAATCTCTACAGTATAATATGTATATCCAAAACGGAGTAAATTAACGCGGGAAAACTAAACATAACGTTTCAGTAACACTGCACAAAGTTTCGTAGATTACAGAGAGCCGATAATCACGGTGTTTAACCACGCTTTTTGTTAGCAATGTAGGTATAACCACGTTCGGTATTGCTCTCGACTAACTGTTATTTCCAAGGTTAAAAACTCATGTTTTCGTACATATACCAACAGGAATATAAATCAGCGGAAGAGTTACATCACGAAAGAAGATAAAACAGGCTCAAAAGAAATAAATTAAAAAAAAAAAAAAAAAAATCAAGAAGAAAAAAAGAATAGCATAATCCCATCCGTTTGTGAAATGAAGACAAAATATTGCCACAAAGGATAATATCCCAGGAATTTTAAGCCTCAAATAATCATAATTTTTAATCGAATTTTGCAACTGTTAAAAATTTCGAATCATTTAAAACGGTAAATCAAATTTTACATAAAAATTCCGAACAAATATATTCACGATAAACGGTTGACCAAAAACTCAAAAAATTTTAACTCAATTTAATCACGATTTTTAATTAACCCTAAAACAAACAAACAAACAAAAAAAAGTCGAAAATCTATGCAAAATTAATTAAATAATTACCTGATAGTTGTCCTGATTTCTGCTATGATACATCTGAGATCTTCCATCGTATTTTATTTGTCTAATTTCTTCATTCAAAGCTTTCCTAGTTGGATCTAAACTGGAACTTCCAGTTCTCACGTTATCAACTTTAGGTGTTGGGCTCCTAGACCTAGCATGTCTTTTCGGTGTTGGCGATCTTGATCTCTGTTTATTTAATTCACTACCCAGATGTCCAGGGCTTCCAAAAATCTTTCTTTGTGGAGTTGGACTCCTCGAACGATTAGCTGATTTTTTTAATTCCTCTCCAAGATGTTTATTAATATTCTGAACTTGATGAGGGGTTGGAGATCGCGAACGATTATTAGATACTGTTCTAGGAGTCTGTGGACTTTGATTTTGCAACACTCCAGCGCAAGATCCAACACTCGATGCTGAACTCCGACGGGTTCTTGGAGGTGATCTGTTAGTGAAAAATTATAGAAAATTTATAAAAATAAAAATCTTACTTTCAAAATGAAATTTCATTTCGAAAAAAAAAAAACAAAAAAAAAAAAAATTCTCACCGTTCGTAGTGCACCTGCGCACTTCCAAGATCGAAAGATCCTCCCGCTTTTTGTATAAGTTTTGCTGAAATCGTTGAACGATGTGCTGAAAATAATGAATGTTTATTTAAATTTCTGATTAATTAGGTAATATTGAGTGATTAAGTTGAATTGCGATTAAACTTACAGCTACGACAACGACAAGGATCGTGTTTGTCGAGATAATGACTCAGGGTGTCCCAGCCACCACCGACACGTACCATAACGTGATTTCGAAGTATTCTTACAAAAATTAACACCTTTGTATCTCCAATACGATATTTTCCCTCCGAAACTCTAATCATCGGGAATTGAGTGGGGCAATTGCATCTTTCGACTAAATCGCGAACCTGAAATATGAAAATTCTGATATTAGATATCGAGTAAATATGGTGTAAAGTTGAGAAAGTATTTCCTATCTGAAAAGGCTTATGGTATAGAAATCCCTATGGATTATCGAATTTCGCGTGTCTGAAAAGCTTGAGTAAAAGATTGGCGAGGATTAGCTCTTTTTTGCTCTTCATTTTCGAAATGGGTACTTAATTACTTCTTCGAAAAATTGTTAGCATTTCAATTAACAGTTATACACACAATCTCGGGTTTAATTTGGATGAAATTCTCACGCCCTCATATATTAATTGACCGTCCTATTATACGTATAATTGTAAGAAAAATTCAAGCCCGACATTCTGAGTGTAAAAATAAAAGAAACCGTCTCAAGTATCGCTTGTTTCCGTAACTGCATTAGCTGCAATTTGACACGTTGCCAGAGTATATACGTACAGGTATATATAAGTAATTCGCGGTATAATAAACGTTTTAAAAGTTCAGCAAAAAAAAAAAAAAAAAAATTTTTTTTTTTTTCACTGATCACTCCTTACGTCACGTCCGGTACAATAGGCGGTCTCTTTGATATAAATCCTTTACTCTCTCCATCTGCAGAGCCTAAGAGTACTTGAAAATTAATAATTATCGACTATTGCATCTAACGCGGTATATACGATAAGATAAGTATTACATATACATATATAAGTTATTTAGATCGTATCAATAACGCTCAATGGATACAAACACAATATACAATTGATTGGATCGACTGCGTGCTGGGCGATCGAATGATTGGTAAATTATTGTTGAACCAGGTAGGTATTATATGCATGTATGTATATTATATACATATACGTATCAGAATATATCAGTTTCTATATCGAACACCCACGGTGGGATTTTAATGCCAGTTAAATCTGAGATAACTTTAAAGAGTACATCACACTTGGTTGTATATTACTGATAATTATGTATATAAGCTGCAATTCCAAGTATATAGGTATTATCGATTGAGAAATTATCTGTTATTTAAAATGGCCTTCGATTCTCACGGTGAAACCTTTTTTTATTTATTTTGTACTACACAATTTTTCACTCTCTCGAATGATACGTATGTATGTATGTATATGTACATACCTACACAACGTCAAAACACTGTGATAACAATCGGTATGACAATCAAGAAATAGCCGATCATTCTGATCATTTAATTCACGTCGACTATCGGACTATGAACCACTGCAGCTACCGTACGTCGTTATCTTAATGGATATCTGTCGTTGTGAGACTATCAATTCCATATATGTTTGTGGTATAAAGCAAAGAAGAATAAATATCAAAGACGAGGAGTTTTTTATTTATTTATTTTTTTTTCAAATTATAATTTCAGTTCACACATTATTATCATGTGAATTATATATGCACTGAGATTTATTTATATTATTTACAATAGCGAAAGTATAATTTCTTTAAAGATTCTAAGAAGAAAGATTATTCCCACATGATTCATAATATATATATATATATATATATATATATATATATATATATATATATATATATATATATATATATATATATATATACATACGCACGCATGAAAGAAAATTATAAATTATCCCTGAATGATAATTGTGATTAACATACGTAGAAGCTAACGAGGACAAATCAAACCGTTGGAAGTTAAGTAGAGTGAAATGATCGAGTTTGATTAAAATTCCGAGAAGGTATATGCTATAGGTATATGTATGTATATATGTATGTACATACATAACGAGAAAAGGTCCTTCCAGACTTAATCGGTCTTGGTAACTCGTCCCAAATATTAAATTGGCTAACGCCAATTAATAAATGACTCCCACGTCACGAGAACCGGTAGTGTGTCACAACTCGAGAAATTACGTAGTTGATAATGGTTTGATTTAACTATACATATTGAGACACGCAAGGAAGTCTGACGTTAGATTTCTTTCTTTTATTTTTCCTTTGTTTAAAACATACATAGGAAAATAAATAAATAAATAAATAAAATTTTTCTACGCACGGATATTATATCTCCCTATAATGTACAATAATATATCACAAGCGCATAGTAATTAATAACGACGTTATTAACATACACATGTGTGAAGATTTAATCGATAATTCTCCACACACAATATATGCGTATACTTTAATTATAATTATAATCATTATTAAGTAAAAGCAATTCGTTATTGAATCTTCTTGTTTTATCTTTTTTTTTTTCAAACATCGAGAATTATTCACATAGTGATAATAATTGTCGCTATCTCTAGCCATAAATTGAATCACGACAAATAGTGGCCGTAGTGCAGGTGAGCGGACAGGATGAATACGTTATGATGGTATAATGCAAGGCCGATGTTATTATGTAACTCGTCCAGGTCTATGGAGCGTAGAGACAAACACACAGCCTTTCAACCAGCTGCAGACGTTAGTTATAATATGTATAATGTTAGTTCACTGTGTATAATATGAAGTTTTCTAAGCTGGGTGCAGTATCATGGAACAGCTCCTCATTTTGCACGGTTCGATTGGCTGCCCATGAAAATTACTTTAATAAACCTTATTTGTTACTTTAATCATTTTTACAACGACATTTATACCCTGGACTTGACAGATCAGAACTTATCCTTGAATTAACAACACTCCACCCAGCTAAAATCATGATTGAGGATATGATGAGGTTTTATTTATTTTTATTTTTTTGAGAGGCGGGAATTAAAGTTCCGAAAGTTTTTAGAAAGGTTATTTCCACAAAAGTCGATTTAAAAAACTTCAAATCGACAATCACCGGAGGTTCAAAATTCCGAAAGCTAATGATCCTGAAGGTCAAGACTCCGAAACTTGAAATTCACGCATGGAGCGTCGTACCTGCCCCTTCATTAAATTTTCGGATTCTAAGAATTTGTACTGGTTCGAAACTTTCAAAATTTGGATCTCAAACCCAGCCCCGTTCGTTCGAAGCTCGTCAATTTATCAAAGAGGAAAAAACACCCTTAACAAATCAAGCTTCAATAGAGTAATCTTGCGGTCCAGCGGTCAAGCGATCAAGCATTAAGCTTATTATATAGCACGTGGCATAACCCGATGCGGCAAGCCAGAGAAAGTGATGGCACAACTTGAGATCCTGATGTTATCATTAAGCATCTATTTACTATCTACCAAAGCATCTTCCCAGGATCACGACGAGTTCATGGGAAGGAAGTAACGCAAGTGGCAGGTCACGCCGCGATCTAAACATTCTAGAATAACGCCAAACGCGTAGATATATTTAGGCTCTTGAATATTGTAATGTGGTTATTCAAATTTTATATTAGTATTAACAAATGATAAAAAAAAATATATAGGGTGGTATATATAAGAAAGTAATTGTTGTTATTTTCTTAATATTTTCGCACGGTTTTTTACTACAGGTATATACCTATGTATGTATCTCTATTAGAAGCGAATATATTCACCTTCGTATAATCGCATATTGTATGCTTAATAACCCGGATGTGACACCGATGCAAATTTAAGATGATCGCACCTTCCGGCCGCGACGAATTGCTACGTCTAGTCTCTTTCGAGACCGCGATCACTATACACGCTCCATTGTCTATTCAGATCTCTTTCATCTCTTTAAAAAAAAAAAACAAAAAAAACATTTTTCATGTTACATACCTGTACCAACTACAATCTGCATACCGTAATATACGAACGATAGACAGAAGAGATTTTCAACCTTTGAAAAACGTGACGCTCTACGCTCTTAGCAATAAAACAAAAAAATGAGACTCAAATATTTGTAAATTTAGATAAAATGATACGAAATAATAATTTATATAACGTTAGGTAAGGACGTTATACTCCAAGTATGAATAAATACTCTGAATTGACAACTTTGTACAATTTTATTCAGTATTAGTAATTTTATTATTTTTTTTTTTACCTTTGGGATAGAAAAAATATGATTTTTTCAAAAAAATAGTGAAGGTATAAGAGAGAGTTTATATAGGATAAAACTAAATTAAACGCATAGGCTTTTGACCAGTGTGGTTAAGGTGCTTAAAGGTGTCGGGTGTCGTGCGAGGTGGTGAGCGTCGATTATCGTTGTTGAGCGTCGGCTTTAAGTAGGTAAAACGACGTGGGTTCGAGCCCCGGCGTTTTTCCTAGCTTCAAATTCGGGCGTAGTTTCACTCGTAGTACCTACGTCGCGTCGCGGCGCCGGCGTCTCGCGCAATCAATACCACAGTGCGGCTTGCCGGAGTCCCTGCGAACTCCGCAATTCTGTTTGTTTCACGTCGTTAGCCGATTCGTACATCGAACTATAAATCCACAAATCAATTTTTACGGAATGAAAATCCGAAAGAAAAATTGGATTCTTTATTTTCTAAAAAAGAAATTTACTTAATTCAAGGATTGTTTTTAAGTTTTTAACGTTTATCTATTATTTTTACCGTTTCAGTACGCGGAACGACCTTTCCGATTGAGCCATTGCAGCCAATCAGCGTATATATAAAAGAAAAATAAGTAATGATATTCAATTACTTATTCCACAATTAATCATTTTATAATATATACCTATACCTATAATACTATAAGACGAGGAAATACAGTGAAGATATATTACCAGTATAGCTATATCTTACCTGTAATAATAATTTCATTGAAATTTTCATAGAGAGAAAAACAGCTGCAGCTAATATATGTTTTTCAGTCTATAAATCTCCGTAAATCGTAACTCTATATATCTATGACAAATGCGATCAAGACTATTTTACATAAAGAAGAATAATTCTCATTCCTCGTGTTTTTTTTTCTTCTCTATACAAGAACTAAAAAAAAAAAAATATTGGAAAAAAAAAATTCTACAGTCAAGTCATGGATTTTTCAATCTTGTAAAAAACTAACACATAGCTACCTACGTACAGCCCTTTACGTAAACTTAATCAATCAACTGGTTGACTTGCTTCTGTAATTTTTTGGGGGATTTTTTTTTTTGTTGTTATTTTTTCTCTTTTTTTTTTCATTTTCAAATAGCCGAAACATAGTGAATAAATTAAGAACGAGAAAGGTAACTAATTAGAAATGGTGGATTGATAAATTACAGCGATTACTAAAAGTCGTTCAGACCTAGCTAAGGAGTGGCACGCCCACGTGGTTTAACAGATTATTGTAATTATTTCTTATTTTTTTTATTTTCATTTTATTTTTTGTCCCTAGTCAAAAATTGTCCTGTGGGACTATAGATTATAGATATCGAGTATTCTACCTCTAAGCACAATATATCGTACGACACCCTTGTGTGTACTTCAAGATGCGACCTCGACTGAAGTGAATCGCTGTAAAGATACTCGGTGTAGTGAAACAAAATAAAAGAAAAAAAAAAAGAAAAGAAAAGAAAATTCGAGTCAAGGGCGCGAGCTGGATAACTTCCACAAAAATCAAACCACTATCCATACACCTAGTTACAGGGTAGATTCTCAAAGATGAAAAGAAATGCGATGAAAGGAGGAGAGGAAAAAGAAATAAGAAAAGAAAGAAAAAAAAGAAAAGAAAGGAATATAGAAAAAAGAAAAATTTCCACCGACGTTTAGAAGCCCTAGTAGGTGCATGGTAGCTCCGACGTTGTATTGGAATAGCCTAGATTCATCCGAGAGAGTAAAGCGTGAAAGAAGCTCACTGCAAAAATGTCAGTTATAATATCGCTTAAACTTTCTTGGCATCTCTCCTATAATTCCAATCAGTCCATACCTACTCCATACCTCTCGGTTGTGTACATAGAAGGATTTTCACTTATAGTTAATCGGACACGTCCAACGTCGAACTTAAGTAGTATACCACAAAGTCGATTGGTTGTTAGCCTTAATTTCGATACATAGGTATATATATATATATATATATATATATATGGTTAGTTGTATGTACATAGAATTTATACGTGAAAGCATATTAGACTTCTAAGGTAGGTCCATTCAGGAGGTTAGAAAAAGAGGACGGTGCTCCCAATAATATCTCATAAATATATTACACTTGATTCTTATATCCAATATAGACGTTATATCGGATACACAGGATAAAATTTATAATATTAGGTATACACGCCAACGCCCCGCATTTCAACAGTTTTAACCATCTCGTAACGAGATCGAAATTCCCCGCTGTTAAAATGAACAAATATATCGATTTTTATAACGAGTTTTGTTCAAAATGTCGTAGAAATTCTTACCTGTGATAAATTTTGCGAAATTTCATATTAAAAGTAATTTTTTTTTTTTTTTTGTTGTGTTTTTTTTTTAAATCAAAAAAGTAACCGATTTTGGGCCACCCTTGTCTATGTATGTACACTTCTATGTATAAACATTAAACATGAATATAAACGTTGGATTGCATACTGGGTCTAAATAAATTCCACGGAAACGACGCGGTAGCGTCGCGTCTCGACGCAATCAAAATTCTGGAGTTATTTGTTAGTGCGAGACCTAAAATAACTGCTGGTAAATTCCTGAGATACCATTCGTCGCAAGAGGTCTGGCAGTTAAAAGAATAGATAATTTCTGTTGTTGTCAACCGCGTATACGAAATCGTAAGTATCACACTTCCGTTTTTTTTTTTTTTTTTCTCTCTGTTTTTCTTTAATTCTTTTTTGTTTTAAACAGGAAAATCTTGACCGATGGAGGAATGCGACAGTACAAAAAGCACAGCTATGCAAAAAACATAAAAAAAAAAAAAAATGATAAATAATAATAAAACAAAAAAAAAAATCGGAAGCTTGATAAAAAAAAAAAAAAAATCATATATATAAAAAGAATTCAAGATCGTAAGCTCTCCTTAGTGTCGACGACGCGTTCCATTAGTCTCGAGCTATGAGCTCGAACAACTTAGTATTGAATTTCTGACCCATTTCTCTCGAGATAAACAGTGATTAGCTAAGACTCAGACCACAGCCAGACCTTGCACGGCTCAATAGCCTTCTCTATGCACTCACTAGCTAATTGCGCGTTAGGTACTCTACCAACGAGTTACCTACCGGCACAGGGGAATACCCTTTTTATGACGTTAGGCACAGCATAAGACACGCTGCTTAGGCATAGATCGTCACCGGATGAATTACTCACAAACAATTCAACATTATTTTACACAAATCGGGAATTTCACAAACGACGACACGTTACGTCGAAAAATTATCTCACGCTGACGGTATTCAATTTTTTTTTTTTCTTTTTCTTTTTTTTTTTAATAATTTATTAAACGTTTGAAACAGAGATCACTTCAGACAGAAGAATTCAAACTATTTTTTCAGGTTCTTTCTTCGCAATACCTTGATAAGTATCTTTTTACCGCAAAATAATATATGAGGGAGATAAATGAATTATCGTATCTTTAAAAAATATTTTAGCAGACACTAGATCTTGAGAAGTTTAACTTAAGTGTAAAAAAGCGTTATTGTTAAATTCAATGGCTATAGAATACCGAAAATCAAAATAATAAAGAAATAGAGAAGAAAAACTGTTCTTTTTTTTTTTTTAATTTTAAGCACTGCACGTTATTTTATGTGCATATATAGGCATGTACGTGCATAAATACATAAGTTAATATGCATATTATATAGGTAGATGCAGTGATGAGGAAAGACGCTGCAATGCGCATACCTACGTAAGCACGAAGCTCGATACATCGATCGCTACAGGGCTCAAGAAATAACAAACTTTTTTTTTCTTCCAGACGACGACGACGACGACGCACGACGTTGAGTCCTGCAAGGGGTTGATGATGCTAGATAATACGAAAGTAGATATATACCTATAGTACATATATACATAAATGGGGATTTACTTGATAAAATTATTTTGGAAATTCGGAATAAAGGGGATCAGCAGCTGTTACAGCGTTATCATCTCAGTTCAGGCACTCCACTAATATGTATATACGTATAGGTATATAACTATATATATAGTCTGTTAGAGACCAGATTAATGAAGACTATTATATCGTAGACCGCGATCTGATTCACTGAGACTATTTACGAACGCTGAATGATCCAACTTTACAATACTTAGTCATCTCGTAAGTCGAATACGAGCTTTCCGAAAACCGTTACTTGTACATTATATTTAGCAAACTGTACGTATGAATTGGGTTATTCTTTTGTATTTTTTCTACATCAATCAGAAGTGAAATAAAAAAAAAAAATAAAAAATAATAATTTGATATATAAAATAAGAATGAATATTTTTTATTCAAAATACGTATGATTTATAATTTATAATGAAAAATGAAAACCAGTAACCCATATATGGTTGTTTGTCAGTATACTTTGGACGTCATTGGATGAAAATAATATTAAATCATAACCTGATTGATAACGAGATCAAAGTTCAAATTGTCGGTTTATTTTGAAAGAGATCATAACGTATGTTGATATACGCGAGGGAAAATAAAAAGTATGCGTTTACAAAACCGGATATCCGGAAGACATAGAGAAATCATATCGCAAAGGAAGTTTATTCGCGTATATGTGAAATTCGTAAGAATTATTTTCCACGAATATATATTGAGTCAATGTTTTGACAATGTGATACAAGATTCTATAGATAAAAAGAGGAGTCATGCTAAAAACGTACATACATAGGTATACCTACTTCGGTTTAAATACCAGACAGGTAATTAAGTATCTGAATTTCCATTTTTTGTTCTTTTTTTCTTTATATTTATTTTCTCTCTTTCTCTCTCTTTTTTTTATCTACACATAGAAATTATGTCTAACATAATACGGACTAAACCAAATGGTTGCTTATCGCCGATAGTATTCGCGATGAAAGAACGTTGAATAATCGCGTTTGAGAGCATTGGGACTGCACCACACAGAGAACTAAGCCCATGTTTTTAACACGTGGTAAGATAACAGAGATGTATGTAATTTTTGATAAGAAATTTGAAAAATGATTAATCTCTTACACGGTATAAAATTTCATTTCAAATAAATGAACGGAATTTCTATACAATAATCTATAATTGCAAGAAGCTTCTGATAATATTTCAAAGGAAGTAAATATGACTAATGGTCATAATTTTAATAATTAATATTATGATGATGATGATAAGCCAATTTCTTATCGCAAACTTAGGCTTTTATTATCAAAATCATAGCGTCGTCTCTCTCTCTATCACGTATTGGAAGACATAATGAAATTTAATTCACTGCTGTGTTGCAGATTTCAAAGATAAGATACGTCATCGATTTATCATTTAATGATATATAATTCGATTAGTAATGTTACCCATTCTTAAAAGATATATTACGTGAAATGATGTTAGTTACGCGTCGTTATATATACGATCCGTATAATAATCACTACAGTATAAATATAAACGTAGATATAATTATCAAGTAAAACTGAGCTGTTGATTAAACATCGTAATCTGGTGTATTAGGAAAAGAATTGTTTGTTTCCGTGAACAACAACGTATCGGTATAATAATGAACAAAATAATAATAATAATTAACCTTCTGTACCACAGAGAGCAATTTTTTTGTCTTACTTCTTTTTAAACAAAAAACAAAAAAAATCGATATACCTCGTCGGACTTTGGTATACAAAAGCGATGATATCGTTGTTTGAAAACGTGATAAAGGTATAGGTATATGACTTGTCAAAAATTTGATTGAAAGATTCTCAAAATTATATACGTAATATAGGTATATGTTATGTGTGTATAGTATACGCGTTAATGTCGGTCATATTTAGATTGAATATGAAAAAAAAAATTTTGTACATTTTGTCAAGAAAATTTTCTTGAACTTGACACGAAACGGAACCAAAGGCCGATCAATACCAAAGCATTTTCAGCGCTTGCGAAGAAAGGTTACTATATATACACCGTATCGTCTCGCAATCTCGTACCAGGTACCATATGATAAGTTTTAAACAAGAATAATTGTTTTCGGTACAAAAAAAAGTTTTTTTTTTTTTTTTTCAATTTTGATTTTTCCATGTATGTATGTACACTGTACATGAAATAATATAACGGCTATTATAACGGTCAAAAAAAGAGCGGAATGATCTTTTTTTCTTTTTCTAAACCCACAAAGAGAAAAAAAAAAAAAATAGAAAAAAAAAACTCATGTTACATGTTTCTAAAAAGCGGCTTTTATCTGTCGATGTTAAAAGTCAGAAACGGGACTGAGCCCGTATTATACAATGCCTTTAACCTTTGATCCTCGCTGCTGTATTATATATCATAACAATTCAAGTCAATAGATCGACTGTTTTATCCAAGTAAACAGTACCGCGGGTAAAGTAAAAAATAACCGTATCATTTCCACGAAATAACTGTCAAATATCGGTATTCCATTCTCGTATATTACAACGATATACCTATGTGTCGCCTACCTGCCGCAAGTCGCGTACGCACTTGGTATCACCACTTTGTCAGACTTGTTTATCACAGACGTTATCTCTTTTAATCCATGAATCAATCTATACAAAAAAAAAAAAAAAAAAAATAAGAAGGGAAAAAAAGACACTAATCATTTAATCGTTAATCTTTTACTACTTCAAATATATTGTCACGTGCGATCTGAAATATCTCGCTCAGATATAATTTCTATAGACTGCACTCGTGCACAAATCAGATTCACAGATACAAACTCGATCTTTGGAACACGGATTCAATTTATTTTATTTATTTTTAAAATTTTTTATTTTTATCATTTTATTATGTTGGGCGCCAAATATGAGAATTCGAGGGTAAAATATAATGTTATGTTTAACGACTTTGAATAGCCCTAGAATTTCTTGGCGTTGGTAGGTATGGAACAACTGCAGTGCAGCATTCCTATCTGGGTTGGAGTAGTTTTGCCCGAGGTATGAATATACATATACAGCTTCGTATATACTCTACATTAATATATGTGTAGACTATAAGTTACGATGTGCATATGCATATATTATAATGTTTTAAATGCGTATAGGTATAACGCATACCTAAACACGTTCGTTATACTATACGAGATTAAGAATATGTATGTATATCTAGGTATAGAAATCACCGATAGTAGGTACATACATACCTAAGGATATAAGAAACACGCGCGGTATAAAGAGCATTAAAGGGAAATACATACGCTGCAAGAGAACTGCATATAGGCAAGCTACTTCTGTTCGCTAAGGCTTCTTACCTTATTTCAAAGCCCTTTTCTTTTTTTTTCTTTTCTTTTTTTTTTACTTCTACCGGTATAGCGTTATAGAGATATTTCAACATTCTTGAATAATCTGTTAAAACTACAAATTGGCCGTACATACGTTAACGAGTTCGAGAAAAATTACCCATTTGTCGAGTCAGAATTTGACAGGGAAAAAATTTATTCAGCTATATGAATTATCAGGTTGTACATTTTTGCTTTTTTAACGCTAAATAATATCGAGCATGTATATGTATACCTATATATATATATATATATATATATATATATATATCGAATAATAATTGGTCCGAGTTATTATTATAGTGAGACTGGATATTGATGATAATTAACTTAATTGTATGTGTCAACGATATAATAATATGATATCTGCAATCATGATTTCAAAGGAATCGTTTATCTCGCGCATGTTGGGTTAATGGGGCGTACTGCAGTAGAGGATGGTTGATCTCGCAGAATCGCGCAAGAAGTCAATTAGTCGTGAATGTATTTAATGGGGTTTGACTCAATTGGAATCCTCGGATTTGGCGTGTAAAAGGAACGTGTTTTAGTTGGCAAATCGTTAGAACAGATTCGTTTTATAGATATATACATACATACACACATATATCTATCCTTTGGTTAAATCTCGAGTATTAGCGACTTCCAGGCTTTCACAGCTCCTAGTTTAAAGCTTTCGGTATAAACTAAAGAGGAATTCGTTTCGTAATTAGCCTCGGGTTGCCGGTATCGCGCATCGGGATAAAGAAACAACCGAGTTTACATTAAACAACTCGCATGGCTCAATGCGCCAATTAATCAGTTCAACCTAATCTACTTTTACTATCGCACGAATTATTATTGCCAGGGAAAGAGAAGCCAACGATTCAACACTTCGTCACGATTTTAAGTCAGATTTTTATCGACGGTTCAAAATGCACCATGACTAAAATTCGAAAAGATGGATGAAATAAAAATTTTCAACAAAAATAAATACAGTTGAAAAGATATTCTGTAAAAAAATCGCCAAAGTGGTTTACCAAGAAAAGAAGAATTGAGTGAATAGAGTTGAAAGTAAAAAATTAGATAAAAAAAAAAAAAGAAAGTGAACTCACCATTTCGTCGAGGCTCTTCAGATCGTTGGTAACAATTTGCGGTTGAGGTCCATAAATTAGGCAAGGTTGTTCCTCGTGCATTTCTTCATAATCATCATCATCGTCACTGTCTTCGTTATTTGTGCCATTTGTACCATTAGCAGCTTTATTTTCAGCGGCAATTTCGCGATCGATTTGTCGTTCCATTTGTACCAGCATAGGAGCGAGCATACCGAATTTTGCACCGCGTCTAGCGACTTCAAGAAGGCACAAAATAACGTGACGTTCATTCTTTCGCATAATTAAATCGTCGGTTTCAAATAAAAGGCACTCAATAATACCCAGGCTTTTTCTGCACCATGATATAAAATTCGAGACATTATCACGGGCAAAAAATGTACCTGCTTTTGCATTAGGCAAAAATGCTACGTCGCTTAAATGGCTCATTGGCACTGCCAATGAGGACGTCATTGAACGTGTCATTAATTTACGTGCCTGGCGTCTAACCACGTAGTCAGATGCTGACTTTCGCACGTTGTTAGCATGCTGAAAGTAAAAAAAGTAAGAAATAAATACATACAAGATGAACTTTGGAGATAAGATGAATTCAATTCAATTATTGTGTACAGAATATAAATACCCAACGCTACGTTTGAGTTGCAATAAATTTATCGCTAAACTTGACTCGCTACTTTTACTATAAATATTATAATAATAATAATAATAATAATAATAATAATAATAATAATAATTAGGACGTTCGACTGCAGCAGATTCTGGTTCAAAGATTGCCAAAGACAACTTCTACTTTTTATTCTTGTTTCTTTCAGGTTTTTTCATTTTGATTTTTTGTCTTCTCCCTTTTTTTTTTCTCCTCGCCTACCTACGAGACACGTTTCACAAACAAGTATATAAGTATTATAAAGCTTACGACGTTAACACAGCCGCCATATTTATATCTATCTTTTTCTAGTCGATCCTTATAGTGAAAGGTAGATTGCTGTTAGCTGAATGAAAAGACAACTCGCCTACTGCATAAGTGTTACCAAATAATTAATAGTTCCGTCTATTATACATATGCACGTGTATTTCTCGTTTACTACATTACCACCTCCGTTAATTCTTGCACTAATATCAATCTATTGGCATGTATTTGTATATACATACACATACCTATATGAACAGTGATATCATACCTATACGGCACGGTTGAAATATCATTCGTGAATTAAAACCACCCCTAAATGTCTCAGACATTGTAAACTGAAGTAAAAACAAGGAAATTTTTTTTCTTTTCTAACTCTAAACCGTATAGATAGTGTAAAAAATTTATAATTTCTCCTTGTTTGTCTGTCTTTTCTTGTTTTATTTATTTATTTTCATTTATTGGAACCGAAAACCACATGAGAGGACCATTTGGTACAAAGTTTGTCTATTTTTATATACATTTTTTGTTTTGTTCCTTTTTTTTTCTTTCAGTTTTTCTTAATTTTCGATCTTTTCCACAGTCATGTGATGTACTCGTGTGTGTCACTCGATATAAAAACAATTTATGCCTCCCGGGATAAGTTTTCTTATGTTACATGTATAATATTGAACGAACTGTGAAATAAATTTCAGGGCAGTTTCAACATATCTATATATCGTGTGACTCTTCAGCTCTGCAGTGCACATGTGCGCACCACAGAAGCATAAAGCATATAATACTGCACGCATGCGAGTATGTATATATACGGATGAATATATTGGTAAGAGTATAATAATACACATATACTCCTTATACATATACTCTCATGTATATATTATATATGCATTCAAATGCACATACGACTACAAATTACATCTGTGACAGCATCCGGCCTCTCTCTCTTTCTCTCTTTCTCTCTCTCCATTACAGTCATTATGATTATATTTATCCCAAGGGATAATAATCGAGATATTATAGAAGTGAGAACTAGTTGTGGTACACGCTATGGATTGCAATCCTTAAAAGACTAACGTTAATTTTAAGAATTGACTTTACTCGACATATATGTATACACGTGAAGGTGATCACATGTGACAATTATATTCAAAGAATTCTCAACGAAACAGATTTTTAACTTTTAACTATTCATTGTTATTAAAAATAAGTGGTCTTTTGTCTCTTGCATATTCCTAACGTATGAAAGAGAAAGAGAATAAAAGAACCGTGTGAATCAAGTAAAGACAATTGAGATCGGTAGCTAAACTTATTATTATTATTATTAATTTTTTTTGTTTTTTCCGATTGAGGTAAAATTTTGTATGAAGTTTCTGTATGTACGTATGTACATAATAGTTACTAAGTTGATAACCGCTGGAGTAAAAGTCGAGCACATATGGTGATATGGGCTGCAGATGAGTTGAAGGCAGGATGTCTGTCGCATTATGTGGCCTCTGACCCCCTATGACATATCATCTCATATACGCTTTACCGCAACTAAACTTAATGAAAATGATTACTATATGCATATCTTAAATTATAAACGCAGGCGTATGTATAACTTATACTCTTGCTCATTCCAGTTGCTATATAATATAACACTTGCTGCATCTATGTATCTACCTATTTATGTACTACCAAGATCAAACTGTGGATATATACTTATAAGTTAGTATTTCACAAATGGATCGAAAAAACTCAAAAAATCTATTCAAATATTCAATGATACTTGTATATGGGGGTATATAAAAATCGGATATCTTTGCACGGCATATGTACGTATAGAAAAATGAATAAAGTAAAATAAATCTATGTATATATCTACGGTATACATATATGCATAATGTGTAAATATGCGTACGTAGGTCTATATACGTACATATGACTACTTATAAATAGACGTTTCTAGTACGTATATATATATATATATACATATACATACCTATACACAAAAGGGATAGGCGCAAATGTTCACCGCATGCGGCTTTGTTCGAGATGACAAGGCGTCAGAGCTGGGAAACGAGGGGCATTGCATAAACAAGACACGTTCGACGGGAGTCAGTAGTTTTCTCCGCCTGTCTGTCTGTCTGATCGGTATATAGGTATATATATTTATATATATATATATTTATATATATATATATATATAGTATATATTTGATAGGTATGTATGTATGTACTTGATCGTTAATAAATTGCAAAATTAATCCAAACGGATGTATAGATGTATATATATATTTATATATAATATATACCATGGATACGATCACATATAGATTTTTCTTTTACATATATATATATATTTATACTTTATAGATATTGGCTTAAATGCGGAAGCTCATCGCAGCATCGTTTGAGGCTACGCACGTGCTACTAACGAAACACAAACATCGTAAAACGCTGCTTATTCAAGTTAATTAAAATTCATGATGGCAGTGCAATGCAGCAAGGCATGGATGGTTATCTTTGTTAGATTTTAATTATATATCTTTACACCTGTATACCTATATACCGCATCATACGAAATAAATAATTCGCCTTCATATTATATAAAAGAAAAGATATATATAGGTATATATAATATGGTATATATATCTTTCACTAATTATTATTGAAAATATTATAATCATACGCTAGAATAGGTACGTTTATAATTACAAAAATCTTAATTACCGGTTATTTAACGATATTAATTAAAGCATGCTTATTACGTACAGTTCAGACGATTTCTTTTCACTAATTGTCACGTTAAGATGAACGTAAGGCATTGTGTCACAATTGTTCATCATTTTTTGGTTAGTTTTTGTGTTTGTATTTATTTATTTCTTTTTTTCAATTTTTTTTATTTCAATTTTTTATTTCTTATATTTCTTATAATTAAAAGAGAGAGTCGTTGAAGACGAATCTGACGACAAATATATACAGCTAATTAACCTAATGAACAGAAATCTCGAAAAATCGTCTTGGTAGGTAAAACTCGTCTCGGTTTATGTACCTATATCTGCGATTTCCTACGACGTTTGTTACATATACATACACACATACAATTCATATCTACATAAGAGGACAGACCTTTTTACCCAAATTTAAAACTACGACTTATCGCAGAACACGTTTCAGAACAGATTAGAACTCGAGACGAAGAGCCATGCCATAAGGCCCATAACGATTTGGTTGAATTTCTAAAAAAAAAAACTTACGAGTTTCTCCCTGCTGCAGTGACTGAGAAAAACGTGGGCCTTTTATTCGGTGTTCAGTTATAGTCATAATATTCGTGACTTAAATATGTACCCCGAAATTTGAGACTCTAGCCATAATACGAGCCCCTCCTTGTTTTTAGGGTAAACATCGATGAGAAGTTTAGTCGAATGTTTAATTCGAGTAAAAAAAGAAGAAGAAAAATAATAAAAATATGGATTTTAAAAATATGATGATTTTCTGTACTTCAGTGTTTTACCGGAAGAGTATAATAGGTATTGTGTTTCTTAGAAACGGTTCAGCCCTTAAATAATACAGCAGAGAGACGAGACACACGTGATAAATGAAAATAAATGAATTTCCTTAGTTACGAAGACTAGACAGTTAAGACAGTTTTTCATTTTGTTTCTATTTCGGTAGAATATTTTTTTAACCCACCCTTAGAACCAAAGAACGACGGCTGTGTTAGCTATATTTAGAAATATATACTGTACAAGCAGGGTGGAGGGACTGAAGGACAGGGAAATGTGTTTATCTCATTCATGGTGAGCTACAAAGAATTTTTAGACCTTTAACCATCATCCAAAGGAATAGCGCGTGGTCTTTATTCTCGGCAACGTGAAGAAGGGAGAAAATGCTACGGTTGAAGACACAATCGTTTGTCTAATTGGTCCGAAAATCAATTAGACTTCCTTTTACTAGGAACCCGCATCGTCTTGTCTTTCTCACGTTTATATAAATACAATTGAATAGGGGCAGCCACCGTTATCTAGATATCATTTTTCATACCGGAAACCGAAACGCTGATAATGTATAAGAGAGAGGAAAAAAAAAAACGGACCAGACTGGAGATTCTAAATTTAAAAGTTCCGAATGGTAAAATTTCTGCACAGTTTATATCCCAAAAGTCTGCATAGTCGATGTTGAAGAAAAAAAAGCTTCAAATCGAAAATCACTGAAAGTTCAAAATCTCGAAAGTTAAAGATCTGAAAGGGCAAAACTCGAAATTCACGAATGCCTCTCCATTAAATTTTTGGACTTTCGGACTGTTTGCATTCCGATCTTTCCGAAATTTAATATTCTGAACTTTCAACGTTTCTAAGAATTCGAAATCGTTAATAAATTAATTAATCGCGTTGTTTTGATTTGAATCGCGATTTATAATGAATATGGGCAAACTGGTATTACACGCATACGCATGTAAACGAAAATCCTGCAACACAAAGAAAAGAGCAACGTGACCCACGAAGCTCAGTGAACACGTGGCTACGAGTACTCCCCTCCACATGCTTTTGCCACCCCCCCCCCCGAAAAAAAGTGTGGAGAGAAAAAGTTTTATATCTATCTTCAAGAGAAATTACCACAGCTCAAAAATTCTAACGGGATCTTAAACTATGATTGAAAAACTTCCAAAAATGTTGTAGTGGACTTGAAAAAATACAGAATTCATTTTTTTTATCAACGATTAAAGAAAGGGAAAAAATTCAAAATTTTCAACACGCATGAAACTCCGGACAGATTTCGAGCCAGTAAAGTTATTAAAAAAAAAAAAAAAAAAAAAAAAAAAAAAAAAAACTTAACGGAATTCGACAGCTGATGTCTTCACCTTTAAAATGATAACTCAAACAATTTTTTACGACTAATTTTCATGAAATTATAGTCATTTGAGTAAAAAAGTGCAATTTTTTTCGATCACTCATATCTCGAGAACTAAAAATGATAGGAAAAAAAAAAATCCCTAACGGGAGAAGATGTGTTTTTACATTCAGAATATATATTCAAGGTGGGATTTGGATTTTGAGCTGTGATAATTTCTCTCGAAGATATAAAACTTTTTCTTTCCAAACTTTTTTGTTGCGGTGGATAGCAAAAGCATGTGCATGGAAGTGAGTGTACATATATCCACCACATAACAGAGAACAGACGGACTCCGATTCTTCTGAAAGCCGATAAACTGCAGGGGTCTCACCCCGGAGTAGAATAAACGGTAAAGCTAATTTGCCCCGTAATAAATCCTAATTCTATGTAACGATGAGACTCGACAGATGGTGTCAATTGATCCTAATTGTTAGTGTGTGCTGCAGTTAAGATAAATATTACCCCATTTTTGCACTAACACGCAGAATTATTAAACACATTTAATACTATAGAAATTAAACCCCCGAGTGGATATAATTTTCAATACATTAGAATCAGAATGAGAATAGGAAACATCGATAACCCTGAAACACCTTCAATGAAACCGAAGGTAAAATGGTCCTGACGCGTGTCCTTATAAGGCGTAACTTGAGGCGTTTCGTATTTGTCATTTCCGACAGGAAGGACTCGGAACTCACGCGTGCCTACCTCTACCTCAGCCCTCGGGGCTGAAGGCTTATGAAGATGATAAAAATATTTATACGCGTACAGGTATGTTAGTACTTCATTACTGTACTCTGTAGTATAGTGATCGAGCTGTATAACAGAGTGTGAATCTAAATAAGTATTCTCCGGGACCAACCGCATCGATTTAAAAGACGATGCCATCATGCTCGAAGGATGTGGTCGATTCAATACGCGTTAAGATAGAAAATATTAAGTCACTTTATTTATTCATAATTCTTTATTTAACTGGAAATTATTCTATTTATGGAGCTTTATCCTAGAGTTTTGCATCGCTTTACTGGTCTCTTTTATTAAATTGTAAAATAACGAGTAAATATAAGGAGATATTAAATACCTCGAATTTGTTATTTTATAATCGCTCTATTGCCAATTATGGAAATATTAATATTGTCTGTTTAGATTAAGGTCTTAGATTTATCAATATTCACAGTGGAACTGCTACGCAATAAATAATATCAATGATCTCTTATAAGTTGGATGGTTAAAAACCGTGTGAATATTTCAAAACTTAGTTATGGCCATTTCAAACTTTCACTTATCACGGATAAATTCGTGAGTATAAAAAATATACAACTTAAACGAGACTCGACGATGCGTAACACCTTCAATTGAATATTTAGATAAATTGATAGACTGAACGTGAGTATCTGAAATGGTAATTCCATCGTCTTATCATCTTATTATTATTTTTATTTTTTTTTCTTGTTTCTTCATCTTAATACTTTTATTTTACTCGAGGAAATAAAAAATCGTCAAGACTTTACGTGTACTAAATGAAAAATTTTTAATGATATACTATTGCAAAAATTTATATATCTATGGGTATAGGTGTGTACCTTTGAGCTAACGATAAGCCATATGTATTTACTCGGCACCACGTGCTACGGAATAAATTCCTTGACTATAGTTATAAATTTAAACCTATAGAAATATTGAGAGTAGGTAGACGATAAGTACAAGGTGGAGAAAGTGCGCATAGATTAAACCCGACCCAAAGAATTCCTTCACAATAACTTATATATATATGTATCTACCTATACGCATATGTGTAACTACCCAGTCTAGCTGCATATCGCACGTATCGCAACCTCCGTAATTCCGGTCTTTCCGGAATGCATTTGACTGTTTTTGTATTTTATTCCTGTTTTTTTTTTTTAATTCTTTATTTAAATTATATCAGGAAAAGGTTACACCCCTTTCTCACCTCTTTTAGTTTCTTTTAATCCCTCGAAAGTGGGCGAAGGGAAGAAACAAAAATAAAAAAACAGATAAAAGGAAAGAGAGAAAGAGTAGTTATTTTCGATGTCCTATTCAAGTTAATTACTCGAGTCTTTAGTTGTTAATTCCGAGCACGTCTTAGTACCGGCTGCAGTTTCCGTTGTGAGCTTCAAAGACATCCTTTCTTTCTTACGTTACACACATGTCACACGTGACTTAACTGTATCCTATATCCTGGGTCGATTGTTTGGCGGTCTCGCAAACTGTCCACATAGGTATATTTTATAACATTAAACATACACATGTATAACACTTAAATATATATAACGCATGTCCTATACTAATAAGGCTTTAAAATATGCCTAGTCATTTGTTACAGACAACTGCACGAAGTCGCGGCATACTTTTCGTCTGTTTACAACCCGCAATCTCGTAAGTCATCGAGTGATTCACGAGATTGCTAAGTTTGATAAGAAGTAGGATTTCCGATAGTTTCTATACGATATATAATTTCGCTTTTCATTATCGAAAATGAGGCCGCATAAACAATATTGACTCGAAAACGAATTTCAATTTCTGTTTCTAAATTAAAAAAAAAAAAAAGAAATCGCAAATATTTATACGCAAGAAAAGAATAATTCGTTATTACTATTTAACAATATATAAAAAATTAAAGACAAATTCTTTATTCACTGATAATCACATTTCTTATAATTAAGAAATTCAACTCAAACGTAGCTTATAGGTATATCAAAAAAAGAAAATTTATTGAATTGCATATAATCGTTTAAACTTACCTTGCAAAGGGCAACGCCAGTGTCTAGTCTGTCCATAAAATTGTCCAAATTGACTCTCAGCTCGGGATAAAGAGCGTTTAACCATTCGGCTAAATCTTCTTTCATAGCGACGAGGTACTCTTCGGACGATTTGAAGGGCCTATAAGGCCTAGCTTCTAGTAGCACCGCCATTATTTTTTCTTTTCTTCTCTGCTCTTATGAAATCTGTAAGAAATTGATAAAGAAAAAAGAATTGAAAAATTGGATTCGTTATTTATAATGGTATAAAAAAAATAATAATATTTTTTTTTTTCTTTTCTAAATGAAAAATTTTCTAGATATATATATATTACGTTATATTGTCCCTTGTAGAGTTTTACTATAGGTTATTGTTATTATAATCCTAATGGCGGGTAGAGGCAGGTATAGGTTGCCTTGAAAGTAAGATAAAAATCATTTCGCGCAATTAGAAAATTGTGCTTAAGAATAATATTATAGGTATATATCTGCGTCGGAATATCGAAGGTTCTTGAATAACAAATTATGCTAATTTATCGATTACTTCACAACTAAAAATACGAGAGAGAGAGAGAGAAAGAGAGGCCAACGCAACAGAACAGTACGCAACTTAAGGCAACGTAAAGAAAAACGACGAGACGTATATATTATGTGAGTTGAATCTTCTTTTTATTACGTCACTTAACACTTATGCGGTATACATATAGTAATCCTTATAGGAACTGTTGCAGAAACTACTATTAAGGTATAAAACGTCTAGTTATAGGTATACCTTACAAGCATTAAAATATAGTTTCAATATTATGTGAAAAATGAAATCTGTGTACAAAATTATAGAGAAGAATTTTCTCTATGTGTATGTGTGTGTGTGTCTATGTGTATAAGAGGAGAGTGAAGCCCTGTGAGATTTCTTAGCCGCACGAGTAATTCGATACGTAAGCCTTTTAAATAACAAATTCTATTATCTTGAATAAATAAAAACATTAAAAATAAAAAAAATTAAAATTCATAATGGGTTGGTTGAAAGTTCGCGCTTGTAGGTATACACCTACCCGTGGACGAGTAGATCGCGGATTAGAATTTAGAAAGGCGTACCACAGCGCCCCGCATGAAATGTCACCACCGGCCAAATGTCTTCGTACACTGGAGAATCTTTTATTAATTCTTACAAGCCTGGGCTCGATCTTTAACCTACACACACATATTTATCACGAACAGGTAGGTAAGTAGGTAGATATGGTATACCGATCCTTTTTTTTCTTTCTTTCTTTCTTTAATTTTTTATCCTTTTAATTGAAAGTTATAAGCACATATTTTTATTCACCAGAGAAAAGAAAAAATCAAAGTAAGTAAATAGGTAGAATATAACATCACGGATGTATTTACCTAAGTAAGTATCATTATATCTATAATACGTACACCTATAATATACTACGTGTAACAAAAGTAAAAATTCAAAAGTTATGAAACATGTGCAGTGTTTAATTTTATGTTTTTTTTTTTTTTTTTTCGCGAACTATAAGGACGAGTCGTAAAGTTTACTGGGAACAAACGTTCTTATCTTTATAACGAAGCATACACTTAACCATCATGGTTGTTATATTCCTAAGAGTAAACAGTAACGACATCGTGACAAATTAGATTGCGGTTAATCTAAAACCGGCGTTGGTTGGTTGGTTGGTTGAATCGCAACTCTACGTATTATACATACTTGGAATTTTAATTAATTACCATCTAACCAACTTAACTATAATGTTTAACCAAACGGTTAAGATAATAACAATATTTACACATACCAAAACGGTGTATGAACAAATACCTACACGTTCGACAAATTTACATAGAACAAGTGGTACATATAGCTAATTAATAAGTACTTATCCTAATTCTTTTGTATATCCTTTGAGATTATACCTATATATAAGTATATATATTAGACCGCTTCAAAAAAGTCAAATATTTTTCATTTTCACAGGGTAATGTAAAAATATTGTTCCAAATGACGAAAAAAAAATGCTGTCAAAGTTTGAGCTCTTAATATTAATATTAAGAGGTGCCTCGTCGCAATTTTCTATTTCCCATCTAAATAACATAGGAAATTTTTCTTTTTAACTTTGGAATTTTATAACTCGTCAACGCATTAGTGTACTGATAAGACCAGAACATATTTTTGTAGTGAATTGAACGCTCTAAAAAAAAGGTCTCTTGTTCTTTTTCGATAAATCTACCTATTTCCAAGTTGGTGTATTGGTTATTAATGGTAATTAATCATGACTAACTTGGAAACATTCGGATTCATCGAAAAAGACCAAGAGACCTTTTTTGTAGAGCGTACAATTTTGAACAACAGTACTCATGCAGAATCTTTCTAAGTAGATTAATTTTCAAGATATACAAATCGAAATGTTCCACATGACCATTTCCCATATTATTTAGATGGGAAATAGAAAATCGCGATGAGGCACCTCTTAATATTAATATTAAGAGCTCAAACTTTGACAGCATTTGTTTTATGTCATTTTGAACAATATTTTTGACTAACTCTTTGAAAATGAAAAATAGTCGGTTTTTTTGAAGCGGTCTAATATATACATTATATATATATATTTTCTTTTCTTTTTTTTCTACTATTATTTAACATGGAGAATCTGGACCGTTACGAGCACTACGTCTGTATTATCTGCATATGCGTGTATAAATTATTACTCGGTCGTGTACCAAGATCGCCTACGTGTATCGCAATAAATAAAATTTTGTCGAATTTTCGGAATTGTCTTTTATTTTTTTTTGAATTTTATTACATTTTTGTTTGTGTCTTTTTTAGGCGATATATTTTCTCGTCAGAATTTCCTCCCCGATTGAAGTATAAGGTCTACCACTTCAGCCATGAATTAATAGTCATACTCGTTATCGGAGGGAGCGACGCCCCTTCTTTTTCCGGAGTTTAGAACCCTCGGTAGGTATATATTTTGTCACACCGTAGGGAACAACGATTTGAAATTTAACAAATCTCTATCATTTCATCGGATGAAATTATCCCGCACATCTGTTACCGTGTTGAAGATTTATACCCATGTATTGTACTGTACGTGCTAAAAGAAACGTGAAAAAATCTGTACACTGCATTATTACAGTAGAATGTGGGTAAAAAAAACCGCAATGATAATGCTCTCACAGGATTCCTCGATTCGAGTTATTATCATATCTTGACGTTGCGATTATACAGCTGCAATACATAACAAGATGGATATATGTGTACATACCAGTGTTATTTGTTCTAGATATTTTTTATATCATTTAGTACTCAATTTTTATTATACTATTTAGATTCATAATTTCAGGGAAAGATGTATAGGTATATATTCGTGTTATACTTGATCAAGGTGTGCGTGTACAGTATATAAACATTGTAAATATACCAAAGAAACGCGGCATTGGTTTGCGAACTGCAGGCAGCAGCCCCCCGGGCCCTGCAGCGGATGAGAATCTTGTGAATGAGCGTGGTACTCCATTCACTCTCAAGTTAACTTCGAAGCCGCCTTCTTGGATAGATGCTAATGGTTCGACATTCTCCTGTCTTACCCCCGCGCATGCCTTTATTGCATTTCTATTTTTTTCATTTCTTCGTTTCATATATCTTCTTTTCACATATCTCGTCTATTCCGTTTTTATAACAGATATCCCAGTACTTTTTTTATTTCTCAAAATTTTGAACAAATGAAAAACAATGATCATGCTCATTCTCAAAAAACTTTAATTATTTTTTGTTATCTATGATATGAGTACCCCTGTTTTCGGACTTTGAAATGGCTGGGTTTTCAGTTTTCTGATGTTATACCTATCCATGTCTCTATATGTATGTATAAACAGCTGTGACGTGTCTGCGATAAATATAGGCATTGATTAAACTTCGATTTGAGATATTATGCTGTTGATAAATAGCTAATATCAAAGGTCAATTTTTTCCCCTATTTTCTTTTATTTTGCTTTTTTTTTCTTATTCTTAATGTCTATACAGTTGAGTTACACGAATATGAAAGAGCGCACATCAGTTGCATAATTTGCATTACAACAGGAACTAGGAAAAAGATTAGTAACACTGTTTTATTATACATACATATAGGAAATAAAAAATGCTAAAATACACTAGGTGTATAATGTATAGCAAAGTTTGTTCCGCTTAGGTTTAAACAAATTCTTTTAACGCGTATTGTAATAGCGGTGTATGAACCAGGGGATTTAAAAATGGAAATGTTTCATTTACAATTTCTATTTTTATGCAAATACTCGTAAGTCTACGAAACAATCACCCGATCAATTATATACATTCAAAAAATGAATAACCATATACGATATTGAGAATGTGAAAATCTTCAAATTACATATCATGTTGTTTAAAAAAAATTTCAGAATGCAAATCCGAGGGGGGGGGGGAGATAAAAATTGAAGGAAAGATTAATTCGCGAAACTCACATTGAATGCCGTCATTTGTTTATCCGTTTATAGGTATATTAGTCACTTCGTATCCGTAAAACTTTAAGGCTAAAGATCAATTCGTATATGTATACATATATATGTATATAATTAAAATTATAATAGGCATACAACGATAGGTTGCAAAAATGAATCATTACTATAACTTACCTCAATGAAGTATCCACTAGCCAATATTTAAATCTACTCTAATTTTGATGCACTAATAATTCTAAGAACACTCGAGTTAAAAGACTAATATTATTGGTAAATATTTAACTTATTAATTTAAATATAATGGCTGATACTTCGTTGTAAATTTGTTAATATTGTTTTAAAATAAATAATTAGGTAGGTACAATGGATGTAGAGCAAGTTTTATATTTTACTTCGTTAAATTGTTTTAGATATATTTTTTTTTTTTCGTTTATTTTTTAATTCTTTTATTAATAGTTACGAGTTACGAGTTACGATTTACGCTTGTCAATGTTATCTGTTATTTGATTTAATCAAAAATATATTTTCTTTTAAGTGCTTTTGCTGCACTGTGTCACTTATTATTGTCCCTTCATTTGATTCGATTACCTTGTCAATTTTATAATTGTTAATTTTAATTTATAAAAAAAAATAATAATAATAAATACTAAATCACAGATTTTAAATATTTCATTCGCGTATACAGATTTACTCGTGATTTGTTTTATTTGAAAATATTTTAATTTTATTCTACTCTTAGTAAGTCGAATCCGTCTCGCGGGGCGTATTCGAACCCCATGCTCATGCAATGACGTCCCTAACAGAGACTGAACGCGCCTGAACGCTGTCTCCCCGTATAAATGCTTCGCGGGACTCGCTTCGTCGGTAATTATCAAAGAAAATGATTTGTTAGAGGTCTTTGGTAGGGGGCAGAGGGCGTTATCAGTCAGCAACAATGTCGTTGATAAGGTAGAACACGCTCGCTGATTAAAAAGTAGAAAAGTTACACCGTCGATAAGTCAATTATAGATCATCATAGGGTAATGCCAAATACAAAACCAGCCTTACCGACTTTATCAGTTTTATTCATATTTTTAATAACTGTTTATTAATAATAAACATTCATATTTACACATATAATTCATACATAGGTATACATATAATGAATGTGACCATAATTACAGCTGAAAATTATTGAAATTTGAGTCTTTTTATTGTTTGAAATTGGAATACAATAATGAATGTTACACAATGAAATCTCGTTTAATTAGTGGACTTTGATTCCTTAGCGTTTTGTAGACTCTGAGTGATATACAATTTAGCCAAACTCTGAGAACAGAACTGAGAAATATGCTGGCTGTAAGTATTTATCTGACCAGCAACAATCATAGGGTTTAGCCTTGGAGGAACTGGCAAAGGTCTCAACAGCTTGTTGATATCATCGTCAGGTAGTGGTGGTTCGTCCTTAGCAGCCCTGGCAGCGTTTTCTTGAGCTCTTTTCTGCATTAGACGATTCTTGTCCTGTTGTTGTCGAATGACCAGGTGTTGATGACGATTGAACTTTATAGCTTCTTGATTAAGCTCATCAACTCTATCCATCAAACATCTAAGTTGATTTTCCAATACAGTTGCAGTTCCGAGATCAAGATATTTGGTTCCCTCTTCTTCGGGGATCATTTCCTCCAATTCAGACATCATGATGTTAGTCAAATTGCTGTTCTTAATCACGATTGGTACTTCAACAAACAAGGATTCATAGCCAATCTTCAATGTCCGCAAAGCATCAGGTGTGAATTCTCCCTCTTTGTACATTTGTATTGCTTGTGGAGTCAGACGATAGGCTTTGAGGGTCAAAAAACCTCTGGCTGACTTAGCCGTGTCATAAATAACAACAACTGACTCTTCGATTGAAGTCTGGTAATGATACTGCGATTCTAACAACGGATGGCTCAGGAAATTACCAACGTCTGCGCTCTGGTACCATCCGACGTGGAAATGGTCGACGTTGACTCTACGCAATCTTCGCATCATAGCCAACTGATATTCCTCCTCGTCCATAGTTTCGTCATTCTTCGGAAACGGGAAACAGTTTGTAATTTCTAATCGATTGTTAACTACCAAACCCAGTAAAGCACCTTGTGCTACTTCCATGTTACTTGTCGACTCTTCGTGACAGTGTTTAACCATCTTCATCACTGCCAAACCGTCAGTTTGCACGTAATCTATACGCGATTCAGCCTCAGGTATTCTTCTAGATTGACCTCTGGATGCCATTTTATTATTTTAAGATCACTCCTTCGTTTCAAGAGAATAATTTTATACGATTTTAGCAATTAAATTGATTAAAACTGGGCTCGGCGGACGAGCAGATGGAGCACAATGCCAAGATAGGTTAGGAAGGAACGACGGAATTGAACCGACATTCACTCATAGCTTAAACATAGACAACAAACTCAGAGGAGAGGTGACTGAATAAATAACCTACAAAATGAATAGACATCTGTGGACGAATGAGACTAACTACTTGTTATGTCAAAGAAGTGTAACTTATCATAACATAACCTATATTAGTTTCAGAGCGATAAATAGTAATTGCAACTATAAAATAAGATGTGTGAATAAAATGCAGGCAGTATTTGCTGACGTGAATTTATCGCGACTGTGTTATTATATTGATCAGCGCTAATATTTATGAATGTGAAGAATACGTAGGTATAATTTATAAACAGATTAGGAAGAGACGTCAAAATGAACAGTTCAAAGAAAATAAACGTGAATTATTCATCGCTGGTTGGTTTGAAAGCAGAACTTTTAAGGAAACAGACTGAAGTTAAAGATGCTAAGGTGAATGCAGACGTGGTTCCTACTCAGCCTAAGCATAGGGTGAAAAATAAAAAACCTAAAACAAATAAATTGAAAATTAATAAGGAACTTATCGACCCAGATGATGTCAAGGCTCACAAGAAATCGAAATTGATGTTAGAAGCAAAAGCTAGACTGTACGAAAATTTAAAAAAAACACATAGCAATAAAAATGAACATTTTTTAGTTGATTTTGAAAACAAATCAGAGTCAGAAGACGAAGTCATTCATTCCGATGATTATGAAGATGTTAACTCTGACCCGGAAGAAGACTGGGTTGAATACGAAGATTGTTTTGGACGTACTAGAAAATGTCTGCGAAGAGATCTATCCAAAATGCAAGAAAAGGATGATTTTGTTAAGCAGGAAGTTATGAAAAAGTCACAAGCTGATGCAGAAGTCAAAGACGTCAGACCGCAGACAATTAAAATGATTCCTAAGGAACCAGAGATTGAAATAATGCGTAGAAAATGGGAAGAGCAAACAGAAAGATTGACAGATAAAAAAAATATTCATTATCAAGATGTTTTGTTTGACGAAGCAAGAGCTCACGGTGTTGGATATTATGAATTTTCACAAGACGAAGAAGTCAGAGCTAAGCAACAGCTAAATCTCGATTCACTAAGAAAGGAAACATTACAAAAACAAAAAGAAATGCAGAATTTGAAAGAACTCAAAGACAAGATGGAACAAAACAGGTTAAAAGCAGCTAGAATACGACAGAGAATCAGGGCTGGGTTGCCTCCTGAACCTACCGAAGATGAAGTTGAAGAGAATAACAGCCCAGATAAAGATAATGCCGAAACTAAACCGCAAACTGAAGAAGAAGAAGAAGAATCTGATAAGAAAAAAGTAGTCGAATATAAGGAACAGAACTCACTCGTTGAAATTGAGGATAAAATAAAAGCCTTCGGAGAACTACTTGGCAAGAGAACACATTGGCATGAAATGTCCCAAGAAGAATGGGTCCATAAACGTAGAAAAGATAGAATTAACGAATTTGGACCTGTTTATAGAGACTTCAAAAGTGCCGGGTATTTAGAGGCAAGAAATGATGACCCAGAGGATTACAAAAGCTCAACTTCACTTGATCCGGAAGATACTTCTGATCCTGAGATTACACCAAGCGATGATGCAGTCAGAGAATTTGTAACGAAAAACACAGATGATCAAACTATAGATTCCAACAAGCAAAATGAGCAAAACGTTGCAAATTCTGAAGCCCAGGCAATTACTAAGGAAACAGTTTGCAACATTGATACAGAATCATTGAACAGTAATGATTCTGATATAATTGGGCCAATGCCTGTAGATATCGAACCACCTAGACAGAAAATGAATATCAAAGAACCTTTCTCTGAATTGCCTGAAAGTGTGAGAGCAGAGTTGTCTAATATTGATTTTTCAAAACCACCTCCTAATATCAGAATTGAAACTGCGGCAGAAATTATGGTCCCTGTTTCGGAAAAAAGTATACCTACTCCAGTTCCACCTCCAAATCCCATATATCTACCTATGCAACACCATTTACCATTTTCTGAGTTACTGAGCTCAGAAATTGATTCGAAATCATTGGACACCTCCGATGGTCAAACATCGCAGCATAGTTTAGATGAAAATAAGATAACTGCTGGACTTAGGTATTTGAGAGCCAATTTTGAACAGCATAAGGATAGCTGATCATGTAAAATCAATCACTTATGAACTGCAAAAATGTTTTTTTATGTATAAAGTTGTTCTAAATAAACTATTTAAAAAGAAATTAAACTAATCTTTAATTCTGAAAAGATTTCTCATACATCTAATGGTACCTCTTGTAAATATGTCAGCTTTGTTAACTTTTATTTTCAACTATTATTTACTGAGAACAATGTTCTTCCTACTGTTCACTGTGTATTTATTTAAAAAGATCAGATATTCTAGTAACTTATACATTAAATGCTAAATTTGCGATGGCGATAAATTTTTTTAATTGGGGGTACGTGTTTTCTACAGAAAAGGTAAACATTGAGCCAGAACACAATCAAATTCTCGATCATTTCTAATTTATTATCCTTGTGTATAGAACAGGCTAGATTTGAGCAGGTAAATACTAAAGAGAATCACAACGAATTTGACTAATATAGTGCGTGTATACATACATACAGTTTTTGTTTTTTTAAACCATGATCGATAAATTGAGATAAATATGTGAAAATACATAATACTTTGCAGAATTACTTGATTTCTGAAACACACACACACACACTATACAACAATGATTCATAATTCTATCTAATTTATTAATAAATTTATACAATTAAATGAAAATGCGCTAAATAGTAATTCGCCAAATCTTTCGAATTTCAGTTGAGTTCGGTAGCTTTGGTAGAAATATTTGAAAACTAAGATATTTAGAGGGTTTTCTGTTTGACGGCAATAGATACGGTCTAGAAACATGAATTTTATCTTCTAGCAAAAGATTGATGGGTAAGTACAAGAATTACAAGAAAAAAAGAATTGCTGCTTCTTTCCAGCAACATGCTACTTGTAATTAATATAATCTACGATTTATCCTATTGGCTATTTGCCTCCAAATCCATATCGGACCAAACAGCTTCTGTCTCACTTTCATCAGCTGCCTCATCATTGTCCGTATCTGGCAGGCCATCTCCGACATCATAAGTTGTATCTGCATGTTCATCCCCTACAGTCATGTAATAAGTTGACTCCAATTTCGTCGAAGTACTATCTAAACGATGCAGTCCTTCCAGAGCCCGTCTATTGCATGGGTCTAAACTGTAAAAAAACAGTCAAAGACTATCAGAAATTGCTTCAAAGAAACTGCTGAACATTTTCTGAGTAAGATTGAAATGGTGTGAAAAGGAAATTGCATTTTTACTTCAAAGCAATGGCGTAATGGTCTAATGCTTTTTCTTGATTATGAACTCTGGCCCAAAGATCGCCCAACATTTGATGAAATTTTGAAGTAGGTTGTAATTCGACTTGTCTCTCAAGTAGTTCTATCGCCGCTTCTAAGTTCATCTCTTGCTCATATATCTCAGCCAGAAGATATACCGCTGGTAAGAATGTTTCCTCTTGACTTAACGCCTTTTCTAGTAAGTTCTTTGCTTTGCCAACAGACACAGGATCCTTCATTAGAACTGACGAATACAGCTGGAACGTTATTTTTAAACATAACTATTTGTAGATTCAATTAAATTTAGAAACAATTAGTTTAACATCATTTACTCTGTTTAACACATCAATGTTTTACCGTAAGAACCCTAGGCGTGTGTCCCAGCAGTTTACACCCTGTACTGGCAATATTTAGAGCTTCTCTCAGTCTATGCATTCCGACGTAACAATCAACCAATCCTTTATGAGGTTCGTATCTGTGCGGTTTAAGGAGAGCAGCTTTTCTGAAGTGGTGCAAGGCCTCTTGATATTTTTTTTGTTCGATTAGAATGTTTCCCCATAATATAATAGCCTCGATACTTGAAGGGCATAAGTTTATAGCTTGAACAATCAGTGTACTTGCTCTGCTGAATTTACGAGCAGCATACAGAGCATAAGCCATAGCTATATAAAGTTCAGGAGTGTATTCAGAGGTTGGTGTTATAACTGGTATCAGTTTTTCCAGCTCCTTTATATTTTGAGTTTTGTACAACACAGAGGCGTATATATCCAAGCTGTAAAAATCCTCAAGTTAAAGCCGTGTTTTAGTTTGTTTTGCACACGTTTACTGTATATACATATCAATCGTTTACTGTATATACATATCAATCAACACTCACCCTTTTGCTAAATCTGGCTCAATCGTTCTGGCCCTTCGTAAACAAGACAAAGCATTCTTATCATCACCAGCAAAATAGTAACATTCACCCATGGTTGTCAACAGGGTAACATTATCTCTGAGAAAGTTTGCATTGTCCAAAGATCTGAACGAAGTGATTGCGTGATTGTATTCACGATTGTGAACATGGGCGTGACCGCGGATCCACATATTTAGCCAATCCAGACTTGGAATATTGCTAATAGAATTAACAATCATGGAATTTACTTCTATCCCTTTCACTCCCAAAGCTAGAAGACCTTCTACTGCATTTAGGGCCAACGGACACTCCCTTAAAACCTCTTTGTATGTCGTTATTGCCGATCGCTCCATTCCCTGTTCTTGAAACATTTTAGCCAATGCCATATTTACCTAGGAAATATATATATATATATATATATATATATATATATATATATATATATATATATATATATATATATATATATATATATATATATATATATATATATATATATATATATATATATATATATATATATATATATATATATATATATATATATATATATATATATATATATATATATATATATATATATATATATATATATATATATATATATATATATATATATATATATATATATATATATATATATATATATATATATATATATATATATATATATATGTTTAAAAAATTGCCTGGTTTTGAGAAGGTAGCTAGCTACAAGAACAAGGCTTACTTTGGCAGATCTTTGTTTGCCAGGAATTCCCTGCAAAACTTGCAACGCTTCTTGGTTATTTTTTAACTTAATTAAACACAAATGTATTTGATATTTTATGTCTATATCGGACATTAGTTCCTTTTGTCCTTCAGGTGGCGGTTTTGTCGCACCCTTTGATTTTAATAAACATTTTCGAAACTGTAAAGATTTTTTATACAGCGATTCAGCCTTTCGATATTTTCCTAGATGAAAAAATGAGTCTGCGCAGTGAACGTACGTAAGGAACTTAGCTTGTGGTGGCAATAGTTCACTGTTATGGTCACTTAATGATAGGACGAAATTAGCCTGGAAATAAAACAGAAAATAATTCTACTTCGAATCCATTGATTAAAAAATTCATTCGAATCGATATTATCGTCTTCGAATTACCGGATTTGAGGTTAGGTTTTCTTTGGTTTAGTTTTTCTTATATGACAGAAAATCGTAGAAAAGCTGAACTTACTAGCGAAATTACGTTCGAATACAGTTCTTGATCGTATAATATTTTGATCTGTTCGTATAAAGTCGACATTATTTTTTTATTTTTTTTTTTATTTAAAAATTTAAATAAATCCTATTTGTGATGACAGATGTAAACTTGTTGTGTACACAAATGAATTTGTGAGCAGTCAACGCTGTGAGTTGAGTGATCATTGCGCAGCATATGTATCTGACATCTGTTTATGACGGCGCGTATTTTGAAATTCAAATGGCACATTGAATTTTCTCAGTCATACAAATCTCTTTATTACAATGATAAATATTAGGTATAAATTAGATTTTGTGTAGAAACAGCTGCGACTAATTCAAGCACATTTTTAGATAACTAAAATTTTTCTTTTCAAAAATCTAACTATGCAGCTTTGTAGTTGAATAAACTTGTTACAAAGAACGTCTCGACATTTTCTCAAAAAACTTGCATAACTCTCGAGATATTTCAAGTCGAAAATCGCTTCGCAGTGCACAGGGTTAAACGAATGTTCGATGAAATGCATATACATAGGTATACCACATTGCGGTGATCGTGACCTCGCAAATGGATTAATTTGCCCCACGTTTTGACTAAATATGGCACACATATATCTATATAATATGAAAAGCTATCAAGTTTTAACGCCCAAGTTAAATATTTGTCACATCAAATATTCAGATAAGCTAACTCTATAATTTTTCAGAAAAGCAATTCGGCGTATGAGGCGTTTTTTTTTTTTCTTTAAATATAATTTACAACTAATTGTTATCATATGTTTTCACTATTTTTATTATATGTAACTGCATGATTCTATTTCTGAATAACTATACATTATATCATCAATCATGAGCGAATCCTTTCGCTTTCACGATTGGCATATACGGTATAGCTATATAACAATAACATTCAAGTATTTGCGAATTTTGTATAGGTGTCATAAAAGTTGCAATCAGAATAGTTGTATACGCATTTATGATAACGAATGCCTCGGATTCCTAAAGTGTAATTGTCGCATGGTCTTTTAATATGATTTATGACTTATTGGGTCGTAATAATGATCAGATATCGGTCCAATATTCAACAGCAGAATCGCGTTCTGATTGGTTCAAAGACCCGCAATTATATTTCGCAACTACAAGACTATATCGCGTTGTGTCCTTTCACTTTCAAGGAAGTTTAGATATTCCACAGTGTTCAGTCTATCCGTGTCGTGCGGTGTAACAGGTGAGCCAATTTTAATTACATTTTCAATCTCTGCATGATATAAGGTATGGTATATGCGTACTTAGGATATAGTACGTTAGAGCGCCAAGTAAATATAACAATAAGATTTTGTTTTTTCTAAACAATTAGTGTAGATGTATAAATATAGATATGAGTAATTATAACATAAGTAATTAATTAATTAACTATAATTAATACGTATACATATAGTCGATTTACACCTACTCTTAATTGTTCGGAAAAAAGAAGTTACTCCAAGGTAGATAGAAAAAGTTATGAAATCATGAAATGACTAATTGCGAATATAATATTAGACTTAATTTAGTTCCAATAATAGCAATTAATAATTTGTATGGGTAAATTAATCATCCTTTTTATTTCTATTTCGATAAATTCCTGGGACGTATGCGAGCTTTTGTTTCTATTATTGCAGGCGTATAAGAATATTGTAAACAAAAGATTAGAGAGGAATATATGTCATATGTATTTGTATTAGGTATACTTGATCTTATACAGGTGTATACCTTGTATTATCGGTATGCTAAGTATCCTTGACTGTTTTTGCATATAATTCATGCACGTTATATTTATAAGCAATTGAAATTTAACCGGCACAAGTCTCTCACACGAGGATAAGACTATAACATATGTATCTTTTGGGCGTTGCTAACATGAATTTGTTAAATATTTTTTCGGTGGTAATGTTTCTGGCAAACATCACGGGATAAGTTAACTGCAAAAATCCTAGGCTGTGTAATATATCTGTATGTAAATGAATATATGTATGATCCTAGCTATAATAATATTAAAAACATAACAAACATAGGATACGACAAACCGAAAACCATTTCCGTGATGTTTGATATGAAAAGAAAAAAACATAGAACCGACCACGAATTATAGTTGATAAGATATACCTAGACATAAAGCTCAAAACCATTGCGGACTATCTATGAAAAGATAAAAACATAAAACCACGCTACAATTGTATAGTTGATAAGATATACATATGTTTACATATTTTCATAACCGACATTATAATATCTACGTATAAATATTATGTTCTTAATTTAACTTGTGGTTTTCTCGCGCATGTCACAGATTCGTCAAACCACGTTGTTAGGCAATATCTACATAATATAAACTACAAATAACATCATCGTGGTAACGGAAGATGGGTGGAAAACATGGGAAAAGCTTCTCTCCCAATAAGGGTATTAAACATGGTGGGGAGCAGTCATCGGGAAAGTGTGGTAACGTATAAAAGCTGCATTGTAATTGAATAAATGAAACAGTTGAGTAGGAAGGGCGTATTGATTCAAGTCCGAGTTTTCCCAACTGCCGGTTGTCGGCGTAACGAAACACGTGCCTATTACGTCATAGATATATGTATAGGTATATGTATGCATACATGTGTCACTGCTAGATTGTGAAATTTCAATTTCGCAGAAAAGTAAAAAAAGTAAAACATCAATTCGTCACAGTAATGGCAAACACGAGTAAGTTCAAAACGAAATAATCTAATCTATATGTATGTATAGTATAGCCATGAGAATATTAATTCAACAATCCTTACGATGCTGGTGATAAACTCGGAACACATTCTAACGTGACGCTAAGTTTGATTAAGAATTTCAATGACAAACGTCAAAAAAACTAGAATGTATATCATTTTTCATTGAATAATATCAGATGGATACTTTAACTCCTGTAGATTTTTAACTAATAAAATGAGCGAAAAAATACCTGGCCGAATAACTGAATCTACGAAAAATCAAAATTGCAATGAATGTAACAAACCCAAACTTCCAGATCCTCCAGATTTATATAACGTAGCTAACTGCTGTTGCTCCTGTAAGTCAATATTACTGGGGTATAAATTTGACTGATATACATATGTATATTTTATAAACACTGGCTTCAGCACAGGTTTTTTTTGTATAACCTAATTCATTACTGCCTATACAAAAAATAAACTTTGAAATAAATTTTTCCATTTAAAACGTCAAATTTACCCATTTCCCGATTATTCTATCGATGAAATATTTACGATTATTTTTATTACTAAAAATAGTTATTATTAATTATTTTAGGTCAGCTTGAGAATGCCGATTACGTTGAAGGAGTAGTTTGCAACCAGAATGACATCAAGGAAAATGAGATGAAATTATTGCCATTGGGTGAAGACGGCGGTAAGATTCTATTGGTTAAACAAGATGGTGAACTACATGCCATCGGAACAAAATGTACTCATTATGGAGCTGTATTAAATACTGGTGCACTGGGCCAGGGACGAGTAAGATGTCCATGGCATGGAGCATGCTTTAACATCAAGACCGGAGATATAGAAGACTACCCTGGCTTAGATTCATTGCCATGTTACAATGTAAGCTCATCATCACAGTCATAGAGATACAAAAATTCCAAAATTTTATCATCTTGGTAATGATGAGAACTGTTCATCATAGACTCCAAACTAATTGACACACATCTCAGTCACCAAACATGTACATGTAAACGCAACGCACCTAAGATAACAGTTTTCTGAAAATATTGATCAACTCCTTGAAGCCTTGACTTTCTTAATTACTCTGATGTTCACAATATGTAGACAGTATCACATTCTATCAATAATGTGTTTGAATTATAATCACGTAAAATTGTTTCAGGTATCTGTAGATAGCAATGGTGATATCAAGGTACGTGCTAAGCGTAAGGATCTTGAGATGAACAAGCGTACCAAAGAAATGGTGGCATCCAATCCAGAGAATGCAAAAACTGTGGTAATAGCTGGAGGAGGTCCAGCTGGTGCAACTTGCGCTGAAACGTTACGTCAGGAAGGATTCACTGGCCGCATCATCATGGTTTGCAAGGAATCTGCTCTGCCTTACGACAGACCAAAGGTTTCCAAAGCAATGGATTTGGAAGTTGAAAAAATTTTACTCAGGTCCGGGTTATTCTATAACGAAAATCGCATAGAAACTTTACTTGGAAAAGAAGTTACAGGTAAATTTAATACCCGCGGATTTTCTCCTACTTCGGAAGGCATGAAGAAAGAACAAATCGTTACACTCTTTATCTACTTACAGGACTAAACACAGACTCGAAGATCATCAAGCTAAACAATGATGAAGAATTGTCATATGACCATTTGTTCATTGCAACTGGATGTAAACCAAGATTGCCTGATTTACCCGGTGTTAACCTAGCCAACATTTTCGTTCTGCGTAATTACACTGACGGTGCAGCAATTTATAATAGACTTTCTCCCGAGAAACATGTCGTGATATTGGGCCTAGGTTTCATAGGAATGGAAGCTGCTGCCTATTGCGTTGGAAAGTGTGCATCAGTCACAATCATTGGCCGAGATTCAGTACCTTTAAAATCTGTGTTTGGTGAAGAGATTGGCAACAGAATTAAGCAACTATTCGAGCAAAAAGGTGGCTTGTAGTCATTTTAATTACCCGCCGAGATAATGAAGCTTAGATTAAATTTCAACACTTATTTTTGTACTTTCAAGGTATCTGCTTCTTTCTGGATAATAATATTGCTCGATTCTTGGCGAAGGATGACGGGACAACTCTGAATCAAGTTGAACTTCTGGATGGGAGATATATCGAAAGCGATATTGCTATTGTGGGAATTGGTTCTACATTCAATACAGACTGGCTTAAAGAGACAGGGCTAGAGCTGCTGGAAAACGGTAGCATAGTCACGGACAGGGTACTGTATTATTTCACAAAACCAATAAATTAATCTGATAATGATTGTAAGATAGCTAAAGAAAAAGATATGAAAAGTAAAAGCGAAGCTGACTGTAAGAAGGGCACAAAGCGTAAAGAGAGTAGAAGTGTTGAAAAGAATTCTACGGTAAAGAGCTAATGATTTTATTCAATGGTTTGCAAAATTCTACGATCTATTGTCTATTAAAAATATAATTCATTAGGAAAAGCGTTCACAAGTAGTCGAGAAAAGGAGAAAGGTCAGTAAAAATATTGAGCAGAAGAATTCTTTGAAATGAAATTAACGGTCATAATTTCGCATCCCATTTGTTACGAACAACATGGTTCCTTGTTGATAGAAATTAAAGAATTCATACATTATAAAACGAATTGTAGTTGCTTGGACATAAGCTTCCTACGAATTTTTAAGTTCATGATGTGCATGAAAATTGGCATTATTAAGCGGTTGTAAAGATTGTTAGGAGATCAAGTCAGATTTTTAAATACTTTGCATATTAGAGTAAGGTAAAAGTCCGCGAAGTTGAGAACGAGTTACTACTGGAAATCCCAAAGGTATTAAAATGATATCAAATTTTATACGAAAACCTACATGTCCAATTATGATGATAGAAATATGTCGTGATGACGAAAGTTGATGTGCGTAAAAATGGTACTGTTCTGGAAAACAAGGTAAAACAAAGCTGTAACTTATCAAGGCATAACGTGCCGTTATAAGGTTTGCCAACTTCTTATCAGGTGAAATATTGACCAGAATTCATCAAACTCTACAGCTAAATATTGAGATCTAGCATTTTTTTACTCGGCTATTAGCTTCGGTGATTTAAGGGAGTTGATCTAGTCATTACGATTTCATAATCAATTGAACAAAATGATTTTTTGCAGTTCTTGAAAACGAATGTGGAAAACATATATGCCGGTGGTGATATTGCATTTGCCCCGGTGTACTGTTCTGGAGATACACCAGCAGCCATAGGACATTATGGCCTGGCACATTATCACGGTAAAATTGCTGCTTTAAATATATGTGGAAAAGAAACACCATTGAAGGCAGTACCATTCTTCTGGACTATGCTATTTGGTAAAGGATTCAGATATGTGGGTAAGAATCTGAATTTTACTATCCGGCTGCATTGGAGAATGCTGGCACTCAAACAATATCATGACTGTAAATCCAGCTCTGAGTACGCATTAATTCAGATGAATTATTTCATAGGATACGGTAGACCAACTGGAATAAAAATCGTCGGATCGTTAGAAAACTTGGAATTCTTTGCCTATTATTTCAAAGACGGCAAAGTCATAGCCATGAGTAGCTTGGGAGGGTCTATTCCTGTAGTATCTGAGTTTGCCAATCTGTTGTATGAAGGAAGACAGCTGACACAGCAAGAAGTAGAAGCGGATCCGATTGGTTGGATGCCTAACAAACCACAAAATTTACTCCCAGCTGGTTCTTCTCCAGACGTTAAGTCGTAAGAATTTAATTTCTGAAGCGTTTTTACCGTTTATTTATCTCATATGTGTAAAAATAATATATAATCTATAAATATATTAATGTATCAATCAAGAATGAAAATTAGCTGTTTATATATAGTTCTATAAAAACTGTCCTAAGTTATGCAGTCTGATTCAGTTCAGTAGTAACTAATATATTTCAAAATCAAATAGTATTTTAACTTTCGACAGTTTTATGCAACGCCATGATTTTTAAACTGAAATGGTGCAGAATGAATAATATTTTCGATTTTTTTAACTAATGGAATTGAAAATGATCTGTATTAAATGTTATAGCCAGTATTAACTCTTAGACATTTATTAAATTATTAGCACAATCTGAACAGAGACCAATGTTTTAACTTTCTGCTTTCTATTTTTTATATGAAACAAATAATCAATCAAAGGTATAACATGAGCAAAAGCAATTGAATGCTCAAATACAGAATCTTGATGAAAAAACGTTACAATAGTAATAAATCTGCACCAAAATGGGATGCAGACTGTTTTCTTGAAAGTAGAGCTTTCAAATAAAGTATTATTATGTATTAACAGATATAATACACATACGTGTACAAAGTTTGTTGAAAGCAGAATGAAACGTTGGTTTTTTAATAGAATATCTATTGTGTACTACGATGAAAGTATATAAAATGAAATGCTGAATTGAGGCCTTATTTTCAATTAGGTTTTCATACGTTTTATTTGTACAGCATTTAATATTGTTATATCTTGCGTTGTACAAATTTGTCTCATTAAGTATTTTACTTATATTTTTTTACTACGCTTACGGGTACTTATAACGTTTTAGGAATGGGTTGGGTACTGGAAATCTGTCAAGAAGAGATTACCACACATATGCGATAGTAGTTCCTCCCAAAATCTATAAGATCGAAAATTCTATAAAACAAATAGAATATTGTAAAAGAATTAGTAATTATTCCAGATACTTGCGTTTTGTAAAAATTCTCTTACGTTAAAATACCAGAATGTAGTATCCAAACTATAGCCAGTTGTCCTACTATGCAAGTTTTTTTTTTTTTTTTTAATATAATTTTAAAACCTTTAGGATCTATCATTACTTATATTGTTGTTGATAAGGTATCTTGATTAAAAAATTTGAACACCTAGATCAACTTGTACATCATATGAGCTGTTTATTGAGCAAACATATGGTGATTGTTGTCAAAGAATTTGTAACAACAATGAATTTGAATATAATAATCCTTGCATGAGGATTGCTACTGAGTCTAGATAGCTTTGAAATAAAAATTATTACATATATTACTTATCCAGTTAATAATAAAATGAGAACATTGTTTATTTATCCCGCCATTTACAGCGAGGTAAAGCGCTACGTGAAATCAACATTAAAAGCTCAAGAGAATATAAAGACGGGTATTAAAAATGTTGAAAAAAGGACAATACACGAGAATGATCCTACTGATTAAAACATGTCTTAATCAAAGCACTTTGTTTACACTTGTTTAAAAATTATTGTTGTAATTTATAAACCAATAAAGATAATTAACAATAATCAATCTATTGCATCATCGTATTTCTCTTAATTTGCTTTTTGTCATTTACAATACTATAGAAAGAGATTCGAAAAAGTTTAGAATAGACTTTTTGTAAACTGTTGCACAGCATCTATCGACATTTGAACAATAAAACTAAATTGTTGAATGACGCTTAATGCTACCAAACTGCAGTTAAATATTTTCACATCGTTCAACAGTCAATCATATACTGTGAAAAGCATTTAAGATGATCATTGTATGATGATATTACCCTTGAGAAGAAAAAGATTCCTTACCGAAGATAAGAATCATACCATCTTTAATTTAAGTATTACAGCTGAATACTCATTATCGACGTACGTACTATAAATAAGCTAAATCATATTCGATATGAATATTAGTGAATGAACTATGCATCCACCTGCTTATAGACTTTCAATTAATTAGGAGAATTTCAATATCTTGATCGTGTTATATGTTATGTTATCATTACGTTATTTGTAATCAACCACAGTTTCACCTACTTATAGATGATAAGATTAATTTTCATACTTCGATTATGGTATCATTAGATTATCTGCAATCCACTGTAGTCTACTTCTACATATGACAGACTCACTCGGCTATGTTAGTTGTTTTAAGAATAGGAAAGTGAAATAACTTCCGACGAACGAAAATGGGTGCAAAGCATGGTAAAAGCTTTTCTCCCGATAAGACCGCAAGCAAAGGGGGTAGTGAGAAAAAAGAAAAAGCGAAAAATGGTAAGGTGTAAAAATCAGATTCTTATCGAATAAAGCAAACATTGTCAAATAGGAAGGCCAGATGTATTGATTTCATTCTAAGTTTAAGGAACTCCTAGTTGCAGACTCAGCGAACCCTATGATACATACATGCGTAACTACTATTACGCTGTGGCTATTGGGATTTTGTTATATACTAAGAAAGCAGAATAATTTCCTGAAATAAATTAGTTACTTTGAGAGCAAGTATATTTTGATTAAGAGAGCTAATCCCGATCTCACAGCTGTTCCCCTAGAAACATTACTTTTATTCATTTTCCTGTGAATACAACATTTAAGTAGAGGGTATATTCCCTAAATATAGAGTAAGATGCAATAATCATTTTCCTTAAAACCCACCCATTTTCTGTAGTTTGTTAATTGACAAACTCTGAAAATTTTTTGTTCAACATGCACGGTTCCAACTTTTTTTGTTTTACTTATTCATCTGATTCAATATAACAGGCAACATTCTTATTTCTTTGATTATGACGAAATATAGTGTTTGAAGTTGAATTTTTTTTTTAAACAATTTATTGTTAAGTTTAAAATATAGAATTTCAATTCAAAAAACAGTTATAAAGACTTTCTGTGTTCGGCGCGAGCTTTTCGGATATTAAATTCTGGGTAAAGAACAATTAAATTTTATAGCGAAACCTAAATCTAATCTAATCTAATCTGTGCAGACATAACAATCATTATTTGATCAAGGCCATACCTTAATTAATTACTCAATGCTTGTGTGAAATCTCGCAATACATACTATTTGATGTATCACAGAGATTAATGACACATTGATCTTGAACTAACAATGAATATACTTGATAAGTTGAAGAGATTATATGGCAAATTACTTTACCAAATCTTCCATAATTCAAACAAACGATGCTCAATTTGTGCATTTTATTTATACATATCAAATGGATGTTTTTTAGCAAGATTTTTAATTTCCTTAGTTGAAGTGGAGAATGACGATTATATCGAAGGGGTTGTTTGCAACAAGAATGATATCAAGGAAAATGAGATGAAATTATTGCCGTTGGGCGAAGATGGTGAAAAAATTCTATTGGTCAAACAAGATGGTGAACTGCATGCCATCGGTTCAAAATGCACTCATTATGGAGCATTGTTAACTACTGGTGCATTGGGCAAGGGACGAGTAAGATGTCCGTGGCACGGAGCATGCTACAACATCAAGACCGGAGACATAGAAGACTACCCAGGTTTAGATTCATTGCCATGTTACAAAGTAAGTTTCATGAAACTCATCCCAATATGAAATTTCCACAATTTTATCATCTCGGTAATTAGGAAAACTGTTCATCATAATTTGTGGTAATTGATAAGCATCTCAATTACCAAACATGTATACATGTAAATGCAACACACCTATGATAACGGTTTTATGAAAATATTAATCAACACCTTGAAGCCTTGACTTTCTTAATTACTCTGATGTTGACAATATGGAGATAGTATCAGATTCTATCAGCGCTGTTTCTGAATTATAGTCATCTAAAATCGTTTCAGATCTCTATAGATCGCAAAGGGGGTGTCAAAGTACGTGCTAAGCGCAGTGAACTTGAGACAAACAAGCGTACCAAAGAAATGGTTGCATTCAGATCACAGAATGCTAAAACCGTGGTAATAGTTGGAGGAGGTCCAGCTGGTGCAACTTGTGCTGAAACCTTACGTCAAGAAGGATTCACTGGTCGCATTATTATGGTTTGCAAGGAATCTGCTCTTCCTTACGATAGACCAAAAGTTTCCAAATCAATGAGTAGTACCATCGACAAAATGTTACTGAGACCTCAGACCTTCTATGACGAAAATAACATTGAAACTTTACTTGGAACAGCAGCTATAGGTACAAGCATATGTGATTTTTAATGTGCAGTAGTAGATAGTACGATGAAATCATTATATGTCATACATGTTTCAAATATTCCTATATGTTATAGATACACCTATATTGTACAACATAAAAATATCAATTACGACGTTTATTTACCTGCAGGACTAGATACAAACCAGAAGACTGTTAAATTAAGCAGTAGTGAGGATTTGGCTTATGACCATCTGTTTATTGCAACGGGAAGCAAAGCAAGATTTCCTGATGTGCCTGGTGCAGACTTAGCCAACATATTTGTGGTGTATGATTATACCGACAGTGCTGCAATTATTGCTCAGCTTTCTCCTGAGAAACATGTCGTATGTTTGGGATTTGGCTTCGTAGGAATGGAAGCAGCTGCCTATTGCATTGGAAAATGTGCATCGGTCACAGTCGTTGGTCGACGTTCGGCACCTTTCATACCTATTTTCGGCGAAGAAATTGGTGTTAGAATTAAACAAGACTTCGAGGAAAAAGGTGAATTTTTTCAAGCCAAATTACCGATCAACCACACAGAATTAAGATTCAATTTCAATCCTTTGTTGACTCTTAAAGGTGTACGCTTTGTTACGGGTAACAATATTGCCCGATTCTTGCCAACGGCAGATGGAAAATCTGTACATCAAGTTGAACTGCTCGATGGAACACTTCTTCAGAGCGACATTGCTATTATGGGAGTTGGTGCTTCTTACAATACAGAGTGGCTGAAGGAGACGCAGTTGGAGTTACTCGGAGATGGCAGCATAGTTACGGACAAGGTACTGTATTATATTGCAATATTGCAACACCATATCTCAAAACTGCAATTTGAACTGATCGAAGATTGGGCCAACTGTCTAAAATTACCTAACTATGTAATAAAAGACGATTGTATTCAATTAATAAATTCCTATTTCAATCACTGACTTTGCTAGTAGCCTATGTGACTCCAGAGCGTTGAGCTGGAGATTTGAGGTTCATGAATATTTAAATACAATAATTTTTTTCCAGTTCCTACAAACAAACATAAAGAACATATATGCAGGCGGCGATATTGCATTTGCTCCTGTCTACAGTTCCGGAGGTGTATCAGCGACTATAACGCACTACCCTCTGGCACATTACCATGGAAGAATTGCTGCTCTTAATATAGCTGGAAAAGAAACACCGTTAAAAGCGGTGCCCTTTTTCTGGACTATGCTATTCGGCAGAAGTTACAGATATGCAGGTAAGATCTTGCATTCTTATTTCTCACTGCATTGAGCGGGGCGAGTCTCAATGTACAAATATAGCTTTAAATCAACCACAAGCATGCATGTACTAACATTAATTTTTTCATAGGACACGGCGAATCGACTGGAATCAAAATCGTTGGGTCCTTAGCAGACTTCAAGTTCTTTGCCTATTATTTCAATGAGGGTAAAGTTGTAGCCATGAGTAGCGTGGGAAGAGATCCTATCGTAGCAGATTTTGCTAATCTGTTATACGAAGGAGGACAGCTGACACAGGAAGAAGTGGAAAAGGATCCACTGGCTTGGATGCCCAACAAACCTAAAGATTTGCTTTGAACAATCCCAGTGCCAGATATTAGAGTGTAAGAATTTGATTTCCAAAGAGGCCTTAATATTAATTCATCTCAAAAGGCTAACAGCCATATATAAACTAGGAGAATGGTAATTAATTATTTATATCTAGTTCGATAAAAGCTGTTTTTAGTTACTCAATCTTTGTATAATTCAATTTCAAAATTATATTTATTATAACAGCATTGTTGCGATGAGAAAACAAATGATATTTTAACTGATATTTTTTGAGATTTCTCAATATTTTTTCAGATTATTCAATACCTGTTTAGACTAAAATGGAACGTTGGTTCGGTAATAGAAGATTGTAGAGATTGCATACCTGAAACATAATTATCAAACGTCTGGGATATCATTATTCGTTATTTTCTAAAATATCTTACAATTAGTTTGACTCAATGGTTTCAATATTGAAACTGATCGATACATCACTATAAAACTACGATACACCATATGAGCAATTTTAAACAAAAAATACATTGGTCCTTGTAGAAGAATTTATAACAACAGTAGATTGAAATTGAATAATCTGTGCATACAGCTCGTTATTGTTTCTAGTTTGGCTTGGAATAAAAATTAGCTATTTCAATTGTCCGGATAATTATACAATGAAAACGGCGTTGATTTATCGCACTATTTAGGCATAATGATCATTACAAGTTTATGAGAATAGATAGAGATAATGTTTCAAACTATAGAAAAATAATAATCTGCACACATGTTTCTACTGATTAAATGATGTATTAATCATACAAATTCCATAGATGTTCATACATTTGTTTTAAAACCAATAAATACAAGATAAACAATCATCAATATATTTTCTTAAAATCTCAAGCTTTATCCTAATCCTAAGCATCATTGATCGCCGAAAACAAATAGAATATTGTACAAGAATTAGTTATTATTCCAGATACTTGTATTTCGTACAAATTCTCCTAATAAAAATACCAGAATGTAATATCCAAACTGTAGCCGGTTGTCCTACCATGCAAGTTTTTATTTTTTTATTTTTCAAACAATTTCAAAACCCCTAGGATATATCATTACTTATATTTTTGATGATGAGGTATCCTGATTGATAAATTTGATCACAGAGATCAACTTGTATATCATATGAGCTATTTACTGAGCAAATATATGATGATTGCTGTCAAAGATTTTGTAACAACTGTGGGTTTAAACAGAATAATCCTTGCATGAGAATCGTTACTGTGTCTAGACAGCTTTAGAATCAAAATTATTATATTTTATATTATATTATAGCACAGGCATGCACCGCGTGCGTTAGTAGCGAGGAGGGGGTTGTGCGGTATCACTGAAAACACTCGGTATAACAGGGTCACAGTGAAAAAAGTAAAAGCGCAGATTTTTGTTGAAATCAGATTTTTATTGAATAAAGCAAAAATTGTCAAATGGGAAGGGCATATTAAATATTTGTGGGGCCGGCAGGCAGCAGCACTATATTGCTTACCATAATCCGTAAATCATTCCGTTTTTACAATGCTACTAATACTGATAATTAATCCTAAACACTTGCAATTGCAATCAGTTTCTACAACATCAGTACAAACCAGTACCCGATAGCAAGTAACGGAACCCACCCGAACTATTACACAGCTACTAGATCGTTTTTTATATTATTATTTAAATTTAAAATAATTAATTGTGATGGAAGGAATTTTTGAAGTATCTGGAGCCAGATTTAACACATTGTTGTCACCCATTATCACCCATTATCATAACCCACTTTGACTACTTTTACTTTTTACCACAAGATAGCGTTGGCGCAGCAGCCACTTATGTATACATGATTTCTTTTTCAACATACCAGGTGCAAAGTTCGATTTTGCGCCCAGCATGTTGGAAAATAGTATTGTTATGAGTATTATTAGTCTAAAGTAGTGGAAAATCGTCCATTATTTGTATCAGTATACAAAAACTAAATTCAACAACTAACTACTGTAACTATACTCATTGCAGAAGTCTCACTCAAAATTCATCCATTTCCCAATCACTTAAGTAATAGCATATTCAGAATTATTTATTGACTAACAACAATTATTTTTAATTGCCTTAGGTCACATGGAGGATGACGATTATATCGAAGGAGTTGTTTGCAATAGGAATGATATTCATGAAAATGAGATGAAATTATTGCCCCTGGGTGAAGGTGGTGAAAAAATTCTATTGATAAAACAAGATGGTGAACTACATGCTATAGGAACGAAATGTACTCATTCTGCAGTATTATTATCTACTGGTGCATTGGGCAAGGGACGAGTAAGATGTCCGAGGCACGGAGCATGCTTCAATATCAAAACTGGAGATATAGAAGACTATCCTGGCTTGGATTCATTGCCATGTTACAATGTAAGCTCATCATCACAGTTATCAAGATACGAAAATTCTGATTTTATCATCTTGGTAATGATGAGAACCCTTCAATCACCTAAAATCGTTTCAGATCTCTATAGATCGCAAAGGGGGTGTCAAGGTACGTGCTAAGCGCAGTGATCTTGAGACAAGCAAGCGTACCAAAGAAATGGTTGCATTCAATCCAGAGAATGCAAAGACTGTGGTAATAGCTGGAGGAGGTCCGGCTGGTGCAACTTGCGCTGAAAGCTTGCGTCAGGAAGGGTTCACTGGTCGCATTGTTATGGTTTGCAAAGAATCTGCTTTGCCTTATGAAAGACCAAAAGTTTCCAAATCAATGAGTACCCCCGTCCACAAAATTTTATTGAGGCCCCAGATTTTCTATGACGAACATAACATTGAAACTTTACTCGGAACAGCAGTTATAGGTACACACATATGTGAATTTATTGTGTAGAGATGGATAGTAACGTGAAAACATTATGTGTTATATATGTTTCAAATATTCCTACATATGAGCAAGTCTGCTAATTATAGACGTCGGATCTGGCCTCACCCTCTCGGATTTTTTTGTAACTATAGCAGCTGAAAATTGACATCGAAAAAGGAGTCCCAAATTTTTTTGAGATTTTTCGTCCTATTTTCAATGTTATTATGTGGGGTATTTTATGATTTTAAAAATTTTTTTTGTTATTCATTCAGTTTTCGTACTATTCAGTATTCGTACAGTTTTCGTACTATTTTATCAGCATAAAAACATATACAAGACATAGGTTTTCTGTGAAAAAAAAGCTCAGCTTTTCAAAAAAAAAATTTAATTTTCACTTATCATTGTGGAAAGCCGTTGAAATCAAGTTTGAACACTAAAAAGCCGTTTTTTTGCCCTTGCCCAAATTTATGAAAAAAAAAAACGATATTTTTTTTGGAAAAGCTGAGACAATTTTACATGGAATGTGTGATTTTCAGCCCGAAAATTGAATGAAAGTCAGAAGAAAAATTGAAAAAATCACAAAATACCCCGTATAATAACAGTGGAAATCAAAGAGGAAAAAATCTCAGAAAAATTTGGGACTCCTTTTTCCACGTCAACTTTCAGCTGATACAGTTACAAAAAAATTCGAGACGGTGAGGCTAGATCCGACGTCCATAATTGGCGGACTTGCACATATAGCATATTACTGATATTCCTATATTCTACAACACAAAAATATTAATCGCAATGGGTATCTACTTGTAGGACTTGATATAAACCGAAAAACTGTTAAGCTAAGCAGTAGTGAGGATTTGGCTTACGACCACCTGTTTATTGCAACAGGAAGCAGAGCAAGATTTTCTGATGTGCCTGGTGCAGACTTAGCCAACATATTTGTGGTGTATGATTATACCGACAGTGCTGCAATTATTGATCAGCTTTCTCCTGAGAAACACGTTGTATGTTTAGGATTTGGTTTCGTAGGAATGGAAGCAGCTGCCTATTGCGTTGGAAAATGTGCATCGGTCACAGTCGTTGGTCGACGTTCGGCACCTTTCATACCTATTTTTGGCGAAGAAATTGGCATTCGAACTAAACAAGACTTCGAGGAAAGAGGTGATTTTTTTTACCCGAATTAGCTATCAACCGAATAGAATTGAGTTGCAATTCAACCACTTTTTTGATCTTGAAGGTGTACGCTTTATTACGGGTAACAATATTGTTCGATTTTTGCCAACGGAGGATAGGAAATCTGTACATCAAGTTGAACTGCTTGATGGGACACTTCTTCGGAGCGATATTGCTATTATCGGAATTGGTTCTTCTTACAATACAGAGTGGCTGAAGGAGACACAGTTGGCGTTACTCGGTGATGGGAGCATAGTCACAAACAAAGTATTGTATTACATTACAATATTGCAACAGAATGCTTTAGAACTGCAATTCGAACTGATCAAAGATGAGGCCAACTGTCCAAAATTATCTACCTTTGTATCAAAACGTGATGTTATTTATTTAATAAATTCCTTTTTCTATCACCAACTTTCTAGTAGCTTATGTGACTCCGGAAAGTTGAGCTAGAGATTATGGAGATTCATGAATATTTGAATACAATAATTTTTTTCCAGTTCTTGCAAACCAACATAAAGAACATATATGCAGGTGGTGATATTGCATTTGCTCCTGTCTACAGTTCCGGAGGCATATCAGCTAATATAACGCACTATCCTCTGGCATATTACCATGGAAAAATTGCTGCTCTAAATATAGCTGGAAAAGAAACACCGTTGAAAGCGGTGCCCTTTTTCTGGACTACGCTATTCGGCAGAAGTTACAGATATGCAGGTAAGATCTTGCATTCTTATTTCTCACTGCATTGAGTGGTGCGAGCCTCAATGTGCAGAGATTACTTTGAATCAACTACGAGCATGCATATAATAACACCTATTATTTCACAGGACACGGCGAATCAACTGGAATAAAAATCGTTGGGTCCTTAGCAGACTTCAAGATCTTTGCCTATTATTTTAACGAGGGCAAAGTTGTAGCCATGAGTAGCGTGGGAAGAGATCCTATCGTAGCAGATTTTGCTAATCTGTTATACGAAGGAAGAGAGCTCACACTGGAAGAAGTGGAAAAGGATCCACTGGCTTGGATGTCCAACAAACCTAAAGATTTGCTTTCAGCAGTTTCTGTGCCAGATATTAGAGTGTGAGAATTTGATTTCCAAAGAAGCTTTAATAATAATTCATCTCACATAGCAGTATTCTCCACTGAAAATTGATATATAGCATTTATTCAATGTCCGTTTAAGTAACTATCAAAAATTTGAAATGCACATTTTATATAACCCAAGAAGACGAGGTTCTCTGTTGATACCTTTCGAGAATCCCCATCCCGTACTTTCCCATAGACAAACATTCCATGTGCATAGCAAATGTTGAAACTTCACCCAATAATTCTCTGTTAAGACCTATTAAACTCTGCCATTGTTTTCCTTATGTCTTACTTCAAACCCAAAACCTATCATCTACCTAACTCTTCTAAGAAATCCTAATGTTTGAACAATCCTAAGTGTAACTCCCAAGACTTCTACTCCTGCAACCTGAAGTCCTACCTTGAAATCTTGATTCTGACCACTCACCAAAAGTAACTAAATTTTGACTTCAACAACTTGATCAATCAGAAGATATTAACAATGTTCCAGCCTTACTAAACATTCCTCTCTACCCCACCATCGTAAACAACCACTGGCTCAGAACATTTTTCAAACAATCATTTCTAACCATCCTAACTGAAAATACGCGTCAATTCCGCGAGTCATCCTTTTTATCTCACGTTACCTCGCGTAATTCATAACTTGTATAATTTACTTATTTTCAATCAAATATAAAATTACTATAAATATTACTTAACATCCGACGTTTGTAATTATTTCAACTCCCTACGACATTTTAATTAACATCGCAGGCGTCCACGCAACAGAGTTCAAGTCCCTTGATTTCAGCCACGCCTGGACAATTCATCCCAAAAATCTAAAGGCAATGTATAAATTATACATGTGTCTGTAATGCATATGTCCCGAGAATGGTAGTTGATTATTCATTTCTAGTTTCATATAAACTGTTCTTAGTTACTCAATCTTTGTATAATCCAATTTCTAAATCATATTTATTATATCAGCGTTGTTGCGATGAGAAATCAAACGATATTTTAACTTAACTTTAATTCAAACTAGACCAAGTTGGAATGCAGATTGTTTTCTTTGCAATAGAAACTCTAAGAAAAACTTCTTCATGTATTGAAAGATATCAAGTATCAATATGATTATCCACAATGTTATGTGAATGTGAACCATGAATGTATATTATGAACATAAATATTCAATATCTGTTTAGAGTAAAATGAAACGTTGGCTCGGTAATAGAGTATCATAGAGATTGCAAACTTCAAAAACATGATTATAAACGGTATGATATTCGTTATTTTCTTAAATATCTTACATTAGTTTGACTCAACGGATTCAACATTGAAACTGATCGATATATCACTATAAAACTACGATACACCATACGAGTGATTTTAAACAACAATACATTGATCCTTGTAGAAAAATTCGTAACAACAGTAGATTAAAATCGAATAATTTGTGCACACAAATCATTACTGTTTCTAGTTCGGTTTAGAATAAAAATTAGCTATTTCAATTGTCCAGATAATTATTTAATGAAAACGGTGTTAATTTATCGCACCATTTATGCATAATGATCATTACAAGTTCATTAGAATAGAGAAGTTTGAAACTGTAGAAAAATGATAATCTGCAAGAATAGTTTCTACTGATTAAATGATATTGTATTATTTGTACAGGTTCATACATTTGTTTTAATACAAACGAATACAGGATAAATAACCATCAATCTATTTTCTTATAATCTTAATCCTAATTCTAATCCCAAGCATCTTTGACTGCCAAATGCATGAGCCTATCCTCCAGTGTTACGACCTTTGTGAACTTTTGAATCTTCTCAGCTTCCCAGTCTAATTTTCTGGATTTTCCCATGGCTTTCATATGGCCATGTGATTGTTCCACTGTCAAATAAGGGTGTCGTAGTAGCAGCATGTTTTGCTCTTCTCTTTCATAGTCAAAACGCAAGTTCCTCAAACTTTTTTGATCAACTTTTTTAACAAGTCGATATTTCCTGAATAATAATTATTTTTAATTTATCCACTAGTTGAAGCCAACTCCCTGCATATTATATCACAAAAATCAAACTATTAAGAATCATACTCTACCCTATCTTCAAAATGAAATAATAACAACTAGTTAAATTTACAATTTTTAGGTTAGACTAGATTAAGTCTACTATAAAAATCTATCGGACTTTTCTTACCCTCTATAAATGTGGCCTCTGGGAAATCTTCTGAACAAAATATCTGTCAGTCTCATCTTAACTTCTTTCTATCAATTGCAAACTAGTTACAAGTTTTATGATCAAACAGACGATAATCGGTTCCAACTCGTGTCGGCTGCTACCGCAAAGATGGCTGACAGCTTTTCATACTATATTTAAATATGTCAGTGACGATGAAGTACGGGGGGTTATGTAGTTTGAGCCGGCAATTACATAGTATATGATATCTTCGCAAATGTGTGCAGTCGAAATAAGAAGCAGTATAAAAAGAAACTACAGATAAGCGTCCGGGTTTTGATATAAAAATAATCAAATAATCTACGCGCATGTGACAATTATTTGTTGTAAAATTCGGAAACATCGAAAAGAGAAAAAAACAAAAAATAGGTTAGAAAAATGTTGTTTGTAACATTTCAAAGATTAACAGTGACCAAGACAGGATTGTTGACGAATATTAAAAGCTTTAACCGATTATACACGACGTTTAAACTACCCGATAAAAATATTGCATTAATATCTAGTCGATTTTTAACCAACAAATATAAATTTTCTTTAAAACCTCAAAGAAATATTTACACCTCTATTTCTGGTCAATTGTACAGCGTTAAAGGTATCCAAGAAAACATATCCGCTCTTCATATGAAGAAACGTCCTTTAAGAAAAAAAAGAAACATTACTGAAGATGATGATACCATAATTCCTGGCGTAAGTCTTAACTTATAACTCAATTCCCCTTTGCTTCGATGTATTAAAACAAACTCAAATCATATTCCGTATTTTATAACTTAACTACAGTTTTGGAACGTCAAATCATTAGCTACTGCTGAAGAATATGATTTAGAAAGGCTCATGGACGGTTTGATTAAACAGGACTTATACTTCCCAGAGAAAATCTGTACTTCCTCAAAATGTGAGTAAATAAACTTTGATTCTCTTTATCAAATTTTGTTCTTGACAATTGAGTGGATCACCGACAAATGAGTACTTTTATTCAGATATAACATAGATTTGTTTCAAGTTTTGCATGATGCAACATTAGACAAGAATGAAACATCATTGAAATAAAGTTCGTTGCAAATAACCCAGCCTAAAAATTTATCTGCAAATCTATAAAACTTTTATCTTGTGTATTCAGAGATAATGTTATTATGGTTCTGCATTTTTTTCTTATTTATTTTTTTTTTGTTTCTCTTTTCCTTAAGTATACCTACAGCTGGAATCATAAGACCCGCAATAATACTTGAGATTTGTTAGCTATCAACCGTTTGATCGAGAAGCTTTTTTCTCAGTAAATAACTGTTGCGTCAGTCTAGTTCGTAAAGATACCAGTTGTTGAGAATTTTTATTTAGTTAATCTATTTTTGTCCCTCATAATTTTGAATACATTGCCAAATTTTTGTAATTATATTTTCCACCCATATGTTGAATAGAGTAGAAATGAAAAAAAAGCATTTCTTATTTTCTCATTTCTATTGAAAATTAATTATCCTTAGTAATTTTTTCTGACAAAATTTATCAAAAAATAATACAATCATTCAAATCAATGGCACCCGTTATTAATACAGCACTGGTATTTCATGCGACATCTTTGCCATTGTGTAGCTGTATGAGTAGATATATGCATGAGTTGACTATGGCTGGGTTTGTACACATCTATATATACAGCCGGGATACCTTCTGCCAGTCATTTCAGTCGTTGATTCAGTGAATAATACATTGTTAACAATTGTGTGTTGATTTATTTGGAGTAAGATTATCCTTTGTATTTTGTTAGACCTTGTAGTGATGAATAAAGTTATAATTATTTCTAAAGAAGTGATGGAAAATCAATAAACTCTGTGGAAGCTAGTAGAGAAGCTCTGTATATTATGTCCATGGAAATTTTGATTTTGTAAATATTATCTTGTGAAAAGAAGTTTTACATTCTTTCTCTTCTTTTTCCTTATGTGTAAGTTATACATTAAATCATAATTCATGGAAAACAATCAGTGTCAATTATCCTTATAGTTATTATTAACTTTGTGTGATTCAAATGTAATTGAAGATGATGAATAACGTATTAGGGCCCTGTATTAGTGAGCAGAACAGGCGATGATATAGTTTCAATATCGTCGAGGTTACCAAGTTGCAAAATTGCAGCTTATTATCAAATAAAGATTAAATCTAATGCAACACCTTACTCTAGTTGCAAATAAAAATAAAACGTGTGCATCGACTGTAATAGCAGCTTGAATATTGGGTAACTAAAAATCGAGAATTAAGACAATACTTTTGTCAAACGGGAAAGTTTAGTTATATGGTTGATTTATCGTACTCAAAACGAACTCTATAATAACAGTATAAGTTTGGCAATAACTGATAGAACTGTTAACAATAAGAGAGGAATATGGATAACGGTGAAGGATCCAAAATGCGCCTATGCGTCTCAGTTCCATTACCGCAAAAGGAACTCCAGGAAATAATTGACAAAGCTAAGGACTGGTCACTTATGAATGGAGCTTGTATGCGATCGAAGGTAAATTTCAATCGAGATGCCCTACAGTTTGCTCCGTTTCTTCTCATACCATCATCATTTCCACGTGAAGAATTCAAGCGAGCTTGTCAAATACAAGTTATTTTAAATAAGCTTATGCACAGAGTGGCTCATGACTATGAATTCCTGAAAGAAACTCTTAAAGAAACAATTAAAGTAGATACTTTTACTCGAAAACTGTTTGAGATTTATGAAACGGTTTACAGCGAGGGATTTACGCAGAAAATATCATTAGGATTGCTAAGATCTGATTTAATGTTGGACACTAGTTGTCCCGAGGTACATGGTTGTAAAAATCACAAGCCATATTGTTGTTGGAAACAAGTTGAAATCAATACTATTGCATCAGGATTCGGTTGGCTTGGACCAGCCGCAACAAAACTGCACAAATATATTCTTCAGGAACTTGATCTTCCAAAAGAGTTAAAAAATTTACCGGACAATAACGCACTAGAAGGATTATGCACTAGTATGATCGACGCATGGAAAATATACGACGATCCGAAGTGAGTGCTTCATTTTTTCAAATTTTTAACATTTATTGAAACTTGTTACAATAGTTTTGGTATTTAAGTATTTGTCTTCACTGTTTTCGGATTCATTTCTGATATTCTATACATTTCATTACTACTGTTTACAGATCCGTTATTTTGTTTGTGATTGAAGACATCACCTACAACATATGTGATCAGCGTTTTCATGAATTTGAAATTAGAAGACTTAACTCAAACGTTAAAGTAATTCGTAAGACACTGACCGAACTAGCTGCAGAAGCACACTTGGGCAATAAAAAAGAGCTGATTGTTGGGGATCAAACAGTTGCAGTTGTTTATTTTAGATGTGGCTATGAACCAGGCCAATATCCTACTGATAAAGAATGGAATGCAAGATTACTTGTAGAAAGATCATTAGCAATTAAATGCCCATCAATTCAGTATCATTTGGCTGGTGCTAAGAAAGTACAGCAAGCGTTGGCCAAGCCTGGTGCAGTAAGTCGATTTCTAAAGGATGAAAAAGCCGTTGAACAAGTCAGAGAAATATTTACTGGTAAGTGTTGTATACTTATTGGTAAACCTTGAGCAACGTGATTTGATTGAATCTTTAATTGCATCTTAAAGAACACGTCATAATTTTTATAAAATTCTAGGTCTTTATTCTTTGGACTTTGACGAACATGGGGATAAAGCAATTGAGATGGGAATAGCAAATCCGAACCGGTTTGTCTTGAAACCCCAGCGAGAGGGTGGTGGGAATAATGTGTATGGCTTAGATGTTAGAAAGTCACTAGAGTTTATGAAAGACAAACAAGAAAGAACGGCCTGGATTTTAATGGACAGAATTCATCCACCACTGCAAATAAACTACCAAATACGCCCAGGCAGTGATACAGATGCAGAATTGAAAGAAGTTGTATCAGAATTGGGTATATTTGGTGCGATAATTGGAGATGACAAGAATATTACAATCAATAAACAAGTGGGTCATATGCTGAGGACGAAATTAGCCAGTGCAAACGAAGGCGGAGTCGCATCAGGATTGGGAGCCTGCGATAGTCCCTATTTAACAGACTGATTTCAACGCAAATCTAATACCTATACTGTAGATTTTCGTATTGATTTTCTACTAGCAAGCTTAAAAATTCATAAACGAATATTGAACAAGCCAGCACAATTTATAAACCTAAAGTATCACCGTACAGAAAGATGATTATGGAACATGAATACTTAATCCCTTAATGATCTACATATTATATGCATTTAAAGATCAATTTTCATGAGTAAAAACTGCATTAGAATTTTCAGAAATGACAATAATGCATCACTATGTCGCGCAACTTTTTTATAACAAACTTTTTAACTATATGAATATTTTCGATGATACTTTTTTCAAATATTTCCTTGTTAGTCCATTGTAACAATAACTTGCCAATGAAATATAAAATAAGATATAATCTATGTCAGCCATTAAATTAGATTCGAATATTAGAAGTCTGATTTTATCAAATAAAATAATAGTAAGAATATACTTTTAACACTAGTCCTCTATTGGGATTACGGTATATTCTGCTATTTGATATTTCCAACTATTTATTATAGTGATGTATATTGGAATCTGTACATTTTTTACGTTATAAGACAAGTTGAGATAAATAAAGTAGGATTTGTAATATCGTATATTCTACAGTGTTATTATGGAATCCATCCCATATCATTCGAAATGAAAAAGAGTGCCATCAGCTTACACATATTGTTCAATTTGAATATAAAATATCATTTTGATTTACATTCCAGCAATGCCAGATGTGATACACGCAGTGGCTAAGTATGAAATAGAAGCGGAACCACGTGAAGTCTATTTTTTCAGGGAAGGAACGGTCGTTTTTTGGAATATGTCCGAACTGGAGAGCGGAAATCTGTTACAACTGTTAAAATCTTATGAAGAAGACAGTTATTCAGATAAACTGGTGCAAGCTGAGAGTGAACTAATGTCATACACACATTCAGAGACTGGGTAATAATAGCTATATCATCAAAACGAAGTATTTCAATTCACTATAAATATTCTACTTTAACTTATATTACTTGCGTTTATTCACTTTCATTTATTTCTGCGTTCCTTTTAGTAAAAAAACCTTAAATAAGTATCTAACAAAAAATGTTTATTTAATATCTTTTATCATTTACCTTCTCATAATCTTCATTAAATTAACATTAGTCTTATGTTACAGGAAAAAGAGTCATTTGAAAGATGGAAATATAATGTTAGCTCCAGATGCAACAGATTTGGATAAGTACACATTCTCAAATGCTATAGCCCTATCCGTAAAGCTTGGAATTTGGGAAGCATCTTTGGATCGCTATGTCGATTCAATTGCTTTTGTAACAGACGATCTCAAGACTGGTAGAAAGATTAAAATGACTAGAGAAGAAGTATTAAGAAAGCAAGGCGAATTATTCGCTTTGAGACATATGATTAACTTGAGTTCAGATCTTCTAGATACACCAGATTTTTATTGGGAAAGAGACGAGTTGGAAAATTTATTCCAACAAACTTGTGGCTACTTTAGTATTTCAAAACGTACTAGGGTATGAGGAATTATTTTATCTCTATAGAAATAAAAAACAATTAAAAACGTTAGAGGCAATTCGATTCAAGATTTTATAATATTACAATAAGAAAACATTTTCTATTGATAAACCAAAGAATTTGTCTTGGGATAATCTAATTTCTAAAATATACTAGACAATACATGTAAAGGATGTAATTTTCTTCCATTCCACCTGTATTACGAATGCAACTTTATCGTTATCTTAATTATTTATTAAATATAGTTATTTTTAACAGGTAATGAACGAGAAAATCAACCACTGCGTTGAACTGGTAGAACTTTTGTCATCTCATCTTAGCGATCGTCACCACGTTCGTCTGGAATGGATGATAATTATATTAATTATGGTAGAAGTTGGATTTGAAACACTACATTACATTGACCGCTACTTTGCAAATCAAGAACAAATATCCATGGTTATAAATTCTTAGTTGGATATTGAAAAAATGATACTAATTAAAGTATATCAAGGTCTAAACGTAACAGCTTTAAAATTATGTAAATACATACATATGTTAAAATGAAAAGTTTTGTGATTAGGATATGTATAGTAAATCTTGTGTTATTTACCATATGACGATAACAGTATATGAACAGTAAGCTGAGTTTTAAAAATTCAATTATAACGATTGAAAATAATGACCTAATTTAGTCTCCAAAGAATGTATAGTTACAATTTTTTTTTACTTCATTCTATTCATCCCAGTTTTGATATGCTGTTTATAAAATGTGTTATTAAAAAACCAAAAAAAGAACGAGACCTGAAATCTAAGTGTATTTGATTTAATTATTCCATGAATTCATTTTCCTTCATCCCTGTATTATAATCAATGTGAATTCCTATTTTTTTCTAACTTCTCATGAAACTGAAGATAAAAAAGACAATGTATAACCTCAGACAGATTTGATCCCAAATTACTTCGATAAAAAGCTATTTCATGATTAGATAAAAAGACTATCGTAAAATCGATTGCTTTAATTAATTACTGTACATACATACATATTGTAATATGTATAGAGACGTATAATTCATGGATGATTAGTTCTTTTCATAAATTCGTGAACCTTCGATGGATCTTAAATTCACCGCGTGAACCACGTGTAGTGATAGCGCGAGAGATCGCGTTATTAAAAAACACTCCAAAAAGTGAACTGTCAAATAATTCTGATTCTCACTATGATTGATTCGTTAATAAATTATACGAACGCTTATGAATCGTTTTATGGTCTATTCCGCGTTATAATTCGAATTTAATCTTAAGTTATACTTCAGTTTATTTGTAGTAGCGAGGCTGAGACTAAGTTAGGTTATGTTAGACGTTGAAAAATCAATAATCTACAAACAATGACAGGTATAACGATACCGTTCGATATCAATATATTGCCATTCACGATACATTATTCATTTTCAAAGGACTCATCAACTCGTACTTAACTTTCCAGAAAACGCGTGTCTAAATCTCCCTGTGTCGATAGTTGGCCGTGCAACAACTTCGGGGGATCGTGATAAATACCTTGTACATTTTTTAGAAAATACATTGCCATCTTCGGACATTAAATCAATATCAGATGAATTGAGAAAGGTGTATTGTCATTATTGATATAAAAGAACTGAAAACTTTCTATTAACTGCACACGATTTCATCATTAATTTAAATGTCCCATTCATAATTTTTCAGAAATTTACCTTCAACAAATATAGGACAAAACATGCTCGCCGTAAACCAAAAAAAGCGAAATTTTTAACAGCCAGAAAGCGAACGATACTTGGTTTGAACAAGCTGAAAAAGAGGACTAACTTAAAGTACGCAGACGCTTTGGCTTTGAATGAACTGTGGCTAGAATACATGCGACAAATGCTTGGTGTTGTTAATTTTACAAATTTACCAACGCAACCGATTGATCCAAATTGGGACAGCGTAGGTCAACAATTGTTAAAAGCTGATTTTCACGGAGCAAAGATATCTGTTGTTAGTTCAAAATGCCCAAGCTTAGTTGGGATCAATGGCATCATCTTACAAGACACTAAATGCACATTTAGAGTTCTTGGAGAGGATAACATTGTCCGAAGTAAGATTTACTTTTATAAATTTTTATTTATTTCTACAGTGACATCCCGGAAATTTACAATAATAAATATATGATACATTCATGCGTTACATAGAGCGTAAAAGTTTTGCCTGTACTTACCAAAATGCAAAAAAAATCAATCAATTTTTTATAAAGGAAGGGCTTGCCCTTCATTTCCACACTCTTAAATATCTCAAATATAAAGCTAATTTAATTATTCTCATCAATTTTTGATTATCATAAATAATCGTGCATGGCATGTTATTAGTCAGAATAGAGATTAGAAATGATTAATAAACAGGGTTTGATAACTCAAATTTATAAGCGTGAATAATATGTGCAAATGCTGTCTAGCTAGAGAATTATTATAACTGTTACTTTATGAAGCATGATAATGATATTTAATGTCTTGCTTTTGTTCTAGCAATTCCTAAAGATACAACTATGTTCAAGATATACTTGGGCGATGTATATTTACAATTGTTTGGTAAGGAGCTGTGCGTCAGACCTGCCGAACGATCGGTAAAAAAATTCAAGACTGCTCATATGGCTGATTTGTAATTAAAATTATGAAAATAAATGTATTTCTTCGAATTTCCTATGTTTTGTGTTCATAGTTTGAGAAATCTGTGAAGGAAAGATAGTTTAAAAGGAGAAAGCTAGTTTCCCAGTCATGGGATAACTTAATATTTTCTTGGTAAATGTGATCTCAATAATAATCATTTGATCTTGTGTCAATCTGCTTTTGACAAGGGTATAATATATTAGATACGGTACAATTTCTTTAACAATTAAAAAAAAAAAAAATAAAAAAAAATAAAAAAAAAACAGATTTAAACAGAAAGCAAAAGGTCTTCGTCAAACAGGCATTTGTTTATTTTTCACTGTGTATATTCGTTGGTACACAGTGGTTTATATCTTACAGCAACAACAATTGAATGCAATTCCAGTTCTTCAATCAATCATCCATTCTAGATAATCACCTTTCTGTATCATTTATCCATTATTATTATTATCCCTTTTTATTTTTCTTTTCTTTTATTTTGTTCAATAATATTATTAATTCATATCATATGTTTGTCTACTACTTACATGTTACACTAAATACCAATATAATATATAATAATATAATTATATATTTATAATATATATGTATAGTTACTAATAATCCTTGTTTTATTGTTTTTATTTATTTATTTTCAATTTTTGTTTGTTTCTGCATTTTGCAATAATTAGTGAATAATATTTCAAAATATTCAAATAATCATGATATTAATACAATAACAACATGCGATGCGGAGGACTGTTTGAATTCCTATTAAAAAAAAAAATTTTTTTTTCTTTAAATAGAGAAATTCCACTAACCACTCCTTTCTTCATCTTCATCTCAATCTTCAAATATTTTTTATTTAGTTTGATTTTATCATATCGAAAAGGTAAGTGCTATGATAGAATTTTCGGAATGTCGTCACGTATCTTTATACGCACCACCAGTTCTTAATGAATTCTTAAAATTAGTTTACCAATAACTCAGAGGATCAGTCAACAGATTGCTCAAGTCCGATGAGAAAAAGTGTGAAAAAACCTAAAACTAAAATTCTATTTAATTCCCCCATGAAAAATGATTAATTATCATTATTTAAATTGATGACAACTTTAAATGTCTATATGGACGAGATGATTTTGCCATGTGTGAATTTAATGAACTTTTTTTTTCGTTTTTTTTTTTTTTAACACTCAATAAATCAGACCTGTGTTACTTGTTCACTGTTCTACTCAATGATTAGGGGCAATCTACAAATATTTATGTGTTATGCTAAGACTTATAATTTAAATAAAAATTATTTCCTTCAAACAAGATACGTGTTAAACCATGCCGTTAGTACAACCCAATGAAACAGTTAAGAAGTTACAGAGTATGTCGAAATAAAACGATTAAAGCTCTATTTTCCAATATATCCTGTAAGATTCTATCCTGTAACTTTGGTAAGGTAGTTTTTGAATTTAGTTCAAAGATAAACCAGCAAATGCTTCCATGACTAATAAACGAAATGTTAATTATACAATTTCTATGTGGTCGTTAAATGGTCGCTAATAAAGTACAGTAAAGAAATTCTGTTGCAATATAAACATAGTTTAAAAGCACATCGATATATAGCGACTTCTATTTTAGCTGCAATCGGAAATTATTCAGGAAGACATTTTCTTCAAAAATAATTTTAAGCCTATTTGTATTCAGATCAAATGTTAGCACAGCTAAACAAGTGCTTTGATACATATATCGAATGGTTTTTCAAACGATTTTTATACCGCAACTGATTTCTCATAGCCACGTTTAAAATCTGCCATTAAACAAGTATCTATAGATATGTCAAGGATCATTGAAACGTATAATTTATTGCCCCTCTTACGGTCTTGATTGCCCCGCCAATCCCAAATTTTTATTTCATTGTTACAACTCAGTGGATGAAAAGCAGCCTAAATTAACGCACAATATACATATTTATTTATTTTTTCATTTCCAATTTTTCAGCATCCATCAATTTTCTAATTAATACTATTTGTTGCGTCCACAGAATGCTTTTTTTTCAGGAATATCTATGCATTTTTTTTCCTTTAGTTTAGTTTTCATCAGGCAATTTTTTTTAAATTGATTAGTTGAAATTAATAACAGCAGTAGATTTTGTTATGTGGAATACATGTTTTCTAGTTTTATTTTATTATTATTATCGTTATTTACTTTTATTTTATTTTTTTTTTTTTTTCATTTTTCGTTTTTTCTTTCCTTCTTTTGTCATTTTTTTTTTTCTTTTTTTGTTTATTTTCATATTTTTTACCGACTACTAACTTGACATCTCGAAAGTATTTGTCAGACAGCAGATTTCTGACGGTTTTTTTTTTTTGTTTTTTTTTGTTTTTTACTGTAATCTATCTCAATAATATAACTTTCCTCTAGCTAAACCTTATAGAAAAGTAGGTATTGTTGATCATTGTGGAACGTGTCTTGAAATGTGTCTCACATACCGTAACCCTGATAGGCTGCGGTAGGTGTTGCATAAACCCCTTGAACTGGAGGTGCGTAAACACTTTGAGGCGCGTATCCTGGTGCCATCATTCCAGGACCTGCTGTTAACATCAACTGTGGCTCGGCTGTAAAAATGAATCATCAAATCAAACATTCAATCAATTTCATCATTTCAGAAACAGACCATCTACCATATGTCTAAAAAAATATTTTCTCTTCACTTGTCATCACTAATTAAGAAATGAATAATTTTTCCCATTAATCATCACAACTCTTATCAATTTAAAATTAATTTTTACTTACGCATTATCATAGGTTTGTGTTCCTGCTGATCCGTTTCTTCCAAACGTTGACTTTCGGCTTCTTCGAGTTTGTCCACCTATAAATAATAAAGGTTTGTAATTAGATATGGGATTTTAATTTTTAAGAGAGATTTCCACTCGATGAAATAAGTCTCTTAAGATACTTTACCTTGGTGATATATTCTCGGGCAACTTGAATGAGATACGGCATTGCAAAGTGAAGGATTCTGTGCCTCCAAGCAAGCTCCAAAATAACATCAGGATGAAGTAAATCGTAGCAGTAGAAAAGGCATGCCGCAAAACAATCTTTTGAACCCCTTTCCAAAAACCATTCCAAAAGTTCCTCAGCTACCTCAGCATTCCTGGATTCTGCAGCATACTCCATGGCGTCCCTGTTTTCATAGAAATTATTATTACCTATTATTAGTAAATCCTCACACTTCTTTGATCATAATTTAACAAATGCTTAATAAGAAATCAACAAATACCAACCGGAATAGTCTGTCTTTTTTGCAAAGTTCAACCGATTGTTTCCATCTGTTATTGCCTTTGTAAAGGTATGCTGCGATCCTTCTAAACTCAATAAGTTCATGTTTCTCGAGTTGCTGAGCTAGAGCAATATTGTCAAAGTTATCAAAGGCGTCTATCGACGTCCTTAAACCTTGGTAATCTTCCTCGTCTATCAAAAGACCATTCAATGCTTCGTTTATAGCTTTATTATTTAAAGATTGGACCGATCTAAGGTAAGGCTTTACAAGTTGCAAGTGTCCAGCACGAGTAAAGTAGGCAACTGATCTTGTGTGATCCATTCTTGGCGCGAGAACAAGCAATACATCGTTCAACAATAGAGGCTTGAATTCAACGTAGAATTGGATCGCTTTGTAGTACAACTCTACATTTGCTACTTTAGTAATCACATCTTTGAAGTGACCTTCGCGCCATGCTTCAGTCGGATGCTGCATCATTGCAAGCACCGCGTTATCATACTCCTCATATTTGTCATACAAGAATACAAGTTCTGCCCATAAATGAGCTTGTTCAGCAGCGCGCAATACCTATCGATGATAAATAGTTTCATTAATTTATGCATACATAAACTTTACATACTTTAAAAGTGTTAATTTTTAGTTAAAATACCTTTGGTATGTTTACGCGAGACCAGAACAAGTCGAGATGTTCCCGCATTCTTTGTGGCTTATACTTGCTGTACAGAATAGCAAGTTCTGTGAACATTCCCATGTGGGCTCTTTCAAGGCCTAAAGCAGCCTCTAATAAATTAATGAGTTCTTCAAAGTGACCTCGATCTTGATAATAGTTTATCAGATCTTCGAGCTCATCGGCATGAACGACAATGTGGAGACCACACATTTGGGCAAGACGGAATTCCCCACTGTCCACACAAGCAAAACATACTTCTTTCCATGTACGGGTAGAGTTTGCTTTACGAGCACTGTCAACTGCACCTTGGAACTCTTTCAAGTGAACCAGTGTAATTGCCAATCTAGCAAAGTTCGATACATTGTTATATAACAGTTTTGCCGCATCGTACATTTTATCGTCAAAGCATCGATCACCAATCTGAAAAGATATTACAATTGTTAATTCGAAAAATATATAAAGCGGTTTTTTAATTCTAGGAAACACTATTCTGTACTCACCTTTTGAATATCAGCGTGATTAGGACCGGATATAAATTCCTCAAGATCTGCGAGTCTATTGGTACGAGCGTAAGCGTAAATGAGTTCGCTTTCGACAAAAGATTCTCTCGCCTTCTTACGCGCCATTTGTAAATATCGGACAAGATCTTCCCAATGAGAAGTGCGATGAGCTGTTTCAACTACATCCATGTATGCTGAAGGATCATCGGCTTTAATAAAGCTATCGATGGCTTCCTTTACCAGACCCTGTTGAAGCTGAGCTTTAGCTAACTGTGACCATACCGCTGGTTCATTACACCTAAGGTAAACAAATGTATAAGTTTATTTGAAGATAAGAGAAAAAGTACCTTATTAAAAATTTTAGGTGATATTTGCTTACCTTTCAGCAAATTCGTACGCTCTGTCAAGATTATTAACTTGTTCTATCAATACTTGAATAGCGGATGTATTGACATCGAATTTTCTGAATATAGCAAAAGCTTCTTCATATAATTCGCTATTAATAGCAATGTTTGCTATATCGGGAGCGTCGTAATTGTCAAGACGATTAATGTATTCCATAACTCGGGTACGATCTGCTTTAATCGCCGTTAAGATCAAGAGATTTTGTAGATTACGATGATCGCTAAACACGCTGCTATCGAGTACTATTTTTTCGAGTAATTCAATCAATTCATTTGGCAAATCAGCTGTCATGAAAGCCTTAACAGTTACTGAAATATCCTCCGGGTCTTGGGTCTCTGACAACGCAGTTTGAACGACCTGTAAGAGTTGGAATAAAAGGAGAAAGGACAAAATGAATGGTTAGTTAATCTATAATATCCATTTATAATCATGAAATATTAATTTTCGGATGAAAATGTTCGTTTGAAAAGAAAATAAGGAATATTTAGATCAGATTTTTGTTTGCTATAATTTTTTCTGTGAATAGAAGTAAAGTTTATTTTAATTACCTGATCGATTAGTGGTCTTTTATAGGGATTGCTTTCCAAGAGAACCTCAGCCCATAGATCGGGATCTCGTCGCCTGACCAAATACCTGGCTTCACTTTTGAAAAGACTATTTTCATTGCATACGCTGATGAGTTCGCGATCGCATTGCCCGCGTTCGTAAGCGACGCATGCTAAATGAGGATCACGTTTCTCACAATATTTACCGACAACGCGACTATCGTAGAATTGATTTTCCCTAAAAACAATAAACAGAAACAGAGGCATGAATGAAATACGTTATTAACAAAGATAATGAAAACCGAAATTTTAAAAAGCCAGTAAAATCTACGTACTTTAGGAATCTCTCGGGATTGTTATTACTATCGATGTAAATTTTAGCAAGAGCATTATGGGTAGCAGGCTCTACACAGCCTTCATGAACGCGAGATTCCAGCCAAGGCAACAGGAGCTTTAGCCGATTGCGTTTTTCAACCTCCTCGACCAATTCGTCCGTTGAAAACTGACCTCGCACTACCAGAATTAGATTTTTTATTATATCTTCTGAACAGTCAACGTCCAACAGTCCGCCAATTACAACAGGTAATCGCGATGGATTCACCTGTGAAAAATCACAAGCATAATTTTGATTAAAGAGTAAAATTAGCTATATAATTTCATTTACTAATCATCTGTAAGCTACTTTTTCTGAACTCAAGAAATAGAGTTGAGAGAAATAAAGTTATATTCACCTTTTGAACGTATATCTCGATGTATTTCTGAAGATTGTTTCTGTACAGATAAAGAACGAGATCATGAACAAAGTCGAATCGATCGCATACAATGATGAGAGGTAATTGATCTGATAATTTGGCCTCTTTCAAGAAATTCTTTACACGTTCAGCATTGTAACAATTACTTTCACGACAAATTCTTTCCACTTCTTTTATCTGCCCAGTCTTACACGCAGCTTGAATATATTTGAAATGAACTTCTTGATCTTGACTGAAGTTTACAATCGATCCAAGGAAATAAAATAATCCTTCGTATGATTTGAAACTCTCGAACAAATCTAGAAAACAATTAACATAAAATTATTACAAGTAATGTAATTTATCCATTTTTTTTTTTTTTTTTACTTAAATAAGATTTATTTACCGATCAAAGCCTTGGTGGTCAGTTGCTCGTGGTATTTTGTTGCTATCTGTACACAGATCTGCAAGTTTTGTCTTATGTTTGCAGTTAGCATAGCTTTTAAGCATTCCAAAGAATCTTCAACGGATAAAGTCCCAAAGAATCCAACTAGCCATTCTGGGGATAACAGCTGTGTATGTACAACAGCTCTTTTAATGTCATATAAATCTGTATAATGTTCCAAAGCTCGTTGTAGAAGGCCTGCCTTCTCACACAACTGGGCAACATGAGCACGATCATAGTGAGTAAACATTAGATTCCCTAGAATGGCGTCGGCCACTTGGGGAGCGGACATCAAGTTCATCTCTAGCAAACGGGTTTGTAGCGCACCTTCACTTGCTCGGTTATTCTTCAAAGCATCCAACAAAAATGCTGTACATTGTTGTACCATGTTCTGTTCCATGAAAATATCTACAATCTGAAAAACATGCGAATTTCGATGTCATATTCTTTCACATAAGTATTAAAACGTAAATCAAGTCAAAGATAATGTAATTTGATAAACTTTTTGTTGAAATATCTAAATCTTAAAGCAGTAAACTTTTGACACAAAAATATGTATCAATGCAAAAAAAAAAAAAAAAACAGTTTTCTTATTATAATTCAAAAAGAATATCATATGAAACAGTTTCTCTTCTATTTTGTGTAAGAAATTATACGTGGCATTTCAAAAACACGAGTTATCTGTTTGAAGTTGACTCAGACCAGCGGGTTGTTGGAAACATATAATGGAACCAGATGTAAACCACATTGGCATGGACAGAAGCTTTTTTAACCACTATGAGTCATACGCAGTATAAATATTGATTGTACGTTTACTATTTATCAGACTAAATTTAAAAATAGCATAATAATTAATCCGTTTTAATATTTCTCTCCAATTTCTAAACTTAATGAGATAGTGCAATCAGTGTTATTACTCCAGCCAACAAATTGGAGATAAAAAAACGACCAGTGTGTTGTAAAAACACTCTCCATTCAGACGAAATCTTTTTGCTCTAATTTAAATACTGTTGAAAAATGAGATCACTAAAAATCTATATATCCACTTAATACACATGAACAATTCAAATTACTTGTAGAAACAGAATTCTGGAACTTTCTGTTATTCAATTTACCTGATTAATATCTGCTAGAGGTTCGTCATCCTGAACCAACATCTGGGCAAAAGCAACGCCTTGGTCCGGGTTGATTCTCATAACGTTTCTCAACAAGAAAACGTAATCCGGAGTATAAGAAACCTTTTTAGCGTATAAAACTATCTTCTGAAACTGTCCAGTCTCAGCAAAACATTGGATAACTTTATTCGGTACATTAGCTCGCAAGTAAACGCTCAATGCGAGAGTAGGGTCTGCCTGTTTCACCAAGTCTCCTAATTCCTCACTGCACTCAAGTTTATCTTCCTTGAGCCATTTTTCAAGCAGTTGTTTGCGTCCTTGCAGCAATACAGGACGGCAAAGTTCCAACGATTCGTATTTATTGAGTTGACCTTGGTCCAAAAGAATACCAAAATACTGAAGCAGAGGTGAAGTCTGCCCCTGTGTAGCTGGAACCTGAAATTCCAGAAGAATTTCCATTAGTCTGAAGCTCGGTTTTAATATCTTTCCAAAATTTCATCTATTAATAAATTGCCGAGTTTCACCTGCTGGAATCGCTGAATAGTTGCGGGAGTCCTGAGAATTCCTTTTGGAGCATTTGCTGCAACCTTTGCAGCCTCGGCGTACTGGCCATTTTGAAAAAGCATATTGAATTTTCTGACAAACAAATCCTCAGCTCCAGACAAGTTGTTTCTAACTGCCATTCGTAAAGCGAGTTCAGGATTTTGCAGGACTCCGTTAATATATGGAATGATGTTTTCTTCTTCGACAGAAACAGACAAGACTTGTCCTTTCCTATTGACTCCGATAATACCACCAGAAGCCTCGTGAGGAGCGGTGACAAATATTGTTTCTCCAGAAATACGATTCATAAATATACAAGTTGCCGATTCAATGTCATACATATGAATGTACCCGTATTTAGTGATTAAATAAATGACATCGTACTTTGAGCTGACTTGCATAGCGACTGGAAAATCATTGCCCGCTTCTGGCGGGAAAAATACATCGACAGCTTTTTTGGGAAAAGGTTGATTGCCCGCCGGAGGTTGACCAACTTCAATGATGTGCAGTTTTGCACCTTGGACTGTCCTCACAGCAAAACAAAACAAATTACTAGGTTCTGCGTTTCCCTCCATTTTGAATTGCGCAAAAGAAGCAGCGTGTCCTTCAATTGGCTGAGAACACTTTCGCTCTACAGAATATAGCTGCATTGCTCCAACCACTCTATTGTGTTGGGCAGATATTCCGATTAGCAGTAACCACGTTTGTTTTGGATCCGTTCTATAGTTTATTATCTGACATCCGTTCAGAGATGAGTGACGATCGAACGTTTTATGAGGCTGAGAATCACCTTCCATTGACCAATGGTAGACAGCCGTTTCAGTGACTAGTGCCAACGTGTTTAACGATATCCATTTCCAGAATACAACGTCTTCCGTCATGGTGTGGGCTTTCATTTTTGATTTCATCTCAATGTTGAATATTTGTAATGTCTTTTGAGCTGAATTAGGGATTAGGATTGATTATTTATAATTCCCGAATTATCTGAATGGCAAATCTATTATTATCTTTGACACTGTTTTGTTTACATAGAGAATGTATACCCAGAGATTAAGTAATTGTTTTGGTGGGGCTCAGATTGGGAGATTACTTGAAGACAAAGAAAAATTTAAGAAATTTGAAAAGGGATTATATGATTTGAACAAATATTGTTGTTGTTGTTATACCTTTCAAGGCAATGACTTTACTCGCAGGATTCATGATCGCAGAATCAGCTGAAATTGGCCTTCTAATTGGATTTGCAGAATCGTTCATATCGATGATAACAACTTGCGATGTTTCCGCAACCTTTTCTCGTACGCAAATAAATTTGTCTGATTCCATAGTGAGCGTATTGAAGCTGACATTGTTGGCATTGATTCCCACAGCTGTAAGCTGAAGAAATAAATCTCTCAGAAATACTCGAGGTAAAATAAAAATAAATAAAATTAAAAATAATTAAAATATTGAGACTTTTAAATGATGAGAAAAAAAAATCATAAGACACCATTTTGTACCATGATTCCAGTATTCAATGTATACATGGCACATTAAATGGCAAGAGTTAACAAAATTTTGACAAATTGCTTGTTTTCTTGTTTCTATCTCTTTCTCTCTCTGTTTTAAACTTACAAAAGTTTTTTAAAGAATTGAATGAACATTACAAGCAAAGAGGAAAGTGAAAAGTTGATTAAAAGTTTTTTACTAAATTAACTGGAAGTGAGAAAAACGACTGTTACAAAAATCGTAAATCTTTTAATACGTCTAATTAGAATATTATATTTATTACGCTGATTATATGTACGTTGAGAGTAAACTAAAAATAAATATATTTAAGACGCAATTTTTTTAGTTTCTTTTTCAACAATTCAAAGACCATGGATCATAATCAAGTGTTAAAACTACTAATACGGAAACGAATATATACTCTTGAAATTCGTGTACTAAGAATTTTGAAGGGAATAAAAAAAATAAAAAAATTTTTTTTTTAAAGATCTGTCTAATGTGGGCGGAAGCGGGGGGCGTATTCGCAGACGTGGCTCCCTAATGCTATCAATGATCAGTTTATCGAAAACTAATTAAAACGCATAATGCATTGATTTTTCGTAAAGAGTGATGCTAAAAATGTAGGACAGTATGAAAACGGCTTAAATCTAGGCCGGATTATTTCTACAAAGAATTTTAGTAGTTAACGATTTTAGTTTCCGTGGCGGTCGGATACATCATATCTGTCAACGTAACGTCAATGGAAAAATTCTAAAAGGTTTTTTTTTTAAGTGTCTTTTTCGTAGATGCAGATTGTAATATCTGTTAAATTTATCCGAACGATGAACGAAACTATTTTATTTACACGACGTTATCACGTGGTGGAAAAAATAAAGAAAATCTTTTAACGACAATTGAATCCGACAATGAAATAATGAAATCTACGGATAGGACAACGGAAAATCAGGTCACCTACCTGGAGATGCTCCTGAAACCTTATGGGCAGTAATTGCGTCATTATTGCAAAGATTTAAGATGTTTCCCTTGTTTCTTATGCCGCTGTTATTTTCCTGGGATGGACGTGCGGCCTTAGGTACAACTTATACACAATATTTCACGTTTCTTAGTCCGTTATTCACTCAATAATCAACTCATCCGCACGCATTGACTGACGCAAATGCCGTCACAGACCGCTGACACCCAACATGGCGGACTACTTCCACCGGTGAAAAAAAGTAGTTCGATTAACTGGCTTAAAATTTGATAATTTTATAATCAGTTATATGAATAGGAAAGATTTATAAGATCAATCTTCTAAATACATAAATATGATAATAAATATAATTTTTTAGCCTTATTTATTAGTTCCACAGATATAATAGACTATATTACAACGCGGAGTAACACCACTACGTTACACGGTGTATGCGAAGCGCCGAATCCTGCTACTTCAACTCGGCTTGTGAATGAAGCCGCGACGGCGCCCAATGACTTTATACCCTACCCTCAGGATCCTCAACGATCTTATTGATATGCCCTGAAAGATTTGGCTGACTTTCAATAAATCACAACATGTACTAGGCTTATCGCCTCCGCAACCTGTTTATAACCATTTGTCTTCCTTATTTATCCGAATAAATCATCAGATTGTTATTTTTTTAGTTTGACTCTGTCGATTCTGAACTAAAATATCAAAATCTAAGTCCAAGTTGTTTCTCAAAATTGCCTTGTATACTTGAATCAATAATTAGGATTCGAATTATGAAAATAAGACAAAGAGATTTATTATATACAAGATGATGAGGAAAAGGTAGTTTGACGCAGGCAATGAATAAAAACTTAAAATCATTTATTCTCCAGCAAGAGTCACATGTGTATGATAAAATATACAAATATGTAATTAAATGATATACTCTTCAACAGTATATTAATACGTTTCTTCTGCTGTGGAATAAATTCTTGTCCGTTTCCTTGTTTTGGCGGAATGTTTAGTCGAAAAGTCCGAATCCCATATCATCGTCGTCAGACTCAGACTCTTCCTTCTTTTCCGCCTTCTTATCTTCTGTTGATGAAAAAAATAAGAAACGAAAATCAGTTTCAAACAAAAGTATTCACTTACTTTCTTGTTTTTCTACATTTCTAAACAATCAGTTGAATAAAATTTACAGCACAACGATTCAGTCGAAAGATGGTGTAATATGTTAACATCATATGTAAATCTATTTATTTTTAAACAGAAACGGGTAATTTTGCCATTTGAAATAATCAAATTTTGAACAATAATCAAAACTAGGATATGAGTTTCTTCCTATTTGTCCACTTACCCTTCTTCTCTTCAGCTGGAGCAGCTCCAGCTGCTGCAGCAGCTGGCGCCGCAGCACCACCTCCAACTGGCATAGAAGAAAGCTTCTCACGACCTATAAGATTTTAATTTATCATCAGTTATTGACGTAAGTAAAACAGCTCTTAATATTTAGTATATACAAACTTAAATCTAAGAACTTTAGAAAATAGAAACTAAGACTTTGGTTTCAAAAATAAAGCTAAACATATTGTGAAAAAAGATATGAAAGTTTATAAATAAAACTACGATCTTAGAGACAAAAAATGACAAGTTTTTGTCGAATGTTGTTAGGAAGAATGATTTGTGAATACCTTGAGCAATCAAGTCGTCGATGGATTTTCCATTCAGTTCGGAAATGACTTTCTTTAGTTTTTCAGCATCAGCTTCAATTCCAACAGAAGATAAGATTTTTTCGATGTCACCTTGGGTTGGCGATGCTTTGCCACCCAGGACAGCTAAGAGGTAAGCGGCCACGTAACGCATTCTGTAAAAGTAGTTTTCACGGTTAGAAATGTGTTTTTTGATAGTGTCAATTCCTGCATATAAAATATTGTAATTTATTAAATTTGTTCATTATTTTTAACAGCTCAGATTTGAGTTATCATCACAGTCGCTCAGGCGAAAGATGGTAATTGTTTGAAATCATCATTTTCAGCCAACAATGTCACGATATTTAAATAAAGACAAGAATTTCTATGCCAAAAAAAGCCGAACTGTAAATATCATAACTTTAAATAAATTGAACACAGATGGGAATAATCGGCGGTTCTTTTTTCGTGTAAACACAACAAAAGTTGCGGTCAGATCTAAACGGAATCCAGCAACATCTACGCTAAAAGACGGAATATTTTTGCCAAATAATATTTCAATACGGTAAAAGATATCTGTGCAATATATTACTGGTAATATTATTCTACTTGTGGATATAGAAGATATTTGTTGACTCACTTTTAAGTCTCACGACACGAAACGTGGGATACGCCGAATATTAACACAAGCACGTTTCACGAATGGAAACGAAATGGGAAGAATTTTAGGAGCGATATGCCCACGTCATTGCTTGATGGCGTGAACGTCACTTCCTGGTAACACAATTCTACGCCTATGGGATTTAAGTTTTGTTTCCATGAGGAATCAGTGAAAATGGCAAATAATCATTTGATAACGATTTTGCTATGGATTTCGCATTCATGAAGCAAAGTAAAACAGCAAATAATGAACCTGACCATGCTTTTTTTTATTTCATTTTCGTTTTCATGAACGAAAATTGAAGAAACAGCGGCCAGTCAACGTCACGTGATCATTATTCGCTAAGCTTATAGGGAATATTTCCTCCTCGAGAAATTACAAAAAAAAAACAAAAAAACAAAAATAAATCAGAACTAGGGACTTTCTTGACGGATTTCATCACTGACAACAATTTAATCGGCGAGTGCGTACAGTGGAAAAATGTGTTTAATTGAAGGGGCGTAATTGCAGTGAATTAAAAAGCGAACTAGTTAATAGTATACAAATATAAATACACAATATCAAGTCGGTCGATATATTATGATCGAGATTGATACTACATCTTAATTTCCGATGGTGTATAATATCGTGTAATGTCATACAGAAAGTAGGCTCGATTTACTGTCAAAAAAACTGCCATGTAAATTTCTTTTTTTTTTTTACTTTTTAATTTTTTTTCTACTAATTTTTTCTTATCTCGCTCCAGCCAGTTTGTTGTACATTTTTCCCCTTCCCTCCCGATAATATCGCATCACATTCTGCATTATGGGTAAGCTGTCAACCTGCTCAATTTATAAACTATTTCTAATTGAAGAACTCTGATGTGACACAAAACATCATTGTTATTGTTTTGTCAATTTTCAGCTGAAACTACTGAGTCACAAAAATGGCAACAACATTTATCTCTTCTTAGAGAACAATACGTTAAATTAAACGCTGCACATAACAAACTACAACAAAATTATACGAATGCTACGGCTGGAACTCAGGAATCCGGATTTGTTAGCAGACTTTTATCAACAGTCGCCTCACTACATGGTCAACAACGTTATAGGTACTTAGGATTGTCTAAGGAGTTAATAACGATGATTTCATAAGAAATAATCTATTCACAGATATGCAGGAATGAAAATGTGGCTAGAAAAAGTGAAATTTTGAAAAAGTTCGACAATGAATAATTATTTTTCTTCATATTTTTTCAGTGACGTAACAATAAATTTATCTAATCAACAAATACCAGCACACAAATTTGTTCTGGCAGCGAGGAGCGATTTTTGGAATGAATCTGCGCTGAGAGACACTACTGAACTTGGTATGAGGACTCAGTATTTCAGAAAATAGAAAGCTAAAGAACTTGAACATTCTCGGCTAAAAGTTGGGGTCTGTGGGGGCTCTTCTTCAAATATGGATGGAGTTTAAATAAATACTTTCATCAAATAGCTTTGAAAACTTCGTTAAACAATTTTAAAATAATATAATTTCAGTAGAAACGTAGAATATTTAGAACATAATAGGTCTTCTTTATTTTAGAGTGTCAGACATGTTTGTTTAAAAAAATATGTACCAGAATTTTCGTTAAAAATATGAAATTAAGTTTAATAGAATTAAACTACTACAGTAATTGTTGGTTATACCCCTAATGACATCATTGTAGAATGGGTACTTCTACATGATTTCAAAGAACTTTGATGAATAATACAGTCTGTATCTAATCTAACTTAGAGTGTGTGGTATCACAGATCATGGCTCTTACCTGACTTGTACTTGAAAATGCTAGTAGTAAGCTGTAATAATACTAAATTACGAAAATAGTTTCTATTAGACTCACGGATACTTAAAGAATAATTTTCTTTAATTTTTTGAAAAAAAAGGTCATTTCTTTTTGGATACGATTTCCGCTTTAGATAATTATGAGAAACTTACACCACACTATTCTAATCATATTTTTGAGTAATCTGATGTTTGTTCCGTGGTTGTATTGAATTCTGAAGCTTCTGTGTTAAATTAGAATACTTTGAGTTTGAAATAGAAGTAAAACATATCGTGAAATGAATAGATATATATTTTCAGATTGGAGTAACTTGGATGAGCATGTAGGATCGGTACTATTGAAATGGGTGTATACTGGAGTAACAGATAAGAAAAATTTAACGCTGGAATTAATGAAAGCTGCATCTAGATTTCAGCTAGTAGAATTGGTCGATCAATGTGAGAAACATCTTATCGGAATAGTCACTCTTCGTGAGTGTGTACATTTGTATACGGCAGCTGAAGAATTAGGGACTATAACTTTGAGAGATCACTGCAGTTCGCTCATATCTGTACACTGGGTAAGATTCTAATAAATCCCCATAATTGGAAAGATTTCAATTGCAAAGAAGTGATTGTAAGCTTTTTGTAAAAATAAATAATTTTGTTTAATTGTCGCATTCATTGAAAGTACAAAATAAATTGGTAAAGAAAACAATGACTTGCTTGAAATTTGAAATTGGTGCAAAACTACACCTCTATATTATACAAGGTGGGCCATTTTAAACGAACCAGGCTAATATTTTCGAAACTAAGCTAGATACAGGAAAATACTTGAGACAAAAGTTGTATGGTTTCAAGGGGGACATTTGATAATGATATGGGTTTTGAATTTTTATGGGAAGATTGAGAGGTAACTTTCGTTGTAATGGGAACCTCAATTTTTTTAGTGCAGAATCATAATCTACGTAACAAAATACATCACATTTGTAGGAAACTTTTTTTTCGAAAAGTTTAATTCCTTCTCATTTTTCGGTTGAAAGATTTTTCTTCTACAATAAAAAAAACTTTTCCACTAAAAATATGAGGTCAAAGAAAAAAATATTTTTTAATTTCCACTGAGTAATGGAAAATTATTTTCAAAATTCATTAATCACTTTGAGAATGTTATTACATTATTAACTTTGTAACGTTATAATTAACTTTATTATTTCATGAGAAATTGAACTTTTAGAAATAAAAAGTTTCCTACAAAAGTAATGTATTTTTTTGTGTAGATTATGAATCTGCACTAAAAAACGGGGGTTCCCGTTTAAGAAAATAAAGTTATCTCATAAAAACCCTATAAAAATTCAAAACTCATAGCATTATCAAATGTCCTCCTTGAAACCAAAAAACTTTTGTCTAAAGTATTTTCCTGAATTTTGCTTAGTTTTGAAGATATTAACCTCGCTCATTTAAAATGGGTCATCCTGTATATTACAGGATTAATAATAAAAAAAATCGTAAAACGTGTTTCTTGAATATTTGTTACAGGATGACTTAACAGGAGAAGATTTTAAGGAAATGCCAGGAGCATTGCTGTATAAATTGTTAAAATCCAAAAGCAAGTACCCTCTGCATTCAGCTGTACGATTAGTCCGAGAAGATGTGGTATTTTTATACCTAGTTGAACACGATTCAGAGGTGAGAAAAAATACATCTTTTATTATATGTACTAATAATTAATATACATTGGTTTAAATAATTTCATTGTCATTAATCTCCCACGTTATTTTAAAATAGGATAATATCAATACAGTTCAGTTCACTTTTTCTTTTCTGTTTTGTTCCCTTCAATTATAAGTCGCGACCGCTATCAGTTTCTTAAAATAAAACGTAATAAAATAATAGATATATAAACTTCAAGTTCATTTACACAATACATTATAATTATATAGTATATTAATAGACTAGGCGTATATATTGATAAAACAAGAAAACGCATTTGAATTGAGGCAATCAATATTCCTTTCTCATTCCTTTTTTTTTTCTCCATATACATATAATTCAATACTATCCCCATATGCATAGCAACGTAACAATTAAATTCAATGTGATAAGAGTAAAACTAATGTCTCTAAATGAATTTGACTTATTGCACATCGGACTGTTACAAAAACAGTATTCCGTCGGTTGACCAGGCCTTCCAGTATCTTCAGCCACATTACAACCCTTTTTGTAAGCAGTTTCAACTATTGTTTCCGTCCTATACCACTTCCTCTCAGCAGAGCTATAATTCTGTCCCTCAAATTTTTGATGCGCGCAGTCCCTTTCGACGCTGTGTATCTTTTCTAAATTTATTGAAAAAAAAAAAATACAATAAAATAAAATAAAATAGATGAAATAAGTGTGTAAAATTTTGCAAATATTAAATTTAATATCAAGTTTCAGAAACACTGCTAATTTCTTTAACAGATATATTTCTTTTTATTTTTTTCTTATTATGTTCGAAGTTCAAAGTCTGAATGCTTCAGCATATTTTTTCAATCTCATACTCACGCCCATTTAATAGAGGAATGGTGTACGTTCTTTTTAAACATAGCGTTGACTTTGAACAATCAATTTCAAATTTTGAACTCCAGTCAAACTCTGAACATGGTAAAATTTCACTAGCACGATTCTCTCGCACCGAAGAACAGCGGTAACAAAATATCCCTTCGCTGTTTTTGACAAATAAAATCACAATCCCTAAAATCAAGAACAGAAAATCGAAGTTATACATTGGCTAAAGATTAAATACTCGACTTATCAACATATAGGTCAAGATTTTATATTACATAATAAAGAATAATTCAACATTTTTTATTACTCAACATACACGATATTATCAGGAAAATTTTCATTTTGCCATACATCTTTTATACAATTTTTGACAAACAAGCATATGTTAGTCTCTTCGTATGACTAATATCACTGTCGATTGTGCTTGATTTATTATGAATTATTATTATAGCTAGAGAAGAGGCGTTAGTTATCAGTAATCTTCTGTCAATATGTTTGATTTATTTAACGACGAAATTAATTGGATGTCTAATTCAATTTCATAATTTATTTATATTGTGTTATTTTCTTAATTTTTTTATTTTTTCCTACTTTACATAAATTATTATTTTCACTAAATATCACAACATTTTTTGGCTAATATCCAAGGTATTTTTTCTACTAGTTTCTTTCAGATAATATTTTAAGCCTTCCGCAGTCAAGCACTGTTTAACTAACACTGCTCGTTGTGTCATTTTTATTCTCATTTATCTTGCATTGTTTCCTGCTCTGCTTATCTTTAATATGTATATTATCAATTGTCATTTATTAGTCAACCGTGAGTAATTTTCTTACTAATTTAGTACTTGTAATTAAAAAAAATTATGTTCCCGTGGTAAAAACTACAGTTATGATATTCGTAATTATCGTTTTTCAATTTTCTAATTTCCGGTTTCTAAATTCATTTTTTTTTTTTTTTTAATTTAATTAATTTATTTCTTCATTTAATTTCATATTTATATGCCTATATTTTATATTTGTTATACATATATCAATTATTCGCGTTCTCAATTCTAGTTTCTCTATCTGTAGTTGATTTATTTAAAACTTTGTAAGTATGTAATTTTTTACGCCGTCGTACTTCGCGGTCACTTTGACTTCTCCTTCAATTTAATCTTTATTCTTTCTGTTTTTTGTATTCAAGTCATATGTTTTTAATTTGGTGACTCAATCGCAGTGAATGTATGTATACTATTGCAGTACTGTGGCGCATATGCATACATATGTATACTATACATGTGTGTAACCCGATTTTGACGCTTCACGCGTTAAATACACATACGTATTATTTTTCTGACATAATTTTCGAATAACGGAGAAACTCAACTATATAGATCCTATTATTTTGCATTTGTTCATGGTCAAGCACGCGTTTATTCCTTGCCACGTCACGCGCTCGACTTCCCCTTCATCCGAAAGCAATGTTGAGTATTTTTTTAGTTTTTTTATTACAAACCAGTCGTCGAACGGCGACCGCTATGCTACCGACCACAACCTACGCGTGAACGCGAAGTAGTAGCTTCTCATCTCTTCTCATCATTTCCGACCCCACTTTACTTCGCGTATAGTTACTAATACATTATCAGTACACTCATACGCTCGCTATTTTGTCCAATGACGACGACCTTGGAGGTTTGAAACAGGATCGTGACGCATGCGGCAAATCCTTTTTTTTGTTTGTTTGTTATTTGCGTTTGTTATCAAAACTTGCAATCTATAAAGGTCGTCGAACCGTATAGATGACTAGTGATAATTGATGATAATTAAAAGCAAATAAAGAATATAAAAAAACCGAAAACACAAATTACTTTATCCTAATTTTCTTTATTTGATCTTCCATCCTTTCAAATTTGTTCTTTTTAATATCTAAGATTATACTTCTGAAAATCTGCGATCTCAATCGATGCTCGTTTATCGTACATACATATTTCAACTTTCCATTTGAATTCTATATTGCAAGTGAAACTACGCGCTTCTTTTCAATCTTATATAAATCTCCGGTAAAATTATCATAAACGTATTTCGAAGATGGTATCAAAAGCTTATCTAGGACATCGTTTTTTAAATTCTATTTTTTCTTGTTTTTTTGTTTTTTGGCAATTTATTGAACACGTAATAGCTGAAAATAGATTCGGTTCAACAACGCGTAACTTTTTCAATAACTGATCGCGAGGATTGAAAATATAAAAGTGCGCAGTCTTTATTAAGGTTGAAAATAATTTTTAGTTTTTTTTTTTCAAAGGCGAAATTCTGAAAGAAAACCGATTTTTCCATTTTGAAGACCTTTTTAATATACATATGTACAAATGCTGCTTTCTCATCCAGAAAAAATCATGTGCCTTTATTTAGACACACCAAAGGCTATTTTTTTTTATCTTTTCTAGATCGCCCAAGCTTCCTACGCTCGATTAGTCATGATATTTCAATTTCTGATCGCAAAACTCGTATTAAATACTTCTGAAGAATTATTCTAACAACTATCAATATTTTTCAACAAAAGTAACAAGTTTGACCATTATTTTCACACAGCTTTCAGAAGCAGTTAACATAGTCGATTCCAAAGGAGAAAGAGCATTGGAAGTAGCTCTTCGAGCTCGGCAACCATCTTTGGCAAGAACTTTAGTTGAACATCAAGCAGATTTAGGAGCCCGAGATCCTAGAGGACTAACTCTGCTTCAGTCAGCAATTTTAAAAGGAGATTCATATTCGGCTGAATTCATCATTGAACAGCTTGAGAATAGTAACAACTCTAAAAAACTATGCGAACCCGTGCAAATAGTCGCCGAAGCAAAGGGTGCCGAGAATCTAAAGAAATATGTTGGATGTACGGCTCTACATCTAACGGCTGGGCACAAATCGCAAGACATGACATCCGTCGCTACTCGACTAATTCAAGCTGGGATTAATCCCAATTTACAAGATCATAGAGGATGGTATGATCCTATGGTTTACAAAAGATTACCTTTGATCTTTATGGAAAAGGGAGATCAATCAATAACCTAATCACCTTTTTCCCTCATTTTCACAGGACAGCCTTGCACTGCAGTATCGCAGAACGTAATGAGGCTTTATTTGATCCGCTAATCAATACTCCAGGCATAAATTTGGATGCAATAACTGAAGAAGGTCACACAGCGTTATCTTTTGCGCTCAATACAAATAATCCGTTGAAATCCTACGCAGAAAAGCTTCTTAGCAAAGGAGCGATGCCAAATCCAGTTTACAAAAAGACTGGAGATACTTTACTGCACATTTTAGCTAGGGAAGGAAAACAGGCTGCTGCATTATTCCTGGTTGAATATCCTATAAACAATTTATCGGCTGAAAATTCTGAGGGATATACAATATTACACGAGGCGTGTAAAGCTGGATTAGAAAATCTGACCCGAGAATTAATAAAGAGAAAAGTACCTATAGATTCAGTCACTCTATCAAATGGCGACGCACCAATACATTTAGCAATTTCGAATCAACACTACGGTGTTTTGATGGCGTTACTAGAATCCGAAGAAGCAGACATCCAATTAAACTTGAAAGACCGAGAACGAGAAACGCCATTGAGTCTAGCAATCAAAGCACCTCTAAAAAAAGGCAGGGAAATTGTGGCTGCTCTTATAAAAGCTGGAGCAGATATAAACCAATGCAATGAAAAGGGACTGACTTTACTGCATCAGGCTATTTTGAAGGAAGACTCTGCAACAGCAATATTTTTGTTAGAAAATGGCGCGGATATGAATGCAAAGTAACTGCTATCAAATCTTTCTCCTTCTTTAATTAATCCCAACGACTCTATAACTAATGAAGTATTGAATTGCAGAACTTTGGACGGAGAAACCCCCCTTCAACTATGCGTACATTGTCGATTAGGAGAAGTAGTTGAGGCTCTTTGTCGCAGAGGAGTTGATACCTCTATTGGATGCCCACTTTGGGATGCACTCGACTCACAACAGGAGGATACAGCCTCTGTTTTAGTCGCCCATGGTGCTGATACAGATTGTTGGGCTCCGGGGCCTGAAGGTTGCCTACAAACTCTATTGCACAGAGCTATTGATGAAAATAAAGAAGCTATAGCGCAGTTTTTAATAAGAAGGTACATCAGTTTGTGAACGAGGATTTGGTTTTATTCTGAGAATGTTTTGAAACAGCGAAAGAGAAAAATTAAAATTTTTTTTTTAACATTTAATGATTTTTTCATCACGTTTTTAGTGGCTGCGATTTAAACTCACCTCGACGTCCTCAAAAGGAAGGATCTGGAGGTGAAGAAGCAAGGGATAATTGCTCACCTTTGCACCTCTGCTGTCAATGGGGTCTTGAACAAGTTGTACAAACTCTTGTAGAACACGGTGCTAATGTTAATTCACGTGATGCGGAGGAAAAGACACCAGTACATATCGCTATTCAAAATCATCATGCACAAATAATATGCCTGCTGTTGTGCCATCCACAAATTGACTTATCTTTAAGGGACAAAAGGGGACTAAGCCCTTTTGCTACAGCTTTAACTGTCCGCAATCATAAAGCTGCTCAGGTCATCTTAGAAAGACTGCCTACTGCCGCAGAACAAGTAGATAATAAGGGGAGAAATTTTTTACACAAAGCTATTCAACAAAACGACTTGGAAAGCGTACTCTTCCTTTTGTCTATACAGGTAAATCCGAGTTTTAGGAAAGCTAAGAAATTTGTAAATGTTCTGAACTTGATTGTTCAATTTTTATGCACCCTCTGGGTTGTGAAAAGCCTAGAAAACTGTAAAAATCTGTAAAAGTCGAGGAATATGATCAGAAACCAGCCGAAATTTGAAAAAAAATAAATAAAATATGAGTGTTTCTAATAACCCTGATCAAAACTACGGATTTAAAATGCATTGTATACTCTTCAGGTTGATGTGAACTCCCGTGTTCAAGACGCAACGCAAACCCCGCCGCTTCATTTAGCTGCTGAATCTGGAAATGAGATGTTAGTACGGAGTTTGGTCTTAGCTGGTGCTCGAATCAACGATACTGATGCTCACAGAAACACAGCATTACATGCCGCAGCACGTGCCGGTCATGCACCAGTTATATCAGCTTTAATACAAGTGAATAACATTTTTCGGATAAATATATCTCTCCTGAATAACATGTTTAGATGAATTTAAAAAAAAAAAATTCAAATTTTTCGTTTTACAGAACAATATAAACTTTGATGCCATAAATGCGGATGGAGATAACGCATTGCATGTAGCTGTGAGAGAGGGTCACGTCGCAGTTGTCAGATCTCTTTTAACAGAATGTTCTCTTGATGCAGAAACAGTTAATCTAAAGGGCAGAAATCCTTTACACGAATTAGCGAGATATGGACGTGATAATGCGGCCACTATCTGCGATTTATTCTTGGAATGTATGCCTAAGTATCCATTGAACAAACCAGGTAGGTCGAATGGTATTGTTTTTTTTTGGTATAAAATGTACAGAAAAAGGTTTCTGTTGTTGATTAACAAAAAAAAAGATTATTCAGCAAATTCTTAAATATGAGAAATGTGAAAGTTTGTTTATTATTTTTAGACTTAGACGGAAATACACCATTATTAATCGCGTATATGAAAGGAAATGGGAACTTGTGTAGAACCCTAGTAAAAGCTGGAGCTTGTCTCGGTTCTATGAACAAGGAAGGAATAACAATCTTTAATTATCAAGTAGCAACAAAACAGCTTTTGCACAGATTACTTGATTCATTAACGCAGGAATCTCCTTGGGCTGAGAAAGACATGTGTTTAGAATGCGGAACCAAGTTTGGACTTACTATGCGAAAACATCATTGGTAAGATTTTTTCTATTAAAAGTGAATTATTATTATTATTCCTTGACTATTCTGACTCAATAATTATTTCTTGTATTTCTATTTTTCTATTCTAGTCGTCATTGCGGACGAATTTTGTGTAGCAAATGCTCTGGTCAAGATGTGCCAATATTGAAGTTTGGATTGAATAAACCTGTTCGAGTTTGCGCTGTATGTTTTGACGTACTTCAAGTTGGTACAGAATAAAGACAAAAAAAAAATTTACTGAGTAAACAAATAAAGATAATGAAATATACAGCTATATGTATATCATTCCAAGAAAAGGACAAGAGATTATTATTTACTAACATAAGGTGTTTCAGATAATAAGAATGTTAATTTGTTGTATCAATAAAACAATCTTAGTAACTTTTGTATTCTTCTGTGGATTAAATTATTTGCATAATTCCTATTCAAGCTGCAATCCGTCTCTTACTTTAACTTAACAAAATTCAAGACCAAGTAAGAAAATGAAAGAAATAGATTTACAGTTTCCTTTCTTTTATTTATTTATTTTTTTTTATTTTATTTTTTATTTATAATATTTAACTGTATTTACAACATGGCGAATTGAACTAATTACGATGCGAGAGAGTTAGTTGTTATTACCATTGACTCAGATAAATAACTGCTATTTTATTAAAGTTACTTAAGTTTTGTGAAAAGAGTTTTTGCCACGCAATGATCTACACAATGCATGTAGTCAAAAAGCTCTTCTAAACAAATTTCTGTCGTCTTTTTTCTCGAATTAACACGGTCGTTGCAAGTGTTTAATTTCTCCTGATAGTTCGCACACTTCGGCAGAGCTGCGCATTCCTCCTGAAAAAAATATACAATTTTTTAATGATTCTATAAAATTTAATACAGATATTCAATATTATCGATAATTTTCGAAGAAATTACAAAACAATGGGATATTATTATTCTATAGATTGTTATTTTTTATTTTTTTTTCCCCTCATTCACAGAATTGTCACTACCGAACTTAACCTTTCTAACCTATATAGTTAGTGTTAACGATTAAATACTTGTGGATTTTTATTATACGGAAAAATTAACAGGATGATTTATTATAGAGGACAGGAAGTGTTTATTAAATAATGATGTCAAAAATGTTTCGATAATTGTAAGAATTGAATAATAAATATAAAATTGAAATATTCTGCCGGATAATTTGCGATTTGTGAATGGAGATGAATCGATGAATGATAATAGAAATAATGTGACGTATGTAATAAATATGAAAACTAGAGTTTTTTTTTAATACGAATTGTAGTTGGAGTATAATTTGAAAACACGAATTTTGTGTAAGTTATGTAATTATTAAATACTAGTGGAGATTTACCCTGAGCTGTTTCTGTGGATCGACAAGTTCCTCGTCGGAAGCCTTGACCGTGGGTAGATGACGTGTGATGAAACTTTTAAAGATTGACATTTTGCCTAGAACACAATCATAAATATCGTGGAGTTCATGAGCGATTAAAAAATCTTATTTTTTATTGAAATTTCTAATGATTTTTAAGAACCTTTTTACAGCAGACTGAAGTTTCTCGATATAAATGGCTGCCGATGAGAAAACCGTGATGCACTTTGGGCATTGAGTAAAGATAGGTATAGAGGTGCGGACAGCGTGGTGGGGGTATGCTTATTTACTTTGCCTTATATACTAGAGCTTTCGCGCCCCACTAGCAGATGGCGCTGACAAAAATCGCCCCAGTTTGACTCACACATAGAAGGGTGCCGCGTGGGTGATACGCACACACGTGAATAGCTCACAGACGACCCTAACTTTAGCGCCCCACTACTTGGTGCGCCACAGTCGCTCACTCACACATAGAATTTACGTGTAAACGCACGGTGCCACACATACCGAGCGGCTCGCACCGATGTTGGCGCTTTAACTCGAGTTCCGAATTATTATTTAATGTATGTACCGTGTGCACTGATATATATAGGTATATCAGTGACCGTATGGTACCGTTTATGTACCCACATCAATTTCCAGGTTTTTTTGTCCTCCCTCGGAAGACACATAGAATTTTCGCATCACAAATATGTGATTGATTTTACCAGTGAAATCGCCTAAAGCAGTTAATTCGTCTTGAGTCTTACTGTCGGAAGTCGTCGAAGCTAATGTCAGAAGTGCTGCATGAACGGAATTGCTAAAAACTTGGGTTGCTAGTTTAACATTCATTTTATCAAAAGGACCGGGGTAAACGTGTCGAACCGAAAGATTGGGAGCCGATCGCGCTACACCTTTGGAATCTACCTCGAACAACAATTTTAAAGCTCTCCACGAAACTACCTCGCCATCTATTACGAAATCATACTTCAAGAGATTATTACGAAGGGATTTAATTAAATGAGGGGAGTCAAAAAGCGCGTATATCTTTTGATCGCCTACAATAATGAAAGGTTTTTCTATGCTAATTTCTAACAAACGGAATAACTTCTGATTTGGACCACCTTGATCACAAACAAACGCCCTAACCTGTAACCCTATCTTCGTCAATGATTCTATAACACTGTGAAGCAGTTGAGTTAATTTTGTTGCGGTTACCGGACCTGCGGATAAGTAATAAGCTACGGGCATTTTCCAATTATATGTTAAACCGCGCGCCATGAAAACTAGTGCGTGTGAAGCTAATCTGTCATTCCTACCTAACTCCCCGAGATCCTCAAAGCCCTCAACACAATCGAATTTACTATTATAACTTAGCCACTTCTTTATCGTCATCTCGTCGAAAAGTACTACACACTGTTTTTCCCGCCTATCCATAACTTTTACTGAACTTTCAAGTTTATCGAATAGTTCACTAGATACCCCGGGCCTAACATCCAACGAATTTACCCACTCCCTTACGGTTCGCACGCTCGGTAATTTAAAACCCATTCGCAACATCGCTTTGTATGACTTTGGTGATCTATAAAACAACGCTAAACCTAACTTTTTCTCTTCTTCATTCCATTTTTTAACTTTTTTCCCTACGCGCAATTGTGATTTTACAAATGTGAGAGGAGCGCCGCTAATTCTTTTGCTAATTTCTGAAAACATTCCCGCTCTACCTACCCCCCCCGCTGCCTTGCCTAACATCATTGTCCTGGGAACGAGTTCTACGTAACAGTCTCAATTTTAAATTTCGAATATTTTTTTTTACCTTCAGATTACGTTTTGTGATGCTATTGATCGAATAGTTATTTTTTTCGGTCTTTGTAGTCGTCGTACTTTCGGTAGTGGCGTCAGTGCTCGGTAATATAGGAACATCTTCGGAGGGATTTATAAGGGGATCTATTGTCGGATGAACTCTATCCGAGACTCTATCCTTGAAACTCTCTATCGCGGATTTAAACATCAGGGGGACGGCATTTTGATTCAACTTTTTCCTAAGCGAGTTTTGAAAATCGGACACTGAAAAATGAAGCGAGCAAATTCTTTTTTCCCTAAGTCTCGAAGAAGGAAGATCTTGAAGATCTTCATTACCGCTACGAAGGATCCAATCCAAACACCTGTTGACAGATATAAATTTGCTATATTGTGTAAATCGGGTTATTTGATCTAACAATAATTGCTTGAAAAAAAGATCTCATCGCAATACATATAGGGAAGACAGGTGTATTCTGAAATTACGCGGTCATATTATTTTCAGAATTGAAAAACCCCGAAGATACATTGTATGTAGGCATCGTGATGATGCATATAATTGGGCTCTTGAATGAAATTTGTTTTTCAAATTATTATAGTCGCAAAACGTAGAGCAACTCTAAATAATTGGGTAGTATTTTTTCATTTTCGTTAAAAATAATAATTGCGAAAGTTACAGGCAATTGAATTTCAGTATTTATGCTATACCTATGTATATAGGCATATCTCAGTATGGGTGTCATCACAATGTTATATTTCTCAATTCGTTGTATAATCGCAAATTTTTACTCGATAAAAATTTATAATGTTCTTATGGAGTAGAAATCTTACAGTTAATAAGATTGAAATAAATTAAAATTTGAGTTCGTCTAGTCTAATTCACTTGTATGACTGCCAATTTTTGTTCAATTGAAGAAAGAAAAAATATGACTGTTTAATTTGTTTTTAGCTACTAGAAGAAAAAAAACAATAAATAATTATCATACAAGAGCCTAATTGTGATCGCATCAAAAGATGAAATATATGTTTTCGAAACGAACGTGTTGTATGTATGTATACAGTTTCCAGTAAACGTTATTGACTCGATTCAACGCATTTAAACATAAACGGTATCAAAATCCGGTTTGGAAAAATCATTCCGATAACAATTAAATTTAGATTTAATTGATACTATCAAGAGATCACCTTGATTGAATCATTTGAAATATATATTTTGAAACTGATAAATTCGTCTGATTTATGTATGTGTAATATCTAGTATGTATTATTCAATACAGTGAAGATCTAAGCTATATTTGTTTCATTTGTCGCAGATACATACCTATCGTCATCTTTTACGGGAAATCTGAAGAAACTAGTTTCAAGCTCTTCAAGATTTCTCTGGCACCCCTTATAACTACACCTACGCTTCGACATAATGCTAATGATTTTAGATTAATCTACTAATTATAATAATAAAGAATAAACAATACACCAAGAAAGATTCCAATCAGCTAAATTGTAAAACGATTCGAGTTAAATATGTATTTGATGGAGCAGATTCAGAGATAATACGTGTTCACGCTGTAACTAGTATTCTTTGACTGCAAGGAATCCTAATTCAATTGCAACAAAGTCATATAGACATGCATACTGTTGAGTGTTGACAACGATGCGCATCAAATTAAAATTATAATCGCATTGCGGCGAATTCGGAAGAATGATCAAATTAAGCCTTCCCATACTTGATACAGGTACAATTTATGGTAGTAGGCCTACCGGGGATCCCGCCATGTAAAATAAAGGGGAAACGAATCTATCGCAGTACCTCACAGGTGATTTGGAAAACCGCGCGACGTACATTATCATGCCGCGAATTATTAATATACCAACTCAATCGCATGTTGTTGCATAATTTCAAGATTTTCAGGTCAAACGGCATAAATGTGTATTGCAGACGTTGTGATGCGAAAATTCTATGTGTCTTCCGAGGGAGGACAAAAAAACCTGGAAATTGATGTGGGTACATAAACGGTACCATACGGTCACTGATATACCTATATATATCAGTGCACACGGTACATACATTAAATAATAATTCGGAACTCGAGTTAAAGCGCCAACATCGGTGCGAGCCGCTCGGTATGTGTGGCACCGTGCGTTTACACGTAAATTTTATGTGTGAGTGAGCGACTGTGGCGCACCAAGTAGTGGGGCGCTAAAGTTAGGGTCGTGTGTGAGCTATTCACGTGTGTGCGTGTCACCCACGTAGCATTCTTTTATGTGTGAGTGAGCGACTGTAGTGCACCAGGTGGTGGGGCGCTAAAGTTAGGGTCGTCTGTGAGCCACTCACGTGTGTGCGTCTCAACCACGCGGCACCCTTCTATGTGTGAGTCAAACTGGGGCGATTTTTGTCAGCGCCATCTGCTAGTGGGGCGCGAAAGCTCTAGTATATAAGGCAAAGTAAATAAGCATACCCCCACCACGCTGTCCGCACCTCTATACCTATCTTTACTCAATGCTTTGGGTGCCTGAAAAGATGATTATTGACGCATGCGTATTAGATTATATTCTTATCAAATCTATCTTGTCATTGGTTGATGTAGCATTTAAAAATTCCACTAGGACAAAACTGACCAATGCGTGGATTAATGCCATTCATCATCCGTCGGCAAGTTTTTACGTCGATTATTAAACGAAATTATTAATATTGTATATGCAGATATATTGGAATTTAAAAGTAATGCCATACATTCACGGAACTATCAGGTATTTTATAAAAGATTCAGGGATCTTATACGTATCCCGACGGAAGAGGATATGGGATAACCAAATGGGTTTAGGGCTTCTGCCTCCTCCCTCGTTAACATTTGCGTATTGTGTCGGGTATGAGACGCAGATGATATTACGATATAAGAAAAAAAATAGAATGAAAAGAAAAACACACTGAAACAGATAAATTAAAATAATAATAATAATAATAATGGATCTTAGAATGGCTAAATTATCACTTTGAGCAACGAGAATAGCCGTGCTTGATTTTATATTCATTATATCACATTTTTCAACGATGATCCAGACGCGACAAGGATGGCGTCATGCAGTAATTTTCGCATCCTTTTTACCATCGACAAAAAGTGATTATTCTAGTAATAAACTAAGATTTTAAACATACTAAATAGAGTTTTAACTTTTGAACGCGGTCCTTGATTGTTTAATAAATAACTATTGATGTTTACTTCTGATAATTAAACTCAATCCGATCATAGCGCGTCGTGCGAATAGTCAATCTCGGAGTGCCTTGCGCTAAGCGTGTCGAATAGGGGGCTGGAGTTAAAAAACCGGAATTATCGTGAGAAGAGATATCACGGAGGAGTCGAATACCGATTACCCGTAATAAAGAAACCCTTAAATAATGCGAGAGATATCAATAACCGTTTAAAAACCATCATAAACCATACGAAAATGAAGAAAAATCGAACTCCTCTATGAGCGACTCGTCGAGGTTGGGTTTACACTCGACAAAGTAAAAAAAAAAAAATAATAAATAAAATCACAATTACACAAATAGCCATTAATTAAACAATCGAAAAACCTATAAAATCAACATTATACTTTAATTCAATCATAAAAATCGTATTTCTAATCGCAATCAAACATCTTCGTATACATATTATTTCGAGGTTATGTTTGCCCAGCTTTGACGGGATCCTGTTGAAAAATTGTCCATCAAGTAATTTAAGCGACAAATCGCTGATCATTACTACGCGATGTATTCATACTAACTAATCTTCGCTTAAAAAGAAATTTTGTTTAAAATTTTTTAAGTTTAAAACCTTAAAATAAGCTCAACGTTTTCCAAGGCCTATGAAAAAGGTATCGTTAAGTTGAAATCAACAATTAAATAAATACGACTCGATAAACTGTAATAATAATAAGATTTTAAAAAACCTAAATTCAAAATTAAATAAAAAACCAATTGAGGAGAATATTATTATTTCATCGCCACATAAAATCGTCTTCTGGATTCAAATTTCATTTGAATGGATGATGCCTGGAGGCAATGAACGGAATGGAGAGGCATGGACACGGACATGGACATTCGCACCACCACCACGCCCACGGAAACTCACAAAGTTCATCACAAAATTCAAACCAATCTTCAAAGCACGGTCATCCGCATGCTGCACATGTTCAAAAAGAATCAGCCGCTGGTCAAGCCGCTCAAAAATTAAGAAACTACAAGCTGTTAGTCGACCCTTTCCTTGTTAAGGGTGCAGCAAAATTATACCGTTACGATGGCGTAGTTCCTGGAGATCCGACCTATCCTCCAGTCCAACTCAGAGATCCTAGATCTCAGTTAACCAGAATATGGACAAGATTGGAACAGCTAGAATTACCTGTACCCCGTTTTAAGATTGATTCAAACTACTGCGGAGAGCCGCCTCCTCTTGAAGTCACATTTTGTCACCTTAACGACAATATTGATAGAAGTTTTCTCACCGATATGGTACAAAAGTTTGGCCTTATCGAGGAACTTACCATTTATTATCATCCGTTAACTAACAAGCATCTGGGAATAGCCAGAGTTATATTTGAAGCTACTAAAGCATCTAAGGCTTGCGTTGAAAAGTTGAATAACACTTCTGTAATGGGAAAAGTATTGAGAGTATTTTTGGACCCGTTTGGAGACGAGTGTAAAAAATTATACGAGGATATGACGACGGAGAAAAAACCAGAGAAAAAGATAGTTGAAAAGGAGGTAAAACCGGAGCCAGAATCTGAGAAACAAACACCAATTGAAAAATTACCTAATGAAGATAGAGAGGAGTATAGAACGGCTAAAAAGAACACTCAAAGTATCGACAAGCCCAGAGATCCTTACATTGAAAATTCTAGATTTAATAAATTCAGAGATTATCCAACTCCTGGAGGCAGCACTGGCAGCGATTTAGGCTACGGCACTGCTCCAAGTGAGATCAATTATTCTAGTACATATTCACAGAATTCTACACCTGCTACTAGCTATGATTATCCTCAATACTATCCCAGCTATCATCACCAACCACCTAATAGCTACGTTGGTAGCATGCCGCCAAATGTTACGCAGCCTATTCCGATACCTCAGAATTCTAGTATGTGGTGGGGACCGGCAGGACCCAATCCTGGACCCACAGGGTACAGTGCTGCACCTGTGTGGCCAGCAGTACAGCATAACACGAGTATAGAAGCACCGAGTCTGATAACAGTAGCGAAGACTTCTGCTTCTTTGTTAAAAACTGCGCAAACGCATCACGTGGTTAAGAAAGAAAAAGAGAGTTTGCCAGTGGGTAGTAAGAATTCATCAAATAGAGATTCTCCAGTTGATAATTCACGGAAAACATTGGATTTAGATACCAGAATTGCGATGCTTTTGAAGGACAAAGCTGGAGGTATGGCTCCGCCATTTTTACAATTTGGAAGCGATTCTGAAGATGATAAAAGGTCACTTCAACCAGATGAAGAAATATTGTCGGAACCACCGAGCCCCTTCTTATCTTCTGACGTTTACAAGACTTGTTTTGAAAAGATATTAGAAAGAAATAAAGAGAGACGAAAAACCCATGAAAATAACATCAATCAGTTCTCAGTAGACGAAGAATTAGGCAGTGTTATAAGCTCCAGTGAAGATGAGGCTTTGTTGGGTAGCTACAGTCCAGCTCCTGACGATATGGAGCCAGAGCCACCCAAGGAACCACCTCCTCCACCTCCTCCAGATGACGATAGAATGTCTTTAAGCAGCTTGAGCTCTGGTGATGAGAAAATCGAGGAGGTATACACACTTATTGCATGTTAAATCGGCCATGAATATCTATTTATAACTGTTAATACTACTTCTAGATCTCCGTTAGCCAAATTATCAAACTTAATTATGGTTTTACGTCAGGTTGTAGCCCAGACTGAACCACAGAATCAATTGTATCCGGGAGCTGGTTATCCTGGACATCTGACACACTATCCGCCACCTACAGATGTTTATAATTGGCCTAGACCGGCGCAGTACCCTTATCCTTACGGGAATCCATATTTAGCAAACCACCATTATCAACCAACAACGGCTCCTGTTCCAGGCGGTGTTGGCGCACCTCAAGGGACTGCGTATTATCCTACACTACAGTCCAGGCTTCAGGCACTGGCGAATCATAATATTACTAAGGATAATCCACAGGTCGGTTGGAAATTAGCCGTGTTTTTTTTAGTCCGGAGCAAAATCTTGGGGCTTATATATTAATGTCTTTCACATCTTGTAGGGCCCTACGATCAATGGGGTACTAAACAGAGTGGTCAGCGAGCTTAAACAAATATTGAAAAGGGATTTCAACAAGAAGATGGTCGAGAATACAGCTTTTAAATTATTTGAAGTTTGGTGGGACGAAAAGAAGACTCAAAAGACTCAAAACGCCGGGGAAATTAGCGTTAGCAACAACGTTGTTAAAGAAGAGGTGTCCAAGCCTCAAGGACTTTCGTCTATTTTGGAACAAGGAACTCCTCTAGGACTTAATTATGATGGTTTTGGATTAGGCATCAGAGCTAGTATGCCTAAGATGCCATCCTTTAGGGTAAGCATATTGAAATTCTTTCTTTTCAACTGGTCTATCGATAGAAGAATTGTCTGTATTTATTTTTTTATTACAGCGAAAGATCAAAGCACCTAGTCCCCTGCCGCAAGATGAAGATAGCCGGCAATCAGACCACGTTGATCCAGAGATTATCGATAGTGACAGCGATTTGGATCTACCATTAGTACAGAAAGTTAAAAGACGGCCCCCGTCCATTGGCACTGCATCCTCATCTTCCTCTTCATGCAGCAGTAGTTCCAGCGCACAATCTAGTAGCAGTGAATCTAGCAGCAGTTCAAGCGATAGCTCAGACGAAGAAGATACGTCTAGTGCTTCGCACGAGGTATTTAAATGATTGAGTAGTTGGAATTTTCAAGCTGTTTAATCAATTCAAAGTGCATTAAAGGCGGGTATGACGATTCGAGATTAATTTTCATTCATTACTTCAGCAGGACAGTGATGGTCGCATCTCTGACCATCGGCCTTTGGCTTGTAACAGTGAAGATCCGGATATTTTGATGGAATTAGCAATCCAAAGATCTTTGGACTGCCCTACGCCAACTAGAAGCGAAACACCTGTACCTAGTCTGCGGCTACAAGACCAGGACTTGGACCAATTCCCTCAGCATGATAATGAAATGAGTCCAATATCCTCGCCCATAACTGACGGAGAAACCAAAGACGAGAGTGGAGTGAAAGCTGATGAACCAGAAGTGATGAGAAAAGCAGATAGACCTCCAACGCCTGGTAGTAATGCGGATAAATTTAGAGCCGAGTCACCGGTTGTACAGTTGCAGAAAGCAGTGAAGGCGGAAATTGTTAGTAAATCACCGATTAAAGTGGAACCTCAGGATATTCAGAAAATGGAAAGTTCTGCTGCTGAAGCACTCATGGCTCTGGCTGGACAAGACAATATTATAAGGCATAAAAGTCCTGGTCCTTTACAACCGAATATTATACGAAGTCTTCAAACATTGTCCGCTAAATATATAAACAATGAACCGATATTAAAAGAATCTGAAAAAATCGATATGTTTAGCGAAATACCGACTACAGATTCCGAAGAGGAAAGTCTGGAAATCAGGAGGATACGGTAAGTTAATAAATAATTTCTATAGCTTTTATTCATCATTTAATAAGAGATCTTTCATAATTTTGTGTATAACTGTATTTCTTTTTTTTTTTGTTAAGATTCCAAGCAGAGACAGACTTGCGACTGAATGGTCAACACAGTCCAAGTTCTCCTGGCTCTCAAGCGTCTCAAGTTTACATGGAGCATTCGTATTCACTTCCACCAGCGCCGCCAGAACCGTCTATATCAGAGTCTCGAGTTACTAGTTTACCTGTACCGGCGAAAGGGAAGCTTAGCAAGCCACCTAAGTTAGAAAAGCCGAAAGATAAGTCTGATAAAACCGCAAAGAGGAAGTACAATAAGTATTCTAAGGTTCAGAATCATGAAAAGGAGAAAGAAAATATCGAAAATGAATTCGCTTACGAAAAGTTACCAAGAAAATATCAAGAACCATTGAAAACTTACAAGGAAAGGGATTTGATGACTGAAATGGGAGTACTTTACGAATTTCTTACTAAAGGTATAGATGCTGAAGATGTAGAATATCTTAGGCGAAGTTACGAGGCACTTTTGGCTGACGATAACCAGGGATATTGGCTCAACGACACACATTGGGTAGATCACCCTGCTACCGATATACCCAGCCCTGCAAAAAGGAGAAAACGAGATGAGCTAAGATTACATTCAACAGGAAGCGCTAGAACAGAAGGATACTACAAAGTTGATATCAGAGAAAAGGCCAAACACAAAGTAAGTCGATGTTTACCTAAAGTACATGATAAAAATAGCAAATATTGGTATTTCTTTAACAGAGTAAACCACCTCCCATTATTCATGACTTTGACTTTGATTTTGATCTGAATAATGTTATTCTTGATTCAATTACTTTATAGCATCATTACGCTCAGAGTATACAACGCAGTAACGATATTGAGGATAGTAATGGACCATATATGGGTGGCGATGGGACAATGAATGGTCCAAAGACAAAGGCTAAAGCACTGACTGGAAAAATGCAAGCCCTTTCACGTGAGGCGAGGAGTAATCAACGTCGTTTATTAACAGCCTTTGGTATTGACACCGATAGTGATTTACTGAAGTTTAATCAGCTCAAGGTAGGATTTATTGATATTTTATCATATAAATTTATTGAATCTTAGTCACTTGACATATTTGATGATTCGATTGCGAACTTTTCTCATTATTTTTTCAGTTCCGAAAGAAGCAATTGAAGTTTGCTAAGTCTGGTATTCACGACTGGGGTCTCTTTGCTATGGAACCTATTGCGGCTGATGAAATGGTAATAGAATACGTTGGGCAAATGGTTAGACCAGTTGTTGCAGATTTACGTGAAACTCAATACGAAGCTACGGGCATTGGTAGCTCGTATTTATTCCGTATCGATCTTGATACTATTATTGATGCGACAAAATGTGGTAATCTGGCTAGATTCATAAACCACAGTTGCAACGTAAGTTTTTTGTTTGTTTTTACAATTTACTGCAGATAAAAATTTTCACGGCTAATATTAAAACTATAATAATCTATAAGTACAATAGAGTTGAATTTTTTTGTCACATTAATTACTTTCAAAGTATAAGAATTAGCAGATTAATAACAGTGAACATGATTATATGCATGATTATATATTTTTGTTACAGCCTAACTGCTACGCAAAAGTAATAACAATCGAAAGCCAGAAAAAGATTGTTATTTACAGCAAGCAGCCAATTGGTGTGAACGAGGAAATTACCTATGATTATAAGTTCCCACTTGAGGATGATAAGATTCCCTGTCTCTGCGGAGCACCCCAATGTCGGGGAACCCTCAATTAATTTTCTTATCACCTCGCTGTTCATCTCCCTTACAATCAACCATGCCCCCCTTACTCATATTTTTGTAAATAAATTCCCATGTAAACATTTTATAAAAAGCCAATGGAAAACGGTACATTTTTTCTTCCAAATCTATATCTTCCCATTCCTTTAAATCCATCCAAATTAATGCTAACTAATTCGGTTTCAATCGCCGAAATTCTTCTTCAAGAAACTTATAATTTTGAAGGAATTTTCTTTGGACGGGTTTAAAGAAAATTTCAAAAATCCCAGCTAGGCACATAAAAAAATGTTTATTAGATAATAGCTTATTATTCTTACACGTAAATGAAACAAAATATACAAATATCACTGGCTCATAGAGTTGGGCGATGGATCGGGTGGCTGATGTGAATTACTTGAAGGAATTGTGTTGATACTCCCAAAATTTTCTTGTTTAAAATTAATATGTGGATTTAAGTTAGTATTTATTGTTGTTGTTGCTGCAGGATTTTGCATATCTAATTGACTTTGAGCAATATCTTGAAGGGCGGCTTGGATTCTTTGAAGCAGAGCTTCGCCTTGTCTCACTATTTCTTCTAGCTGTTCACCAGCGTCTTGATTCTCTTGTTCAAGCCTGCTTAGACTAGCTACTTGAAGTTCATGGGATGAATCTTCGCTTGGTAGGCTTTCTATCAAAGTATCAATATCTTTAGCACAACGAGCTATCAGGGTTGCAAATAGAGCCGCATAATCTGTGTAAATAATGATAAAAAATATTCAAAACACTGAAATTATATCAGTTAATAAAATTTTATTTACGAAATGGAAAATTTACCTTCCTGCGTCTGGTGGGGTTGCGGTGTTCCAATTCTATCAAATCCAGGAAATTTACTGGGAGTTGAATATTGTTGCAATATACCAACACTGTTACAGAAATGTTCAGCTTGCTGAAAGTTTAATAATAGTATTAACAGTGATAAATTGTTGCAAGGTATTTACGGGTGAAAATAAAGAAAAACTTACTTGATTTATCGTGTCTTGGAGCTGGGTTAGACGATCTGCCATCTTTCTAACCTCAAATATTTATTTTATTAAATTTTAGAGAAATATTGGCACGAAAATATTTAAATTTATTTATTTTAATGATGCTATAGGCACATATCTGGTTGTCCAAAAAATATTAATCTACATTATTATACAGTACATCGATATTTTTTAATTTATTCAGTTCCGTTGACGAACTCGCATACAGCTTACTAGTGTCACCTGATATAACGTAACCTAACTTAACCTAAATCCTGGAACGATCCTGGTAGCGGATTGTTATGAAATGCATAGGTATGTACTGACGCTACTTGCGCATGTCTAACTACATTACCGGCCTGGATGGATATAAGAGCGCATGGATAATGTATGCAACCCTCACTTCAGGACTGACATGTGGGTTGCATATCACCAAACGTATACAACTCGTCGTGGCAAAAGTAGTTCGTGAATTCGCTCGCGAAATCAGACCACAATTATTTATTTATATTGACAATTTGACTGAACTTCTAATGTACCGCCAGCCTTTATTGATGAAAAAATCTGTTGATTACAGAGACAGACTGCTGCAACAGATCATGAATGCAGATCTCAGGCAATTTGAACAGATCAAATATCGCCGATGAATTGAGAAAAGCTAAGGCAGTAATCGTATCATTAGTTCTAATTATTTTTCATTTTTATTGAAGTTCGATCATTGAGAAAACATTAAATTTTTCCAAAAAATTATTTTCTTTCACTTCTGTTCGTCAAATTTTTAAATCTATAGATTACAATCCAATATATTCATTTATTCATTAAAATTACACAGAATAAAGGTTTGGCTTTTTTGTTTCATCTCAAAAATATCGCAGCACTTAATGTACGAATATTCAATTGATAAATCATTTCCATTTTTTTTTCTTTGTTACAGTGAAATAACAAGTTTTGCCAGCATCTGCTAATTACGTTCCTGTGAAATCAAAGACGGACTGAATGCTACAACCAAATTGAGGATTTCAATATTGATTATACAGCGCTTTGAAGTAAGTGAAATGCAAATATCTTCATTAATTATCTTTTTAAGAAATATATGGAGTAATAATCAGAATAATATGATCATGGCTCTGAATTTCTATTGACTATGATTGACGAATTGTCCACATACAGAAGTTCTATTTAATATATGACCCTGTTTCTACATGCATTCAAAATCAAGTTTATATGAAATTTATTTCTAATTTTACTCGTTCTTTTTTTTTATTGCACAGAAAATCATCTCAGCAGCCGAAATGTGGCAATTAAATGGACTTCGAGGATCTGAGGATGACTTTGCTTCGAGGATGGGATACGGACTGAAGGCAATTAAGGTAAGAATTGAACAAATTCTCCGGTAATCTCTCTTCTCATTATAGAAATTTTAATTTCATTCATACAAAACCAAGTTACATCCAAACACCAGAGAAAAACTGATATACCTATGTATAATATGAAATATCGTTTCATAAGATAATTCTCTAGGGAAAGGCAATCGAATATTATACCTATGTAAATTGTGTTGTCGAGATACGACGAATAAAGCTTACAACATATTTCAACTATATGTATAACAACTTTTGAATTATATCTAGCCAGCTTCTAATGCATTTTTTGCCATTGGTATCTTATGTTAAAAATCATCGTGTTCTACTACTTATATAACTTGCGTATTTTTCTGTCCTGTATTTTGATATTATCTCGCTTTAGTTCACGTTTCATTAAGTTGTTAGTTGAAAATATATGTCAGAAAACTATGGATCACATGTCTTATCGTTACAACAATACCTCTCATTGATTTCTGTTGTATCAGTAGGTATATTACATATCATCGCTACTGTTTTTTTTTATACAGAATATCCGGCTGTAAGTCGCAATGAAAGAACTTATGCTTTGTGTTAATTGGTGTAACCCGATCCTACACTATAAGTTGTCGTATTCAAGTTAGTTGATATAAGGCCGGAAGAATAATCAAGATTTTCAATCTGTTGACTATCGGATATTTGCAGCAATTTTTTCTAAGTTATTCCGAGAATACTAAAAGATTTGGATGTTTGGCTTCAGCAAGAAAAAGAGCTCGGCTCATCCCATCAGCGGCAGCAAATATTATCAGGTTTGTATTAAAAGATGTTGAAACGTAAGAAACATTTTTTTTATTTCATTTATTCATATTCTACATATAATAGACTATCCCTATTTTCTATTTTCGGACAACTTCTCTGCTTTCGGAGTATTTCTATCGAGATGCCGTGATATCGCGACGTTTGTATTTCGTCAACGCAACCCCCCTAAGGAACTCTTAGACGCCACGACGGCCACTGATCCCACGAGAACAGGTGCCGCTACTCAAGTTCAAGGTCGTTGCTCTTCTCACCAGCGGGGCCTGAGATGGTATCGCCATCTCGCGGTCGAAGTGACGACCTATTAATCATAGTGTCAGCGCCAGTCAATCCGGTAATACGGCCTCGTGGTATCAACGAGTTCACATGGGAGCTCTGTGACGACTTTGACAGACATCTCATTAGAAATATTTCGAATGCGGAAAAGTTATCATGTAGATTTTAAACAAGCAGTATGTGAATTTTCAAAATTGGGTTATTTTTGTAGGCAATTGAACCACTAACGCGACTGCCAGACAAAAATCAAAAGAAAAATTTCTGTCCGACACAGTGTATAGTTTGAATTATAAGAACTTGTATAGCAGTAAGCAGATAATGATATACTCGATAATTTGCGATGCGTATACCTATACTTATGTATATTTACTTATAAGAAATGACATTGATGATGAGAAATATTGTAGATGCTGCAGCAATAAATTCTCAGATATACCTATAATTAATTACTTCATTATTCTCCACTCTCCTCTTCCTACCACTCTTTATTTCAGGTATCAAATAAGGTAAGTGAATTATAATGATCGTAAGAAGACACTGCGCAATTTTTTGACTTATAGGAATTGTAAATCGAAAAATTAGGTACGCTTAATGATATGCAATCTCGAGTCGAATATTACATGGATGGCGTGCGGGTTGTACGTAATAAGGCGCCTAATTTTCCCACCAAAAATTCCAGCACACCTCCTCGGGTTAGATGTTCTCCTGATACCAGGAGCAATTTTTCGACTTAAGATTTCAAAAATTCCAAACTTCATAAGCGAATGAGACACGTATATACAAATGCATGCGTGCTCAGATGTACGCTCGGGGCTTTTCCCGCCAAAAGTTTCAGCACACCTCCTCAGGTCAGATGTTCTCCTGATACCAGGAGCAATTTTTCGACTTAAGATTTCAAAAATTCCGAATCTTGCAAGCGAATAACACATGCATAGAGACACATCTATACAAATGCATGTCTGGTTCGACATGCGCTCCTGATTTTTCCCGCCAAAAATTTCAGCACACCTCCTCGGGTCAGATGTTCTCCTGATACCAGGAGTAATTTTTCGACTTACAGAAAATTTTAAGCAAAAATTTCGGTGTGCCTAATGATATGCAACTAAAAGTGGGAAATGACATGAAGCTATGCGGGTTGCATATAGAAAGGCGTACAATTTTTCCGCCACAATTTCAGCACACCTCCTCGGCTCAGATGTTTTCCTGATACCAGAGGACAATATTTGATCAAAAATTCCTATAAGTCGAAAAATTCGAGCCTGGTATTAGGAGAACATATGACCCGAGGAGTATTCGCTTACGAAATTTGGAATTTTTGAAATCTTGAGTCGAAAAATTGCTCCTGGTATCAGGAGAACATCTGACCCGAGGAGGTGTGCTGAAATTTTTGGAGGGAAAAATCAGGAGCTTATGTCCAAGCAGGCATGCATTCGTATAGGTAGATGTGCCTCTATGCATATTATTATAATTTACTTACTTTATTCAATACCTGGATTAAGAGTCGCAGGAAGGGGAGAGTAGAAATTAACGAAGTAATTAATTATAGGTATATCTGGGAATTTATTGCTGCAGCATCGATACAATATTTCTCATCGTCAATGTCATTTCTTAGAAGTAAATATACATATAGGTATACGCATCGCGAATTATGGAGTATATCATTTCCTTACTGCTATACAAGTTCTTATAATATAAACTACATTGTGTCGGACGGAGATTTTTCTTTTGATTTTTGTCTGGCCGTCGCGTCAGTGGTTTGATTGCCAGACAAGAATAATCCAATTTTGAAAATTCACATACTGCTTGTTGAATATCCACGCGATAACTTTTCCACGTGATTGTGCATGAGTGAAACTGCATGATTGTGCCAGATAGGTAAGGCAGGATTGTCAGAATCGAAAAGCGTGAATTGGGAATCGAGTGTGAGTTTTGAGAAAAGCGGGAGGGTTGGAAAAAGGTAAGTTGAGAGGCGGTAGAGATAAGATCTTACACTTTTTTTACAATATCTCAGTTCATTGCATTTCATTTATTCAGCACAGCCCAATATGGCAATGGTAAGATTACAGGAAGTTATACAGTAAACAATAATATTAAAAGTAAAAAAAGTATAATATGCAGATAAAACAAAAAAGATACAATAAACAATAATAATATCAATCAATACTGTAAAAAAAAAGTAATAAAAATTATACTTGTAAGATTCTATTCGTCGTCAAAGTTATGTATTGTAATTGTATTTCAATCATAAATATGCACTTCTTTTTTTGTCAGCGTATACAACAACTACAATTGCGACAACTTCTCTGCGTTCGGAGTATTTCTATTGAGATGCCTTTCACAGTCGTATCTCGTTAGCACAGCCTTGACGCGAACCCAAACCTCATGACGCCAGAAGAGGTACTGATCTCACGACAAGTGTGTCTATCCTAGGTCAGTGCTACCAGCGGGGTGACAAATGGTATCGCCATCTCGCAGTTGAATCCACGAACTACTTTAGCCGCAAAAATCGTGCGGAAATTAGTTTGAATTCTGTGTATCAGCGGACGTACTAATTACCACTATAAAATGACTAATTATAATGATCAAAATTCGTACGAGTATTTGGATAATTATAATCTACTAACAGAGATTATACATATAAGCACTTGACGTATAATAAGGCGCATTATTGAATAAATTGTTTTAATGTTTCATTATTCACGTTTGATAAAGGCGAAATTCGATACTTGACTGTCTATTTATTGAAATACCTTATTTGCGAATAATTAGAATTAGAATGGGATGAACAAGTTTCAGCGACGTCACGTTCAGCGTATATGCTGCATGAAATACGTTCTGGAACAACCACATACACAGAGTGCGATGGGGCTGCTGAGCTTTAGTATGAATGATTTTTAAATTCGTATACCTATAATGTGTAAAATATGGAGCTAGTAGTGTATTAAATAGAATAGAATAGATTTATGAATGTTTTGCGAGAGTCTGTTGTGAAAAAATAACATTTGGACAATGTAGTTATAGATTATTTTAAATAGCGTTCGAAATTTGGATTAAAATGATAGAGATAAGATAAGATTAAGATTTGAAACACGAAGGGAGGTTTTAATGTTAAACAAAGTTTTATTAGATATTTACAATACTTAGTTTTTGATTTATACAATTTTAGCTTGAGGTCAATTTTTATTCCTCGTCAAATTCAAGATCCAGTTCTAAGTCCAGTGTACTGATTTCTTGAAGAGTGTTTATGAATGTATACCGAGAAAATCCCATATACAATTTCCTAAACCAAACGTATTGCGATTTGTGAGCCGTCATCGCCATCTATAACAAAAATAATATCATTTTAATTAATGTATAAATAAGAATTATTTTTTCTGGTTTACTCCGCAGAATTTTAAGCTTGCAGCCATTTTTTTTAGGTAATTAGAATTCATAAGATAATTTTGGACAAAATTTTAGTTTGATAAAAGTTAAATAAAGAAAAAAAATTTCAGATTGTTTTTCAATCATTGTTTAAATAAACTATTGACCAGGTTTATTTTACAATATTACCACTTCCTGGCAAAGCTTACATGGATGTTTTTTCGTTGTTTAAAGCTGAGTAGATACCAATATGATGCTGATAACAGACTAATTGGTAAATCCAGCAACATGGTATACTTTCGCAGTATATTAACAGTTTCTAGTACATACATTCTGCAATCTGAGAAGTAAGATAACATTTGTAATGAGTTTTTTTTATTTAAAAGTATTTAGAAAATTTTTAAAACTGTAAAAACGTTGATAATTATAATTTCAGTATGTTAAATACAAATAGTTGTTTACTAACACGCTGGCAATTTATTCTCCATACACAAGGAAGCGACTCCATAAAAAATAGAAATATGATTTCTATGCCCGCTCACACCACGCTTGTCAAAAGTTACGACAGCATTTATTCTGTAGCTTTCTACATGCTGAAGAATTGTATCAGCAACTATATTCTCTGGCCATCGAACTTTTGGGTCATCAGGTAACTGCGTAGACCTATAAAAACAAACAAAGAGATGAAAAAGAAAAATTTTAACACACTCTTATTTAACTCAAATAAAAAATAATTGAAATAAGATAAGAACACTTGAAAAATTCTGATTCAACTTTGAGGAGGAACATTTTTCAAAAAGAATTCCCATGTATACAAAGAACAAATAAATATTGAATCACAGCTTACATTAAAATGGTAACATTAGCTTCTGGGATACCTAGGATTTTAGCACTAGCCCAAAGTTCTTCCTTTCTTTTTTTCTCGCCACCTGTAAGAATGAAATATAACAACAATAACAACAATAACTTTAGAGAGTTGGAAGTAAATAGTCTGTAAATAATGATGTGGGAAAAATTAATGGAATAAGATACCTATGGTTAGACAAAGGAGATAAATTTCGCAATTTTTTTCCTCTATCATCCAATAAATCATCGGACCAAAGAACATAACTTCGTCGTCTGGATGAGCGGTAACTAATAATATTCTTGCAGGTGGTCCAGGAAGTTGCCATGCTCTGTGATTTACGTTTAACAACAGTACATACAAAAAAATGCAAACGCATAGATAAGCGATTACGGCAATGACGAGCTGCCATGCGACTTCTTTTAAGTACCAAACAGTTTCATTAAATAACATGTCAAAATAATTTCCGAGAGAGTTCACAATTGGCACATCCATTAAAAAGTCTTGAACTAGTTTATCCAGTTATCTAGGTACTGACATACTCTATAATCTATAGATTTTTTTTTTTCTTTTATCTAATAAGTATTAAAAGTGTAAATTTGATTAAATGTGTAAAATAGTTAGGTTAAGTTACATTAGGTTAGGTTATGTACAGTCACGATTAGAAAGATATGCCGCCATCACGTCGGATCGGGTTTTAGACCCGATTCGCGATATTTAATTTTTTTTTTCAGCTTTTATTACACTTTACACAAAGTATCCTTGAGATAATTGTTTTTCGTTTAAATACACATTTGAAAAAAAAAAAATATTTCACATTATTCCTATAGACGGTTCGGATTATCTTGCCAACTTATTAAAGCCCCCATTAAATTCCCTAGAATATAACAACTGTTCTCGCTAACTGTGACACCGATGGCTCCACACTACCTAACTTAGCCTAATCTAACCTAACCCTAAATTATTTACAAGATATTTGACAAACGTCAGAAATTCGAAGTTCTACGTTCGATAAGAACAAGTTTTATTATATCTTGTTGAGAATAAATTGACATTAAAATGACTAAAGAAATAAAAGAGGTGGATATATTTCGCGACACGTACGTAAGATATCTCGGTAATAATCCCCTACTTGCAATTACTTAGCGAATTTTCTTTGTTATTAATATGATTGCGATTAACAATAACCTTTGAAACGATTTATTCTCACAAAAGAAAGTTGAACAATAATTTACATAGCTTGATTTTAAATGACTAATTGCTTTTTATTTCGCAAGTATACATTACATATACGTAATTTAAAATTGTTATCAACAAATCGTTACTCCTTTAGGATATGCCAACGAAGTTGGCGAAGCATTTAGAAGCATTATTGCGAAGAATTTAGTACGATTTAGCTACATTGTGGCTATTGGTTACGTTATTGCTGATTCTTCGCATAAGGCAGCTGTTGTGTATAAGGTAATAAATAACAAAAAAAAAAAAGAATTACAATAGACATTTTCATAACATTACATAATGGTTGGAAATATATACAAATATTTCGTAATACCTGTGTTGTACATACAAACATATTATTAGACATAAATAACTCATTTTGTACATCCCACAAAATTTTTAAACTTCAACGGTAACAAGGGATCTGTTTATCACTTGATCATCTCCGTAGATAATAATTAATTATCAGTTGAGATATTCAATCGGTAAGACAGAACTCTGTAAAAAATAACTGTAAACACTGTTATGATGATAAAGAAGATAGAATTTATTAATGAATGAAATTTGATAAAATGTATAATATACATTCTTAATTTTACTTTTATAGTACATTATTTCTTGCAGCAGGAATCATCCCGAAATAAAATAAAAAGAGTGGTCTTATCTGCGTCAGATACTTTAATCTGGCAAGGGTTTGCTTCTGTGATAATTCCCGGTTTGACCATTAATAGGATATGTTACAGTGTACAATTTGCACAGAAGAAATTAAGTAATAAGAAATTTAAAAGTCCTTGGGTCAGTGTAGCCGTCGGTCTTATATCAATACCTTTTATTATCCGTCCTATAGATGTATTTGTTGAAGATGGAATGAATATTACTTATAGAAAATGGGTTGGATACAATCCCAATGAAGTACCAGATTAACATCAAGCTACTATAAGTTAAAAAAATGTTGTTGAAGTCTCGTTAGTACAAATGAAATATTTCACAAATAGCCAATACATGCTTTATATGTGTAAGACAAGTGTTTCCATAAAATAAGACATTGTAGGAAAAATTTAATTAAGAATTTCATTATTGTATGTTGTTATAAATAATGCCAAAATAAATATGTTATTTACTATTTAATATTTACAATAATGCAGTAGTACCCATCGTTTTATGTTTATTTTCCCTTTTATTGAAGTTTTGTTGCAGCGAATTTAATAAGACAATTTTCTACTCGTATATTTTAATAAACGATTTCTGCAAATTTTTATGACAAGTTTGCGGATAGAAAGAAGGGAAAACGTATATTTGGACAGAAATATTGTAATTTCTCACACTTTTATAATGCCTACTTTCGACGGTGCAGAGTCTTTTTTTTTTCATAGAAAAATAGCGAAATCCCTTCATGCCAAGTTTTAAACGATATTTGATTGTATAGGGGTTTCAAATATCGGCCGAGCGACAATGTAGTCTGATCGTGAATGCCCGATAACTACTTGATTATTGCCCACAAATATTTAAGTCTTTATTAGTCAATTAAAATTGTTATTTTTAGGATTAAAAGTATTGCGGAAATGAAGGCGAACCAAACAATTTAATCCTTAAATAAATTCCCACTATTTCTCTAAGTCTTTTCCAACGTAACATTATTGAAGTATTACTTCAGCAGTAGTTAATCCCACGGCGTAAACCGTATGTCGAGGCAATTAGTAGTTACAACTATTGCGTAGTCAGACACGCGTATCGCGAGTAGTAGAACACTTTAGCATATAAGACTAAGTCACGTTACCTACCGGAGTTTACTACTTAGAATTAATATCGTTGAAGAATTGTACGCGCGTTTGATTAGCACGCGAATTATTGCCGTAAAAGAAATGGAAACTTGTTACTTTTTTTATATTAGAAGCAATACATACACATGGTACGTATAACGTATAGGTAATTTCATACATAAGATTTCTTTATATCTATACCGAGAGTCAGAATGCAGCTGTCGTAAAACTGAAAAGCTCTCTTGGTAGGTATGTGTGTACCTTCGTGGAAAGTATAGGTATATATATAATATGAATAAAAGAAAATGCTAGGAGCTACTGAAGAATTAGACTCGTCCCGCCGTTCGTAACGCGCAAAGTGGAACGATACGGTTCGTTTTACAGGGCAGGTGTATACCTAATACTACCTAGAGAAAAATGGCTCTTATTTAACGCTGATTCATCTCAGGCCCAACTAGGTTTAAGTAAGATTTGTTTGCCCGTGCACTTTGTGGGAATAGCTATATGTGTAAAGAAATCATTAAAATTTAACGTATTTCTACCCTTAATTCGTTAAATATAGATTCAATCTCCTTCAAGCTGCATCTTTTGACTTCTGCTACTGTACGTATATAATTTACCAACTTGAACTGATGTGTACAGCGTAAAAGTATTAATTATGTAGTATTAAAAATCAAAAAAATAATAATAATAAAATAAAACCAACTGTAGAATATTTGAAATATTTTATTTCTATATTGGTTCTGTTGCTGCAGCTCATATAAATTAAATGTACATACCTACAGGCTTATAATTTTATAAAATGTTTATATACATACAATATTAATGTCCGATTTTCCGCGCTGGCCAATACCTGTCGGTACTATTTATTTAAATCAATTATATACAATATCAGGAAAATACTCATATATGGACAGGAATAAAATTACAGTCATATATATTATTCGAGAGAATACACCGATATACTGTATTGGTTGTTATTCAATTTTACGATAACTTTAGCGTTTTTTTGGTATATAGAATTAAAGTATTTAATTCCAGGGGTTCTAAGATCTTTTTTAAATGTAGTTAATACGTATATCATAGACAGCTACTTTACCCTGATATAACAAAGTCACCTAGGGTTAACATTAGCTGAGTTTGCAGATTGAGCTTCCTTCGTATAACATTTATCAAGGGCTTAAGAGGGTCGTCTAATTTAAACTTCTACGTTTTCACCATCTGAACACAAGGGTTAATTAATTGACAGAATAGTTTATGTGTCTGAGAATGAATCAAGAAGTCTGATAATAAGGCATTTTCAAAATTACGTACATTTTGGAATAAAGCTTACATATTTTGGAAAATTATTGCACTAAATCAAAAATTAAAATTAAAATTAAAAATATTCATCAGTTATTTGCAGACACGTCATGTTAATGACAATTATACCTACAAGATAAGAATCACCATGATTATACCTATAGTTTCGATTGATCCAAATTTGAATCGCATTTATTCCTTTTCATGAATTCCTCCCATGATTCGATATTGGCTAATTATTGGCTCTGAGAAATCTCCTTTGAATATAAAAAATGAATGTAATTTCTGATAAACCATAACGAGCAAAATTAAGCCTTCTACTTTATAAAACAAAAAAAAATAAAAATATATGTATGTATATACATAAATATGGCTTCGTTGTATATTCAAGAAGAAGTTATGATGAGTTAAATACGCTATACTAAGACATTTTACCCCTATTTCTGAAATCGTGTGATTTCCAGTAACCGCAAGCACAGTTTCTAGAACGGAATTAGATCCTCGATCAAAGACTACGTTTCTCGCAACTGCACAAAGGGTTGCGTACTAACCCTGGTCACTGTAAAATAAAAATCGTGGCCTTTGCGTTACACCTATACGCCCCTGTCCGCCTCTACACGCCCCTGAAAAGCTTCGTTAAAGTTCTTTGGTTGAGGTTTCGTTTTGTGATCGGAGATAGGTATATACAGGCAGTTACATACATCTAGAGGCTTGACGGTACGAGGTAGAGCAGGTACGGGGTGTGCCTGAGCACTTTCTTAAATTGAATAATTTAAAAATGAAATTTTCTGAAACCTGTGGCATTCCGGTATCCTCCGGTACACTACTGACAGGATCAATAGATATTTCCAGTCGGTGCTTTCCTGCGTTCAAACCGGTGGCGGCCATGTCTACCTTAAGTCGGGGATGGACACGCCCATTCGTAACAAAATTAACCAATCAAAATCCGTATAACGGGGGTGAAAAGCTGTGGGCTGAGCTTAACAAGGTATCCTTACTACCAAATGGGCGTGTCTTGTTGCCCCTTCCGAAGGGGCTTTTCCTGCGGCAGGTGCAGCCAGTTGGCAGGCGGACTCCAAGCAAGCGCCTCGTCTCACACCGCCGAGCAGTTATCGTCCCGTTGCTCTTGACCAGCGGATGATCGCGACGGTAACAAAATAACCGATATTTTAGTTCATCGTATGCAATAAGTGTGAAGATAGATTTGTTACCTAATTGTGAAGATCGGAGATATCGAGGGAATAATTAAGGATTAAACTTCATTCAAAGTTTGGAACTAAAAAGAAGCTTTTTCCCAATTTTTTCAGTTTGTTTGCTTGTTTGTTTCTCTTTTTGTTCGTTTGATTTTTGAACGATTTTATTACCCATCTGAATTACATAGATGTTCGACACGTGGAAACAGGGGTGCGAGTCGAGAGACAAGTTATCACGTGATAAGTTTTTTTTCTGTGATTTTTAATAACAATAAAAAGAAAATAAAAAAAAAAAAAAAAAAAAAACAACGAAAACGAAACAACAAAAGGGTTGTATAACAGTGTTGTTAAAGTTGGTATATGGTTCTGATTAATGTATAATCGGATACTGCAATAAGAAAGTTCGTTGCACATAAAGCATAAATTATTTCAAAAAGTTTACACAGTGGTATGTATTGTACGTATACGTCGCACGTCGAGTAAGTAATAATATAAAGTGTGCGTAATACAATAAATAGGATAATCAAAGTAAATCGAAGTATAACTATAATCATCACCTCCAAGCTCAGGGGACAAAGGAAGGTATGCAGCAGGTGAAAAATGAAAGATCACTCGTTTACCGGTTACGCGGGAATCTCGCGTCATACTACAATCTGAGAGAATTACTAATCTGTAATTCTGTACATACGCCAGTGAATTACACACGATAACTTTAATTATACCAATTAAAGGAGAAGAAAAAGAAAAAGAAGAAGAAGAAAAAGAAGAAGAAGAAGAAGGAAAAAAAAAACGCGTACTCGCAGCAATAATTATCGCGATAAATTAAAAACCGCATAACGTACTGGGCAAGTGAGATAAAAATAAATCTGTATACGTTACATCCATAGAATATAGATATAGAAGATAAAAAGTGAAGAGAAGTGCAATTCTTAAGGCTTGGGTATAATACTGTAACAGTGGGTGCGCTGGGGCCCTCGGCACCCTTCGGCCGTTACGGGCCCGCCGAGGGAGCGGCCGCTGCGGGGGAGGTGGAGGGGTACGGGGGCGGTGGGGGCGGCGGCGGTGGCGGTGGCGCCCCTGGGGTCGCGGGCCTCGCGGGGGGAACCCCCCGGATCAGGGTTGCACCCCTGGGGGGGCCTTGTTGCGCGCCCCTTCCCGTCACCCAGGCCCACAACATAGGTAAGTTCATACCCTGCGGTTGTTGGTTCTTTTCTTTTTTATTTCTTTCCAGTCAATTTATTTCTAAACGAATTGTTCTGGTAGTCTGGTTTACTTTCGACAAATTGTAAATATTGACAGAAATTATACATAAATGCAAGATTTGTTCAGACAAAATGTTAGCTAAAGAACAAAAACGAAGATATAGAAAGATATTATAAACCTTATAATATTGAAAATGACAAAACTGCACCTTACGACGAGATTTTTAATACACACAGATTTTTTTCTAACCTAGGTATAAACAACGATTATTAGATGAAAATTTTCAATCATTGTGACTGTAAACAGAATTGAATGAGACCGCGAGAAGATCTAGATGTGTATAGTATAACGGGTCTAACGGAGGCTGTAATTAATGTGTGAGCTGCTTAGACGTATCTAAGTGATACAAGTCAATGAATGTCAGACTTTGATATGCCTGAAGGAAGGGTATTTAATATCTCTAACTGCATAGATCGCATGGATATATCGTATACGTGTGTATGTAACCGTCTGAATATATAGAATTATCAAAGTACGTTGAGAACAAGAAGCTTCCTGTTTTGCAAAAGATTGAAAAGATTGACCTAGGGTCACTTAAACTCTGGCCGGCTTACGACTCCATTCAATTTTGTTTGCAAATTTTTAATTATATACATATCTCTATACAAAATCATCCATGGTTATTCTTGAATTCTCGATATTGAACTATATGTATATTGCCGCATATAATTCAATTTGACAATGAGAATTACTCGTGGACTATAAGATTTCCAGTTAACATATTAGACAAAGGACAATTCTACCGGTTACACAACTTACATACATACCTACATACATACACATTTAATTAATTTACACAAATAATTATACATTTATATGTATACATATAGGTATAGCTCTTCTCAGGTGTGCCTGTAAATATAATATCTATTCTTAGCTGTACTTCATAGAGACTAAATTCTTACGTGTCAATGCGTCTATGTATACAGTAACTATTACTGTGTGAGAAAAACAAAGAAATTGTCAAAATAAATCAATCAATCAATTATTGAACTGGCAATGAGAGTAAAAAACAGGGAGTAACATGCATATACATATATTTTAGGCTATTATATGTATAGCATGTATGTATTGTAGTAGTAAAAACAGGAAATTTATAAGTATAAAAAAAAACCAAGTTGGTCAAATCGGTGGGTTTAGGAAGGTGCGGATTAGCTATGCTCCTGTCTTGCGCTGGCTGCGAAAAACCGATTCTGGACAAGTTCCTGTTGAACGTCTTGGACCGAGCCTGGCATGCCGATTGTGTACGTTGTTTCGACTGCCGCATCGCACTACAGGACAAATGTTTCTCAAGGGAATCGAAGCTCTTCTGCAGAAACGATTTCTTCAGGTCGGTTTATAAACGTTGAACAATTTTGTATACAGTAATTATATATTCTTAGATAATAGTTACTCGTAAAAAATAATAAGAATTGAAAAAAAAAAAATAAACTTTATAAAAAAAAAACCTTGGTCACAGTTCTCTGCGTCGACTTATAGCAAAGATCGGATCTTACACTTCTTTTATAGTGTATAATATTTCGTAGAATTTCATCTCTGGTACCTCTGTATAACTTCTTCCTCTCCGTAATTCTTTCTTTTCTTTTCTTTTCTTCTTTTTCTTTCTTTTCTTTTCTATTCTTTTTCACAATCTCCGATCCCTGCAGTAGAGCTTAAGCTGAAGCTGTGATCTGTGACTGACGGTTTCGAAAATTCAAACCATAAGCTTAATTAGGATAAACCTTTCTTTCTCTAGTGATATATATACATATACATATTCCTTGAATCTAAAACCTCGTGTTCGCAGAACTTGTCATATCCTCAAAATATTCCCCCCCCCCCCCCCCCCCGCCCCCTCCCAAAAAAAAAAAACACTATTAGCCTGCGTTGCATAAATTATATTCTGAAAGACTTATTTGCAGAATTCCGAGCTCATCGAATAAAAAAAACTATATCATTCTTAATTTATTATATCATTAGAGGTGCACAGAGATGTTTGATTTGAGTCGTTGCAGATTTTTTCATAATAATTTTTTTTTTTTTTTTCTAAATAAAAACGGACAAAATTATTTCCCCAAACTTATTAACGTTTTCCTATTCGTAATCTTGAGAGGCGTGATAGACGATTGCATAGCGGTTATCATTCTCCTTTCGATTGGTAAGAAAAAAAAGTTACCCATTTTTAATGAATAATCCCCTTATTCTACATACTTGGCGTTCGGTCGTGGGTTAAGTTGTGGGTCGTAGACCGACGCATATGTATGCATGTGTGTATGTATGTATATGTATATTGTATATATGTATAAATACTGTAAGGGCTAAACGAGGAAATATTATAAATGTTCCGTGACACCGTACGAGTAGAGAGTTTGTTGGGCGTGACGACTGCTACGAAGCGCTTTCCAGGAAGGTCAGCCATCAGGGGATTCGTGAAGAGGTTTTTGCCAACCCACGTTACGGTTTATTGCGTCATCGCGCGTCGTGGCTTGAGAGAGCGAGTTGTGTCGTGGTGGATAAACCTTACCAATTAAATTAAATTGACACCTTTTTAAAACCCGCGGGGTTATAGAGAGTCTCATGCATATATGGGGCCGCGCGAGCTTGGACAGTTTTATTCTCACTCAAAGAAAAATAAAAAAAAAAAACAAAACAAAAATCAAAAAAGAAAAAAATCGAAAAGTGATGACAAAAAAATGCCAGAACGATCATAGTCTATTTTTTTCAATTGTTCAATTAATCTCAAGGGCTTGGTAGTTAATTGGAAAAGAAAGGTGATCCCGAAAATCAAGATTTGTTGGACGCGAGTTACGACTATAGACTGATTCGTCCCAGTCCTCGCGGTACCTTTTTCACTCCGAAATCATTTTTCACTCGCTTCTCTATCTCGTCTAACCCGTCTGGCATGGGTCAACGCACGAATAAATCAGATTATCTGACAATTTTATACCTTAATTAACAAAATGTGTAACGAATTATAACAGTTACCGTATATTAACACCAGTATATAACATAAACCTAAACTTTGTTACAGAGATTTATATTACTTATCAAAAAAAAAAAGAATCCCTTGTAATAATTGTCTAGTAAAAATTGTCGTCCTTTTTGCAATTCTATATAATAATTAGATAAAAGTATTAAAAAAACAAAAAAAAAACAAAAAAAAAAAAAAACAAAACTAACTAAAATAAAAATCCTCGAGGCGTCGGGAGTCGAGTTTCTGTTCTCGTCATCGCAGGGGCAAACCTTCCATTGCACACCGTACCTAATCGGGTGCCTTGGTTTTTATGCTGTACATAAGTTCGTCGGTGTGTGATTTGCGTTGTACGTATTTGTAACTGTGCCCGAACAGTAGGTATAGGTTATACTGTACATATACATACATACATATACCTACCTACAGTCTATAATGTATATACCTATATATATTCTTTTATTTCTTATTTTTGGGAGAATTCTCGGAGCCTTTTTTACCCGCGACGTTTGGGCATGGCTTCCTTTTACTCGCTTTGCTCTCCTACTAAATTTTATTTTTTTTTTTCTTCCCCATTTTTAGTCCCTTTTTTTTTCCTCTTCATATATACCATTCCAAGACCCCACAATGCACTTTTTACTATTTAATAATCTTTACGATTTTACATACCTAGAGTTACGGGTTAGCGTGCACGGGTATAGCTGTTATAGGTAATTGTTTCTTCGAATATAATATCATGTATGCTGTTGCACCAGCCATTGCTCACAATTCGCATTTCAGACACTTTACTACACTTATTACACTGAAACGCGTTACCTAATTGCCATTAATTAATTGTGTAACATTAGTATAATTAGACGTAGATAAATATACACCGGTATAAGAAAAAAAAATTATTAAAAAAACTTACCGAAATTATAGGCGTTGATCATTTTTAACGATCTTAAAAAAGGCACTTCGCCAGATATCCATATGCAGGCCTTCTCAATGCAAAATTATCGATTCTAAATTTAATCTTCAATATTCGTCATGCTTAGTATAAGCCACATCGCACATTTTAGAGAATAGTTAATATATTTTATCCATAGAAAATACGATTCTCTATATTAAATTATGTTTCAATATTATTGTAGTAGCAAGCATTTATCCGACGGCATTATACATGTATTCCTTATAATACAAAGCAATCCGGGTACCTAAGTATCTATTTCCGTATAAAACTGCTATACCATAATTAAAAATTATAATTATCATTGACGTATACGTATATAAGATATATTTCCGATCAGGAATCCCTAATCAATCAAAATTACTTCACGGTGTATAGCTCATGGTCAAAGAAATTTCATTACTTACAAAAGTGCCGTGAAACTAGAGTTTTATCTTTACGGTATATTATATTTTTTCGATCTATATATAATAAATCACTCTGACAAAATAACTTTGATCTACATAATCATTGATTTCTGTACTACTTATTCAGCCTCTGTAATGTTTACAAATGCATATAAAACACAAAGATCAGTTTAAGCTTATTCCATCAGAATTTTAACACGTCTGGTTCCTTCAGCCGCCTCAAGAAGACCGTCGCCATCTTTTAAAACTCGATAAGTGTGCGGAACTTGAGGGGGCTTCAAACCCTCGATAAATTTCAATAAAAATATTATTATTTTATTATATATATTCTGAGTGAATTGACGGTTATAAATAATTCACAAATATCATACAAATAATTGTCGAACAATTACATCGATATAAAATATAAAGTTGCATCTTATTATAAGGTCAGTTGTGCTGCAGCTATGCTGAAATGTCTCTGCTATTAAATAGTGCATGAATAAAAAGGTGAAATTTCTGTCTTAAATCTTTGATTAAAAATGAATCTTAGCGCAGTACGTATAGTACTAAAAATTATTTTCAACTACAATATAAAGTTGTAAGAATCTATATTTGATAGTTAAATAACTACGCGTGTCACTAAATTTATTAGGCAATTTTAAGGTCGATAAATCGCTAACGTACCTAGGACAATTTTTTTTTTTCCCCCCAACTTATACTTCAAAGTTCTATGAGTTGTATAACACGAACTACGACTAGCAAACTAACAGGATAACAAGTCTGCTGCAGCGTTCACTGATTGCTGTAATTCTGCAGGTGCCAGTTGCTCTTGCGGCAAACGAGATATTACCAGATGTTTTAAATTAAGCTTTAATTTCAAATTTCCCGCGATTCTGCAGCAGTTTTCACCAGTTTTCATTCATTTCCGCGTAAGTTTACATCAGGTACATATGTACAGCTTCCGGATTGAATTTAGTACACGGGTATATGCATACCTGCAGAAAATGCGTGTCCGACGGTCTTCTGAACTCGAGAATTTAATAAAAGAAATCTACTTTCCCATATAAATTACGTATAGAAATATACGTAGATACACACAATTTATACCAAGACGGAGTTTGAGCTTGATTTGTTAGCCGTCATGATCCCTGACCCGAAAGCACAACGCAGCTTGCGCCATGCCCCGTCGTGTCCAACACTTCCTACCGATGATTTATCACAGTTTTTTTTTTTTTTTTTTACTACATACTTTAAAGCGAATCGCCGTCACAGCCCGATGCCCTGGGATTCCCCTGTCTCTGTCCCTATGTCTCGCGTTCTGATTCCTGGTTCCTAGCTCGATCACTAACTGTTAACAGTTTATAATTTATCTGGAAATTTTACCTATGTACTAAATAATTTATACAATATACATATACGAATATTTCACCATTTCCATATTCCTTCAAATGAATTTCATGACCAAAAATTATCTGGTACGAAATTTCTTATTATATGTGAAATTTTTTGAACAATAGTTTGCGTGTTGATTCACAGGCGATTTGGGACAAAGTGTGGTGGTTGTCTGCAAGGGATAAGTCCGTCGGATCTGGTAAGAAAGGCTAGAGACAAGGTGTTTCATCTAAACTGTTTCACGTGCCTCGTTTGCCGGAAGCAGCTCAGCACCGGTGAAGAACTTTACGTTCTAGACGACAACAAGTTTGTATGTAAGGAAGATTACTTGTCCGGAAAACCATTGCCCCACACTCATCATGCCAACAGCCATCACAGTCATCACGGTAAGTTTTTGTTTTTCCTTTTTGAACGAAAATATCGCTTATTAGATCAGGGTTATAAATTGATGCAATTTTTATTGGAGAGATGTATAATATCTGGATTTTATATCTCTTCAATTTCAACGCATTCAATCTTCATTTTATTATAACTTCCTAAAACGTGTTCACGTCTCAAAGGTTACGCTATAAGGACATATCATAGGTCTTGGGTGGAAATGAGCGTTAAAGTTGAAATATAATAAATGAAAATTTATTGAGACTTTTAGGGATTCTTGGTTAAATACGTACGTACGTATTAGACAGAGTTTTAAACTGTGAAATTATACGTCTTAATAAAAATAACAGTAAAGCTAAACGACAAATTTTACAACCATGCGCTCCAACTCAAGGGAGCGATATAGGATGTACGCACCGGATGGAATACATTTGAATACATCATATATTATATTATGTATCGTAGCTATATCCGTATAGCCAAATACAGAAATAGAGGAATGGGATAATGGGCGATAAAAATCGATCTATCCAACAAAATTATTATATACGTAACATTCATTCATTATACCTAATATTATAGGTATGTACTTATAAGGCATCATCTTTCTCAACAAATAAGAAAGTTGATGAACAAAAATTTGAAAATTTGAACTAATTATAGCTCTCCGTAGATCAAAAAAAAAAAAATATATCAGTTTCTGAAAAAACGGAAATTTATGCAGGATTGAATTATTTTTTACATTTTTCGGACTTAGTTACGATTAATCAACTTGTTTACGGGCGCTAGGTTGAATTTCCAAATTTTAAAAGTTCCGTACGGTAAGAACTACGAATTCATTTGAGACGATTTCGAATTTTCAGAAACGTTGAAATGCAGGATATTAAAATTCAGAAAGATCGAACGACAGATAGCTCGAAACTTAGAAAGTCCGATAATCCAAAAATTTACGGATATTCAGAATTTTGAACCTTCGAAGTTTTTCAATTTGAAGTTTTTGCAATCGACTGTATAGATTTTCGGGAAAATATACCCTTTCTAAAAACTGCGAGTCAGAAATACAAAAATCCAGAATTATTATCGTTTGGAACTTTGAAAATTCCAAACGTCAAATCGGCCTCTTAAATGCGACTAATGACTGCAGCTCATATAGACATAATGAATATTGATATTTATATGAAGATTATAATATCCACACGGAGTTGAAAGCATTTACAGATATTTTTCGGCTAAGCTGTTTGAATTTGACAAGAAACGCGTTATATATATGTATATATATTTTTCTTTTACTTTTTTTTCGTTATTAGTATATTCTCTTTTTTATATTGAATGTTTGAAATCGAATTCTCGTGTATGGGGTCACACAGTTCAACACTTTCAAGTTAAGAGATTTAACCGGGGATTTACACACACAGTTTAATGCACGATATAATACGCGTACAGTTTCCCATTTAAAGAATAATACTCACATAGGTGTATATGAAGACACTCATACATATACCTGCCTATATAGGGAATAACAGCTCCTCACGTCGAGAAGGCGAGAGGCGGCAAGCTGTGAAAACACCACACCGCAGGACCCTGCTGCAGTCCTCGAAAAAGAGCACCGCGGCTCAGTTTCATGGGGTTTTCTAACCATGAAACGAAAACCGAAGGTCGTTATGTTACGCAGCAGGGCCCTTTTGTCGCATGCCGACACCTAACCGCAAGGCCCAACCCCCTTGAATCCCATATAAACCTTGGTGTAGGACCCCTCGACAACTCTGCGATGAATTATGCGCAGAATTTATACTTTAAAAGACCTTTTAAAACCAACTATTGCGTATTACCTTTTTGTTACACCGTTAAATATGGAATTATCAATATCCTAGACGTCGACACCAATTTACTAAACCTAACTCGTATATACCTATACGGAATTGTAGGAAGCATAAATGATTTAGAAGAAGAGAAAATTTTGACAACGTTTTGGCTTTTATGTGTTTCAGTAGTAACAATTAAATTATAATTTTTCAACAGCTTTTTAATTCACGATTTATAACCGCCGTATTCAATCTTTTATATTTTTTTGTGACACTTGATTTCCTTAACCCTTCGTAGTCACCGTGGGTCAAAATGATGCGAGCTTGAACTTTGAAGGTAAATTTCGTTATTTTCCAAAAATAAATTCCTTTTTTGGAACACACATTGTAACACTAATATTTTCCTAAAAGTGCCATATCTCACGAGTATCCTCTCTATAATTTCACTTAAAAATATTCAAAATTCAAAAAGTTATGATTTTTGGAATAAAAAAGTCTCGTTTTTGGACACTGACCGCTTTACGATTTTTTCTGAACATGTTGCCATATGAATTTTGATATAGCGATTTTTACTGCTTGTTCTAGAATGTTCAAAGTATTTTCCAGTATTTTTTTGGTCTCGATCGGACTGATACTTTTTACGCGGTAACCGTTTAAAACATGTACTTGAGTCAATTTGACCCGGTTGTGACCAGCTTGATTGAAATCGTAGGTGTGACCATGAAAGGTCAATATATTCATAAAGCTGATAAATTTTGACACTGAAAGTAGAATTTCGATTGGAAAAAGTGGTGGAGTTCCAGTTTTTCCAAATAAAAAGATTCGATCGCTAGTAGATTAAAATCTGCATAGCTGTTATAATGGCATCCAAGTCGTCATTAAGAAAGCTTGATAGTTATAATTTTGTAGACCAGTTCACGGAAGGGGTAAGATTTGACGTGTTGAGAAGGATATAGAATTAGCGACTATGAATATCCTGTGCAGTTTCATCTATATTTACAAGTCGTTTTATAATTGCAACGTGATAAAATTACGGGTAAATTTTACGAAACTTATAATTCGTGGTTTTATCATTTGCTTTCGTTGTCTTATTATAGTAGATATATAAAAACAAGAAGTTTATACCTAGAGTAGGTATCTAGTTTACACCATGTATAAATGCCTATGTCCGCAAACTACCTGATAGTAATTACTGATTTTTCCTGATCTTATACTATTTACATTATCATCATGTAGGTATTATGCGTTGTAAAGTTTAACTACGAGTTCTAATCACCACATTGATTATACGTATATACAGCCATCGATATATCCGGAGCGTATAAAACTCGTAAGTAAATGACTTTAGATCTCGATTCCATGGGTCGAATTTAATTTTCCAGCTTCAGTTGTCAAAGTACATATAATATCAATGCGGACCGTCATTTAAATAATGAAAAAAAAATACTAATCTATATATAAGGCGTGTTTATAGGTAAATGTAGATAATAGTTTTTACCTCGAAACTAATTGATTTTAATCGCTACTCTTTGTCTAAGATTTGAGAATATCCTGTAGAAGAATTGTTACAAATAAAACTGACGGTCTTGTTTTATTATTTTTTTTTATTTTTTTTTTTTTACAAAGGAAGAATCTATCGCCTAGGATTCTTCTTATATTTGATTATTCCCAATTTAAAACAGAAGTTTTTTGTCAGAATTGTTTAGGTAATAAATTCTTACGAATATATCGGTATTTTAAAAATAAACCAATTGTCACACTTTTAAATTGGATAATATCGTTAACGGAATTTGTGATGACTCGAAATTGGATAATTTCGTGTTGACAGGGGGAGACTCTTTGATGGGATCCGGTTCCGAGGACGAGGACGAAGACGGGAGTTCGCACCATCACCATGGCGGTGTCGGTGGAACCCATCTGGGGCCCCACAATCTAACCGCTGGTGTTCCTGGGGATCCTGGTGTTGGCCATGGTGGTGATTTACCCCTCGGTGGCGACCCCTGCAAGCAGGAAGACTCCGAGGATCAAGGTAAGGTAACCCCGGCGTTATAAAATCAACTTTTATGTATTTTTAGTTCACGAAAGAATTCAATCAGCTGTAGGTATAACTTTCGAACAAAACGGAATGAAACAACAGCCACAACGTATATCTGATCGATCAAGGGGCCAATTTTGATCCAAGCTAATTCTTGCCGACACGGAAATCTTACGACATGAATAATCGCAAGCAATTATAGACGACTATTAAAAATCCTTCAGCTCTTCGCTAGAATTATTAAAACGTTAATTAGCAGGTTGTTCTATAGAACGGTTGACAGTATGATTGAGCTATGTCGAAAATAAATCGTAAGATATTTAAAGAGAAAAATTTTTTCTTTTCTTATTTTCACTATTAAAACACCGATTGACCACATCAGATTTGATTACGTTGTCGATTATCGAGGCTTATAGGTATACCTATCACACAAATCACTGTAAAGATCGTCACACGTTAATTCTTTTCGTAAGTGAATGTCAATCGTCATCATCTAATTAATTATTCATTGCAGTCGATATATTTTTGCAATAGATTTGCCAAAAGTTTACATAAGCGAAAATTTTAGTCAACTCATATACACCGTCAATCGGATAGATAGATAAATACAGTAATTTATCCATCGGATATTGGAGTATCAACTCATCTAGCTATGTTATGCACAGGAATTGGTTACGAATAAGCACATTTGGGCACCCCATGACGATGTCAATTGGTAGATAAGGGATTGTGAAGCAGTCCTAAAAAATTCTGAATAGACATAAGTAATAAAGTATGACGCAACCCCATATAGGTAGGTGCAGGAGAACATTGAGTAGATATTTACGTTGTTCAACGATCTTTAAATATATATATATATATATATATATATATATATATATATATATATATATATGTATATATACATACTTAGGTATATGGGCATAGGCGTGGGTGGTGAAGTTTTTCGAGCTTTTCAAGTGGATTAGGATACATTAGACGAGTTTATGCCTTAAACGGGGTGATAAATAGGAATTAAACTGTCCGCGTTATGTTGAGATCCATGAAATGATAGTTATTAATTTAAAATCTCCTAACTATACGGAACAGATTCGTTGTTAATTGCTCTCACGTCTATATGGTCACAAATGATACCCCGTTAAAATATCTCTTCAAAAACATATGCTCCTCACTATGGACAAAAATTTTGACAAATGTTTCGGGAAAAAATTCATTCCGGTCCAATTAAAATTCGAAGTGTACAAAAGATGGTCAATTCAAATTTAACGAATTTTAAACCGTTTATAATTTTTTTTTTGTGTTGTTCAGAATTCAGTTTCAGATTCAGGCTCCCCCGTGAATTTAATTAATTGATCGAATATTTCAAGTAGTTGATTGAATTTCTCAATAAGTTGTTCCAATTTACAAATTTTTGCCTCTAGGCGTAGCTATAAGAATTTTATTGGCATTACCAAAGTGCCTTTATAAAAGTTTTACGACACTCTGTATATGCACATATAGGTATAGGTATGTATGTATGTACCTAGTGCATGTATATAGTTGCAAGGGTATCTTGCACACAGTGGTATACATATATGTATGTATACCGGTATAATACACCATTGTGTAGTGTGACACTGTCCAAATATTTTCTTTGTCCCGTGGTTGAGACCTCCTCTGCCCCTGTGTATAAATATATATATATATATATATATATATATATATATATATATATATATATATATATATATATATATATATATATATATATATATATATATATATATATATATATATATATATATATATATATATATATATATATATATATGTATATAGTATATCTATACCTTGCAGGACGTATAGATCTCAATGGGCTTATAGGCAGGCTATGCAATAATTCAATGGGGATGTCTATTTTTGGGGGGATTCGTCGATGGTGGTAGAGCAAGCGATCGGAAAACCGTGTTCAAAACCTTCTTCAAGTATATATTTCCTCACAATGATGTAGAAAAACTGTCCATTCGCAAGGTATTACCTCCCTACAGTCAGCCTCCTTGGCTTTTCAATTCTGTACCGTGAAAATAGCAAATGTCATCAATTGACCGGTATTTCTTTCTCTTTCTCTCTCTCTCTCTCTCTCTCTCTCTCTCTCTCTCTCTCTCTCTTCACAATGGACGAAAATAAAATTTTAAATAACCGAACAATGGACATTCTCCACGGTACAAATCAGCCCATATATACATTTATAGGTCGGTACTGTACAGTAAGAATGCCGTATTGTCCGTGTTGCACTTTTTTTTCTATTCCAAAAGTAATTACATCTCAATTCCTTGTATGGAGAACAGTTTTGATTGACCGTTCGTCTAATTGTAATATTTCAGATCAACGCGCTCCGATGGCCCCATGTCAATATAAATATATATTTACGTAACTTTGGTAGTCATTCACTCAATGTGCTACTCCCATGTTTGAAGTGTCAGTTTTTAATTAATTCATCTCCCAATCGAAGGACATAGCAGGACTACTTTCCCTTTGTCAAAGTTTTTTATTTTTCAAAAACGTGTTTTTCACGCAGCTAAAAAGGCTTTTACTAATTATCACCTGTGCTGAAATCTTCCAAAGACTCGAAGGAACTACGACACATAATTAATATTCGTTTACAATAAACGCACTGGGGGAAGGTACGAGACGGTCAGAAATGAATTTTTATGGGGACCACCGGACCTCGATGTGTAGTTAATGATTGGTACTACGGAGTGTGGAGTTCTAGGGTTAATTTGGTTAAAAACTAATATAATAATAAGCCTGTTAACCATGACCCAGGCCGTTTAATCCTCGAACATAGGTCGAGCTGAAACGGTCCTATTAGTTGACGGTAAGGATTTTTCGCTCGTAAAAAAATTTCAACGTCTATAGTTCAACGAGGGTTAAACGGTGAAATTATTGTATACTCTTTGATCGAAGGTTCGCTCGACGGCGATCCTGAGACCCGAGATAGTCAGACGGAGAATAAAAGTCCTGACGGTGGTGCGGGCGGAGGAAGTGGCGACGGTGGGGCCGGTTCGAAAAGGCGCGGCCCCAGGACGACCATTAAAGCAAAGCAGTTGGAGATCCTCAAGACAGCGTTTTCGCAGACGCCTAAACCCACGAGACACATCAGGGAACAACTGGCCAAGGAGACCGGGCTACCAATGAGGGTCATACAGGTGAGTCAGTCAGTCAAAGGATTTGAATAATGTTTAAAAAATTATTAATGTTGAAGAATTCGATGGAAGAAATGAGTTTAATGAAGCGTAATTATCGTTTCGATTTCAGGTCTGGTTTCAAAATAAAAGGAGTAAAGAAAGGAGGTTGAAACAATTGACGTCGATGGGAAGAGGTCCATTTTTCGGTGGTTCTAGAAAGATGCGGGGATTCCCATTGAACTTAAGCCCCGGGGCGCTTGGCGGTGAGGATGGACCCCCACCGGGATTCCCTTATTTTGCAGCGGATAAATTTGAGTTCGGATACGGTGGGCCAGTTGCATTTCACCATGAATTTTTTGGCGGTCATCCCCCGCCTCATCCTCACGGGCCACCGTTCAGCGGTCCCGGCAATCCTGGTGAGTTTTAAGATCCATCTAAGTGATTATGTGTCTGTATATATAGATATATCTATATATTTATATACATATGGTATACCACGTAGGTATGTGTGATACAACAATGCCGAAATCTCTGCAACACAATGGTCAAACTAATGACTTGCGTGTTGAGCCTGACGCGATATTCTTATCAAATAACGATCTCATTTTATCCAAAAATAAAAGATAAAAAAACGGATATAAACAAAGAAAAGAATGTACCTATATACATTTATATATGCACGATATATGTATGTAAGCTTTTCAAATGAGATATATAAAAAAGAAAAACTTTAGGGGTAAATTTGCTTTTAGTTATTTAGAGATTGTTAAACGCGTATTATGTTATTTTTCAATGTATATATATATATATATATATTTATAAGTTCAACCAGAATTATTGATTATATCCACGACACGTGAACGTAACTGTAGGTACAAAATTAAACGTATTACGTTTAATCGGGGATTTATTTTTAGAGTATACGTAATTGTTTGTTTATAAATGTATAACGTTAGCGTTTCCGTAACGAGAGGGTGACAATTCAGGGTGAAAATTCAGGAAGTTAATCCGAGCCGAAAATGTAAACGACTAATGTGTATTAAACAGGTATATAATACATATGTGTATAGTATTTGGTGGAAAGAAGTGTTTTCGTTTATAATAAATCGGAAAATCCAATGTGATTTTGATTTATAATTTTATAAAATAACCGATTCTATAGGATTTTTCTTTCTCTTATTCCCCACGTGTATTTTAGCACCGTTGATGTAACGACATTTATTTATATAGAAATGGAAAAACTGCTCGAGAACATTGTGAAGGAAATAATATATCGACAGTGGTAAAAGCATTGTTTAGTCAGACATATAGACGAGATTAAATCCATATATATTGTTTAGAAGTGACAATGATGTCCAGTGTGATGTTTAGCCGTTACTATTCTCGATACCCGATAATAAAAGCCGCCGTAAACGATCTCGATCTATTTAAATTCCATGAGCTTTCATAATTTGAAAAAAGCACACTTTAAAAAAAAAAAAAAAAAAGAAAAGATCTTTCGTAAATATTCCAAGTTCCAAGGTAAAAGATATCTTTAGTTTTTAGTTGGTCTTGCTATTGCAGGCCTAGATCCAGCTAGTCTAGCAGGAATGGCAGCTGCAGCGGCTGCAGCAGGCGAATATCCTCCCCCGGGTGGACCAGGAGGTCCTCCAGAGTTCCTCACCGGTCCTCCTGGCCAAGGTCCTCCCGCACCCCCAGGTGGTAGCCCTGGGGAGTTCCTAGCGCCGTCAGGTAAGCGAGTATAATTGTGAATATCGTAATTATGTATAAAATGTATTATTTTTTTGTTTTCCTGTTAATAATTCGATGACAATTGACTGACGGTAATCTACATATGTTAATTAAGGACGATCTCGAATCTTCACAGGCGGTGGCCAGGGAAATCCTGGTGGTGGAGGTAACGGGGGTGGTCCAGGAGGCGGGGGAGGTGGTGGTGGATTCCCTGAGCCCCACCAGATGCAGAGCGAAGGTCTCGTCTGGTAGAATAAATTAACCTAGCAACTCTTTTAATTTATGTATAAGGAGTTGAGTATATTTGACGAAGAAGGCGCAAGTGAATTGAGATTTGAGATGCACCCTATATGGTGCAGTGTTTATGAAAGAATATATGCTGTTTAAGCAGGAGGAGGATTAGCGCGGTATTCTTCTCATCTGTTTTTGTAATATATTTATGAATTATTATTGTGTATAAAAAAAACAAACAAGAAAATAACAAAACATGAATAAATAAAAAAAAAAAAGCAAAAAAAAAAACAAAAAAATAAATAAATAAATAAATAAATAAACAAACAAACAACTAAAAATAAATAAATAAATGAATAAATAATGAAAATTAAGAAAAAGTATAAAAAAAAAAAAAATGATAAAGAAAAAGCAACAAGAACGTTGAACCCCCAAAACCCTATTATGTAATATGTTATGTACCTTGTTAATTATTTTAATTATAATAAAATAGATTATAAGCGACCACCTTGTAGATATTGCTATAACACTATTGTACTAATTATTATTAAATATAAATATATATATTATACTTCGTAATATCTGTTAAGGCGGCATTCGATGTAAATACACTAATCGGAGAGAAAAGATATTATAATGATCAAATAAGAGGGAGAAGAAGAAAAAAGACAAAAAACAAAAAAAAAAACAATATTAGAAAAAATAAAAAACGTAACACTTTTGAAATAAAAAATAAAAAATAAAAATTTAATTATTAATATACACTGAAAACTGTATACAACACAAGAAAACGCCCCGCCATAATGCATATTAATTATAAATATTATTATTATAATAAACCACCTCGTATTTCCGTAAATTATGGTCTATACCTCAACTTGTATACTTTCTCCTGTCCTTTCCCCTTCCCTTTACCCTTTCCCATTATCTATATAAGTTATATGTATGCCACTATAATGGCCAAGGAGGACAACAACCCGCCACGTATGTACACGTCACACATATCAAACTATAACAGACAGCGTCTGGCCACCGGCTACCGCTTATATTACTTATAACTTTGTACGTAATTATTATCATACTGATTAGCATAGCGAATAAGCCGTTCGATGTCAACGTTTGAAAGAAAAGCGTCTGCAGTATATACATACATGTTTTTTTATTCGCTTATTTTTTTTATTTTTTTATTTTATTTTTTTTTTTGTAATTCTCTTAACTTTAGTGAAAAATCAAAAAAATCAAGAGGTATAGTAGAAACATTGAAGCGGAGATATGGACGCGGAGAAAATAAATCCGCCCCCATTTCCAGGTCCCTAACGTCGTTAAGGTCCTGGCGGAAGATTCGGATGTAGAACATCTGGCGAATTCGATTTTGATGTGTTTCTGCCCGGGGGTGCTTGCGCTGTTCTGTAGCTATATACAGACCCCCGGTTATCCCCATGGTAAAACTACGGGGTATAAGGAACGGGGGAAAGAACTCTGTATGGCTAACCTTCCCGCGGTGTCCCATGTGTTACTGCAGTGTTACAGTGTTCGTCGAATCCTGGTTCAGAACGATACCTATATCCACCGCAAAACGCGGGGCACGCGAACTGACTGTATAGATCTATAGATCTACGGGGACTATGGGTTGAACGACAGATGCGGATCCGCCCTGTCCCGAGGGAGTACGGACAGGACAAACCGTCCCTGGGGAAACCTTCGTATCTGTATTACCCCCTTCGATGTAGGTTCGCTTCAAGACACAAGGACCCCCCAAGGAACGGCACTGGGCGAAGCCGGGTGGGCGCGACTGAGGGCTTCTGCAACTGCGATGTCGTCGTTGTCACGCTTCGACGCGTGGAGTACCAACCACCCCTTATTTCTCCTTATTCCCCTTATGCTTATACACCTCGTTTAGTCATGCGTCCGGGATAATTAGCATCTGAAACAAGTGCATACGATCATCGGACTTTGTACTTTCGGTGTTATAACGTTGCCTCATATTATTTGAGGAATAAGGCGCGGAGTGGGGTACAAATGGTTTAGCTGTGATTCTATACTTGTGATTCTATTTTCAAATTTTGACAAAATTTTTTTCATCTTTTAATCTCACTGAAATTTTTATATCACATAATTTTTCTATTCAATAACGAATCCGCATCATGGTGTTTAATTTGCTACATTTTCGAAATCGTTTAACGATTTTTGAATCTGGGATTCTTGAATCGTTCAAAATCTCGTAATGAAAAGATACGAAATTTTTAAAATTTGGTTAAATCCTACGAAATCTGTTGAAATCAGGTGGGAATTTTTGTATAGAAAAAATTATTAAAATATTATGAAATTTTTCAAAGTATATTAAAAAATCTGGTAAAAGCTTTGGAATTTGATATGCTTATATGTATAGGCAAGCTTATCGAGTATTGAACCCTTGCTAAATTTTGAAACAGCTGAAATTTATAGACGAAGTGCAGTTTTTTTTTTTTTTTTGCCGAATCTTTCTCCGAACTTTATAGCAATTTATGTGTCCTGAAGTTTGTAGCTTAGGTATACCAAATACACGAGAAACCGCTACATATACACATACATGAGGTAAAAATGTATGAGATAAATTGAATGTAAGTTAAAATAACGTGAAAAGAGGATAAAAGAAAAGTGAACGAGTTTAATAATATACCTTGCACATGCAAATTATACAAAGTTACTTTATGTAAGCGTTACATAGCGCTTCATACATCTGCCCACGTAAATGCAAGTACCAACATACATACGAGTACGTAGATTTTTTTTAATCGCATATCTTGTACCTACTATATGTTAAGTACACATACGTATAGACGATGCAACTAGGACCCCCCTCAAGGGTATTCTGTATCTCCAGTGGGAGTTTTCAAAGTTGAGGGGGCATGTCACGGTCCACGCGCCAGAGACTCACGTGTCGACACACGTGTCACCCGCCAGTCCCCGTAACTAACCCCATTTCTCTCATTATACACGGAAGCCTTACAAATCACGCCCCGGTTAACTCGGCGGGTCGAGGCTTCCGCAGAGCGAGAGCTCTACTGACGATGATAAACGCCACCAAAAACGCCTCTTGCTGAGGTGATTCTGCAGGTGTTTTGAACCTTACTTATATGCCCCAGTATCTCAGAGTTCACAAGTCTGAATTCACAGACTTGAAATTGAATGGAAAACCAAAAATTCATTCTTCCATCAAACGAAAATTACAAAAACCTTTCGAAAATTTATATTTTATCGTAGTTAGGATATTGCTTCTCTCAATATTCGGGTTTTTGTTGTTTATACTCGGTCTGGGGTGCGTTTAAAGTTATTACGTTAAATTTCAACTCCTGAATATCAATTTTCAGAGCAATTCACGCGTCAATTCAATACGTACACGCGTGCTTACCTATACAAACTTATATATACACCTAGATACTAGTAGCAAAGGTATAAGTATATATCTCGTGGATCGTGCAGGCTCGCTGTCCGTCTACCTACTGTACGAACGTACGTAGTAGGTAGATACCTACCATACATTATGTCGGCGTATATAAAATAAGCCTTACGGCAATTTATTCGGCAATCAAATCTAAAATTGTTGAAAATTTTCGTTCGATATAGAAACCGCACAGACTATTTTCGGTTTAAGTGGGTAACGCGCGGTTAAATAACGTATCCGAGTTACATACCTTCACCATAAGTCGCGAATCGAGTATACGATAGGTATAATAAAATGATTCTCGAATGACTGGAACAGCGAGACTCTTGTTTCCACGTATATTTCATGACGCGTTGAGAAAATAAAATAAAAAGGAGCGAACAGAGAAAGAGGGAGAAAAAAAAGAAACTAACAAAAAGAAAAATAAGATTCGTCAAACAGTATGCATGAACGATCAACAGTTGTCCTCTCGTCCGTTCGTCCGTCCGTCCCCCTTTTTTCCGCTCTCCAGAAGTGACAGAAGCCAAAGAGGCCTCCTGGAGCTCCCGATCCTCACGGTGCTGGTGGTCGGCTTAGCCTAATCCAAAATCCGGCTTATGTCTCAGCTGGTTCCTGTTTTATACATACACCTTATAAAAGTATATATTTTTCTATGGCATTAACTAGGTGCTTCTGGGTATTGATATACGTATACCTATAATACGCGTGTGTATAGGCGAGTATAGTATGAGGTATATACATATAATATGCGATCTCATCTTTACACATTGAACCTACGCACGTATCGCAAACGTAGAGACCCTATATATTGTCACGTGTCAGGTATACGGTATACCCTCTAACGCTTATCTCGTACGGACGTTTTTTCATCTAACTAGAACTCTAGGGGCTTCCAAAAACCGTAGTTTTCATGCTGTGTATACATTAACTTCGAGTAGATCAGACGTAGAAACTTTCGGCTTTGGGTAGTCGCGATGTATTCAGATCAGAAACTCCAAATTTAATAACAATAATAATAATAATAATAATAATAATAGTGATAATAATAATAATAATAATAGTAATAGTGATAATAATAATACAATAACGTCGAAGTATTGAGTAGAACACTATAAGTTCCATTTTCTTAAAAAAAATTTCAACGATAGAGGCAATTAAAGAGATCGTATAGATTCTTGAAGAATTCACGTATCATCGAAATCTGTGAGTATGACACCGTTCGAAAGGAATTGTTAAAGTGAACTAAAAAAAATTTAATAAAATCAATTGGTGACAATAATTATCTAATTATTTTAAAAACAGTGAGATAATTCTTGTAAAAATTTTAGAATTAGAAGAAAAGAAAAAACAACTTCGTTCAGACCTTCTTTTGACCATGCATGATGTTTCTCTGATTGAATTGAAAGAGTATAATTAAATTTCTATAACGAAAATCAGTTTTCAGAAAATTTTCCTCACTGTTTATAATTCTCCAGCTATCGAATTCTCTTAAGATGTTTTACAGACCAGTAGTCACATAGTAAATAAACTACGGTTACAAGGGTGTAGATAGTTCCGTCTCGATTACTCCGGTGCCGTAGTATATACCTACGTACGTATATATATATATATATATATATATATATATATATATATATATATATATATATATATATATATATATATATATATATATATATATATATATATATATATATATATATATATATATATATATATATATATCTTCGGCGTAAATGTGTATAACTTGAAATCGTTCCGTATCGTCGCGTCGAACCTCGTGTCCCGCAGAGTATATGTATATACCGATGTATAGTAGGGGTAGTCACCCCTTCAAGTTCCATTGTTATCTCGTTTTCTTAGCCACCCGGCGCACAGATAAGTATTTGCTATTTAAAATACCAGCTCCCTTTCGCAGAGACGCGGGTTGCGTTGCGTTATGCGTTGCGTTGTGTTGCGTTGCGCTGCGTTACTTTGAACCGGCGCACCGCGCACAAGATAAACTGTTCGGTAGGGGTTGATTATAAACCGAGGCTCAGGGGCTGGCAAGGTTCGTTCAATGGTGGCGAGGGGTTCGCGGTGCAGAATCAGGAAGAGGGTGAAGAGGAGGTGGAGGAGGTGGTCGAAAAAGGGGGGGATACTGCAGCCCTATATACTAGGTGGCTAGGGCCATGGGGCCATGGTGGGTGGTTTATGGGGGTGTACAGGGCATTGTTGTATAAATAGGTTTGGCAAGTTAGGGGTTGCTCGTCGCCCCGAGGGAGCTGCACATGTTGGCATCGATTATACCACCCCCTACCTTGATCCTGGTCGACGGGGGGGTGGCACCCCGAACCGTCGCGCAACCACCACCACCACCACCGTCGCAGCCACAACCATCACTGGCTCGGGCACAAGGCTCTGTTATTTTCAAGCCATTTGCTTTGTAAACGTACCCAATCTCTGCAGCAGCTATACATATGTATACATACATATACGTATAACATGTATACCTATATGTAGCTACATTCTACACGGGTATATAACATTGCAGGGTTGGTATGTATGTATATGTATGTATGTACATACATATATGCTCGTCGTATACCGACGAGGCTCTTTAAAACATTCAAATTCCAATCCTGCGCGGATTTTAACAAAAAACCGGCGGCGTAGAGGCAAAGAGACGCGATACCGGGGCACGATTAGTACGGGGTATCGTTCCAAAGCTAAAGGGTTATCGGTCGTTAAGCCAACGCGGGCGATAACGTTTACGCTTTCGAAACCTGAAGCGTTATAGGAAGCTTCACCGAGAAGCTTTAAAATTCAAGCTATTTTTAATTTATATGTTATTATTCTATACCTCTATTCACGTATATTCGTATATGGAAAGAAATTTATCACTGTAATGTGTAATAGTCATTTTTGCACATGTTATGATAGCCGGTTTAGGGGAATTCAAATATTGCACAAGAATTTTTAATACATTTGAATAACGGTCAAGCTTGAGTAGTAGAGATTTGGGAAATGGATTATAGAATCACGTCTATCCCTTTCGGGGTTTTTATAGTGAATCGTAAATAAGCGGAGTGAGTATTTAATTATTACTGCACGAACGTCGGAACTTTGAAGTAAAAAGGAAATGGCGACGCGTTTGAAGAGCTGTTGGCCATCGAACTTGTTAATTAGGAGTTAAAAACTGAGGAAAACTAAGTTTCTATAATTGGATATATAACCGGAGTAATCAGCTGGCCTAAACAGGTCCTATAGATTTTAGTTTTTTCAACTATAATTATTTACCCCTACAGTAGCTTGCTCAATAAAATGTCTTGTCATCTCGATTGGTACCTGTTAAAAAATAAGGACCGCAAAACCGTGACGTGTGGAACATTATTTAGGGGTGAATATACGGCCTGCCCGATATATACGATGCAATGCAGCGGGTGTGTAATGTAGAAATTATACCATAGAGCAAAAGTATCGGGTCCGTAACGCCGGAGTCAAGTGGACCCCGAAAATTCACCCCTTAATTCACCCCGAAATTCACCCCCCCAGAATTCATCGCTTCGCATACGTATGTACCTACCCCTGTACACATTTGGTAACCAGCTATCGTGAGCATTAAAACTCGCTTTGCCGCTAGCCTATTGCCCCTATATCATATATATATATATATATATATATGTATATACTATGGGGGTATCATCCCTATGGTAGATCCTGAGGCCCCCCGAGTCCTTACGAAGCCGTCGGGCAACACCAGAGGATCAGGAACCCTCGTGTTTGTTTCTAATTTCTGCGTGATCGTTCTGTCACCACTTCTGACTGCCTACCAAAACATATCTAATAACTCTAGTGTTTGAATTACACTCTTGAAACCGAGTGCACCTTCAACATCAAGTATCGGATATCCCGGATGTTTGGCGACGTACTTACCGGAGCTTTGGAACACCTGTTTCTATCATTTAGTGAAAAAAAAAAAAATCATTTTCACAATTAGAAAAATGATTTAGATACACGAATACGAAGTTAATTGGACAATTTATTTGTTGCGAATAAATCGTTTATAGGTTGATGTTGATTAATCAACGTGCGCACAACATAGTCCTGGATGACAAGAACGTGGTTAAAATCGTTCGTCTCTTTTAAAGTAAAAACAATAAAATAAAAATTCTAAACAAATACCACCGTTTTATAAGTACTGGAATTTTTTCTCTTCCTTTCTTTAAATTTTCAACGACCCATGACTCAAATGATTATCTATATCCCACTGTACAAGGTGTGCACGCATACATAGACAAGAAATTTTCTCCACGCTGCAGGCTTCTGCAGATATTGGCGCCCCGCCCTCCATCTGTCTGCCTCGAAAACGCCGACGGCAATGATGCCCCTCGATTGTGGCGATTTTTGATCGTATAGAGCATATATATAGCCACTGTGCAACACCCTGCAGGGAACACAAAGAATAACCATTTGTAAATCGTGGCAGGGTACGTCTATATGTGGAGTACGATGTCTGTTGATGTAATGTTAAAGAGGAGTGAACAGGTGCCTTAAAAAAAGTGGGAGTTGTCGAACCTTCAAATGACATTACGTTAAGGGTGCATATTATATCGCCACTTTCTCGCTTTGTTAGTACATATTGGTTTATTGCTCGGGCTTAGAAACAGAGCTGCACCACAAAAGTCCCCCGCAAACTCTTTTCAAAACCATTACAATTGTTTTGAAACTTCATTTATGCGGACTCTATAGCCTGAATAACTCTAGTGTTAAAACTTTACCTACAGTCAACCGTACATCCCTTATGCGGTAGATTATAATTCATACTATAGTGATAACGAAAACTGGGTAAAATGAGACAGCGACAGGACAGTTTACCCAATATTGTGCATAAAGAGTTTACTGAATACGTTATGCATTTTGTAAAGATCGAAGTCGTGGAATATGTCTGATGGAGGAGGACAAATATTACTATCACTTCGTGGATCAAAACTTTGGTAAAAATTTCGCAGACGACTTGTACAGAAAATCGCGAGGACGGCGAGGACCGAGTACGATAATGGGCATCAGGAAGGGGGTTACGTTACGTGCGGGTCCGGTCAATGCGGGGGCCTCCTACGAGGGTGGGGAAGCCGGAATGACCCCGTGGCCCGGCACGTATGGGGCCCAGACTGCTGGGCCTGACTTCTGCCGTACACCAGAAGGGAACCCTGAGTGGGGCCCCGCAGCCTATACTTATCCTCCTACTACAGCCTTGTGTTACCTTATACTTAATGCCCACGGCTGCCCTACGGGGTGTGTTATTATTATCTGACATTATCTATAATTCCGAACCGGGCAGGAAGCCCACTTAGGAATTGTGATAGCCTCCATGATTAAACCCCTAGCCCACATTGTCCGTGTCTACAGGCTTGTCCAACAGAATTTGATAAACACATCAAAGTGTGACAATTTATAGAAAAAAAAAAAATCGTTAAAAAACTATTCGTTTATTGTTCAAACATCTGGATTGAACGTAGAATTGAATATATTTGTGTTCTTCAAATCGGTAACTGGCAATATTTTGAATAAATCACCTGAAACTACGTAAAACTGAATTTTATTTCCAAATTTTTTAGACCCGGTGAGTGAAAAACCGGAGGCTGCAAGAGGTGGAAGATCCTGTACCGATCTTTGGGCTCTTCCTAATCGTCCACCCCCTCCAGCCCGGGGCACAACAGTAGGCACTCGCCCAACCCAAAACGTTTCGGTAATAGCCAAGCGATTATAACTGAAAAAGCCGGAAACCACTTATATATACCGCTCGCAGCATTTATGGGCCGGCAAGCTAAGCAACCACACCCTTGAACCGACTAGTGGATCTATCTCTCGAACCCGCGGACATCTATCTAAAATCCCTTCAGGCCAAAGAGGTTGGATGGACCCCTGGAGCTGCGAGGCTCGCTTATCTATCACTTATGAGAGATTCCAACCTGCATGGACTTTGGCTACTGGACTTTAAATCTCAAGTCAATTGACGGTGTATACAGTGACCGGAAGTTGCTAGACAATGTCATATCGAACGTGATCATTTTAGTTTGAATTTTTCTTATAGATAAAATCGAAACTTGATTGAGATAGTCTTAAAACTCCAAGTTTTGGGATTTATATCGTGGAATTTTGCAAAGTTCATGAACCCCCAATTGAACGGTGTTGGACTTAAACGGTACAATATTGATGTGAGGTTAACCTTGATCTATTTATTATTTGTCTGTAAAATTTCAAACAGCTTTGATAATACTTTGAATAAAATTGAAGAACCCCGAACGAAAACTAAGGAATAAAAAATTTATGGATGACAGCGCCGCCTCGGGGCTTGAACGAAGAATTCGGCGAAGAAGTTGATTTAGTTTAGTAGCGAAGACCGGGAAGCATGAGCGACACCCTCCTCCACATAAAGGTCCGGTTCACCGAACAAGTTACAACTCCCGGAACGCGATTATACGCATGCACATACCTACATATACCCATATGTATGTATGTGCATACATATGGGACCCAGATATCAGGCCCCAGGGCTAAAAGTATCGCTTGCCGTCGAAAACACGCGCGCCTTAGAGGCAGTCACGTGGAAACGTCATTGGCAGCTGGGCTGGCGAGTGCCTTCGACCGACGTTTTCACCCCTAAGCCGCCCCATGTGCAACCACCATCCCTGCAGAGCTTATTTCACGAACGAACGATCACCACCCCTACATAGGCGGGACTCCAGGACTCCAGGACTAGTCCGGGACTTTGCTCTCGCCACGTGAGAGAGGGTAGCTTATCTTTGCCGGGTTGTTCGGGTAGTCAGGGTGCTTCTAGGGTCCCGCTGCAGAAGCTATGCGCGGGCACCAGGAGTCTATACCAACTATACAGGGTGTCCCACTGGGATTGTTGAGGGGGAAATGGGGGGGAATTCTTACCACGACAACGGAGTTTTGTCGCGAAGATGATGCTCAGATTCATTCAGAAGATTCTTGACGTTCCCTTATTATAATCTCTTTCAAAAATTTCAATCCAAAAGGACGTTAGCCTGTAAGACTTACTACAGGAACGGAAAATGCAGTAGAGTTGTGGATAAAATATACAATTCTTTGTTATCTCTTTCAAATAAAAAACCACTCTTGTTCAATCGCTACTAAGTTTGGCTCTGACAAATGTGACTTTATAGTTATACTATTATAGTTATAAAGAGAACAGAAGTAAATAATGTTAAAACCCTTTCGGAACTTTCAAAGATTATGGAATTACCAAGTTTTTACTATTTCACACGATGAAGAGCCGTAAAATAATCAACAGTAATAACTACGACATAGTGAGATACGTGTATTTATTTTACTGTGACAGCTTTTAGTGATCAAATTTTACACAAATCTGAAAATTGAGTCTTGATATCATGATGACTCAGTCTTACAGAAGTCGATCTGGTTAAAATTTGAACGAAAAAACCGTGTGGTTAGATTTTTTACAACTTCTTTGAATTTCCTTCTATTGTTATAGCTACTAGTTAGAGTCGAAAGAAGACATGTTAATTTGAAGTGAAGCTTCATACGATGAACTCTAATGGAGCGATCAGAATTTGCATCCTTTTTTTTCGATGCATTTTTTAAATTAGATGAGTTTTTCTTCCGAATCTCGATACACATCATATAGTTAACAACATTTCGAATACCAAAATAATTAGAATAATTTTAAAATATCTTTTCCTTTTATCGTCTTGAATTTCTGAAAACTCGGTTTTATTTGATTCTGATATACCTAAATTTGATTTTTTTTTTTAAGGGTTAATCCAAACTCTTATGACCAACTGAACCGACGTCTCATGGCTTCGCAGGCTTTGTCTTCAGAGCTTGTATGTTTCTCGTATAGGTATAGCGATCAACCGTTGACGTGCGTCACAAAGTCTCGCTCAAAGTTGGCGGCGTAGGACACCCTGTACGACTTCTCCCTGCAGATCGTCGTCGGCTGGGTAGCCCGCTCATGGGGAGAACGTTATCTCCAACGTCCCAGGCTGACGGGGTTCGCCCTTCGGGAATAACGCGGAGATAAGCGAGCCCAGGACCCGGCACCCCCACAGAAATGCAAAAAGATCTTGATACGGGCTGCTGGAGCGCTGACTCTCCCCCTGCACACAGCATCCCTGCGTCGATATGACTCCTGGCTATACGCAGGAGTCGGATAAGTTATGAGTCAGATTTATCTGTGACCGTTGACTGATTGGAGTCATAGACTTCACTAGGTGCTGGAGAGAAGTGAGTCTCGTTTTACAATCAACTTGTCGAACAAGAACGGACTAATACCATACAACGATCTTCTCTTATTCTTCTTCTACCTCTTTGGGTTTTTTTGGGAAGAGAAATTCTACTTGATTAGAAAATTCGTCATGCAGTCTTTCCGTGGATCTTTGAACTTTGTTCTCTCAATTTTTATCAAAGTCTATTCGGGCCTGTTTCAACGGTTTGAATTTCTAATTGCCTCCCCTTAGACTTTTGGTAACTTTACCTGCTTCGTATAAAGACTGGACGAAAAAGGGTCGCATGCCGTCCGATCGTAGGGGTGGTCTCTTGCACGCGTAAAGTTGGTTAATCAAGTGGAACAGTCTGGTCTGCAGGGTGAGTAAAGCGGAGGGAAAAGAGGAGGGAAGACACGTTCGTTCTACGGATAGATGGACAGGTGGCTCGGGTCTGGCTCGACCGCAATGGTTCGGTTTTCCTCTTCTCTCCTCTCCTCTCCTCTCCTCTTGCCACTATACTTTCCTCACTTCACATTTTCTCTTCATTGTTTCCCGCAGCTAGTCTGCACGAAAAGTTCAAAGTTGAGACGTCAGTGGTTAAAACGTAGACCAGAATAACCTACATGGATTCGAGGAATTATAATGCAGCAGGGACTTTGTGCGCTATTCCCTCACGCGACAACTTTACTTTACAGCCAGTGCTCATGGCGGTGTAATGTCAGGCTGTAATTAAACAGTTTTGCCTCTTTCGCCTCGGCTTCAACCCTCTAGGGTACGTTATAAATATGTCACCAAAGTGACGTGGGTAGGGTATCGCAAGTTCTGCTTCAGGCAGATAGTTTTTTCAAGTTTTAACGCGTTATTAAGTTTAATTAGGTTTAACGTGACTTTACGTTTTTCTTCTTCCCTCTCTTCGTTTTGATTTTCACCTTTGTTCAATAATCTGAAATTCCATAGATTTAACAACCGGACATCTCCTCGCGACGAAGTGAACCTCTGTGATAATTATAATCAGAGTCTTGCCTAACGGTGGCTAATCTTTCACAGCGCTTAATCGATGTTAAATCTGATTCCCAATATCTGCTTCGAAGGATTTGGTGATCAAATTGGTAGGAAAGAAATTGCAGTAAAGACAATGTAACCTACCGTGACGATTCGAATGAAACCTTCATCTTATCAAACAGATTTATCACCTGCAGCAGAAATAGAACGAGTACCTATTTCAGTATCGTGTTTTCTTTTTATTTTAGCTTTTTGAAGTAGAACGTCGAGTTGGAAGTAAGGTGAAGGAGATCGAACAATCCACTAGAATCGTTTCGGATCGTAAACAACAACTGGCTGTCTAGCGGTAAGAAGTCGATCGTCTGTCAACCCCGTTAGAAGCAGCTGGACGATTTATTACTCGATGCGGATGACCGGCAAATATTGACTATACTGCAACGAAACGCTCCAGAAAGTCCAGATGACAGTATATGTATATACATATACGGGTCTATCGGTAAGGAAATACGTGCAGATTAACTACATTGATCGTATAATACCTGGTGGACGAAAAGGGAGTTTCCGGGTAAAGCATACGTTTGACGTGGTGAGAAATTAATGCCGAATGTTTCTTGAGGGTGGTTTGGATGAAGGGGATGGGAATGGGGAATCGGGGCGAGGATGACTGGTGATGTTTTCGGGGCACAGTGCGGCAAAACTTCAAGGCCCCTCGAGAACCTAGAAACACTCGTGGGTCCCTAATTATCACCCCGGGGGTCCCCCTTTCCGGCGGGGGCCTCTTCTGGTACAAAACTGCCCTGCGGGGGGTGCCCCATGCCCCATACTTCGCCGAGGGCGTTCCTGGGCCTGTCAGCGCGTACCGCCGCTCCACAGTCTACACCACGATCAACATCGCGCTATTCCCGAAGCTACGTTATACTCTTCGCTTGATCTTGAGGCAATCGGAGCAGCCCACTACAGCGGATCTCGCTTCGCTTCGAGACAACGAAAACGCCTCCCTAACCGGAGATGAGCAGATGTCCCTGCGATTGACGTTCGGCGAAACTCCCGCGAAGAATAATAAAAAAAAAAAATGGGAAAAAACTAAACATCTGAATTGGTCTTGTTAGCGTGACCATTTGATTATTTTTTTTTCTTTTTTTACATTTTTTATTCTTGATATCAAGGAGACCAGTCAAATATCAGAACGATACGTAGACTTTTTTAGAAAATTAATGATTAGATATATTTGATCGTAAAATATAGATGTATGCTATACACACGCTGAAAATAAAAATTCTTTTACAATATTCACGATAATTATTTGTACCAAGCATATCCCTTCGTAATGCAATAATAATAATGTTTAATTATTATAGTCGTGATTTATACCTATAGGTATAGTAATATTGTTAAAGTGACGCGCGTAAACGAACAGTGTAAAATCTGAATAGACAAATATGACCTGACATTGTGATGGGAGTAAACGATGTGAACAACAATCACCGCGTTAAAAATAATCGATGTGTCAAAAGTCTGTAAATTTAACAGGTCACACGTCGTTCGCACACTTCGTTCACTCGCAACCCCCCCGCGCGTTGTTTGGTTCCAGGGTTCGGTTGATCGTTGATGTTTTGGCCCGTACGCGGCACACTTTACGTTCCCACGTGCTCTGAGCCGCGCGCAGTCCGTACAGTAGAGAATCGCGTGTCAAGTTCTAGCCACGGTTGGCCCGTCAGTCCGATGGGATTAGTTAGGGGTTGTTACAATGGGGAACATTTCGGGGACCGAAGGGGGACGAGTCTGGGGGTCGGGGAAATAGATGATTGTAGTTCAGCCGCGTGACGATAACTGCCGGGGCTTGTCCTGACAGCTACGGGCACGTGCGTGTCTCAGATCCTGACTGTTCCGGGTTCCAGTTACTCTGAAAACCACCCGCAGAACTAAGAGGTGTAACTATTCGGTTGTTGGGATGCACCGGGGATAATCCTCGGTAATTAACAAAGTTATGACAAAACTAGATTTATATTGCAAACGCCTTGCATCTCTATTAACGTGTATTTCTTCCGATTTTCATAATAAATAGATAATTGATTACCTCAACCAAAAAAAAAAAAAACTTGTTCATTTTACTACAATTAATCTTCTTACATCAATCCCAGAAACACACTTATAGGTATAATCTTTTCAAGATGTGGTACAAGGGCATCAAACTTCGATAGTGGTTAATTGCAATTCACGTGTATAGTAGAGTAAATTGAGATGAATTTAAACCGTGAATAGAAGTCGAAGTAATAGAAGAGATGGTGTAATCAAATTTGATATTCTTTTAGAGCAAACGTTGAGTAAAAACAGTAACAAAATTTAAGGATATAAGAAAGAGTGTATTGATAACACCAGATTAACAACGATTGATAGAGAGTACACAGAGATATTTATCAGGCTAAACCAATAAGAAATCGTTTGTCTTGAATATAGAAGATTTTTTTTTATTATTTATTTTTTTATACAAAATATGGATCGTAATAAAAACTGTTATTTTTTTGCAACTACACGAATTAGTAACGTCTAATTTATTACCTAATCACGAAGCATTAGAAGATCTTCTTTTTACTGGTATCTACACGTTGTATATAGCTGAAAAAAGTAATACATCCTTATTATTACTGTACAGAAAACAAAAATATTGTGAAAAAATTTATACGGGAATATGGTCCTCTTCTGTGTTATAGACTTTCCTGTTGTTATCTATATACCTGGTATACCGTATACCTATACTATATATATGTGGCTGACTATAGGCTAGTATATACCAAACTATCTGACTATAGTCTGCATTATTATATGTATAGCTATACAGAAGGTGTATAGTGTGCCGTATAGAGTATGGGGTTCTATGGTGCTTTAATGAACCAATTTAAATGCATACGATGATCAGTTGCCCTCTGAGCCCTCCTCTGCTTCGGCTCTTTCGCTGCTTGGCTACCTTTTAAATACGCCACGCCGAACCTAAGACTATATAGCGTGTATCTATATGTATACCTATATACATATATATATATATCGGTATATAAATATATATGTATAGGTATATACATACATACATATATATATATATATATATATATATATATATATATATATATATATATATATATATATATATATATATATATATATATATATATATATATATATATATATATATATATACATATATATACTCGCCACCTACGGTACGGAAAAAGGGACAGAAGGAAGAACCCGCAGTGGAAGCTGAGAAGGAGGATGAGAAGGAAGGAGGAATAAATGAGAGGACTTACCCGAGGAAACTAATTTTTTTTTTTTTTTCCAAATTAAGCCATGTGACCTTATAGCGTATTCGCAGGGGAGCTATTTGGTACAGGGGTAACAAACCGAGTATAAATCTTCTAACATTAGGCTATTATCGAATCCTATTTAGGATTTCCACCGTTAATCCATTTACATATGTGTAAACGTGTACGTGGGATACTTGACTTTGAAACACACTGACCCATATATTCGCACATCACATAAAAACCGGAAAGTCTGATGTAATCAGTGTTATGAATGTATAGATATATAAGTATGTGTGTACGAAAATTTTAGTGTTAAATGTTTTTTCAAAGATTTGAGAATCGCGTACCAAGAAACGAGTATAGGTTATTACTCGGCCAAATTGCGTAATGAAGTATACTGCTTATGTAGTAAAACGCAATTCTATAATAAATTTCGATGAAATTGATCTAACAGTTTATAGAGCTACCGACCCTCTCACATTTAATTTTCAAATTTTTATTATATTTGTCAAAAATTCTTGGTGCCGTAGGAATCGCAAAACAAATATCATCTCAATCTTACGAACCGTTTCCGAGATTATTATACTATTTTTAAAAACACAATTCTATCACCCGTTTCCAAAGTCTGTGATCGACGCTGATCAAATTTAGTTTCAGATTTACAAATTATTTAATGTATTTGTAAATAAAAATTTTTTGTTTAATTTGTTGACTCTTTCAAAAGTTATTCGATGAATTGACAAACGGATGGATACCGGGAAGAACTTACAAGATATAGATTGCTATTAAGTGTGCCACTTTCTTGGGACACTGTATAAGTATCATACCTATAGGTACCGTAATTTAAAATTTGACGAAAAATACTTTTTTTGTCTCGTTTATGTTACAAGAATAATAATCAAACATCATGTAAATTTCGGCGCCTTTAATTAGGGTTGTATCTCAAATAAGCGCAAAAGAGGATGTGAAAAAGTGGTCAAAATTGGGTGCCATTTGGCATGTAAGAGACTTGCCATAAGATGCTATTACAGGTCCTTAGGAACACAAAAAATAAATAACTAAATAAAAATAAAAAACATAATTCAGCAAGAATATCTGGGACTCCGGTCATCGTGATATACCTACCTACTCAAAAATCTCATCATTTGATTTCTCGAAACTTACCCTCGAAACTCACCCCTCATCCATTATGCTAAGTGACATTAAATACGCATTAGGTTATACTAATCCATTTTATAAATAAGTCGTACCTACAATTCGCTGCGCCATTTCCTGATTCACGGAGCGGAGTATATGCTTGTTAGGGTTCGCTTCTTATAGGGGTGAATTGTGACATTCTTTAAACCGTACAATTTTTTGGACCTGAAATGTACCCGACACCTACGTCATTAATTTCCACCATTTGACTGTTAAAAAAAATAGCAAGAAATTAAAAAAAAAAAACACAGATCACTTTCTTTCATGTAACAAATCAATGGTCTGATTTAGCTATACCCAAAAAGTTGGAGTTTTTAATAAGTTTTCATTGTTATAAAAATTTTCCCATAACTTCTCGTCTGATAAATAATTCTCAAGACTTTCGAGGAATAATCCTATATGGAGGTTCATTGCGTGCCGTTTGGGGTTGAACTTTGGCCATTTCTTTCTCATCCTTGTCGACCAAATCGACTTGTTTATTCATATATGGATTATAGACTAACAATTATGATAGTAGGAAGGGCGTTATTGAGTCTATAAAGATCTTTGGTATAGCAAACGTTTGGTTCCCAGACCGCAACGATCTTTTCGGGGCAGTGAGTCATGCGGATCCTGTCGAGGGTGTACCACAACCACGACGGACAGGCACCCGAGGTGCGCCTTCGTCGGGGCGTCCGCGATCTCCGTCAAGGCACCTGGCGCACTCCCACGCGAGGCAACAAGTGACGACGCGTCGCGACGCCCCTTGCAGCCACGCGGGACGTCGCCTACTGGGACCCCCTGCCACGACACTATAACTACACCCACTACAAGTGCCACGCACCAATTCAACGACAATTTTTTCTTTTATTCATCATCGTATGTAGGTGGAAAAAGACATTTTTCTTATACCAATTTCTTTTTCTTTTACTTTGTAATACAAGATCATATACATATTTCGAATAAAGGATTTCTCTTGCTATAATTTCATTTTCATTCGTTAATTTTCACGAATTGATTGTTGTAAGAATAATTACTTTGATCTAATCCCATAAAAACGAGTTTTTTTTTCCGTCAACGAAATCAGTTCGATTAAATCCTTTATAATGATGAATCGAATGATTTTTAAATAGTTAAAAATTTTCTTTACAATCTTAACTTTCAATGATATCAGTATTAATGATCGCGTTGAAGTTAGTTTGCTTTTGCGTTGAGGTCAGCCGAGTGGAAAGCAGCGTGTCTGGCTCAACATATTCTGACCAAACCTTGTCCCAACCCAACCTAATCCAAGATTCAAGCTTTTACACGACCCGTCGCCTATTCGCTCCGCTGTGTCACAACGAGTCTTTTCTTGGTCTTGATCTCTCGGGTATTCGCAGATGCCGTTTTAATTTGCATATGACACGTCAGTTTCGTTTTATGTAGATTATTTTTACTTATTCTTATATATAGTTAATATAAAAACCTCATAAACCTTTATTTATATAAAATAAGTGCAGTGTAACGATGTACGCGAGATCCAACGACCGTACCGCGCCGCACCGCACCGTTCTGATCGATAAAAACTAATAAATTGATCGTATCGATCATTTTTTGACACGTTTTCAAGGTCACGTTACACCGTCTGGATAAATTATACGGACTTTATGACCCGGGGCACTAGGCATCTATAAGTAATAAATTCAAGCGTGCAGTGTAGTAGGTGAAGGTATACGAGAACCCTGAAGCCGCCACTGAACGAACTTATACAAGCTTAGTGATCGTGTTCCACGCGAAAGCGTTTGAATTTTCTTAACTCTATATGCGTGCATCGGGAATATATTTTCTATACGGATATATTATGGTATATGTTTGCAACCGTTATAAGTTTTATTTAGAAATATATTAGTTTTCTCTTATTTCTTTCAACTTCATATATTTATATATAGGTATATATAGAAATAAAAAATACTCCTATATACCTGATCTACGCACGGATTATATATATGAAATTGCTTAGAAAATTGCTCGCGGATGATGCATAGTCACGGGTAGTCAGTAAATTTTCAGGTATTCCAATATATTCGAGGGTATACCTGCAGCAGCAGCAGCAACAGCAACAGCATCAGCAGCAGCACCAGCAGCAGCAGCAGCACCGGTACCTGTTCGTTCATTCCTTGTGTGCCTTGACTTAAAAGAAAAGATACAAAATGAGGATGGGCGTTCCCACCGGAGTTATTAATGACTCAAAGTCGGTTGCCATGGATATCCATAAGTCTTTGGCCTACGCGGCCTTCGCCACGGACTATCCAAGAAGCGTGAGGCTGCTAGAATAGTTTTTCAGTCATTTTTTTTTTTTCTTCATCATATTCTTCGCCTTCTACTTTCATACTCCTCTTTTTTTTTTGGTTCTTTTTCTGAAATCTTTTTCTTTCTTTTCTCTCTTATTTTTTTTTTATTTTTATTCTTTTATTTACTATCCCTCCATCACCGATGTATTATTCCACGGTGCTTATACACGTCTTATCGAACATCCAGTCAAACTCCCAACGCTCGGTATACACCATTTCTAATCATTGAATCAACTATCTGCAGTCTGATTGTGTATTTCTACTACCTACTCTGATTAGAAAGGTCTAATAAATCAAACGGCCTTTTAGTTTGTACTTGATTCATAAATAGAATGAAATCTTTTCCAAAATATGTCTGCAGTCTGGATTATAGTTATAAAAATAGGTATACAGTTTATTAGATGTATGTGTTATATAGTCCGCGCTAATGATCCTTCGAAAAGTAATTTATCCGAATCCCAAAGCGTATATAACAAATGTATTTTGCGGTTTTTCAAAATTTACCAAAGCCCGCAAACAAAAAAATAAAAAAACAAAATGTAGAGAAAAACAAAAATAAAAACAAAAATGAAAATAAAAAGTCTGGGAGCGTGTAGCCAGCGGCGGCTAAATAATATAAGGGAGTGATAAAGAAGAGAATATAGATTCGAGCGAGACGAAGAGCGAAAGAAAAAAGGGCAACAAATACACCGCCGCCAGCGGGGAGTCTACCCAGCGGGGCACCCTTACCTAAATCTCTCATCTCACTTGCTCATCGTCGAGACTTGTGGTCCAATGATTCGTTTCCTCTCTCTTAGTGTTCATCTCGAAGCGAGACAAATGAGCGGCATCCGTCTGTGTCACCTGTCGGTCACTCGTAGCAGCTATACGTTCGTAACTTTTGACCGGAGTCAGAGTACCAAAGTCTTGAGTATCTTGAGTCTAAAGTCTAAAAGTCGTCTCGTCTTGTCTTGACTCTTTGAGGAACCATGCAGGATCCCTCCTGCGGGTACACGTTACCGTTTATACTACGTTATACATATAGATACGTGGATTCACCCCAGGTTCGTGTATATAGTCACATTATAGTGTCACTCAGGTGAAACTTATATAGCATATGTATGTATTGTAACTATATATGTATACACTTACCCTTTCTCGGATTGAGTTCTTGATTCGCCGGTGTTTCTGTGAACACCGATCCCTAACCGTGCCACGACCACCGTTGACGATACGTTCCAAAAACTGGTGTAGATATATACATATGTATAGGTCTATCAGGGTATATATACTACCCCTTAGATGTAAGCCGAGATTATCTTGAGATTAAATCTGAGCAATGTCTGGGTGTGTCGTTTGAGACACCCGAAATTTGTGACCAAGCTTCCGTTTAACGTCTCAACTTGAGATTTCGGGCTTTTCACGTTCTGTTATAGGGCGTGTGTCGATCACGCGCTGTTATATATACGCGCGATGTATTATAGGGTATACTATACAGCGGATGTATTAATATAGGGGTGGCGTACCAACTATTATTATACCCATTGAGCTTCCGAGATCTTTAACGACCGGGCGACTTCTGTGCTACGATTTTTCTACCAACATGATAACACTCAATCATATTGGACTCAATTTTTATCGTATTAACGAAATTTGTATAATCATGAAATTCGAACGAAATTTATGGAGGGGTTTGCTAAGGGAGAAGAAAAATATATTTTTAAAAAAGTGTTAATATCTCGTGAACTGTTCGGAAGGTTTAGATGAAATTTCATGCGAATTGTACTTTTTGGGTCATCGAGGTTTTCGGCCGAATATTATTATACCTATAACATTATTTTGAAATCAAATGAAAAAGTGGAAGCATGAGTTTGAAATTTCGTTGTTATAGAGATAGCTCGGTAGATGTTGGATCGATTTCAGTGAAGTTCAATCAATATAGAATTGTTTTTTTTTTTTTTCTTTTTCTTTCTTTTAACTGTAAGTGGTATATTTCATTACACAATATTGCTGAGTAATTACAGCAGACCCACTTTCTTGGTACACGTATTTTAATTATTTGAAAAAATATTAAGAACTTAAATTTCATATACCTATTATAATACCTTGGTATAAACACTATGTTCATACTAATTCTGATTACATCAGCTACATCAGGCTTTTCGGTATATAATGTTAATTGTTCAAAAGTCAAACCTCCGTCAGATAAATAGACAACTCTTTAATACCGTAAAAATGACTCAAGTAATCAATTTTTTTCAACTTATTCTTCGAGTTTCTAAAAGAAAAAACAAATATAAAGAAAAAAAAAAAAAAAACAATAATAATTAACGTATGAAACTGTTGGTATAAGTGTATGAACTAACGACAGAGTAACGCGTCTTACACCGTGTCTTTTCATTACCAATTAGGACCCTTCCTGGCTTAACGGATGGTCTTAAACAAACCCCATTGCATGCGGGTGTTGTTGTACACATTATTCTGAAAATATATGGGAACATGTTTCTCGAGATTCTGTATATTTGTTGTTTCTTTTTGTCATTTTTATTTACTCAGAAAAGCTCTTGTCACGCATCCGAAATTTCAAATGACCCAAACTTTTGGCTCTCAGAATCAAAATAGATTGAAAATGAGTATATATGTTTGTAAGAGTTTACTGAACTTGAAGTATCTTATACTGATTATTATTTGGCAACTTCACAATAGGTGGACTTAGAGCTGGCAATGAGGGCGTTCATGTGCGCTTGACCACTTATGAGGGGTGATATTAAGGTGACAGTTCTTTTCTCAATTATCTCGAGGTGTGGTAATTCATTGGAAACCCTTATCGTATCTGACTTCTGAATTATTATTATATTATTATTCTTTTTCTTTTCTTTCTATTCATTACAATTCATTCCGCTTCTCTTATACCTCGCCATTAGAATTTAACTCTTGTACCTAATATGTTGGCCGTCACGCGTTTCGCCTCGTTCCCTTTCGTACGTATATAATTTCTTGCGCACACGCGAATTCACGTACATATACATACATAGAATATAGGTATCTACCTACCTACATACATGCATACCATATGCTAACGATAAAGGTGTAATTTTTTTATCAGGGTTTATTGCAATTCTTAAAAACAGAAGCACTGCATCGTGAACAGGTATATAAAAACATTTGCAATAATCCAAACCGACCCTGCGCATTACCAGCTGATTTAGAAATCATACTTTATGTCATCATAGTGTATTGATAATTCGCTATTTATCTCTACATATGTCATCGCATGGTTGGTAGAAGTAATATGTGACAAACTATTTACACCTTTGCATACAAGTACTGTTAAATATCTACAAGCATGTTAACTAACTTTTTACAATGAGACCATATATGAAACCATCATGTTTGGGAGTCGACGCTCTCAATTTAGAGTTAAATATAATTGGCTTTCTCTGTCAGCTGAAAAGGTAAAGGTTAATGCGAATTTTGAACCATGTATGGACGAGAGAATTAGAAGACTGAGAAATGAACGTTATAGTTAAATATATTTCTTGAGCAACCGGACACTGAAAGTTTATTGTAGATATTAGGTTTGTAATATTGAGAAAAATTGAACATTTTCTTCAATATAAGAACGTTAATTAACTTTGTTAATAATGTTTGAGATTTTGTATAGACGTATAGAATTGCAGCTGGCCGATCACCGAGAATATTAAGGATCGATTTCCAGCTTATAGGATATAGGAATATTCCACGTTGTCTCGTTGGTCGATTTTCGTAAAAGAAACTGTAAGTGAAAAAGTTGTTCATTTTCTTATCACAGGAAGCTGTTTTCGTTTCAAATACACGTCTTATATAGAAAGCGTCAATATTTGTCTGGTAAAGAACTCCGAAAAAGTTAGCCCGACAGTGCGTGAGGTATAAAGTCAAGAAAGATGGACGAATTCCGAAAGTTGGACCATGCAATACATTGAAATATATATTATAGCCAACGAAAAATTCTGAACACAATTTTTACACATCGTATATACATTTGGTATCACAGAGTAAGTTTTTAAAGAGAAATCATCATCCCGAATACGAAATATTTTTGTTTCGAAGGTAAAAAAGAAAATAAAAATAAAAAAAAGTCTACGTCAAGACCAGATTCTCATATCAGCATTTTTGGATAATGAATACCAACGGAGCTCTATATTTATTTATATACATATTCTATACCGACTACATGTATACATACATACCTTATATTATACATATACTTTCAAGCACTAGTAAATTCAATCGGAATATCGATAATGTTCAAGCGTCGATAAATTATTAATTAATATCGACGTATAGGTATATATGTATATATATATATATACCGATCATATAATAGGTATAGTAATCGAGTATAAGGCACATGATGTATCGATATAATATATGTGTATAGGTTCGTTATATATCTGCCTACTGTTTGCTTCAGAATTGCATCTTAATTGGTTTGAAAAACAGAAGAGTTTAACGCGGAGATAAAATAGATGCAATTACACTAACGTTATCAAGGTATGTATATAAAAATAAAAATACGAATTACGAATAGCATCGGTCAATATCAATACGGACCCTCCGTATTTTTTTGTTGCCAGTCCTGTATAAGCCAGAGAATTCCCAAATTTTGAATTCGAATTTTCTTTTGAAGACAAAGAACTTATCCTTTCTAAAAAATAATTCATTATATTTAATATTGATGAACTGAAGTACCGTGTGACGTACGGCGCTGAATAATTGGTGCATGAAAAATGTTGAAATTAAGTCAGACGTTTGATAGTTTGGCGTGACGGCGCCGTTGCGTGAGTTTTTGTTTAGACATATTGTTTTAAGTCTGAGCTTTCGATGTCGTTGAAATGGTTGGCGACGCTAGGCGTCGCGGTTTCACGGAACGTGTAGCGATTTACGACGCCTGGGCGTCCACGCGCGTTACGACATAGGCTAGTACACGCGGTGTTCTATTAGTAATGCTATACGGTATGTATGTATATGAATGTATGTATAAGGTCCGACGTTACCTCCTCGGTCATAACGCGCCAGCTAATGGCGAGAAAAGAACAAAAAAACAAACGAAAAAAAAAACATCGCGAAAAATAAAATGATAAAAAAAATTTTCGCTCTCGGAAAATGCTGTGGCAAACAAATTGGACATGGTGTTTATCGCGGCGTACCGCACGCTCTATAAGTACGTTATACCTTATATACCTTATACCTACCTCTGGTATATATCCACGACGCATATTATATCGCGTTATAGTAGCTAAGCTGTACGTAGCGGCAAAATGTCCTAGATTTCTTACGTGGATAAACTTACTTGTACAGTTCTTAAGTATATGTATGGTATGTGTAAAACGAAGAATTCAATGACCCAAATTATTGCAAAAGTGATTTTGGTTATAGTATAACCTCATGTTATGGATTGTTAGATCGTAATTGAAGTTCAGATAAAAGCCGAGTGTTCGAAATAAGCAAAAAAAAAAAAATCGTTCAAAATCATTGGAAACTTTTCTAAACCATTTACATTGATAAATTTGAATTCGGTTGTTGCTGTTACTACTTAAATTTTATAAGCTGTACCTAATTGAAAGGTGATTTTTAATCGCGGTTTGATTTCTGCATATATACAGCTGTGCGTTTCTTTTCAAACAATTTTGCAACTAAAAGACGTTAAAAACTGATTAAAACTTTCGAGAAATTTTGTTTATTTAGAAAATATTAAGAAATTATGAAACATTCGCGGGTTAATGTACAGACTAATGTACTACACGCATATATACATGAATTGCGATTTTCGTAATTACTCTGAAACCAGGTATACTATCAATTGTATTAAAAGAAGATTACCGATATCTGCACACATATCGCCACCTGAATTACATCATTATAACAATTTTATACATCGAATTAACATCTTTTGCTTATTTCATATAAATTACAGAAAGAATTATCCCTAACTTGTTGGCATGATCATTTCGTTGGTCTGCCAATTGTCATACATATATATACGTAATAAAGTAATGTGCAAAATCTTGGTAAAATGGGCCTAAAATTATCGAAATAATTTGAACAATTAACAAATCTTGTTGCATGGATGAAAGATGAAACAGACATATGCAAGCCTAGAGTAAAAGAGATTGAAAAACAGGCGAAACAAGAATTAATTGAAGATATTATACTTGCGGTGGAGATTTTTTATTGCATAAAAACACTGTGATTATACATACATTTTTGGATACTTTTCTTTGAACTTATTTCATCAATGCAGAAATGCGTAGACGTTTACGTATTACGTACGGTTTTCTACTCACCTATATTCCGCATGCACTTGGCAGCCGCGAATGAAATCGTTGTTGAGTTGCCTGCCGTTGACGTTTGAACTCCAAAGTCTTGGCATCCTTTTACAGAGGCCATAGCACGATCAGCGGAACCGAGAGCGTCCCCTGGAAAATCGTTGGTACCCGCAATCTCCGCTTTATAGATTGATTCCCCGTCAGCTCAGCAATTATTCTCGTCTCACGGTTACGGCGCTGCACGTGACGTAACGGCTCCGGCACTTTCCGTCCGCAATTTAATCTAACCATAATCACTTTTGATTCGATGTAAATAACTCGATGTTAATTCATCTATTGTAATACGGTACACTACTATTGTTATACACACATATCTACTATTCTTGAAAAATAAACATTCTCATTTATCCCATTGAAAAAAAAAAAACAACAACAACAATTCCCCAATCCCTGGAACCCCTTTTGCAGTATTATTTTACATACAATTCAATGAGCGAATTATTTTCATTAAAAATCTATAATTTTCGAGAAAATATGGCAGCTGTAAAAGAGCTTGAAGAATTGCATCCAAGGTGGTTATTAGAGGCGAAATTAAGATCGTTTCGATCAGTAGGTATATACAACAGCTGACGCGTTGCTCCACTGTATGCGAAATTTAAGGAATAGACAATACATCAATTTTTTTTTTTGTTTTGCGACATTTAATCTTCTCCTTTTTTGTTGTTGTAGTAGAAGTTATCATGTGTTTTCACGTAGTTGTATGACTTCCGTGCAGATAATGTAAAGCCTACTTCTCTAAGGGCGAGCAAACCTTACGATTATAACCTATAGGTATGTATATGTACTGTAGATATATCTATAGATGTAAGTGCCTTACAAAGCAAGCCACAATTACCACCTACGATAAAATCGTAGATATAGTAGACACCGGAGAATTATCTTCTCGTTCACTCCGTGCATATATTTTGCCTTTCTAGTTTCGCACGTTGCGGTGAAATATGTATAACAGTAGAATTATACTCGGACTGAAAAAACATACATACCTTATAGATATACATATATATATATACATATATACACACATATATATATATATATATATATATATATATATATATATATATATATATATATATATATATATATATATATATATATATATATATATATATATATATATATATATATATATATATATATATATATATATGTATGTATACATATAACAACCAGATAGTTTCGCGGTGAAAAGATCAAAGTTTTTTTTCGTAGTCCCGATGCTGCTGTATGAGAAAAAAATAAATAAATAAATAAAACAGAATAAAATTCATCGTTTTGATTAAATTATGATAACGTTGGTGTATACATATAGGTCTTCGGATTGAATAGGTATCGATATACAAGTGGATATATGTATGTGCGGGTTAAGTATATGGCGGACAACGGATGCGACATAGGGCCTACGGTGGCTTCCGAGAGAACGGAGATTACGGGAAGAAATTGGCCAAGAAGCATCGACGCGGCCCCAAGGCCGTCAAATAAAGACCCGGGAGTTCGTCTTCGCCTCCGCGGCGGTCGAGAGTGGCGGCAACCCCCGCGGCCCGATCTCCAGGCTCCGGGAGGACCATTTGTACGAGGGCCGTCCCTTTTTGCTTCTCTCTCTCCCGTATTTCTCATTTCGTACCTATACCCACCGGGTTCCTCTTTTCTCTTTCTTTCTCTTTATCTTTCTCTCCTTTTACCTTTCTCGCTCTTCCTCCCTAGGAGTTGTTCTCGGTCCCTCTATCTCTATTTCTTACTTTATCTTTCTCTTTCTCCCTCTTTATCTTTCTCTCTCTTTCTCTCTCTCTCGCGCTCTCTTTCTCGCGCTCTCTCTTTCTCTCTCTCTCCCTCTCTCTCTCTTTCTCCCTCTCTCTCTCTGTCTGTCTCTCTCTCTCTTTCTCTTTCTCTCTCTCTTTCGCGCTCTCTTTCTCTTTCTCTCTCTCTTTCGCGCTCTCTTTCTCGCGCTCTCTCTCTCTCGCGCGCTCTCTCTCTCGCGCGCTCTCTCCCTCGCGCTCTCTTTCTCGCGCGCTCTCTCCCTCGCGCTCTCTCCCTCGCGCTCTCTCTCTCGCGCTCTCTTTCTCGCGCTCTCTCTCTCTCTCTCTCCCTCTCTCTCTCTCTCTCTCTCTCTCTTTCTCTCTTTCTCTTTCTCTGTCTCTCTTTCTCTCTCTCTCACTCTCTCTGTCTTTCTATCTCTCTCTTTCTCTTTCTCTCTCTCTCTCTCTACTCTCTTTCTCTCTCTCTCTTTTCTTCTCTCTCACTCTTTCTCTCGCGCCGTTCTTTCCGCGCCCGCCTCTCAGCGGTGCTCGCCCGTTATACACCGCGATATTTCTCTCTCATTCTAATTCTATCTCCCAGCATTGCGATCTCTCTCCGACAACCTATCAACTCGGTGGGTAGACGTGAGGTCCGGACGCCCTTAACGTCGTCCCCCACTGCCTGCCGGTTCGGATCTCCTCACCGACGAGGGACTCTGGCTTCGTGTTGTGGTCGTCGTTACAATACACGCCAACGACTGTGATATACAGGGTGTATTCAAAATCTGTGACAAAAAATTTTCATATAAAATTCTGCTTCATTATACAATGATAATTTCTCTACGTCATCACTAGCCTTATTCGTATATTGACACTATTTTTAATATCATCGCGGGTTTATGTCCGGTGAGAAGGATTTTTGTACTTTAATTTTTTTTTTTTCCTTTTTTTTTCGATTCCTTTTTTTTTCAAATAACGGCTCAATGAAAGTATCGCGCTAGATCAAGTTGCGTGTTGAGAAGTGGTTAAATTTCTATTGGCGTATATCACCCGTTGATGACCGCTCACCTGTATCATACATATACATGTATCCAATATACACGTATACCTAGAATATATACATGTATTCCTATATAGTTTGACAGTTTTAGAATTTCATCTGAAATCTATTATTTCCGGTAATACGATCGTATCTTTTCATATATGCCCCCAGATTTAATCGGCGAGATGATATTATAGTATCATCGTTCGTAAACTCTCACGCTTTAATACTCTGTTATATGCATTTATAGAGTCAAAACATTTCTTTCTACATATTATTACGATATATGTATATACGTATAGTTATACTATACAAACGTATGTCGTCTTACAATTAGTAGATGTATCTATGTACGTACTATATCGACCATAAACGATTAATTAAAGCTCATGACATTCAAGCTCTACTTACAAACTCTCTACATACATAGCCAAACATATACATCCATAATCCGTAGTATTTCTTTCATTATTGTTTGAACACGGGGTAGAATACCGCGCATACAGTCCCGCGGTAGACGGAGCTTTAGGTCGCCGCTAGCACCAGGCGTCCGGACCTCGCGTCTACCCACTCATTTACCATTTCGTACCTATAGACGCGGGGCTTGGGTAGGTATGTATATATGTATGTACGCGTGTAGCTATATACTAGCTACGGTATACGTACCTTATTTTATATATATATATATATATATATATATATATATATATATATATATATATATATATATATATATATATATATATATATATATATATATATATGTGTATGTGTATATGTGTATGTGTATATGTGTATGTGTATATGTGTATGTGTATATGTGTATGTATACATATATGTGTATATATATATGTATATATATATATATATATATATATATATATATATATGTATGTATGTATGTATGTATGTATGTATGTATGTATGTATGTATGTATGTATGTATGTATGTATGTATGTATGTATGTATGTATGTATGTATGTATGTATGTATGTATGTATGTATATATGTATATATATATATATATATATATATATATATATATATATATATATATATATATATATATATATATATATATATATATATATATATATATATATATATATATATATATATATATATATATATATATATATATATATATATATATATATATATATATATATATATGTGTATATATATATATATATATATATGTATATATATATATATATATATATATATATATATATATATATAACGCATACCTTCGTGTACTAGTTATTTTTCTATATAATAGCAGAACGTTATGTACAGATGTATTTATATATACATACATACGTACCATACGTATATACGTTACGTATGTATATACATACATACATACCTTATACCTACGCCCGCGGTAGGCTGTGGCACCGTCACTCCTACCAACGGAAGCTACGACCGAGCCAGCCTCCTTGTGTCTGAAGGTGCTCTTATAGAAGCCCCCGCAACTGTTTTGCAAGAAATTAAATTACTTCGAGAAACATGCATCGACGTTACCAAAGTGACGCTCTGAACCATACTAGCCGTAGGATACAGGGATGCGGCGAGAATATACCGAAGACCGATCTATTAATCGTTACAACTTTTCAGTCTGGTTGCTACTTATGAACTCTGTATTATGAAAATGTGTGCAGTACGTATAGTATACCTATAAGTTTATACATATACCTGTATTGTATCGTGAACAATTTCTGTCGATACAGCCTATGTAGATGTATTAGGAGAGAAAATAACGCTTTTGTCTACACAATATGAACAAGCGAGTAAAATTGAGTCAATTGATTTTAACCATTGGTAAAATTTCTATAACTTATGTATATTTAAGCTCGAGACAATTATAATATAAAAGAAGATAAAAAATATATATTTCGATGTATCTATATTATCGTTTGCAGGGAAAGATATTTGAACCGTGCCTAAAACTGAAAGGTAATTTAGTTTTTTGCACGTTATCGTATGAAACGGGGCTAGAAATGATCGCTGCATAGGTATAATAGAAAGGATCGATTATTATACAAGAATCGAGAACAATGAATAAAAAAAAATGATATTATAGATACAAAAATATCAACATTTTTAACTAAAATCATATGAACTTAGGTAAAAAAAAAAATCATACAAATAACCTTCGACCTTATATTTTTAATCGTAAGAATTCAAAAAAATATTTTCCTATAATTAATCTATCTATTTGTTACATCAATTACCAAAAAATAAATCTGTAGATGCATTCCATGTATGATATGCATATATCCATGTCACTAATAAATTACCTTTTTAGTCCTTTGCGGTTTAAGTGGAGGACCCAAAATATTTTAACATGTGCCTGTGTATATGGGCCTTGTAAATTAGTATGTATACCGATAGGTATATAGATGAATGCGGTTGTAGTAATAGTTTGTAAACACAGGAAATTTCCTAATGATAAACTAACTGTCAAACGGGGTGTTAATTGCTTCCCCTAGCGATGACGTTCGTAAGGGAAACGGTGGACGCTGCGGGTGTGACACACCCAGGCCAACAAACACCAAATTAGCCAGCCAATCTGTCAAAAATGTAATTCTTTTCTCCCAACCCCTGACGGACAGCCTCTTTTTTCGGGGAATTCCCAACGTAAGTGGTTCGGAAGAGGACCACGTGTACTTCAGAGTCTACCGGAAATACAACTTTGTTAGGTATAGCTTTTAGCATGATACTGCAGCAAACTATTGCATGGCTTTTAGAAAACTCTGCAGGTTTGCTATAGGTATGCACCAAACTTTCCGGACAAACTTACTTAATATTCATAGCAAAGTCTCAAAACGTAACCGTGTATACACACTATTATTAAATCACGTTCAACAAAGAACAAAATGGCGCCATCTTCTTTTCTAAATATATACGCCGAAATGTTACAATAATTATTTTTATACAGATAAATTAATTGATTAATTAAATAACGGTGTATAGACTGAACATTGCAAAAATGGTGTTAAAATGTGCGCGATCTTAGCAAAGGAGGAGAATTGTCATGTTGAAGAGAAGTTGTAGTAGACGTATGTTTGGGGGTGGAATGATTTGGTTTTCTCGAAAAGCAACCGTCTCCGATAGATACCGAAATTAGTTAGCTAATCCGTCAAAAATGTAATTCTAGCAGCTCGTCGGATGCGAGGATAGTAAAAAAATGCCATCAGGCTACGTTGCACCGGGTAGAGGCGGCAATGGGCCGTGAAACCCTACTGACGCTTGCCTCGAAGAGGCGCGCTAGCTATGTTAATTAAACGCGTTTCTAGCTGACGTTGCTACTCTTCTTGGTTCCCGCCTGGTCCTCGTATAGGAAGTGCCAAACGAAGCAAATGGAACAAACGGAGGAGAATGAAAATAATATGAAAAAAGAAATATGTAAAAAGAAGAAGAAGAAGAAGAAGAAGAAGAAGAAGAAGAAAAAGAAAAAAAAGATGATGATGATGATGACGAGACGCGGGTCGAGTGTGTAAGAGAAGGAATGAAAGAAATGGAATAATCAGACGAATTAGACCGGCTAATAACACGTCCCGTACGAAACCGGACCACGTGTAGTATAGGTATTATAGGTATAGGTATCGATGAGTTAAAAAGAAACGGGGAGTGTTTCACACCCCTAAGAGTAGTTTAACGCTAGCTAAAATCAAGTCGGGATTCGTAGAGCGGTGATTATTTGCGTTAACGATGCTCGAGAAATGATCGTCAGTTAAATTGTCCGAAAAATTCTATGAATCGTACACGCAAGAGTGACGAAAAAATTGGAGCGTTAACTCGACGCAGTTTTCAACTCTACTTCCGGCTTTTGATATAGGTTATAGTATAACCGAATTGAAAACTGAAAACGAAGAACAAATAATAAAAAAAGTAACGAACATTAACACCCCGCCTCCGCCTACGCGGAGAAATGAAAAAGACTCTGGTTTAATTATAAGACTAATTAATTCAACGAGCTAAAAGTATGCAGGTAATAATTTCAAAACTACGCTACCCACGTCAACTGAGGAGCAGCTCGTTTCACTTCTTGGAAATAAAACAAACTGAGTTGAATACTACTATAGTCAAACTATACTGTACAAACTATTCTTGAAAACGAATATTTATACTCGTTTATTTCCATTTAATTCGCGTCGCTTTCGACAAGTAGCGCAATTTGAAAATAATAATATATATATACAGTGAGTTTTGTTAGCGGTGTGAGATGATTATGCCACGTTAAAGCGAAAGAGCTGGTAGCAGAGATAGTTAGAGTAGTAAATCGCGGTAAATATAGAATTCGAGACAAACGTATAGAGAAATAATTGGGATCGTTAGAAAAGTAGAAATCGTCAAATTAGGGAAGCGAATTTCGTGATTTTCTTATTCTAAATATCACACGGGACTGCGGCAATTTTTGGGCAGGAAAAAAATTACAATAGCTGGTATATACATATACCTATACATATGTATATTTCGCATAGGTTTCTTATAGCGGCTCAGCGATTTCAAATTCTTTCAAAATTCTTATAGTCGTTCTGCGGACCAAAATTTCCTTTCTTCGAAAATAAAAAGCCCGGTATATACGAAGAATGACAAAAGCGCACCATCTCAAACGTGATGATTTTTTGGGGATAGATTCATGCGTATATCGCATTCTAACTTTATTGCATTCATACAACCGACTAATTATTTCAAAGTTTCAAGACATTTTTACGGCGTTCCCTGAGATCCTTCGTAGATTTTGGTGCAAAATAGAAATACTTTGAATTTTAAGTCTACCAGATTTTTCGAATGAAGGGGATTTCCGGTCTTTCAAATACGGTAAATAAAATACCAATGGTTTATTTTGTGTTAGTAAATATTTCGCAGAATGTTTCTTAGAGGTATAATAAAATCCAAATTTACGAAATCCTAAATTGTTTTTCCATCTTTTTCGTTTCACATCAAAATACTTGATACGGATGGATGTATTGATGCAAAAGACATTTTAACGACATAACGCGAACCTACGGAGTAATATTTGCCGTGACTTTCCTATTAGGTATGTATGTATATAAGAATCGGCGTTTTGAACAAAATTTCAAATGCTAATTTGAAAATTAACTATCATGCACGTGATACGTAAAGTCAGTTAAATTGATTGAGAAATTTGCATCCATTTCATAATCTGTAAAAATAAAAAAATAAAAAACAATCACAGCGAAACAAGGAATGAAAATGATTGAAAACTGTGAGATCTTCTGTAAAAAAATCTTTTTACTTTTCATCTTTTTTCTTCTTTCTTTCTTAAAAAACATTCAAGATCCCCCGCGGCAACAGCCTTTCTTAAGGCGCGGCATAGTTTAGCGCGGCCACGTTTCGCCCTATAGTTCGATATAGTGATAGTAATAACGTGAAATTGGTGGGTGTGCATTCGCAGCACGCCCAGTTGTCAGACGGGCGCTACTACTGCGTCTCGGCCCGAGGCCAGGGACCGAGTGCCCGACCACTTGCTATTATTATTCCTTATATTATGATTATCATCTTCATCACGCACGCATGATTGTCAGTGGCGCCATCTACGCATAACCTACGAAACTGCATGACATTTTTAAAGATTTGTCGGTTACAAAAAGCGCACTATTTGAAATTCTTCAAATTTTTGCACCACATTGTTTCCATATTTTGGAAAATACAATTAAAAATTAAATAAACACTTGCCAAACATTGGTAAACATATTCAATGTCGTTAGTGATAATCTCAGCTCTGCATACAGTCTCTTATAACTTAACAGATTCCTTTTTCGTTATTTATTGTATTTTGCTGTTTACGAATCTCAATGCGTGGATTAGCCTTAGAAATGTTTAGCCGATTCTTTACACTTTCCGAAATATTACGAAAGGTTTTTTTTTTAGATGAAAATTATTTACAAGAATGAAAAATGGGGCGAAAATACGTTTTTAAGATAAGCGATGAAAGGTTGATTATAATAATGGAAAGAGAAATATAATTTTAAAGTTAAACAAGTAGCGTAGCGTTTATTTGATCACATGTCACATGAACAGGAATAATACAAAATATAATAATAAGTAGTAAATGAGTCTGAGACACAATAGTAATACACATAAATTCTTATAATATAAAATAAGCCTCGTAAAACGTGAACAATATTAGAACAAACGATTACAAACTAATACTAAATATAATGATTATCTCTTAGCACCATAGAATTAACGAAAAAATTCAAATTAATATCCACGGATCAACGCGAAGCTCTATAAAACGTGAGAAAAAAAAAAAACAGCAAAGCAGCAAACTATAAGCTCTGCTAACACTTATACATACGAACTACTCAAATGACTACAAACACGCTTTCAGATAGAGAGATTTAAGATATGAAAAACTTTTCAGATCTTAATCCGACTTTGTCTTCTCTGAATGCATATGAAAACCAAACTTTAGCCACCGCCACCGAAGTTAGTAATTCTAATCATACTACATATTCTAATAATTCTACGAGGCCTATATATGTGAATGGTTTTTTCATCCACATTTAAATCAGCCAAGAAAAATGAGACTTGAAGCGCCCTTGTCCTTGTTTCTAGTACAAGAATTTTTTGAATCTTCATTAGAAGCGTGGTAGGTTGGAGTCTGAACAACCTTCTCCATCGCTGCTGCAGTTAGCTGTAATTCTTCCTGAAGATGCGATTTGTTAAGTCTCACCGGACTCTCGGCTACTCTCTCTTTGTCCTTCAGTGTCATTGCTTCCCACTCTTCCTCCAATTCTTTAAGCAAAATTTCCCTCTGAGCACGATCAACTTTGCTCAATATGTTCTCATCCTCTCTAACTCGTGTTTCCCATAGAGTTCTTGCTTCCTCACTGTAAAAATTAACGGAAAATCGATGATTACGTGACTGTTGTTAAACTGAAAATACACACAAATTTCGTTGGTAAATAAAAAAAAAAAATAAAAAAAAAAAAAAACGAATGAAAAAATGAAGAGTATTGAGCAAAGAATCGAGTTTGTATTACATACATAAGTTCGGATTAAAGGATTTCAGACTTTGACAGTGTGGCAGTTTGCCATCTGGCATCTTGCTTTGTTCTCCATTCTTACTTGGCAACAACCTTTAACCACGGGTCACCCTAAGGGTTACTAGTGCTTAGTATGAAACACGGTTTTCAACAGTATAGAATTTATTTTGTCGATTTTTTAAAGAAAATTTTTATTAATTGGTCAGCTTTCATATTCCTAAATATAAAATGTTATATTTTAACCAGTCATGCATGTTTTGAGCTTGAAGTTAATGAATTTGTGGACAAAGCAAAAAACTCAAACAGATGTGAAATTGATTATTTCATAATATACAAGATGGATAATAAACTAATGAATTTAAAATAAAAGTAGCTGTCAGGTGCTAAAGAGGGCACACTGATTTACGTGAGAGATTTAGATGCATGGTGGATAAATTTATGGGCATTTCATAGCCAGAGAACGTAAGTGACTAATTATCCCTAGTATATGAAGCAAAATGAATAGTAAAAAGCTGTAATGTGCTCTCCGGTATACAAATTACATATCCAGATCATACTTTGTGGCGGTAATTCATGCGAAGGTTGTCAAGTTTATATAAAATCGAAACGAATGTAAGATAATAGGAAAGACAGAAAAACATATAAAATATTTTATACATATTAAATCATAGAAGAAAAAATGCCCACTATTTCATAGGGATTCGAATAGAAATAAAAGATTTCAAACAAGTCTGAGTCAAGTGAACGATCACCAAGTGACAAATAGTGTTGAGAAATATCTCCTTGGCTTTCAGCCTGCTAAAAACGTTATAACAGTATGTAGAATGCTGAATATTAAATCACTGATTCACTGCTATAAATTGCAGCATTACTAACACATAACATGTTTACTTGCGATAAATATAATCAGTTTAATAATTACTCTATCCATATCTATATACTTTAGATTGTATAAGAAAAAATTAGCAATGCTACATGAGAAGAAAAAATTTTTTAAATATTAAAAGAGTTAAAATATCGAAGAAACAACTCTCACCTGTAAACCAGATGCTGATTGCCACTAGCCTCTCGTTTATCCATTAGTTTAATTCTATCAGAAATTTTCATCATTTCTGACCGTCTAGTTTCATTGTTCATATTCAAATCATTTTGATTAAAGATTTCTATTTCCCTTTGCAGTTCAAGTCGGTTCCTCATATCTCTAAGACGCAGTGCTTCGCTCCAATTCTGTTTCTTGCATGCCTGAAGTTCCCTGTTTGCCAAATCTTGGATCTGATGTATCAGTTCGTTATGGGTCAAGAAGCATACCGGTCGTTTAGCTGGGTCGTCGTACTTCCAAGAAAAGTTTATGTTATCAGTTGACCAATTTTTTTTGTTATCATAACCTCCTGATTCTGAATGCGAAAGTTTTGGCTCATCAGCTGTATCATATGTTTGTTCCCATACCTCATCCTCTTCAACAACTTCCTCTGGCTCTACTTCTGCTTCTCGTTCTCCTACTTGTTCTCGTTCTGGTTCTTCTGGTTCAGGTTCTGCTTCATATTCTGCTTCTACCTCCACCTCCTCCATAGCTTTTCCAACTGTAGCCTGTCTCAAATTTGTATTTGCTAAACTCCTGAAGGAGTCCGCTGAAGACTGACCATAATGTCTTCTTTCGGAAATTGGTGCTTGTCCCAAAAATCCCAATGACCTCTCCTAAACCATTACCAAAAATTGATATTATTTATGGCTAATTGTGAAAACAACATTAAAGATTTCAATCATTTCGAGTATTTTTTTTTTGTTGTTTTTTTAATTTCGAATTTTCTTGCGATGTGAAAAAGTGAAAAGCAGAATTTTCCGATTTTTTTTTCAATTTTGAATAATATATACAACGATTTTTGGGACAAAATAAATTTTTTTATTTCTTTTGCAAAAGTTGTTGGGACATTCTCCAATAAAAAATATTGAAAATGTGAAAAGCGATAAAAACAATTGACAAGATCAACTCCTAACGCATTATCTGTGACTTTGATGCCATGAGAAACTGTTTTTAAAAAAATGGTATTCTCGAAAAATAATATAGATTCGTAATTGATATCTCACCTGTTCATCCCTGAAACGACTACCCGATGAAACAACAGAAACGTTATCGTCATCCCTATCGTGATGTAGATTAGTACCTTCGTCAACGTTGTCAATAGCTGCTTCGTAGTGTCTTCTTTCGCCAGTTGTTTTAGTTGGCCTGTTAGAAAAGTCACCAAAGGAATCAATATTCGTACCATAAATGGTATGCCCTTGAAGATGACGTTTTTCTCCGTGGTGACGATTCTCGGGATTTTCCTTCCGGCCTTGACAATCCGAGGAGTAATTCCTCAGATTAGTATCCTCCATGCTTACTTGAGAGTTTCTGCAAGCATCAATGTGACGTTCGTTTACATAATGTCTAGGACAAGAAGTAGACGAATCACAAACACCATTGCACGATTGATAACACCGATAATTATTTGGATAATAAAGAGATCTCTCCGCCCTTTTTGTCTCAAGTTTTTTCTTCAACTCTTCAACTGACTCTTCTTCAATATTTTTATTATCGCGTAAATCCCCAACCCGTTTCATTTCACTCATGTAATCTTCCTCCTCGTCCCACAGCATTTTTCTCAAATTAGTTTTTCGCCTTTCGAGTTTTTCTGCCTTAGATTTTTTATCGTTCTCGAATTTATTATCGGTGTAATTATCTCTAGAATTCCAGGAGTCGAAGTGCTTCGCTAACCTTGATTCTCGTTCAAAATACCTTGCTGTTTGACAATGATTATCAAATCTTCTGCAAGCTTCGTTACGCTTTTGTGCTGCTAGCTGATAATCTCTTTCACGCAGACCTCCGACCCTGATAAAAATTAAAATTTAAACAAAAAAATCCTTCTCTTCCTTCATCTCTATAATTTTTTATTTTCCTATTTAAAATTTTTTTTCTTTAATGAAATAGTAATCTAAATGTAAAAAATTGGGTTAGTCGGAGGAGTGATGATTCAGTTTTTTTTTTTTCTTTTCTATTTATTCATTTTAGTTTTCTCTCTTTTATTATAACGAGAAAAATAATGCTTTCGACGTACTTTGTCCAGAGCTAAACGCAGACGAATATTATTAACTACTTTTTTCGTGCTTCAAATATTATATATCCAGTTTTGTTCAAATTTTCGTACGATAGACAGAGAGAATATGATCTTTAACGGCTGTGTAGATACGCTGTGTAACTGTAAGCCACCCTAAAATAGAATGTTTCTTTGATTATTTGCATTCCTGCGATTATTTTATACGAAAAATGTTTCACGCAGTGAAATGAATTCGCAAAAAATTATTCTTCCGCTTATGATATTTAAATTTAATTGCGTACATTATTCATATATGGGAAATAATTGCAATAAATCTAAATAACTAGATAATTGACATACAAAGATTTCCCTCATCAGATATTAAAAAATTCACCTCGTGAGCCAAAACAAAAAATAAAAAAAAAAAAATATAAAATGAAAATAATAATTATCATCTAAATCTATACATGAATGAAGAACGCTATCAAGATTTACGACGGAGTTTCCACATCTGAATTAACGTGACGCGGTGAGAATATAAATATACAATTATACATAGAGCGAGTAGCTGCAGACAGAATTCGGTTTCAACTTCCAAGAGTCTCTCAGAGGAATTGAAAAAATTATTGATTCTACTATTTATCGATAAAAAAAAAAAAAAAATTTAATGAATGAATAAATTTATTCGATTTATAATAAAATTCGACGATTTGAGTGTGTGATGGAAAAAAAATAAAAATCTCTCTGCTTTGCAACTGTTATCATTTTTTGAGAATCTAAGTTTCAGAATTTTTTCTAATTTTTACAATGAAATCATATAATAAACGGATGGAGATGGGTAATGATAAAAAAAAAAAAGAAAATGGTTAAAAATTGAATAGTAAACAGGTAATTGTATTCGTGAAAGAGAATGATGTGATATAGAGTAAAGTGCGTATAGAAATGATACGTCCTAGAAGACGATCTATTTTTGACCTCGGGTCGTGGTGACGTCACATACCAAAAATATCCCCAAACGGGGGGAGGCAGTCACGGCCCCTTCGCGAGTTACAGGTCTCGATGTCTCGAGACTGGATTCGAAAAAGTGGCGTAAATCCAGTTATTTCGAGGATTCGTTGGACGCGCGTGGACGTCTCGACGTTTCCGTTATAATCGTCGAATTATTTTGACCATATAATCGTAGCAATCGCCGCGATCACACCCCCGGAAAAAAAAGCTTTCCTCAAAAACCGAAATAAGAATAAAAATAATAATAAGGAGAAGAAGAAGAATAAACATATAAAAAGAAAAAGAAGACGTACTAAGTGACAGATTTTATAAAGTGGGTCGTGACCGCCCCCGCAGAAAATTTTCCACCCCACCCCCAGAAGAGGATTGCAGTAGTGGCGTGTTAACTTCTTCGTAAAGAGCTACACTTCGTCACCTCGAGTCTAAGGAATCCGGGGTCATATACTTTCCGAATTGTTAATTTAAAAACTAAATCAGATTCCGGTGCAGTTTTTTTTTTATACATTTTTGACAAAATGCCAGGAGCCGGGGGGCAGCAACAACCCCAAAGAACAACTTTTCGGCCACCCTGGGTAAAGGAGGGACCGAATCCTTTACCGATGCCTGCAGCACCGTGGACGTTAAATTCCAGGAGGGAATCGAAGCCGTTAACTGACGAACCTCCAGCATTCACTCAAGTCACATTAAAGGTGAGTTTGACAATAAAGACAATGTTTCTACGATCCAAATCCATCGAGTGTATATATTGTTGATTAATTAGAGGAGCTAAATCAAGCGTGAAATTATATGAACGTTGGAAATTTCTGTCTCTAGTACTCTCGGTGTAAACCGGAGTAATAAAGAAAACGATTTCAATTTCATAAGCAAAACGGTAAGTGTAAACAAATTGATAAAGACGAAAGTAAAAAAAGAGAGAAAATAAGAAGAAAAAAGGAAAAGAAACAAGAATAAAAAAATAGGGACAGCCAGCTAACTAAGAACGCGAGAAAAGTATGTTGAGGTCGCGAGTCAACGGAGGATGTCGAAGATCGTATACTGAAATAGAATTCCCCGCCCCGTGTTTAGTAGCCTGCAGCAGGTGGGTTACATTATTTACATATAGACTGCCAATTATTGCATTAACTCATTTTAAAAGATCGAAGAAATCACCGCGTGGGCTGCAGTTATACTGCGAACAAAAAAATAAAACACAAGCAGCTTCCGCAAAATGAATTCGCAAATCGCAATAATAATACATTTTTACAACCCTCGTATACCTACTTGTTGAGGGTTATAATAATCGGGAATAATTATCACTTAAAAACTCTCAATTTTCATTTTTAATATCATAGAAATTTGTCAGTCGATATAATTGATGAAAATTTTTATAAACGCGTATGTGATTATTAAATTTGGCAGCAACGTATTTCATCGCGATAAAAATTCATACGTCTAATTAATGTTCCGATCACCAAATCCTTATATATAATTGTTAAAATTTTGTGAATGAAACAAAAAATATATTAAAGTATATAATTGCATAATATATATAAAATTTGATTTATTTATTTTTATATTTTTTGTATTTCTTAGAAGATATTATCCGCCAAAAAAAGTATTTCAATAAGACTTCAAATAGATTCCACTATACGTATGGAAAAGCGGGGCGAAACGGGACAGTTAAGCGAAAAATGTCGCTGTAACTATTTTACCTATGATTCTAAATGATTGTGTTTCACTAAAAAATTTGGAACTGGATGGTTAACTTTAACATTCTGAAAAAAAAAAAATATATCGTTTGTGGCAAAATGGGACAGTCTTAAATTGCTCCGAATTTCTACACCTCAAATTTTTGCTTTTCTGTGAATGCACAATTTTATCCCCGTCATTGAATTCTGACTTTAGAGATTTACATTGCTTGATAATAAAAATATTTTCAAAAGTTATGATATACCGATTGTCAAAAACTATATAATTTAAATAATTTCGAAGTGTCCCATTTTGCCACGCTCTAGATTTCTGAATTTAAACGCTATGTTGCTTTCAAACACTAAAAATGGTTTCAAAAATGTTATATTCTAAATGGTTCCGTTGAATTCTGATCTAGAAACATAATTTTCCAGTAATTTTTGAGCGTCCAATTTTTCCCCATAAATATATCCCAATCTTCTGTCCCATTTTGCTTCTCCGCGTGCTCTCCCCTATAATATAAAATTCGTAAATAAATTATTGCCAAATGAATTCTGATAATGAAAAGATCGATCTTATTCAAAGTCTTGATTTTTACAACATCGAATACATAGATAGGTATATAATTCGCGGGTATTATTATGAATTTAAATACCATTGCAAAAAGAGAGAGAAAGAGAGAGAGACAGAGAAAGAGAGGGGTTCGAGTTTGCGTTTCGCGTGTGCATGTAACGTTATGTATATGTATATACATATGCCTACACGCTTCGGGTCATGATTATTTAAAGCTACAAGTTTATTTCCAATCCTGTATCAGTATATGTGTTACTGCTACGACCAGCTGCGTCTTCCGTCATTCAGACTATAAGAATATAACTTTCCGCGTTTATATACTTACCTATATCTATACCTGCCTGTATATGCAGAGATAATTTATTTAATTGTAACGAGAACAGACAGTCCGTGACAGATCGGGATCTATTGATAGAGAAAAAGCGGAGGGAAAAGACTGCAGTGCAGGGTGCAGTACGAGTTGAGATCCAAATTTGACATCTCTTAGCCAATAAACGAAAACTAACGATACTCGCAAAGAAACGAATAACAACAATAATATTGGGGAAGCCGTGTTTATTTAAAGACACATCTTGCTTGCTTGGTCGACCGTGTCGTAGCTCTTTCGTTCGAGGACTCGAACGGAACCCCCCCGAAAAATAATGACGTAAGTTTAATTTGTGCTCCCGTTAGTGAGCGCGTGCACTTCCCCACGAGGCGACAGACCAAAAAATCGCTCCGGATGACCGGTGAAAATTAACGATAAAATAAAAAATAAGAATCAACGATTCAAAGAAAAGTTCAAAATTGTGAGATAAAAAAAATCAAAAAAAAAAAAAAAAAAAACTTTTTTTTTCTTTTCTTTGATCGTGAAAATTGTAGAACAAAAAAATATTGACGAAAAAACTGCAATCCCTTCTACTCTAAATTTGACCATTTCTTTGGTGAATATTTTTTCTTATATATAAAGAGAAAGAAAAAAATTAAATTAATAAGCGAAAAAAAAAAGATCAAAACAGATAAAAATTAATTAAAATTTGAGATTTTTAAACGCAGTATTTACGCGACCTTCGAAAAGTCTATAGGATCGATGGATTTCTGGGCGGCTATTACGGCGGACGACGAGGAGGGCGTTGATTTTTGGCACGTATGTAATAGTAAAATCTCGAGGAATCGCTGACCAGCGAATAATATTATGACGATTATGATCCATAAAATTCAGGAAAGTTGAAAAATTTTAATATGTCTTATAGTCGAGCTTTTCGAAAATGAAAAATGGCGACCGCCCACCGCTAGTCGTCATTTCGTCAATGTATGTTATAATATATATACCTATAGAAAAAGCTCGAGTATATTCTGAAGGTCGGTGGCGGTTACAGGTATAAAATATTAATCGATAAAGTTTTGTTTGTATAAAACAGTCTGAGAGACGAAAAAGAAGAAAAAAAAAAATAACAGAATACAAACATAAAGAATATTTCTAATTTGAAACGATCTTAAAATTATCTGCTTGAAACAAGAATAAAAAAATTCATTATAAAAATAACGGAAACAGGTATAGAATAAAAAAAAAGAAAACTATAATCCTACAAGAGCGGACTTTTTTTTTACCCCGTTGATGAAACAAAATAAATAAATAAAAATTATAAACATAATCTGACACCGCATTGAATTCACATTTCTTTACTATGATAATTAAATTATTTCTAAACCGATTAAAATTTACCATCGATTACGCGGTTCGATTGATAAATGAATGTTGTCGTTTTTTGTTTTTGTTTCTGATCGATTGTCGTTATTGAAAAATAATAAAAACATAAAACTAAAAAACAATTTGTGTGGGTTGACTATGCAGGGTATACCTATACCTGTATACCTAACTACACTGGTGGATGCTAAAAACAACGCTATAAATTTAACCGCTGGTTTGACCGGGTCGTTAATCTTTCGTCTCTCGAAGAAGACGACAGCGCAAACGACGTATTGTTATAGGGTAGTGCCTACCTAGTTTTCGGTTCTAGTTGAAATACACGTCCTGTCTACCTATAAGTCTCTATTATAATTCGCGGCAAATTCTTCGTCTGACATTTATTTCTGTGCTTTCATCTACATACATCCATACATCATTTTTAAATCGTATAAACTTTGTAGAGAAAAAAATTTGTAAATTTGTTAATTTCCAGAGCGTTCCGAAGCCGGTAGAGGCACCAATTTCTACATCCGGAGCCGCAGAACCACCGGTACGAAAACAGAGCAAGATCACAATAATCCCATCACAGCCAAATGCTAAAGAATCTACAAAACAACCACCACCTCCAGCTGTTCAAAAACCAAGAGAAAATGGGAGACACGAAGCTCAGACGAGACCACAACTCGAACGACAAATTCGTGTCGAAAAATCAAGGTCTCGTGGTGCGGACGTTGTTCCACTTTCAAAAAGCGAAAGCACGACAGGTATGATAAAATTTAGTTAATAATTATTCGAGGACTGTATAATCGATCAATAAACACTGATAATAGTTTTTCGATATGAACAAATTTAAAAACTAAATACAAGTGTGATCGATAATCTGCAATCTTGTTAGCAGATTATAACGAACAGAAATAAAATCCGTAAATATACTGTCAATAACGATAATGCAATGGTCCAAAGAAATATCGATAACTAATCGATCCCGTTTCACGATGGGAAAATAAATCGTGTTTAATCGACCGTATTAATACCGTGTCATTTTATTTGCGTCCTTGGAAGTAAATCTGTTGTTATTTTTATTCAAATGGTTGTACCTATACCTATATCCATTCGTATAAACAGATGATTTTTTTTAACTAAGCTTTCAAAGCTTTTGATTTGTAGTTAAATTTCTATACGACTGGCTTGAAGTCGGTTCTTTAAACGCGGATAATATTTGCTTTGGAATTTAGAATTCTTTGAAAAAAAAAAATTCACGTCCTTCAGGAGCGCCTACATTATCAAAAAGCTCTTCGAGAGCGGCCATACCTCCACCACCACCGCCAAGACCACCGCCACCACCACCGGCAAGAACAGTTTTAAAGGAATTACCACCCCTTAGTACAAAACAGCAAAAAGTTTTAGATGCTCTTAAATCTAGACCAAGAAAACGACCGGATTGGGCTTGCATGATGAAAGAAGTCGAAAGTGGAAGGAAATTGAAACACGTTAAATGTAACGACAGAAGTGCACCGATACTTGAAAGAGTAGACAAAGTCACGGAAGACACAGCTGGTAAGTTTTCATTGTATTTCTATTATTTAAAATGTGAAATAAATTGAATTGTTTTTCTGTTATTTTTTATTCTTTAATTAAAAATTGGTCAGAATTTGAAGGAATTAATTGCCTGATATATGGGCAACCGGAAACACACTAGTGTAATAAATTTTCTAAGTTTTTTTTTTAATATGAATTACACTCAAACTTCAATGTTGTATTATATATATATATATGTTACAAAAAGAGAAAATATTTTTCTTTCCTTTTTCGTTTTCTGTTTTTTCTTTCGTTTTCTTTTTCTTTTTTTTTGGGTATATTTCAGGCAATACCCATTTTGTGTTCGAATCAGAAAAATCGAACATGCACAACAAGCTGCTGCAACAGATCCAATCTGGAGTGAAGTTAAAGTGCGTTAAAACAAACGACAGGTCAAAACCGATGTTACAAGGTCTGAGAAAATTTCGTAGACAAATGACTATTGAGGAACAAATACAAAAGTCAGAAGTTGCTCCAGTCGATGAGGTTGTTCCCGATGAAATGGACGATATTGACGCGGTGCGAGATGATCTTCAAAGTACCAAACAAATGCTTGCATTAGAATTACGGAATAAAGAGGCGGTTGAAAGAGAGAATAAAAGATTACAGGCAAGATTATTGAACTTGGAAGTTGAACTGGAACGTGAAAGGTCACAGAAAACTGTTCAAGAGTATAAAAAACAGGATGAAAAATTAGCCGAATCTTTGAAACAGGAGGCTGAACAAGCTAGACGAGATGCTGAACGTTTGGAAAAAAATTTTGCCGCTGTTGCCGAGGAAAAAGATAAAGTCAAAAACGAACTTGAAGAAATGAAAAAGATGTATGCCGCGTTAGAGAGACGTATGAAGGCCGGTAAGTTTCATGATGCTACAAGTTTCATATTTATCTTAAATTTAAAAAATAGTTTCTTATAAAGTTAAGTTAGTTTTTTATTTACTTTAGCTTTACTAATTCAATTCATTTCCTCCCTTCCCGCCCTTTGCCCAAAAAAATAAAATACCCGCACTTAGTGATGGAATTAGATCCTGAATTAGATTTCAAGTTAGAAGTAGATGTAGAAGAACGCGGGGACGCGTCCTGGTCAAATTTTTCAGGTATGGCATTAGCTGGATGTCCGAGTGCTAAGGATGTGGCGAAAATTGCTTCGCAAAAAAGTGTCGATCAACCGGAATACGAAAGTGAGGAAGAGGAGGAAGAGAGTAGCGAAGAAGAGGAAGATGTTGATCCTAAAATTGCAGCAGAAAAACGGGTCCAAAGAGAACTCAAGCTACTCACAACTAAGATAAAAACCTTCAAGTATGTCTGACGCTTATTTTGTACTTAAAAAAAAGTGGATTTTTGAAAATTTGAATCAAGTCATTTAATTGTAAGTCTGTTTATTTTTTCTTTTTTTTCTTTTAAGACGACGACTGAATTGAATAAAAATTTGCAAACAAATAGAAATATAAAATATAGGAATCCATAATCTGTGTTTGATGAATAATCAAGAAAGTATATATAATTATAAAAAATCATTATATTTATCGGAAAATAAAGAAAAATCGTGATTTCAAGGCATTTGTAAGATTTTCATAATAAAATCATACATAGATAATATAAATAAGAAAAACACAAGCAGTATTTTCCTTTAACAAAACTATTTTAGTAATTTTTTAATTGATTTGTTTTTTTTTACAGAGACAAAGCAGCAAATGCAAGGAAAGAGAGACATGCTTTACGTGAGCAAATAAAACAGCAACAGAAATTATTAAAAGAAGAAAAAAAGAAGTTTAAAGGTCTTCAGAAAGAGGTAGATAAAATGGCTAAGCTTATGCACGACGATGAGGATGAAGAGGAACCAGAAGAAGAGGAAGAAGAAGAAGAAGAAGAAGAAAGTGAGGAGTCTGAAGAGGAATCAGAATCTGAAGAATCTGAAGACGAGGAAGAGTCTGATACAGATGATGAGAATGCTCCCCCAGAAAAACGCAAAGATGCTTTACAGGTGATTATATTCTTATATCAGAAAAAGAAAGTAAAAGTAAAAATAAGGAATGATATCAATTTCATTTTTCTTTATGTCAGTACGATTTTCTCTCCAGTCTGCTCTCCAATGTTGGAATTTAGTCATAATTGTATGTTACTGTCATATCAGGTCAAAGTTAAAAGGCACGAAGGGCGTCTGGCTACGCTGAAGAAAGGCAACTACCTTTTGAAAGCAACGGTTGATCGTCTGAAGGACGATTTAGCGAGGCAACGCGAGGAAAGCATTACTTTACAAGAAGATTTAGACTCAGTATTAGCTGAGCTAGGGTGATTATTTAAAGATAGTATTTTTGCCTAAATCTATACATGCACACATACATACAATACATACATACACATATGAATACACTATACCTATATACATACATGAATACTCAAATAATATTAATAATAATAATAATAATGATGATAATAATGATAATAATTATAATTATACTTTAACAAATATATTAAAATAAGATATAAATAAAATCGAACAATACATACATATACCTACACTAACAAAATAAAAATAAAAAATTTATTATTTTACACACTACACGAATAACGAGAAAAGAGAAAAGAGAAGAAATAGAAAGAAAAGAATGAAATGAATGAAAAGAAGATCGACTCTCCAGATATTAATCATCATTTAATTGATTAGACTAATAATAAACGATACATACATTTATATTCGAAACAAGCTATTGTATTTTGTTTTTTGCAAGGTGAATTGTAAGATATTTTTTAATAAAGAATATTGGCTGTTGATTAATTAAATAGAAGCTTCTAATTTCGAGGCTAGATATACGTATAATGCCTGACTTTGACACCGGCTGTGATGATATATGCATTTTCACTCACATTTTTTCAAAATCTTCCGCAAACTCCTCACCTTTGTAGTTGACTTAGATACCTTCGCGTATATTCTGAAAGTTATATTCGACGGTTTATTATCACTTTACCATAAATTAATCATTACATTTTACACGAAAGATATGTTCGACGTCGGAATGATATTTATAGACCGTTGAAGACGCCATTTGAAATACATAGGCGTTGAAACATTATCGATTGAAATTCCCTAGTAGCTGTCATTCTTTTTGCCTCTAGTTAAAATGGACGAATTTACTAGGAGGCTTGTTTTTCGATCGATATATTCAGTCAGCGATCGAGGGGATTGCAGCTCGCAACCGGGATGATTCGAAAGTCGTTTAAATTAGGAAAATAAATATATCCCTCGTATTTAATCTTTGGAGTATTCGCAGTATTTGTATCTTGAATTCCTCAAGAAGGAACCAAGATATTACAATGACATTAATATATCATCGAAAAGACACAAAATAGAAATAATATATTGTTAATACAAATCCCGATTTGTCTGGTTTAAAATATTTTAGAAAAAATCAAATTTGTAATTTCAATGGACGGAAAGTGAAAAAGAAAATATTTATGTTGTTTGTCATTCAAAATTTTTAGGTGTTATTTTCATGTCAATGGGGGAAAAAAATTCAATAGCATATTGTTTTAAAATTGAAAATTATATTTGGAAATGAGGATATTGCTGTCTTTTTTTTTTGTTTTTTTTTTTTATAAGTTACAGATGTTACACAGTAATAATATATCGTATATAGATGATTTTGTTTTCATTAAAATAATAATATTTCTTAATTATTATGTTAATTAAATAATAAGTAGTCTTTTCAACATAACGAATAAAGAGCAGTTATGCATACATACAAAATAATGAAATCAAACGAACATTTCTTGAAAACAATTCACTTCACTAACTCAGGGGTAGATAAAATTTTTGTAAAGTAATTATTCAAACTAACTGGGCTTGACTTATCCTTACAGATTGTGCTCTAGTAAATTAGTTCGATGAATAAAACGATTTAAAAAATGCAAAAAGAAAAAAAAAAAACTCAAGTAATAACTATTTTTATTTCTGGTTAATGATTAGGTACTTGAATTTCAAAATAAAAATTTCTTAATAAATACAACGTATGGTAATGATAGAAAAAAAGAAAAAAAAAAAAAATACAATAAACTGAGGGCAAAGAATGCTTTATTTATGTATGTACGAACGTTCTTGGCTTAATACTTACGTTACTAACTATAAATATTAAATACAACATAAGTATATATCACTGTTTGATACCTTAATACATAAGTTTGAACTTAAATTTTAAGTTCTTTAATTACAGTCTACTGATCACACTTTTATAGAAATAAATATTTGCATATCGATTCACGGTTATATCTCGCGGTAGCTTTTTTTCTCTTTCTCATTTTTTATTCTTTTTCATATTATAGAAACAAATTGCACGCACAACAAAAAGTATTTTTTATTATTTGTTGTTTTTTTTTTTTTTGTGGATCATTTTTAATATTAGACTTTTTTGTCAAATAATAAGCAGCTTTTTCATAATTTGTAAAAAGAAAGCGATCATCTTTAAATATTGTAAAATTTTGAAAATTTTATCAAATACTTTCGATAATATGACCTACCAATCTCAGTTCACATTATCTGTACTTTATACGTGTACCTAAAATTATTTTGTGTTCAACTAAATAAAAGAAAAATACAAATAATATATAAAGTGTGTCGCGTTGATAAAATTAATCGTCAATGATGTATATATTTTCTTTTTCAATGGCACAGAAAAAAAAAATTAAATTATGAAAAAGCTTACCAAGAGCCAATTTGATATATTATTTAAAAAATTGTAAAACAAATTTTATAGGATATATTGATTAGAGTTTATAGTACTGTTAATTTACAACACGCAAGTCACATGTGACAGAGTTTTATTCATCTATTTATTTATTTATTTAATTTTTTTTTTTTAAGAGAATTTCAGATGCGCAAATAAATATGATGAATTTTTTTTGTTTATTACGAATCGCTAACATTTACTTATTCAATTTTTCTTCAACAAGCTTAACGTCTGTCACATGTAAATTGTGCTCACTTTTAGCAGCAAACTTTATAACAGCTTGGGTAGAAACTTGTGTGATGTGTCTTAGGTCTAATCTTTTCAGAGCTTTACATCTACCAAGATGATCGAGAGTGGCTTCAGTAAGTAGTCTGCAGTTAGATAAGTTTAAAGAAACTAAATTAGACAATGTTTGAGCCGGAGCTGTGGTCAGCTGAGCAACACCGGCATCTGAAACTCGTCCGCAAGATGATAAGTCAAGAACTTCGATGTGAGGCAAATGCTGAGCAATATATCTAAGAGCAATATCAGTTATATCGCAGCCAGCAAGCGAGAGACTTTTTAAATGCTTTAAACGCGATGTTTTGTCAACTAGACCAGGCCTCGAGTCAGTTGGAGGACTTAATACTTCTCTCAAACTAGAATCGTTTAAACCCGATACGTAGCTAAGATCGAGACTAACTAAAGGAGGACATGCACAAGTTTTAAGTGCACAAACTCCCGACCAAGCACAACCATGTAAAGATAAAACTCTAAGTTGAGGCAATCTTCCAAGTAGCCAAGCCAATTGCCTCTTTGTAACGTTAGTCCAATTAAGACATAAGTTTTCTGGCTGTCTTCGAGCAATGCCTGTTAAATGGGCAGCTATCAAGTGACTGTGAGCCATATCCATTCTCTTCCACAAACTTGGATCTACGCTAAACCTGGCCCATATTCGACACACTAACGCGCAATTAGCTAAATCTTTCATACTTAAGAACCTAAAAATAGCTAGCATGGCTGTTTTATCATAAACTAAAGTCTGCCCGTTAAAATCCGGCCCAGGTTTTGATGGCGGAGGTAGCTGAGTCGGCCTCACTACCACATGAGGCCTTTTCAACGATTTGCTAGTCGAACCGGTCAACTGCATAGCTAATTGAGTACGCAACGCTGTACGTTGTTCACCTTCAGCTGGTTCCCGGTCATTCCAAGCCTGGAATAACCAGGTTTTCATAATTAAATATTACAGAAGTGATTATCGATCAGTAAAGTGATCTTGGAACAATAATATCATCTGCCTTGCGACTAGTCAAATTCATAGATCATCCAAATGATGATCAAAAATTTATAAAGTATGGCATATCTCACCTCATTTAGGTCCGGTCGAGATCGTTTACTCGGAGTAGTCGCTCTCTCAGAGTCAGTAGTTGGTGCAGACGAGGCACCACTGGAAACAGAAATTTTTCGATTTCTTGCTTTGAAATGCCGAGGTCTGTAGTCCAGGTGACGCCCACTTTCGCAACACTGAGGACATTCCCAACTGTTTGGAAGATCCTCGCTTGCTATTCCACCTTGACCAGAGTCAGCTAGACAATCCGGATGCACAATGTCATAGCACACTGTACACTCCATCAAAGTCGAAGGTGTAGATGGAGTTGGTTTTCCTGTGGTATAAAATATGCAATCATTGTATCGAAAGTAATAACGAAATTAACGCCAAGATTCAAGATCAGGAAAAAAAAAATAAGTGTAACGGAATTAAAAAGCTAGATTTGAATTAAAAATTAGCTGAGAAAATAATGAAACTGGAAATTATTACAAATTATTATGATTTTTGTGTAGCAATAATAATTTTATTCAGTGATATGCTGTTGGTTTTCCGTTTTGAAACATACCCATAAGAGGAGCTGGCTGCTGCTTCCATCCATCGAGTTGGCAAACTTTACAAGCTGCTGTGACAGGAAGCATTGGCCTCAAACATTGTCTCATGAGGCATGTTTGCTTGGCTCGACCAGTGCCGCCAAACTTTACCATATCTTGGCAGTAAGCACATTCTCCACAATCTGACCTCGTACATGCTTCACATTTTTTGCACCTAGTACGTCTCCTCCGGGGTACTCCAGGCTTGCTTTCCTTTAAGCCATCCTTGTTATCCTGAGACTGTTGCCTTTGCAATTTTGTGTAACTCTTTTTAGCTGCACGTAGCCGTTCCTGATCCAGACAAGAAACAAATTCTAACGAATTAGCTCTTTCTTCAACTTTGAATAAAGAATCTTTTAAATTTTGATAAAGTGATTGAAATTTCTAAGTGAGTTAATTGCATAAGATACTGATAAGGACGTCTTACTCTGTCCGCAATAGTCATTGCTGGAGGAGGTGGCAAGACGGGACACCCTGTTACAGCTGCATCAGGATTATCATGTCTATGTTGTTCAACAAGACATCTGACGTCATGAATCAGTGCCACTGGGTCCCTTATAAGTTCCGGAACATTTTTCTTAGTAGATGGAAGAGAGTGGAGATACATAACAATGGCTTTTAATCCATGCAATTCAAATGGCGTTAAATGTACATGTTGATGATGTTTCGTAGTTTGATGTTGATTACTAATATCCTGAATATCCAAGTGGCTTCTGTCCAGCAATACATGAACATATCGTTCTAGGACATACCTGTAACAAGAATAAATGGTGATTGATACAGAATGATAAAGAGAAAGAAGTTTAAGCCTCAAGGTGGCAGTAATAATGAGATTTCAAATTCTATGAATTTTCTATAGTTTTTAAAAATAGGACTCTCAATTATTTGGACACTTATAATAAAATTGTGCAGAAGTTTGACCTGTAAATCTTATTTCATCTATTTCTTATCTGTTTCTGCATCCCTGGTTCAAAAATCAATAAGGTATTGTATTTTTGTCATGTTCTTTGGTTCATATTTAATCATATTCTGTATATTGATAATTTTTTTGAACAGGAATGTCTCAACTAAACATAAGCCCTTGATAGAAATTCCCTGACTTGATACAAAGGTTCGTAAATTTTTCCGATTCTTTGGATAAAGACCAGAGCTTGAATTATTTGAGTGTTAATTTAGTTCTAGACTATGAAAACCAGATTGTTCTCTCAACTTACCAAAGCATTTCGGTAAAGAATGGATAGCGAAACTTCTGTGGAACCTTGGTATGTTCTTCAACTTGAGCAACTTTCAGTTGTTTATCAATGCCAAAGCTATGTAAGAAATTACCACCAAAAACAAGAGAATCTTGAGGTGTATAAACTGCATGAATCCATCCGGTAGGTATGAACAAAGTCATACCAGCGGTAAGATTAATTCTACCGCACCTGTCTACCATATCTCCAAAAAAGACATCAGATTGTTTACCGCTTAAAACCCATTGCTGATAAGAGGCCAAATTTTTTTCAGTCGGAGGTATAAGCCAGAATATTTTACCACCTCTTAATATGTGGTACCAAACACTTGTGCCTCCAAAATCAACGTGAAAATCAGTGTAGCATCCCTTGACAGACATTAAACAATACTTTTGTACTTTTGGGTACATCATATCTTCCAATAAATTTGTCGCCTCGACTTGAGCCTCCTTTAAATGTTTTGGCCACACAACATCGACCCAATCAACTTGTCTCACTATTGTAGGTGATTGCACATAATTTTCCAGCCTAGTGTGACTAAATTCTAATGAAATAACGTTCAGTAATCTATCCTTGTTAGCCTCCTCGTAATACCTTTGCCATTCTTTCATAGTCATGTCTTCATTTTTTTGAGTATTTACATCCATCACGTCCAAAATTCTTTTGGAACCTTGAATATTTGATCAAAAAATTAACGCTCTATAAATAGAATGGAGAAATAACTTTCAGTCATTATTTTGGTCCACTTACCGACGCAAGTTCTGACATCGTTTATTGAAAAATTTGGACTCGGTACTCGGAGACCCAGACCAGTTTTTTCTTTGAATAAAAGCGGTATTTGTAAGCCATGTTTTTGCAGAAATCCTAAGGTTAGTTCAGGGCCTGTCATCTCGCGAAAAAGTCCATTAAAATTGGTCAGATCATATCTTTCACATTCGATTTTTTCATCTAATTGGAAAGTCCTTCGACCCTCTATGTCCTCATCGCCGAGGGTCCAGTCGTCGGTGTATAATTTTTTCGTCCTTTCACGCTGTTAGTTAAATAAGATAGGCTTTAAAGATTCTAAACTTAAATTTTTAAACACAAGTTTATTATTTATTTGAATTATAAACTTTTTGTTTACCAATTGACGCCTTTTCGGCACGGAAGCAGACTCATCGGCCATTGTAGACATGCTGTTAGAAACGTATCACTGTAATTTATCAAATAGACTTTATCCCACTCACATTATTGATCGCTATCAGTATTTAGATAATTTTGTTAATGGATTGATCACTAAGTTTTTACATGCCAATTAAGAGATATCAGATCATTAGTGAGACCATTTATTTGATTACACTCTCGCGACAGAAGGAGGTTGCCATTTTTAATGACAGGTATGATAACCTAAAGCAACAAAATTCCCTAGTATATTACAAAGATTTTTTACGCAATTTTGAAAACCGAATTAAAATTAATAAACCACTTCATTATTTGGTTTGGAAACAGCTTTAGACATTTTGAAAATTATTTTCGTACCGTACTAAAGAGAAAGGTTCGATATAAAATGTGAACACTGTGAACGGAGAAAGAAGAGCGCGAAGTAGTTCAACGCAATGACGTTGTGCGCACTAGGCACTGCATCAAAAATGACACACACATACGTCAATGATTTAGATTACAGATGGCGCTACTCTTTTCTGTAAACGCGCGTCGCTGTTTGTACGATTTGAATCGTTTGATCAATAAAACATATTCAGCAAGAGGATTAAAGCTATATTATCATCGTGAAATTCTGCGATTAATACACTGAGACGGTTTATTTATATCGAGGAAAGTTGATCCTAGGTTTTTTTAAAGAGATATCTAAACAATTTATTTAGTAAAATATGGCTCCACATGTAAAAAAAAATTCGAAAAATCTCATACATCGAGCGCTCATCACTACTGACCCACAAAAGGCTATTGCCGAATATTTTATATCTAAAGCTGAAGGGAGACATATAAAGTAATATACTCGTATTTCATGTACATACCCAAATAATTTATCTGTTAAACTATTTAATAAACACTATTACACTATAATGTAACATTATAATTATAATTATTGGGATATGCGGATTCAATTTTCGTCATAATTTAAACATTAATATTCAGATTCGAAATGTAATATTAATGTAATTAAAAAACATAAAATATTATATTTTATACAGTTTTAAAATTATTCCAGAAAATTATCAGAATGGGACGTGGCTCGAATAAGTCCAGCCGCCGAATTAGTAAAGGCACAGCGCGAATTAGATTTGGCAGAAAATCAGTTGGTTGAAAAACAGCAGGAACAAACTGTAAAGAGAGAAGAAATGGATAGAAATTGGGCAGAGCTAAGACGTAAGGAGCTGATTTTTCGTCAGTCTTTTCAAAAGTTTAATAAATTCGCAAAAGAAAATCAAGATAAACGAGAAAGGGCCGAACATAAAATTGCCGAAGAGCTTTTACTACAAAGCAAACGAAAAGAAGAGGTATATGCGCGTAATGATCGAATGTAACAGACACCTGAAATTTAATTGAATAAAAATAGAAACATATAAATTACAGGCATATTTTTTATTCTCATGATAAGGAAACTCTATCAAATTTAAAATCTTAGATAAGGGAGATGGAAGCCAAGTTGAATGACATGAACAACATAAAAGAAAACATGGAAAAACACGTGGCAGATTATGGGATGTATCAAGAATACTTGGAAAAGGTCATTTCCGAAACGGTACAATTTCAATCAATTTCTGAGATTTTAACGCGTTACGAATGTCTGACAGAGGCCAGAAAAGAGCTTTCCGAACGACAGGATGAAAATCTTCAGGCATTGGAGGACGCGAGTAAGGAAATGGTACTCAAAAAGCTTAAAATTGTCTTTTGGCCTTTACTCAATCGCGATCTATACAATAATGTAAATAATTAAAGAAAAAACTCTCAAAATGTCTTTAATTTTGTCGATAATTAAAACGTGTTAACATATTTGCCATTTAAAAAAAAAAATTTTTTTAATACTTTGAAAGCGAAATGATGGTAGTTTCTTTATTTGTTCGTATTAGGTTCGTCTAACGGACGACAAAGCGCAAAAGTTGATAAATTTGAACAATAGATTAGCAGATTTGCAAGGTAGGTATGACAGAGCGAAGATAAATGCACTACGTTGGGAAACAGCAGTGCAACGAATTAAGGAAACGACTGCAGCAAAGCACCTCGAATTGACCCAAGTCCGAGCGTGTTGTTGGAATGTTTATCAACAGATTTGCAAACGTAAGGGAATTCCCATTGAAGTAAATCGTGACGATGTTGAACACCAGTTAGTTCACATCAAACGAACTATTCTAGAACTGAAAAGGATCGTACGTGTAGCTAAAAAAAAATCACAAACCGAAACAAAACCGAAAGATCCATGAGAGCTGACTTAAGTTATATTAAGTATCTCCTTTCTCCCTGTACCGTCTTGGCTCCGTAGGTACGCAATGAAAACTCAATGAGGCTTAAGGACTTCCGTTTTACGTTTAGATGCAGCTATAATTAATTTCTCTCCGGCTTTGTATCATGTTAGGTATACTACATGTATAAAACTTAATAAATTGTACATCTCAAACGGGACAAGACTTGATAATTATTTTTAATGAACCTCATTATTTTTTTTAAATAATATATCTCAAACGAGAAATATAGATAGAAAAACCATATATCAAATTTCAAATTATTTCTGTCTCATTCCTTCCTAGTTAATATTATTAATTTCAAATTAAAAAAAAAAAAAAAAAAGGAAACCAAAAAGAATTTATTTTTATACTTTCCATACATTAGATTCCATTGCTCAGATGAATATTCGCTATGACATCATGTTTGTTACATAATTATACGTTAATGATTTCTTTAATTGCTATACCTATGGATGTAATTATATTAATACCGCATAAGGTGTACTGATTTTTGAATACTGTAATATGTCTATTATGGAGTCTCTTAATAATGCTGGATAAGAAAAAAAATTAACACATCTTTGCAGTTTGCGTCACACGTGGCTCGTGTTTCGACAGATTGCAGATATACTCGACGTGTGTGATGAATGATGATATACCAGCCTGATCTGAGTTCTATTATTCATATATATTAATCAGGCGAAACTTTGTTCCACGTATATGGTGAAAGTAACAAAATTATTTTCAATTAACGCCGAGTTTGTACATAACGATGCGTTAAATCAATAAAATGAAGAAAAAAGAACACATAAACGCATTTATTTTTTTTGTATAAAAAGAAATAAAGAACGAATACGTATATTTGTACATCGTAATTCATATAAAAGAAAAAAATATATTGTAATATAATTGATTTCCTGGTCAATTTTAGAGACTGAAAAATCTTTCGTACATATCGTAGACTACTGATATCTTCTCTGCATGATTTTTCTTGCAGCTGGTAAGTGACAGCCAGATACGTTGTGCAAAAGTTCGCTAATATCGTCATCCAGACGTTGCTGTAGTCTTTGTGTCGCCTCTTCACGTGTCAGCGGAGCATCCAGACCTTCTGAAACGTTCTGCATTTCCTCTTTTTCCACGCATCTATATATTTATATTAATTTAATCAAATGGTGAAAAATAGTGGTGATATTCGAAGTAAAATAAAGAAAAAAAAGGAAAGATAAAGATGTTGCATTGCACCAGCGCACAGCATTTCTCTATCATAAAAAAATTACATTACATTAACTATACGTGGATTCACCAGATTCTATTTTCATGCGAATATCGCCATATACCAAAAATGCTAAATAAACAATTTTTTTGCTACATATGTACAGTGTAGTAACACGTGTTACTAATAATGCGATTAAACGTGTATCTATATTTAGATTCAGCAACAAAAGAAAAAAGAAACGGATCATGTCTAATCTACTTTTGACGGAATTATAAGGAGATTCGAATTTTTAGTACCATTAAGTCGGATTTACGTAACGATTGAAAAACCTTTATATGTAGTATGATAACAAAATTATATTTACATAATAAACTTACAGCTATATTTATGTACTTATATTATTAGTTATAGTCAAGATCTGTGGGTGATATCTCATAATAAAAATAAATATAAAAAACATCAGTCCCTTTTTTCACTTGCATGTAATGCAAACCAATGTGATAATGTATACCTATATGAACACTGTAGGTATTAAGTCTTGAGGAATTTGCGGAATTGGAGCGAGGACAAGGTTACAAGTACTGAGAGGGTGAATTATGTAATATTGTAACTCACAGAGCACAAGGTTGCGTAGGAGCGATGTGAGAAAGGACAGGAATTTTGAGTTTGGGTTTCTTAGATTCGTCTAGACGATTTGGTGCTTTCCTTGCTTTGTCGACCCAATGAACTTGGTTGAAAATATCGGTTATACGTTTCTCGATAATCCCCAAATACAGCATCACGTTATTAGTCGTAACGTGAGAATTATCGCCAAGCAATTCCAAGATCGGGGAATTATCGCATCTCACAGATTTGAAGAGGGACTCAATTCCACGAAGAAGTTTCTCGATAACTTCGTTGCACTAAATTGAACGAAAATAGTTTATCAAAAATGGTAAAAAGGTATAAAATATCTTTCTACACGTTCTTACATAAATTTTTTTATATCTCTCGTCCTTACCTCAGCTAAACTCTCTTCTGCACTAGCTGCCGCATTTGTCTGTTCTTCCAGCTGCTTGGCTATCCTATCTAACGTTTGTGCCTGCTGTTCATTTCTGTGCGTATTTAGAGCTCGTGCCTCGTCTATAGCGACTCGCAGCTGACCCACCCTGGCCTGAAGACCCTCTAGTTCATCGTTCAGCTCATTCACATAGCTGAAAAGGGCAAAGTTTTCCTCCTCTTGTTTTACGAAGTGCGTCATCAGTCTGTCGATTTCATCCTCGCCTGAGATTAAATTGATTTCATTGTAAATCGACATGAATGAATATCGTGTGCGTTTGAGTTCAACGCGTAACCATGAAAAGAAAACAAAGAAAAGAAAAAAAACGTGGCGAAGAAATGAGATTTTACTTCTTAAAGTGATATTTATGTATGAGTCAATTTTTCAGCCTTTCTTAATGCATCCCATCTATTCGTTTCATCGTAAGTTAAATTTTATAAAAATAAAGAGTTTACGGTACCTCTCGAAGTTCAAGAAAAAAAAAAAATAATATAACCACTTTGATGTCCGCCTGTTCTACATTAATGAGCAAATTTTTAAAAGACTTCAACATCATCGGGGATAAATTGCTATGCAAAGTGGCGTTCGTTGTCAAGATCCGTTAAGTTTAATAACGGTACTATCGTGAATATATCCGGTAATAATTACTGTTTGCAATTGTCTCGTGTTACGTGTATACCGTAATTAGTTGGGAAGGATATTAACCAGGTGAAAGTGATATTGACAATAATACTATAATGTTTAATTTTATCGATTGACATTCACCAGTGAATTGTTTGATGAGTTCAAGGATCTGAGTATAATCAGCTACTTTCTTCTGTATTTCATCGTGACGGTTCTGCCTTTTAGCATCTTTTTTTGTGGTAAGATCCCCCGTGTCTCGATACTGTCCTTTAACGCCCAGAAATTCCTGAAGCTTCCATTCGTTGTCAAGTGTTCTCTGGAGTTCGCACATCTCTGAGGTGTGGGACTTTAGGTCTCTTGCACCTCTGGATGAAACAGAAAACACGTTAGTCTCGCATCAATGGCATTTCTCAAACGTCTTCAAATACTCATAAGTTAAGTCTGTATAAAACTGAATACATGACTGACCAATTCCTGACAATAAATTACACGAAATGTCTATTACTATCGATCAATCGATTTTTTTCTAATTTCTTTATCGCCATTGCATCCGGAGCAACGAAAGAGTTGATAGCAGCCGTTAATGGATAGAAAGTCGACTTACCTCTCGCGTAGAGCATGCAACTTGTTCAATTCTTCGTCTCTCATATTGAAGGTAACGGTTGCCTGCTCTATGAGATCGTTGATCACTTGTTTTCCAGTATTTAACTGCCCGATTAACTTCAGCCACAAAATGTTAAACTGTTGCCTCTCTGTGAGAAGGGAAGTTATCTCTTCTCTAAACTTCTTGTTGTCAGTTACAATCATGTTAAACCTTTTCGTCGCTACCTCGAGACGGTTCTCCAAAATGTTTACCATTCGATTGTGCTTCATGGCGAGTTCTTTCGACTGGCTATCCGTCTGGACGACCATCTTCATTCGCGTTACTTCACGAGAGACCTTTTTTAATGTCAAGAAATTAGTTTGAACGATCTACAAATTACCTAATCGTTTTTATGGGTATTTATAGGGAAAGAAATTGCGAAAACAGTTTGCCAGGAATCATTAAGAGAGTCTGTCCTAAAATTATGGTTTGTAAGTTAACGCAATTTTAAGTAATTTATCATATCATGGCATCAAATAGCTCGATGTAAATTTGGTAGATCTTACATAAAAAAAATTTCATATTTTCCGATAAATATTTTATTAAATGGAATTTTGGTTTATACGCTTTTCATGCTTCAATCGGTAAATCAATTATTTTTTACACATTATTCAACCGAACGACAAAAAAATTTTACAGTTGATACTTGTTTATATATGTATCGCTTTCTATTACCTCAAAGTATATCATCTGAAAATTGTTTGGTTTCTAGACTAGACGGTATTACTATTAACAGCTTTTCCTTCATGCTATATTATTTTTTTGTCATCGACCTGCGATCTTGTAAATATTTATAATAATTGTCTCTCAATATCTGATGTGGTGATATAATAAGTGCTCTACTTCTTACGACACAAAGTTATTTGTTCGAATCCTCGATTCATTTGCAATTAAGTTTTTATTGAAACTTATGAACTCTAATAATAACTCCGCCAATTCGGCTGAAGACATTATAGCTTTGCCCTTTGGCCAGAGAAGGTAAAGCACAGACGATGTGAAAGGTAAATTTAAACGAGGTTAACTATTTTTTTTTTCTAATCAATTTATTGAGGGATTCCGTCAAATTCATTTGGAATGAAAATACCATAAGGATTATTACTTTCGAAAATTATTTCTTGGCTGTATAGCCAATTTGCAATTGCAATGAGGCCTGATAAACATCTTTTTTTACGTGAGTAGGGAGTTAAAATGTCACCTATTAATATACCTTATACAACGGTCACTTATGTCAAACCTGTTGACTCTCCATATTAATATTATGCAAACAGAGTAAGTGACGTTAATCGACGTTTAGTCTAATAATGCAAATTATTGAAGGTAGGTATTTGTGTACTAAAAATTTTGCTCAACTCTGTCAAATTATTCGACAAATAACGTGAACAACTTATAAATATCCAATTTTCATCGGGACACGAAAAAAAAAATCGGTATTAAATGTGAATAAATTATGTTAAGTCGAACTTGAAAAGCTAATAATTAACAGTATTTTGGTCGCTTCCCACGAGTCGAGAAAGTCAATCTGAGAAAAGCCGGTTTAAATATAAATACCGAAAAGGAAACGGGCCTACGTTAACCACCCACTACAGTCAACTAAGGGCCAAAGCGTTTGGGAAAGAAACCGGAAATCTAGTGTCGTGTGAAAGGCTAAAAGAACTGTAAGGCGTCCACATGTGTCAACGCTAGGTAACAGCTTAATTACGTGATTAACTCTTTTTTCACCGTTTCACAGAGATCTAATCATCGCTAGACATTCTATGAAATTTTTTCCAATTCCCCAAGACGATTTTCTAAACTCTCACAAATCCTTTGCCACATTCAAACGCATAATGTGGAGCCAAGTATCTTGGGATCAAACCAACAAATTAAAATCTTTTTATTGATTTTTTTATCGTTTTTTCCCTAGTCTCACCTTAATTATCTGTTCTTCAAGTTCGTTTATTTGTTGTCTTTCATTATCAATAGTTTCTTTGTATTTGGTACGAGTGGCTAGAAGGCACTTAAGTTTTTCTCCCATGACCTCGTCTTTTTTATTGTTGGCGCCAGACTTAGCGGTTTTAATTCCGAGCACTAACTCAGCCTTTTCAAACTCGAGTTGATTTATCATATTTTGCTGATTCCTGAGCTGAAGTCTTGCATCTTCAGCGTAAGTTGCTCGATCATTCTCCATTATTCTATACTGACGTTTCAGTCTTGACAATTCTGTTTCTGCGAGGACCTCCAACTCCACTTCCTCTTGAACAGGTTGCGATCTGAACGCCATTTTTACTCTTTTTCTGTTATATCTTCCGATAAGATTCAAGGAACTGGGAGGAAACCGTTATCAATAAGACTTTGTGGTACACGAAGATTCTTCTTTTTGTGCAAAATTCTAAGACGTATAGAAAATCTTCTGGGATTGTGTTAAATGTCTTCCGACTCGAGGACTCCGCGGGTATGAACGATTGCATAAAAGTATGTCAATCAGACTGTAACCAATACATCATGTATGCTCAAACAAAGCTTGAAACTTGTCGAAGAATTTTTTCCGCAAAGTTATTTCTCATAAATCTGAAGATCTTGTATCGTTTTGATCCACTATCCGACCATGTAGTTTAATCCTTAAGCATCCCGTTGCTGCGAGAACGTGAAATCCATCTGCGGATTGATTTATCACTAAAACAACACGTCGAGTGCATCCTCGAAGGAGAACTTCCAAACTAATCAGAAGCTATGCGTAAAAATACTTAATGAAGTCCTGAAACTATCCAGAACATAAAATGAAACGAAATTTCGTTATTTTCGACTGTATTATCTTCTTCCTTCTCCTCTTCTTCTTTTTTCTATGTGATCTTCTCTTCTCGTCTACATTCGTCCAGAATTTACCGACAACTTTAACCCTGACGTAAGAAGTCTGGTGTTCGTATCGAGATATAATATTACTTATAACGCTGTTCACTGACATTGAAACTATCCATTAACTTTTGTTTACAATTTTGACAGCTGTCACTAGTCTATTTCCCCCCTTTTTTTCTATCGTTGCCAAGTGCCAGTGTCACGGTTCTGCTATACAACATATTAGTATATCGTGTTACCCAGGCAACTAGCAGCACTGCAACAACAACCTTTATCAAATATTATTTCAAAGCTATTTCCCTTATCTTTGAAAAGATGTCACTACCGCAATCGGCTCACAGGTAAATTCGTGGAAAAAAATTATACACATGTTCTATATCTAAAAAAGAAAATCGTTAACTGCGTTTTTCTCACGCAATTAAATATATATACGTGCGGGGGTGAAGTCGAGCGTTAACACACCTATGCATACACACACACGTGTTTGATCAACTACGTCACGGCACACTAAAGAGGACCCACCCATTTCTCCACACGATCATAAAATGCGGTGAGTTTGATCGAAAGAGTATGTATAACACATACACAATATACATACATATAAATAAACGAGTTAACTTAGGTATATAATGTGTTAGTGTCAGCGATATCGATTAACCAGTGTTATATCATCGTAAAAGAGCTCATACAGACTTTAATGCTTCGAGTTAAAATTATTCGAATCGAACATCTGGTTTTTCTGACTTGAACAAAAATAAACAAAAAAAATCGAACAAACTAAAAAGTAAAAAAACAAAAGCTTGTGCAGTTGATCGTCTGTCTCCGTCCGCACATATCAAGCACACGTAAATTTCGTGCGCTTTATTAACGGACCAGGGGATCGTGGGACGGAGTCAGGTGGCGTCACCAAAGCGAACCAGGTGAGCCAGGTGAGTCAGGTGAGTCAGGTAAGCCAGGTGAACGCGGAGGAAGAGGCTTACACAGTTCTAAACGAAGGTAGCTGCTCTACCATCGCTCGAACAAACCTGGTTTCTTTTATGCCTTGGCTGCCTATCGGTGGGCAAGCACCACTTCCCAACTGAAGAGAAAACCAGTCGGACTCGCAACACCGTCAGAGTTGGGAGAATAAGAAGGGGTTTTTGAAGCAGCGTGTGTTCCGGGTTTCCGTAATTTTTATTTTCTACCTCATACTCGGGTATGACTCATTTATATCGTCTGCGTGCTGCACTCTTTGTTGACTTTCTATAAAGACAGTGATCATTCGCCAGTGCCGAGTGCGGCAATGCGTTGAGTTTTGTCTCCGGTTTTGTAATCGACTGCATGTATACAATATACATATACACACATACACAATATATTGCATTATAATATGTACAGTTATATTAATATTATACACTTACACGATGCGAAATAAAACGAAGCTTTGAATTATAGTGTTGTGAATATAATATGATATAATATTATAAAAAGTATTTCATTATAATCGTTAAACAAACGTCATCATAGTGATATAAAATATTCGTCTTATTACACCAAGGACGAAAGGAACGAAATATATAGGTATTTATGATGTAATTGTTCAGCGTTGTGAAAACTGTGAATCTAAATAATCGACAATTTAAAGTAAAAAAAAAAAAGTGGAATTGATCAGTTTTAGTTATAATAAACAAATTAATAATCATAATGGATTTACTGTGCTTCGATCAAACACGCGGCGTTATTTCAGGTTTGTTTAACACAAGAAACACGATCGTGGTTAAACTTTGACGATATGTATATATTTATTTATTTATCACGTCTGATAATATAAAATATAAGCCTGTTAAGATTTTAGTTAAATAAAATATTATTCGGTGTGATATGATAAGCGACGCGTATCGAACACTGGTAGTTATCGATTTGATATGATTATATTTTCGTCATCATATTGTCGTCTTGTTTCGCAATAGAGTATAATTTATTATTATTATTATTTTTTTAATTTATCATCGTCTATGATCGAGACACGTTATTATATCGAGTACGAATTGTGGTCTATTTCATTGTGAGTTACAAAGTTAATTAGTGAAATTAAAACCTAGTATAATATATGGATATAAATAGCATATATTTAAACGACAATTATCATCGAACCTATACTAAAACACGCTGGACTATTAGCCAGCGAAATATAAGTGCTTTTAATTAATTAGTTAAACCGATAGACCTTTCAGTTGAGTATTAAAAAATTACTTGAAAAAAAAAAGTTTAAATTCGACAAATGCAAGTAAAGGATATTAATAATGAATTACGAGGCTACATAGGAATAGTTTGATATTTCACTTATTATAATTATACGATATCTCGTACAAGAGACGACTGAAATATATTTACCTATTTACATTATTTAAATGATCGTATAACGTTGTGTTTCTTTCGTTTTGTATTCGAATTAAATTACTAGTAAATGTTAATTAATAATTATAAACGCTTTCGAACGGTGTATTAAAATTACGCAATTATGAACATTAATTTATCATCAAACTATTTTCTCTGATTTAAAAACCGTTTGAAATGCATATAAATAATAAGAAAACTTCATACTGCAAGCGTCGTAAAATAACTACTTATTCAAAGTTACTCGTTAACGTCATTCGATTCAAATGTATTGACGTAATTACCTCGTCAACCCATCCTTAATATTTCGAAGTTTTTTTTTGTTGATATAATAAACATTCGTAAAATATTGACGGTGCTGTATAATAAACCTCGGGACTTAAGCCTGTGGATAAAAAAGAACAATGTTGCCGAGAAAAGAGGGCCATATAACGCCCTACGCTCTCGAGGATATGATCTCCGATCTTCAGGCACGAAGGAACTCCTTGGATCATGATGACGTAGCCGGAGATCCTCTTGAACTGTTGAAACAACGAGAGAGGGATTTAGTCCTTGCCGCAGAACTCGGCAAAGCTTTACTTGAAAGAAACCAAGAACTTACCAAACAAGGAGAAGCCTTGGCCGAGGAATATGCCAGCAAATTGGAGGTAAGGACCAAAATAACTATTTAACAACGCTTTGGATGAGACGGTAAATTCCAAAGATGTTCAGGTAGATACTAAAGCGCTTCGGAACATTCCAAAACTAACTTTTCAATAGAACAGGTCGATATAAATTATACGTGGAAAATTTTTGCCAAATTCTGACTAAGCAAAAAATTTCATTACTTATAAGACTTGGTTGTAAATTTTCTTTTTCAAATTCTTGGATTTATACTAATTATAAAGTTCGGAGAAACGAAAAAGATTATCTAACTACTCAATCCCCGTGTGATTTATTTCGGAATTGAATAACTGGTGTGAAGTTCTGGAATCGCAAAACGTTAATCTCAATACTAATGAGTTATCGATGCGGCTTAGAAAGTATCCTAATCCGGCTTAGCCACCGCAAGTATATGAACAGTGTAAAGCGTTAATCGAAAGAGATTGAGAGCCGTTCAAACAAGACGAAACCCATTAACAAAAGTACACAGGAGTATTATTTCGGTGAAATTCATACTTTAAAAGGCAAAATAGCCGCGGCTTTTAAGGGATTAATTAAAAGGGTTGATCAGCTTTGGAAATAGACTAAATATGAGAGGTCGAAGCCCCCATAGATTAGAAAAAAAATGTATGTATATGGGGTGATGAGCTCGTTAAAATGTTAAAAATCTGCAACAATCAATTAAGACAAGCTGATACCGTTATGTATGTACATCGGCCAAATTAGTAAAATAATAATTAGAGTAATTGAGGAACCGAATAAAGAGATTTAACGAAGCCGTATATCGAAGAATTTGAAATTGATCGGTAAATTGGATATCAAATTCGCAAGAATCCTGTATTTGGATAGACGAAATTAATACGTCCTTGAATAAAAACAGCAGCTTGCTGAGCTAGGCTTCTCCTCTTAAGAAATAAGAAGATTTGTATTCACAGTGAGTTAGCACTGCAAGAGACAAATATTTGATCTGAAGTTTTTACACGACCGGTTTACGCGTCAAGCGTGACAATTTATTATATGTATAGAAATGAATCGATACAGCTTACGATTAGAACCACACAAAAAGGTATAATAATGCTAGACTATGTAAACGTATTGATACAAATCGATGGAAACAACTCGCTCGGTTTGTTTTTTTTTTTTTTTATATATCTGTAGCTTCAGTACGGACACAAACCAATCAATCTGACAATAACTAAGATAAGATATTTGACCGCGGACTGATTTGGGCGGAAATAAAGAAGAAGAAAAGAAAAGAGAAACAAAAAAGAAACTTTGTTCTTTTGCTTCGAATAAAACTTTTGTATGTATACAAATTGTGCGACATGATATATACGATTTGACTTGCAATTAGTATGCCGGAAATTGTTACCGGGTACTGCACGACTTAAACGATGCAAGCGTAACTGAATGTCTAGTTTACAGTTATCATCGTCACAATAATAAGTGCAATATAGATATATGTATAGGTGTGATACGGTGATAAAAGAATTTAGTTAATTCAATGAATAATTCAAATCTGCTTAATTTCAATTACTTAAAATAATTGAACAGCTGTTCCGTGTTTCATTGAAACAGAAGCTAATGAATGTTGTTCATTCAAAAATATCCAGAGGAGTTGGGCCCTGAAATAAATAATTAAATAAATTAGTTTCAAATCACATACCATGATCTTGGGATCTCTAGGTTACGGTTTTCCCGTGCAAGTGATTGTTTTCGCCAAACAATAAAGAATTATTGTATTCGACCCAGTTCACTACGGTTTGCAATAATTATAATATATGGATTAATTTTTGATCATAAATTTTGATGTGGTAAATTGGTAGATATACATTGAGCTATTGTTTTAAATCTCTTATGAAAAACGGGATAGAAATAAACTGCTGATGCAGATTTTAAACTTTTGAAAGAGAAATTTCTTTAGGAAATAAAATCGACCGGAAATTGTTGAAAATATTGTACGAGGTATAAACTCGTTTGAACTTTTGCTTTTTCTCACAGTGTTGAGATTTTTTTGAATTTACGATCGGAAAATTTTTTTTTATCTCATAAAATTGTAATATAAATTTGAATTGACAACAACTATGTAAAAATAGTTTCAATCAATTATGACTGATCGGAGTGATCGGAGTGATTCATATTCGGCGAGGAAAGAAATGAGTTCGGGGCTTCGGAGATATCCTGGGAGCTTATTATCCAACTTGTTGATGGAGTGGATTCCGGATTTCTGGCGTACTGCGTCGTAAGTTTGTATGTATTGTACATGGAAGAGCCACGAAAGCGTGGAACTGTACGCGCCACTTAGGCAAGACCCTCCGGGGGTTTTATAGGGGCCTTAGTAAAGTCTCGGAGACAATGAAGTTCTGAAAAGAAACAATAGCCGGCATCACGCTACCTGCTTCTCCTAGTTTCCTTCGACTTCGCCTCATTTTTGACCTCCATACATATATATTATATACCTATATGTATATAGGTATACATATATGTATATAGAAACTCGCAATTCTGATTTAAACTTTATTCTAACCCACCGCGATTCAGACTCTTCCTTGTATAAGAGTTGCCGGAAACGTATAAAAGAAACTGTATGTTACACTCTTTCTTGCCTCCCTCTTCACGTTGTACATTACCCACTTATACACCCATTTGTTGAACGTTTAAAACTTATACATTCAACTAAAATAATATATATCAGTATTCATTGTTCAACTAAATGAAAAAAAAAAAAAAAATGAGTCATTCAAATTTGAGGAAAATATTGTCTTTAGTAAATGTAAATCGAGGAGGAAGGGATCAGGAATCATAGATGAGCTCAGTGCACCTCATAATCAGATACTATCACAATTGAATTTTTCAGTATAAAAGAGTAGTTGCTTTATTTTGTTATTTTTTTGGAAATTGCTTGACGTTACAGTATCGGATAAAACTTAAAAAATTAACGCCCACCCGCGAAGATGGAAGTATCAAAGATTAATCGAACTTCAGAAGTGCAGCAGCATTTCCGGTAATACAATAGGCGAACGTGATCATTCTTTCATATTATTATCATAGGATTCTAAATATCAAATTTCGTGTTCAAGTTGCGATCACGTTTGCGAGACGAAGCCGTTCACTTCCGGTTTTTACTCTATAGGATCATAAAATATCCGTTAACATCACTGCAACAGCTATATACATATATAATAACAGCATTATAAACAGTTTTATAGGTATATCGATGAAATTTTTCTCGAATCTAAACACTGCAGAGGCTGATATCTTGCTAATATTATGAAAGTTATCTCCTATTTCTCAGTTTTTATATACCAGCATGCTATATTTATAGCATCTACAATTAATGCGTCATGAATTTTCAGGTAATCGTTATCGGACCTTTCAATCTTAGATAACACCGATATTAAATGAAATTGAGTAAAGGTAGTGAGAGTACCTACTGGCATTGTATACAATACTTTAATTTTTCACAAAATAGCAATAGATTTTGTCGCGATTTATAACGCTGACTAATATCACTATTGATCATATAAATCATCATTATCTAATATTATATGTATTTGCACAATTATTCCGATAACGTTTAAATATTTTTTTTATTTTTTTTGTTGTTTTTTCTCATTTATGGTTCGAACTGTATGAGTAATTTTTTTATCTCAACCTACTACTGTATATGCAGCATGATTTCCAGCCATTTTATTTCGGCAGCTAGTTAAATCTTATCGCTCATACTTATATGAAAGAATTTCGTTTACGTCAAGTCGTAAAAATATATATACGTCACAATAAGAATTCGAGGGCACGCTGCGTTTGTTCTGATTAAATAAAATTCTACACTATGTATATGTATACGGTTTTCATCTAAATTTCAGATTCATTGATGATAATAACTGATGTAGTTTTTTTTTTTTTTTTTTTTATAAAAAATAAATTTGAGCGTTTTCTACTTTCTTTTTAGATTTATTTGCAAAAAATATACTGCAAAGATATGCTGATGCATAGAAACATCAGTGATTCAAGTTAATAATTTCTCTAGTAAAAACATATTTGATGCTGCGTGTTAGTCGTCGATGATTTTTGCTTTGACCAAAAACATGGCAGGATGTTTCTTACGTAATAAAAAGCAGCATCGTGAATCGGGCTAAAATAATTTCTCTATATTTCTTCAACGCGGACGAACGAGTTTTCCCTTTTACTATGATATATAAATTCCGGGTCTCTGACCACGTATAAATTCAAGATAGTTAATATAAGTGCTCGGAAGAAAGAGATTTGTACTCATAAAAAACTGCAAGTCCATAATACAAATTTGTGGTCGCATTAGTTTGACTGATAACCGAAGCAGATATTCTATAATCGGTATCACGTCCGAAAATTTTCAACGTCTAATATTGATAAATATTTGAAATTTTATCCCTGATCAAAATAAACGCTTTCATGAATTTGTTCTCTCCCATCCTTTTCGGTGAAAAAATTCACAGGTTTTTCCTCGTCTTAAAACGCGGATAAGACATCGTACCGCAATCGTTGCAGATGCGATTGTCAGTAATATATTTTGGTTATCGTATATGATGTTGTTAATGAAAGTTTTATTATTTGATGATTTCACACTGCTGCAGTTTAAACAGTGTGAATTTTTATTCCCAAAATAAATGACACGCAATTCTTTATTCCGTATTATTCTTAATGAGGTGTTACTATACCATCGTATCGCCTTGACTAAAGTGACGAGAAAACTAAAACTACAGGTAAAAAGTTTTCATTGTTTAAAATTATACCTATTCTCGAATTGCGGCCTTCTCTTCGCCTTGAACGCCTCCCGGACTCCTAGGAGTCTAATGGACCTGTATATAAAGAAGCATTTATATTTTTACAAGGTCTCCTTCTTTGAAAGCCCCGATTTCACGAGCAGGTAAAAGTTAAATAAGTAGCAAGATTTTGACAAAAAATAAAAATAAAAATAAATGAACACGCGCTCTGCACGTTTATTTGAATATCATTACATAGTTTTTGCTATTCCATATTGAGAAACTAATTACAAAATATAATAGTGAAACCGCATAAGCAACATCTAGGATTTTTTACTGATCTCTAATAGATGAATTCAGTTTTAAATCACATCCTATACATCCATTTCACTCTGTAATCTCAGTTCCTGCACCTATTTATATTTTTTACTTAGATTCTATTGGTGGAATGGTAAAATTGAATGTCCCAGGAAAAAGTGACGGTTACGTAGCGTGACTAAAAACTGATTAAGTCTTAGATTTTCCCTCAATTATAATCGTGACTCGTTCCTATTACCACAAATCGTTAATCAGTTTGAGAATATATAATCAGATTTACTCAAACCGTATTTAATAATTCGGCTGCATTCATACATTGAGATTAAAAAACGTAAAAAAAAAAAAAAAACAAATTATCGAAATACATGACTATTCGTTATTTAAGAAAAATCAAAAAAGATCGTGTCACGCACGTAGAGCTGCACTTCAAGAGCCCGAATCGTTTCGCATAAAAAACTTTGAAAATGTTATAAGAATTTTTGTTATAATTATTTTTTTAGTGACTGAAGATCGGAGTTAGATATTATACCTACGCGTATGGAATGCGTTTATAGTGTGTTGTATCTTCCTTTTCTATGCCACTAGGCTACAATTACAAATTACTCCGTTCACCGAGATATACGCGTAGATAGGAATATAAAGTTCTGGTTCGATTAGCGCGTAACCACGAATTTCAAGTTCTGTATCTTATTTTATAACAAGATAATACCAGCTGAACCGGCTTTTATTTTCATCTATAGGTATATACGAATTATTCGAAAGCCGTGTTTATACCAGTTTTCTAAATCAAATCGCGTACATGCGTCGATGTTATCATCTCTTATATAGCTAGGCCGCAGTTTGCATATTTATATCTGTAAAATTACGTCATTTATACTTACGAGACGATTCATCAAAAAGCGGATATACCCCAGGCTGTATGAATTTTCTAAAATTTTAACTATGTTACAAAACTGCAGGCAATTCACCTGATATAATCTTATACTTTCATCAAAGTCATAACACGTGTATATAGTCGCCAACCACGACGCGGAAAACAATTAAAAATGATAATAACGTGCAACCATGCAAAAGCGAAGTATGGCCGGTATAATATCCGTGTGATACGTAAGTCCGAGTGCCTATAGATATGTAGAATATTGAACACGTAATCTACCTAATTTGAATAAAACCGAATTTGAAAATGAAAGAGATGAAGTGAATTGAAATTTTATGAAAAAAAAAAAAAAAGATTAAAAAGAAAAAAATGAGAAATTACTCGTATACATATTTTCACTAAAATTATTCTACGCAAGTTTCGACTGCGTTTAACTTTACTTTTACACACTTTGGAGGTAATTTCACGCTAGTTATTGTCTTGCTCTAGTTGATATCTTCGCGAGTTATTGTTGGTTTAGATTTTATAATCTAGAGTTAATTTAGCAAAATTCATAGCCTCGGCATAAACTGCTGACTCTGAGACTCAGTCAGTCTATCGTAATATCTTTTGCTGGAATTATGCAATTAATTGTTGCGCTGATTCAACACGACAAGACTTAACAGCATTCGAGACTCTCCTCTCCTCTCTGATCGTGAGCATTCGCTCGAAACGGTTGACCACGGGCCATTGGGTCTCAGGTACTCGCCTTTACTGCTGACGATAAATACCACACTTCTATGCCTCAGCTTAGGGAAAGTAAAATGTTCAAGAAACTTATTTGACTCTAAATAAAATAGACAAAGAAATGGAATCGTAATTATTCATCAAAAATATATCGTATTGACATTCAATTATCTTATTACGTCTTAATCTACAGCACGATTATGCGGATATCCATTTGACTTATGTCAATAACGATTGTCATCCAGCTCCGCAATTTATGCTCTAAAAATTTATAAGAATTAATAAGAAAAAACTAACTGTGAAGTCATTGGAATTCTATAAATATATAAATATGCGATTGATTTGACTGATCTTAATTTTGAATACGGTGTTGACTCAGATCTAGCTTTTTTTGTTTTTTAACTTTTCTTATATTACACGTCTGGTATCAGTCCTGTATCTTTTTTGGTCTTTTTAACAAATGAAATTCTAAACTCAAGCGGAGAAGTTATCGAACCCATGCAAGGTCTTAGAATTGTAGTGGTCACGATTGAACGCTCGAAGTGGATCGAATTCATACTCTATGTATAGTTCAAATAGCCTTTTGTACAGAAACGTGACCCTCACCGGTCAAAGTTCGCTGACAAGGACGGCTCCTTATAGACGAAAGTTAGCGGCGAATTTAAATCACGTAACTTGTTAAGCTGTTACAAAAACCATTTCAAAAGCAGATCGTATAATTCTATCTCTACTAAAAATTTATTACACATGCACGATGCGGTCCCGTTACGTCAATGTATAAGACTTGTTTTTTCGCTACGAACTTTACATACGTCAAAGTATAAACAGAATATTTAGTTATCCGAAAAAAAAAAAATAAATAAAAGTTCAATTACAAAGATGTTTTTTTTTTTTTTTTTTTTGTTGAATGGATTTAAAGTTACCAAACTTCGTTCGAATCGTTTCTTATTTTATTCTTATGGAATAAACGAAAGGACGGATGTTTGGCTCAAGATCTGCAACCAGAGCTGTAAGAGAAGGTGGGAGTCTATGACTCAGACGGATCTGATTACCTGCGGTACTTCAGCTCGGTATACTACCTATTGTACATACAAAGAGAACCTGAAGTTTTCAGCACAGTGACTTCGACGATTATATAGTAAATTCAAATGCTATGGTAGAATGTAGGTGATCAGCCCAGGCTTAGGAGGTTGCCAATCGATCGGTGACTAACCACGGGGACCAAGGCCATGTTTTCCTAGCTTATAGTGTGTAGCTCGATAAAGTTTGAGCTGGTATAGATATAACCGAGTCAAGTTTGCGTGTCGTATTTATTTGACGTATGTATGTTCATTTCTATCTTTTTCATTTTTTTTTTTAATAATATTATATTTTGGTTACTTTCACTGTTTTGCTAGTTTGTTAAAAATAACAACAAATAATTACCGAATGACTAACGTATAAGACAGATATGCCGATATTTTGCAATCGATCGATTCAACAGGTTTGAAATATCATATGGTGTACAATTTTTGCCAAGAGATCCTCTCATTATGGGACTGTCGGAATACACCTAATACATGCTAATCCTTTTTTTTTTTATCATTTTGCCTTTTATTTTTTAAGAAAATTCTAATTAGTTACTATTAATTAGGAATCGTGTTGGGTAACGAACCGCATTTACAATTCCTAGTAGCCTTTCTCAATTCTCGGTACCTACTCGCCAATGTGGCGAAAGCTGTGAGAGTTACCGTAACGAACTACCTGTGACCCGAACAATACACTCAACGACCTACTGTTTCCAAAAAAAAAATAATAAAAAAAACTTTAAGAATGCATGAAATTTTCTTTAAGTTTTGTTTCTCAACTCGTTCAACGTAAAAAGTACATAAAATGAATGAATCGATCGCGCCGAATGTATTCGCTGATCGAGTGCTTTTTCATTAGACAATTGTTGATTAGATGAAAAAATAATAGCACGACTTTCGTATGGACTTTATTCGTTTTTGAGAATAATGAATGTAAGAATTGTCGTATGCATAATGTTTAAAAATAAATTGACGACAGTGTTAGGATTCACCTCATGTGTGATAGTGATACACATTCGAAATAATTTCTTAACTCGGTTTACTTTTCATTGCGAAAGTAGAGAGCAGTTTGAAACTCAGCTTTGAAACATGAGATGCAGTTTTCTATATGATAAATCGAAAGCCGTGGGTTTCAACTATCCGCATAGATCAATTTTTACACAAATTAAAGTATGCGATGGCACCATTCCGACTGCAGCCCTAGATCTCATTCGCAGAGATAATGACGCAGAGACTTCATTCCTGACCGTAAAATTAAAAATTAAAAATACGAAAGAAATCGTCACCTCATAGTCTTTCACTTGACAACTACTTACGGTCTCTGTTACTGACCCTATTTTTCGCAATTCTATATGTTTACATTGTATACCATATATTCATAAATCACGTAATCGCTATTCCTAAATCTTAATGATACATAAAAATCTCCTCAGAGTCTGGAGCAAGAAAGGCATCTCTTGAGACGGAGACTAGAAGAGGCTCACGATGAGAGTGAGGCAAGAGCATTAGAGCTACAAGCTGACGTCGAGGCCCTCCGAAGTCAATTAGAAGAGCAAGGAGAGCGTGCCCGACGTGCAGAAAGGGAACAAGCAACTTTGGTAGCGGAATTAGCTGCCCAAAATACACGGCTTGCTGATCAGCTTCGAGAAGCTAATAAGCAAGAAGAACAGTTACTCGCCGAGCTTAGAGTCCTTAGAGATAAATGCGCCCTGAGAAGTACAACGCTTCAGGATCATGTCAGCAGCTTAGAGATCCTCAGAGACGAGGTAAAAGCGAAGAGTCAAAAAATTTGCACCCATTGCATTATTAACTAAAAAAAAAAAAAATCGATCCAACTATTTTCACCGTTTACCTTACCGTTTCAGGTCCAAATTGTTTCTGCTCAAAGAACTGAACTGGAAAGAAGATCGCTTGAACTTAGGGAAGAAAGAGCAAGGGCTGTTGCAGCTCAAGAAGAAGCGGAAGAAAGGGCTTTGGCCTTGGATCGATTAGGCCACGAAGCCGAACACAGAGCAAGAGTGGCCGAACGAGAGAGGTAATTTTTATCTAATACACCATTCTTCGCAATTATTACTATCGGTTATTGATTTAAGGGATCAATATACAGCGAAAAAATCTACATAAAAATTTAACATTAAAATTTTGTTAATATTTTGTGGACAGAGATGAACTCGCCGCCACTTTGGCTGCTTTGGAAGCAGAACGAAGAGGGAGGTCAGGATCCATACAAAAACCTCCGAGGTCATTACAAGCGGAAATGGAATGTGAAGAGAGCGGAAGTTCTCTTGGTGAACCTGAGGATCTTAAAGCCGAAGTTACTAGGGCTTGCAAACGAATGAGGGAACTATGCGCTCAGTTAAGGAGAGGGGAAGATGATTCTGGGCTTCAGAGCGACTGCGATGAATCGATGTTAGTTTTAGCTAACGGTGCGGACGTCGAGGTAAGAAATATAAACACATACAAACATACAAGAAATTCACACTCTCAAATTTAACCCTTAAACTCGAACCATGCGTAGTATTTATTTGCATCACGCAATGCTCGAGTACTTGGACACAAAATATTCGCCTTAAAGGTCCTCTTTTGAATTTTCTATTTTTGTCTCTATTTTTCTTATAAATGACTCACGCCAGACGATTTGGCCATTACTAAGGTTTCACTTGACGTACTTCAACTTGCACATAATTTGACCACTGAAATCCTCCACATATTATTAGAATATCAGAAAAAACACCGTTCCATACTACAACGATACGTATCGCATATTCAAACATTTTCCTCTACTTAATCCGCCTTCAACCAAAAATTATTTTTGTAATAATACAATTTCAAGTAGAGAATATTTTTGCGATAAAATAATTACAATTTTTAATGGATAATAATCCAAAAACTCAACCATAGTTATAAACGTTTTTAACTCTTTTCACATTCTTTATGGTTTAAATTAGTTTCTTCGTATTGTATTATTTGAATAATTATTAAAATCAACAAATCCGTTCACAAATATTCACCCACTCAAACTTTCATCTCAATATTTCAATCAATTGTTTTCTTTTCACAGGCAAACTGCCCTGGAGCATTATCCGAATTAACAGAAGAGTTGTTCAGGTTGGCTCTCGCGGGACGAGGTGCACCTGGAGAATTGGGCCTCGCCGTAGAATTGCACAGAGTTAGAGAGGAGCTTGAACATTCTAGAGAACAGATGAAACAGACTCAAGAGGAGTTGAGACGAAGAGGAGAATCCCTCCTTGAGCTTACGAGTAAATTAAGCGTCTGCGAAGCCGAGCTTCGCGGTGTTAGAGAGGAAAGAGACAGAGCTAGAGGCGACATAGAAGATTCCGAGCTCACTAAAGACGAAGTTCTTGCTCAAGCATATCAAGTCAGAGACCAGGCAGTTGCAAGAAAAAATAGGGCTGAAGTTGAGCTTGCAAGAACGAGAATCGACGTTCTCCAAGCCAATAGTCAGCTCATGGAAGCTATTCAACAGAAAATAGAGCTCAGTCAACAACTCGAACAATGGCAAATGGACATGCAAGCACTTCTCGACGAACAAGTTAGAAGTAAATTGATGCCATCCAGTGGTCCGGTTAGTGGGAATGGTGATGGATCTGAGATCATCGTTCCAGCAAGAAAGAAGAGGAGTGCTGGTGCTTCGAAAAAAATATTTGGCCTATTTTGAAATGATCAAGATAAAAGAAATAAAACTTTTTTTACGGGTTTGCAACGACGAGTATACATGGTTTTAATTCGAGAAGTGTCTTCGGATTCGCGTTTATAAAAATTTGAGAGACTACAGCCTCTTGTGTTGCGGATGTAGGGAGGGTAACTTATTCATCACATTTATCACGAGGAAATTTATGCTTGGATGTTAAAGAAAAATTCGGCAGCATATTTATATCTATTTTGTACACGATTATTATAGGTATGTGCACATAATCGCTCAACACTGAGTTTTGGTTAACGATTCGCACTTTTTTTTTTATACCAATGTAGAAATTAGTTGACTGTTAATTACTTCAGGCAATTAAGAACAAAAAAATTTTTGCGTTTCTTAAGCAAGTCTTGTAAAATTTGATTTAGGCTTGAAGAGTTCAGCACACATTGTGCTCAAATTTAATTTCCGTCCATTTTATATGAAATATAACAACTATAGCTGCTCAATAGTCGAATTAATCAACGATCTTTGTTCATCCAAACTTTGATTCCCAAATGTGGTTTAAAATAATTACTCTATGGACTCTGATACTAAACGTGGATTATAAAAGGTTTTCGATCGATTCTATCCTATACCTATACATCAAGTGATCATAATATTGAACATACTTTATGCATTTTATGAGTCACAAGTTGCGATCAAACATGAGAGGTGCTTATCGAGGTATGTGTTTTTGTTACATGGACGAAAGTATATAATGTTTTTGCATGATACGCAGCAGGCGAAGAGTGTTACGAGTGTGTGTATAAGGCCAGGTTTAAAAAGTATCACAATTTAATACACACCTACTTCAAGCATATACCTACGATGAGTCAGAATTTCGCCAACGTCCCACGCGAAATTCTTACCAGCTCTCCTGCCCCGCGGATTTGTCTGTTTATCCGTCCCACACCTACCTGCTCTCATATTGCGGTCTGAGTGACAAAATATTTATTTATAATATAGGTATAATATTTTAAAGAGAAAGTTACCGGAGATGTGGCCTTTTACGTTTTAAATAAAAGTGCAATTTTAGCTATAAAATTAATCATAAGCAATTCTTTTACTTAAAGCAGTGAATTTAACCGCGAAGAGAATATTAATGTATTAAAAATTGTAAAAAAAAAATCACTAATAAGCTAATCTTATTATACTGCATATTTATTTAATAAAATTGACTGTACAAATGTATATCTTATAATTAATTTCAACAGACTACAATGATGATGTGTTTATACACATAGGTATATGTATGTATAGGTATGTATGTTTGAAACGCCGCAATTTATAGTCGCGAAAGGATACGTTCGACTTGCTAATTGCTGTATTTAGAACCTATGTAATCATCTGCCCACGTCAGCTAGGCTTGGAAAAAACCTTATTTAATATATTTCTTGTGATTAGTTGACCTCACCGCTACCCAACCTGAATCAAGGTGAGTGTATTTATAGTTATAAGTTATTAGAGAGTTCACACGATGTAAGACTAAAGCTAGATGCATTATCGGTACCTTTCTACAGTCTGGTATCGGAAAAATTAATATTTGAGTAATAGCATGTAATGCGGTAGAATGTCAGGAGTTATTTAAATATCCCGATCGCAATCAATACGTCAGAAAATTGATTCGAATGCTGCCGTTATCTGAACAACATAGTATACCTATCTATGCGCACTGCATACACCGATGTATGTCTAGTCATATATTAGTAGGCGCTAAATTATCGGTAAGGAAATTTTTTTACTTAACGGGATACACATCCCTACACGGATACGATATTAGTTTAAATTAAGTTAAAAAAAAGTAGAAAATAACAAGAAGTATTTCGGATCCAATCTGTGTCGAACAATTTATTCATTAGTACGCTTTGTTATATGTACTCATATGATTGCTACTGTCAGGGGTCTATAATCTTTTAAATATTTTTTGGAATTTTAATTTTTAAGTTCGGCGATATACATAAAGAATTCAAATTAATTATCGCGGCAAAAGTAGTTCGCCGCCAAGATATTTGGGCCGCCACCTCCTGCACAAGTTAAAAACAACAAAACTGGACTTCTACCGTGACTTTTCGTGGATAGCGAACGCTAGGGATACCAACTGAAAACTGCTGTATTCTGGGGATTGCGTTCAACCATACCCTATTCCAGCTAATGGAAAATAACAATAGTTAGTTTGCCAGCCGTTAGAGCAAGGCCTCGATCGGTGTGATATGTGAGTTTTCAAAATTGGGTTATTTTCGTCTGGCAATCGAACCACTGACGTGACTGCCAGACAAGAATCAAGAGAAAAATCTCCGTCCGACACAGTGTAATTTATATTATAAGAACTTGTATAGCAGTAAGCACATAAGGATATACTCGTTAATTTGCGATGCGTATACCTATAGTATATATTTACTCATAAGAAATGACATTGACGATGAGAAATATCGTATCGATGCTGCAGCAATAAATTCCCAGATATACCTATAATTAATTACTTCGGTATTTTCCACTTTTCCCTTCCTGTGACTCTTCATTTCAGGTATTGAATAAAGTAAGTAAATTATAATAATATGCATGTAGGCACATCTACTTATACCAATGGATGCCTGCTTAGACATACGCTCCTCATCTTTCCCGCGAAAAATTTCAGCACACCTCCTCGGGTCCGATGTTCTCCTTATACCAGACTCGAATTTTTCGACTAACAGAAATTTTTAATCAAATATTGTCCTCTGGTATTAGGAGAACATCTGAGCCGAGGAAGTGTGCTGAAATTTTAGCAGGAAAAATTGTGCGCCTTACTATATGCAACTCGCATAGATTCATGTAATTTCTTACTGTTAGTTGCATACCATTAGGCGCACCGAAATTTTTGATTGAAAATTTCTGTAAGTCGAAAAAATTGCTCCTGGTATCAGGAGAACATTTGACCCGAGGAGGTGTGCTGAAATTTTTGGCGGGAAAAGCCCCGAGCGTACATTCAAGCTGGCATACATTCGTATATGCGTGTCTCGTGCAGGCGTTGACTGAATAATATATATACAGTCAACGATGCTGTGAATGCAGATCTTATCGACAGTGTATATCTGTATTTGTTAATTTTACGGACAGTGTATGCTGTAAATGCTGATCTTATCGACCGACATGTCTATGGTTGGCAAGACCGGGCTTCCGTACGATGCGCCTAATTGACTTCTATATGATTCTAAGAGCCCATTAACAGGCTTAACCTTTTTTAAGTCAGAAGATCATAACCTGTAACCTAATTTAAGATTTTCTAAATTCAAAGAACCCAAATAAACTGAGATATTTCATCCAATATTGAGTATAATTGAACCTATCAAACACAAAATATCTGAAAATTGGGATCTAAACGAATAGATTTTCTTCGAGAAGCTTCCTGAAATCTAAAGCATGTATCATCATAGTTTTCTGTGATTCAAATCACGTCAATGAGATAGTGAAAATCAAGTTTTCAACAGTATTGATTATCCCTTCAACTAATTCGCGAAGTAAGAGCTTTAAAATCCGCGGTTCGCCGACGATCAAAGAATGGATACTCTGAGTAGCATGTACGCGCCGACGCGTTGTCTTTGTAAGAGCTCGTCATCAAGGTCATCTGGTGTCATTCAAGGGTTATCAGACCTTCAGTTAAACACTCGCAAATATTATTCAGTTCCCAACCGTTGCTCCCCATTAAATAAAATAAAATGTTTCCGAGGCTAATGAAACCCACTGTTGCACTTGTGCAACAAAGTACTAAACAGCTGTCGACCAGTTCTCAGGTAATTTAACACCTTTTCCTTTTTTCATCTGTTACTTAGTTTTCATTTTTTTTTTATATAACTTCCTCACTTCGGAAATCCCGAACCAAGACGTTTACATTTTTACTCCAACCGTTCGCTAAAAATCTTGCGTGATTCATGCGTTGTTCATTTATTTGAGAATCATTAAATATTTTCTTGTTTCTTTTTATTTTAAAGCCAAACTCAAGTATACCTATAGACTATATTTAAAGCCATATATTTTATCTCATCTGTTTTACGAAACGCCTTTGATTATGCAACAATTTTACGAAAGTTCTCATTTCTATAGATTTTTTTAAATTCAATCAATATTCAATACTCTCATCGTCTTGCTGAAAAGTTCCAAAGACTCATCTTCAATCTGTATAATTTATCTGAATTCAGAATATTTACAATAATTTAATCAAAAGGCTGAAAACTACGCTATTTATGACTTGCAACAGGAATTAAATACTAAATTATTCTTTGTGAAATTTCTCCTTTTTTTAACACAGAATAAAGAGACTCAAATAAAAGACAGTCTCATTGCTTATTTCTTTTTTCATTCTATAGCGCAATGCCAAAGTTGCAGTCATGGGAGCAAGCGGAGGTATCGGTCAACCGCTATCGCTGCTGCTTAAGCAGTCTCCACTTGTTACTGAGCTCTCTCTTTACGATATTGTAAATACCCCTGGAGTAGCAGCGGATTTATCACACATTGAAACCCCCGCTAAAGTCAAGGCCTTCAATGGGCCTGATCAGTTGAAAGATTCTCTTAAAGGAGCACAGGTGAGTTTCGATTATTCAGTCAAATTTGAAATGGTAGTTGACAAAATGTAAGAATCCATGAGAATGACTGTGACAAAGCTGGAAAGCTAAAAATGTAATGAATAAGTGTTGATAAATTTTAGAAAACTATACTTTAGTCAATTACATGATCTCCCAAATGTGCAATAATCATTAATCGACAAGAGCGGGACTTTACAGAGCTTGTATTTTTAATTACAGAATTCATGTATAAAAAAAAACAGCAGAATTTCATTTTACAATTTGTTTTATTGTCAACTAGGTGATAATCATCCCTGCTGGAGTTCCCCGCAAACCAGGAATGACCCGCGACGATCTGTTCAACACAAATGCCTCAATTGTTCGTGACCTTGCTGTCGCTGCTGCCGAAGTTGCACCAAAAGCTTTTATCGCAATTATTTCAAACCCTGTTAACAGCACTGTGCCTATAGCCAGCGAAGTTTACCAAAAAGCTGGAGTTTATGATCCTAACAGAATATTCGGAGTTACTACTCTTGATATCGTTAGGTCAAACACTTTCATCGCCGAAGCTAAGGTGACTAGAGAGATTCATTTCTCCCAACATTTTCTCACCTACGTTTTATGACTAAATCAATAAAATATGAAACCGAATTATTGAAAAGCAACTGCTCTCAGTACTCGGCACAATTCTGTGCAGACATTTCAGTAGAAAGTTATTTAATCAAATCGTCAATCATAATCGACATTATGAAATCTGATAATGGAAGATATGATGAAATAAGATATCGCAACTATTTCCGCCACAAATTTTATCTTCTTTTTTCCAATGCTTCAGGGCTTCGATCCGTTGAAGACTAACGTTCCCGTGATCGGAGGTCACAGCGGAATTACAATCATTCCACTAATTTCTCAAGCCAAGCCACAAGTCTCTTTCCCTGATGATCAACTTAAGGCATTGACAGAAAGGATCCAGGAGGCAGGAACAGAGGTTGTTAAGGCTAAGGCTGGAACCGGGTCTGCTACCTTATCTATGGCCTATGCCGGCGCTAGATTTGGAATTGCTCTTATCCGGGCACTGAACGGAGAACAAAATATCATTGAGTGTTCGTACGTTAGGTCTAATGTTACCGAAGCGAAGTATTTCTCTACTCCAATTCTTTTGGGCGTAAGTATATCAGGGTTTTTATTTATTGATAACAGTTCTCGGTAAATTAGATCTTGGTGTTTTTGATCGATTAAACTGTATTGTTGCATTTTTATTTTCCAGAAAAATGGCGTTGAGAAGAACTTGGGACTTGGAAAGCTGAGCAGTTTTGAATCAAAACTTTTGGAAGCCGCTATCCCAGAACTAAAGAAGAATATTCAGAAGGGTGAAGATTTCGTAAACAAGAAGTAAATCCGTTAATGTTGCTGTTACGTACTAATTAGAGCGTCGAGAAGAAATCAATTAATCAAATAGATACCGATTCGTTTATACCACAATACTGTTTAAACGCGTGTACACATTAAATCAAAGAATGTCATCAAAGCATTTAATTTAGAAAATGCATGGTATATACAATGTTGTATTATATTGTACAATTAAACTAAAGAAAAAATCCCAAAACTAGACTATGTTGAGTTATAAGTTCTTATCAATACCGAAACACTTCTTTCATACAGCAGATATTCAATTTGCAAATATTGAAAGCTGATTTTGAAGCCTCTGAGAGAAAGTTTACATCATTTATTACAAACTAATCATATCGTATTGATTATTTATTTAAAAGTAACTTCAATATGTGATAGCTATTGAGATAAGCTCTTAGTTACGGTTCTAAAAGCCAAACCATTACAAGCATTGCCATGTATGTATTCAAAAAAAAAAAAAAGCCACAATAAACATTGAGAGTCTAGCTAACTTCGGGATGACCCAAACGCCTCATCAATGTCAAAGAATACCAACAGTCACATTGGATCAGACACATTTGAGATACAAACATTTACATTAAATAAGAAAATGTAAGTGAACAGAGGTTTCTAAGTAATCTAAAAGTAAGCAAGTAAGTAATAAAAATTGTTTCAACTATACTTCATCGTAGTAAAGTTCCGAAGCAAGAAATTCAAACATCCTGTGTCATAAACTTTTTAATGTAAACATTAAGATTTCAAGCTCAACGTATTACACACCTAACACTTCCCAAAGTAACCCATTCATGTACATTCAATTCTGCAATTCAGACTCAAGTGTATTTGAATGGAGTAATTGATCGTTTATTCTAATAGTGCATCGTGATTATAAAAATATATTTATAATCACAATCATGAAGACTTTTATCTGACATTTATCTGACTTTCAATTGAAGCAATTTGAACGTTAAGGATATGAATATTCAGAAGATCGTTACAAAGATCATAACACATGAAACGCTCAAAAAAATTTGACTCATGCTACCCTTAATGTCAGTGATTTTTCAACATTTCTTTCTTCTTAATGCCTCATAATTTCTTTTTAGCATTAATTAGTGGCACGTTGTAACTACAGTTTTCCTGTTGAAAGAAGTTTCCGAAATGACGAGGCGCAAAAATCACCGGCGAACACGCCGCAAGCAAGAAGTACAAGAAACACTTAATCAGTCATCGAGAGAGCCATCCTGCTTCGTGATGAATAAATCTGATGCTGACATTGAAAATGATGCTCTTAGTTCAACCTTAGAAATGGATATGCACACCCCTGATTCTAATCTTCGAACTCCAGAAGCGGTGATGCACAATTCGCAAACTCCAATTGATCCATTGCATTATAAGGATTTGAGTCCAAAGATCATTGGAAAAGTACCTAAGATTAAATTGGATCTAGACATACCAGATTGTGACACGGAACCAATCTTGAAAATTGAACCAACGAAGTTAGATTTGAATTTGGAAAATGCGAAGTCCGAGGAGTGTAGTTCTAGAGATAACTTTCCCATCTTGGAAAACATCCAAGTCGAACCTATCGACACTAAATACGATGATTATTTATTGGATAAAACTGTTTCTATCGATAATATGATGAGGATTGAATTAGAAGCTCAGTGTACCGAATGGGGCATGAAATATTATAGCACAGCAAATAGTTTGTCGAAATGTGACACCCCGGTGATGGTTTTTAATAATGTTCACAAGCCTCGCTCTGAAGAGAAGAATTGTCATATTCATGACTTCAATTACCCAAACAAGCAGAATAAATTAGAGCGTCACGTTTTTCAAACAAGTACCTGTCGTTCAAAGAGGCAAGCCAGTGATCCAATTAACAGTCGTTTCACGTTTGAAAGCATGCAAAAGCCAGAATATCAAATAACTAGTGAAACCCTGCTCATAGAGGATTCAAATTGGCATGAAGAAAATCAAATACTCTCAAGTATGGAGCAGTTAAAAATTTTAAAAACAGTTTCTGAACCAGAAACATTACGATCCGAAAAATACATGAATAAAAAACACAGCAGTACAAATTTTTACGATGAATTTGGTAAGCCGCAGTCAATGTATTCTGGCGATGATAATGCCTACTATTTGATGAACACAAATATGAACACTGATATAAATTGTTCACGAAGCAATTCGCCACCAGCTAAACGAAGTCGCACAGCATTGCGATTTGAGAACGAGACCCAGCCCAGAACAATATCATCAACAACACATCCTCCAATTTTTAACTTCTCAAGTAAAGGGACAATTTTTCCAATCGAAGATGATAGCGAATATGCTAAAGCTTTGAAGACACCCTGGAGTAGTACCTCCTGTTCACCAACATCCGTTGAATTGCCTACGGTCTCGGATATGGAAGGAAAAGTCTCAGGGTCAGAGGTAAAACATGATGATTCCTACTTCTGTGGTGTATCAAGTTTTTAATTTACCACATTTATTATAGATCGAATCTCAGGTTCGAAGTTGTGAGCGTCCTCACACAGAATGTATACACTGCATTCATACGGCACAACCGGCTGCTGTACAGGTCCACGTTTTAACAACACCTTTCATCAAGATCACTGAGTTTTGCTCATGGCTTGCTAAAAAAATTGTTGAACTATTTAGAAAGGTGAGCAGACTCGTAGTGAGCCATTTCTTCAACAGTTATCAATATTGGAATGTATATACATTAGACCGTTTCAAAAAAATCGATTATTTTTCATTTTCAAAGAGTTAGTCAAAAATATTGTTCGAAATGATGAAAAAAAATGTTGTCAAAGTTTGAGCTCTTAATAATAATATTAAGAGGTGCCTCATCGCGATTTTCTATTTCCCATTTAAATAACATGGGAAGTGGTCTTGTGGAACTCTTCGATTTTTATATCTTGAAAATTAATCTACTTAGAAAGATTCTGCATGAATGCTGTTGTTCAAAATTGTACGCTCTACAAAAAAGGTCTCTTGGTCTTTTTCGATGAATCCAACTGTTTCCAAGTTAGTCATGATTAATTACCATTAATAACCAATACACCAACTTGGAAATAGCTAGATTTATCGAAAAAGAACAAGAGACCTTTTTTTTAGAGCGTTCAATTCACTACAAAAATATGTTCTGATCTTATCAGTACACTAATGCGTTGACGAGTTATAGAATTCCAAAGTTTAAAAAAAAATTTCCCCATGTTATTTAGATTGGAAATAGAAAATCGCGATGAGGCACCTCTTAATATTAATATTGAGAGTTCAAACTTTGACAACATTTTTTTTTTCGTCATTTGGAACAATATTTTTGAGTTACTCTTTGAAAATGAAAAATAGTCGATTTTTTTGAAACGGTCTAATATACATACATACTAGCAATTAAGATGACATTTCATTTCAAAGGGAAGCACATGGTTTCATGGAACAATGACGATGAATGTACAGCAGCAATCTGCTCGACATCCAGATATATCTGTATTAGTAAACGATCTTTCTCAATTAGTCACAACGATACGCTGCGATAATGATCACACAGTATCTGTATTAAGTGAGAAAGTAACACATCTTTCGGAAGAGTTAATTCAGGTACTTGTGTTTGTAGATTAAATTCTTGGTAACAAATAATTAATAAAAAATTTTAAATGGTATTTTTAGCTGTGTAGAACTATTTCCAATACAAATGGCATCTCTAATAACTTGGCACCATGGATGACTGTCATTTTTACAGGTCCGTGTGCACGGCGAAGCGACTCTGACAATGTTGACTACGGAACTTACTGGCATGCGTGAAGCGAATAATATTCTAACAGGTCAATTAAAATCGCTACATAATGCACTGGATAACATACAATCAAAACCGTCTTTAGCACCTCCACCGCCACCGCCTCCCCCTCCTCCGCCACCGTCACTGCCAATTACTCCAACGACCCCAAACAGTAGCAGAAGCATCAGAACACCAAATCGAAAGTGTTCCACTCCGCTACAGCAGGGCAGACCAGCGATAACTGTTGAGGATTTGCTAAAAGTTACGTTAAAAAAGGCTCCGCGTAACATCAAGGTAAAGTACAAGATTTTTTGAAAAATTTTCTTTGACTTTTGATTGAAAGTATATCTGCTTTATACTTTTGTATCAAATGTAATGAATTAAGTATAAAAATGAGAAATGAATTAATTTTGAATGAAGTGTTGGATCTAAGAGAGTATTTTGATGATGCATAGGTAAACAAATCAAACATGTCTGCAAATCCCAGAGGTCCGGCGGTGTCTCTAGATATGTTACGCAGTGTAAAATTAAAATCAGCTAGACGTAGATCAATTGACCAGAATTCAAGATCTCCAAGAAGTATGTCATTGTCAATGAGATCTCGTCCTCCGCCATCTCTCAGTTTGTCTCCAATAATGTCAGGGAAAGAGAGTCAGTTGGGTAGAATCTTGAGACAAGTGGATACCAATAAACGTGGATCAAAGCGGGCTTTATCCAGTCCTACTCACAGTGAAACAGATTTAACAAAGGACAGTCCACGCACTTTTAGTATAGCAAGACACAGCAAATCCCATACAGTAATGTTATAAGAAGTACAATTTGGTTTTATAATACGTCAGGTACAACGAATAAGTGAAATTGATAAATACGTGGCAATATTAACACGTGAAAAGGTATGTTGCATTTGGAAGAAAGACTGTGACTTAATCGGATTTAATTATCCGGGCTTGAATAAATGGAAATTTTTTAATTTATTGACAAGGACTCAGGGTAAGTCCATTGCTACGGAAATATTGACAAAATTGTATTTAAAAAGAAAGCAAAACTATTTATTTTTTATTTAAATACTTACACCGAATTTTGAAAGATTTTTGTTTTCTTAGACAGATTAAACGTTCTTAAAAAGAACTGCTTTTGTAGTAACAAAATGCATTTTTATATCCATTTATTGTATAATATGTATATCATCTTGTGCGAAGGAATGATAATGATTTGATAACATAATCGACCGTATTTTAGTCATGTACGAATTATACAATTACAACATGATGGGATAAACATCTCAATTTGGAATGGTATATTTAATCTAATTTATCTTATTGTACTGATTTAAATAAAGAGGAATTTCAGAATAAAACATGTTTTAACTTCTGCACTTATTCACACATAATGTTTCAAATATCGTAGCTACTTAGCATACTTCTTACTTGTGAAGCTCTCCAGCTAGATTGTCTCAAATTCTGATAAATCAGCAATAATATCAAAGCGAGAATCTGATAGTAAAGAGTGAACTCTTGTGATTGTAATTGGGTTCTAACACAGCTCTCAGTTCCTTTATACGTATAATTACTTCAAACTGATAAGCGATCACGGTTAGAGCCTGATACGTGATTTAGTCTTTAGATTAAGTTGGGGCGCACTCTACTTAGTACTATCAGTCCTAAATAAATATCACCGGTATTTCAACAGATAAAAATATTTCTACAGGAACTTTGAGGCAAGAATATGGCTCTTTGTTAATAAATCTTTATAATTGTGAAATTATTAATAAAAAGAAATTGAGTTATTAATAGAGGACAATTATTAGTATTTGTTTAATTGAATTTTAATAAATGATGAGCTATAATATAGACAGTAATAATTACTTTATTTTCAGTTTTCATGTGTGGCTTTACAGGAAAAGTCATACTTGGTGTATTGTATTAATTTTCTAATACAGAGTGAACGCATGCGAATTCCGAAAGATGATATACTGTTCCTAAATTGGTTTTTGTTTATTTATTTTTATTTTTTTTATCGAATTGCGTGTGTGTGTTGCCTACATCGTCAGCATTGGCATTTTACTCTCGTTTTCATGTATTTTGGTATGTATTTTTATTTTGTTTTATCTTTGTTTTTGTATTTTGTTTTTAAATTTAATTATTATATGCCTTGTGGTATTTAATAATTTTACAATATTTAACGTTTCACTATTGCAAAAGTTAATCTTAATTACTTCATTCGGCTCCTCATACAATTAAAATTATTATTATTAATATACTTACTTATGGTATTATCAATATTATTTAATGTTATTCTTTGTAATATATTTATAATATAATTATTAATTAATATTACTGCTATAATACTTAAATGTAGGGGCACGCCACACACCAATTTTCACAAATTGTTTGTTTCTCTTTCTTTAGTTTTTTTTTTTCTTTTTTATTTTCATTTTCGTTTTCATTTTTTTGTTCTTTTTCTTTGAAGCATGCCCGGTGTCCGTCTTGAAAGCGTACGCTCAATTCAAACTCTCAAAGATTTTAAGTAATAATATTTCATTAACAGAGATTTTCCAATACTTTTATATTCCCATCCTATGGTGAAACAAATACTATGTAAAGCTTAACCATCTGATGTTCTAACAAAGATTATCAGACTCAAACTCTTTGATTAAAATTTTACTTACGTAAAATCTTTGCAAAAGCCTTAAGCTGTGAAAGATAGAGAGAAAGAGCCAGAGAGAGAGAGAAAAGTTGAGAACAAAATAAGAGAGCTTCTATTTTCTCTGTTAGTCGGGATATGATCTTTCTTTTTGCGATAAATTTATAATAATAATAACAATAAAAGAAGAAAAAATAAAAGTAGCAATGGAAATAAATTTATACTCTGCTTGTTACTGTTCTCAATGTTCAACATGAACATTAACATTGGTGATCGTTAAAATAATTTATTTCAATGTGCCATATAAATACACGTACAGAGCTGATTGATAGTACAAAATAAAATGGAAAAAAAAATATATATATCTTTGCTTTAGTAGCAAAAAAAGAATATTGGCGTTTTAGATGTATCTTAGCACATCGTAATAACATAACAATATTAATAGGAAAAATGGTATGACGACAATTTTTTTTGTTTATTCTTATTTTCTTTTTCTTTTTCCTTAATCTTCTTCAGATAATAATATTGTATGTTCATATTTTTATAAGTATTAAATTTTTTCTTCTCATATGATCCGATAATGACAATTAAACTAAATTCCTTATGGAGATTACACAATAATTAATGATCAATAATGTTAGTATCACCGCATTGGCATTTAAGAATTTGGATCCAAGCGTACGCAATGTAAAAACTACGTATAGCAAATTGGTCCCCGGACAAATGGTAAGCTAAACCAAGCCAGGAACTCATATTGCAACAGGCAGCGGATATATTTCACCTTTTTTAAATGCTTGTAATCTCACTAATACCGCAGGACGCGTCCCTTTTTTTTTTTTTTTATCCTCATTTCTGCGTGCTCCATAACTCAACAACATGTGATTGGATGATTTTTTTAGTGATCGTAAGTCTGTTTTACCATACTTAGGATCACATGATAAGCTAAAGAGCTTCCCTCCCCACCCTGAACTCCCACCCGCTGTATGTTTTGTTTTTTTTGCTTAAGAATTATTAAGAGTTTTTTTTTTGTTTTTTTTGTTTTTGTTTTGTTTTGTTTCATTTGTATGCGCGAAATGACACTCACTGCAACTAGAGTTACGACACGTCCTGGTCCTCCACATCATGCAGCTGTTCTTTCTGGTCACCTTCACCTATTAAATATAAAAACAACAATAGTTCAAAGTCATCATTGAAAATCTTGACGATCTCAAGTGCTACCACTTGAATTAACGAGTGAATTAGCGAAATACTCAATAGCTAAATATCATCAATTCCATTTTATTTCTATATTTATCATAAATAATATATCGCTACATTTAAACAAACCAAATTTTATTCATCAAATGTATCAAAATAATCTATAATATAGTTATTTTATTTGCCTCAAGACAATCTTTTCTCAACTTTGATTCAAAATTTCAATAAATTTCGATCTATAAGAGGACAATTGCTAACCTGAAGATGGTACGAAGAAGGGAAGTTGGATAGTGTTTTAAGGATGGGAATCGCTGGTTATTGGTATAGCACCATCTCCTTGAACATTTGGCTGCTCAGCTTCGGATTCTGAATAATAAAATTGAAAAATATCTGATCTTATACTGTTTTTTGTTCATCAATTTTACAGACCCCTTTAAGATCATTATAATTTTAAAAATATAAAGTAAAAATCTATCCATCTCCAAACTGTTCCAGTTTATACATTTGACTGTATTTTAACGTCGATAAATTAGAAAACCAATAAAATAAGAAATTAAAATGAAAAGTAATACTAACCATCTGCCTGCATATCCGAGGTCCATAAGGTGAGGTTGTCCCTGAGGAGTTGCATGATGAGAGTCGAGTCCTTGTAACTCTCCTCAGAAAGGGTGTCGAGTTCAGCAATGGCGTCGTCGAAGGCAGCCTTTGCCAGACGACACGCTCTATCAGGACTATTCAAGATCTCATAATAAAATACGGAGAAGTTTAGAGCGAGTCCTAAACGAATAGGATGAGTAGGTGGGAGTTCTGTCATCGCGATATCGCTCGCTGCCTTGTATGCAACAAGTGAATTTTCCGCAGCCTCCTTCCTATCATTGCCAATCGCAAATTCTGCTAGGTAACGATGGTAGTCACCCTTCCTGCGAACAAATATCAAGGGATTAATTCCTGGATTTTTAAAGAGAGAATGAAAACATTTGAAGTAATGTAGAATGCAATGCTTACATTTTGTAATAGAAGACTTTAGATTCTCCGGTCGATGCACAGGGAATAAGATGTTTGTCCAAAACGCCTAGTATGTCGGCACATATGTCCCTGAGCTCTTTTTCAACTTGAGAACGATACTGACGGATCATTTCTAACTTTTCTTCTGCTCCTTTGTTCTCCTCTTTTTGCTCGATACTAGAGATTATCCGCCATGAGGCCCTTCTCGCACCGATTACATTTTTGTATGCTACTGAAAGCAAGTTCCTTTCTTCTACGGTAAGCTCCACATTCAAGGATGCTACCTTCTTCATCGCCTCAACCATCTCTGTAATATTATAACTAACTATAAGGCTCAAGTATTTCAATATTCTTATCTTAAACATATTAAATATATATAGAGTTTTACAGTGAACATAAATATGTGGTTCTGCCCTGAGAATTTCAAGGCCTTTAACACTTGTAATATTCATGTTCAATTCTTGGGTACAAAAATTCACTAACAATAAATCGGCTTTCTATTGATATCTTTCATTGTTTTAATAGAATAGAAAACATTGTTTTGTCCAGATGTGTAATTAAAGTACATAATATAATGTAAATACCTAAATTATTACATGAGAAAAAAAATTGCTATTTTTCCTATAACTTATCAATTTTTGCCAGTAGAAAAATGGGCTTGGTTTATTATCAATTCAAGAGACTTTAATTATCCTATTGCAATAAATAAATTAATTAATTTTCAGACTATTTATGTAAAAGGAAAACATCTTAGTTCAAAGTGTAAACATGTACGTTGTAATAGTATAGCGATAAAGATCGAATGTAATGGATTATAAAAAGGTAAATATGTATTATTAAAAATAAGTTTTTCCATTTGACATTCTTGGGCACAAAAAGAATGGAGATGTAATTTATCTTTGATTTAAGGGTGCACAGGCTTTTTCAGTCAAGAATAAAAGTAGTGATTGAACTTGAAGATAACTTTAGATTATTTTAATAAAGAAAACGAGATTTCTCAATCTATTCAAAACAATTTCAACAATTATATAACAAGCATATAATTGGAGGAGTAAAAAATTATATCAGTAGTTGAAAAAAATAAATCAATAAATAAAAAATCCCTTGGAATCAATCATTCGGATGAATGGGAATCAAAATTGTGTAAATTGAAGACAAAGTGAAATTACCATCATAGATAATAAAAGAATAAAATATCTGCTCTGTAATACATGAAATAATAAAGCATATATGATAATTAATATTATCCAATAAATTAATGAGAGCCCAGAGTTAACACGAATAAAGTACATGGGCTAGAGTGTACAGGGACACAGGATAGCAGGCACAGATCAATACTTTCCTTCAGCTACGACCTCCCTTCCTTCTCTCATCCCCTTCCCTGGTTCACCCTCAGCCTGCTTGCTCTTACTACCCTCAAATTTAACCCCACTACCAATCCCCCTTTTAACTCAGATCTTGTGGATAAATATTTTATCTATTGTTTAAATATTTGCGTAATTATTAAGTAAACTGTTTGATTTAGTTAATCATTTGTAGAGATAAGATTTTATAGTTTGCTTTAATAGTTTCATCAGGGGAGAAAAAGAGAAAAAAAAAATTGCGACAGATTCATTTTGTAAAAAATAGATTATGCCTCGTAAATTATTATATCAGAATTGAATAAGGATCTAATTGATTTCATACGAGATTAAACGTCCCAACTCAACAATGGGGTTCAGACTCAATATTAGTTCAGTTTTTCAATCATCTCTTTTGTTCGTTCGTAAAATTGTTCTTAAAAGATAATCGTAGTTATGAGATAACGAATCTTTCCTGTCAAACAGTTTTCGTCATACATAAGTAATTATTTTTATTTATTATTACTGACAAAGTAAGGTGCTGCTAAAGCAATTAATTAATATTTATTCTTTTCTACCCGCGACACGAGCGCGCAGTTAATATGGTGGAATTGAAAATCTGAAAATGGAAGAGTAAAATTAAATGTAAAATTTTACCGTAAATTCTGAAGTAATTTAACGTAAATTGGAACAACGATATCGCGTGTGAACGACTACGCGAATATGTAGAGCGAAATTTTTGAAGTTTCTGCAAACGGGATGAAGCTGTTCTAACGAACGCGAATATATGTAATAGCCGTATTTTAAAGGATAGAAAAAGAAAAAAGATAGAAATATTCTGGGCAGGGACGTCGAGATGCAAGCTGTAAAATTTTATATGGAAAAAATGCCAATATTTCTTGGCGATTTCAAGGCCCAGACACGGTCTGGAAAGTACGTGTGTTAAAAGCCTCCCGATGTCTAATGTCTATGCGTCATTCGAAAAGCGGTTATCGCACGTTCCGATTACACGCCTAGCAACGTTGTCCGAAGACACCTAAACCCGGTAATAATTAACTATACACACGCTTGGTTAGTAGCCAGTCTTTATTCGGGGTAATGATTAAAGTGCTGATCAAGAGGATAGGAACGCGTAGGAAGCGAAAGGGAGGGTCACCTCGAGGCACCGGCATTGCGCGTAAGGCGAATTTGTCAGTTCTGACGTTTCGAGTTTGATTTTGACAGTTCTTTGGCAATTGGTGGTGATAAAAAATCGGGAAAATGTACAGGAGATCAAGGAATGTAAACCGGATTGATGCAGGGGAATAAAATGTTAACGGAAACGATAGCTGTGGAGAGATTTTTTCCGTGAGGTCATCGACGAATTTTACCCGAATTTCATGATCAAGCCGAAAGATTTCTTGAAAAATAACTACTCACCGTCATAGCGTTCTGCCTGCTCGGCCAGTTTTGCCTTGTAGACATTGTCCTCCCGCTCCGACATCCTGGATGCTAGCGGATTTCACGGGGTCGCTTAAAGGATTCGAGAATTCACACTAGATACGTATCACCGAAAAACGGACACCTCCTCGGACGGCTGCTCACAAGCTCACTGACCAAGATGGCGGCGCCCGCCAACAATCGAAAGCAGTACCATTGGCGTAGCCTCGAAGACACTCGTTCATTCGACCGTCTGGTGTATTAATGCGCGTGACGTCACTACTACGTCGTATCGCGAGTAGAGCTACTCCTAGGTAAATCCGCGGATTTAAAATAATTTCAATCGTCGATAAGGGCGGCGAAGTAGTAATAAAAATTTATTCATTTTAGATAATAAAATTTTCAAAAATGTTGAATGTTTATTTTATGAATCAAAAATAATTTCTTTACTTTCATTTTCTTTTATTTCATTCAAGTAGATTATTTTTCAGTTATTTCAAATATTAAAACGCGCCGAGGCTGGATAGATTTAAAAATATCTATACGTAAAAAACGTGACGTAAGCGCGTATGTGCACAAGCATAAATATAAAATTAGTTTTTATTTATAAAGGAAAAAATGATATTTGTAAAGAGAAAATATTATTTAGGAGATGATGGGTTGTAGAAAGTTAGATAAAAAGGATATTTAATAATCTCTAATTCATTTGAAATAAAAACTTCAGATAGCGAAGCAATTGTATTTCTCTTATTATCTTATTTTTTCAACGAATAACTACTATACAAGCACTAATATTCAAATACTTTTTTCTATCTCAGATAATAATTTTTTCGTTTTTTTTTTCATATTTATTATATTATTTATTTAATAATTACTTTTTATTTATATGTATACAGATAATATATCATCTTTTTTTCTTCTTCATCGAGTTATCAACTATTAAAATTATAGTACAGCCTGGGATATCATAATCATACAGATTTAATAATATAACAATCACTGCGCTCAAAGTATTAGGAATTTTCATGTGTAGTTTTTGAGACCTATTGATGTAAAGACGTTTGTCACATTTTTATCATTCATCACGAAATAAGCAGATTGTTAATTCACAAACGTTTGTGGATACATAATTTCTTTATTTATTTCCCCTTCATATAACAACGCTATGAATAATGCAAATATTTATTTTCGTATATTCATTGACAAGAAAATTTCTAAATAAAAACCGGGGCAGGCAGCATAATTCGAATTCGGAAGTACAGTTATTTGGTCTCATTTGTTAAAATTCTATAAAGATATTGAAATTTGTTTTAGAAATCTGGGTGATCAATTGAGTTCGCCAATTCCCTTGCGGCTGTAGGTAGGGTATATGCGAATGTATCGAAATTCAAGTTACTCACTTCGTGAGGAGTGTTACAATTAGTTATACACATGTACGGCCTGTTTTTCTATCAATTTATCAATCTCAGTTTAGATATTTAATATAATCGAGTAAAACAGTCCGAACGATTGTAATTATAATTGAATAGTGATATACAATAAGTTCAATTCAATAATAATATTAATATTAAATAACAAATGTAGATCGTGGGCAGGAAAAAATTCATAATAATATTGTATACAAAGCCTAGTTGCCTCCCTAATTAAATAGTTTGGAAGCTCACACGCCACCTTTAGTTTTATTTTAATTTATTAAATTATATTTTCATACTTTTTTATTTCATTTATTTTTTTATTTTTTTTAATATATATTTTTTTTTTTAATTCAATTTTTCTGTTTTTTTTTCTTTGTTTAATTTGCATTAGTTCTCAAGTGAAGATTATTTCTGGCATCCTCTTCATTTCAATTTTTGATTAAAAGACGTTTTCACGTTAAAAAAAAAAAAAAAATAATAAAAAATCAAAATTGGAGAAAAATTTCCTACATTCTATTTCAAAAGAGATTCCCAGTTTCGTATGAAATGAGAAAAAAAATTATTTTTTCAATTCATAAATGTCTGCGATAGAAACAGAAAATTTTTCTTAAATTTTGTAACAAATAAAATAGGTAATTAGATATGCTCAGATATTGTGCATCTCTGACTTTAATTTACGCAAGAAAACTGAAACAATCAAAAGAAGAAAAACCAACTAGACAAATTCGAAAACGTTAAATATTTTCATTTTTTTTTTTTGGAATTTAAATCTAATTTCACATGCTTTGTTCATTGAATCTCAGAGGACGCCCTGTTTCAAATAACACTGCATTTATTTGATTTAAATAATAAAGTAGAGGCTCCGACAGGGCTGTCAGATATGCCAATTAAAATATTGAGTTCACTTTACAGGAATGAGATTTTTTTGAGTAATTGTCAGGCAGCAAGAAATTCAGTATTTCACTTGTCTTAAAAATATTCAAGGTCATAGCAAGTCTCGCGATAAGTAAAATACATAACTAGCTTTACTGATTAAGACTCACATAAATCACGATTTACTCGTCCGTTAATTGCTAACTCCTAGTCTCACTTTGCCCCCTAACAATTTGCAGCTCAAATTCACCCATTAAAAAGTAATTTTCAAATGATTAATCGAACAAATTATCATTTAAAACCATGGACTAAAATATGTTGGGACACCTTGTCCAATCACCCTTATTCTTGCATTCCCAGTACTCGCCAGTATAAATGTGACACAAGCTGTCAGTGAATTGATCACGCTGTTTCTTGAACCAAACAGGCTCGTACCCCTCATATGGCAGACCTGGAATACAAGGGGAATAATCGTGTTAAAAAGTCATTGGATGAGATAAAGAGAAAATTTTTAAGAAAATCAAACTAAAGGGATGAATAGAATCGTTTATAATTAGTAGATAATCTGTTATGATGTATTTCAATGCAGTCTTCGATTAATGTAGAAGTTCGACAGCTAATTATTACTATTCTTTGTTTATATCTATCCGCGTTTTATTCTACCGCAAGGAAACCATACAAAGAGAAGCATAATTTAATAACCAAATTCACCTTCCGCTGCAGCTTTTTCAGCATCAGCTTCACGACTTCGTCGTACTGCTCGTTGCTTGTCTTCTAGTCGCAACTTATGGGCGTTCGCTTCATCCCAGAGTCCGTTTTCCATTAAACGTTGATCAGGTCGTAACCGAGAATCAGTAGGTGCTACACCTTCCTCTGGTTCGTTCAGCTGACAAGCCAGCTCAGTAAATGAATAATATTTTTCACAGTCGTCACTGTTGGTGAAAAAATAAATGCTTAGAAACAGTGAAGCATAATAATGAATTCTCGGTACCAATTCTACCATCAAAATAGGAAAATTTATTTTATTTATGTTCAAATCTTTCATCTTTACATACGGTACTGTTAAAATATAACTTTTGTGACTTACGGAGGCATACGTCGTTTCCAAGCAAGACTGTAAGGACCAGTTTTATAAACGGGATTGTCAGGAGTGCCGGTCGTGCTTATAACAGGAGCAACTTCTATTCTAGAGTCCCAAGTTCCTTGCACAACCCATCTAACGACATTGTTTGCATCCATAACAACGCCCTTAACTTTGCGCTGACTATCGCGTGAAAAATACGAATATGGTATGTACTTCAAATGGCATTTAGTGCCGTCGTGATGGTTCACAATATCCATATCCCCGCTCTGATCTACCCATAATTTTCCAACTATAATATTATGCACGGTCGTCGTTACTTTACGCCATGTATAGTGCTGCGAGCTTCCATTAAACTCCAGGTGAGCAGTACCCAAAGGAATCACCTAAATTATGAAATGCCATAAGACTGATTGATTACATTTTACTTTAAAATCAAAATTCACAAGACATTTGGGCTAGTCTAGATTTTGGAAACTTTAATTCAATGAATTTTACGTAAAAAATTATAAAATCAAAGAATACAAATTCGTTTTGCAAACTAAATTGCATCTAATTATACAATTTTTAATATATTATGTATGTATTATATTTTAAATAGTCTTTAACCATTGGAGATCTTGACAATCCAAAGTTCGCAATATAACTCAGAAATAATTGAAAGCACTTGTGATATGAATAATACTTCTAACTCCATGTATATCAGTCTATAATATTGGTCAAGGTCAAATCAATGCTGAAATAATTTGTCCAAATTAAGCCATATCCCAGAAGAGATTCATTGAACAAAATGATCTGACAAACTGAATATTTGTCAGACTGGTTAACATTTTTTTTTTTTTCCGAAAAATAAAAATTACCTGAAGATATTTGCCACGAAATTTCGAAGCCATTGTAAACTCTTGCCAGCAGCGCCATTTTCTTCCTTCGCAAAACTGGGCAACCATCGGCGGGTGATGAGATACTTGTTCGGAAACAACCCGCCATCCAAGATCATCTGTACGATCGCACTCGTATGTTTCACCCAGTAAAGGATTAAATGGTTTACCCGTTCGAGAAGCAGTAGTAGAGTAACTTGAAACTGTGAATGCCGCTACATAAGCCATTTGTTCGCAACTATCTTCGCACTCTGCAGCTCTTTGAAAAAGAAAAATCAATATAAATAATCCATAAATCGAATGGCATAAATTGGAATTTTACTAAAGAATTCTATTACCCAATTATCACAGATATAAGTAATTTTATGAGTTCAATAATACCTATCGAGAATTTCCGCATATTCATAATCCTCAGCAAGACGTTGAAGCATGCTAAGTGGCTCGGAAAAATTAACAGGCATTGGTATTTTGGACAGTTCTTTTCCAATACAGTTTTTCATTATGCTCCATAGATTTAGAGGATAATTTGGTTTAACAGGTACCCTAGTTCTACGCTGCTTCTTTGATATTGTCATCCCGGAGCCACCAGGCGCTTCACCGCCATTGTTGGAATTCCAAGCCGTCTAAAAAGTATCATAATTAAATACAGGGTTAGGAAATAACGATTTTTTTTTAGTAATAATATTAAATCCATCTAATCTCTAAACGTAATTGAATACTAACGTTAGCCAGTTCGCTTGTAGAACTTGTAGTGCTTGATTTGGCTGCTGTAACCGAAGTATCGGTCAAAATGTGGAACGAGTTATTCTGAGCTGAATCAGGGCCAGGTGACGGATTTGCTGGATCACCTTCAGAGCTTGAGCCATCGTCACTACCTTGGGAGTCGGTACGATCACGATCCCTTGGCGTAGAATGACCCGTCGCAACTCCAGGAATATTCAGGGTGAATGTATCCGATTCTTGGGCATCGTAAAACTCTGCGTTATCTTCCTCGTCCTCTGATGGAGAGGCGTGCGCTGCTGTGTCTATATTAATTCATTGAAAATAACAAAATTTATATCAAAATATAATCATGATTTTTCTTAGTAACAATCGTTATAAATTATTATCGAAAACAATTGTTTATTAGAAAGAGAAGTAAACATTCGTAATAAATATGCCGACAATCCCACGAACTTACTCGTCGAGGTACTTAGTTAACGGTTTCATCCAATAAAATCAATTCATTCATTCATTCAAAGTGAGCAAATAATTGAACTGATAAGGATGATTAAACTTTCAGCTTGTTCAGGTCTTAAACAGGCCTTACAACATTAAAGGCAGTCAACTCAAGAAATAATTTGGGAAAATCAGTGTACAAATAGGGGATTGAAAGATGTAGCTATCTATTGAAGTAAAACAAATTATGTACACGAAAAATTGGGACGATTTCAAGTTTGATTTTTTAGTTCTGGACCCTACTTTAAAATTTTCTATTTTCCTTGAATTTGATCTCCCAAAGTTTGAGGAAGAACCAAAAGTATTTATAATAGTTTTTTGAATAAAAAAATAAGTCTTTTCAATTTCAGAATAGTATTTTTTTTTTTTCAAATTTCAATTTACAAACAGCAAACTCTTATTTGGTGTTAATTAAAGAATCGAGAATATTGTCTACTTTAGTGAATCAGATGGATAAGTCAAATAAAGACAGTTTGATATTGTTACACAAAGAAAAGTCTGATTTGGGCAAAATTTGATATTTTTTTATTAATAAACCAATGAAAATGCGCTATTTTACGAGAGAAATGGTTACATTTTAATACATATTCAAAGATTCCTTCAACTTTAGAATTACTATAGAGAAAGAATGAATAATGATGTTCATTCAGAGAAATAGGGCATGGACTGCGAGGCTTGTGGGTAACCACAAAATGAAAGGGAATAGGAAATGGTGAGTAAAGGGACTAAGAGTGATTAATGAAGATTTAATAGAGTATCGGGGGAGACATGGTAGAATGAATGAATGTAAATAAGGTAAAAATGGAGTAATGTGCAAAATATGATTGTAATAAAATTAATATTGTTATGTAATTGTGTGTTGAAATTCGCACAGAATACAGTGCAAAAGAGAACCTTTTAAGGTATTACGATTTATTAAACTTTGTCAAAGGTCTTACCTATTTTGTTTCTATAATTCTGACATTGATGGGAAAAAAACCTGTATTATTAACGCGAAATTTTTTTTATATATAAAATACGAAAAATATTACGAACTAATTCGTCGATAACTAAAATCCACAAGGCCAACTGTAATCTAATGACACCCCAATCTAGGACAAAAAACACTCGCATACAAACTCGAATGTGAAATGTAAATTTATTTCGCTATTATCTGTCACCATGCAAAGATGGCTGACTATTTTAGAAGTCTAATGCACTGCCCTCTGACAAATGTTCGGTGAACTATACTACCCCGCGATTTTTCAAACTTATTTAACTTTGACTATTTTCCCTATCGCCCCATTGTTACAGAAAAAGAAATCGATCGAAATGAGAAAGTGAAGAGGGTGATGACCTCTCGATGGAAACACTATCGCGAATTTTTAATCAGTACATTATTTGGTTTTAAAATACTGGATATAGTATTAATTGAAAATTGTATCAATTTTTTTTCATCTAGTATTTCAATTTTGTAGGAATTAGAAGCTGGAATACACGATTTCATGCCATTCTTTTATTAATGATAAAAATTTAAGTTAAAAACTTCCGTTTTTTGTATTACCAAATTTCAAGATTTGGCAGGAAAACATTTTACGTTTTTGATAAAATCAGATTACAATATACAGTGAGAATCTCCATTCCCAAACGAATACGAAACCTATTTCATTTTAAATAAAAATACAATAATAAACATGCTAAGCCCTGTTTTTAGATTCCGGTAAAGATAGATCATTATCTATTGTAGCAGTAATATTCAGCTGAAACACTTTCAGTCTTTAGTCAAGTTATTATTTCAAAACAACTATAATTATATGTATAAATTAAAAATTTCAAGTTTTTAATAAAATTCTCTGATGTATTTATAAGATGTTACAAAATTATTTCAACCCTAAGTCAATTAGACGAGCTAAGGAGCTATGTATATTGTCACATAAATCTATTTTAAATTCGACCTTTTAATCATCCTTTCACTTTTACATTCAACTTTCACAACAAAAGCTTACCTCAATAGATTATATCACACTTGGGTTAAGTGTCGATATATACTTTTACAAGTCAAAGTATTAAGCCTGCTGATACCAAAGAATGAAGAAAAAATTACTCACGAGAAGATCTGTGTCCGCTAGGGCCTGAAGCTGGTGGCAAAGCATGCTGAGCAGCTTGTTCTAAGTGAGAATGCTGTCTGGCAAGTTGTTCTACCATCTCTTCAAGCCGTAATTTTTGCTCTCTTTCATGTTGCAGAAGTTTTTGCCATTTATGTCCTTGTTGTTGGGCAAGATTGAGATAATCCGTACATGCCTGGAATGAAATGAATCAATACAATGAATTAAACTTGTCCGATTCTAGACAGATGTCAAAAACCGGGACATGAATTTCAATGCTTATAAGTAAAATTTATTTTTACAGCAATTCAGATGACTTTTTCAGTACAACAATACCTGAACTAGAGTAATATGGTTTGATGAATGAATAATTGAACTGCAGTACTGTAAGTCGCTGATAAATAGCATTGAAAATCTTCCCAATCTTTTAGATAAGATAAAAGATAAACACTATTGATTCGTACATTAATCATTGTGTTCGAAGCGATTCGGAAAAGAGCTGCCCGTTCATTGACTGCTTTAATTTTGGGTGAAACGTTAGTTGAGACATCCAGAGTCTCGAGTTCATTCAAAGCTCGTTGTAGGGCAGTTCCTCTTTTATTTATCAAATCACTGCAAGTCTGTAAGCCTTCTAAACGGTCTGTTAAATCTTTAACAATGGAAGCATGCTCAGCTTTTTGATTGTCGTTGTCTTGATAATCTTCCTCGTCTTCTTCTGAAACAAAGGCACTTACATAATATAAGTTACAGTACAATATTGTTGAGTATTTTCAATCAAGTTTGATGATTTTCAAAATTAGGAGTGTAAATTACTGCGATATTCTCTTTGTCAAATTATATTCAGAATGTATAGTTGCGAGTTACTTAAAATAATTTCTGTAAAATTGTATTGAAGACCTACCTGACTCCATTGCTTGAATAGCTTTGGCTTTTGCTAATTCAAGAGCGGTAACCCATTGCTGACGTTCTACCTCAGTAGCTGCTTTAATATGAAATGTCTGCGTCCCGCCATTACTTACAACAAATGTGCAGGGATCGACGGTATGGATTAAGGCCCCATGCAAGGATATGGTGCCTCGGCAAGTATGGGCCATTTCCGCCTGGTTCCTAAGTAAAAGATAAAAGCACACGAGTCCTTCTACGGTATTTCTTAATTCCTAAGCCAAAGAATAGAGATTAAGAAAGATGGGAGGCTACTTTCTGACCAATGCCAAGAATTTTAATTTGACACTTAAATAATTAATTATGCATGGATGTGTTAATTGTCCGAAGATCAAATGAGCGCATAACAAATAAGACAAAAACCCAGTTTTAAATACCAATGAAGCTTCTTTAAAACACAATACAACTGTGTTTATGTTTCCATTTCTTCCAAACAATAAATTAAATTTACATCCAAGATGCGTTAAAAATTAATAATCAAAGGTAAAAACAAAAATATGTGTATTATAAAGATAGCTGTTAAAGGGACAAAAATAATTCATTTTAAACATCGATTGTGTAGTGAAAAATTTTTAAAAGTATTCAATTGCTATTCTCAAACATTGAACAATTTTTATACATTTTTCACTTCACAATAATCACAAATAGAATTGTTTAGTCGTTAAGGATAAGCAAGAAAAATAATTAAAATCAATCACATAAAATTACATACGAGCTTAGTAGTAAATGTCTGTATACTTTGCTTTTAAAACTGAAAAAAAAAAAAAATATTCAAACTATTAAAAAGAAGATGAAAATAAAGTACAGTACAATTATATTCCATTTTCCGTCTTATACCTTGTTCATAGAGCTGGAATATATTCAAGAAACAAAATAACATTTTAAAACACCACCTATACAGATGCAAAATAAAAAAGGTATGGAGCCAGTTTGATAAATAACTAAAACAAGTATTCGATAACTCATTAGATATCAAATGATGCAGTGTTATAAATAAAAGACAATTATATGACACAGCAGCCTCGCCCAGAGAATGTAAAAACGTGAATGATTCAAAGAATAATTTATACTCGGTGTTAGCTGCCTTGAAACCATAATCTAAAACATATTTTTATCCATATAGGTATATATTATACTTCCAAATTTTGGAGACAACCTCCACCAGTTGATTAATAATGAATATTGAAGAAGACTTATCTGAATAGGGAATCAAATAATAAAGTCGTAGTTTGTACACGCTTATTACAAGAACCGCGAATAAATTTTGCGTGGTAAGTTTAATATTATTGAAGGAAAGAGAAGATAGTATAACATTTTCTTGGTCAAATAGATATCACTAAAATAAATTTACATACATAGTGCGAGTGTGTGGTGCTTCGTGTTGACAGTAATCAAAGTGAGTAATTAATAACCATCTCTGAGAACATCTAAACAATATATTTGAAGGCAAAATCAGACGAGGATTGCAACTATTTGCGAATTTTGTTGTGTTATTGTTTCTATAAATATGTGTATACCTAATTTTCTAGCTCCAATCTGATGAACTTGTTCAAATATTTTTCCAAATAAACATGTTCAGACGTAGGTAACAACACTGATATTGTGACGAGCTTAATGTATCACAATTTCAGCATGGCTAAACTGATTCAAGTGAATTAAGTATTTTGGTATTCATTGCGAAAACAGATATCGACCAATAATCTTGTTATTAATGAGTAAAGTGTGACTCAATAACGGTGATAAACAATCAGTCCTTGAAAGACAAGAGTTATGGAGAAAATTCAACATTGCGAAAATTTAACTAGATACTAAACCCTCATATAATATCTGATACTCCTTATTAGTTATTGTTTAAGTTTGAATTGTGTTATGATAATAATAATACAATAATAATAATAATAATTCATAAACCATAAATTTACCGATCGGCGTAGCATGTACAATCTACAGACACAGGACACAGAGGCGGTCAGAGCTTCAATGAAATGTTTCGAATTGTTTAAAACGTTTTATACCAATATAAACAAGGAAAGTTTAAGGGGGGAGGAAATAAGGTATAATTAATACGAAAGTTAATGAGGGAATGTTTTTATTTATTTTTGTATTTTTTTTTTTTTCTAATAGTGCACAAGGAAAGCCGCATTGAAATGAAATCTAAGATTTTTGAAAGAATTTTTTGGGTACGGTTTTTCATTATTTTCTTTTCTATTCCTTTCTTTAGATTCTGTTTTTCTTTTTTTTTTTTTTTTTGTTACTTACTCGGAGGCTCTGCCACCTCTCCGCCTGCGTCGCATCGATATCTTTGGCCCCCCCGTTGGTTCAGCCCTAAACAGTCCACAAAACAAACACGCCCCATTCACTTTGTGTTTATAGGATTTAAGAAATCGTTGTTTCTTTTGGTTATTCATTTTTTTTTTTTCGTGTATTTATTTCATTATTATTTTGTTATACGTCTCACTTATCTATCTGTAGCATAAGAAGTAGATAATAAAATAGAAATAGACAATAAATATAGTATAAAATGTAGAAAAGAAAAACTAGTATATAAAATGCATGCCGAACTTGCCAAATTCATCTGCAAAATTAAAAGTCAGTAATATACATAATATATATTTTCTTAACTATAATTAACAAGGCTGGAATTACTTATAGCTGTGGAATATGGTTTTTACCTGTAAATGAGTAAACGTCGCAACACGATGCCTCAAAATCATATGTTTTGCGTGGTTTAAATATTTTAAAAATGAAGAAAATAAAAAATATATAATGTATATAAGAATATCATTAAAGTATGTACATACACATACATACGTAACATACATACATACCTGGAAGTGCAACATGCGCAAATATCTGAACGAGAACAGCAGGTTGCATTGCGGAATATAAATAAAAATTAGTATAAAGCGAAACGTGCGTAAATAAAGACTTAAAAGATATGAAAATATTGTTTCTTATTCTTTATTAAATCGTATAATTATAGCATGACATGTGAAACAGTGCGTAATTGCAATGCAGGTATAACACGCGATGTAGTACCTTGCATACATACGTAATATGTACAGTAATAGTAATTTAATAATAGTCTTTATATTTCTTATCGAAAATTGTTGTGATTTATTATTGTTTTAAGCCACTCAGAATCAATTGATGTGAGGTCATGTTGCGTAAGGTATGTTTGAAAATAGAAATTACAAGGGATAATGTCAAAATGTATTGTAGTACATACCTGTAGTATGACAGAAGGCCATTTGACAGGACAAACCATCTTCGTTGGTAACCTTTCAGGTAATTAGTCCACTTGAATAGCCAACCTTTCATCTCAAGTGCACCGTGCTGGGCCTTCATGTCACCCATTTTTAATAATCCTACTTAATTATATACTCTTTCTATTAATTGTTATACGCTTAAAATTCCACGTACATACACATCACCACCGACAGCCAACGACCATTTTAGTTACGTTACGCCAAGGCAGCTACGACTCCTGAAATCGGAAATAAAGTTGCTGGCGCTATCTCGCGATCGAATTATCAACTTATCCATTTAGGCTCGTATTTTCAAAATTCCGATAGCTGCTGACATAAAGAAGATTTTAGATACGTTGTTATATTTATGTTAAATAAATTTTCCATTTGATTCTCCTTGATGTTTTATTCATTTGGAATTCTCATCACTTGTTATATTGATAAATCCTTCGCATACTCCCATATATATCCCAGTTATTCTATATTCTAATTGTATTTGATTATACTCATTATATTGTCTGACGTATTCTAGGCAAGCACTGACGTTCAATATTCTCAGTATTGAGATAAATTGAACTTATCTAATCATGGAAATTGTTGTCTTATAAAATATTTCCAGATCTCAAATGTAATAGTTTCTTCCAAGCTTATAGTGTAAAAAAATATAAGACCGTATTAAAAAGGTTTTAATCGACTTTAAAAACTTAGTATTTCTGTTCCTTTATCTTCGAATGATCGTAACAATTTTTAAAAAAACATGCGTCTTCATAGCCGTACGAAAAAATGTCCTAAGATTGGAAATGTTTTTTCTTTTTTGTTTTTCTAGGTATAATTATTATTATGATTTTTATCTGGCACTTATAATAAAACCTCTTTGTGTGTCATCTTGATTTCAAAGAAGATCTTTCGAAAACCATTAACGATCGTTAGCGACTAACCAGTTTCTCCATAAAAATCTATATTTATGCACGATTTGTTAATTTTTAAATTATTCAATGTAATAAATTTGATATTTATTGGTATACTAATAATAATAAATGATTGGCAATGTGTTGACGTATAAATTTTTATTTCGATATTATTTTTCAATTTGCTATCGAATAGCAAAACATTAACGTATCCTTTAGAGCTGAACAATGATGTCATTGGGATGCCCTATCCACGCCAAGGTGATATTAAATCACACGATTTTCTCATTTTGCAAGTCACTTTGAGAAGGCCTAACTGTCTGTTTCAAACTCAACGATTCACCTACCTCGCAAACCTTATTTTGATTGATTACCATCTGTATTGTGGATACAGTGGGGAGTATCTCTTTCTCTATCTTACTCTGACTTTCTCCTAGTAACTCCCTCTCTCTCATGCAGGATTTTGCCTCATCAAAATCCATCCAATGCCCCAACAAGAAAAAAATAAACAGCAGAGTTGTGTACTCGCATAATAATGTCTATACATTCGTGAGAACAACACACACTAAGTAATACACACTAACAAAGCACATAGTTACGTGGCCGATATGGTTCGGGGGCAATTATTACCATTGTCATGATTCCAGCATTAGTTGAATAGCTACGAACTGTTATGCTAAGCCAGTGAATGATTTACCTTCGAAGATACCTGTCGTCTACTCTTTCAATTCCGTGGTAGTTGTAGTCTGACTTTAAACTTGACCGACCTATTAACTACATCATAATAATTATTTCACTGATTTTTGGCCAGTAGGAATCTCCTTTGATTACTGTTTTAAAAGTTGCTCATTTTCTTGCCAAATTTCATAGCTGTAATTCATCAATTAAATATCTTAAAACTTTTGTAGAAAACAAGATATTGCTTTCTGAAGACATTCACTTTATTTACCACGTGTAGATTTGTTCAAGAATATGTTTAATATACTTTTGTAGAAACTGTGCAAGTGGAATACGAACTGTAAAAGTAATCTAAACGCGTGTTACTTAGTGTTCAGAATGGATGAAAATGAAATGAAAATTATGTTAAATGAATCTTTAGAGAAATCTATGGATAGTAAAAGCTCGGGAGAACCAAACGTGTCTAGTCCTCGTCAGTCTGATGCAGGAAAAAAGATATTGGAAGATGAACTCTATAGAAAATGTACCAAAGCTACCCAAATAGATCTTCCACTACCCGCATGGAAACTTTCACACCATGCACAAAGATTGCGTTCAACATCATCAGGATATTTTCCAAATTCAAATAAATTTACCGATGTATATACAAATTATGGTTCCAAACATCCGCTACATACGACACAAAGCGAGATAACACTGTCTTCGCAACACAGGCAAAGTAATAGATATGTTGCTTTGGATATGATAAGATCACCACCTATCAGACGCAACAACTCACATTACAATGACAGCAATTATACAGGTAGATTAAAGAATCTATGTAATACTTGTTGTTGCTCGTGTAGTGGAAATAGAGGTGTACAACCATATGGAACATTAAGTCCGGAGGATGAAGATAGTCCTCAGGGATTGTCGTGGAGGCGATTGCACATGAGTAGAGCAAAGCTCAAAGCTACTGCAACTACGTCTGAACTTCTAAGTGGATTTGCAATGGTGAGATAATAATTATTAATTTATTAGCAGATCTTATCGCAAAACAGGATAGGTATTATTCAATAACTTGTTTGAAATCGTATGTATCTTGCTTCTCTTCATGTTTATAGAAAATTCAATTCTAAGTAAAGATACTTTGATGGATTTCCAGGTAACAACGGATAAACTGTATCTTTCAGCAATATATTTGATGTTAATTAAATTATTCAATAGATGTTGAAAATATAAATTTGATTCACGTATGCTATTGCGAAATTGGTACATTGAAAGTAAATAGTTATCAGTCATTTTGTTTCAGTTTGAAAGCAGTCTAACGAAAATTTTAATTATATACTCCAATATTTGCACAAAATATTTTGACGGTGTTACCTCAAGGCTTCTATTTTTAACATCAAACAAGTTTACTGCTCGCGATCAGAAGATCCGTGTTTACTCGTATGAACATTAAACCTGTTTGCACTTAAAATCTTGAAACATATAATTTAAATATGAATTTTAGTCGTAAACTAGCCTTAGCAATATAACATTACTGTCTGTGGCAAAAAAGGAAATAATAATTATATATAAACAAAAAAAAATAGCAGTCTGCATTCTGCAATAGTATGAATAATTCTCAATATTTTTTCAAAATAATTGTCGCCTTGATTGTCGGTAGTAAGCCGACATTCTTATCAGTTAACATTACTTCAGTCACCTACAGAAACTCTAATGTGCGTTAACATGAAGAATTCTGAGACAATTTTCTAATGAGTGAGCTTACTCTGTCTGGATAGTTTATCATTGATTACAAGCTGCAGGATCTCGCTCTAGCAAAGCAATAAAAACCCATACAAATACAGTGGTTATAAACACAAAAACATTTTGCACCTTGTATATCTCATTTGCGACAATACTTCGTCTTATAACAAGGCATAAGATATGAGACTTCTAAGCGCTGCTATCTTAGTATCCCACTGTAAGAGGATGAATCACAAAAATATTACATAAAAATGCCGAGTCAACTATTTCTTATACGCAATTGCAATAGATTTGTAATAATTGTTGAAGATGAGTCCAAGTTCCAATTACACATTTTTTATTTCAGGTAGCTATGGTGGAACTGCAAATAAATGAACCCACAGCAGTACCGGAATGGTTATTCGTCATGTTCGCTGTCTGCACAACTGTTTTAGTATCTGTTCATATTTTTGCTCTTATGATCAGCACATATCTTCTGCCAAATGTAGAGGCTATAAGCAAACTCCAAGTTGCTCGTTTAGTAACTGAATCTCCTCACGAGCGGATGCGTGGGTTTATAGAATTAGCTTGGGCATTTTCAACAGTACTAGGATTGTTTCTCTTCCTGGTAGAAGTAGCTATTTTATGCTGGGTAAAGTTTTGGGACTATTCGTTCACAGCTGCAACGGCAAGCACGATCATTGTAATTCCAGTTTTAATTGTTTTCATAGCTTTCGCAGTACATTTTTATCATTCTTTAGTAGTCTATAAATGTGAAGCTTCAGTTACAGACATGAAAGAGTTAGAAAATATCAAACGGAATTTAGATAACGTAACGATTAGTCAAAGCACAGTATAATGTGTCCATCAAGTTGTAGTGTTCTAGAGTATTGAGTCCCTAGAATAGTTCGATAAATTCTGTATTTAGCACGTGTTCGTTAATTGAACAACCATCGTCACTGTACAATATTTTGCAATTATATCACAGCTGTACATAAAAATTGTTGCAATATTAAGTTAGTCTGTCATTAGGAATGAAATATTTTTAGTAGCCACAGTGCATTGAATGATATATGTATAGTAAAATGAATATATAACGAATAATTTCAAAGTATCCAGGGTTGCACTACTGTGCATCAAATTTTGAAACATCGACTCTATGACACATGTGAAAGTTTTAGGAACTAAATCCTTGGAAAAAGAGAAATCACTGTCAATTACAAATGCAGGCCCTTAGTTGTGGCATGACCTTGAGTAGGAAACTCTTTATATTTTCCGTTCCACAATTTATTTCCTCTACATTCCTCGAATGAAAATGTTTTAATTTTAACTTGAAATAATAGTTTTTATGTATAATGAGCAAGTACAAAGTAAATATTTGTGACGGCGAAGCTCCAGTTGGTCAGTATGGACTTAATCATTTCTTTTGATAGTGAAAAAAGCTTCGTCACACATATATGAATCATGTATGATTAGATCTTGAAACTTTTTTACTATATTCTTGCCGTGCCACATGCAAGATTTAGCGAAAAAGCAACACAAAAGTGAATAGTAATCTCAAATATGTCTAGTTATAGAAAGAACCCAGCAATTTAACGTGCAATAAATGAGTGACCAATGCAGACTGTGATATTTAAGTAGTTAATTTTTCTCTATTATTATTAATATTATTATCATTACGACACCTTCTCATTAAATCAGTGGGACATTAAGTTTTGCCAATTGAGATTATCTAGTCGTAATAGGCAACAGATTACCAACAGCAATATCATTCACCATTGGCTGATTTAAGAAATCTGATTTTCAAACATTTTTCTGAGTAAAATCGTGCTAATACTTAGCAAAACTAGTATGAATGATAATTAATAACACCAAGTCGCCTGTAATTGACTACCAGTAAGGTTTTCAACTTATCAGTATGAATCTTATGAGTACACAAAGTGTAAATAAGGTTCCATATAATCATTAAGTTACTAGACCGGAATTAAAAAAACAAAGAGAGCAGGTATATTTGTATGTTTGATGTAATCAACAAACTAAGACGCTAAGTTACGAGCGAAGCAACTCACTGTTAATTCAGTTGAATCGATAACAAAATGATTTATCTGTAGTTCAGATGGGCTAGACTTGACGAAAAAAACATTTACAATAATAGTAAAATGGAATCGTCATTGTAAAATTGTGAGAATCTTTTAATTAAAACTCTGCTCAAACATTTGTTTCTACAAAACTTGGGATAATATCAGCAGGCAAAATCAACTTAAATAGTCGGGAGAGCTCAAAATTTGCAATAGGATATACTAAGAAATTATCAGGTTTTTAAAAATGTGTTGAATTAATTTAATTCTTAGTGACAATTGCAACTATAGAGGGGCGTATACATACATATGATACACACACAGGCACACATGCTCATACACATGCGAAAGTACAAGCAATCTGCTCTAATCAGGACATCTGGTACATGATAAAGATACTATTAATATTAATAATTAAAATTACTATTTTTTTTTTTTTTTTCTTTTTTGTTTTTTAAGTTTTACTTTGCGATTTTTATTTCAATTTATTCTTGTTCTTTTATACTAGCGTAAATTGTAATGCTAATGTATAGACTCTTTAATTTAAACTTTATACTTAGTTTATAAAAACATTAGAAATTATACAGATAATTTTATCTTACACAATACATGTGTAAGTATTTGTTCCATGACTCATTTTTCAAATGCGTGAATTAGTCAAGTTATTTTTTGCTATAAATTACTCATTTTCTATCTGCTTACATGTCCATTATTTCTGAGCTAATCTAAACACTTGTTAATAGTTTCTTATTATGTATAAAATTTAATGTGTATCATTTCTCACGTGTTTTATAAACCAAGCTTTAGTCTTATGGTCATGAATAATCTCTACGGTATTTGTTCTTCGCCCCCCTGCAAGAAATTTGCTAAAAATTAATGGTTCGACATTTTTACCACACAACTTTATAATATGATCCATGTTTTAGGATCATAAATAAGTCTAAAGAGAAATTGAACCAAAAATTTAAAGTGATCCAACAATAAGTTTTGAATATAGAATTATAATTGATATCACCTTACCATTTTATACCAAGTCTAAAAACTATAAAATAGCTGTTGATAGTAAGTAAGAAAATTAAACGAATTATTTTCACATTACGTTTGTACAAACTGAAATCTTTGTACCATGATTATAAACGATAATTCTTACATTTTTGATCTTCGACTATAATCAATGAATGATATTTATTTTACTGTAAGAAGTATGTAAGAATCAGATTGAATCTGTGACAGGCAAGAGATCATTTTAATAGTCATATTACTGTTTAACTATCAACAAATAATTTCAATTTCAAATAATAATTGTTCTGAAAATTAATCGGTTATTATCATCATCCATTATTATCTTACTCGGCATAGAAAAATTAATTGTTTATATCGATACCGATCATTGCAATAAAAACGGCTTTAAGCACTGTCTGCAAATATGCAATATCGCAAATATAAATATCATTACATACACTATGTTCTGATCTTAATTTATTTTGAACCAAATATTCCTAATTTAAAACTGTAGTCAACAATCAACACCTAGCGCAGTCTCTTGCAAGGGTACGTTGTCTGTTCGAAATATCTGGCAAAGAGAAAGTTGAATCTTTTTAAAAGTCTGTTTTACAACAGAAGTAATTAAAATATCATTCTTTGTCACGATCCGATTAGTTTCATTATTAAATAAAGAAGGATCAGTTATTTTTTTTTTTTTGACAAAATAAACATAAATATACATCTTTATCTTCGTATGCAATGAAATTATTGTCGTGCTATTATTACATCGACAAATAAGTAGTATTAGAGATATAAATTTAAGGAGAATTCATCATTTTTCTTCATCTAATTGTCTTTCCTGATTATTAATACCAATTATGGTAAAACTAATAAGTGCAAAATTGATGAACTTTGGTCATGAAATTCATGAACACATATATGTATAAAGAGAACTGCCGATTACCCGCCAAACTGGATACCTAATAATAAATTTATAACAAAATTGTAGAATGCAAAGACCTACGAGAAGGATGATAATCAAATCTCCTATTATATTTCATAATACTGAATTTTTACTGCACTTGAAAATCACAAGTTCCATTATTGATTTTTTTTTCTTACGTCTCTTGAAAGAATATCTCATAAATTTCTAGAATACTTCTATTTATACACGTAATTAGTGTTTGTTATTTATTCTATCTTGCACCTGAAAACGAAGAAACTGAATTTTTCTTCCTGGCCTAAAAGTTTCAGATCTTACCTAACGCGATAGTTATCTTTACTTTCCTTGGTTACTTATTGTGCAACAACATTACTTAAATAGCTTCAACTTTTTTCAATGTCTGATAATTCTGGGAAATCTTACATTACTAAAAAATTATAATATATGTATGTACAGAAAAGTTGCTTTTGTATGAAACTAAAGCAGTTTTTAAAATAAATTCACAACCTGCACACTTGTTCACTGGATTCACTTATGAATTTGTCAAATGACCACTCATAGTTGTCAACCTAGTAATATTTTACGTACACTTTTTTTTAAATTATATAATTGTTCTGTATAATAAATTAAAACAGATTTTTTCTGTATTACTTACTTCTACTGTTTACGTTTAAATAATAGTATAGTATGTAGACCAAAAAGGTACTGGAAAACAGGGAAAAATTTATACTAAAAAATAAAATAACTTCACGTGTTTGTTTTCTCAGCTTTTGCCAATTGGAACGATCCCGGATTCAAATATCAGCCAAACTATTGCAATAATTCCGATAAATATCTGGCAACAGTTATTCAAACTCGGGACTAGCTAGACAGTTAACTTCTTCCGTAACTCATGTTTATTAATAATTTTAATTTCTAAAAAGCTTCAAGTTGCAAGCAGTATAACAAATTAAATAAATAAAAATAATGATGCAATACTGGTTACTAGGTAATTTATGTAATTTAAGCCTTAGCTGTAATTAAAATTTGCACAAATTGTAGAATCTTTTTCATAAGAATCATTTTATGATAACACGTGATCGGTGAGTTTCAATGCAACATATTTGTTTTTAGCTGCAAGGGGTTGCCTTATTGTTATATTACGTTTAAGATTTTGTTCATAATAATTATCTACTAAGTTATCAAATACTTGTGATCTCATCTTGGCAAATAAAGTAGAAATTTTTCAGAGATAGTATACAGAATTAGAATATTGTAATTTAAAGACGCAAGATTATACTCCACACAAATTGGGAATAAATATTATTAATATATCATCAATTATCGTCATCTCTCTAACCAACTACACAACTTTGTTCCATCAGTGACTTAACGGGATACGAAATCAGGGTCAAAAATCGTGTGCTCAGGCATATGTTTGTCCAGATTTTATGTTTGCTTGACTACAGACCTTTCGATCATGAAATTTTACAACTAAAAATAATGGGCAAGCTTTATTATCATTATTGAGTATGAATTATCTGCAAAATGCAAATATTTACTATCAATCATTAAAAGAAACAATAATAGTGAAATTGAGTTTTAATATTTCATCAAATTAGGTATCATTAATTTGTTCTATTCAGTTAATTTACAATTTGTTTCTTTTTTTGTCTTATTACTATTACAATTGTATTAAGATGTTTTCTTGCATTTCCGCAATGGCATTAGTCTCGTAATAATGCATGATGACTGAAGTTGCTTAAGACGCAAGAGAGTTGTGTAATAGATTGAAGAGTTCATTGAATATTACTGTAATTAGAAGTTGAAGCCAATTCTTGTGGTTACATCAGCATGCGGGTGAATTTTTCCGTAAACTGATCTCTTGGGCGATAGCTAACTTTGTTACGAGTTTGAGACAGTCAAACATGGTGTAAAAAAAAATTATTAAAGTACAGCTACATCACTTGTAAAGTAAATCATAATAAAATATCGTCTAAGATACAATAAACTTGATCTAAACTAATTTAATAGTTATTTTTCACCTGTAATCCAGTACCATTTACCCATCTATTAATCTATGTTAAATAAAATTAAACTATTTAATTTACCCATAGTATGATAATAATTAATAATAAGCAGTCCATTTGCATAGATTCTCTGGTGTGAATTATTATTTTAACATCTTAACTTAAAGTCAATATTTATAATAAAAACAATTAAAAAATATTTTTTCAACACTGCACTTTTGTGCAAATAATAATAATAATAATGATGATAATAATATTAATTATATATATTAAAAAAAAGAAAACAAAAATCACATAATGATAATTACTTACATAAAATGACGTTGACGAAAAAAACGAAGAAAATGATGTCGAACGACAGCGAGACCCTCACAATACATGTTTATGTGATGGAAATTATGATTTGGCATGAATCGTGGTGGCTGTCAAACTTCCATGTGTTTCGAAGGTGGATGAGTTATAAATGGCTCACTCCACATACGACGTAGGTCTCCCTGAAAATTAGAATGCCGTCAATGTTTAATATATAAGTTAAGTAAATTAGAGACCTTTCAATGCCTCATAATAGTTACCTACCCAGAAAATTCCACAATAAATACATCAGAGTAAGACAATATCATATCATAAGTATTTAATTAATCACCTTCAGATAAGCCATGGTGAGTAGTGGCAACAGCGTGAAAGGTACGAGGTAGAGTAGTGCTGGTTGAGCTGCTTTAAAGACCTCGGAACTGACCGTGGCAGTTAATAGTCCAAGAAAGTAGCCAATCAGTGAACAATGGAAGTAACTTATGCGACTTAAATGACGCGGAGGAGGAACACCTGCTTCGCAACCACCTGGCAGTAACTGGCTCTTTTTGTAAGCGTCGTAACGCAGGACGAAACATAGTAATAAGCCAGGCATTACCACGTCTCCAAGACCGAGCATTGAAAAATGTCCTGCTTGATGCATGGAGGGAAATACTAGCTTGCCAGGTAGAGAAAGCTTAGGAGCTTCTCGGGCTACACCTCCCAAATGCAATCTACGCGCTACCAAGCCTACTGGATTATCAGCGGGACGCGTTGCGACCTGTAAGAATCATATGCAAAAACGATAAATTATTTAATCATTGAAAAATATATATATAAAAATAACTGAATATTTGAATATTCAGGAGGAAAGGTGAGTATGAGATGAAATTGGACAAATTTTTTATAACAACATTGAGAAAATATCCAAGTTTAGCACGAACCTTGACCATGACGTTTGTGCTGAATATATAAGAAGAGAAGAAGACCCAAAATACATCGTATATGAGAAGCCCAGTCAGAAGTAAAGTGGAAACTTTTAGACTAGGCAAACGTACAAACGCTATAAACGCGACGCACAGACCCATTCCCATCGCATCCATCAATAACCAATGACCAGTTAGTACCCAGATGCATACGATGCTTACACTGAGTGAAAATGAGAGTAATTCTGCCCCCGTGAACCTCCCGCACATACCAAATGATATTTTATTGCCATCTGAACACGGCCGAATAATGTATTGACACATTGGTAGCAACAGGAAAGCCAGCGCCACGGTAGCTATAACTGAAACATAAAATGGGGAGATAAAAGTTTGATAAATGGTGAAGATTTCATCTGATTTTACTTACTATTAATGTTAAAAAAGTTTCACTCACTTGCTGTACATATTGCGAATAGCATCTGCATACTATCAAAAAAGAAGAACATTATTAAAAGAGAAACAGAAGCACCTAAAGGCAGGCATAAAGCATGCATAGTTTCCAGAGTTTGAACTCCTCCGCCGTTAGCACAATCCGAACCTCCGGTGCTCACTATTCCTGACAATAAATTAGTTCTTTCTTTTTCCTTTTCTCTTTCTCTAGCTTCCTGCTCCATGTTCAGGGATCTAAAGCTACCGTACACAATCAACAGAATTGATATCAAAAATGTTGATACTCTGGAAGAGTCCATGATGGAGTAAGCCCTGGAATCAGAAGAAACGACCATTTGTGACAATGGATAATGATTTGTTTAAATGGAGAATTCAATGTTTTAATGTAGATCCAAATTTGGCAAAGCGTTAGTTTTTTTTATCTTCGATTTTTTTTCTAACAAACCATTGATAATCCACTGAATTAGTGGCCATCTTTGACGAGCTTGTGGCCGTAGCTCGAAATGCTATGCTAAAACACTGTCTGGCATTTAGGTTTTCTGTTTCATCGATGCTGGTGCTGTGCAGTTCCTTAGATCATCTGCAGTCACAGCTGAAACAACATTTAGTAACAAAAGGAGTAAAAACAAATGTGAGATTAATATTTGTAAGCTAAAATTTAGGTCGGTGTTTGATGTTATTCAATAACATGTTATATAAAGTATTTTTTTATTTTTTTATCGGTATATTAAAGAATGGGATTTTGAATGCAATTCAATACACTTGAAAGTTTATCTTGGTTTGTTTTTCTTTTTTCAAATGGAAATTAAACTGCAAACATATGTAGAGTTGTACTTTGTCAAAATTTCTGTCAACATTTACAGTCGAAAATATAGCGACTGATAATGATAATTGTATTTCTATATCTGCAGTATTTTAAGATGGGATAATATTATTGAGACTTGTTTAAATAATGTAAAAAATATCAAAGGTCTTGACCATTTTTTATATTTTTTTTAGCAAATTTTTAAGTTCTGATAAATTCCGCGAAAATACAGTGACGACGATTTTAAAATAAAAAATATCTTTAGTTAGTTAAAAAGTTTGATTATTAGATAGTCATTTAAGCTCGCAATAGATGAATGAATAATACAATACCTAGAATTGTCAAATATCAGCATAACAACAGGTGCATTTGCAGCTTTTAAAACCGTTCAGTATCTTTGTTCAACACCTGCCACACAAATACACAGCTTAAAGTTGCACTCAAAATGGAGTTCATTGTCCGTGATAATTCTCTATAATATATAAATGAAAAAAATAAGACAGAATAAAAAATAATATTAAATGAATAAATATCACAGTGTTAAAACAGGCGACGATTATTGTCAGGCTTTAGATAATGTAAAATAGTTCTACAGTATCTGATTTTTCTATATACAATATTTCGCCCGTCATTCCGTAATGCAACAATGGACAGTCTTCTACTAATTTAACGATGATACTATTCATTTGAAACCGATATATGTGAAAGTTGAGAAACTTATCGTTAATTGCGGATCAATAATATCTCGTGAAATATTATTTTCTGAAAGTATAAAACGCTTGTAAAATAGTAAGATCACCATTTTGGTAAACATAAAGGTCACGTGACCCTTTGGCCCCACGGAGTACGGAGCGAGCGAGACTCTCTGTACCCTAGATCGGATTTCTCTTGATATTTTCTCGACCCGTACTACCCTTACCTAGGTCATTTTAGGAGTTGAAAAAAAAACAAATAAAACCACCGAAAACCTCATGAATACATATTTTATTTTATTATCGATACACTATTAAAACGTAAAAACTGCCTAGACCCAATTGACACTATAAATCTAAGCCACCGAGCGTGAAATCGGGGATACGCGAGCTCAGCGGTGAAGCTACCGCTGACAGGCGCAGCACGACTGTGCGGTGTACACCGTATACATACATACATTTTGTATACATATATCTATAGAAAATATAGCACAAAGCTAGTATAGCTTTGTATACACACAAAATTAATTATTGTATACGTGTATAGTCGTTATTTAATGATTGTATGTGTATACCATGGTGCATTTATCTAGTAAAAAATTTTTTTTCACGATTATGGCTAGTTCTTATTATAAATTATTCATGAATAAATCCAGAGGACTTTGTTCCATCGTTATAACCTGCAGAGAAGTCCCTCCTCGTGAGAAATGGATAAAATAGAAAGCTGCGAAATATTTTGCAAATAATTAGATAAATCTGTAGATAAAATATTCCAATAGTATATCTATGTTCCTTTAGCTCTGAATGGAATAAAACTTTATTTAATACAAAGTACAAAGATTAGTTTTTAGTCATAATTTTCCAACAAATTATTTGAGGGCGGTGTTATTCAGGATTATCTCATCATCGTATATAACTGCGTCATGTTTTCCGTGGATTATAAATTTGAGCATATCCAGACGACGATTAATCTCTCATTTCTCGGTTCCGGGACTGCCCCGGACCGATTCCCGTTTCACGTAATCGAACTTTCATTTTCTGCTGGAATTCATTATACACTCTACGTTGAATAGGGGAAGTCGAGAAGCATCAACGCATGTATGCATGACGTATAACACGCCACACACACACTCAAACTTTTGCTTCAGGTTCCATGCATCTGTTATAAATGGCAGCAACTATGGCGACGGTACAGATCTTCCGACAATCTGGTAATAATAATTTCATTTAAAAGCACACGACGTTTTGTCATCTGAAAATAACTCATATTTCAAGTATCGCAACGCATATTGCGTAAAAATCTTTGAAACAAATCTACAAATCAAAAATTGTATTGTGTAACAGTTGTTCTATAACCTAAAAATTTTTCGTCAAATATCTATTAGCTTTACGTTCGTTAATCAATACGTCTAATAACATAGGAAACTAAATTTTTTTTTTCAATTCTAAATTTAGGTACAAAGCTGCTTCGCGCAGTTAGAAATATGACTGCTACCAATCCTTTAAGTCGTAATAAATATTATTTTGTCAACGAAGAGCCAATTTCTATGGACTGGAATGATGTTACCGATCGTGCAGCCACTACCATATTTCTTAGAGAAATTTGTAGAGGATTAGCTGTCACATTTTCACATCTACTCAGAGAACCGGCTACAATAAATTACCCTTTTGAAAAAGGACCTTTGAGTCCCAGGTTCAGAGGCGAACATGCGTTGAGGAGGTGATTATGATACTATTTTTTCAGCAATTTAGTACCTTTTTGACTGATATTGTGGTATTTGGAATTGATGTATGATGGTAACTTGATTAGAGAATTGATTTTTCCGGAATATGATCTGTTTTGTACATTATAAGATGAGAACTTCATGTTTAGATATCCTTCCGGCGAAGAAAGATGCATTGCTTGCAAATTGTGCGAAGCTATTTGTCCTGCTCAGGCAATTACAATTGAAGCTGAAGAGAGACCCGATGGTTCAAGACGTACAACGCGATACGATATTGATATGACTAAGTGTATCTATTGTGGTTTTTGCCAGGAAGCTTGTCCTGTTGATGCTATTGTAGAGGTATACAGGGTTTTTATATTTTAGTCTGTCGATGTTGATTTCGGTCTATGAGAGAAAAAAAAAGGAAATTTGATCCGAGATAAATAGGAGCAAAAAGTGAAATAAATTTGTTGATTAAGTTTCTATTTTATGTTTCTAATGTGAATAAAATTGTTGTGTATCATTCCAGGGCCCAAATTTCGAATTTTCTACAGAAACTCACGAAGAATTGTTGTACAACAAGGAACAGTTACTCAATAACGGTGATAAATGGGAATCTGAGATCGCTTCGAATATTCAAGCTGATCACCTATATCGTTGAGAAATAATCCTACCTACTTAGTCATCTTGTAAATTATAAATAAACATAAAATCTAGTAAAACCTATATGCGATGGTGTTGTTAAATAGAGATACTAGTTATGTATTTATTTTAACTTGCAAATAGTTACTCTAGTATTTATAGAGGGTCAATAACTTATGGAACAATACCCTTAATGGTAATGTTGAAAATAAAATAGAAGAACACGTCTCTTTGCTTTCGTAATTTTCATTCTTTATTTTATTTTCTTATTTTTTCTTTTATATTAAATTGTATACGAATGTGTCCAGACATTTCACGCTGACGCTACAGAGATTATTCGGGAAGCACGCCACTTATTTTTATAACAATAAATAATAATTACATATCAATAATAACAAGAATAGTGTGGTACACATCGCTCAAACAATGATCTAATTAAATAACACGATATTACGTGGTAGTAAATTAGGTTTCAAACAAATTTTTTTTTATAAAGTAATGCTATCATTTATTGACGATCATCCTGTTAAGAACCGATTTTTTTCATTCATATTTTTTTAAACACTATTGTTGACCTTTGTGATCAGTTTAATATACACAATTAGGTAATTCATCGTAGATATACTCCCACAGCATCTAATAATCAATTCTACGGTTTGCTAGACTTAATTTGTTCAGTTTAAAAAACATGTAAAGACATTATAACAGATGACCATTCAATTCTTTCTGCTTGCAAATAGGTATTTATAGTATTTTAAAAGTAGGGATAGTACATATTCGCAATTATTGCTTTGCAATATCTAAAATTAGTAGATAGTATGTCTTAAAAATGGATAGGTTTTCTATAATTCCTAGCCTACTCTACTTTATTGATTGGGTAATACAAATGGCAGCCAATCCTATCGGCTCATTATGTCTTTATAATTTTCTTCATAAATTTCATATTTCATTAGCTAACTTTTGGTTGTTATCATTTATTTCTGAGGGGTGGGTGCGGAAGAAAAGATGTATTCACACAGTATCTGCACTCGACACACTTAAAACTTTTTTTTTTTCTTTACCTTCATCTACCTATAATAACGTAGACTCATGAGTTTCAAAAACCTCTATGCCAGGCACTAGGTTGCCTGTATTAGAAATAACTATCACATATGAAATTTTTTAGATTCATGTATAAATTACAATGGGGGATTTTTATTATTTCGTAATTTTTGCAGATAAATTATAAATGAATAACAATTTACCAATAATCAACAGTAATTATTCACTGTTTAATGAAAATTCATATCATTTTACTATATGCATCTATCTTGTAATACTGTATCGAATGTAGGGATTTGGCTTTAGGATAAATGAAAATTCAATTTTTGGTTTTTCTCCTATGCTTTTTGCAGTTCGGTAGCTATATTGTTGCACTAAAATTATCCTGGAACGATACAGTTCTTAAATTATCTATGCTTAAACATTGAACAAGGCCTTTATATATCGATGTGAATTATTACTGACGCGATCTAAATACGATTAATGCGTGTATTCAAGTATTTGTTAACATCAAATACCAAATTTCTTAATCGAATCTTAATAATTCTTTCTTACAAAATCTGAGCTTGAAATTATTTAGAAAAAATATTCAATAGGTATAATAAATATACAGGCAATAAAAAGAAAGAAGAAATAATCATTAATATTCTAAATTTTTTTTCTTCTCTTGTCGCATCAGTCACTTTTCAAAAAGCATCATATTGCAATATGTATATCATGTTTTACCGTACACATTATTATTTTTGTTTTCCATATATACCACGCGCAACTTATGACTACCTTAAACCCAATAGGAAATACTATTTATAAATAAGAATCACACTCTGAATCATATTCATAATTAGGAAATAATCTGTCTTTGTTTTTGCCACAATAAGCTCAAACTAACGTGATCTTTTGCTCAGTAGCACTCGGATTGAGCAAACCGTTGTTATAAGTATTTGCTCTAACACATGTATACCTAGATTAGCTAGCCTAGCTACATAGGTATCAAAATATGAATTGATATCTTATATGATATCTATTAGTTATTATTATTATTCATTTCTAAACATAACAATGAACATGAGTAGTCTTTCAAATTTACTCCATTCATCTATGCACGTGTTTTTTTTTTTTATATCTATATTGTATGTTTCTATTCCTTCAGTGCTGCGTTCCAACGTTTTAAGAGTTAGTTTTCAGTCCTTGTTCTAATTTCTTCTAAAGATTAATCGGTGGATGGCTTTGTACGTCGACGATGATGGTTACGTGCCAAAGCGTGAATAATTGTTACAAGAAAATAGCACACCATCAACATAACAAACTTGTCAAAGAGCCAAGAAATGGTTGTAGCACCTTCCTGAAAGTTCACAATCATTTTATTACATATCATTCGTAAAGTAAAAATGACTCAATTGTTTATTTAAACTTTGAAGCATTCTTCTAAAAATTACAATAAACAATAAATTTTAATAACAAGTTTTATATACGTGAATACTTACTATAGAAGATTTGTCATGTAATTTTTGTTTCTGTTCAACGAGATACCGCTTTAATGGCTCCTGAAACTTTGGACCAATTACAGGAATTACTGCCAGCAAGCCAATTACTTTATCTAATAGTTCCTCGTTGAATGCAATTATAACTGCTAATTGTTGTATGTGCATTTTTACTACAGCCTTTCCCACTAGTGTTGCACCAAAAAATGTCCAGAATGGGATAAGATAATGCCCACATGTTAAGCCGGCAAGATCAAACAACGGATTTGGTATCTATAATTCAAGGAATTAATTGTAATCATGAATATAGATAAATCCCCAACTGAGTAAAGAATTGCGTGAATTTAATTCACAATTTTCGTTTGGGAATTCAAGATTAAATAAAAAGCCATTTATTCTTAACTTACCGAAGCACAAGCCAGGATTCCTAGGAAGCCAGCTTTTTGGACAAAGTGTTTCATAGCGAGTTTGGCACGCATTGCTAATGAAACACATTTTTCTCCATTTTCAATCGCCTCTAAGGCCTCCAGTTCCTTCAGCTCTTCTTGATCCTGACCTTGGTCATGATCCTTGTCGCTTTGTCGACTCAGTCGAGCAGCTCGGGCCATGAAATATGGTGGTAATTCACCTAAAGCTGTTCCAGCCCCCCATAACATTGCTTCGACACGTACTTTTCTCATAATGTTTAAGACGCTGGCTGTCCATGCTGCGTCTACTATAGATGGACACACGATTTGGTCTGGATAAGGAGGCTCTGGAAAATTGAGACCTCCGCACTCATAGGCAGCCATCGTTACTGAAGCTATGTGTGGCCCCAAATATAAGACAAAAGTGTGAAGCCCAGTTCCGAGACCAACACTCGAAAGCACACCCAGTCCTATCCAGTAAAACCACCACACAATATTCGCCTCCCAAGATTTGATGAGCTGTAGGAAAATAAGTCAAAGAAATTCAGTCTTTCATAATTTTATCAAAATATTGATCAATTTATGACTTTGAATGGTTTTGTCATGAATTTTTTCTTTGAAATATACATACGAATATACAAAAATCAATACATTGCAATATATATTATTTAAATGAATGAATCTCACCTGTTGTTGCGGTCCGGAAACTCTGCTCAAAAGTATAAATAATCCGGCAACCACTATAACGCTCCATACAGTTTTTCTATATTTTAAAGTGTTCTTTGTTAAACTAACAATATTAATAAGTAACTCTTGTAGAAAAAAGTTTAATGTTTTTATCGGATGATGCCATAGCGTTAAACTGTCTGGATCTATGTCCAAACCACTGCTACGGGTGGAATGCAATTGCGATTGTGAAGTATGAGAGGATTTCTTTGCCGTTGGTGTACTTCGTCGAGTACCATTCGTCGTGGAGGAAGTATCCTTAGCACGCCGAACAGCCGTAGTGTTTTCTGACATTGTGGCTCCCAACCGGTTGATCTGACGATCAAAAACGAAATGATTATCTTCTAGTATATGGAAATAATGAATTGTCCATAAATTAAAAGTTTTAATGTATTCGATGATGAGTGGCAAAGATACTTTTTAATGGCCAAGCAATATGTTGACTGCAAATGAAGATCCATGCTTGTTTGAAAATGAAAATTATTAAACTATAAAAGTGATAATATTGCTCAAGTTATCAAAGCAGAGCATTTAAGTTTTCGTGACAGAATTTCGTTGAACGATTTAAATACAGTAATAACAAGTTTTAAACTTGACACTTCAAAGTCCTTGGAGGAGAGCACAAGCCTAGTTAAATATTTACATTCTCTCTATCCTCTCTCAACGATTTCAAGGCAGCCCAAGCCATAATAGTATCTAATGTGAGTTATAAAACTGGCTTCACTTATACAACCAACAGTAATGTAAGTCATCCTTTCAGAATATAAAAATTGCATTTATATTCAATTAACATGATTGAAAGAGTAATCGAAAAGCCTATCAATTGATAGATCTTGAAAATTTAATAGCGCAGTAAGTAGAAACCCACTGAATAGAAACATCAAGATACAATGAAACGGTTTATTTACGTCTAATTTACTTCAAGCAGATCATTGATGTTCATATCAATGACCAGGTAATCTCTGTATGGCCTGAGTTCACGGTTTCCCATTTTCAATCCCACTCTAAATTTGAAACAAGGCAAATCAAATGACTGAATAACACTGACCAGGGAGTACTGGCTAGTTGGTGTACCATTGACTCATTATCATTGGGTAGTCTGTTTAACAGAGGGTCAAGGGGCAACCACCTCCTACTACCGTACTGTAAACTGATATTATATTTCATGCTCCAAATCATTAGTTTCTCTTTCTGATAATACGAATTGAGAAAAACCTGTAAAATTTCGCATTACAGTAAACAAAATATGTTTTTTTTTTGCGTAAAATTTCACAAAGAATATCGCTAATGATTGAGTAAATTTTCAAATTTTCTCAACATTTACCCCACGTTTAAACTAACAGCTTACTGATTAATAACAAGAGAATACTACTGCTTCCCACACTTTAAACTTTTCGTAGTAAATAGATAATTGTCCAATTTGTTGAGTGCTAAGCACATGATACTTTGTGACGTTGATTCTCATATCACTAACACGTGGACATAATAAGGGAAAAAAAAATGATCTGAGTGTTAGTAGTACAAAGCTTACTTGTGTAAGTATAAAGGCATAGACACATACATGTTAAACAAATTACGCTTCAACGAGTGGCAAGTTAACGAAATAATTTATTACTTTATTATGTCTGAAGTATTGTGAACACAAGTGAAACATGCAACCAATTAATGAGCATTTATCACCTTTTAAAGACTGCAACAATAAGCACCAAATTTATTTAATAAAAGGAAATACCAAGCGGGAAACAAAAATATTCATGCTGAAAAGCTCTGTAATTTCTACTTATTTTAAAAAATAATTCCAGTTACAATTCTACACTAGAAGTAACATTCGGGCTAATTATTTGTCAATTATTAATATCAATGTTAGCATCTTATGTAGCATGTATACGAGATTAGTGAACGCAATATAAATACAGAATGAACTGACGCTACTGATAAGCATCGAATACATGTTCTCAATGTGGAAAATCAGTCTTACCACATCTGTACAAGATAAAAATTGAGCAGAACTAAATTATACAGTTTATCAGGCATTCTACAATAGTTTTAAGTTCATGTTTCAGCGGCTTTATCCATACTCAAATGTTAAAATCTATTATTTAATTAGCAGCCTGTATTTTAACGTCAATCAGTAGCAACAGCATATTATTTGTTAAGTGACCGAGGAGGGTGTACCATGTCTGTCTTGTTTCCTGAGACAGGTAGCCTTCTTTCCCTTAGTAAGCGTTTAAGCTGTTCGCGCGTCATGCGCCGAAGAGAGGAGGCGATGGCAGAGGTGCTAAATGAGCCACCGCTACTCAGTTGGCTAAAGCTGCTCTCAGAACACTCCGTTGTAGTAGTAGATGTGCTTGTGGTATGGTTTGCCTTTCGACCTACTCTCTTCCTCACCATCACCACAATAGCCAGGGACAGAGTCTGTTTTGTACCTTCGATAGATTTTCTAAGACTATTTTAGGAATGCAGAAGCCAATTTTGATGGTAGATGGATATCGATTAATAAATATTGAATATCAAAATTTAAATAAGGATAAAGAAAAAATGATTTTTACTGTATTTTATTTTAAAATACTTTTTTCGTCAATTGCATAGCCTGCATTAATTGGAAATGAATAAAATTGCTGCTAATATAGTAAAGTAATTGACCAAATTTATACTTCTTTTTTTTAATACAATCTGCATTATTGCAAGATTATCTCAATTTTTATTATAATAAGAGAAACTTATCGTCAAGGTCATTGTCTTTTAAATGCTGATTATTTTCTATCTCAAGACTGGAAGAATATACGTTCTGAATATAATTTAAACATGAAATAAGCAGTCTTGTGAATAAACTAGAAATTTTATATTTACAGAATATTGATAGTTTGAATATCACTCATGTTATTACGTATAGTGTAGAATCCATGGTGTAGAATATTTGCCAGGGAATAAAATAGTGAAACATGACTTTGCAAATGAGCAACAAGGTTTTACTGATATTCAAAATATGGATGTGAAGAATAGATAAAAAAAAATTGTTTTCATTTACAATTAGCATAAAATAATATGGGCTAATAATAATCGTTACTATCTACTCAGAATGAATAAAATATTGTGTTTCAATTTGTTAGTATGTACAATCTTAGGTTGCAGATGAACTGAAGACTTGATTAAAAAAAAAAACCTTTGTTAATTAAAATAACAAACATCACAGCCAGGCCCCAGCCAGTTTATTTATTTATTTATTTTCGTTATTACCAGCACCAGCACCAGCAAACAACATGCAATTTCATAACGAGACGATTTTCCCTTACCTTTAATTCGTTAAATAATAATTAATTACGTTGAATTATTATCTGGTATGACTAGCAGGATATTTGTTTAAAAAATTAATGGTATCTCTGAGTCATATTCTTGTGAGAAAAAGTATTTATCAAAGGAAATTGTTTTCAAGAAACGTGTGCCTATATAGACGATTATAATAACGCTTTGTAAGCATATTGTAAGCAGAAATGAATGAAATGAAAAGTAAATAATAATGTTTGAGCATAAACTGTCGTCGTTATTTATCCACAATTTCATGTGAGTAGAGAGACAGTGACTTAGCGGTATCGATAAATGTGTGATTATAAATATTTGTGTAAAGCCAGCTATTATTTGAGATAAATTAAAAATGAACAAGTTTGTTACATTTTTTGACATAAGCTTTAAAGAATTATTGGAAAAAAAACGGTATTTTCGTACAAAGCTCACCTCAAAAGTTACACTCCATTAGTAACGTGACTTTCGAGATTTAAGGCTGCACTATCACACTTCTAATTATCACATGTATTTCTGACTGTTAGGTCTTAACCTCAATATATGGCCACGTAGTATACGAGTGTCCCTGGGGCTGCGAGTAATTGCAGATTAAAAACCAACCTTATTGATATTTTATAGAATGTTAATATTTAGCTATTATAGAAGATAATTTTTCAGTTTCTTACATGATTATGAGCAACGACTCAAACGCCTTGAATTTATTTTAATCACATTAGTTAATCAAGCCTGTTATTAAAAGGAAAATCCAATAATTTAATATGTAGTAACGAGTGATTGAAAACGGGGATAGTTCCTCTACACAGCACTACACAGTGGAAATTTATTTCGCTCTGGCAATTTGTCTACCGATATCTACGCGAAAGTAGGTATTTATTTGAAAAAACAATCGTACCACATTTTCCGGAAAACACTAGGCTTTTTCACTATACGGAAAACCAACCTCGAATCCTTCCGGGGGTTTTCTTTCTAATTATGTCGCTGTTCTATTAAGCGACAAATATTTACACAAGCGATATCATTCGTTACTTCTGTTAGATCCGACCAATTATATCGCTTCTCGAGCTTGAAAAATGAAAGATAAGCAACCATTGACACATAGCGATGTCATCTGGATTTTCTGATAAATCCATCCAATCACATTCTTTTTTGCTTGTCAGTGTTCGCTAACTGGAGATCTTCCAAAATCAAGTCGTCGATGTGGATTGTGTTTGGCATGTGTACGCAATTATAATTATAAGGTGGGTAAATGATTATGTTTATATTTGTTGTTAAAAAAAAAATAGTTTGAAAAAACACTCAATATTAGGTAATTTTATATTGTCGGATATTATCGGTAATATTTATAGCGTTGTAAAATCTAACAAAGTCTAACTAAGTTTGATTTCTTTGTTGTGTCTCTGACATAAGAGGTAAATTTTTCTGAATCGATTATTTTTCGCCGATATCATTACAAGAGGGGCAAAAAAATAATACAAAAAAAACAACAATGAAATGAAACTTTATCACGTTTAGTTACATCATCAAATACTCTGTTTCTCGATTTCTGTTAAACTTTCTCTAATTCATTGATATTTTCTTCACTGTACTCTAATATTAATAATCATTCTCTGTATTTGTTGACGTCGCAAAAATGACTAACACAATAATCGTAAAACTCTGATCAGTTTGTATGTAAAAATATTTTTGTGCAGTGTTTTTACATATTTCAATATTACTTTTTCCGAAATTTTATTCATACATAATATGTTCGGCAAAGTTTATAATTATTATCATCATCATTATCCTTATTATTATTGACGGATGTTAGCAACAATATATTTTGCAACACATAATCAGTTAGTCTTAACAAATAATAACATGTTTGGAAATTCATTATATTTCATTAATATGACTGTATTATGTTTCAGGAAATGATGTAACTACTAGATAGTAACAACTTGTAACTGAAACTATAAGAAAATTTAATGAACAAATGCCAAAGTCAAAATCAAACGATATGGATAAACTTAGTTTACTGTCCTACAGATTTATGTGAAATCATAAAACTCTGTAGGGTCTTAACTGTTAGAATAAAAGAGATGAAGAAAACTAGTTGAAATATTCAAGCAAAAAAAGTATGAATTATCATGTGATGAAGGGAATTCCAAAACAACGAAAACTCTGGGGGTCAGGATTGTACATTTAATGTATCAAAGATTGATGTTCATTATTAAATGTGAAATGAGCTGTGAATATCTCTGCTTTGACTAGAATCGCATGGAATTTCAAGATTCCAATTACATCCCAAAGATTGTACGACGATTAATAGCCAAAACTGTTAAATTATGCAGAAAATTGAGCATATTTGAATTCAACGATCGAGAAACAACGAAATTATTCAGTCAGAATGTAGAAAGAAGTAAATACAAAATAAATTGATGAAGAAATGGTAAAAATTGTAACTTCTCACTTCAATTATGGCGAATGTGGAACATTACTCTGATCCTCAGTCTCCATGCACGGAAAACAGAGCTGAGAAAATGTCCAAGGAGCAGATTGTTCCTTGTTCCACCGAAACAGTGGACATATTTGAATACAGTGGTCAGAGAGATTTGGACCCTAATCAAGTCGAATGTTTTTTAACAATTCCAAACGAGGCTCAAAAGGGGTTGCAAATTGAAAGGCGCAATAAATTATTATGCCAAATATGTAAATTATGTTTTGAAGGCTCAACTTCAAAGCACGGACTCTTGGAACACATCAATTCAATTCACAATTTCAATATATATGACAAAGGTGAACTCTGCCATGTCTGCAATGCAGTCTTTTATACTTCGAAAGCATTAAAAATGCACATAAAAATATGTGAAAGACAGTCTGCAAGCTCTACTTCAAATATGCTGCAATTTTCTGATAATCCAGACGAAATTAATGAGCAAAATCACGAATACCATACAAAAAATTCGGTAAATATGGAAAGCAATACAATACTTAATCCAAAAGTTCGTATTGAGCCAATAAAAGAAAATAAAGCTGAGCCCAAGTCTTTCAAAGAAGCTATAGATCCAAAATCCGAAAAATGCGCTGTTCTGATGATGAGAGAAGGTTCATCCGTTCGTAAAGATTTATTGAACAATTCATTCAAATGCTATATTTGCTCTAAATTATTTCGAAGGACGAGAGACTTCAGATCGCACATAATGAGTAGCCATAAAAATGAATTGGATGAAAAAGACTTTGATGACTTGTCTTACAGATGCAAAAAGTGCGCCACTACATTTCCAAACATAATTTTGTTGAGGGGACATTTCTTCAAAAAACATACTGCACTGATTATATACAGATGTATTGTTTGCCACGTTACATTAAAGACCAAAAAATCTTTAAGAATTCATTACAACAATTTACATGCACGTAAAAGCAAAGAACTACATTCGTGTCATGAATGTGGGAAAGAACTGATGAACCTTAAAGCCTTAAAAGCTCATATTAGATTGAAACATGGTCAGCATAACAGTAAACCAGGATTTCGATGTAGGCTTTGTCAACGGAAATTTGATACCAAGGAAAACAGGTGGATATTTTATACGAATTATTCACATGTTTATGTTTAATCATTGAAATGAATGAGTAATTCTTTACTACTTGCTAATCTGTTTAGAAAACTTCATTACGAAGAGGAACACCTGGGAGAAAGCCCATTCATATGCACCGATTGCGGAAAAGGGTTTTCAAGTAAATCTGGTCTTTATGGACATCGTCAGTTACACAAAACGGATCAACCTTCCACTTGTCCATATTGCAAAAAGATATTCAACGTAAGATGCTTTTTGTTGTTTGATAACAAATTGTTTTTTAACAGGAGGCCTTAAACTTTTAAAAACTATCACACTGCGGTTTATTCATTATAGAACAATCACGTTTAATTTCATGAACAAAATATCTAGGATTCTAAAACCTAATGTTTTTGTTTATCATTTTATTCTTTTCTTTCCATAGAGAAGGGACAGTTACCACGAACACATACTGATTCACGTTGGGCCAAGACATCGTTGTCCTCATTGTCCTAAAGAATTTGTCCAGCGCAGCAACTTGGTTCGTCACATCAGGATACACACTGGTCAAAAACCTTACACTTGTACGTTTTGTGATAAACGGTTCTCAGACAAAGGTGCATGCAATTCTCATATCCGTGTTCACACCAAAGAAGAACAATGTACTTGCCCATACTGTGGTCAAACATTTACAAAGAAACAAAAGCTGAAGTATCACATTCGAAAACATACTGGGGAAGGTTTGATCAGCTGTGAAATTTGCTCAAAAACATTTACAAATGCTTTTGCATTAAAAGAACACAGAGCTATTCACGATCGACAAACGCAGACTATATGCGTTGAATGTGGGAAGGCATTCAACACTGCTAAATACTTGCAGAGACATGTTACTCTTGTTCATCAAGATCCGCAAGCTTCAAGCATGTCTTTCCATTGTCCGATTTGTGGGAAAACATTCTGTCATCAAACGAGATTGAAGTAAGTTAAACACAAATGAAGTCTTTGAATATATTTTAATCATCATTTACATTTTTGTTTGCTGATATTTGTTTCAGGTCTCATATTGTTACGCATTTGGGAAAAAAACACTTGCAATGTTTAATTTGCGAGAAAAGATACAGCAGCCCAAGATCTATACGTAATCATTTGAAGCAAAGTCATGGTCTGAGACCAGATCAACCAGAATTTAAAAAATCTGTTCGTTCTGCATTTGAAAGTACTCAAATATCGGTAAAGTCAATGCAACTTGTAAAGGATTCACACTCTTCTGAAGTTACCAGTAAGGATACAGTCGTCACCTTTTCATTCAAAAAAGAAACCAATTCGGTTACTTTAAAAAGCAGAGAAGAGTCTGCCGAATGCAAGACAACTAACAAGGATGATGAGGGAAAATGGGAGAGAAAGTTCTATGACAAAGGATCAATAACGTGTTCGTCGGTAAATGAAGGAATAACTTTAGATTATAAGTATCGCGGAAATATTGAGTTTATGAAAGAAATTGATCACGAGAATTCAACGAAGTTTGAGAAAGCCCAAGAGGAAAAAGAAACAAAAGGCAGTATAAAAGATCCAAGAGATATCAATACGAGTATAAGTCTGTCTTTAAAATCAAAAATATCAGATAGCCCTAGCTACAAGGTGGGATCAAAGGCTGAAAATATCGATGAAGATGCATCTTTATGCACTAAAACTGAAAATCTTTTGAGTTATAATCCGAAATATAAACTGAATTGTGAAACACCGTTGAATTTAGCTACTGCGATCGAAACAGATGATCTTTTACGTGAAAGTACCAATAAAATTGTCAATACTCTTAATGAGAGGACCCTGCACTCTACAGATACAAATAATGAGCCGAAAGTATCAGACGTTGATAAAAAACCGATAATATTAGACAATGTATCGTCTTTAAATGAACAGTTGAGAGAAAACCTCGGAGAAAACTTAAGTGCAATTATTGAAGATTGTATTAATGTAAATGAGCAGCTAAAAAGATTTGACTCTAAAGACGTTGGTTGCTTCCAAGTTTTAAAGAAGGATTCAAAATTGAATTTAGAATCTTCCAAAGATATTAGCAGAAGACGAAAACAGTTAAGAACACCTAAGAAATACGTGTCTCCGATTGACGCGTTAGAAAAATTCGATAATAAATTGAAAAATATTATGCCAAAAAGAGAAAGAGTCGAAGCAATAGCACGATCATTGAAAAAGTCGAATAATTTGAGAGAGATTTTTATTGAACAAAGTAATGCTTAAGATATTTTTTTACAAAAAATAACAAATTAATTCAAATAAAAGAAAAACAAATTTTTAGATCCTAATAATATTTATAGCGTTTTATATAACATATAATATGTGAAAAAATGTGTCTTTAGTAATTAAAAGAAGACTCTAAAGATGCGTGTATTTTCTATATCTGTTGATATCCATATCAATAGGGTTTTATAATATCGAACAAAATTATTTATTAATTTAATGGTATTTTAATACCGCTAAGGCCAGTAATTATACACACCTATACCAAGGATAGAATATATTTACAACCACATACACGTAAAATTCACGTAGTTAATGTTTACCGATAATTAAATCTATTCATTATTTTATACAGTGATGGTAAGAATCAAAGAAAGTACGTACCTAAGACACTACCTCTAAGACGATCTAATTCGATTGAATCATGGCCAGTAAGAATAATTAATATAAAAATTGGCGACTAGTAGTCGATTAAAATAAATGTAACCGAATTATTAAAATCATTTATCTAAAACATAAGCTAATAAGTCAATATGCCACACATTCGGGTAATTTATTCAACGATTTAAATATCTTGTATTCTCGATGTAAATCTCTTGTTACCAGACAAAACGCAGCTTAATACCTACTTACATGTAAGATTATACCATATTCGAGTCAATTATAATTACATTTGCGAATGAATAGATCAAATCATTAAAAAATATATACATATAGGGTATTATAAATGTTACAAAAGGTTTGAAAGAAACATTTAATAGTACGTATGAACCAGAGGTGGAGTACAAAACTTGTGCCAGAGGAACGACCAAAATAATTATATTATTAATAATCTATAAATAGATACGTATATTATACATAAATATGTTATATTAAACTTCTGAATATTGGTCATAAAATTTATAATATATATTATATACATACATTATAGTTATAGTATACATATAAATAAAGAATAATAGAGATTCTTATATTATGAATATTGAATATAAATATTACAGAGAGAAATAAAGAATTTTTCTAATTTTTACAGATCTATGAAAACATCAAAAATAAAAATAAAAATTATACTGTATTTTGTAGTACTATAATAAATATTTTGTACCGAAAATTTTTACTATCGTACATTATGCCAATATTTTCAAATAAATTAGTACTTTCTATTTCTAAATCAACTTTGTAATCGCCACCCCTGGGAATCTCGAACCATGTGAAAAATACGCAGGCGCGTTTTTTTTCGATATTTTTCTGGAATTTTATGTTTCATTTATTTTTTTTATTTATCTATTTGTGTCTAGTGGTAAAAAGAAAATTGGCTACGTGGCCCTGCATCTCGTAATTACAACCCTGCGTTGCTAAGGGGTATAAAAGGGGGGTCTGATGCCACGGCTACGGTCCTATAATATACATGCGTTGCTTCTGCGAGCAACAGGCGATTATGGAACACCGAGAAACATGAATCGACTATCCGGTAACCTCGGCCTCGATAGCCACCGCTTTTCCCCTAACATAGCCACGGCCCTGACGCTCGCCCCATCTCATCGGCTCCCCACTCGTTTTCATTCGCCCCATGAAGTAGTAGTAACATCCATCGAGTTAAGACGGACGTATAGACAGACAAGTAGTCGTAGTCTGGCCCGACCAACAGTATCTGCAGCAGCAGCAACCACCTGCCGCACGGTAGTAGCGTATCCCCGCGTATAATCAGACGCGCCTTGGTATTTTTTTTTTTTTATTATTTAGAAGAAAACAAATAATCTTGCCTATCTCGCTTGAAGAAGATTAACAAACAAAAATTGATATAGAAAAAGCTACGGATGAATGAGAATTGGAAATAGACAAATGAGAAGAGAGGACGATAAATAGGAGTTAGCGGGAAAGAATTCGACTCGAAATCAAGCGGCAAAGTAAGTCGACCTTAAAACACATTTTTATATTAATCTTAATCATATTCGTTTACTGATTTCGAAACTCTGAGCGTTAAATAAAGTCCGAGTTTAGTCGCTTGGAAAAAAATACGCTATATAGATAAGTCCATGGATTTTGCTGGACAATATGTTAGCCACAATCGTTGTTTACAGTCTTTCGTAGAGCACGGAATTGAATTTTTTATTACAGCCATAATTTAACGGATTAAATTTGAAGGTAAAAATAAAATTTCCGTAAAGAAACATTCAACCATTTCTACGTAAATCCTTGATGATATGCTTATGCATGTTCCAATTTTTTTTAACTTCGTGAACATAGTAATATTATCATCGTGCATAATTATTTTGTGCATATAGGATTTTTCTCGCGTGCGAAAACGTAACTCAGCTAATCGGCCAGTATCTCATTTTAAGTAGGTACACTGTTACAGATTATCGTGCGCTCGTAGCTACCTGATATTCACCGACCCGCATGATACGAACGCGTACAATTTTTCTTTCAAAGTTTAAAGCTTTCAAACTAAATTTGGTACAGGCGTACACGAATGAAATACAATTTCACACTCTGGCACACACTGTTGCTAAATCATTCTTGAATTTTTTATTTTTTATTTTTTATTTGTTATTTTAACGCATGGTTACATTTTTTCATCATTAATTCAACTACTATCAATGTTAATGTTAATGATAATGATTGAAACTGGACACAAATTGTGATAAAAGTATCAATATGTGCGAGGAAATTAGGCGTAGACCAAAGCAGCTATATCAGACTTTGTAAGAAAAATTAAGAACACGGGTCTGACCGCTTATCAATCCAAACTACTCGACTTATTGTCTGATACATAATGAACCGGCCGGGCTATCTAGAATCGGAATGATTGTAAACGGGGAGAATTTATTCAAAACGCGTGACAGGCGACAACGCGTTCATAAAATTAACTTTGATATCGCGTTATAAAAATGAATATTGTAGGTATAGTACAGAATGCGATTATTATGGTCTAAAGTGAATTATTAATCCATAAATCCATACTGAACATGAACCATTAACCCTGGAGCGGTGGAGTAATGCTTTTCACTCGGTTGAATTTTTCTTCTGAGTTTAGAAACTGAAAATTGTATAACGAGATAAGAACAACAGCGTATACTTTTAAGCAGAAACTTTATAGCAGCAGGCTATTTTTAATTATATTTTAACGCTTTGCATAATAATAATAATAGAAAGCCTGGAAATTGTAAAAAGTTTTTATTAATCAGGGTGTAGGGTTTGAGATAATATAACTGTATGTTCATGACTATATGTATAGGTATATACATATACCAAGAAATGGAGAAGAATCATCAAATTTCATTGCTCCATATAATTGTACCATATTATTATGAAGTAATCGATTTAGCGAAAATTTAACCCGACACGTGCCTGCAGAAACCTCTTCCTCTTTCCTTCCCATACGCGAGTTCTGATATACGTATAGTAACCATGATTTACGACGTTGCAGAGTCGAGATCGTTATGTGGGCGTGATTTCGTTTCGCAGGACGTGTACTACCTATAGCGTTGGTCATATATACCGTCTGCGTCTGACCATACGCATAGCTCGACCACTGATGATTCTTACTCCAACCGTCCGTCTCCTTCTTGAAATAAAATTTTTAAGTGAAACGTATTACCGGCGAAATCCCAGATGCCGGAATCCACGGTATAGGTATAATCCGCCCGTCTGGATAGAAAATCTGATTTACGATGTCATATTATGGAGTCTGCTGAACGTGGGGAGACTTAATATTTTGAATTCGCGTAAGCGTATGACCGCACATATGTGGCTTTTTCACAGCTAGCCCTTAATTCTCCCGACACGTTTTCACTTTTAATCAAATTTTCACCTCGACAACGCACATTTCATATTCTCGGATGCGTATACCCCAACACTTGTATACATAATAATAATCAGCCCTTTTGACAGTAGAATAGATATAGGCAGAGCAATATCATTCATAAATTACATACCCGATCCTATGTAAGCAAGATCGTTTGCCACGTTCTGCCCGTATTTAATCAAATTTTTGCTTTATACCCATGATAACCGTTACAACCCTTGATTATTGCTCTACGTTATTTTTATCGACAATGATAATAATGTTCCTATATAGTATATAAAAGACTAATATATCTAGGTATATGTAAGTATATGGAAGAATATAGCTGCAATGCGTATAACGTATACCTACACCTCTGATTGTGAGATGAATCTCAGTCGCTGGACTAACATCCGTGTGAATTATTCCACCCGTTTTGAGCAGGTGTGAGTTGCAAACAACGATTTAGAATGATAAGTGAACTCATGCTGCGTGGCAGAAATTTTACTTCAAAGGGCATTCAGGTCAGGCAAGTGCCGGACCGCATACGGACTATAGCTACTCAAAACCACTAATTCTCGCGGCATGCGTTCACCCTTAATTAAATTTTCTTTAACGACAGAAAGTTATACCTACCCAGCTACCGCCGCAATTTGTAGCTTTCCATCACAAAGACGTCACTTTACCATATATTTACCACTAATTAAATTGCCGCATGGAAAGAAGCACATCGCATATAAACTACTTGAAGTAAACTGGTAGTTTTCGTGACATATGCGTTAGCAGTCGAATACGCTATACGATTTTATATAGCATTAAAGTTTGAGCCTTGGATCGTAATGTGTAATTAAATAAATTTACATGGCAAAAAATTAATAAATAAGCACGATTTGCTGTATAATGATATGATTAAAAAAAAAATTTTTGTTTCGTTGTTGCGATTCGGAGGTAAATCAACTCCAAGAATATAAGTATAACGATGATTAAAACAAACGTTCGAAACAATGGTTTTTTGAATATTTTTTACGGGTTGACAAACTTTTTCTTCCCCGTAATTAGACCATTGTTTCAAATACGTTTGTGTTTATATTACGTTTATTCAACGCCATCATTGGCAGTTATTTTGATAATTATCGCAGAACGTTTCTCTTTTGTAAGGAAATTTTACAACTCTGTAGAACCCTAAAATACCGCTTGTTGTCTATTCTGTTAGGAAATGAGCTCGCTGTAATAAGCTGTATAAGATATATGTATAGACATATATTTAGTAGATCCATTTACCGGGAATCGCAGATGCTGGAATAATATTCTCCTACCATCGCACCGCCTGGAGACTAGGGGCCAATCCATTGAGACACCTCGCGTCAATGACGTAGCAGCCCAGAAAACTCTCTGTATCCTCGAACGCACCAGGGTCCAAGGGTCAGGGTCGACCCGACTCCTCCGAGGGAAAATTAGGTCACCCGGGCAAACCCCACCTACCCTGGGACGACCCGGTTTCACCACGAATAAAACGTACGCACATACGTCGACACCTGATGCTTGATACTTGTTGGGGAGATGAAACAAACTTACAAGGTTATCGAGAACCCTTAGATATCTTCAAGACTTCGCGGTTCCGTAACATCTTCAAATCTCCGAAGACCTTTGTCCCGTTCATTTGGCAATAGTAATTGGAAAGGTGAATTAGCGATACGCTTTTTTGAGGATTCACTGGACCAAAAAGAACCTAGAAGATGGTTGATCTTGGAGATACTAGCAACAGAGGCGGAAGATGGGTTTGCCCAAACGACAGACACCTCGCCCTCAGAGCAAAGTAAGTTTGTTTCTTTTTTTTACTTTTATCTTTTTTATCTTCTGCTGTGATGTAGAATGAAACCTGATAATGGAACCTGTGGTATTGAATAGAAGTAGGTATATCTTAACTGTAGGTCGTTATCGGTTTTTTTTTTTTTTTTTTAAATGAGAATGATAGTCTAATTATTGGATTTTACTTTGCCCTCTCATTTAGTGGTTCTTATTATCATTTATCACGATTAGTCCTACAGAGTTGATCACTTGTACCATTAGAGTAAAATATGCGAAAATGGGCCACCAAGTTTCAACAATTTTTATCTAGTCCCCCCTGACTCCAATATATTAAACTAGCATATGCAAATTCTTCTTTCGACATCCCCTTTCCAAAAAAAAAAAATAGTACTTTGCGATTAAAAATTTTTCTGAATAAATTATATGGTACGGTCGAACTTCGGGATACTTTTTTATGCAACTAAAAACAAAAAAGGTCCCCTAGGTAGACCACATCTGCAAGGTGAATGGATGTATGTATACCAAGATAGAGTGGGCCGTTATTTCTTAAGCGCTTGACGGAAACTATTTCTGTCCCGTTGATTGAAATTTTGAAACTTGTCAAACTTACGAAATCTGTAACTTATCGGTTGAAAATGTAGGAACTAGAATGAATTCTTTTCAGCTTTAAGATACGACCAAATTTATAGAAAGTCTACAATTTTAGAATTATTTTTAGACTGTAGGGTATATTTTAAGAAATCGTGTGGCTTAACTTTCATAACTGGTCCATCTTCGTCGACTTCTCTATAATTATATACAGTGAAATGATATGAAATTGGATTTAAAATCATGCTGTCATTATTTGACCTTTGTGATCAATCAAAACTTAATAACTATACACGGTATAGTAAAGTCAAGGCAACTGTATATGTATAAGTGGCAATCGAATTAGATTACGCACGAAGGTATGATATTTAAGTCAAAGAGTTTCAAGCCTTTCGTATAATTTCGCCTATGAATATATGTATGTATATATATATATATATATATATATATATATATATATATATATATATATATATACCTATAAAAGTTCGGCCGGGTTTCGGGGTGGGAAAATCAAGATCTTCGCAATAAGTAATAACGATACAAGCGTGGGGCTTATTTTTTAATACTTTTTTTTCTTCGGATTTTTTTTTTTTCCTTCCGTCTGACCTCGACGGCAAAAGTCGATCGAAGAGGGGACGGTATACGTGGTATACCCTTAGTTATTTCCTCGTAACCACGTCAGCTATCCGTATGGAAGTAGGTATATGTATATAGGAATCAATTTTTCATTATCTTCAAAGTACAATGAAACCTTTGAAAAATATATCGTGATAAAACACTACGCTTCATTTTAAACTTTTCGCATCGATTAACTTTACATTTAAGGGAGAGACCTAATTCCTCCGCTGTATCATAATTACAATAGTCCAGCTCTTTTCACGTTCGCAACTTTTCATATTGTTTTTCTTTCTCGTTTTATAACAAGTAACGCCCGTTTGACCAGTTCCATTGTTGTAGCACGGGAAAACGTCACTCTTCACCCACGCGAAGGTTATTTTTTTTCTTTAAAGCATATATGCTCGCACACAATTGCCTATTTATGGTATATGTATAAGTATAATATATGTATATATACCAAACACTTGGATAATTTTATATTCATAACAACGAAACTTTGCCCGGATTGTTTTAGGTTTTTATACCTCTCCAAACAATATGCATATTCAATTTGGCGAGACAAGTGAAAAAAAAACAAAAAAAAAAAAAAGATACCTATTTCAGACTCCCTATCTGTTTCATAAAATCTCTTTTCATTTAACTACATCTGTTCAACCCTCTCGCAGATGATAGCCAACGATCGATCGTGTAATTAGTGTTGCGATGGTGACGACCAATTGAGAGAACATATATAGCTTGACTTCTTTACAAATGTCCATTGGGACATCTCACAGCGGGTATCATTCGGTATAGTCATAGGGTGAGGCTTTTATCAGCTCATCCGGTCGTTGTAGACATAGCGGTATACCTATATCGACGTTGATAAGAGCATCACGGTTTTGTTAGGAAACTTGAAGACTTGGGTATCGTCAAATGACAAAGGTTAATCTCTAAGGGCGGCGCACGCACAACATCCTATGAAAAGGAAGAAGAAAAAGGTATAGCGAAAAAACGCTTAAGGGTATAAATGATAAGTTGTGTAGCTCTCAGCAGTCACTTGCTTTTCTTTATACTTGAGGAGCTACTTCGCGATCTAGTACGTCTATGTCCACTAACGTAAGATGACACTATAGGTATACATATTATATATTCAGCTCTTTGAGCTATTCTCGCGCGATTTATTTTTCCAACATTTTATGCTCTTCCCTCTGAACTTTTCACCTCATTGAATACAGGTTGCGTACCGGATGGTCCGTGAAGACGGGGTCACTGGATTATAGAAGCGACTACCCTTCCGGAACGCAACTTACCCTTACCGAGGAAGAACGCTGCACCATTATAGAGGTAATACTTTCAATGATTTTCTGCCTCTTCTCTTAATCCTATGAAATCACACTTTGAGTATACAGGATTAAAGGTCTTAATTCTAAACCGCACGATCCATGGTCTATAGCTCTTCGGGATAATCCGATGTATTAGTGCAACCGAATTAAATTGCCAGTTGATCATCTCGTGGTATAAAATTTATCGACAGATGGCTGTTACCATTTCAGACAACTGATGTGATTCGAGAATTATTGAACTGCAGCTATCTGTCTGATAACATTACCCACGAATTGAACTATCTGGTAAGAGTCACTGAGGGATCAGTTTCTGTATTTACATTCTGGTGCTGACTGACGCTTTACGTACATACGCTAAGATAACATGACATGAGGAAATATGGAACACTGCGTGTGAAACACAATCGATAGTACCGGGTTTGAAGTCACGTAGATATTATCGTTGTACACGTATCTAGCTCTAGATGTACGCGAAGTTATAGCTAATTTTACTCATCTGTGTATTTATGAAATGGTTTAATTGACACCATCGAAATTATTAATAAGTCTCAATTGTAACTAAATTTTATAAGGAATTAGATCTACAGCCTTAGTGATAAACGCTGTAGACATTTCAAAGGATTTAAATTCAAATTGATTCAACCTTTTTTATATTCACTATAAGCTATATCATCCGTAAAAAAATACTCTGGTAGAGTAATAACGCGTTATATTACTTGTCGTAAAATGCTTGTATAGCTTTGGCAGTGGAGTATTGGAATCGGAATTGGTATTTGGAATTTTTCAAATTTCAAAGATGCTATCGGTTTTCGTAAGTCATAAATGACTCTGTGTAACCCATTCATCCGTGTATTACTATAAAATTAGTAATTGTAATGTCAAAAGCAACCCAGCTGTTTTTATGAAAGCGCGATGTCAAGGACTTTGTTCAGTTTTATTGCATAGCAACTATCCGCAGGTAATCCGTAGAGCAGAAGCCTTGGATTTATCGGAACAAGAACGTGTTGGTAGATTGGTTGACCGACTGGAGAACATGAAACGTAATTGTGTGAGTTCCGGAAATTTGTCCGGAACCGAACATTCGTATAGTCGTTATTCTTGCGCTCTATGCGGTGAAAAATTTACTGTTCTTGGGGCGGGTCCGGCCATCTGCAAGGACTGTCGCAAAAACATTTGCCAGAAATGTGGTATAGAAGCCACGATGATGCCTTGTAGTGGAGTGCAGATTGGTTTAGCGCAAAATTCCCAACGACCGAGGCTATTCCTTTGTAGAATTTGTTCCGAGACTCGAGAAATGTGGAAAAAAAGTGGCGCCTGGTTTTTCAAAGGACTACCAAAATACGTTTTGCCTGAGAAAAAAGCAGTATGTATATATATATACACGAAGATATTATTCAACATATAAAATACCTATCTCTCAACCGTTTTTACCATCGGATAAAACTTCAGACTTTATTCTTATCCCGTTACATCAGGAGCGAGGTAGATCTAGACGCAGTTCTCGGGCTTCGAACTGGGCCGTTGTTAACAATCTGAGATCCCTAGAATCTGCAGAGCCAGATTCTTCGTCAGATGAAGACGCAGGTCGACGTCTTGCAATGAGTCGTTCCCTTGGACCCAACGATGCTCCACCTTCAACCCCGATAACTGATGAGAAGTACCGTTCTACGACGCCAGTATTTGCCGGAAGGGATGCTTATAGTCGTCAGAATTCTAGCAACGCTGGTGATTTTGGTAACGGAATTAGATCAGGAGATGTTGACACCAACCAAGGCCAATTTCCTTCGTCTACTTCACTGCAACCGCTTCAATCTCCACGTAATCATGGTGCGCAGGGTAGAAATTTCGGTGCATTTCAATCGCAGATGATGATGAATGATCATCGTTTACAAAATTCTTCGGATCAACTAAACTGCAATCAGGTACACAGCTTCAGGTACGTAGGAATAGGATTGTTGAGAATCGTGCATTGATTTGGGGTTGTTGGTGTGTGATGAACCTTACAGGAGAGACTCTCTAGAGTCGAGCAGCAGCCAGGGATTCATGATGTTGGATCAACATCAGGATCACAATCCACACTTTCACGAACAGGATCTGGAAACTCTCGTCACGGGCAACGAGGGTCTGAACAAGAGTCACAACCAGTACGATGCCCTACAGCAAATAGTCCGGGGACTAGCTGGTAATAATTCACAAAACGGTTCTTGTACGTTGTAATATAGATATATCCACGTCTCGATTACCCCCTCGCATTTTATCAAATAAAAACTTTTCCGACGCGAGAAACATCAGATCGAGATATAAAACAACTCTTGATTCAACTTTTGCACAAGTTTGATTTTCATACGTGCGAATGGATTTTATCTAACTACGATTCTAGACGGACCGCCCAACTAATTTAGCTCACCAACAAACTTATAATTATCTGAAATATGGTTTTCTAATAGTTCTAATGATTTTTCCTGGATTTTTAATGTTTTTCATTAGTTTCTAACAATTGAATTGAACTTTCCATAATTTCTTCAAAAATCAAAGAAATTCTACTAAAAACTTCACCATTTTATTAGAGAAGTCCTGTTCATCGATCCGTGCAAACAACTTTTAGAAAAACTCGTAAATTTCGTCGACGAGGCTGAAGAGACTAAGCTGTATGTCAGATTTTAATTTACTAAGCGCCTGCTGTCTTCTTTTACATCTGGTGCCTTTGTTCCTATAAGAGACGGTTTCTCAGACCATCAGTAAACTTTTTCTTCTTTTTTTTATACTTTAATTCGCTTTTCAATACCTCTCTGGCTTGCTACAGCTAAAAAACTTATTCCATTCTGTTGTATATCCTGTCCACTACTATTCAGCAAACAAGGCTTACCTTTGCAGAATTTTTTGTTATACATTGCACTGCTAGTTATTCTCTTCAAATATTTAATCAGGTTGATATTCGGGTTTCGAGTGAAGATGAAATCGAGTAAAACGGATGGATCGCGACCTAGTGTAAGAGAAACATAAGGTAAACCTATGCGAATTGTAAAGCTCTCCGCGGTACAGCAGCTATCAATTGTGAAGAGGGATTCGATTCCAGAGATGTATCTAGACAAATGTGTATCTTACGCCAGAAAAACACTCCAACAAGAAGTTAGCTAGTTCTTCCTCCCTTAACCGCAATTCTATTATATGGGGATACACTTGATAAGATACACGAAAAGTTTTCGAAAGGTTTTAAAAAAATTTGAGCGACTTGAAACTTTTCTGAAAAATATTCAAACCATCAGATAAGGGATTTTCACAGCGTCGGCGGGGGATGGGTACGGGACACTGGAAGTCTCATTGCTATACGACCTCGCGGCACAGTACCTCCAGTGCAGAGTACAACGTGCCCGAGGCCTCCGACCCATGGACATCCACGGACTGACAGACTCATTTTGCAAACTCAACATCCTCCCAGTTGCGATCGGGAGTCCGTCCCAACGCTTGAGGACAAAAACTGTCCACAAGACACGGGACCCGGAATACAACGAGACAGTCACATTCTACGGTATCACGGAGACAGACGTGAGTGGTTTTAATGTTCCTAAAATGATGCGAAACAATGGTTAAATTTTTGGTCCGAATCATATGCAGATGAAAAATGGCAGAGCACTGCACATCTTGGTACTCCAAGACGATCGAGCGGGCAAGGATTTTCTAGGGGAAGCGAAACTGCCGCTTTATCAGCTTCAACCGTACCAAATGATTCACTACAATGTTTATCTGGAGAGTCATTGTCAGGTTCGTGATTGTTTTAAGGTGTTGAGGGGTTGATTTAGTCGTCTTACGTCTACACTAATCCTGACTGATTTTCTGGCTTTGGTTTGAAAATTTTGGGGAAATCTGTAGGTGGATCACGAAGAGGAAGTTTGGGGAGAGGACCTGAGCCCACGGGGTCGAATACTTGTGACACTGAGTTACAACACTCGCAGGCGCGCTCTGTTAGTCAACGTTTTGCGCGCTGTGAACCTTCCCCCAATGGACAGCAACGGGTTCTCTGACCCCTTCGTCAAACTCTACTTGATAAAAAGACCAGAAGACAATGCACAGCAACAAACGACCGCTCTCAACAATCTGGACAACAAGAAGAAGGACCCCAAGAAACCAACATCCGCAATTTACAACACCGGGGTCAAGTGGAAGACACTAAACCCAGAGTGGAACGAAGAGTTCGCTTTCGAGACCCGGCTCACGGACCTCACCAGCCAGATGTTGTGCCTCTCCGTGTGGGACAAGGACTTCGGCAAGAGCAACGATTACCTGGGTAAGCTATGAATTATTATGTCTTGTACATCTTTAATGCTGGCTTTAGCAATATCATACAGCCACTTTAGTTATACATAGGTATATAATTTAAGATGAGATTATTTTATTAAAAATTTATGTAGATGAGTCTGAAGTTTAATTAGATTATCTGTACAAAAAAAAAAAATATTCTGGCCATCTTTCACCCACACGATGAGAAAGATAACTGTAAAGTCATAAAAACCTGTGGTGCGCAAGTTTCAACCAAAAAGATCGATTTTTCTATCCTACGAAATATACTCGGTGAGGTGAAATTCTTTCCGGGTTAGATTTTGAATTAACGTCAGATTTTTAAATTTATTCAACATTCATACGAATTATACTCGCCGAATTATGTTCAGATGTAAAATTAATCTGTAAGTTATAAAATACAGTCTGCGACCTAGGCGTAATCTTATTTTTTATAATTGACAAAGGAATAAATGATGAAGATAAGCATCAATTTCATGAAATTAAGGCGATGAATATACTTTCATTTTTATTTCATTATTTTTTTCTTCTGGTTTGGCAGGAGGTCTGCTTCTGAGTTGCAGCAGCAAAGGAGAACGTCTGAGACAGTGGATAGACGCGATCAAATTTCCAGATCATCGGCATCAAGCATGGCACAGTCTGCAAGAGGATCTCATTCCAACAGAGTGAACAGTTATTACAAACCGTGAAGCGGCAAAATCCGTTGCGTAACCAGGCAATTACTTACGCTGAGAAACAGATTATCATCAAACTAAATTTGAGATACTGTAATTATACGTATACTATTATAGGATATCTCTTCTGTGCCAAAGTGGTACATTTATTGATGTGATATAGGTATGCAGTACATCAATTTTCGGGAAGATTTTGTTCATTAAAGTTTGTACATACAAACGATTTGAAACACGTTTAAAAAATTTGTCAATTTTCATTTCATCCAAAATTATTGGAACTGATAGTAATGAGAATATTTTTAATAAATATAGTTCAATGAATTTTTGAATACTATGAAATAAAATGAAGCTATACATTTTCGTTTTTAAACTTTTCGTTATTAAAATGGCAAATTGAAGTAATAAATTGGAAATAAATCATAAGATGCTAATAGATAAAATAAATAAATAAATGAAAATAATGAAATAGTTCGCTAGATTGTAGTGAAAATTGTTGGATTATACTGGTGTATAATGTTCAAAGATAAAGTATATGGCAAGCAAAGGCCTGATAAAAAAACAAAAGTTATTGACATTGAGTTATGTGCTTTGTCATTCTATAGATAAAATTATTAAAAATAAAAATTTAGCATTCTCGCGCAGTTTAATCGTGAAAAAAATCTAATTTCTATAGCTCGAGTTATATCCCGTTTGAAAATAATAATCTTGTTGAAAATAAAAAAAAAAAACAAAAAAAAAAAAATATATATATATATATATATATATATATATATATATATATATATATATATATATATATATATATATATATATATATATATATATGTATATATATACATACACATACACACACACACACATATATAGGTATATAAATTCTAAATACTGTACTTTATATAAAAGTAATTTACAATGAGACGAGAGTCGTCGAGTGATAAACGAATCATATATAAAATTATTGAATCTAGCTAAATCGATAAGTTAATTTCTTTAACAATAAATATATCATTCAGCATTATAATATACACGCTATTACATAACTATAATCATTGATTAGATCAGATTTTATCTTAGACAATCATCTACACATAGAACACATAAGCAACATAATTAACCAGCAACACCTCAAATATCGCGCTTTACCATGACTATAATAATTAATGATTAATCAAATTAAGCTATATCCTGTATTTCAAGTTCCACTATAACTACAGTTAACAAATAAAATATTTATTTTAAAAACTCTACTTTACTCAATTCTTGAGATAAACCTATAACATAGTGAATCTTTCAATTATTATATTGATATTTAGGAGAGTTTATCAATATTTTCAGTTGTTGATAAATAATTGAACTGTTAGCATGCACAAAAATATTGATCGGAAGGTATAAAGGTACGAAAAGCTTTACAATTCCTATACATCGGTATATTTAAATATATTTGTTTTTTATAATCATTATACCCTGTACAAAGGAGAGTTAAACATCTTTGACGGGATTATATAACAGAAGTAGAAGTAAAGTGATGAAAACATCTGTACTAGTAGATATTTAAATTGTATACCAATATAATTGTGAGATTTTTAATGAAATTTTCTGAGTCTTTAATTGAATAGGTGTTACTCAATCACTTTCTTCTTCTTCATCGTCATCTTCTTCGCTAGAACCTTCTTCAGCTTCTTTCAACCATTTGATAAAGGGTTGAACAACATTTCTTATTTTCTTTCTCACTTCTCTCTGCATATCATCTTCTTCTTCGTCGTCAAGTTCATACCATTCAAGAATTTTATCCTCTACCAATATATCACGGTCATAAAAATATTTGAACAAGAGTTGAGCAGCTAGAAGTACCTCTTCGGTAGTGGCGACCGTGTCTTCAATAGCTCGCAAGCAATCCTCCTGAGCATCCTCTGTCTTTACATAATTAGCAATAATCGTATGAAAATATTCTAGCATTGGTTTCAAAGTTTTCTGATAATTAGTTGTAGAATGATCAGCACCTGTCTCAGAAAGATAATGCAAAGGCAAACTCAAAATGGCTTTAACTACGTTGTATGAAACTTCGCGAATACTAACGTTGTAAGCATATCTAGAAGAATTTATTTCCAATATTAAATTCTCGCATTTTACTTTGTCTTGATATCCTCTTAGCAAACTATCAATAACTTCTGTTAAAAACATGTGCGTATCATCTGGAATTGGAGCTCCCGCATCAGAGTCTTCTTCGCTACTACTACATTCATCAATATCTAAATAGTCTGTGGAATTTTCATTTGCGTTTGTATATTTAAAGTAAGATAGTTCCTCGTTTGTGTCAGGATTCGCCTTGCTCATTAACGTGTGCATCATTGACCCATCTTTCGAGTTTAATTGCATGAGATAATCAGTGTAGGTACTCCTGCTTTTCAGCTTAAGTTTAGGCCCCAAAATACACCCATTTAATTTAACCGAGTCTTCCAGCTCGCTGTCGAAGAACAGGACAGAGTTTTTAACGATGCAATTATCTTTAATAGTCACGTTGCCTAATATATACGATTTTTCTACCCTCACGTTGTTTCCTAAGTTACAATTTTCACCTATCATTGAGCTAGTTATGTAACTATTTTCCCCCAGTTTACTGTTTGGACAAATAACAGAGTCTCTTTCCAAAGTACACCCTTTTCCCAAAGTAGCTGTTTTGTGCTTGTAAGTACTTCTCCTCAAGTAAACAAAATTCTTTGGACTTGGCATAGTGTCTGTAGCCAAGGGATATCCACGTCTTTGAAGAATCTCTCTACTGAGAGTGTCGTAAGCTCTCCAAGACGTAACTGGAAGAGCGTATTCTTCTGCGTTTAACTTTTCCCAATATATTCTAGAGTCAAGTATCTCCTCGTTGATCAAAAGACCTCGAATAAAATCTTCCATTGTCTGAAAATATTGAAAATGTTTTAACACTTATATATGCTCGACTTAACGTCGATTAAAAAACATAATTCCAATGAATTTTTTACCTGGAAATCAAAATTGTCCGAAAATAAAGGAAGCACCAAAGCAGAGCAAATGTATATGTGACTATCTAGCAAACTACTGTGTATTCCAACTCTGTCGTGATCTAAGAACCATTGTAGTTCAAGTTTTACTTTTTTATCTTCTTCATTAAGTTTCTGATGGAACAATACTCTGTTGTTTAAATTGTCAGCAGCAATAATACAGGATTCATTTTTTTGTGATGATAAATTACTGGAGCCCAGATCGCGGAATACTAAAGTCATAGCAGCACCTTTATCTTGTTTTGTTTTGGCCCGATGTAAATCGAGAAGACTTTTCAAGTCAGCATTGGTGAAAACGTCGCCTCTGATGAGAATGAAATCTCCTCTGATCAATCCTTTAGTGTCAATATCTCTCAGAGCGTCACCCAAGGATCGACAACCGTCGGAAATGATTAAATGTACGTTTATGTCTTTGAATTTTTTATTATTTATATATTTTTTCAACAATTCTACGTGGTTACTGCAGTATAAAAATAACTCTTGTATGTTATATTTGACAAGTGTTTCAACCAGGTATTCAAGCAACGGGATATTTACTAACGGCGTTAATACACTGGGATATATTTTGTGCATAGGATTTAAATTGGAGGTGAAATCGTCCGCGAGAACGACCGCCTGCAAAACATCTTCCTTCTTCAACTCAGTAGCTGCAATTTTTTTCGACATCTTCTGTTTCTCCGATTCTATTTTTCTTCTTAATATTGGCCGATTAAAATTCAGATAAAATTGACAATTGTCAAAATGTCAGTCACAGCTGTCAAGACCGAGAAAAACAATTTTAACATTCACGTTTCAAATAACATAACCTTGGCACGGCGGAGATCACGATCGCGCGTGGATATGTCAATGAGATGAAAACTGTATAGAAAGAGAAGCGCGTAGTTTATCTGCGTTGTATATTACTACGGGAATATTACAGAAGCTTATCGTCTATGTATCGCCGAAGTATACATGTTTGTCGTTAGTTTCCATGCGCATGGTCATGAACTAGTTTGATTATCGGACCTTCCTCGAGTGTGAAATTTTCGGAAAAATTTCTATTTATAAGTAGGAACGTTTAAATCGAGAAAAACAATACCTCAAAAATGCCGGTAAGCTTATTTAATTTTTATTCTAATTAGAAATAAGTTCTATTAGCTTTATCTCCGGTTTTAGATACGTCGATTTTTTCCTACGGATCTCGAGCTGTCAAATGGGTGGTGGCCTTTTGATGTCATGATTCATAATATTGACGAATAATTTTATATTGCTTTTAATCTTGAGCTTAAACTTTTATCGAATCGTTGTCGCCGTCTCAGAGTTATTTTTATTCAATTTTTAATGAAATCGGTAATAATCGATGATCCTAACCTAACTTTCAGCTTATTTGTGGATATAGGTATGTATGTATGATATTTCGTTGAATTTTTTCAGGCCTATCACTCCAGCTTTTTAGAAAACAATCAAACGGTTGGTAACATGGCCATGCTGCCGTTTAAAACTCAATTTCGAGGTCCAGCACTGCCTTTTAATAGCAAAGAATTGGACATTATAGACGAAGCTTTATATTTCTTTAAAGCAAACGTTTTTTTTAGAACTTATGAGATCAAGGTAGTTACATTATTCAAAATATTATGTGCTTTGAGTTAATACATGGATTAATATTTTACGGTTGCTAATTTTACCTTCTGACTTAAAATCCTACAGAGCGAAGCGGACAGAGTCCTGATTTACATTACTCTCTACATCACTGAATGCCTGAAGAAACTACAAAAATGTGCGACAAAAATGCAGGGAACAAACGAGATGTACACCTTGGCTATTTCTAAGTTTGATATTCCAGGAGAGTCCGGTTTTCCTTTAAACTCCGTTTACGCCAAGCCTGTCAGTGCTTCAGACGCTGGTGAGACTAAAAACGTATTCGAAAAACATCCTAATTTCAATACAAAAATAAAATATGCTGATATATCATTTTGTAATAAAAATAAGATTTAGGTGATAAACAATAACTATTTTTAATGTAAATCATTTAGAAAATTGTTCAACATTTTTTAATAACCATTTTCAGATCTGATGAGGCAATATCTACAGCAGTTGCGGCAAGAAACGGGTGTTAGGGTTGTTGAAAAGGTGTATGGAGAAGACGGAAAGCCGAGTAAATGGTGGCTGTGTTTTGCCAAGAAGAAGTTTATGGATAAATCATTATCCGGACCCGGACAATGAGTAAAAATTAGTGGTTTTTTCATTTCAATCATTTTAAATAAATTACTTTAGGATAGATTTTTACCGCTTTTTGTCTGATACAAAAACGTAGGTAATGTTTCGATAAATAATGATCTTTGAGATCCCGATTAGATATTCGAAAAACATTTTAAATCCTGCATCTAAAATAAGTTAAAAGAAAAAAGTAAACAAAAAAAAAATGAGAACGAAATTTTTTCATTTATTATTAAATATAAAATAAAAAATTGAATAAAAATCAATGTTTCTGTTCCCATATAGTAAGTTGATTAGATAGGATTTCATTTTACATAGTATAAATTGATTACAATCATGCAAAGAGAAACGCATACACGTTTGAAGGAAAAAAACGAAATTACGTTAAACGACGTTATAACATGTATTGTTTTCGTGCGTATAATTTATACGGATCTTACTAATCCGCATAAATTAACGGTCAACCAGTGTATGTAATGTTATTGTAATTATAAACATTATTTTATATTACGGAATTAAAAAAAGTTTAAAAAATAACAAAATCTGTGCTTATTTTTATACTTTGTGTTGAGTATTAGTTTTTAAATATTATTAAAAAAAAAAAACAAAAAAAAAAATGGAAAGTATTGATCCTTGCGATAAATGATGGAATAATTTTTGTTTTCTTATTTCAGAGTAAGAGAAATCATTTCAATTAATTTGTTTTTTCAAAAATTCGACATCAATAAACTATTACACAACAATCGAGGAATAATTCGGCGCTGCATTCGCGTGTTCGAATTTTAAACTACACTAATTTGTCTGTTTACTCCGTGACAAAAAAAAGTGGCGTCCACGACAAACGTTGATGCTACGAAATAATCTATTACGGATTGAAATCCGTTCTAATCTGCAATATATTGTGTGAACTGTTCATATATAGTTATTGATTGTCGTTAAAAAGGCTATAAAAATGTCGATCGGCGTACCCATAAAAGTACTTCACGAAGCTGAGGGTCACATCATAACCTGTGAAACTAACACCGGTGAGGTTTATCGCGGGAAATTAATAGAAGCTGAAGACAACATGAACTGTCAAATGCACAATCTTACAGTCACATATCGTGACGGACGTGTGGCTCAACTCGAAAACGTTTACATCAGAGGATCAAAAATTAGATTTCTTATTTTACCAGACATGTTGAAAAATGCACCTATGTTCAAACGACCTGGAGGCAAAGGATCCGGCACTGCAGGCAGAGGGAAATCTGCGATACTACGGGCGCAAGGTTCGATTATTATAAAAAATACTCTACAATTTCATAATCGTAGGCACAAAAAAGTAGGAAAACGTATTTACAATTTCTATAATTTCATAGTCATAGTTTATGGTATGTACAAATATCGAATGAAAAAACTAATTTAACGAAAGTAATTCTTGACTTGGACAAAAAAAAAGGCTATATAATGTGACGAAGTTTTAGAGCATGATTAAGTTAGAGTTTAATGAGTCAATATGTGATTTTAGCGCGAGGAAGAGGTCGGGGACAAAACCAGAGAGGAAGAGGTACGGGATCAGCGCCTTGGTTGAATCAGCAGAATCAGCCCGGAGGTTCACAGCCAGGCAGAGGAAGAGGATAAATGAATAAAGATATCGCATATTAACGATTTTATTTGATTCATTTTCTATTTTACATTGAGTGCATTGAGTCCATGTTCATACTTTTATAAGGGCTGTAAAAGTGATTCCATTTAAAAGTAAATTTCAACCAAACAATTATTGTAACATTGTGTAGGTAATAATTAATATTATTATAATAATAATAATAATAACGATGTAAATTAATAACAAAATATTACATTTTCATTCATTCCTAATTTTAATTTATACTTCTTTCAAAATTTGTGTTTGATAACTTTTCGGAACAGGATATATAATCGGTGGTATTTTTTTCTCTTCTTAAAAAGATTCAAGACTTATGATATTTGTCGTTTATAGTGATTCATAATCGCAATCATTTCATGCTCGCAATTTGTCAACGAGGTTATTCGAATTTCCCTCTGACTTACCGATATGTGATAAGCGATAAGATCGTCCTTAAAATTACAGCCGTATTTCACAGAGGGCGACAAAAGTATGTTCCAAAATTCCCCTTCCATTTTAAGGCTAGAGCCAGTCACCGAATGACGGTAGGTTATCATAGAGGAAACAGTTCATTCAGCAAAACGGCAACGCCAATGAAATGTTGAATATTTTTTTTTTTCTGTAAAATTGCGAGCGAAATGTCAGTAGAAGCCGGAATAGATTTAGTCGTGATTGGGTTAACGCGAGGAGATATTAAATGAAACATTTTGGACAGAGTGTAAACCGGAACTATTAGCTTGATACTAAGCGAAGTAAAGGCTGACGGAGAGAATAAAAACTACTAACACCTAAAAATGGTGCACGTAAATAATTTCGGGAAAAACAAAGAGGTAGGTAGATAGGTAAGCGTCAGATATAGATATTGCGATTCACGAAGATCACTCATGCCGAACATAACACATACATCGGTATAATCCCGAGGATTATTCATGGTTAAAAATTAACCACCAAAATATTGAACTCAAAAAATCTACGCATTACTACATTTCAATTTCAACTAAAAACCCGCGACTTTGAAAATTCGATAATTGATAAATCATATTTTCTACCGGTGACAACCTTCATTTTCAAACGTCATTTTCACTGCTAGTATATTAACTTAATAATTATTCATTCGATTAACTTTTTAAACATTCAACTTTCACTATTTTAAACGATATCTTTTCACCTCGTAAAAACCCTCCCTCTAAAGAACCCTCTTTATTGAAGGTCATTCACCCCATTTATTCCCGAATTTGGAAAATTTTAAATCTTTATTTTTGTTCTCTTGTTAAAAACATTGCCACTAATACCACTACCTTGAATTAAATTTAATTTAGCCAACAGCTCAGCCTAGACATTGACCGACTGTAAATATCCAATTTTAGGCATTCAACTAATGAGTTTAAGGTCGTTTCAAGTGGCTTAAGTCTGCCGCAGTTGCTAAGTAATATTCACCAATTGTTATACCAACATTTTTTTACCTTACATTTTTACAATTTTCTGTTCAATTTATCAACATGTCTAGACTTATTCATTGATTTTCATACTCCATCACGAAAAAAAAAAGAGAGAAATAAAAACTTGATCTAATATGATCCATTCTGTAGTCTCCTCCAGTGCAAGTTTCAAATTCCATCAGAATTTTTTTCATTCAATCATTTGTAACAAGCAATTAATTATCTGTTGAGATATATAATTGAACAGCAATTGGTTTGTAGTCATTCGATCATTGTTAATCTCTTTTTTATTTCTCATCAATGATACGTCAATCAAAATTTACCATACCTATAAATAACAATAAAATTAGTATCAGAAAATATCCAAGAATCATTCTACTTCAGGGCCATTACACAATACAACAATAAATGATAAGGCAGTATTTTTTTCCTAGTTTTGAAAAATTAATCATAGCAGTTATTGTGCACCGGATCATAATACGACAAGAAATACTTTAACTTGTCTGGTAAATGATAAGAAGGCAATAGTTTTTTCATATTTTCAACAATAGGAATACTCATTATTCACATTAAGAAAATATTGGCTGGAGTGATACATAATAAAATCCATTTTCCTTTAGTCTATTCTGAAAATTGTAGCCAAATCTCTGGCACTTTGCCATTTAGCTATGGCATGCAAAAACTTCTGAGTACATATTCCATATGCAAATATTCTTTGATCAAATTTTAGTGAAGCATAAGGTCGATAAATTGCTATAAAAGAACGTGTTTTAGAATTGTGTGGCAGGTATTTGGTATAAAATACATAGAGTTCCTTTCCATTTAATAAAATAAATTTACCGCTCTCTCTAATCATATAAAAATTATGATTATCAGTTATTCTCTTAAAAAATCTTCTAATCAGCCAGTAATCTTTCTCCTTTGTTTCATGAGATTAACAACTTGTGAAATGTATCGTTTTGTTTTATTCCTTTTTTATCCAAACAACCCCACAATCAAAGATATTTTTACACAGTTCTTGAAGGTAAATAATTGAAAATACAGTTCAAACAGTCGTCATATGCTACATTAATATGCAGGAAAATATTATTTCTAAGGAAATTATTGTTTTATTTTCATAAAGAATTGAGTCAACAATTTTACATTGAGGATATTGCAACCAGCTACACTTTGTTAGTCATCTGAATGTTTTAAAAAATTAAATTTTTACTTTGGAGTGAAAAAGTCTTAGTTATAAAACGCGCTTGAATTATATTTTTCGACTCACATCGTAAACAATAAATTATTCCATATGTATTAATAATAATCTGCCTGTTAATGAGTATAAGATTAAACTATTTGCCACAGCTGTTTTGATTCTGTTAAGGTCATGTATCGTATCATTGGAAGCACTACACATGTGTGATAAAATGTGTGAATAGAGATCACACAAGGACGTTAAGTTACATCACAAGTTTAGTGATATCATATGACTTGAGTGTATGATTTGCAAGATTCTTAGATATCAAGAGAATAAATTTAAGAAAACTTTTTTTTGCCGTGTAACAAGTAATGTACCCTAAGTTATGCAACTATTTATCAAAATTATCTCTTTCGTCATTACGTTTTCTCTTTTTAGCTAACTTTACGCAACTTTTTATGCAAATAAATCTAATCACATTAGCTATTAAGATAACATCATCTTTTTTCTCAGTCTTAAGCCTCTCCTTCAATTATTGAATTTCTATATAGTGCAGCTACTTTGATGAGACACTTGTTTTCCACCTGGAGACAAAAGGCATTGTTATATTTTATACGTTATCGGTCACGTTATCTTTGATAATATTTATTTTCATTAAGTCAAGACAAAAAAACAATTCAGACTTATATGTTGATAAAACAACAAAATAACAAAGATAAACTGTTCTTCATAGTGCACATCTCATAATTTGGTACACCTACTGGTCGCATCAATTTTCCTCTTTTACACTTGGTGCAGTTTGAACTGAATCAATTGAATAAGACGATCTATAACTCAGGTTCATAATAAATTTGGGGATATGTCGCTGTTGCTTGCATCAACGGTTGGTTCATTGGGGGTGGCTGTTGGCTCAGTTGCTATCCTGGAACCTGGTGATAGGATCAGCTTAAGACGTGGTGCCTGCCTCTCCGCGTTGGGATTTATATTCTTTCTCTCCCTCTTCGATTTCCTCAATCATATGGCGCTGAGAACTCGCACTGGTTCGCGTATTCGTAAGAAGTATCATCTAACGTCGCCTGATGTCTTAGACATATCGAACAAGTTAGTATTCAATCAATTTGCTTATTTCTAGATATTTATTCTCCGAATCAATAGAATGTGACCACAGCTACCTAAAGCTGTTTGCTTAGTTGAATATTTTTGTAATAAATTTGAAGCTTTTTAATTGCTGTGAATTTTTTTTTAGAGTTGTGTCCGCAGTTCAAGCAGCGCTGAGCTGCGTGACTGGGTCAATAGTCTGTATGTGGTCTTGCACACGATCGTTCCTTCACGCATCTCATTTTATGAGTGAAGCATACGCTTGGTTTGGAGCTTCTTATTTCTTCTATGATATTTGGTCGATGTACAGAGTCCATGCCAGCATTTCAGAGCACAAAAAAGAACAAAAATCCGAGGCTGGTCACATAGTCAATGTACGACTCTACCTCAAAGAACAGCCCGTCATCGTAATGCATCATCTATTCATCGGCAGCTTTGGATTTTTGATTATTGTTGTAAGTTTACCATTATGTCATTTTATCATCAACTTATTTCAGTCATGTAATGTAATTTCCAACAGCAGTAACACTTATTTATACCATAATCCATTTTAGCTTGGAGCAATTTATGATTGTTAATTACTTGAACAAAGGAAAGGTTTCAGAAAAGTTTAAATTGCCTTAAATTTATAAAACGGAAAGGCAATTTAAAACAGATTAGTTATCTCTTATTTGAAATGCATTAGGTATAATATTGATTGATATTTCAATGGATTAGGTATTCCAATGAGTGAAAATATGTTCATTCTTAATTACAGTACTTGCGCGGAGGTTTGGGTGATTGTGTTTTTGGCTTTGTCTATCTTATGGAATTAAGTACACCGTTTGTATCAATGCGAGGCATCCTAAGCAGACTCAAGGTGAGTTACAGTAGTTATTCAACAAAAGGTTAATATTAATTCTTTAAAATATGCTTATCAATTTACAAACTGTACAAATTTTATGTTACATAATTAATTAATTTGTTTTACGACCATAGATGAAGTCCACGCAGCTTTATGTTACCAACGGAATGATTATGATAGGAACGTTCTTTGTATGCAGGGTAGCAATGTTTCCATATCTTTGTTACTTGTACAGCGAGCTGGTTGGCCTACCTTATTTTGAGGTGAGAAAAATCATTGTCTGATTAATAATAGTTTGATTAAAATTTATGTGAAACTGAATTAAATTTATGAATTCTCTATGCCCTGAAGAAACTGAACTTACTTCAGATTCCTTTTTATTTTTACATTTAGTAATAGAATTGATTGATTAGAATTGATGAAAAATTTTTCATCTAGGCAATAATGGCACTACCAAGAGGCTGCAAGATCAGCATCGCAATATTGCTGCTACCACAAATGTATTGGTTCTGTTTAATGGTGTTGGGAGCTATAAAGGTATTCAGACCGAAAACCAACAAACAACAGAATGGTTTAGCTAGTTCAACTAGCAATTGTGGTAATAACAAAAGTATAAGAAGACTCAATGGTAAGTTGCATAGCTGATCTAAATGTAAGATCAAGTTCTTGCGTCCGCGTTGAGTCATTTATCCAAACAATTTTTAGGCAGTTATGATGTTTCTCGTAGTCGAGACAACTATTATTTATGTAAATTCTTAATTTCTGCTTATCTTTTTATGTGATCATATCATCTTTTTATTATATTCTATTTTAAAAGAAACAATTTGAATTTATTACTAAAAATAAAATCACCCACGCTTTGTGTGTCAAATACCACCGATTTCGAGATGTATATAGGTATCTTGAAATGAAAAAAAAAAAAACTAACAAACCAAAAAAAAAAGTAATAATAATACAACTAGTATGTTATGCAATCGTCTGCCTCAAATTTGTTATTTTTTGCATCAAGACGTACTATACTTACAAACACAGCTTACGCACATTATAGTATCAATGGTGATTTAGATTTCGAAAGTTTCGGTTGTTCTTTGAGCTAAGAAAATTGCGACCTTGCAGAGATATTGTAATTGAGTGTAATTTTTTTTTTGAGCACTGTCATACCTCTCATATTATTTCTGAGCCGCACGCCACTGTTGATTCACGAGTATTATGTATAAAATACATACTCGCTACGTATAGTACTGTTACTGCAAAATTCTACAGTAGAAGTGCTCAATGTTTTAACTAGTGATTACAATTGGTAGTTAAAAATTGAAAATACAATGCTTCTGTATTATCTTTATGAGCATTATAACGCCTGTTTATGGTAAATTGCAAAGAGAATACAATCTAGTAATGATAATTTAACATGAAATGTCTGTACCGAAGTTTAAATTTGGCTAATTTTATTATTGTAGCTTTGAAATCGATATGTGAACTATCTATTTGTTCTTATCAACGTACTGGACTGAATTTAAATTCCTATTTTAATATTATTATGATATATGAGATGTTTCCATATTGTCTCTTGCAATTCTTGTATTATGACAATTTGCTGCATCTAAAGATAAACTTGTTAAATGTTTTAATCATGATGTGTGTATTATCACTTTATCGCTTTATTGCTTTTTGACTGTTCATTTATAAACAAAACACGAATTTTCAAGTTGTTAATTAAAATGGCATAGGGGTGATGTCTATTATATCTTATTGTATACATCTACTCTGTTAGGGTATATCCCAATTCAATATTAGATTATATTTATTAGAACAGGTAAAAATAATTTCAATCATGTTCATGATAAGTTTTGGAAAAGAAATAAAGAAAAATAATTATTTTGATGTAAAGAATGACATTCTGAAATGATGAATTGAACGATTGAATTAATATCGCTCAGATATAATAACACCGACGGAAAAGAAAACTACCTATTTGTATTTCCAATATTTGAAATTTTTTATCAATCATTTGCTAATACCTACTTATTTATACCGTACGGAAATTTTTAGGAAACTCATTGTTAAATCTTAGATATCTTTACTATATACTTTTAAGAAAAATGAATTGTAGAAAGTGACTGAAAAAGGTTTTAGATAAGGGTTTACTGAGCTTAATGGGTAGAGATAATCATGCCCAATGTATTATATCATTTGAAATTATTAATTTATATTTATTTACATATGAAAGCACAAAACTGTCTGCTAACACTGTGTAGCACAGTCTACTATTCGGATTTATACAGCCTGGTGTAGAAGTTGATTGTAATATTCATTAAATTGTTCACAGCTTTTTAGTCCCATGCTGCATAGGTCTGATAATATATTTATTATTGTATACACTGACGGTATGAAATTTAAATAAATAAAGTAAATAATGTGATTTACAAATTTTTATAACAAATTTAAATCTAAATATTAGAAAACTTGAGGAATTTAATAAGTATTGTATGAATTACATTTCGTCTTGTTTCTTAATTTTTTTTTTTTCGTATTCAAAGCCATTTGAAGACAACACGGATTTGTTGACAGGATGGCTAGGGTTAGGGCGAAAACATCCGTAAACAGACAAACTTCAACAGAAACTATAGTACCTATATTTAACAAAATTATAATATGTATGCATGTTTCAATTTCGCGAAAATTTCCAATATTTTTTGAATATTAATGAAGTCGTGGAAATTGCATAAATATGTCAACTTATCACACAAATCATGAGTCATTTTCGAAAAAAACGCACATCATTATCCAGACCCAAGCCATGAATTAAAAAGATTATCGATAGTTTACGTAGTGAACAATACCAAATTCAAACAGAATTTTAGTGAAAGAAAGTAAATCGACTGAGATTAACATTAAAAGATGATGTACTAAGGATTTGATATTAACTGAATTTAATTCTATTTCAATTATCTTGTTATCCAAAATACGAATTTACTTATTTAGTCGTTGTCTAGTCATGTCATTATGATAATATTATGTGTAGTTGTAACAAATAGCTAATTAAGCAACAGCATTTCAATACATGGATATGTATCGATAGAAATAACAATGTTTCAAAATAATCATGTTAAAGCTAATTAATAGTATATGAAGTGTTGAAATTTGAAGTCATATTAATAATAATAATAATAATAATAATAATAATAATAATAATTATAACTCAGAAGTTGTATTATGTGGCATAATATCGTCTATGTAACAGTATGCCACAATATATCTTGGGAATTTTATTTGAGGAAAAGAAAATGAAAGAAGAAACCAAACATAAAATAGAACAAATCAGTAGATCATGCAATCATGATTATTGTGCACAAGTAAGTAATTAGATAGGTCGCTACTAGTTCTGTATAAAGCGATTGAACAACTTTTCGTTGATTGTTTGTGTGATTGCAGTGCGATGCAACTTAAAACAAAAAATCTATAATAATATTTTCAACTTATTTGTGCACAAAATACCTGAGTGGTTATTCTGAATAAATTCAGAATGTTCTTATACATTGATTGATTACATTGTTTTTTTTTTTTTAATTGTTTTTTTTTTATTTGGATCTTGTAGCAAATTATACTATATGGATTAAATTCGAGAAATAATTTTCGTTTTTTTTATCCCATGTATGTTGTATGTATGTAGATTATTATCAGCCTGGAGCATCTTCAAAAATGTTTACCAATTTATTTGGCTCTTAATCGTAACGTAATCAATAGATGGATTTACTGATTACAGTTTTTAATTTATTATTTAAAAAAAAAAATTTTCATATTCCTTTGCACTTTTTCAGTACTATAACTGATTTTATTATGTTAAGCAACAGAAAATTATATTGATGAAAATGGATGAGAGCAAAGCATCAAAAAACAATTAGATTAAGCAGTTGAAGAATTAGGAATTAATTCTTGTTATTGGTGAAATAATTCTATGTAATAGACTTGAGCATGGATAATCAATTGCAAGATATTTAAATTTGAAATTGATCCAATCAATTCTGTATTATCATTTTTTTATGTACGAAATTTGCAATATGCAAGTTTTCGAGTTCTACACCATCCAAGGGTCAACTGTAGCTTCTAAACTTCAACAAGATGGATAAGATCTGTTTATATTTTTTGAAATATATCAATGATTAGGAAATTACGGTACACATATATTTGAAATTCAAATTTCTCACATTTTTATTCAATTTCATTCAAATTGTATTCATTATTCGTTAGATGAGTACATGCTCGATATAACATGTCCAAGAAATGCACTGGTAAGTAATTGCACAGCTACCAGCGCTATAAATAAAAAGATTGTAACATAATCCAACTTGATGTTAGAATTTGTAGCTTCAGAATTTAGTTCGTTTGGTGACTGAATTTTTGGAATATTTGATCGGCAAGTTTGTATAATATTTTCCTCCATTCGAGTTACGGGTTTTCATCTCTTTCTTATGAAAATATTCATTAAACTGTATGCATGAATCGGTGTTGTGTAATGTAAAAATTTCTATTCAACTTCTATATATTTCTACATTTCATTGATGGATCATCTTGTCTATTCTCGTATGTAGATAGTTGACATTAATCGATCTGAAGGTTCATTTAACAAACAGCTGCGTCTCTCCCGCTACGAAATGCGCTATTCGTGGCCAAAAGACAAACTAGTTGCATTCAACACACCTAGCGGATTTGCGATAGCGTTTTTTCGCTATCTCCAGCGTAAAGCAGCAGAGTACATTTGCGTTGAACACCACTATTTGCTTATTCTACCATTTTCTGTAACTCATATTTTTATATAAGTTATCCGTCGGGATGAGAAAAGCATTCAACCTTCGATTTAACGAAATTACCTGGAGCGTTATTATTTAAAAAATTGTATTATTCAAGTAATTCGTACCAATACATATACTCTTTCTGTGCGGCTTTACCACATTATCAAATTCTCGCGTGACTTTCAGGCAGCAGCGAAAAATTTTACACTTGTTAAGCGGAGATAGCGCAATGTGCCGCTGCTTTATTCTCCAGACTGTTCAACGATCCGCTACCAAGAAGCGTTTGCAAGCGCTAAGTGTGTGATTTTATGTGACGTCAGCGCCCGAAAATTATTCGAAAAATAAATCCTGCTGATCAATGATGATAACTGTTCTTATTATCATTTACAGGCTTTAAGATTTCAGCCGTTTCACAGAGGAAGGGAAATGAAGTATAAATGCTTTTATTAATCGTTCTTCAACGAATTTATTGAGATTATATTCAAGTAGTTTGGTCATTATTGAATTCTTGAATTCTTTTTACATTAGACATGTAATGTCAGCATGTAGTTTGACCATGTTCTGCGGCAGTAGCTTCTTTGTATCTAGAAAAATGATTCTAAAATAAGTGTAATATCATTTGGATTTCACTTCCTATTCCATGAATTTTAAACATGAATCTTTGTCAAGTAAAGCCAAAGTTACAAAGATTCAAATAACCGACGTAAATAATCGTTTAGATAACGGTATATCTTTTATTTCTTCCGTTTCGACCAATGAAAATCCGTTAATTCAAACTTTCGAACGCAGTTTCCCCCACGGAGTCGGCCGATGGACAGTCAGTACCAGTCAGTACACAACGAGTCTTCAACACGTTAACTCGACGTTATAAAACATCTAATTTGCGATAATTAATATACTTTTGATACCGTAGTTATTCGTAAATGAAATTATCACCTTTTTATCGAATAATAACATGAAATTTTTCTTACTATCGCAAAGTATCAATGGATAATCATAAGCAGACGATTTTTACATCTTATTATAACCCGACTATACTCAACAAGCGTAATGGCGGTTGCATTTGAACGCAACGGCTGAAAAGTTCCGAACTTGTGACAGTTTGTGAAGTGTAGTCGGGGGGCGCGGTGCGTGTTTTCGTATAAAATATCCTCATATTTAAACGATATTTCTATAACCCAGGACCCAAATTTTAAGGCGAAGAGTCCAGTGGTCAATAATAAACTGTTAGCATAGCACCAGGTGTATGAAAAGTGGTATTTCTAAGAAAAATCAAACAATGGATCCTTTCACTAAGGTAAGCGACGCTACGCGGATTATAAACCGAGGGTTTGTTTACCTGAAATGTACAAGGATTATCGTTTCTAAGTACACGCCATAAAATTCTATTTTTTGATTTTCTATTTACGAAAATTACTTTCATTTTCAACTTTCTCATTGTTTATTTTTCATTTTTTATTTTCCATATCAAAGTATTTGAGGTTCTTTACATCAAAGTCAGTTAACAGAAATAAATAAACTCTAAGCAGACTACGAGATATTACTCAGTCAGGCAAATAAGGGGAATTATACTTATCTACGATTGTGTGCTTTGCGTCGTAGAAACATCACACTTCAAGCAGAAGATATTTTCGTAAAAATTTTCACGACTTGAACGAAATTCTTTAACTTTTTTTTATTTCCATTTATTAAACTTGACAAGATTTTTGTAACGAAAGTTATTTCTTCAGCGAATGTTAGAACGCGCAAAAGCAAGAAGGGAAAAACTTGACACACAATTGTCAAATGCTGGTCATGACCCTAAGACTAGAAGAAGTCCATTGAAAGATGCTAATACAATTTTATCCCAGAGTCCAGGTAAGTTTTATCAATATTTACTATTGTAAATAAAAAAGAAAAAAAAAAATAATAATAAATATATTAATGTTAATCTTTCTTCATGTTTCTTTGCGTGAATAACTTTTCAAGCTAGTATTTCTAACTTGTATAGAGAAAAAAAAAAAAATAACATTTAGTGATAAAGTTTGATTTTCTTGGTCTATTTTAGCGCTAGAAAATAACCCGATAATCAAATCACCGGTTAAAGATTCTGCAATTAAACAATCGCCAATAAAATCTCCACAAAAATTATCACCGACAAAAACGCCAACTCAGGAAGTAGAAGCCAACAAAGAGAATGGAGATAATCAAATATCTGGTGTTAGATCCAAGCTCCAAAGGCTGGGTAAACTATACTCTGGTAAGTTTGTGAGGAGGAGGAGAAGGTGGAGATTCTTTCTTACACCCACACACATTGATATCATAAACTGGTTCTCCCTTTAATATATGTACATATCATGTAGATATAGAACAAGTTGCCCGAGTAACTTGTGTATAATATGTTTACATCACAATGCGTCTTCTCATCTTCAACAAAATTTAAATTTATGTAATAAATTTGTAATTTCAAATGAAATGTAACAGCTTTAATTCTCTAAAAGATTTTTTAAGCAAAAGTAACTTCATCATTAATCAATATTGATTATTGATTACCTTATATTTTTCAATTGATTTTATAGAAGACAACAGCCGTGAGCTAAGTTCACCGATTTATAGAACAGAGGAAAGATTTGCTATTGAAGAAGAAACGGTGGTTCAAAAACCTGTGAAATCAGGTGCGAGATTGGGCAGGCTTGCTGCCTTGGCTTCGACGATAAATAATTGGGAAGATGATTTGTCCCACCCAACATTGGTGAGAATAATGACTAAAGACTTATTTTTCAGTTTTTAAAATGACTTTATTTAGCAATTTTCAATTTTCTGTTTTACTCAGTTTGAAAAAATAGGAATACAGATTTAGATGAATTTAATTCCTAATTTTGATGCATTTATAGTAAAAACAAAATAAAAAAACGACTTCGATTCCCTTCCAGAAAAAAATATTCAAGGTTCAATATTTTAAATAAGTCAGTCTTTTTAATGTTAAAAATGATATTATGTGATGTGAAATTAAGTAGTAAACAATTTCAATGAATTTTTTAATAGCGCAAGCCTACGGAGAGCAGAGCGTCAAAAGTTCATGCAAAATTTAATGAACAATCAAGAAATGCTAGTGAGCCTCAGCCAAGTACCAGCGGGTTATCTAAACACTCGAGCACAAGCGGACTATCCAAACAACCGACTACGAGCGGATTGTCGAAACAACAAAGCACAAGTGGACTATCTAGACTACCAAGTACTAGTGGATTATCCAAATTACCGAGTACAAACTCTGTGTCTAAGCAAAACAGTTCAAATGGTAGTCCTGGCAATAATCAAGCTGGTCGAGGCAAGGGAAGTCCGACGAAACAGCTTAAATGGGATCAAGCTATGCTAGAGACACTGGTAAGAATGAATTCTTGTGTATATTTAACAAATTTCACCTAATCCCGTTCCTGATCATATGGAAAAAAATTCAAATCACAGCCTATAACAAGTCAAGTTATGTCAGAGTATGTCACAAATTTCAATCCATTTAAATTACCATGAGATTACTGTTACTTTCCAGAGTACTGAGTGTTTTATATTATAGATATATGTAGTTATAACGCTCTGTTAGCTTTAATTCAAGTTTATAACTATGTATATGCATTGGTTTTCATTTAATTATAATTTTTTCCTAACAATTAACGACTAGCGTTGTCTTTGGGCATGAATTTTTAGCTAAAGAATTTTATTTAACCAGCTTAGTGTGTTGATGCGGTTTCTTAGTTCTTTAGATAAACCAAAATAAAAATAAGAAAAATAAGAAAAGAATGGCTATGGAATGAATAGTTAGACTAACTTTCTCAATTGTAAAAGTAAATAATTTATCTTATAACATGATAATGCTTTAGAAAATCCTATTCTTTATTTTACATAAGCAATGATCAAACATTTAGTTGAAAAAATCTCTAAGAATGCTTTTTGGTGTCTCTTTGTTTAATATTGAGTTTTGTATGAACGAGTTTTGGTGTTGGTGAAAAAAAAAATTAAAGAAAAGAAATTAAAAAAAAACTAAACACAAAGAATGGACGATGGAAAAAAACAGAAGTCTCTAAACCGTTGAGAGTGTAGGGTTTCACAACGGTGTTTTCCAGGAAGGTCAAGGTTTTACTCGTACTACCAGCAATTCTCGCCTTGTGTATGACTATAAGGGTTGTTCCCAGAAATCCAATTCAGATTCGACGAAATCATCAGCTGGGTACAATTCGAATAATGACGAATTAACGGATGTGGATAGAACATCACTGCCTAAAGTGATATATTCTGCATCGAAGTTTGATGGAAATCTGATAGAAGCTAGAGAAAATGATGATAAGAAAACTCCTAGGATTCACACGAAAACCTCGCATGCTAGCATTAATAGAAATAATAAAACACCAGAAAAAAATGCACAAAGTTTAAGCTCGAGCACTAGTAGTGAAAGTAACACCACCACCCCTATCCCGAACACTTCGTTAAATTCAAAATTTGGCTATTCTTCACCTAAAAGCCCGATTCAGTCGCCAGGTTCGGTATTGAGCAAGGCTTCAATGTTCGAGTCCAAAGTTATGGAAACCAAGAAGAAGGATCCAGCCGAAATGACACTCTCTGAAAGAATGGCTCTATTTGAACGTAACAAAGGAGAAGCTCCTCTCATTCCAAAGGCTCCACTGTCTATGTCTGTATCAAAAAAACAATTGGAAGAAAAGGAGGTCCACAAGCCCCATCATGCAGCTGAAGGTACATTCAATCTTTGTTTTTTTTTTTTTTTTTGTTATGTTTTGATGTATTTAGAAACTTGCATCGATTCTTTTCTTGTCAATGTGGAAATTGAGGAGTAGCATAATGTTGGAAAGCATTATTTTGTCTATTTCAGAAAATTCTGCATCTAACAAAGCGGAAGTATCAAACAAGAAAGTAATTGCTCAGCGTGCATTGTTTGAACACGGAGCCCAGACTCAAGAATTAGGGAACGGCATTTTACGAAATTCACAAAATGAGAGACAAAAAGAATTAGAAATGTTAAGGTCAAGATTCAACAGAAACAAACAAATGGCTCAAGCTGCTGCTGGCTCTTGCATCAGGACGAGTGAAAGCAGTGACGGAAAGCCTAACTCACCTAAAAACTCGCCAGTTTGTCCAGTCAAGCCGACACCTGCTTCGGTACAAATTACTTAATTGCTATAAATTTTAGATATTTTTCAATTTTAATTTTGTTGTTTAAATATAGAAAAAACAAAGTCAAATTAATATTATTAAACGCTTTTGTTAATTAATAGAATTTATTTACACAGGAGCTCATACCTCCGCCTCCTCCTCCTCCGCTGGAACATTTGCAGGACAATGTTCCAAACAGTACACCAATGGGGATAAAATCATCGCCAGTGAAAAGACAGGGTTAGATATTTTCTGTTTAAGTTTTCACCAGTTTCATTTTGATGTAATAAATCTCTCTGAATTAAAAATCTATAATTATTTCTAAATTTTTAGTTGCTAAAAGTCCACCAAAGTTCCAACCACAGAAGATACAGTCTGATGTTAAACGGATTCGAGTATCTGGTCCTAAACCTGGCCATCTTTATCCTAATCTTTCCGATATCGAACCTACCGAAACTGAATCTGAGATAGAAACTGAATATACAGTTGGCGATACAGAAGCAGAAACTGCCACGCTCGATGAGAAGACAGAGACTGAAACAGAGGCGGAATATTACCTTCAGGTAAAGAAAGATTAACTGAGACCCATTCACATTCAATATCAATATGATGATCCACTTTTCGTCTATAACAAATATATAATAATTTCTCATTAACAGGAGGAGACGGAATATGACAGTACCGAAGAAAGTGAAGGTATAGGTAATACCAGCCTTGGAAGAAGCATACTTAGAGTCGTTAGTCAACAGTGTGTTTTAAATAAGAAAGTGAGTAAGCTGAGATTCTAAAAATTGAGATTATGATCTTAGATAATACAATTTTCGGTGGTAGATGTTGGCAATTGATAATAAAAAATTAACTAATTACGCATTTTGTTACAGCGATCAATAGATCCTGACCCAGATAGTACCACATCTGATATATCGGTACTAGACGAGATGGACGAGTATTTGGACGAGTGTTTGGCTCTTCAAGATGAACAAAATGAAGGATTACGAGTTGAGGGACCAACTCCACCAAAACTCAACAGAGGAGAAAAAAGTCCGTCTGCCACATCTCATAGCTTCAAGTATACTCAAGGGTGAGCAGTAATTGTTTGTTTCTTATAAAAAGCGAAGAATCATTTTATGGAAACCACATGGCTGGATCAGTGATTCTTGCTTGATTTCAATAAATTTTTGTTTATTTAGGTAGAATTTCGTACACAGATTTTTTGTCCTTGAATAATTTTGATATCTGAAACTATTTTCTAGAAAATCTTACCGGTCCCCGATTAAAATCACTACTCCAATATCGTCTCCGAGAAAGGGTGAACAATATGTGGTAGAAGGGGATAATCATTTGCCTCTGATGCACAGCGTCAGTTTTTACAGAAGACAACAGTCTCAGGTGAATAACTTTGATTTCATATACTTTTTGCGGATTTTTACTTTTATACTTTGTGCTCTTCGTAATTTCGACTTGCAATGATTGTTAAGGAGTACAGATCCTTTTTAATGTGATTAAATTCGCAATTAAATTGTTTATTTCGATTCATTTAAAAATTGTGATTAATTATTATATTTTGTTGGGTAAATAACAGACACCAAAAACTCCGGTGCGTCATATAAGCCGAATCCCTGAACCAGAACTTACCACAAGTTGTGTACCCCAATCTGACGAGAGAGAGCAATCTGTGCTTGTTCAGGAGAAAGTAAAACGCCTCTTTGACGAAGTGTGTGTACAGCAAACTGTGATAAGCCAAGCAAGCCAGGCTTTGAATTTGTGTAATGCTACCGTAGAGTTTAGTGGTTCCAGAGAACAAGTAGAAGGAGAAAGATTGTTGCTTGTTGCCAGTAAGTCACAAATTTACAATATATAATTTTTACAGTAGATAAATATCGCCATTTTATATTCAAGTATTCATATATTAATATTAAAAGAATGTAAATATAGTTTATAAAGTGTTAAACAAAATAACTTCCACAATTGAATCCTCTAAACAAAATCCTACTAGAAAAAAAAAATAACCAAATTGGAACTACGGGTATTCGTAAATAATTGAGACAGATAATAAATAATTATTGTTTTGTAGCCCACAGACGGCAAGCTGCGCTCGACGAGATTCAAAGATTAAAAGTGGAAGGATCGCTGAGGCCTGTTGTCCCAGGCTCTCCGGAGCTGCAAGAGAGTGGATCCTTAACTATATCTGCAATAACTCTACCTTTGAAACAGAATTATTTCCGAAACATGGATTCAGGTAAAATATTTAAATATAAAGAATTCATAATGATATAAATATCTTCCAATTATTTAGTTCGTTGTTAATTCATCATTTGAATTCGTTGAATTTTCTTCACAAATTTAGAAATAAAGTTTCCCCTATTGTACTAAATCAACTTGTTTTTGTTACAGACAATTGTTATCACTTTGTATGCCTGGTACGTCACTTAGATCACGTTGTAGCAACTCCTGTAGTTGTTGCCGAGCCAGGTGACTCATGTCTTCGTTTCCCATCTACGTTAAAGCTCCAAGATCTTTATAGTGACTTTAAAATAACTCTGGGTATCTATTCTCTGGAAACTAGAGCTGAGGTTCTACCCCATGAGATAAAGTATCATATTCACAACAATAAAAAGGTGTGTTTCTTTACTTTCATGAAACAATCCACTTAATTACCATTAAGGAAAATTATACTCATCATTTTATTCGATTTTCAGTCCTCAGGTAAAACACCAAAGAAACTTTTGAAACAGGACAGTCGATTGATCATGCCTTCGATTCAAAGTCCTGCTGGACCATCAGCCGTTCGTTCTCCAGCTTTCAACCTTACTGGTTATGTCATATTCAGTCTCAGAGAAGTGCAACGGCAACAGTGGACCCTTAATAAGGTAAATACAAGCAAGGAGCAAAAACTTAGGGTACAGTTTTGCAAATAAAAACATGAAACTTGGTCAAATCTTTTTATCACCATTCCATCAAAAACCTTTAATCTCTGTATCTCGAGTTTTGATAGACCACCTTACTTGGTACTTAACTAGTTGAAACTTTCATTTCAGTGACGGTTTATTATTTAACAAACTTCGATTTCAGGTACCTCAAACATCTCCATTAGAAGGTCGCCTACAGATGCATGTATCATGCGAACTTTCAGTATCTGTTGAACACAGAGGTTTTCTAACAATGTTCGAGGATATATCAGGATTTGGTGCGTGGCATAGAAGATGGTGTCTTCTTAAGGGCTCTGCATTATCCTACTGGAAGTACCCCGACGATGAACGAAAAAAGACACCAATTGGAAGCCTTGATTTGCAAGGTTTGTTAATCATGTTCTTTTTTTTTACCGTTGTTATACTTGATTAGCAGGCTTCGAAACTTTGCTCAAACGTTTGCCAGTCTTTTAGCAAGTTTATAACAAAGATGATAGTAAAATATCCATATATTACAATATTTACGCAGGAGTTACAACAATGAACGTCGGTTTGGTGTCCCGGGATATTTGTGCTCGTCCAAATACGTTTTTACTTGAAACAACTAGACCTGCCCAACCAGGTGATTCAGAAACGTTGGTAATGGTCAGATTAGGATCACAGACTACAATCAGGTAAATATCATACAAATATTTGTGTACTTGATGGAATTTTTTTCATCTTAAGAATGCGCGGATTAGTTGATAATAGAAAAGAAAATAAAAAGGTTAAAATTAATATTTTGAATGTTTAATTTCAGGCATTTGTTGTCAGCAGATACTAAAGAAGAGAGATTAGAATGGTGTTCAAAATTAAATAAGACATTGAGCCTGATGCGTGCTTGGGGCGGTACTTCGTCCTCGTCGTCATGACGAGTCTGATTGTTTGACATTTGAATTGCAATTCTTAAGATAAGTTGCGATTTTAGAATCTTGATAACGTTCAGATCTGACGGAGAGGGTACAACATTTTGTAAATATTTAATTATTACGGTATGCACCTGATATAATTAGAATTATGAATTTTAATAACTCTAACAATTAGATAACAATTAGCGAATAGTCATTTAATTTTTCGTAGTCTGGTTTATTTGAAATTCATTCAACATTTCATTAAATAACATTGGACTTTTTTCTCTCTCTTTCTTGTTTGTAACTTTATCTCTAACGCATTTGATCATTCATATTCGATATTCTACTAAAGTCTGATTATTTATACGTTAAATTTTGGTCTTCTTAGAATATGATATAACCAAGTTTTTGAAAAAAAATTTTTGAATGTGTTTGACATGAGTTAAGTAAACAAAAATCATATTCAACAAACGTATTGGACTATTTTGAGGATGTATACCCAAGCTGATATTGTTGATTATTTTTGCTATTCAAGCAGTAGAAAAAGTTCGTATTATTTATGAATTTCAAACATAATATCAGCGCTATAGTAATTTGATTGAAAGTCGAAATTAGTCTTACGTAATATCATCGTTGCTAACGGCAGTAAATGGTACGTAGTAGTTGATATAATTTTATAATATTTGAGAATGATTTTTATAATAATGTCATTTATCTCTTTCTATCTTTTTTTTTTTTTATTATCTAACAAAATGTATTCTTTGAGATATACAGATAACTGGAATAACTCTTATCTTACACCTACGGATATATATATATAAAAATATATATAAATAAAAGTAAAAAAAAATTATATATTATAGTTTGATACCATTTTGTTGGAATGATGGTAGTTCTAATATTTATATACTATATAAATAAATACTCGTGCGGATAAATTTTTGAAAATTTACATTTCCTTCGAATTAACTTCGATCTGGTAGTATAAAAGGGGAGATACATTTAACTGGCCTAAAACGTTTTATTTATTATAATTATAATTGTTATTATAATAGAAATTTTTTGTTTGTGTTTTTATTTTGTTTTTAAGACGATAATTTCATCACGATTAACAATTTTTACTTTTCTATCTGCAATGGCATTAAAATTTTGACATAAAACAAAGTGTTTGGTAAATATATTTTAGTTTTTCTTCCTATATATATAAAAAAAAATAAGAAAATTCTATACAGTTTAGATAAAGAAATTGTTTTTCCTTTTACACCTTGACTTTATAAGCTGCATTTCTGGATACTATTATTATTAGTAGTAGTATGATAATTTACTATTATTGCCAGTAAAGCTAACGTTGATTGCATTATAGTGTAGTATCGAGATATATCAGAGTATAATAAATAGGTATAGTGGAGAAATATAATAACTACGATAGAATTATCTTATACTTTTCTTGATGATTGTAAACTCTGGATTCCGACTACACTTATTGTAAATAAGATAATTGATGATTATACAACCATTAACACACATGCAGTTATGTAATTGAAATATATTTTGTTATTACGAGACGCGGTAATTATTTGATTGTCTTGTTATTCTAACTGTATTCACTTGTTTAAGATATTACAGCCAACTATTGTTAGTTGCACATAATTCTCTTAATCTTGTTCTTTCGCGCCCGAGCTGTCCCTCTACTTCTCCACTGAGGTCGGTCTCTCAAAATACAGATGAGCTACGAGTGTCTAAAACCCATTTCATTTTAAACTTCCCGATTTTAGCCCGAACAGTACGCGAGAGTGGGGGTTCGAGTTAGTTGCACATTTCTCTTCTCCAACAGCATCAAATGTGTGCAACTAATAAGAGTTGACTGTTTTTTTTCTTTTTCTTTTTTTCTGTCTATGTCAGAGAGAGAGAGAGAGGATGTCCTCTCAGGGTGGAAATTTTTTTCTGAAATCCTCGAAAAAATCAAGTGAATGTTTGAAAAGAAAAGTAACTTAAGAAATTCTCGCTCATTCTACGTCAATTCTGCTACTTTTTCTTTCGCCGATTACGAATATTCTCGTCAAATTTGATAATGTACTACGTATAGGTATATATACCAATCTTCATTAAAAAAAAAGAGATATATCTACAAATATGTGCGGATAAGCTACTAGAAATATAAAAGTAAGTCCTAGGATTAGGGAGTTGGTGGGTTGATGACCCGATCCCGTTGCTATCATGTTGTTCCAAAACTGCATTCGCTCTTTGAGGAATTTTTTCTCAAGACTAAGTGTTCCATCAGATCCGCTCCCAATGCGAAGGTATTTTTCTTCCGATGAGTACGCCATCCATGTTGTATTACTAATCGTCGTTGTGGTCGTGGGTGTTCTATAGAAAAGCACAGTGTATTATTAAAGATAGTTACTTCCCTGAATCCGGACGTAAACAGAATTTTTTCGATGATTTGAATTCGCGTTTACCCATTAATTGCGAACGATTTCCATAGTTGCACCATCGTATCTATCATTCGGAAATCAGTCTCGCTCATTTCTTCGGATCGCGCTTCAAATCGAGAGTCTACTCGAGGGAAAAGATAAAGTAGTTCGCTACCGTGAACAACGGTGGTGTTGAGTACATCATCGTTGTTGTATAGATCTCCAAAGTTGTAAGTACTACGATACTCAAATGAATAAAAGAAAGGGGCGTTTTTTGCAAAAGCAAACTGCCTTTCGAGCGCGGTGTAGGTAGGATATATGAAGAAAGCATCGCTCAGAAGTTTGACACAGTTATGCCACACCTGAAAATAAAAACAGTGTTAAATACTGTTAAAAAGAAATTTCACTGGAGATTGACATCCGATTTGTCTAATAAACCTGGCTCCGATTGGTTGTCAAGTCATTATTGAAATAAAACTCCTTTATGGCAGCAGTAACACTTTGCACGTCCTTCACTTGATTTCGATACTGAACGATGTCGGGTAGAAGGTCATCAAAATTCTCTAGGAATTCGTCAAATGTGCCAGAGTCCGCGAGGATTCCTCAAAATCGAAATGAAAGAGACGATGATATGGTTTGCCCATAGGTTTTTTCTCAATTTTCATCCCGTTTTCCGCTTACGATTAGCGAAGATGAACGGGTTGCATTTATGTCACATAAAAAGGGCGATGCTACGTTTGTGGTGAGCACCCATGGTTGACTCATGGAAATTTGATCGAAGCAACCTTATAAGGTTTGTGCTGACTACACAGCCGCGTATTAACTCTTCCCAAATTTGCTTACATTCCTTACCTGGCATAAACATGACACCTTCATCAGGAACAGTTCCAGTGATTGATGGTAAATCACGGATTTTTCCAGCAGCGTAAAGATTCGCAGGTGTGTCAGTGAGAAAAGCTCCTTCGATATCTGGTTCGTCCGTTGGGCCCCACATTAGCAACGGATATCTGTTCTCCATTGAGAAATACGAGACTGAATTTATGATTTCCGAGGCATCAAATTCTCTTAGACAGTCGACGAGAGAAGTCGACGAGTTGGTCGGGCAATCTAGAAACTCTCCTAGCTGGAAGGCAACATTCACGTAAGAGGATCTGGGTCGATGTACCCAGAACCCGAACGGTGCTCCACTTTGCGATATGAATTTATGGAAGAGACCTATAGTATTGACAAAATTAAGATGCTGAGATCGCAATCAACAGTTTACCATTGTTCCTAAATGTTGTGTGAACCAATTTTCTAAACAATTATAAATACAGCTTTGGATAAGGATATGGAAAATCGTACCAATTGTTGAGTCCGACAGCCCCAAGAGCTGCACTGAAGCACCACCCGCGCTCTGCCCGAAGATGGTGACTTGATTTGGATCTCCGCCAAAGTATGCAATGTTTTTTTGTACCCATTGCAAGGCTAGGACTTGATCTTTCAGACCCCAATTTCCAGGTGCCACCTCGTCTCCAGTACTCAAAAATCCTAGCGGTCCGAGACGATAGTTAATGGAGACGAGAACCAAGTCTACATCGAGGAGGTAACTCGGAGCGTATAAACTAGAGTGACCACTGCCTATCGCGAATCCTCCCCCAGGTATAAACACCATTATCGGAAGTAGAGTCGAGTCATCACTTTCGAGAAGCTGCATCCAAAAGATACGTACCTAAGGTCACTATAACGACCGCTTACAAAGTTTAGAATGAGCTTTCTGCTGGGACCATGCATTTGTCAGTCATCGGACCTTAATACATTATTAACAGTGCCTAACGCTCATCCGTAAAAGGAAAACGAGGAAATCAAATATTATTACTTGTGGCGTATAAACGTTGAGATATAAACAATCTTCATCTCCTATGTTTCCGGGTTGGGGACACGAGTTACCATCCATAGTAGCGTTCAATGTGCCATTCCAAGCGTCCGCCTCAACAGGGCTGCTGAATCTGCAAGTAGATTATATACTGTACGATTTGTTGTACTGAATTCTTGGGCGTGTGATTTTTTTAGAGAGACACCTATTTGACTTCCTTCTTTTTCAATCGATCAAACTTTATTTTTTCATCAGAGAATGTTGGCATGTTTCCTACCAGTTTCTGAAAGAACCTAGTAAAAAACTTCAAGTCAAACCGAAGTCTCTTGTTTGCAAGGGCACGGGTTAATTGCTTATTAATACAGTTTTAACGAGTTCAACATAATATCCGAGTTTCCAATGTATCCAAAACCAATGAATAATTTTGAATAATGGAACCCAATTTCCAAGTTTTTAAAATGTCGAAGTACCATTTCTTTATTATTATAGCCCTAATTGTACCTAACATCATACAGCTGATTATAGATATACTTCGCATTTATTTTTCTATAATATCAATCCAACCTTAGGTTTTTAATTGGCGGTTGGGCGTAGGGAATTCCTAGGAAGGCAGAGATGCTTCTGTTGTATCGGCTCACCCAGGTGATACCACGGAGAGTTCCCAGCTGTGGTATTGTCAATTCAGGAATTATTGCACTCCGGTCACTCTTCGGCACAGTGTCTTTTATCTGGGCATCACTAATCCCCACAAGGATATTTAGCGAAAATGTCAATAACAAAAAATCACAGGCTTTTTGCCAAATCATCGTTTTACGCTATGGTCGAGTTTTTGTTACTGTCAACAACGGATTTATCTAGCTATATAAACTTGTACAATGAGTTGTCTGTTGACGAAATTTCTTTATTGAATGAAATTGATAAGCATTCTATATGTAGGGTTGATGAGTGATAAATGCAGATCTATAGTCACCGTTGCTCTAACAAACTAATCAGAAAGCGATTTGGTACTTGAAAGAAACACTGTTTTGAGTCGGTCTTCTCCCACTTCTTCAGCAAGCATGAAAAATTAGTCACGTTCAGTGTGCACAATTGTTGTGGGAGTGAAGCCACGTTGGTATCAGCCAATTTAGATGTACGGTGTGATGTCTCATGTGATGGGTACGCTAAACGAATTGTGTGGAATTTTCAGCTGGTCGTGATCTTGATTCAGCTTCCCAAAAGTTGACGAATTACAATACAGTAAAGCACATATTTATTTGCGAATGCAACCAACAAGGTTCGATTACATATCCTAGTTACGTAAATCATAAAGAATGAAGAGAGGCAAAGCTTTCTCTACTCCAATTCAACGCGTTTGTTAGTATTTTTCTATGCCAATCTTCGCGGAATTTCGACTATGAGAGAAAAAAAACTGATTCTGGACAAGACGAAGCAACATATGTAAATATTTAGCAAATTTTCCTTTTTCGAACACATCTGGACAGAAATTTTAGTTATCCGGGTTCGATAGGACCGCGGGCCTTATACTCTTGTACGAATAATTGAAACATCTGGATAATCTTACCACAATTTATTAGGAACTGTTTTCAGTGCATTGAACAGAATATACATACATAGTTACTACATTTATGCCTATCTATATAATACACGGAGCAAATTTTAAAAGAATCATTGTCAGACAGAGATTGTAGGTAATAAAATTTATTGTCAAGTATATGAGCGCTAGTGCAAAATGCTTCATTCTTCAACATTGTTCACGACTTTATTGGGGTAGCTTAACTGTTCAAATATTTATTCCTATACCACTGATCATACTCGGCAGTAAGTCACCTTCATTATCTGTAATGTCTATGCGATAATGATTCTCATAAAATTTCTAAGATTATATGTATTGTCACGGTGTTTCTAGGCTAACACCGCGACCTACACCCTTCCTATTTTACTTTAACTTACCGAATACTTAACCAGATTTTATACATCTTTTAGGCGCCAGACGCTAAAATGCGTCTATCAAAGATAGTAAAGATAACTAATACACAAGAAATCAATCCAACAAATAACCAACAACACAATTGAGCGGAACGGCGACAGTAAAGCACAAATAGCTCAGGTCAAACTTATTAAGCGATAATGTAGAGTGCGATGGTTCACCTAGTTAATAAATGATTTTTCGTACACCAGATATATCCTTCGATGGGATTTATATCCCGTTTATTATATTATTTTAACAATAGTCAAAATCAAGCGGCAACAGACATTTCAAATATAGGAAAGGTGAGACGTAATATAAAATAAATACTCTAGCAAGAAACAAAATACTCAAAGAGTCTCTATTTATTACACAGAGGTAGAAGCAAGAAAAATACGCATGACCTCGCTAGCGAGCGTCGAGTGAAGCGATATAATACAAGCTATTATACTACTATTTAGACGACGTATCACCGAGCGATACGATACTCACTATCAGGCAAAAAAACTATATGAGAGAGCGGTATGGTTAGCGGTAGATATAATAAGCGGTAATAAGCAAACACGTCTTATGGACTTGAGGTTGAACGTAGAATTGACGAGCTTCTTCCTGATTTTCGGTCGTCTCCCGTTGCTCCTTACACCCGAGGGGTGGGGCACCTATGAGGTACATACATCTCATTATCCAACTGGTCAATTTAGTTCGCTACTTTGTTTCGTGAATCCGCGTGGACGGTTCGTCAGGCGTCACGCGCGGGGTAGCGGTACGTGTATGATGGTCAGTTGTCGTGCTTTTCTTTACCCAGGGGCATGATACTATTCCGTAGCGGTACGTTAAGGAGGAAGACGCGATTCTGGGTTCTTCGCCGTTGTATCGTCCTTGCGCTGTCAACCACCTTCAGAGTCACTCCACGGCGGCAGTCTAATTCCAAGACGGCATCGCCGTAGTTTTCCGACAGGGTTTCGGTTCGCCAACATCGGGTCGACACCTTCTTGGCTCCTTGCCGGAAACGCGTGGGAACTTTATACTCACCCTAATCACGCGGTTGATCTTCCAGCGATAACGATCCTAATACCCAAATGGCGTCGATAATAACAGCAGGAACAATAGATGTAAAGCACCCACGGTAACGGGAGGTGACAACGTTTTTATCGTGCCACCCTATACGCCGTTGTTGCAGTGCACACGGTGCGGAAGAATTGTAGACAACGGTAGGGAGGTCGTATGCGGACCCTGTACGCCTTCCCGGGTCTGTAGTCTTCCCAGGTCTTACGTACTTCCCTCTCATGTAGCGGTACTATCATCAGGGCTTCATTAGGCCCCAGTCCAGATTGCATACCTCGAGGTTTGGCTACTGGTAGTTTTTCTCCAAATCGTATTCTCCATGGAACCCTTCGTTGTGATGTTCTGATTCTTTCGCCACTCTCTCTCTCTCTCTCTCTCTCTCTCTCTCTCTCTCTCTCTCTCTCTCTCTCTCTCTCTCTCTCTCTCTCTCTCTCTCTCTCTCTCTCTCACAGATTACATTACAAAGAAAATAATCTAAATTAGTTAAATCTATTTCATCCTACCAAGGTGTGTTCCCATATGCTTTCTCTTTGTCGCGCTTTTTACTTAATCTAAAGCTACCGTGACGTGCAGTTGAAATGCATCGTCACAGTATCTATGTGTTTTTTTTTTTTTTTGTTTTTTAAATAGATTTTTTATGTACGGTTATTGATTTTACAGAAAATTGTGTTAATAAGTTTTTCAGCAAATCGGAGGACAGGTTACTCAGTAACTCTATTGAATCGGAGTTGAACGCGAGCTTTCATCCTTTCGAATCGTGCCAGTAGTCAGTACGATTGGATTAGACCGAAACTGAATGCATTCTTTCATAATCAGCTAGTTCTCTTCAGTCCGTCAGATGGACAATCAATTGCCTCATCAATTTATCGACATTCATGTTTTTGGATTCAACTAATATTATACACTACTCCTTGTTGCTAATGAAAAAATCTCCGGATAAGCAATCAGTATAATTAAAATTGAGCTCAGGAATGGAGAGATATTAGGTATATTTCCGGATCCGGTGGCGGTCAAGTTATTCCAAAACTGCATTCGCTCTTGGAGAAAATTGTACCGAAGATCAAGTGATCCATCCGATCCGCTTCCAATGCGAAGGTAATTGTCTTCCGATGAGTACGCCAACCAAGTAGTATTACTGATCGTTGACGTGGTCGTGGGTGTACTACGGAGAAGCACAAGTAGTTGTTAGAGATTCGTCACTGAATATCTAACGTAATTGAAATTCTTTCGATAATTTACATTCGAACTTACCCGTTGATCGCGAAAGATGTCCACAACTGCACCATTACATCCATCATATGGAAATCTGTCTCGCTGGGGGTTTCAATTGATATTCCTGGCAATAGCCCTTCTAGTGGAAAAAGATAAAGGAGATCCTCACCGTGAGTCACCCTACCACTTAGTACAATATCATATACGCCGAGTACGTCACTGAGGTTAAAAACGCCGTCATACTCAAAGGAGTAGAAAAAAGAGGGATTTTTTGCAAAAGCAAGCTGCTTTTGGAGGGCGTTGTAGACAGGATAGATGAAGAAAGTGTCGCCGACGAGATCTACACAATTAGACCATACCTGAGGATAAAAATAAAAATTTAATTTTGTTATGAAATATTTGACCTAGCATCGATATTGGATTGGTCTAACAAACCTCGGTACGATTTATTGTCAAATCATTGTTGAAATAAAACTCTTTCAAGGAAGCGGTGAAACTCGTTACGTCCTCAACGTGATCCGAATATTGAAGAACGAATGGCAGGAGGTAATCAAAATTTTCTAGGAATGTGGCAAATCCTTCAGATTCCGGAAACCCTTAACATCAAAAATCGATAGTTTATTTTTTGAAAAAGTATTGGTTGCTCAACTTTTTTACATACCATATATAATGATGACTCGCATCAGAATTTGCAAGATAAGATTAATTAATCCGTACCTATACTATAATCGAAATCACGAGCAGTTCACTCATTGTCATTCCTACCTGGCCCAAACGTGATGCCTTCGTCCTTGACGATTCCGGTAATCGATGGTAGGTCACGAATTTTTCCAGCTGCGAGGAGGTTCGCAGGAGTATCAGTGAGAAAAGCTCCGTCGATATCTGGTTCGTCTGTAGGACCCCATATAAATAATGGAAATACGGTCCACTCATAGAACTGCCATCTTGTGTTAATGATTTCTGCGGCACTGCGCTCTCGTAAACAGCCAACGAGATAAGACGACGTATTTGTTGGGCAGTCGAGGAATTCACCGAGTTTTAAGGCAAGATTTGGGTAAGATGATCTGGGTTGATGCACCCAGTACGCCCACGCTGCTCCACTTTGCGATATGAATTTATGGAATAGACCTAGCATTGAAAAAATTCAGGGGTCGAGAGTATTTGATCAATCATTTACCATTATCTCTAGAGATATTGAGTACACTAATGTAAAACTGTTGTTGATACAGTTTTGGGTAATTTGGAAAATCGTACCAATTGTTGAGTCCGACAACGTCAAAAGTTGCACTGAGGCCCCACCCGCGCTCTCTCCAAAGATAGTAACTTGTTCGGGATCACCGCCGAAGAACGCGATGTTCTTTTGTACCCATTGCAAAGCTAGGACTTGATCTTTCAGACCCCAATTTCCAGGCGCTACCTCGTCTCCTGTACTCAAAAATCCTAATGGACCGAGACGATAGTTAATGGAGACAAGGAGCAGGTCTGCGTCAAGAAGGAGTTCTGGGCCGTAGATGGTAGAGCCACCATGGCCCGCCTCGAATCCTCCCCCAGGTATAAACACCATCACCGGAAGTAAAGAGGAGTTATCACTCTCAGGAAGCTGCATCAGAATAATACATGGGGTCACGAGTGACTACTTACAAAGCTTATCAAGGACCTTGTAGTGTACACGAAATCGCGAAGATCAGATATTGTTACCTGTGGTGTATACACGTTGAGGTATAAACAGTCCTCTTCTCCTATATTTCCAACCTGGATACACGGGCTACCATCAGCCCTGGCGTTGAACGTTCCATTCCAACCTTCCGCTGGAACAGGGCTACTGAATCTACAGGGACACGTTACAATTTATTGTCACGTACGCCAAATACAAGGGCTCTTATTTGTATATTTGGAATACTTCTTCTCGAATTATTCAGAGCAATATCATCGAACCTTAAATTTTCAATTGGTGGTTGTGCGTAGGGAATTCCTAGAAAGGCTGAGATGCTTCTGTTGTATCTGCTCATTAAGGTAATACCCTGAAGAGTCCCTTGAAGTATTTTAACTATCGGTAGTAATTCATCCTGATCATTTCTTGTCTCAATGTTTCCTGACTCGGCATTACTTATCCCGATGCACATGCTCAGTAAGAATACTAACCGAAAAAAATTGCACACCATTTGCAAACTCATTGTTGAACGTTATCGTTAGCTACCTGTAATCACTGCACGCGTAACACGTATTCAATAGGCCGGATTACTGATTTTCAAATTCTGTTTACCAGTTACTATCTATTAAGAATAGTGGATAATGTAGTATCAGTCAGCTAACAATCAGTACTTTTTATGTTCAATTTAACTAACAAGTACTTTAACTGCAGGGCTAATAAGTAACTACCAATCTCGTCGTCAGTCTTTGGTCTAGCTGGTAAAATAATTATCATTTAATCCTCAATATAGATTAAAGTACATTAGATACGTTATATATATCTTTTATTATTATGATGATTGATAACAGTAATAATTATTTATTACATCATTGGCTGTGATCTCATAGTAGAAAATTTAGTCTAAGATAGATGAGCATTTAAAAAAATTATGTGACTTGTAAATTTTTGGTCAAAATAAATTCTTTGGAAATCATCTCCAATATTAGTTGCCTGTTTACAGTCTTTCAGAAAAGTCTGTTTAAATTCAACATGGCACACTATCCCACAGCAATCTGCAGTACTCACGATTGATTATATTCCGTTTGTTTACCGTTAGATAAATAACATAGATTAGATATTATACATATAATCATATCATTTGGGATTTTCTATAGTACGTAGTCTTCTCAGATATAAGGAATTGTGAAATCATTTATCTGGTTAATTTTATTTAATATTCAGAATTCTCTGATATTGAGTTTTTCAAATTCCAAATTCTAAACTAAATAAAGATGTTTCGTCAACTGCAGTCCAAAATTTCTCCTCAGTAGGTACAAATTCGAACTCAGGATTAACTTCACTTGAGAATATCCATTATATGTGAAATATGATCGATTATTTTCCAATGATTGTTGAAAATTATATGTACGACGAAGGGCAAAATGAAAAAGACTTCTTCAAGTTCTGAAATTATTTCGTGAATCGATCATTTCGAAAGTCATCTTTTATTTGGTGTATAGAATCTCAAGATAAATCCAAAAAGTATGGGCAACCCATGTTGATTTCCAAGTGGATTTAGCCTCCTGAAGTGCGTTTTACCGGCAACAAATACTCTAGAAATGTAGATGATGATACTGATTTAGGGGTTGTAATTTTCAGGGTACGTTGACTATTTAAACACACATGTATATATATATATAAAAAGTGTATCGTTTATTTGTACACGATATTCTATTAAAAATTACATAAACAGCCTACAGCATACCCCAATATACGTTAGCTTAAATAAAGAACGCAATACAACGGTTTCAATCCAGTCACCTGTATAGAACAACGCGATAAAAAATAATTTCAACTGATTTGAGATCGTTTTTTGTCGTTTTTAATTATACACCTATAATTTATCGTAAGTCGAATACAACTGTAACAGTCTTTCACAAGTTGATGTTTTATTATTAAATAGTAAAATTAATGCGACAAAAGAACACGGTGCAATAGAATAAAAGTCATATGACTACAACTGCGGGGAACTTGGAAGAATGCATCAAAAGAAATTGTTGAATCTTCGAAAAATAATGAATAGTTAAATCAATACTTATGATAACATCCGTTGAATCGTGTTTCTATAATTTTTATACATTTTATAATTATTGAATTTTGTCATTAAGTAGACTATAAAGGCCAACTAATTTACACAAGGAGGAAGAATAAACTATAATAGCAGCGTATTTCGTCAAACTGCCCAAGTCTCATACAAAAATATGAAGACAATCGCCATTATTGTTCTCGAAGTATTCAACGTTTCTTCAAGAAGATGCGCCGGGTTGAAGAAGATCAGCAGTGGTAGCGGGTAGTTTACTTGGGCAAATGTTCAGCAACTGGTTGGAAACCGTTTTCATCAGCGGTGTAAGTTACCAAGTATGTTTTACCATCAGGACTGGTCCAGGTGTAGCTACCCTTTATTACTAAAATTTGATCTTCGGTTCCCTCATTTTTAACTTCAGCAGTTTCCTCCTTTTTTTGACCATCGCTAAGTTCGTAACTGTATTTGTAACCGCTAACCCCAATGTTGTTTTGTTCTTCTTGATGCGTGATCGTAACTTCATTTGGGCTACCTTGAGGCGCCGAGACCACTGCAGCGAGGAGGCCAGCAAATACCAAAATCTGAAACAAGTTAATGCAAACCCCCATGTTGAATAATTATTCACTAACTTCATCACCAGCTAATACATAAACTTTTTGTTCATGCGATTTTAAACATGTATGTAGGACCGAGCTTGAAATTGAATAAATACTTCCGCCTAAAATTATCTACATGATTTTTATTATGACCATGGGGATTTGATTCTTTGATTTTTCCTGATTCGAATGACAAAGAAATTTCAAATCTTCGAAGAAGAGAATTATGTTCACTAACAGACATTACGTGAAATCACGTGTAATCCAAGTGACTTATGTGTTAAATGGTGAATATTTCAGATAGCAATTAGGTATACGTCCTGCTAGGTCTAGTCAATTCTGGTGCCAAGGTGAGATTTTTTACTTTAAGGTTCCCCGAGTTATCTGTCCATATTTTTAAACGTCGTTTCATAAATATGTCTAGACCGGGCTGATAGTTTAGTTATAAGAATGTCCAAGACGGAGAACCCAATGGAAGAATAGTTTATTTCATATTTACATATTACGAATTTTGTCTTCAGCTGGAACCTTTCGATCTCTAGAGGAATCCTCAAGCAATTTTCTTTACCAAATTTATGATACTTGTACAGAAAAAGAAAGATAAACCCGTTTTTCGGGTGACATGCTCGACCCAGTGCGGCAATGCGATCGAAAAAATGCATAGAAGAGAATCGAAGAAGATGTGAATAAATTTTTTTTTTGCAGATATTGCTTTCCCTTTGTCACAGTAAAATCTGTGATTATTCTTATCGTGATTCTAATGGTCAGCCACGCTGCATATGTAATTGATCATAAATATCACAAAACGTCTTCACTTTCACTGTTGAGTAATAAATTTTTCAGTTTGTTTGACTTATCACCCAAAGGTAAGACTCAGGTTTAATTATTCCCATCCCAATCCCGCGTTATGACCCACCGTGATCTTCATGATTATTTCCTTTTCTTTATAGAATTTTTTTTCTCGATAATTCAAATGACTTTTTCTCCTCGTTCGATGAGTCTCGATCGTCTATACAAGTTACTGATTACTCGGGTTCTCGGTAAACCACGAGACAAGTACGTGGCACTGATGATGCACATTGCAACTCCCTTTATATAGCTGGAAAATTGTCCTCTTTGCCTACCCCTTCCCATTTCATACAAAAGGTGACGATGCAAGGACGCTGCATCTTCGCAAGCTACAATACTGCAATTCCAGTGATCAAGTACCTTTGCTAGCCAGCCATCGAGCCAGACGAAAGTACCTTAGATCTGATCAGAATTATTATCGACACTGTTAGCTGTGCCGGCCTGTGGCACAGGACATTTCTGAGAATATCTAATCTTTAGGTGAATTTACGGTGACTCAAACATTAAGAGAAAGTTTATTAATTAATGTACTCAGTAAAATAGATTAGCGAGAAGAACTGTATTTACGTATATTGTATAATTTTGCGAGAAGAAATCTTGGATTATCTTCAGAAGAAAAAAAATAAATTAAAAAAAAAAAGCAGTAGCAGATGAGCTAGGGACAAGATTTCTTCTGTTTGGTTACATCTTGGTCATCATAGTGGATTTCACTTTTGGTAGTTTGAGTAGACGCGTTTAAGCTTATGTACAATATCGTCTCATCTCTAATACTTTCGGTATATTTACTGTACTCGTTTACTGGGGTGAAAAAATTTCTAATATCGCAAATATTTGCCAGGGGATTGGTCTCAAGCCTGTTTACTATGACTGCTGATTATTATTTATAAAAGAGACGCCGTTGCTGCATTACGTCACTTTGTTTCACAGGAAAAATGGGTATGCTAACGCCGAGAGCTAAGTGTTTTTACAGCTTTCGATGGTTTTGTAGAAAAATCAGGCATAGTCTACTGTTCTCTTTGACAGAGGTGAAGAACCTTCACAAACACATTGCATAATGTAACAAGTTACAGGTAAATATATTTATGGTAATAAATATGAAGAATACAAAAAATAGCTGCGTAAGAAATCAATGATTTGGGATTAACGAACCGATAAGGTCAGAATCAGGTAGATATTTGAGTTTCCGCACGGAACACTCTTCCCGCATTTCCTGGCATACTGAAAAATCGAATTGTCAGCCGAATATTAAAAAGTGACCAAGGCTGCAGTCCTTAAGCTTAAGATATTGAACGAGGATTTCCACCCAGTCATATGAGCAGTAGGCACGAATATCCGTTAACCTCGCAAAATAAATGTGATTCGAATGCGAATCATGCACATTGCATTCGGAAAATCTGAATGAACGAAAGATCAGTTTGATCAATGATTGAAAGTCAAACTACCAATGAATTTAAATTGAATAATAATTGTAAAAAAACACGTATTTATCCAACAATGTCAAAAAATTATTTTTCGAAAGTTACCTGCAGTTCAAGTTTATTGACTAGTATAGATTTGAATAATGTCTCCACTATTTTGGCCAATCCCTTACTGTAGTGCTTAAATATATTCAATTCAATTGTCGCTGTTTGCCTCGAGGACTTTTTGTCGGATTGGTACCCGGATTAAATTCATTCAAAGGTTGAAGCCTGTTTTTTCATCTAACATATGTACACCTTCTCTTCATAGAATAGATTACGATTAACCATTTATGATATTCTTGCACGCTTTCTGTTGTGCAATGCAAACATACGTAGATAAACATCGCAAGGTGTATAAGGCACGTGTATGTATTGTAGAAAACTGACCCACAGGTAGCTTCGATAATATCGCGTAATTTCGATTATAATTATCGCCAGCAAAATGTCTACCTTATATAAATCCAGTATTAGGGTAAACTTTTAGAAAATTATTCCTCACATTGGAAGAGAAATTAATTCGAAAAAATCTTCTCTTCAGGTATAAAACGAACGGTAATACCGTAATGAAAAATTCTAAAGCGGGATTTAATTGATCGATGAATAATGATAGAAAATACAAAAAAAAAAAAAAACACGTCTCAATAAATAAAAGAAGATCGATAATTTTTTCCTTAACTGTACTTTAATCGCTGGTACGATCATATAGTTATACTTGTCGCATCGTAAATCACAGACTTACTAGTATACGTTTCAATTCGTGAAAGTATCATCGGTCTCGTCCCGACCCTGGACGAAATATACTCGATGAAAATAATGGCAATTACGTTTTCGATAATTTCTATTTAAGCAAAAAATATCTGAGCTTATACATCGAAGATCTCAAGCGATGCAAGTTTCGGATCAAGCAATTGCACTTTTGAATTCGCGACTATTATAGTTAACGATCTTGCAGGTGCTTCAGATTGATATCATCGCGAAAGGTCATCATGGGGAACTTACGCGTACGTTGAAATCATCTGGCTGATCAATTTTGTGTATTACTGTAATTATTGTGTGACGATTTTGAAGACATTAAAAAATTAATGAAAATTGAATAAATATACAAGAATATGTGTAGTTAAGTATTCTCTTGTTGCCTATCCATTCAAAGAACGGGGGACATATTGGGCAAGAAAAACAGGGTTAAATAGAATATCGGTAAATAAAGATGATCGATGATTTATTATTCGTATTAGACAGTTTACTTATACGGTAAACTTCTAGTCGTTTATTCATTCGTTTCGTCCTCACATTCTCTGGACATTCTTGTATACATTGTCGGTTTATCTGAGGCTCTACGAAGGAGCGTTCATGCAATCCAGAAGGATATGGGTGCCGAGTACATAACGCTAAAAGAAAAAAAAAGAAGAAAAACGTGAAAACAGAAAAAAAAACCAACGGAGTTGTTTGCGCAAGGATCTTTGGTCCGACGGGATTCTGGACGCAAGACGTAAGCCGCAGATCGCAAAAGGATGCCGTAGGCTGTTAGGCGCATCTTCAAATGGCAAGGTCATCGATGTTATGTCACTAACTTTCTTCAGGCTTGCGAACCCGAGTAAACTAAATGTCACAACCAACAAGGACGATTTTTTTTTTTTTTTTTTTAGTTCTTCAAGATGATTGATTGATTGATTGATTGTTTCGAATGTTTCTATACTGATTAGATATACTTTTGTTCTTTAATTAAGACTCGCGAAGATACCTTATACGACTACTGTTTGCACGTGTAGAAATATCCTTGGTAATATTAGATCTCGCCTTGCGTATTCTAAAAAGAGTTTCAGACCACAACCGACGTGATGATCGCTTATGAATATACATATCTACTTCGGAAATACATACAGGTATACATACCTATATATATATATACATTATGCAAAAATACATAGAACATAGGAATTATATGCATTTTATTCAAGTTTCCGTAAGCAAATTCTTTTTTTTTTTTATTTTTGCTTTTCGCAAATGTCGTAGCCATCTACAGACGATCGGGTATATTTGATTGATACGTTTCATCAATCATCATTTTATTATTCATTCAAATTATTCACGTATATAGAAGTAAGTGGTGAGTGAATAGAAAACCGGTCTAATCTAATAGCTACGATTAAAAAAAACTTGATATTCACATTTTTTTCTTTTCTTCTATCCCATTGCATCCGTTGCTTGACTAGTATAATAATTGAGCAATACTTTTAAGTATTCCTATATATTTGTAATTATATATTCGTTTGAGACTGGTTATTTAAAAATATTCAAAATTTATTCATTATCTAAGTATGTAATATCAGGTAATATTATTTACTTAGTTATTTTTTTCTCTCTCTCAATGTATGTACCATAAAACTTTCAATTTCAACATCTTTCATCGATGAAGCTGTTAACATACAGTAAAGCCTTTTTTCGATATGTATTTTTCATTCATGATTAAAATATATGGTCAGTAATTTGTCAATCACGCTGATTGATTACTTCCGTAAAATGTTGTAAACCTAAAGTGTTTCCCTTGAATATCAACGATTAAAGAACCGGATATCATGCACCTTGATGAAATTGCAGAGCAAATTACGATCTTTTTATCGGCTTGGGTCTGATTTCGGTATATTCCATTCATTCGATTTTAAGATTGCATCAACGCTGGTAATTTATAATTGAATTAATTTGAGGTAAGAAATTTGTCTAAAATTTAAAATCTTGTATTAAAATTTCGCATCGTCATGAATTTGAATGTTACCATATAGCCATATGACGAATATAAGTACCTTGGACTTTGAAGTTATTTTATTTCATTAACATACGTAGTTTTATGATGTTAGAACCTCGCGCAAATAATTCCCCATCGTTGAGGTCACGAAATGATGAATGCAGAATATGAGTCAGTACGAAAGTGACTACGGTGTACTTTTTTTCTTATGTATACGTGATTAAAGATTACCTGTCCTGTTTGTCTCCACGTATCTAAGCCTCCGTTATAATCAAATCCATTATTCTCTCGGGAATTGGAATAATTATCTTTAACATTATATATAATTATAATTAGAAAAATATTAGTTTCAACTGAAAATGACATGCATTTCAACTCACCTGATTACTATTTTTACTCAGCTGTAATAAATTTGTGCTCCCATCCTATACGTACGCTATACGTCGCTCATAAAAATGTAAATATTTTTAAAAACTTACTTATACAAACATTTTTCAAACTCTCACTTGCCTTGTTATGCAGATTTGATGATAACGGTATGTGAGTACACACATATACATGTATACGTGCATGAATCTCCACGATGCAGCAGTAAATTAATTTAGTTAATAAATTTAAAATTGAAATTAAATTTACCGTAGAATCCACACAATTCATCCATTAAGCATTCGTACACGTATTCAAGCTCGTAAATTTCCCTTGCCACTTCCCGAGTGTAAATTTTTACTCTTTGCACCTGCCGGTAGAGTATCGTGTCGTCTATTCTGCGTTTGATTTTGCAACAGCAACGTCGCAAAGGTCGTTCAGGCACATTTACAAACGACCCGAGTAGGTACGGTGTGCAAAAGTGCATGTAGGAACTAGACAGTCACGAGTCGATAAGTGAAAAGCGCAAGAACCAAGAACGTATTCGGTTTAAACAGGCATCGACTCATATCGAGTATATGTTGGCACTATAGCTTCTCTTCGTTCATTTAGATTAGCTCAACGTGAGGACCAGATCGATTCAATGATACGGAATTAATTTTCAAATCAGTTTAAATAAACTCAAGCATTTACGTTAATACATATACTTACATCATGTGTCCAGGCTGAGATGGACGTTGATTTGGGAAGAAAAATGTAAAAAGAAAAAAAAAATATATCGTTTCATAAGCTTTGAGACAAAAAAAAACAAAAAGACTCTGGAGTATCTTAAGTATCTTACCGTTAAAACTACCTATTTAAATGTCTCTCAACTGGCTTGTTAAGATTCAATGACAGTGACAATTTCGATATAAAAATCCTACGCATCGATCGTACAAAATTGATTTGCATAATAACCGAGCCTCATTTTATCTGTGGGAATTAGTAGTTGAAAAAAATATTCCCGCACAGAAAGCGTAGACCTTTTTACACCTAAGTCCAGTTCATCTTGATGACCTTGCCCTCTGGTTCTGGCACTTCCATGTGGTGATCGATCCACAAGTCGTTCACTTTCTCTTCCAATTGAAGACAGTACCTGCGTGCGTTGGTGTCAAAAGCTGTGGAATTATCACACGTATTTGTACTTTTATTGAAAATGAAATTCGCGCTGACGTGACTGTATAAATAATTTTTTTTCTGCATGGCAGTCGAACAATTTGAGTAGAAGGGGATTGAAAATCGTTACATTTTAAATTCCTCACTATAACTGGTAGTACTTTTATATTAATTATGCAGTTTACTTGACTGACGAAGGTAGTTCAGCGATGTCCCTCTTTCAAAGAATACACGAAGAGTACCATTTACGTCGACAATCAGAGACGATAGTAATGGCATTTAGAGGATTTGTGTCATCTTGTGAATTGCGCAAGCCTTTCGCGGACCTGTGTTGTGGATATGCAGGTGTGCGAAGGCAGCTAAGGCAAAGACTACGTTCGTCTAGTATAATTCTAATGCAGAATTGGTCCTTGTCCAAGAAACCATTACGTATGATTTTTTAAACTTCGATCAAAAATCATAAAGTTTAAGCAATTTAATTGAATTTTATTACTCCCACGATTGGGTATGTACACGCATGTATGTAATTACTGTCCGATGATCATTTACAGCGAGGACTTGTAACACAAGATCGTTGATTGACAATTCAAAGGTGGTCTTTTTTTTTTTAAGAAAAATTTTCATCTCATTTTTAAGTATACATAAGTAATTTTTACTTTTGCGACGTGGAATGTTACTTGAGACATTCTTCTTCCCACGGCTGAACTCTAGACAACTTGACCCAAGAAAAACTATTACTTGATGCATTGGTGTGGAGTAAACACCTGTTTGAAAAATGATTAATAATAACTATTACCGGTTGTGACATCATGGATACATCTGATTCGATTTCTAGTCTTTTCATAATGCATTCAAGGTCTGTGGCATAATTTGAAATTCAATTGAAAGTATTATTTGCACTATTCGAGGGACACCTGAATCAATTGAAAAAAACTGTTTTTATTTTTTCTTTTTTTTTTAATAATTTTTTTAACATATGAAATTTGATAATCGATTTAAATGGATGCGCAGCTCATTTTTTTTTACCATTAATGGTTATTAGCTGATACCTAATATTTTTTCTGGTATGCAAACGTTTCATAGATCATTAGCATAATCAACGTTACTTATATAACCGGACTTTCTTCTCTGTTAATCGCATGTTCGTGTGGTGATTTTATTATTGTAAGAGATGGTTAGATGCTTTAATAATGTGTCGTCAATGAATCAACGAAAACATTAAGACTCACTAGATATATTTATTCAATTAGCAATTACGTATTTGTTATATGTAATTACCTCTGAACTTTGAGGAAGGAGAGATCGTAGAGGATCGTAATTTCGTAATTCTAATGGGACCATCGTCGATTAATATCGATTGTGAAAAGTAACACAAGACAATTCAGGTTCAGTTTACACTAAAAAATATTCTGAATTTGGAGAAGAGAAAGCTCATACACGAGGGACTATTCTAACAACTATTAAATATCATCAAGATCCTTCATGTCTCTAGATTAAAAAAAAATAATAAGTGTCGATCGAGATAGTTCAAAATCAGTTTCTCCCTGTCTTCGGGTTGAAATCGGCCCCTAAATTTAAGGTAGCGATTGTCAATCTAGTAAAATGATTACCTAGTTTTTGAAAAGTCTATACAATCATCCATCTCTTAAGCACATTATATATTTCAAGGGTGTACATCTACGGAATTCACGATTGCTGTAGATGGTGAGTTTCTATAACCTTGAATATCAGTTTGTGATAATTGACGGCCGAGAAGATGCCATCGAATTCTTCTCCTTAGGAAGTATTTCGAAATTTCTAAGCATCATCCGAGCAGCCTGGGGGTATGTTTCGTATGGTAAGAGAAAGATTTCGGGCCTCCAGCTTGGCTATATAATAGGCACCGAGAATTTTTTTATACAGTCTCATCAAAGGACACGTCTCAAACACTATTCTCAACATGAAGATGGTGCGTTTTAAAATCCTAGAAAATACAGTTCTTAATAATTTCCCAGCAGATAATAGTGAACCTATCTTAGGAATAAGTCAATGCAGTAACTATAATCGTAGAACGAAACATGATCTCGAGAATAATGTGAAAAAGTTTTTTGGATTTATATCTTCAAGTAGTAAAATTGACAAGTCTTACTCGCTGCAAGTACTGGCTTCTGTACTACTTTTTTTTATGTATAGCGATCAATCAATTTTATGGAAAATATAATTATTCGAAAACAACTTCCGATCTCAAGCTTCGAAAGATGCAAAAAGATTCTTATATCTCGATTTGTTGCTGTTGAAAATTTTTAAAATTTTCTCTAGTATGACCATTTTGAAAAATAACATGAAAGCAAACGTTCAGTGATATAAAATGTGTGAAATTTTATTGCGTCTACGTCCTGTACAATAAAATTATTCATAATTGATTATATTTTAACTTTGAACAGATCATTGCTCTTGCTGCCCTCGTGGCTGTTGCTGTCGCTGCCCCAGTTGACTCTGATGTCGTCATTGTCAACGAAACTCCCTTGGACAACATCGGGGTTAGCGACTACAAGTACGGCTACCAGCTTTCCAACGGTGCTACGAAGGAGGAGAGTGCTCAGTTAATTGATGCTGGAACTGAGGGCCAGCACTACAAGGTCGTTGGGAGCTACTCCTGGGTCAATCCGTTCGACAACGTACAATACACTGTCAAGTACACCGCTGACAAGGATGGCTTCCACCCCGAGGCAGCTCATCTCCCAGTATAACTTGATGACAACTTAGCTAATAAATTCATATTTAAAACTTACGAAACGATATTTTTTACTTTCCATCCCTTCCACAGCTTCCAAGTCACGAGTTAAGGGCTATATATTACACTTTCACGTCGGAGTTTCGGAGCCAAATTTGAGAAAGGATATTTATGAAATACTGAAGTTCAGAATTGTGTTTTTTTTTTGCTGTGAGGTGGAAAAATTTAACGTCAAATTGAACACTCATGTGTGATTTTAATGAGTACAGATAATTTGGTGCTCATATATTCGAGCTACTTATATCATGGAAATAAATTGAATTCCTAGCATTTGGTTTCTGAATGAAAATTTTAGAACCATTGATACTATAATCTACAGATGAAGCGGCAAATTTCTTCCGCCTATTATTCACTGAAAAATATTACTGATTCGAAACGGAATCTTCATATTGTAGACACTGGAAGAAAATCTGTCTATGTTTAATCTTTCGTTAAAGGCATATGCATAATAACGTAATTCCGTCCTTGGCAATGGTGCGATGTATCATGTAATCAGATAGCTTCAAGTAGATTAGTCCCGCTTGGACAGAGCTACTAGGTATCACATAGTCAAGCGTTTACGTAATCCATTTGGTTATACGTTTAACAAAACAAGGGCTTCAGGTTCCCTAATAGTTCGCAGTTTCAGGTTAATATATATATATTTATTTTTTCAAAAATGACGTGTCTATCTTCATCATGCTTCAATGGCTATGCTGACGTTTAAAAAATGAAATTTGTTAATCGATGTAAATTGAAGATTGAAGTAGCTAGTATCTTTTTTATACTGTGGACGTTCATTAGCTGACACTTACGATTTTATCTGGTATGCTAACGTTTCGGAAATTATTAGCATAACTGACGTATATGAAATAACTGAATTTTTTTCTCTGTTAGCGTATCTTTGCTCAATGATTTTATCATCGTGAGAGATGGTTAGATGCTTTGATAATGTGTTGTCAATGAAATAAACAAGATCGATACTCATTAGATACAATTAGCAATTTCGTGTCTCTTAAAATCGTAGAAGAAGACAATTTCGTAATTCAAACAGAGCCTCAATTCGTCCTTTGAGTTTCGATTATGAAAAGTAATTATCAGACAATTCGGGTTCGTTTTATACTCAAAATTCTGTTAAATTTGGTGCAGAGAAAGCTCCTGCACTTCTGAAACATCTTCAATCTGATCTGAAGAATTTGTTTTCCATATTCGTCCGGAATTGATACATGTGCAACAAGTTGGTAACCCTTACTCCTCGTTTTCAAAAGATCTCCTCAAGATCCTAAACTTTCTACGCTAAAAAAGTTTGCGGTTTCTCGTTTTTTTTTTTTCTGTTGAGTCGAAATCAGCTCTTTTTCTTCCTCGTATTTCCGTTACAAAGATATAACGAATTGTTTTAAGGGTATTCTGATAAATGTCGGTATGAACGATATTTTTTTGTTGTTTAAAATTAATTCAAAATACTATTAGAAATATTGAGGGGATTAAAAATGTTGAAAAATGATTATAGAATTATTTACATTATCCATGAAAAAAAAAAAAAACGATTATCGTATATGCTGAATTTCTACGACCCTGAATACCGTTATGTGATAATTGATACGACAGAGAGGAAGTTGTCGAAATCTCCTCTCTAGGAAGCATTTCGAAATTTCGTATCATCGAGAGAATCCCCCCGGGGATATATTTAGGTGCAGTGGGAGAAATATTTCTGGCCTGCATGACTATATAATGGGTCCCAGAAATTTTTCTTATTACAGTCTCACCAAAGGACAAGTCTCAACTACTCTTTTCAACATGAAAATGGTGCGTTGTAAAACCTCTAAAAAATACAATTATTAATATAAATTTAGTAGATAATAGAGAATTCTCTCAGAAATGATTCAATACAGTAACTAGTGCAGAGCTAATATAGATGATATCTGATTAAAAACATCGCATAATTCAAGTTCGCGGTAAAGTTTTCTAGAATAACTTTTTTAAGTATAAGTAAAATTGCCAAATTTGATTTGCTGAGACTATTGACTTCTATAAAAATTTTTTTACGGTGCTGAATTAATTTTGTGAGAATGTGATTATTCAAGGACAACTTTTGATCTTGAGCTTCGAGAGATGAAAAAAGATTTCTACTTTTTGAGTTTTATTGCTGGCAATATTCTTAGATCTTCTGCAGTATTACTTCCAAAAAATATCGTGAAAATAAACTTTCAGTGACATAAAATTTATATACAATAAAATGATCACCAATTAATTGGCTTTCGACTTTGTACAGATCATTATTCTCGCTGCCCTCATGGCAGTAGCTGTCGCCGCCCCAGTTGACTCTGACGTCGTCGTCGTAAACGAAACTCCCTTAGACAACATCGGGGTTGGCGATTACAAGTACGGCTACCAGCTTTCCAACGGTGCTACAAGGGAGGAGACTGGTCAGCTAACTGAAGCTGGATCTCAGGTCATCGGGAGTTACTCCTGGGTTAACCCGTTCGACAATGTGCAATACACCGTCAGGTACACCGCTGACAAAGACGGATTCCACGCTCAAGCTGATCATCTCCCAGCCTAACTTAATTACAATCTAGATAATAAATTTATATTCAAAACTGATATAAAACGATTTTTTATTATTTTCCTTTCATTCATCGGCTTCGAATTAGTAGTTAAGGGCTACGTTGACTATCTCATCATTGGATCTTCGTCATCAAATTAAAGATATAAGGTAATTGTGAAGCATTGGCTCGTATGTAATTGCAAACATTGTTTAGATTTGGTTCAGTAATGACGAATAGTATGAACAGAACAACTGGAAGAAAATCTGCATAATCCTTTGCTAAGACAAATGTATAATAACGTAATTGCAGCCTTGACAATGGTGCGATGTATCATGTAATCAGATAGCTGAAAGTAGATCAGTCATACTTAGATAGAACTGCAAGGTATATCACGGATGTGATGCAATTCGTTTGGTTGTATGCCAAATATATGTATGTATGCCAAATATCCTAATTCGTAGTCCGGAGCTTCGACCCCACATTTTCATTCCAAAAATGATGAATGCCTGTTTTAAACTCTTGAGTTAATTCTGGAAACTATATTCGTATTTAGAATCAATGGAAGCAGTCTCAATTCATTTTCTTAATGCAGAGCTACAAGGTAACTACGTTTACGAACTTTGGCAAACTCGTATATGAATGCCGATCGATCTGGAAGTATATGATGAGAAATTGGTCAAATAATTAATGTCAATGGATCGAAGAAAAGTTGCGTGATCAAAAAGTGATCTACGTCAGTTTTACTGCAGTTTAAGTGTATAGTATTAATACGTCGTATACAATATTTCATCATGCGATGTGTCAATTTTATAATTATATGCAGAATCAACGGTGATTAAATAGTGATTTTAGTTATGAGAATCCGATTTCGTAAAACATTATTTTTACACGAAAATTGTGTGTCCTCTGATCGCCTGATGTTCTTTTCTGTCTAAGGCATCGAATATTTTTGTGATTCTATGCTAACACTTCCGGACCATTAGCATATACTTTTGGGAGTGGATGTTTTTATTTTTTGAAATATTGCGACCGGTTTGTTAGATGTTTTTTTATTCATGAAGGGGAATATCGGTCAATAGTTTGTCATGAATAAATTGCAGATGCAAATTTTCTTCATCAGTCTAATCTAACAGGTTTGAATCTTCGATATTCTCTGCAATATGAAAGTGGTACGTACTGTTGTTTGACTTTTCAACTTTGTTGCTAACCAAGTACATGCGTTTTATAATAACCAATTGAGTTATGGACTGCTTTACTGCTTGTTAAATACAGTATAAACATAACATGACGATGTTAAAAAATTTTATATGACTGGAAAGTCTCTCTGATGACTCTGCCATGAAGTTTAGATGGTTTCAGAAATCAAACGATTGCTTACAGAAATCAGGAACCATTATTTAGCCGTTATAAAATTAGACATTTTATTTCATCTAGTTGTTATACCGAAAAATAGTTTCGTTTTTCTGATGTTCGAACAAGTTTTGTATCACTTAAGGGTAGGTATTATGAAGTGAAATGTTTCAGTTTTCGTAACAGATAAATTCAATATCTCATCACTCTGAAATAGGAATAGTGGTATATTTAGTAGAAGAATCAGTACATGGTCGTCCTCAGCCATTCATTAAGTAAATCATTTTGTTATGATAACCTCGAATTTTAAATCAATACATATAATATCGAAAATGATAAGACTTTCATTACATTCACAGATCATTGTCCTTATTGCCTGCGTAGTTTTGGCCACTAAACACATCGCTCCTCCATAATCCAATGTCGTTTTTACAAAGATGAGATTTGTGGGATAAGTGTCTCAGATCTGCTTGCAATCAGATAGCTCTAAGTCGATCAGTCACACTTACTTGAAGAGATCTGTAAGGCATTACATAGCCGAGTATTTACATAAATCATTTGATCATGCAAGTCATTATAAGTAAGGTGCACAAGTATCTTAATATTCCGAAGTTTCAGCCTCTCATTTTGATCCGAAAAATTAAGAATTCCCACCTAAAACTCTCGAATTAATACCGTCATCACTATCTCGGTATTCAAAACCAATGGAAACAGTTGCATTCCGCTTTCTTATTGCAGAGCTGCAGGGTAACTACGTCTACGAAATTTGGTAATCTCGTATGAATGCCACACGGAAAGGAAGTATATGACAAAAATTTCGCCGAAGAATGTCACTGGGTCAAATAAAAGTTACGTGACCAAAAAATGTCTCATTCTTTTCGAGATGTATGCCAGAGCGATGCACTAATACATTTACAATATTTGATCATGTGGGTAGACAATATGTATAATTATATGCAGCATCAGGGGTGATAAAATATTTCAACTATGGGAACCCGGTTCCGTTAGATAATATTTTGACACGAAAATTGCGTGTCCTCTAATGGCCTGATGTATTTCTCTGATTAAGACATTGAATATTTCTAACACTTCCAGGCCATTAGCATACTTCTGGGAGTGGATGTCCTGATTTTTTGAAATATTGCGACCGGTTTATTAGATATTTTTGTTTTATGGAGGGGAATAATATGGGTCCTTAGTTTATCACGTATAAATGGTAGAGAAAAATTTTTTTCATCAGTCTACCTTCGCACATGAGAATCTTCGATCCTAATAAAAGGAGAATTCAGCCCTGTTAACATGAAAATGGTACGTTATACCCTTGTTTCATTTTTTAAATTTGTAGATACACGAAAAGTGCACTTTGTGATGTCACTGAAAAGTCTCTCTGATGTCTGTGGAGCTTAGGAGGACTCAGAAATCAAAGGATTGCTGCCAGAAGTCAATGACCGTTACTTTTTCTATATAAAATCAGATATTCTATTTCATCTAATTGTTATACCGAGAAATAGTTTCGTTCTTCTGACGTTAGAACAAGATTTGCTTGTTACTTGGAGGAATTCTGGAGTAAAATTTTTGGTTTCATTATGTGTAGATAACTATTAATTATTAACTAAACGTAAAAGTGTTTAAATTGTAGTTTTGGTGATTCATAAATGATGAAGTTTTCATTATCCACAGATCATCTTCTTTGCTGTCTTCGTGGTCATGGTCACCGCTGCTCCTCTTTATCCCAATGTCGTTATTGTCAAGGATTTTCCTCTGAATAACATCGGAGTCGATAACTACAACTTCGGATTTCAACTTTCCGATGGTCAGACAAGAAGGGAGTTTGGTCAGCTGGAAAACGCTGGAACCAAAAAAGAGGCTCTGTTTGTCGAAGGTAGCTATTCTTTCTTCGACCCAGGCTCCAAGTTGTGGTACGTCACCACCTACACCGCCGACGGCAATGGTTACCATCCTGTAACCTCCCAAATTTCTGCTTAAGTTAATCAAATTATTGTTAAGGAATAAATTATAAGAAAATAAAAATAGGAATCTTGACTTATTTATTGTATATAATTCTAACAAGGTTATTGATAAAATTTCAAAAAATCTGTGCCAAAATTTCGACTGAAAATTTTCTAATGTATTCCGTTAACTTGAAATGGTATTTTTTGACGAAATTTTATTCAATTTGCGGAAATAAACGACTGGACATTATATCACTTCTGAATACTTGATGTTACTTTTCACATCATACGATGAGTTCATCTCGACCTTCTTAAAGGCGACTTTATTTGCGGAGAAATTTATTTTCGCAACACCGAATACAAACCGGTGTTAAACATGAAGTATACATTATTTAATGAAGATTCATTGTGGAGCCTATTAAGGCCGTAGAGAATTCGCAATGATCGTGTGGAATTAATAATAACAATAATATTAAGGATACTCATATTCTGATATTAATTAATTTATTGATACTAGCTTAGTAAATGGTCTTAAGTAATTTAATCGCAGTGTGAAATTATTTCTGTGTATGTATAAGTTTTCACCTACCTACCATACTTCGGATTCGAATGAGATTTCGAAAAAATCTTGATATATAATTTTCTAATTCTTTAATAGATCATTTACTGCAGCTGCAAGTTTATAGAGTTATTATGTTCGAGGACAGCTTACTTAGCTTTGCAACTTGATCTAATCGTATAATAAAATTGGTTAGGAAATCCTGGCTTACAATTCCGCCGTTTTTTCTGATGTCTTACCTTAAAAGAATTTTCTACTTGTTTTACTGAGCCTCGCTGATCTAGTTGTTGAAATAAAACCTGACAATAGTACCTTTGAGATGTTTCTGTAAAAAAATTGAAATCAAGTCTGTGAATCATTTGCCAATGTAGTTAACCAATCCAAAGAGAATATAGGTAATTTGTTTTACGCTGATAGAAATTATCATAGAAATGTAAAATAAGCACTTCGACTCATCCGCTCGTTTCATGAATCATTTCGCAATGCTCGGGTATATGAAATGCCTATTAAATATCTTGATTGACAGTGAATGGTTCAGAGATTTGTCGAATAGTATGCAACACTGTTTTTCTGAGGTCATCCAATGCTACCAAATTGCGCAAATGGCTAACTTTATATGTTTATACAGTATGCGTTAGTTAGTTATATTGTATTAAATTAGAAGCAGCACTTCAGTCGTTAAGGCCTCAGTACGATTCGAATGTAAACTTAATAAGGTGCCTTCAGAAGTCAAATGCTACTGTTTCCAGGGGTCTTTTGGCCACAAGAAATCGGTAACAAAAACTTCACTCCTCGTACGTAAATACACATTTGTATTGTTTGGTGTTTCAACAAGTTCTGCTGATTGCTGGGTGTTACTTCCTTTGATGAGATCGCTGATTGCTGAATTCAGTCTTGTCTGTCGTTATACGACATCTGTCATTATGGCAAATAAATCATGACTAATATGAGTATGTACGCGAGAATATTTGTACCAAATCTCGTTGGCTGCATATAGGCAAGTGCTCTACCGTGTGAATTTGAAAAAAAAAACTTTCGTTTATTGTAAAGGTTAAGAAATCCTGTCATGATCATTTATCGATCTTTGCTTTGCATAAAATGGTCGTAATTTACCAGCACACGTTTGAGATATATTCATTTCTTTTTTTTTTCTGTTAACAGGCATGTATGTTGATTTTTTGCATAGATCAATAAAACAAAAAAATAAAAAAAATGTTACCTTGCATCTGGTATACGTTCTCTGAATAGAAACAAATATTCCTTTACTGAACAGTTTGGATGGATGACGGAATGTATGCGGGATGAGAAACCTTGTAGGCTGCAGAATACTAAGTTAATGATATTTAGTGAAATTTGTCACATGCGATTGTTGTCTGCAGTTTTTGTTAGTGCAACTGTATACAGAAAGATTAATTTGACTGTCCGATGGAAGCAAAAAATGATGTGGTATTAAATCTTCATATGATTGTAAAACCTAGATATTGTACTTTTTGTATTCATTGCAGACTTGCTGATTTACAATTCATGGTCAGGATATTCTGTCATGATTTGAAAATCATTAGATTACATTTTTCACAGATCATCATACCGAATCCCACATCTTTGCAGCGTCATTCAACAATATTCTGTTTTTTTTTAATATATATATCACATGAGGATCATACGGTGTCAAATATTGTTAAACTATCCTTGAACTATGATTGATTTCACTCAAGGCCAGCAGTCAGTAATTTTATTTGCAATTCTCAACATTTCCAGATTTCTGCAATCTATGAACGAAAATATTCGTGAGATGGTGAGGTGGAATACTAAGTAGTGGAAGATCTTTGCACAATCAATGAGAAGGTAAACTGCGTCAGTCAATGAAATATTGATGATTGCAATTTAAGTTTACTCCTTACTTAATATTTCGGTATCTAAAAGATAATTGAATGTTTTTACTGTACGTAATTAGGTCTCCAAAATCCGAACATCGATCGCCAAATTCGACCAGAGATTTTATTATTAACTTTTGCAGTCTGAATTAAACGAACTTTTGTAATAAAATGTCTTCTTCCACATCGACTTCAAGACGGTCATGCAAATGGCTGTAGTGATGACCTTTTAAAATTCACAATACTTCCCAAGGTGACAACTAGTTTCATATTATTTTTATTTTTCATTCCGATTGTCATGCAATTCAAATATATATATAAAAAAAAAATTATTGTACATTAATTTCAATTTAAAATGTCAAGTTATGCACCAAACTATGAAATTAGCTTATAGAATCAAACTTAGGAGTTCATCTTCTTATTCTTTGATCCTGTTTCAAAGACTGTTGTAAATATGAGCCAATTTCCAGTTGAAGACACGGTTTTTAATTCAAGTCAAAACTGTATTCGTTATTTAAGAGTGCGGTTACAATGATTGTAACATGAATAGTCGAAATACCTTCATGTTTTTTGTAATCCTTTCCTCTATATTTTTACTCTCATCTCACGTTCTCGTTAGTCGCATTTCTTATTCTGATCATAGATCAGGTAATGTCTACGATGCAGAGGATATTATTTAGCTTCAGTTGTCAATAACGACGATTGATTTAAGTACAACTTAATGAAGACTAGTTTCTTGATCGAGTATAGATTTTTCGAAGTTCCGGAAGCATCGTTCTATTTACGTAATCAAACTTTTTCCGTTTTTAATTCATTTAGAGTTACACGAAATCCAAAATTATCAAGAAAATATTCATAGATATAGTCTGGGTAATTGAACATATACTAGAATCAAACACATAAAATTGTTGGTCACTGTTGTTTTTTGGTCATGCGATCCACGTATATGATGTAGCTGAGAAAATACGTGGGCAAATAAAGTTACGAAGCCCTTTACTTCTCACGCGTCTTTTACCATAGTAAATTGTCCATTTTCTATGTCGTCGACCTTTAAAAGTACAATTACGTGTCCGAAATAAAAAAGTAGCTAATAATTAAGATCCGTTCAATGACCGATTTAATGGATTCTTATTTAGACAAAAGCTTTTCCATGAAATTTTTTTGGTGAAACGTATCGTACCTATACCCATATGTAGATCTCGTGAATCACCATAATACAGTGAAAATTGGACGCTTATTGTTAGGACCTGACCACACAGCATCTTCTGTAATTCCACAGCAAACAGGGCCCACTTCAGACAAAATATATATTTTAGATACCTGCATCTGATATTTACTTATCGTATTACACCTACATAAGAGTGTCTCCTTAGGATAATAAATTTTTTGCTTAATCAAGATTATAAAGACTTACGTACTGGAATCACTACATCACATAAATATGAAGATCATTTTCGAAAGTTAATTAATACGTAACGTAGATTTTTTGCATAGGTCAACAAGATTCTTGTCGTGAGCTCGAATTCTGTCATATTCACATATGCCAAAAATTTTATCTTATCATGCAGCGTTTGCATAGAATATGTGACTAAATTTTCTACAGCCCTCAGCATTAGATTTAATCTAATATAAAATGTATTATTGATCTTAATTGAATTGCAAAGTGTTCAAGATCTATTATGTTATCTTACAAAGCGTTGTAAAGCATGTCCGTTTCATCTAAGATTATCCATCCAAGAAGTCAAATGGTAACAAGATGATGACATCTTAATTAAATTTTTTAGTATTAATAAACGTATTTTTAGCCGTAGGGTATAAATTGTATGAAAAGTTCAATATATTTAAATAAAATTTTACGTAATGCAAGAAGCGCCTAACTGTGTAGGTATTTATTATACTTATACTTTATATACCATGATTTCGCCAATAAATTTGGATGAAAAAATTTTTTTGTTATTTTTTACTGAAATTGTTTTCTCATTTCATATTCAACCATTTCAACATTTATCTACATTTAAACCAATAAATATACCTGTTTTTTTGTTTTTTTATATAGACAAATAATTATTTGCTGCACTTGTCTGTGTTAACATCTCAATGTCAACTGGCATAAATCTGTTACATACCATCGTATGAATCCCAAAAAATGTGAGAGGCCTGTAAATGCTCCGATTGCAGAAGCGTAATGGTGGGTGAATTTCGGTTTGTGACATGGCCCCCGGCACATGGGAAGACTGACTATATAAACTGAGATGAGCTCCACTAAGTCAACAGTTCCAAAACTTCTTTTAATCGAGTCTGATCGATACACAACAAATCAACATGAAGATGGTACGTAGTGCTTGGACGTCACGATCTAACTTAAAATTAAATCCGTGGTGGATGATCGTAACTGCTATACGTTTGCAGTGATCAAAATTATCAATGAAAAGAAATTTAGATTTTTTAAATTTGTTTCATTTTTTATTTTTCATATTAAAAAAAAAATGTTACGGTTATAATAATCTTGAAATAATCATGAGGACAGTAATGAGAGATTGAAATTTAAGACAGAACTTTGCTTTGCAATAAAATGAGAAAAATTTTACTTATTGAAAAATTTTATTCTGTTTTAGATCATCGCTTTCGCCGCCCTCGTGGCAGTTGCCATCGCTGCTCCTGGTGCTGAATCTGACGTTGTTATTGTCAACGAAACTCCTTTGGACAATATTGGAACTGGTGATTACAAATATGGTTTCGCACTTTCCAACGGTGCTACCAAAGAGGAGAGTGCTCATTACGTTGATGGACCTGAGGGTCCAGTACCACAAGTACAAGGAAGCTGGAGCTACCAGTCCGAGCAAGGGCCGATCTTGACCAAATACTATGCTGATGACACCGGTTTCCATGTTGAAGGAGATCATATCCCTAAGTAAAAATCTTATGGCTTTTCAATGTATATGTGATAATTTAGGGTAAAAAATATCCAAATTTTTGAATAAAACATTTTAATATACTGGAGATGAATATCGTTTGAGTATTTTATACTTTCGAATTTATGAAACTATGTTAAATAATTAAACTCATTGAACCTGATCCTTGCGTAAGATTTTAGATTTTATATGCAACTCGTTACGTGCACTCTCCTCCACATGCTTTTGGCATCCCCATGAACAAAGAAAGTGTGGAGAGAAAAAGTTTTATATTATATTCGAGAGAGATTATCACAGTTCAAAAATTCCAACGGGATCTTAATCTACGATTTAAAAAACTTTCGAAAATGCTGTAGTGGACTTGAAAAAATAAAGAAATCATTTTTTTTTTTTTTTTATCAACGATTAAGAAAAGGAAATAAATTTGAAATTTTCAACATGCATTGATTTCGAGCCAGTGAAGTTATTTAAAAAAAAAACAAACTCAACGGCATTCGACAGCTCATGTCTTCACCTTCAAAATGATAGATCGAGAAATTTTTTACGACCATTTTTCATGACGTTATAGTCATTTGAGTAAAACAAAATGCCATTATTTTCGATCGCTTATATTTCGAGAACTGAAAATGATAGAAAAAAATCCCTGGCGAGAGAAGATGTGTTTTTACATACAGAATATATATTCAAGATGGGATTTTGATTTTGAGCTGTGATATCTTCTCTCGAAGATGTAAAACTCTTTCTCTCAACACTTTTTTGCTGGGGGATAGCAAAAGCATGTGGAGGGAAGTGTATGTCGCTTAATATCATCTACTCACATTATATTTTTACGGAATTTATTTATATGCTCGTGTACGCTTCGATGTAACGATTCTGCACATGGGATTACCAAAAAATTTCCCTATTCTTCGCTTCATGATTTATTGCCTTTAGTTCACATTTCGACACGAATTTTGTCCCCAGAAATCCAGGCGGTCTAAACAATATTACGCAAAAAGTAAAAAGACGCGATTTTTTGAAACACATTAGAGCTCAAAAAATCTCAACGGACTTTGTTTTTTTTTGTTTTCTTGCATAAAATGCACCCGAAATTTGAACCACCCCATAAAATTTATTCAAAAAAATTTTAAATTGTAAAATACAATTTTTTTTTGGTTCTGAAAGGGAACGTCGAAACGAAGAGCTTGCATCATAGGCTGATTTTATATTTCGACACGACCTACAAGAAAGGACTGAATAAAAAAAAACAAAAAAATAAATCTTAAAACTGGTAGTTCGAATTTGGCAGATTTCACTTTAAAACAAAAACAATTTCTATCTCGTTACTTTATCGTCAAACATTCGATTGGTTTCTTCTTTCTTGTGGGATGTGTTTTTTTTTTCCGAAGGGATGATGATGGGATTTGGTATATTTATTGAAAATTGAATGCATAAATAATAAATATTTACTTCCAAAATACGATTTATTAACTTGCTGCCCTAACTACGGCGCGTCTGGCGCACACATTTTTATATCACACGTCTATACTCCCGCACGCAATATACAAAATCTAAATCGTTACTTTTTTTTTTTTTTTTGTTAATTTTTTTTTTTTTCTCTTCTTCATTAAACTACGGTGATTCTTAGCTGTGATAGACATACACTATGTGATAAATTATTATATTAATATTTATTAATATTAATAATTAATTATATGTCTCTGCAGTTGGCCTATACGCTAAAATGATGCACTTGGTGCTCTGCACGTTAGTTTCTTTGCTTTTCTCAGTTGCCTGAATGTATAATACGTAATTGGTTGTTTAATCTTATTACTTGAAAATAAAACATTCACATCATATTATGTCCATCGTATAGTTATAAAATAAATTATCATTATACTTATATGAAGCCTCGTCGAGTGATTTTCAAACATTTGATATAATCACCTATAGGATAACAAAGCTGTGCGTCGTAGTGTTTATAGTATATTCTGTTTTTTTCTTTCTTTCTTTTATTTTTATTATTTCATCTTTTTTAAGTATTTAAAAATAGTTTCAATATAACAAATTTTACTGCAGTTGTTATGTTATGTATAGTAGTTATGTAATCGGTAAAAATGTTTAATAATAAGATCACTGAATCATTGCATACATCTGTGTATGTTGGGTTGCCAGTGGGTTAGGCTGACTTAAGCGACAATTTCAATGAAAAGGTTTAAAACTTTAATATTTATACAAATTTTTGTAAAAATCATGAAATAATGAAAAAAAAAAACACGAACGTATGCTTTAATTCCAATATCTATGAATTCAAAATTCAATAATAATGATAATAATAATAATAAAACTGGTTTTTATATTTATGAATTATTTAAAAGCTGATCTATTCGAAAAACGCTGCAATGGCTTATTAACGATCAGTAAAAAAAAAAATAAAAGTTTATTTTAAACGAAGAAAAGCAAATTACTTGGGCAGATATTTATTACTATAATTCGCGTTAAGTTATATGTATATCTATAATATAAATTTAATTATAATCTTTCGCAATTGTGTCTAGTTGTCCAGCTTCTATTATATCTCATTCGTCCAACGTACAAACAGTTAACAATTATTGAACCTATACTCGTGCTGAAAAAAAAAGACCAAAAAAAAAAAAAGAAAGATCCAAGCCGCATATTATTGTATATAATATAGGTACATATTGTATGAAAAATCAGATATACTTGGACCTTTTGCACGTACCCGATCATATAATAAGGTCGCAAAAATTATTATTATACATTAACAGTGAGGTTTTATATCATACATATGATCTTCGACATGATCTGCACACAATATTCTTAAATTCATATATTCACACACATTATTTATTTATAATTTATACAACGTTGCACAAGTCTAATACTGTGCATCGCGGTACAGCGTTGCTGACAATTCGTTGAATATATCACATTTTCAATTAACTATTAAATAGATTTATTAAGTAAAGAGACTAGAGATTCATTAAATTTTTTTTTTTTTTGTTTTTATTTTTGTGCCAATTATTATAACGTTCAAATAATTATGCTCAAGACTCTAATCGTCCATCGAAATTTTTAGGCAAGTTTATTAAATAAATTTGATTAATAATTTCCCGAGATTATATGTATAATTGGAGTCGGTTGGTATATCCATTTTATGTATCAATTTTTATTTTTTTTGTTTCTTTCTTTTCATTTTATCATACGTTGATTAAAATATATACATATACAGCTATAAGTATTATAGCGTTAAGAAAAAAAATATTTATTACAATTATTATTCATTTAATTAATTTTCTTGCTTCAATTTATTTAGATATTCGAACGATATTCAACGATCAGCAGCATTGCCCCGTCTATATCTGAGATAATTATTATATTATATAGTTACCAAATTAGCAAACGCATTAGAACGCATGTAATTCACCGTCCTGAGGATATTAGAAAGAGTTTACATAACATTTTCGGCAGTAACACATCAACAAGATTGATATCGGCACAATCAGATTATCAAACACTTTTTTTGTTTGTTGTTGTTTTTTTTTTTTTTTTTTTTTTTTTTTTTTTAAATCGTTACACGTTCACAGATCACATAAGTAGGTAGTAACGTACACAAAAGTGATGCAGATTATGTATATTATCATGTATGTATGTATGTATATGTATCTAGGATAGGTATATAGATCACAAAGTAACTATAAGATAGCCTTCGTATTTCAAATCTATTACTATATTTACAGAAAAATATTTTTCATCCTATATCCCTATCCCTATCCGCCTGTGTATGCATCGTATATCGTACTTTTCGTAAAAAGTTAAGAAATTTTTAAAATACATAGGTAATGGAAAAAGACTGCAGAACGTAATAGCGCTGCATCGCATATATCTCTGTGTACAATTATTATATAAATAATTTTGAAAACAGACTATAAATATTATCGATAATTATAATACCTCGCGTGTTTCTTATAGAAGTTTTATTCTTCGATTGCATAACGCAATTAAAGAAACTTAACAAAAATATATAAATACTTTTTTTCTTTATAGTAGTTTGCAATTTTAAACGCTCCATGAATTGCCATACTGACATTTTTAAACGCAATAAAAAACGTCTTTTACTCATTGCGATTTGAATTAGAAAAACGAATCAACTTGAAATTGAAATTTAAAAAACTATTAATAATTCATTCTCACATTTCATCAATAATAATTTATGGACGAAAACTATAATTAACGAGTCGATTGTATAGAAAGTTAAGAAATTTAAGTTAAGGTTAATTAAAACTGAAGAATTGCGTAGAACCGTATATCCAGATATAGCGAATTTATTTTTCTTGATTATTATTTTCTTTTTTTTCATCTCTCTTACGTAAAAACGTATTCGTTGACTTTGCAGCCCGAGCAAAACATTTATCATGCAGATTTTCGGACACGTATAAATACAATTTAATTTTTTTTTTTTTCAATCAACTGAGGCCCAAAATTTGTATACGTATAAATATGTATAGTTTGCGAAATAAGAGATTAGTTAACAAGACTACATATAGCTGTTCGTGTGTAGATCGTAAAATTACGATGTGTAAGAAAGCATTAAAAAATAATAAAAATTAAAAAGTTAATAATAAAAAAAAATTAGAATCAAAAGAATGAAAAAGGAATATCATTGACTTTTACACGCTTATACCGGGTCTTTTCATTAATGCGATCCATAGGACTCCCGATTATATGCAACTCAGGGTACAAGTATGCTCTGTACCATGAAAAACAAAATAAAACGTTTAACTCTCAATTTGAAATTTTTTTTTATGGTACAAAGCGAACTTGTTCCATGAATTACGTATAATTGGAGGCCCTATGGGTCTCATCCACGAAAAGACCAGGTACATACAATAGGCAGTAGTATGTGCAGCATTGGCAAAACGTTTAACACATTTACTTTTCCGTTTTTGGATTTTATTTTATTTTTTTTTGTCTTTAATTTAGCTATATACCAAGGCAGGGATGAACAAAAACTTGTTATACAACGGACTAAAAGATCACGGTATGAAATATGGTTGAGGAAGGGGGGAGAGAGGTGGTTCTGGGTAGGTAAAATAATAAAAGCAATAATAATTAAACCAACAAAATAAATATATTGACATTTGACACAGGCCTCATACTGACCGAGCTGCCCTGAGACGACGTGATTATATCCTGGTGCTATATAAGGGTTGACTTTACGACAAATTCAAACGTATATTACGTGACATAATGTTAATAAACATATACATAATTCATATAATGCCCAAAACATGAAAACACTGAATAGTAGTAGTATAGTAGTGGTAAAAGTCAGTTATAAAAATTCCGAGCACCACGACACACTAACGCGTCACTCAGCTGTTTTCTTTTTTTTTTTTTTTTTTTCTTTCTTTAAATGTAGCAGTGAAATTCGACTTTATTCTTTTATATTTATATTTATTTATATTTTTTCTTTTAAATATATTTATTGTTATATTTGGTTATTAAAATAGACCAGAATAAAAAATATTTGGTTAAACTTATACAGGATATATTGCGAAAAAAAAACTGAATATATCATATATTACATACCTATATATGTGTTTTCATTTTATATAAGTATATTGGTTAATTTTAATCACAATTAAATTTTTTTACTATTTTTTTTTTTAGTTTCTTCGTAAATTAAGTACATATAAGTATAATATTAGTATACGTATAACGAAATGATTGTTTCAATTATATCCTTTAGAAAATTTTATCAGTTTTTCTTTTTTTTTTGATTTAACGCATGATATACACAGTTTTCGCAAATATCTGTCTATATTATAGTCTATATATTCGAATATATTTCACTGCTTCATATATATATATATATATAGATACATATATGTATATATGTATACATGTAAATACATACATATTATACAGAGGTGAAAGCATCAAATGGTACAGAAAAAAAGAAATAATAATAATAATAATAATAAACATTCTACAAAACAGAAAATAAAACAAATAACTTTTAGTCGTAAATAATAATAATAATAATTAGATGAAATAATTGGCTAATAATCTATAACGAATAATGAATAGGACTATTAAAGACTGTAAAGACAAAAAGACTCAATGTTTTTAATGCGTAATAATTGCAGACTAAATATATCAAAGACACAGACTTGTATCAAATATAAATTAATCCTATATAATTTTTTATATTTTTCTTTTTTTTTGTTTTTTGTTTTTTCCTACTAGTCTATAAAAATCTAGCTTTTTTTTTTTCTTTAATACGATGATCAACGTAAAATAATAATTATAATAACCTTAATTAATAATAATAATATATTAAACAAATGATTGGTAACAATATGTTTTCAACACCTGCACTGAATAATAATTCTTATATACCATATGTATTATATCTATAGTATATCGCGTAAATAATAGTAACAAAACAATAATTATAATTTTTTCTTGATTATGATATACATACATATTATTTTACATATATGTATGTATATATATGTATGTATACGACCGACGCAAGCGTACCTATACTCCATTACACGCGTATATATAAGGTATCTAGTAATTATAGGAATGAATTATGAATTTTAATATTAGGAACAAAATTTCGCGTTATATACTAGCTACTATATATATAAATATATATATATATTATTCCAATTCGAATTTAATAAAGAAGAAGAAAAGAAATTAACAAAATAGAATAGAATAGAATAGAATAGAATAAACTAGAAATTAAATGAAGAACAAAAAATTATAGATACAATATTATAGGTATAACATTGCATAATATACACTATTATACACATATTAAAAATATAAACACTTTCTTAATCTGCGTCTTTATATGTATAATAATAATATACCTAGATATACGATTCCATCAGTTCTATAATAATGTAATTTATCGTCACATATAGAATATAGGTTGAAAAATAAGAAAAAAAATAATCTAGACGTTAAATTAAGTACATTTTCATTGACATTAGCGTGGATACATTTGCGTCGGTGGTCGATAGTATGTGAATATAGTAAAAAAAATTGATGCAAAAATAAATATACCTATATATGTATATGAATTAAACGTCGATAGTGCAGTAAGTTGCACTATAGCCATAAGTCACAAGATTTAAATAACGATAATTTCTTTAAAGATTTTGCGTTATTTTATTGATTTATTTATTTTCCGTTATTTTTTTAATATGGATATTTGTTAAAATTTTTGATGATTTAATAAAACATATACAAATAGGTATATATGCATATCGTTTTGATTAAAAACTGCCATAGTTGCATCAAGCTTTAATCTATCCTAAGAATTGAACATAAAAAAACAGAAGAAAAAAAAAAAAATAAAATAAAATAAAAAACTAGAAACGAACTTTTTGCTTGTGTATATTATTATTCTAGAAAATTTTCTACAAATTAGAATAATAATGATAATAACAATTGAGAAAAAAAAAAACATGTATATAAATTACTTCGCTTTACATCTGCTGCAATGTGCGAGTCTTCATCTGTTATATATATACTTTGATAAGTCTAAACTTCCCAAATACCTAAAAAGACCAAGCTGCCAATAATAATTATATTTGGGAGCGAGGTATGTATCATCACTATTCACGAAAATAGTGGTAAGAATAATGATAATGTTATTAATAAAGGTAAAACAAAAATAAAGAAAAATAATAATCATAATAATTTGCAGTAATAATAATAATAATAATAATAATAATAATAATAATAATAATAATAATAATAATAATAATGATAATAATATTGATGATAATTCTAAAAATAATGACGAACGTATTAACATTTAAGATTAATAGTTTTGACTAGGCTCTATTTTTTGTGCTTGATATTATTAATCGTATAGTTTTTTTTTTTTCTTTTATTTTTCTTTCTTGTATTATATTGTTAGTCAATTACTTTATAACGTGAGGTTAGTTATAATTATATAGCGTTTCGTAAGTACATGTACAACATACATCGGTTAAGACACGTCTTTGGTATCTTGCTCGAAGCTTCTATATTAGGTTGCACCTAGCCAATTTAATGTTGCTGGGCGAAATCATATATTTCTTTCAAGTAGAAGAAGAAACAAAAAAAATGAAAAATAAAAAATAAAAAATAAAAACAAAACAAAAAAAAAAAAATTAGATACATTATCGAATAAAAATTTTTTTCATGTATTTTTGGTTAATAAACTTTGTCTTTTGATGCCAAGAATAGAAAGAAAACAAAAATTCAAAAAAATACAAAATAATAATTAGTATCTTTAAAAAACAACAAAATAATACATTCGTTTGAATATGGTACAGTAACATACATACCATGTACGTACACGTAGGCAAAAAACATGAAAAATAACAATAAAAAAATACTGTATTATCATATGTAATTTTTTTTTTTTTTTTATATTATTTGCTTGAATTTTTTTACCGCGCAGTTGCAGTTGCAGTGCAGATGCGTTGCTTTATTACAGAATACGAAAAAAAGACAAAAAAAAAAGTACAAGTGCAGGTGAGCTTTACAACTGTTACAGAGTAGAGTGAAAAAAAAAATTAAAATAAAAAATAATTAAAAATTAAAAAAAAAAAAAAAATCAAAAAACATAAGTATGTGTAGGTATATATGTATAGCAAAAGCAAAATGTTCATGCAAACCGCGCGAAATATGTATTGAGATAATTAGACGTGATAAAATAATTTTGGAGTTTTGCATTTCTGTATGTTTTCTTTTATTTTCATCCACTGTCAGTTTTGATTTAAGTCGATTCAATTTTTAGTTTAGCAATTTTTTTTTTTTTATATATTTATTATTTTTTACGTTATTTGTTGGCCGAATAATTTCTATACAAACAAAAACCGATAATAAAATGATAAAATATTTATACATTTTAGCAGCGAGCGCGTAATACGTTCAGCAGATTTTTCCTACGTTTACTAATAAATTTTTTTATTTTTTTTATCTTTCGTGCCAATTGTCAGGTCAGGTTTATACACTTTATATATACATGGTTGAAAAAGTTCTAGGTACAACGCGTAACAGTATACGATGCCGCAGTAAAGAGTAAAGAAAATTGAAAAAAAAAAAGGAAAAAAAAAAACAAATCGGTGAGGTCAGGCGCGCAATAATATATGATGTAGTATTATAACAATTAATTCGTGTAGAAAAAGATTTTTTTTTTGTTTGTTTTAATTTCGGTTTCCTATTTGTTTATTTTATTTTATTTTATTTTTTTTTATTTTCTCTCTTTTTCTAACAAGTTTTCTGTGAAAAATGGGAGGGGACATACAAACCGACAGACGCATAGACGCACACACCTACGATTACACAATTCTAGGTTTTCCAATATAACAGCTGCGTATATATGGTACAATCTTATACAAAGTCTTTACAAAATGTCTCTTATATATATATGTATATATTTTTATTTTTCTTTTTCCTTTTCATTTTTGGTTTCTCTCTACGAATGTTAGATAGTAAATTATCGTTAGTATTAGATTTCCTCGCGTCTCATATAATTTTGTTTTGTGTTTATTTTTTTCCAAATTCTTCCTCAACTTCACTTTTTGTTTATTCATTTTGTTATTTTACCTTCCATTTTTATTTTTTTTTTTTTTTTTTTAATTTTTTTACATTCGAATGAAACTCTCTCCGATTCATTCATCGATATAAGCACACCAGCGTTATATACATATATATATTATTTATCGCCAGTAGGTATGTATATACCAATATACGAAGGGACGAATATTTATATCGTCACATTCTGATAATTATCCAATAAAAATAATTTTCAGTCAACGTTTAATATATCTAAATATTTATAATATTTATATAATATAATATATGCTATTTTTTTTTAATTTTTTTTGTTTGTTTTTTGTTATTTTTGTTTTTCTCTTTCTTTTTTTACTCCCCTATTTCTTCCTTTCTTTCATTTGTAGTTTGTTGTTTTATATTATCAATATATTTTTATATCTATACATATATCGTAGTAGCATTTAGTGTCTGTGCAAGTGTATCTGTTCCGTGTACATATACATATAAACAAATATATGTGTATATAATATATATATATATATGTATATATACACATATTATATACATATATAATTAGATGGAGTCAATTATTATATCATTCTATAGATGGGAATATGTTTTTTTTATTTTTTTTAGAAATTTTTTTTCTCTCTCTATGTATTTCTTTCTTTCTTTTTATCTTTCATTTTTGTTTTTTATTTTTTCCTCCTTCACAGAGTACAGGTACATTATAACAATTGTTACTGCAACTGTCATAATACCCATAATTCCGCAGGAGTATTAAATCCCTCTGTACAACCCACACAACTCTTTTATGTAGTTTTTTTTATTTTTTTACTATTTGGATTTTTAGCGTTTTTCTTTTTCTTTGCATTTAAGCTCATATACAATCGTTTGGTAGAGCGATAATAATTACATATTGATTGATTAATCGAAGTGCGGATTGTGACAATCTGGCTAGGCGAGGTGAGTTGAGTTGAGTTGAGTTGAGTTGAATTTAGGTGGGATTTAAAGAGAAGTGGATGAAACTGGATTTTGAATTTGATCTAACAAAATGAAATAAAATGATATGAAGTGTATCAGGATTTGGGGGCAGGGGGGAGATTGTTTTTTTTTTTTGTTTTTGTTTTTGTAGTTGCTGTTTTTTTCATATCGATCCATATATCCATATATATAAGATATAATATATATAGTATATAGGCACTGACACACATATATAAAGACTGATTGATAAATTGATTCAGTGACTGACTGAGACGGACATGGCGCGGCGACTCCGGTCGAATACATGGTCACATGGTCACATGGTCACAGGCCACCTGCTGGCACACAAACAACACGCGGACATGTTAGTCACCACCACACCGAATAAACACCCTCCGTAACGAGATACGCTGACGTTAGCATCTTTCAAATTTCATATACATATACAAAATACACAAATATAGGTATAAATGTATACTAATACTATATACCTTTATACATAGAACGTATATTATTACTATTGTTGTTATTATGTTTTTTTTTTTCATTCATTTCGTATATATATGTACACCTGTAAGATAGATAGGAAAACAATAAATAAATAAATAAATAAGAAAATAAAAAAGATGCGATAGAAAGCGAATTTCGGACGTAGGTTTAATGAGAGGTAATGTTAATACTCTTGCGGGGCATCGGCGATATACATATAATTATATATTCATTGAAAATCTATTACTGTTTGAATAAATTCTCGTTAATACTTGAATGACAAATTTTTTACAATCTTGGAAGAAGAAAAATAATATACATATATGTTGATGACATTTTTTATAAGTCTTTCATTAATTTCTTTAGGCGATGTCCCGCGTTTGCCAACACCATCCCTCTATATTTGGCGGTGTTAGTTCTAACTAATAAAAAGCTTTGCAGCATCGTTGAATAGTAAATAACATAATTATAATATTAATAATAATAATAATAATAATAATAGTAACAGTAATAATGATAGAGATGATATGAATGTCACGAAAATGTGTATTATACTGCAGTCTTTTTTCTTTTTTTTTTTTTTGCTTTTTGAAGTTTGTTATACTGAACAAAAAATTACGACATGGCTGAGTGCACTTCTATCTATACAATATTTTTATGAAAATAGAAAGATAAAATAAAAAATAAGTAAAATTCCTGAAAAAAAACAAAAATTAAAAATAAGAAAACAAAAAAATAAATAAATAAAAATAAAAATAAATGAGCGAAAAGATAACACTGAAAGCGCACGTATCAAGTTAGAACACAAATATATTAAACCGTGCGAGTTCTCTTCATAATTTTTCTGTTTTTTTTTTTCTCATATGTATAAGCGTAACACGTGTTTGTCGAAGAGAACCCGCATAAGGCGTATTTATACAATGCATATAGGTATGTACATACGTTATATGTAGGGAGGAACGGTGTTTCTTTTTTGATTTTTGTTTTTATTTCAATTTCTTTGATTTTAGGTAATGAATTTGCTGTTTTTTGTTTTTTTTGTTCTCTCTATTTTGTGACTAGATCAAATGTCCTAAATTAATTCTATATGTTGTATGTATAAGATAATCGAATACGCATATGTAAAATTAAAATTCAAGAATTTATAATCGCGATGCATTATAGTTATATATATGAATATCAGTGTGAATATTGTGTATTTAATTTCTGTTATTTCAACGTTTCGTAATATTAATTACTCGTATACGATATACGTATGTATAGAGCTGGGTACCTACACTAAACGTACATATTATACGTATTTCTCTCTGATTTTTATTGAAGTGTAAATATTTTGCTAAATTTAATGTAATTAGTAAAAGATGAATAATAATAATTTATGTAATCATATATGAAAAAAAAAAAAAAAAAAAAAATTAAAATAATAGTAGAAAAAGAAGAAATTATTATACACTTTTTTTCGAGTGTAAGAAAAAAAAAAAAAATTCACGATCTATTTTGTTGTAAAAAATTTTGCATATTTTAAATCTCAGCTTTCTCTATTTCTTTTCTTGTTTCTATAATGTGTAGATAAATTCTCTACATAGAATTAAAATTATATTATCTTTTCAGGTATTATAGATATACAATATTAATAATTTGATAATAATAATTACAGCGCGGTAAAGTGCATTACATATATCGTACTATTTTATGAACGCAATAAGCTCGTATAAAAAACGTTAATAACGACATATGTAACTACGACATACAGTTACAGTTATACAAAACAGAAATTACTATTATTTTTTTTTTTAATCATAATAATAATAATAATAATAGAAAACAAATCAACAAACAACGAAAACGCGTATACACGAATTGTATATAGTATAACTATAATATATACATATTAATATACAAAATTATACCGTTTTTTCAACAAAAAAAAAAAAATGAAACAAATAAAAAAAAAAATATGAAAAAAAAAAAAAACTCAACCGACTGAATATAATTATTTTTTACCTATATAGAATAAAACTTAGTATATTATCTATATATAGTTTTATTTGTCCGATATATCACAGCAACTGTTTAAATAATATATACATACATAATTAAATATATATGTATACAAATATAAGGATGATTCCTGTATAATTCGTTTTCAAACGATCAATATAATATCATTCAGGTATATAATAGATATAGATAAGAAATATTTATCTATATATATTAGCATAAATATATAATATACAACTATACCTATATATATATTTAAAAAAAAATAATATTTTTTTTTAAGAACTCTTACCGAAATACTATTATGTACCAGATATTAGTATTAATTGACTAGAGAGCATTGACTAACAATAAGTACGACCAACTGATGGTAGTCGTATTACCGAAATACTTGGAATATTATATTATATATAATATATTATTAATCAAAGGAACTATAATAAACTAGTTGGAAGTTTTGGTATATAGAGATCAAGAAAATCACGTAGTAGGAATTGCGTATACATACTAATATTTATACCGCGAATATTAACACAAATTATATTTACTCAATTTCTGATTTTTTATTTTTTTGCAAGGTTGTCTATACGTATATTTTTGGTTAAAATATTTTCATATTTTTCTTTGAACAGAAATTTTTTGGATAAAAATTATTTACTTTTTATAGTTAGGTATAATACATGATATGTATATGTATACCGAAAATCCCTGGATAAATAATAATGTGGAAAATTTTTATTCTCACGGTTTTTTCTTTTCACTAATTTCTAGAAATATTTATCGCGAATTATTTTTTCTACCGCGAGTTTTTTATTTTTGTATTTATTTATACCCTAATCAAAAAAAAAAAAAAAAAAATAATAATTCTGTTCATTTTTGTTTTTGTTTTTTTCTTTGTACTTTTCCAAACGTCCATTATCGGTCTGAAATTTCGTGTAATTGATGTGTGTGTGTGTGTATATTGGTGTGAAAATTATAGCTAGTCGAGGGTTTTAATCTCGTCATAGCCGTGGATTTGCAGTACCTACGATAATCGACGACGGCTAGTAAGGCCTCGACGCTTCCTTCGACCGCTTCAACTGTACTTTTAGTCTCTTAGTCCCAATTTGGAAACCGTTCATTGCCTGTATAGCTGCCTGCGCACTCGCCGCGTTGTCGTAGGAGACGAAACCTTGAATAAATAAAAAATTAAATAATTGGATCCATTTTTAATTTTTTTTTGGTTTTATTTTTAATTGCAATTTACTTCATCTCGTCTGTGATAAAATTGTCATTAAATTATAATTTATTAACTTATACATAGATCTCATTTCCATAAATCATAATAATAATAATAATAATAATTCTGATTCTTTTTTTTTTTCTTTCATTCAAATTCTGAACATTTTTTTAATTCTATATTTTATATTTACCGAAACATTTGCTAAGATTCGTCTGTTTGTCTATAAAAACTTTTGCTGATACAACGTTGCCAAAAGGTAGAAAAGTCGATGCAAGATCGGTGTCACTAAATTCTTGAGGAAGATGATAAATGAATAGATTTCCTCCCTCTGGTCCTTCGATTTGTTTTCCGGCTGGACCTGAGGTAGAATTTTGGGCTGCTGCTGCCGCTGCCGCTGCAGCAGCTGCGGCTCCAGTAAACGCCGGAAACCCTGCAATATCGGAACCAGTAAAATCATAAATTTATTGTATTATCGTACAGAACCGATAAGCTGTGAGGATATTTTTCTTTCATCCTCTGATTTCATCCTCGGATAAAAAATAATTAATCAATCAAGGCGTTAAAAAAATTAGCCCCTATTTTTCAAAAGTAATAAGGTATGTATATCCATAATGTACAATTCATGCGAAGTATATTAAAACAAGATAGAAAAAAAAGGTTTTTAGTTGTATGTTTACTACGTATCTAATAATGCTAATGTATGTTTAACCCTTCGTGGTCACATGTCCGATTTTAATCAAACTGGTCATAAAACGGGTCAAATTGACCCAAGCCGATTATTAAACGATTGCCGCGTGAAAACTATCAGTCTGATCAAGACCGAAAAAATACTTACTGGGAAATACTTTGAACATTCTAAGAGCTATCAAAATTTAAATGGCAAGATGCTAAAAAAAATCGTAAAGCGGTCAATGCGCAAAAAAAAAAAAAAAACACTTTTTTACTCAAAAAATCATAACTCTTCGAACTTTTAATATTTTCAAGTAAAATTATAGTGGGGGATATTCGTGAGATATGGTACTTTTAGGAAAAAAAGTAGTGCTATAGTGTGTGTGTGTTCCAAAAAAGGTATTTATTTTGGGAAAAAAACGATATTTACCTTCAAAATTCAAGCTCGGGTCATTTTGAACCGCGGTGACCACAAAGGGTTAAAAAGCGAGAATGGATTCTATGTGTGAGCGAGGTTTTAAAAACTCGTTAGTCATTATATATAACGCCTTAATATAATATATTGAGATATATTTATTGACCGGCAGTCACCGTGCAAGAAGTTGGCGCGAGATGGTGACCGTTGTCAAAAAAGTTTCGATTTAGACAGTCCGAGGATAGATACTTAGTGGATTGTGAGACATAATGAAATACTTTTTCATCCTCAAATCGATCACTGTCATGATCTGTTGCGCGAGTCACTAAAGTCAGTTTGAAGGGGTCGGGTTGTAGTTCGGAATTTTAATAGTTCCAAACGGTTTTAAAATCACGAATTCATTTAAGACGATTTTTAATTTTCCGAAACGGTGAAGTTCGGAATGTTAATATTCAGAAATATCGGATTGCAGACGGCTGAAAATTCGGAAAATCCAAAGCTCCGAAAGAGGCATGATGCTACGTGAATTTCAAGTTCCGGAGTTTTGGTCTTTCGGATCTTTAACTTTCAGAATTTTGAACCTTTGGTATATTTTTGGATTTTAAGTCTTTGACCTAAACTGTGCAGACTTCCGGGAATATACTTTTCCTAAAAATTGTGAGTCAATGATATTAAAATTCAGAATTTTTACCGTTCGAAACTTTCAAAATTCGGAATTTAAAACCGGCTCCAATTATTCAGGTAAATTTATATTAAAAATTTGACAGGAAAGGTTCGAAGATTCTTAATAACAACCAATATACAAGCAGTACAATGTATCTTGTATATCGCAAACGATATTATTATAAATTATTCCTGTACCAATATGAGATCGATAATATTTGTTATAATAACGTGATCTCAGACCGATATAGTTGGTATAAATTTCTCAGTAAAATTATAGTTTAACCTAGTTTCGGAGAGTTGAATAAAAAATCTATTCATTTTCACGAGATCTATATTTATACCTTTGATATATGCAGATAGAAATACGCGATTTTCGGAATTTAGACTTCAGGTGATAAATCGACTTCTGGGATTAACTACATTTTTCTTTTTCATAGGTATACTTTCATTATATTTATGAAGTTCTTACAACCTTGGAAATAGTCAATTTGGATCATATGTTATGAAAAAAAAAAGAAAAAAAAAAAAATAGTAATAATTACCCAAAATTTTATACACTTTTTCATATTTATGAATGCGTCTTAATTTTTTTTCTATTATTTAGCCAATCGCGATCTCCAATTTTTTTTTGTTTGTTTTTTGTGTTGCGTTTTCATGGTATGGTAAAGTTTTGGCTTTAAACATCATGCCAAAGCATTATAGTTACATCGCGTTATTTCAATATTTATTATATAGTATAGCAACGGTATTTATAATACAATATTTTTGCTACTGTCTTATATATCCATGCTGTGCAAAAATAATATTAATATCAGCCAATTATTATTCTTCATTCGAATAAAAGTGAATAATCATTAATTTCATTCGATGCTATATATAATTTTGATATTAATACAAACAAAATCAAGTCTAGATACATTATAGGTAAACACCTACATTATGGACTATTAACTAACCCCATCGTATTAATAAACTCAATATTAATTATTTCTAATCTTAGAGCGATATAAATCTATGTATTATAGTATATGTAAGAAAATTAACGAAGCGAATGAAATAATCAATCGGCGCAGGCAAATATATAGGTATATATTATACTTATGTCAAATAATAAAAAAAAAAAAACAAAAAAAGAAATGGCAAAAATTAGATCGGATTCATTACTCACTATGCAATTCTTTCTTTTCCACGGTCACCGTTGTCTTTCCAATGAGAGCTTTAATTCAAAAATCAGCATCAGGGTCGAAAAAATTTTTTCGCACTATGGTTTCTTTTTTTTTCTCTAATTTTTTTTTTGTAATAGATCTATCCATAAATATTCTACACACATTATGTGGACCGTTCGATAATTATTTATAATTTATTCAAACTGTTATAGTAATGGTTTGGATTTTGTAAATCTATCGAAATTTTGTTAATTTTTTAATTACATAATTATGTATTACGTATGACGCGTATTATCGAGTGTAATTTTGTACTAGTGGTTAAAACAAACCTGCATATTGCTGTAAGCTGGAATAAGCATTTGTCAGGGAATCTTGGAGGCCATTTAAAGGTGCTCCCGTTAAGGAGTTGAGCGCCAAAGACGTCACGGGACTTAAACTGCCCCCGGTCGACCCTGGAAATATTAAAAATCGTTAGAGAACAAATGTCTTTTTATAAATAACCGTCAGTTTTCATAATTTCAAAAGCTCATTTTGATGTATTTCTTTTTGATTTTATAACAAAAAAAAATACTTGATCGTATAATCGAATGGATATTTTCTATTCCTCAAATTTTTAATACAAAACAAAAAAATAATTGAAGCAAGTTAAAAATACGATTTATAGAAGATAATCGTGAACCAGACTCAGAGAGTTAAATTCTATTCCGAAATTTTGAGAGTAGTGATCCACATTTTTTGAAAGTAGAATTAATTAATGATCGAAAAATATGATACAATGAAGTCTAAAATTGAAGGAACATAATTTTTGAATAAAATGTGTTTAATTAAGTAGGTGCTAATTAAAAACCTTATAGAAATAAATAAAACGCTTAAAAAACTATCGTTTTGTTATAGCTAAAGCAGATGTCAGTGATGAGACATGCTTCGGTTGTGAAATATATATAGCTCGTTGATATATAACACGAAACAGAGAAGAAAAAAAAAGAACAACCCTTTATCTACGTCTACATAACACAAAACTGATAAAAGCAATAATTTGTGCATTTTAATATTAAATAAATAGACACATAAATATTTTTATGCCCAGATATAAGTAGGTATATATGTATATGTACGAAATTACAGCCTTGTAAGATGTCTTGTAGATTTATATATATAATGTTAAGGGGGTATATATACTCCTTGGAAATATTATTTTATTCTTTAAATATAAAATTTCAAATATAATTTTAAATTATGTCTCATACTCCGTGTAATCAGCTTTCAAAAAATTGAGTTAATAGAATATTTTGTTCAAAACGTAAGAAAAATTATTTCCAAGGTGCAATATATGTATATATGTACCTTCTTAATTATCTGAAGGGATGTAGCGATGAAATATTTCGAAAATATAAGATGTAGATTAATTAATACACCCTTAAAATATATAATATGCATGTAATGGTATATAAATAAAATGGATAAAATGATAATGGATAATAAAAGATCGAGTATTTGAAGAAAATAATTATTAATTCGTGGTATTTTTTTTTTTTTTTAATGACATTTATGTTAACGGGTGAATCGTATAGCCTGTTGGTCAGTATTTATTTTTTATTTTTGTTGTTTCTTTTTATATCGGATAGGTATATAGTTATGTAAAATAGCTGATGACGAACACGTTATTCTGAACGTAATTGCGATGACAAAGAACTTAATTACCTATATGTGAAACGCCAAAACGCGATATAAAATAAAGTTAAAAAAGTCATGACACTATAAGTATATAAAATTTTACCACGAGCTTTTTTTTTTTTATTTTATCACGGGTGAATACGAGTTTTGAATAATGATTGAATTGCATTAGTCGACGCAATAGTATAATGTATATATGTGTATACCCATGCAGTATTTTCCAAAATGTTAAATGACAAAAAAAGAGAAAAAAAAAAAGAAAAAAGAATATACAAAAAAATTTCTTTTAATAAAATAAATTAATCAACTACGTGACATTGGTTAAATAAAAGCGTGGTAGTACAGGTAAATGTAACATAGGTATGTATATGTATGTACATACATACGATTAAAAGTATAAATTACGAACTATAAAGGATATACAATAACGCCGTTAAGAAAAGAAAGAAAGAAAGAAAGAAAGAAAGAAAGAAAAAAAGAAAATAATTAACAAATGCAAAAATTCAAATGCAAAAACTATAGTATAATATGCGATGCACCGTTCCCATGCTGTAATATATATATATATAATATGATATAATATCTAATTTAAACACGATTTATTTCTTTTTTTTTTTTATTTCACAAGAAAAGTACTTCTTCTCTCACCTGTACTTCCCGTCTTTCCAAGTAGCGCAGCTTTATCCGGAAAAGATATAACAATAATTGTTAAAATATATATCATATAAAATATTTGTTTCTATATATATTTATAAAATAGGTATATAATATAACCTGTCTAATTTTTGTTAATTTTCAGTTTGACTTATTCAACCGTAGGAAAAAAAAAATAAAAAAAATTCAGAAAAAACTTTATGACGGAGTCTATAGATATATAATTATTAACGTTCTTGACAGAAGGGTTAAAAATAATTCTATGTTTCATTTCAGTACCCGTCTCATTTTCGTCTCAATGTTTTTTTTTTTTTCTTCTTTTAATTTTCCCTTGAGATTCTAAAATACTTTAGACGTTATACGTTTGCTGACAAGAAAAGAAAAACGAAAGAAAAAAAAAAAGAACAAATACCAAAAAAAAAAAAAAAAAAGTAAATTAAAATGAAACTGCGGGTAATAATAAAGACAAATGAAATAATATTCACGATATATACATATAATGACACAATTATATATGTCGTGAATTCATATTATAGATTTGGTATATACATATAGGTATATACCAACATATAAACCCGAAATGTGTTTCTATATATATAAGCAATACTATGCGGGTCGAGATTTTCCCCCGAACCGTCAAAAATACCGTCATGAATTCGGTTTATACCGAATACGGCTATACCTACGTATATATACATATCCCATGGTACTTTCGATGCAAATTTATTCATAATATTGGTCGGTATCATATTCCTGAAATAAAAATCTCGCCCAGTGATTCTATAGCGGACAACGGTTTTTTTTTTCCCATATACACGAAGGAGAAAAAATTTAGAAATTCACATTTTTTTCTACTTATAACCTATATTTTTGTTTGACAAAATTAGGGAAAAAGAAATCACGGTTTATTCCGAAAAATAAATAATTTACCAACCATGTAGTAAAATTCATTTATTATTTTAAACTAATGATTGTAAGTTAAGAAAAAAAAAAAAAAAACTATTACTTTTCCCTGTCTAATAATGGAGCTGACATTAAAGTTCAGATTTTTATATGAGTTTCTTGAATTTTCGGAAACGATAAAGTTCAGAATAATAAAATTCGGAAAGATCAGAAGGCAGGCAGGTGAAAATCGACTATACAGAATATGGGAAAAACACTATTTCCAAAAATTGTGAGTCCGTATAATATTTTAATTCGAAATATGTAGGCCCTTCTTCGTAACTTTCAAAATTCGGAACTTTAACTCAACCCCATAATAATTCGATAAAATCAAAACGTTATAACGTGTGAAGATCTTAATACTTAGTATAAGTTATAAATTATGGTATATATGGTAGAAGTTAGACAAGTGGTTGGGGTGTGTGTGTGTGTGTGTGTGTGTGTGACAGAAAGGGAGAGAGACAGATATAGATAGGAAGGGGTGGCTGAGAGATGTGGTTTATTATTTGCAGCTAGAGATTAATTGTTGCTAACTTTCTAGAGTCGTCCAATTAGTGTGATCTACGTAATTAGCAAGTTTCGTTGCGCGATGAGGTTGCAGATTTGCAATTGAAATTTTAGAGTATATTATATAATACATTTATTCCATAACGACGATATATATATATATATATATATATATATATATATATATATATATATATATATATATATATATATATATATATATATACGAAAAATTTTGAAAAAATTAAAGTTTTTTTCGATGCAACGCTATATATATATATATATGTATTAACGAGTCTAAAGACCATATAAGAGTAATTTACTTCGTTGGCCACTAACGGTCTGTATACTATACAGTATAGGTATATACATATATATACATATATATATATATATATATATATATATATATATATATATATATATATATATATATATATATATATATATATATATATATATATATATATATATATATATATATACAGCGTTAGTTATACAGAAAAGCGTTAAACTGTACATTAAGCAAAGTGGCAGCGGTACGCTCGAGGTGAATGAGTCTTATTATGCCGCCTAACAGCGCACTTAAATCTGAATGGAGCTTTTGCCAACTGAATACTAAAGCCTGAAACCGAAGCCACTAATTAAGTAATTTTATACCACGCGGTTGCACCGAACGACAAAATCCTCCCCACCTTGAAATTATCCGTGAGTATAAACGTTTCTCTAATTCTGATGGGAATAACTTAATTTTTTCTTCTCACATTTTTAACCGCTTAAATTTTTAAGCCCTCCCTCCGAAATTTTTACCAGAGTTACAAATTTTGAAAATTCTTAAAAATGGGGTAAAAAATTAAAAGTAAAAAAGTAAAAAAAAAAAAAAAAATACGGTATCGAGATAAATTTTTTCCGATATCTATATGCGGCTAATTACGTCCTATATTTATTCATCACTCTATGTATATACTTCATCCCCTGCGTGTATCTTAGCTGGTGAGAATTTTCTATTTCATTTCACCCAGCTCCGACTATTGAATTTAGTATTTTTTAAGAAATTCAAAGACTCGGTGATTCGAAACGCGATTTGCATACGAGATACGTTGCCAAGTAGGTATACGATAGAAGCCCCGAATATAGCTTCTACGGTATTATAGAAATCTTAGCTCTTCCGAAGCGTGGTATAGGCTAGTTCGGGGGGTGGTTATGGTTATTTCATTCAATCTGAATTCAAAGTTGTTCGTTCCGTGCGCTTTTCCGGACTTAAAAATTTCATTTATTATTTTCTATATACCTATATACCTACACATACACTGTACAATAGCAGCGATATCATTTCGAACCTCTTTTACTGAGATTAAAAACAATTTTTAAATCACAAAATTATTGAACTATTTTTCATTCTTTTTTTTTTTTCTACCGTTTTCGTTATCTCACGCTTGTTTTTGTTTTTTTTCCCCCCCATAAAACCTCCCTCTTTTCTATTTGTTATTTTACAATCCACGGTCTCCTATATATATCGAATAATGATATTACATATAGGCTGAAAGGAAATATTGTTCACCCCCTGACACAGCCACGCAAGCGGTACAGGAATCAAACCGTCGTTAGTGAAGGCTTCCTAATTGGGTTACCAATTAATTCTAGTTTAGTAATGGTTAATACTATACCAGGCAGTGCGACACGTACATAGCGACATACCTGCTGTTGAGTTCGCCAACCCGCTCAGCGCTGAAACACACGCAACCACATATGAGCATGCGTCAATGTTAAACTTTAAATAATTATCATCGTGATCACCGAAAAACAAAAAAATATATATACATATATATGTATATGTATATGACAAAACACTTTGACATCGATTGTATTTTCATTATCGAACAAAAATGTGATTAGATCCAAAAAATAAAAATAAATAAATAAAATAAAAAAAATTATGAATGAGTTTTTAGTTTTCAGTTCGTTCAACCGTTGTAATAATTTAATTTATTATATCCTGTTCAAAGACGTTTATGATGTTCAACATATATTATTGCAAAAATTGAGGATTAATTTAATATACCTGTTTGTGTATCAATGTTGTTTAATTTTTCATAAATAAGCAAAAGCGACAAAACCACTGCATGCAATCAGATAATAATAATAATAATGATAATAAAAATAATAATTCTACTTTAATAATAATAATAATAACAATGTGTATTTTATTCAAAGCATTAATTGAAAACTGAGCTACTTGCATTATTATATGTATAAAATAAACAATGAGTATTTAATTATAAACATAAATTTGTCACAAAAGTATAACAGTATTACGTGAAGATGAATAATAGGAATGAAGCAAATTTTACAAATAACGTATACATATAAGTATATTTATAAATTATACCATATACATAAAATAATGTATATGTATAATATGTACAGAAAACATAAAATTACTCGAAGAATTATATTTACAATTATAACAATCAAATTTCTATAAGCATTGTATGCAATTATTATCGGGGAATTTAAAATCAATTATTTTCTTTCTATAAATTAATTTAGTATAGCGTATTATACCGATTAACAAATAGATTAGATGGATAATCTATCGCGACTTGTATTTGCAAAAGTATTATATTTTTTTAATGTTTTTTTTTTTACTGATAGGATAAAACTTTGACCATTAACGGTGTTCGACTATAGGTACAGCTACTTATTATAGAGCAAAAGTTATACTCTCACGATATTATACAGGCTTCTACATCCGGATAGTGGTTCATATAATCTGCGAGTGAGTGATTGACTTCCTGCAATATTAACTTTAGCACGATTTATCGTCGGTTTTTAAGATTTGAAATTTTTTATGTTTCATTTTTTTGTTTTATCAATATTGTTTACACAAGACGTTCCGTCGCTCTATATTGCAAATGTATAATTTGTCTCCTGTACAACGATCAATTATAGAAATACGTATAACAAAAAACAAAAAAAAAAAAAAAAACAATACGTCAAAAGTTAGGGAAAGGAATTTTGGAAAATTTGTAGAGAAAGCTAGAGGCTGTTTCTACTCACTGTTGGGTGAAACTTGTAGGTTCCCATTTCCACCTGTCATTGCAGCTAACGTGACAAGGTTCTGCATACTCATTGGAGACACTCCCGCGCCTGCTGAAACACCGGTATTCAGCCGAATGTTTTTTTTTTTTTCTTTTTTCTATTTTTACTTACCACCAGGAACATTTTAATGATCTTTAAGTTACAGACTAATGACTTTATGAAAATTCGTATCAAAATTAAATGTCAAAAAACAAGAAAAAAAAAAACAATAAAAACTTATTGTGTCAAATAAACTTGACATATTTTCATTCACTTTACACGTTTTTACTCAAATCTGAAGCTTTCCGGTTCTGTCACAGCGCGAAGTGTCTGATTGTTTATTAATCAGCCTCCACAGTACAACATCAGTCGATTTTATTATATGAATTAGGTAGCATTAGGTTTGTCTAATTAACTCGACGTTGACGAGAATTGTGGGACAAAAAAAATGACCGTTTTTTATTTTGAATGGATATGATGAAATATTGAATTGATCAGTATTGCAATTGGTGTTGGAAAAGTTGATTAAAGCGTTTAAATGAGGAAAGTTTGCAAGTTAACGGACGAGTAAATTAGTGAAAATTTTTTTTATAATGACAATGAAAATTACCTCGTGTAATACCTACGGTGAAACAATTAGAGTAAAAATTAAATGATCGTGAATGTAAGTATGTTAATAATTTAAGAAAAAAAAGAAACAAAAATTATTAATAAAGCGAAATATACGTGTTAATCAATAATATTTATAATTAGTATCGTCGCAATAAGCAGAGACCGTCGTTGGTGGATAATTAAATTGATATATTTATGTGTATAATTATTATGCGATCTGAGAGCCGCCTATACGTAGTATATAAAATTTTTTGTACCTATAGATAATACGTGTAGTATTGGTTATCAAAACGTGATATTTCATCATTTTTATTTAATTGTTGCAGTTTTCTAATCATAATAAATTTATCCCGTTTTTATAGGTATACTGTCTTTGACTGTATCTATACGTTTTATCGAAGGGATGTAAGATCTCAGTAGAGGGTCGGGTACTACATAAACTGTAAATCCTTGGTAAAACTCTGTAGAACCCCTCAAAAACAAGCTGGGGATTTAATTCTCTGAATCTAAAGCTCAGGATCTCTAAAACTCGAAACACGTTTCCACCCTTAGGTATAACGCCAGACTTAGAAGCAGCTAATAGAAGCAATAAAAAGTCAAAGAGATAGTCGAACTAGCTTAGAGAAATAATCTGATTTTTAAAGAAATAAAGTAAATCTGTTGAATTATAGTGGCTGAAATTTACGATTGAAGATGCACATTGCTTTTTACATGAATTTAATTTTTTAATTTATAGAATTTTTTCAAACTCAAAAATTAAAGAAAATAAAAGCTTTTTTATTTTGTAATAAAATTAGTTTCCAATTTCAAATGGAAAGCATCAAAAGGATTCTGCATCACGTTCATTTAAACTAGAAAACAATTGCTCGAAGCTCAAGAGTTCACTTGTAGTTTATTACGTCTGAAGACGGTACTAAGTAACAACAAGAAGAAGTTTACCCCTGACCTGACACCACCGACTATACTAGGACGTGGCTTAATTAACTCTTCAAGGCACCACGAACTTCCTACCTTCTAAGATTAATTATTTTCTATATCAAAACTTAACTATCCACGTGCGTTCGGTGGTTTATGGATGGTACGAGTAAAACCGAACCAACGTTAAATCAAAAAATGTATATAAAATTTGATAAGAATAAAAAAAAATTCAAAAATATTTAACCTATAAACCTAGTTTGATAAAATAGTGAAAAATTTGGAAAAAATTATGAAATTTTATTCTTTTTCTGATTTTTAATTTTTTTTTTTTTTTTATTTTTCTATTTTTTAACACTTAAGTTAGTCCTATATAAGTGTATACCTCGGGCACTTTTGTATAATATACATCATGCTCATATAATTATGAAACTCGAACAAGATGAGCGTCAATTTATTACTGTATTAAATCCAGCGAGGCGTGAGACGGTGGGTTATAGGTACAGTGTGACAATAGCTCTATTGTTTTATTATTCTTGCATGACCGACTATGAGTACGCCCACGCATGCAGCTCTCAGAGGCAAAATACAAGCAGCGAAGACATGCCAACGGGAGCTATGAGTAATAATCTCAGCTAGTCAAACTTCACCTTTCATCATTTACTGTCAAGAAGACAAAATAAAACTAAAAACCGAAACGCAGACTCAAGATGGCGTAGAATTCGCTGTTTTTAGATTATTTTATATTACTTTATAAAATGAGTATAAATATGAGTAAATAATTAGTCAACAAAACTTATCGAATACGTAAGAAATAAAAAAATGAAAATATTGGACGACAACTGACCGTACTCACCAGCCGAGTTGCTAAGGGATGCCAACGTCGCAAGATTTTGTAAATTCGCGGGGTTTATTTCGGGCGGACTTGGTACTGCTTGAGGCGCCGGGGCAGCAGGCGTCGCACCACCAAGACCAAGATGTTGTTGTAGTAAAAGTTGATGTTGGACGTTGGATAGGGCATTTGCATTTGCTGCCCCCGCTTGCGTCCCTGCGTTCGATGTGGCTTGTAGTTGTTGTAAAAGTTGAAGGGAGGCTGGTGCCAACGAATGCGTTTCGTTCTGGAAATGATAAAAAAAAAGTCCTCGTACTTTGAACGAATTTATAAAGAAAAAAATCAGGAAACCGGTTGACTTGTGGGCCAACCCGAAAACTTTCCGCTGTGTTAAATACGTTACAATTATTTGATACTATTGTGTTTATAATAAATTAAAGAAGGTTATAAGTATAATCAGTTTTCCGTATAGAAATCTTTTTTTCTTCAATTTCTACTCTTCGAATAACTTTGAAACTACTAGACCGATCGATTCCAAAGTCTAATCAGATCTAAACCCTGATGAACCCTTCCGATCGCCGCAAGAATCATTCAAATCGGTTAATTCGTTCCAAAGGTATCGTACGACAAAAAGAGAAACTTTTGTCGTGCAAAATCTTTTAAACCAATTGTTAGATTTTGATGAATCTTGCGATGACCGAAAGAGCTATCCAAGAGCTAAGTCTGATCAAATTTTGAGACTAATCGCACGAACAGTTTTTTAATTTTTATTTCTCAAATAACTTTGAAACTACTCGACCGATCGACTCTAAAATCTAATCAGATCTAAGTCTTGATAAAGCCTTTCGATTGCCATAAGAAAGATACCAATCGGTCTATTCGTTCTAAAGATATCGTACGACAAAAATATGTTTACACACACATACGGACGTCCATCCAAAAATAGTCAGAATAGCTTCCTAGGACCCCAAAACGTCGAGATCTGATGAAAACTCGATTTTCGATAATCGGATCGAAACCAATAACTTCCATTTGTTATGAAAATTTTCAATTTTCATTGCGGGAAGTTAAAAAAAGAAACGATGTCGAAATATGAAAGAATTCTAATTTTTAACGGAAAAATGGATCCACCAAAGATTCAAACACATATACGTTTCCAAAGATATAAATTCCTTATAATTCGATTACGAAGATTATACCGTGCGTTAACATGGATAAAGTTACAGATAAAAATGATAATTGAATTTTTTTTAGATTTTCTAGACGTACTATGCCCTTCTAAGCTCTTCGAAAATGTAACCAACAAGTATTTATAAAAGCGTTTGCCTTATAGACCAAGTGTATTCCTCAGTAATGTATAAAAGGGGGGAAATATCAGAGCAGTAAATCGAAAAGTTAATTAAATATCAAACGAAGTAGATGAAATTACATTACGTATATAAGTTGCAGTGGTTCGTAGTAGAGTGCATTCACCGTTGCTACACATAGATACGAAAAGCAGCAGGTAAAAGCAATTTTCTCATTAAAATGATCAAGCTAACTCAATGGCTTTTGTGTGTACCTAGTGTCTTCGTTTAACGAAGTTTATACGTACGCGTATATAGCTACGGGTATATATAAAACCGAGTCATTTCGTCGACAACTTTGCAATGGGTATAAGGTAGGTATATATATATATAATTATGTGGCATTTTGTTTCCCTGACATTCTTAGCAAAGAACTTCGCGTTCTTGGCCCGTCTTCTCTTCTCTTCTCTTCTCTTCCTGGTTTCCTTTTCGCTCGAATGGAAAAGCTCCGAGTCCTTTTAAGTGCTTTGGTCCTTGTCCTCGTCGTCGTCGTCGTCAAGAAACGAGGATAGAAATTTTATACCGTCTTTGACAACTTGCCGTTTAATTAGCTCTGACAAGTATAAGCTTGAAAATAGTCTCGACAAAGGATGCGTTGAATCAAAAGGACCATAAGAAATACGACAGGAGTTTCGTTTCGCAACAATTATTATCGTCCCGAATTAGCACTTGATAATAATAAAAAAAAAAAAGCTTCATTTACTAGAAAGATAAAATGACAACGAGCTCATAAAAAGTCTCATGATCAGATAGATTGCGATAATTCATCCAAAACAAATGGAAATAAAATGAAGGGCTCGAAAAATTTCAGAGATGTTTAAGCCTGCAGGAAAAAAAATATCGAATATAAGATTTGCCATAAAATTTCGCGGCTTTTCTCATAAAATTGACTAGGTATCATAAAAAAAAAGTAGGATTTTAATAATGGGACCACGAGACGTTTTACGATACCTGAACTACGTGATGGTGAAAACTATGGTTATATACAGTATATGAGAGAAACTATATCCATATGTGTTATACGAAGCGTTCTCATATTCTCCCTATACCTACTACAGTATGTATACAATATTTCGCAAACTTTTTGCGTACGTTTTATATATATATATATATATATATATATAGTTTCCGATAAAGTAGCGAGGTTATTTACTTCTTTCTCAACTTGGGGAGTAAGCGAAGTTCCTCCTCATGTATGTATGTACATATACGAATAAATCTCGATATAAAATATGCGTGGAATTTTCTTTCTATATATATATATATATATATGTATACTCACAGTGGTGAGGTAGTGTGGCGCCATATTTACACCCGCTAGATTCCAAAGGTTTGCTTGTATCTGCTGCATTCTTTTCTGGTCCTTCTCCTTCTGCGTATCCGCGAATTTCACTACCAGAGGTGACGAACATCCCTGTAATTAAAAATGAAAGAAAAATTAGACAAAATAAGTAAATAAAATTGTCTTAGAAAATTTTTCATCAAAGTATCACATTCAGGTACGAAAGCCAAATGCAACGGCTTGCAGAGAGAAAAGAAAACTGTAAAACTCATCCCAGGTATGGTATGTAGGTATGTATGTATGTACATAGCGACTGCCAGCTATAGAACGAGAAATTGCAATCGAAAATGTAATCATACCGGTTAAGAAGAAACTCACTGAAGTTGAAAGAAACTTCTACTGCACTTCTATAAATGGAAATATTCATGATATTAAAATGTTGTCTGTTCAGGTGTGTATGACTTTTCACTGCATGAGTTTAGTAAGACTAAGACTAAGGGTCTTCATAGTTTCAGGTACACGTTGACAATCCTCAAAAGTTCATCACGTGCTAATGAATAAATTGATAAAATCTAAAGAGTTGATGAATTGAAACGGTCTTTCATTACGTTTATATATTGTCTGAATTTGAACAGTAGAAATAAGGTAATTTGATCAAAGTTTAAATCCCATCGATCAAACTGAATTCAGAATGTATGTACCATGCCATATTACTTCCACGTAGTAAATGTTAAGTCGAATTGTCCGCTGGCAAAACCCCGTTACGGGACAACCTACATCCGGCGTATGCGAAATAGTAGATTAAACTTATCCCCGGCTTGGTAGGTATATGGTATAACATTTCGCAATTCCATTTATCCCCGTATATGCAGTAGTGATGGTGCCCAGTGGAGTCAGGGTACAGTCAGTATAACCGTGTAAGGAAAAAGGAGCCGTTTCGTCCAATGTACGTACTTTTAACAAACTTATACTTATACACGTGTGTATATATGCGGCTATCTATACGCCATATAGGTAAATGTGGAAGAATGAATGCCATATATATACCGTGGATTTTGTAGCTATAGTAAAACCACTTACACCTTAAATTATTTGTACAATTGTGGAATTGCATGAATTGAATTATCGTACGAAATGTGGTATACATATATCCGAATGTTTTATCTCATAGAACTTATGTATATATTTCATTCGAGTTTTCAGGCTTTTTTTGTTGTTGATTAACCCTTCGTCAAAATGATCCGAGCTTTAACTTTGAAGGTAAATATCGTTTTTTTTTCCTAAAATAAATACTTTTTTTAGAACACACACTATAACATTATTATTTTCTTAAAAGTACCATATCTTACGAATATCCCCACTACAATTTCACTTAAATATATCGAAAATTCAAAAAGTTATAATTTTTTGATTAAAAAAGTGTATTTTTTGGACATTAACCGCTTTACCGATTTTTTTTTTAGCATCTCGCCATTTGAATTATGATATACCGACTCTTACCGCTTGTTTCAGAATGTTCAAAGTATTTCCCAGTATTTTTTCGATCTCGATCGGACTGATAGTTTTCACGTGGCAACCGTTTAAGAATCGGCCTGGGTCAATTTGACCCGATTGTGACTATCTTAATTAAAATCGTATATATGACCACGAAGGATTAAATATTATTACAGATTCCTTACTTACGAACGTAAGATTTTTCGCCTTTTGTTGATTAACGGTAATCCATTAGCTCGTCACCGAACGTCGGTAATTTTTTCATCAGGAATTACAATCGCGTTTATCTTGTGCCGATAAAATGCGACGTTGGACTACAGGACGTGGTGTCGTAAAATTGTTTATTTCAGGATGCAAGTCCGGTCACGTAACCGACTCTTACATATAAAAATAGTCACCGACCTCGTAGTCATTGTAGTTGGCGTTGTCAGGCGAGAATGTCGAGCTGTTTCTTTTGGATAAATTTTTGGACGACTGCCACAGACCGAAAGGCATTCACACCCTGATGTTTCTCGACTCTTTTACCTACCAACGTTTCATTTTTACGCTACTGACAAAGAAGTTACGACTACTATATCTATTCTGTACGAATGAGAAATTTACAGCAGGCCATGTCTCTGAAGCTATACCCATACGTATACATACTGGTGATTGATCCGTTTATGTAGCGGGGTAACTAAACGCGTTACAGAAAACATAGATGTGTGTGTATGTGTGTGTGTGTGTGTATGTAACATGTATGTATGTATAAATCAAATAAACACACCAATTCGTCATTTCTATGACGAATGAGTAACGATTTTTATTTTCTTTCAAATCGATCAACACTTTAACCATCATTTTTTAGATCTCGATATATATTCCAAGGATATTTATTATTATTTTCTTTGAGCTAGAAATATAGATGCATAGTATACATATACATATAGGAAAATTTCTCATAATACGGTCAACCTTCAAATTTATATAGGCATATAATTTCCAAGAATGTGAAAGAAGAAACAATTACAAATGTTATGCCGATTAGTACAGTAGGAAAATTTTTCGAGATATATTATACTTAGAATTTCGATTTTGTTTACTGACTCGAATATAGTTTTAATTTTCAAAGTTGATTTTTGAAGACCACTAAAAAGACACAAAATAAAAAAAGAACCACCATGAATGTCCAACTGGATAATCTCATACCTGCACCGAATTGTTTCATTATTTTATCATAAGAGAAGTGCGAAAAGAAAGCAAAAGGATTTTTTTTTTTTTGTTAAGTTGTTACAGACTCTTCGTTACTAATCATCTTTCTTAGTGACAAACTTGTATGTATGTACACTTTTATCACGTCTCATCACGAGGATTTATCTAAAAGTGTAATAAAACTTTATCCCTTCTTTTGTGTTTTACCTTAATAAATTCTTTGTCCGCGTCTATGATAGTGACAAGTTTATTAGTGTAGATGTGGAGTTTATGTTTATATAACGAGTACGGTTGAAGTTCCAAATTTTCAAAGTTCCAAACGGTTAAAATTCCGAATTCATTTGAGACGATACCAAATTTTTAAAAACTTAAAAATTCAGAATATTAAAATTTGAAAACATCGGAATAAAGGCAGATGAAAACCCAGAAAATCCAAAGAACTTTAGAAAATTTACAACTTAATTTTACTAAGACTAAACTTTAGAAAACTAAAATTTAGAACTTTTAGAAAATTTAGAACTTCAACCCGGCTCTATACGTATATACTTAAATACATTCTATATACTTAATATTTATACATATATAGCTTTATACAGGTACACACACGGCCTACATAATATATGTACGTAGATGCGTGGTTTGGGAATAAAACCTAGATTACCGCGGATAAATCCAATAAAGTATTCCGTATAAGGGAAATGAAATTCTTTCCCTTTCTTTTTCCTTTCCTTTTTTTTTTTTTCTTTTTTTTTTATTCCTTTCGATCCTCGTCGCCAGGGTCTCTATCCTTGATCGTGTTCACTGTTCGCGATAGGCAGGTATGACGTGAGCCAATATTCTAAAGTCGGGTTAAGCCGGGACCTGGACAGGCGAGTGAAGTAGGGAACGTAACGTAACGTAACTTACCTTACCTTACCTTAACTTAACTTAACTTAACGCAACGCAACGCAACGTAACGTAACGTAACGTAAGATAACATAACGGAGGTAGGTGGGTAGGTATAGGTATGATCAGAAAATCCGAAATCCCAACTCCCAAATCGGGCACACCCGACAATACTAAATTGTATTAGGGAGCTCCGATTTACATCGTGTTCTTAACCAGCTCAGGAAATATTATGCTGATAAAATAAAGTGGATTTACATCCAGACAATTTCGTAAAGTCAATAAACGAATTTCTTAATAACAGCTACGTATTCCTTAGGGACATAGTTAAATGCGTTTCCCGTAGTCTTACCGCATCAAATTTAACACCTCAATTAAATTATTCCAAGATTTTCAAAGTCCATCGTAATTTTGGATAATCAAATTTATTGAATCCACGTTTATTTTCGATGATTCAGAGTCAACTGATTCAAATTTGAGTATACGTAAAACTTGATTAATAAAGAAAAAAAAAAATTTATATACATTCTTAGCAGAGCCACACGTATCCCAAATCGTTTGGTATATATTCAAATATAATCGGAGGTCAAATTTATGCTATAGAAACCTCCACCTTTTCATTTTCGTTATTACTGCAGTCAACTTGTCTAAACCTTTGTGGTTGCCGCGGGTCAAAATGACTCGAGTTTGAACTTTGAAGGTAAATATCAATTTTTTTCCCAAAATAAATACCTCTTTTTCGAACACACACTATAGCATTATTTTTTTCCTAAAAGTACCATATGTACCAAAGTGTCTTTCTTGCGCATTGACCGCTTTACGATTTTCTTTGAACACCTTACCATTTGAATTTTGATATACAAATTTTCGCTGCTTGTTCTAGAATGTTCAAAGTATTTCCCAGTATTTTTTCGGTCTTGATCGGACTAATAGTTTTCACATGGTAACCGTTCAAAAATGAACTTGGGTCATTTTGACCCGGTTGTGATCAGCTTGATTGAAATCGAAGGTGTGACCAGGAGAGCTCGTTAATAATAGTTGAGGGGGTACGTTTGAGCGAGGTGAATGAATGATGATAAAAAAAAATTTTTAAAACTGATTCATTTAGTTGAAGAGAGAGTGAGAGTGAATTCCTACTTGCGGTCGTTAAATTAATTAACTATCGAGGTGTTGCAACGTCCTTGATGATTTATTGGTATGAAAAAGTTTCTAATTATCAAGAATGTACGGCCGGACGATTTGAGTAAGTTTTGAAAGTGAATCAATTCAAAGTCTGGAGATTCTAATCGAAGATGAATTGTGAATTGGAGCATAGAATTTAGCGCAAAGTTAAATCGTATCAAATAGAATTACGAACTCTAATCATTTATTCAATATATCGTTTGCGCTATACAACTATAGCTCGAACGTGGAGTAGAGTACCGCTAAATATTAACAGTGTTAACCAGGTTAACGTATTCACAGTATAACTAATTAACGTTGCCTATCAAATTTTAAATAGTTATGTACTCATATACTATGCATACACATATACATCTAGGCCGAACTAATATGTTATTCGAATTCTGCACTGCCTAGCATAATTTCGCTCTATATTATGTTAGCATAATATACAATATTCCTTTTTCTATGTAATCGCCATGTGAATAAGCAAAATCGAAGGCCATACATCGATATCAGGACAAGGACTTTCTTATCACTATGTATATGTATTATGGTAAGAAAAAAGAAACATGTACGCATAGTTTGCGTAAAAGGAACGCATACTGGAGTTATTTTTTAACCGATATGATTACAGTCTGTATTTTACAGTCGCCTTTATACCCAAGTCGAGAAAAATTATTATAATAATTATATGTATGCATTAGACCGCTTCAAAAAATCGACTATTTTTCATTTTCAAAGAGTAAGTCAAAAATATTGTTCCAAATGACGAAAAACAAATGCTGTCAAAGTTTGAGCTCTTAATATTAATATTAGGGGGTGCCTCATCACGATTTTCTATTTTTCATCTAAATAACATGGGAAATGGTCTTGTGGAATTTTTCGATTTTTATATCTTGAAAATTAATCTACTTAGAAAGATTCTGTATGAGTACTGTTGTTCAAAATTGTACGCTCTACAAAAAAGGTCTCTTGGCCTTTTTCGATGAATCCAACTGTTTCCAAGTTAGTCATGATTAATTATCATTAATAACCAATACACCAACTTGGAATTAACTAGATTTATCGAAAAAGAATAAGAGACCTTTTTTATAGAGCGTTCAATTTACTACAAAAATATGTTCTGGTCTTATCAGTAGACTGATGCGTTGACGAGTTATAAAATTCCAAAGTTTGACAAAAAAAATTCCCCATGTTATTTAGATGAGAAATAGAAAATCGCGATGAGGCACCTCTTAATATTAATATTAAGAGCTCAAGCTTTGGCAGCATTTTTTTTTTCGTCATTTGGAACAATATTTTTGACTTACTCTTTGAAAATGAAGAGTAGTCGATTTTTTTTTAAGCGGTCTGGTATGTATATGAAATTTCTAAAAAATTCTTTGGTATTGTTGGATTTCCAAGAAATTATTTTAGCCATTTTTAAAGTTGCATAATTTTTGGACCGTTTCAGAATAGATACAATAAATTTTTTGGTCATTTTTATACGAGTGAATTTAATGCCCGAGGATATAGATCGTAGAATTTTGATCCCTTAAGGATGATAAAAACTGATTCATAAAAAGAAAAATGAAAATAAAAACTCACCTCCATTGTCTGCGAGTGATGCAAAGATTTTATGGCGTTTATGGCGTACTGTTTACTGGCAAACGTCACGAAGGCACATCCTTTGCTCTGTCCTGCAGTGTCTCTAAGGACGGTGCACTCCTCGATGGCACCGTAAACGCCAAACATACTTCGTACGTCGATTTCACCGTACTTTTTGGACAGCATCCCCACGAACAATTTACGTTCTGAAAAGAGAACAAACGGAGATTTTTTTAAATTTTTTTATTGCATTGATTGGTATTTTAAAAATATAGATAAACCAGGTCTTATCAGCGAATATCGATAAAAATCACGAAACGTAATGTTTGCGGGAGGTATAATTGTACCGTGTTTTTGCACTAATCACTTCGTGCAGGTAGTCACGATGATATCTTTAAAAAATCTTACAAAAATTATACTGTTGGCAAAATGAACAACAGATAAAGAATTTACGACAACAATATGCGAAATAAGGTTATCGATTAAATTATCAAGATCGTTTCCTAGAATTGTGAATTCAAAAGGTACTCGATGTCGGTATAAAGGCTGAGATTTTCTCGAAGTAATTAAACATAAGTAATTAAACCACGAGCCAACATGAAGTCTCTCGTTATCGTAATAATCTGCGCTTTTGCTGTCCAGGGTAAGCGAGCATGAAGTTTTTTTTTTTTAATAATTCCATAGTATTTATATACAAGTTTGAATCTATGGCCTGGCAAATAAATTCTCATATTATTCTGCGGCCGAAATATCGCAACGCTATAATTTTAGTTAACTCAACTCAGAAAGGCTGAGACAACTAAATAACAGAATTCAGGTGAATTACAGTGTATTACAAAATGTAAAAGCGAATCATGACGCTATTCAAAACGTGACAAACTTAAGACTCAGTAATTATATCACTCGAATTGTAACATCAAGAGCAAGGCAACGACAGTGTCGTAATTGGCTTCCAACAAAGTATTAAAAATCGATTTTATAAACGATGAAGAAGAAAACGAGTTTCGAAAGTCGAATAAACACTTCAGGAATATAAAAAACAAGAAAATTGATAGTCATGTGCATATTCCTAAAAGCACACATATAATAAAATCTAGAAATTTATTTTTTTCAGATTCCCTGGGTCAGGTCGATACCGGTGCATTAACAGCGGCATTTATCACGGGTGGAAATTCCGTGCCTGTTTCTACAATCGAAGGTCAATTGACAGAAAATTTCCGTGAGATTATCCTGAATGAAACTGCTTTGTTTATGAACAAGATCGTGAATGATTTGGAAAGACAGATTGATATCCAGAGTCATTTGGAAGTTATGACGCTTGAATCAGCCCTCGAAACTTTCAATTATCAAGTAGAAAAATTACCTGTTAATGCTACTGCTGATTCCTTGGATATACCTCTTAGATCTTTGAACCAAAAAATTGTTTTAACATTTAACCTGATCCCAACAATACTTGGAGGTAATGCGGTTACCAAACCGAAAGAATTTTCGATAAAAAAGGACAAGCCATCCTCTGGGTAAGCAATAAAAAATGAACTTTATTATTTATATTTTGTATTTTTGGTATAAGGATAAGAAATGTGTAAAATTTTTTTCATATTTTCTATTTCTGTAGGGAACAGAAACCACCGAAAGTCAATACTCTGTTTCAGCTTATGAACGAAATGGGTAAAATTTTAGAAAAAGATTTCTCAACGCTGTACAAGTTTCAGAAAAAATTATTGGCCGCGGGTTTTGAAGGACTTAACACCGCCTACTTGACCATTCAAGAAGAATTGTGTACATTGGCTATTAATGAACATATAGTTCCTGTTCTTCAATTAATTATTCGTGATGTTCAAGCCAAAGCAGACGTTGTACAAGCTCATGTTAACGCTGTTACTTGGACCAAGTTCTTAGCTTTGAATGATCAGCTGGCTACCGTAATGACGAATGCTGGAATAACTGAAGCACCTGAAATAACTGAAACGACTGAAGTAGATGAAGTTACTGAAGTGACCGAAGTAGATGAAGTTACTGAAGTGACCGAAGTAGATGAAGTTACTGAAGTGACCGAAGTAGATGAAGTTACTGAAGTGACCGAAGTAGATGAAGTTACTGAAGTGACCGAAGTAGATGAAGTTACTGAAGTGACCGAAGTAGATGAAGTTACTGAAGTGACCGAAGTAGATGAAGTGACTGAAGCAAATGAAGTGACTGAAGGAAATGATGTGACTGAAGTAAACGATGCAACTGAAGGAAATGAAGTGACTGAAGGGAATGAAGTGACTGAAATATCCGAGGTAACTGAAACAGGTGAAGGCATTGAATAATTATCGAAGATCAGAAATGTTTACAGTGTATCTTTATCGAATGTAAAAAATTAAGAATAAATAATCAAGTGACGAATTTTGGAATGATATTATATTCTTACAAGTAACCTTGTATAATTTTTTCAACATTTAAAATAGAGTAAGCTACAGAAAAATACAAAAAAAAAAAAAAAATATTAAATGAGGGGAAATCAAAAGAAAAAATAAATAAGAGAACCAAGAAACATCATCCACCTTGGCAAAATTTTCATTTTAGTTTTTGATTACTTTTCGTAGCTACATATACATATTTTATAAATAATGACTGTGAAATGTTTGATAAGCATTATATGAATGACAAAAAAAAAAAAAAAAGAGAGAAAAATATTGGCGAATGATTATTTCCTCGTTTAGTTAAGTGAGTAAAAGATGAAGTAGGTATAGGAGAAAGAAATCAAGCAATGTTTGTTCAGAAGCCCCGATCGCGATCGCCTCGGTATATAGCTATTGGTTTAATTAATTTTCTACCCTCGATAGAAGCCATAGTCACAAATTGTTTGACCTAACTAGTCGACGCGGTCAGTAACTTCAATTTACGAAACGAGCTACGATCTAAAGGAAGAAAATTACGCGAAATAACACAAAATATATAGAAAACAACGAACAGAGAAGAAAGAACAAGGAAAAAAAAAATTAAAATAGAAAATATCAACAGAATAGTGGAACGTAATAAAAAAACATTTGCAAGCAATTGGTAGGTTGAAAAGTCTGAAAAATCAAACTTTTGCTTTTCTTTTTTTGTCGTGTATACAAATGCATATGTACATACATACATCATACAATGCACGTGCCTATAGACTGCATGGAAATCGCAACAATCCTCATACCTGACGGTTATGAAAGAGAAGAAATGGAAAGTACCTTTCCCGGCCTGCATGAATTGCATGTCTTTGTTTAAAATCTCAGATTTTTAAAACCGATTAGAACCATTTCCTGCGCTTGCTACTAACTCCGTGAACTCTAGAGCCTGCTGTGCATGAAAAGTCTATAGCTGTAGAATGATACAAGATAAAAAAAGAACAGACTCTCATTTACGTACGAGATTTTTGATTTTACTTAAAAAAAAAAAAAAAAACTTAAATAAAAAATAAAATAATCAAAAAGGTGGTAAAATTGTTTTAATCTGTTTGAGCAGAATCTTCACTCAGCTGATAAAGTGAATGAGTCAATCTAAATGAGAGACAAAAGTGAATAATATATCTACATCAAGTGTATATATTATACCAGAAGAAAAAAAGATGGATGGAGAATGAGAATAACAATAACAATAAGAAGAAGAAAAAGAAGAGAACCACTGAATGTACTTTTCTAGTTCAAACACTGTCTAGAGTCGCAGTAAAAAGGTTGCACCACTTCTTGCTCCCATTTTCAATTAGTTTCGAAAAATCAGAGATGCTAATTATGTACCTGGCTTTTCACTTCGTAGTTCAAATTGATCAATACTTTAATCCGTGGTCAGGTATATATATTACACGTATATATTATATACATATATAGGTATGTATGTCCATAAAACCGTAAACTACAACAGCATTATACTGCGCGTTCATATTCAACAAAACGTATAAATACCTGTAAGCTTCATCCACGATCACGAAGCCATTTCGAACCATTCGAAACCAATCGAACAAGCAACCAAAACCAAAACCAAAACCAAAACTAAAACCGAAACCATTGTGCGTTGCGGTCCGTCCCCTCGCCTGCCGGGCGTGTAAGCACTCATTAGGGAAACGAGACGTGGAGGAAATGTATCGCGGATAGGTACATGATACGCGGAGGTATAATAGGTAAAGGTTCATCAGTGAACTCATCCACGCACCCCGTTCACGTTTAATGCTGCACAATTGTTGTGCATGATCCTTGTATTGATGCACCGATAGGGAATGAGGCGAACATTTCATCATACTCCTGGGGCAGATTTTACTACTCCGGTATCCTTGCTCATTGTTCTAATTATCCTCATGTGCTGAACATATCATACATACCAGCCGAGAGAGTCTAGTATTGTTATTATCATGTCGTTGAAACACAATCCACTTAAAACTTGGCACAACTCAGCAGCACCGAAGGGTGGCATCAGCAGCAGTAGCAGCAGGAGTAGCAATAGCAGCAGTGTGTAACAGGAATCTAGATTCATGAATCACTTCGGCATAAATTGTTTCTTATCCTCATTGTTTTCCAATGACGTTGAAAATTCTTACCAAATATGTGAATCACGAAGTGAAACCATTACGCATACACAGTAACAACATTTCGTGGCAAGTGTAGTTCGATTCAGTGATGAGAAACTGCATACGGTCTGAGGTCCAGGGGTTAGTTACGCTACAGTATCCCCTTACTGGTTTCCATTTTCCCCAGTTGAAGCCATTTTCTGATATATACAATATACTAGGGGTTGGTATTGTCTTGCTAATATAATATCACCAATGGTTGAACACGGGTTTTGGTATATCGGAAAGAGACGAACGGAAATACCGAGGTATACTATGTCGCCGCAAGAAGCCAGGGAGGCTTGACTAGACCGAGCCGATTCCGTGTTGTTCGAGTGTCAGCACTAATGGCCCGTTGTTTGTACTATAAACTTTTTTTCTCTCTCATATCTCGTAGTCGTCGACCTCGTCCATAGAAAGAATTCCTTTATCGAATGGCACGTGTCTACATCATCTAACAGATGTTGCAGAATAAAAAAAACGAAGAAGAAGACGCAGAAAAGTAAAGAACTTTAGTTTTCCAAAGATGAAACGACACTTCGTTAATGAAATCTACACGTTGAAGATGCATACGAGGTCAGAGGGTTGGTCAACTGGTCATGAATTAACGCGATGTATCCATCGTACAAGTCCCATTCTTACCACGTCTGACATTTGACCTCTGACTTCTGACTCTACACGGATCTTTAATTTATCATATGTTAAGTGTCAGAATAGATTGTCTTACGTTTGGCTTCAGGTTAGTTTGTGCATATTTTAAGCTCCTTTACTGTTTTACTTCATCCAGAAGGCAGCACTGTGCCCATGATGAGGAGAACTAACTTTGCTAATGTAATTTCTGACGGTACAATATTAAGCTAGTAAATTCTACCCGCATTAACTGCGAACTATGGATATATCTGGGGTATTGTAGTACGCGGTTCGTATATACCTACCTATATATAGATATACCTGTAAATATACCTTTACAATATACACGAAACACGAACACGTACGTACAATTAACTCCATACACATACCTATATCTAGTAAAACATATTTTACCGCGCATAGTTACGTTTATATATATACACCTTCGATTATTTCATATACCAAATTGCGTAGCTTTTGTAGGTCGGTATAGATTTTAGTTTACAAAATAATTAGCCCGGAGTGTGTATATACCGCAATAGCGTAACATGGTGAGGAGAGTTGGGAATAACCTAACTCAACCTTATAACCCTATACCTAGACCCCATGGAGTAGGTAAGTAGCAATATATAAGTGAAGACAGCGGCTGCAAATTACGCCCAAAGTTCTGCGTCTTGGTTTCTAGCATGGTTCACCTTAAGCCATGTTTCAGAGATACATACATAGTGCCAGCAACGAATTAACATTTTTATTTTTTATTTTTGCGTTAATTGAAACTATTCTGAACCAGCCTATAAGGGACATCGAAATTAAGAACTGAGTGTAGGTATATTTATTTTGAATAAATTAAAACCGTACCATGCGTAAATTTTAATCGGATGATGATGTTTTCAAGTATAATCAAGTTGAAATGATTATACGGGAAAGCTTAATGACCTCGACATAATTGACCGTATTAATTAACTAATCATTTGAATTAATCGCGTCTAGAAAGTGTTTTTACTTGTTTAATAGTTCTCGAAAGTGTAGATATATATAGAAGAAAGTAAAAGGTTAAAATATCCGAGTTTTTGAGACATTATAGTCATCAGGTATTTGAACGTGACACATAAAATCATTTTCAAAAGGTTGATCACAGTGTAGAGAAAACTTAGCAAGCTATAATAGCAATGGCCAATTCCTCTCATTATTGCGTAGGTTTTTCTACAGTTCTTTATAGCATGTAGGTATACCTAGATGTACGAAATCCTCTGGGAAGTTGGAGAGAAAGCTGGAGTCACGGATAGGTACGTGAGCGGTGAAACACATCAATTGTGCAATACCACAGCACACGCCATTGAGAGACCTTCTTTCGAAAGCATGCGATCGGAAGTCTAATTTTTTATTTATTTATTATTTATTTCATTTGAAAAGTAAATAATTCTTGTTCAAAGAACCGTTCAGTTGATCTCCATAACTCGAATTATAACATCCTCATGATCATGACTCTAAGATATCAAGTCCGGAACGCTAAAGCATCAACGAATTAGTTCACGTAATTTATGGTCATCCATTTTGTAGTGATCTTTTGGGCAAAGGAGAGGCCATTACATCAAATTGCATATCATCGATAATATAAATTAGTTTGAGAATTATTGATGCAGGTATATGTATTTAAACATGACCACATGTGAATTATCTGGTAGAAAAGCACATCTTGTCAAATAGTATCTACATGTATTATAATATGGGTACATATATATGAATATCTTCAGCAATAGGCAAACCTGTAAGAATCTGTTGGAACAACGGAGTTTATAATGAAACAGACAAGAAGGCGATTCCTCGAAAGGACACGACAACGTCTCTCTCTTATGACGTCACATCCTGCGGAGATCGCGACCCCCATACTAATGAGAAAGGTGTTGACGGTGTCCATTGTCACGCGCATTCCGACTTCAGATAGGTAAGTATAGGTAATGGCAGTTTAATTTGAAAGATTTATTTATGAAGAGGATTAGATGTAAATATAACCTTAAACCAACATGAAATAAAAATAAGACAAAGTGATGTATAAAGTGAATTGATAACCCTACAAGTTATACCAATAATTGTCAATAATTTGATTGATCGTTAATAATCGTCGATTATGTGTATCTAGTTTTCATGAAGTAGGAGTTTTCTTGATCATAATTGTCTAATCGTAAGTTCTAAGAACTAGACGAACAGAACCTGAGGATCTTCAGTACGAGAAGTGAAGAGCCTGAAGAAACACTAGACGCATTTGTATGGATCACGAAGCGTCAGGTTCCTTCCGGTTGTTCCCAGAGGTCTTTGCAAGTCTCAGTGAACGTTGGTTGGATCACTAACATCTCAGATTCTTACGAAACATATATTTTCTTCGGTAGATGTATTAATGTACATGTGGTTTATACTATCTACAATCTACATCGATAAGACTAGTTTATCACTACAGGTTTTATGACTTTGCTAGCTAACCATATCGATATACATTACCTATATGTATGTATAGGCAAACGTTTCCGTTTACCTTTCCCATCGTAAGAATGGTTATGGATAAAAGAGAGACTATACAGATAAAGAAGTAAATTGTCACTAGTGTACTTTGATCATTGAAGAAAACCATTCTCTCTTCACAAAAGACGTTCTAAATGATTTGGATACTCGAATGACGTCCGGGGGAAAAAGTAATGATACAAGAAGTGACCTGAGATGTGGGTCAAATATTCGACGGATTAAGAAAAGAACATTTTAGGTTTACGCAGTGTATATAAGGAGTAATAGTAAGTGAGTTCCCTTTCGAACGATACCCTATCGAACTGTATTTATAGTCGATGCTTAATCGATTTATCGGTTGCAGAGGTATTAGCCACTAATCTACTCGGTTTCATTATCGAAGATAGCGTGCTTTGTCGGAATTGTTATTTATGAACATGATCCTTAAAGCAAACGTGTGTAAAGGCCGAAATAGTAAAGAGAGAAGAATTGATCGGGTTAATCTTGAATTTGGTAAACCCAGTGATATGAAATTTCGTGGCATCTATTACCTAGCGATAAATATTCGGCTATATCAATTTGATAATCAAAATTTTTAGTCACGTTGCAGAACGAAAGCAAAATAAAAAATTGAAAATTGAAAAAAAAAAAAAAAAAAAAAAAATGATACACCTGTTATATCCGACGATGAAAATAGCCGATCCGATTATCGATTTCGCTACATTCAACAAAGCCATTAAACATGCGAGTAATAATAGTCTCGAATAATTAAGCTCGTGCCCATTAGTGAGTTGTTAGAGTTTTTAAATATATATGAAATTTTGTAACCGTGACCAGTCTATTACATCACTTATATGCACGGCGAATAACGTTTAATAATAACCTTATTTTTTCTATTCAATTTATGGAAATGAATTAGCAAAAATTTTGATAAAGAAGCCTTTGATATTCGCATATATATATCGTTTCACCGTATTTCTGTAATGCAATATCTCTGAAACTTGAAGGTAATAATTTCAATATTAATTTCAAATGTGTAATCAGAGATACCTATAATACGACTAGATATTGGTTAATTATAATAGTTGATGATCCACTGAGAATAGAGACGCGTCAATACCCACGCTGTCAAGCAAATTTCCTCGTATAGAATCGGGCTTTGATAAAGCAGCCGATGGGTTCTTGTTCCTTGCCTTGTGATATTAGGTGTTCTATATACTGTAGACCGATTTCCACACACTAATTACTATACTAGCACCATAGATATTGGTATGTTGATGTAGATACTTCGTTGCTGGTTGTTCATCCAATATACGATTAGCTATATCTTCATGTATATATGTATATGTGCATAAATATACGTGCATATTTAATGTATATATGTGGTTAGTCTTTGATCGATAATCAACTTTTTTACCCTTTACGTGACTATGCATTACACGTATATGTATCTTATCATTGACCGACGATATAATACATGTCAATCTATAATCCAACCTGCAAACCAGTGTTCAAGGTGAGTTTGATAAAACGTTTCATTTTAAAGTTATATACCATATATATAATCAACGTATGAAATTTGAGAAGAAAAGTTTTCTCAAAAACCATTAAAAAAAAAAATTGATAGAATAATTTTTTGTTAATTTTTTTATTTTATTTTATATATACAAGTCCGTATATGGCAATGTACTACTTCTTCGCATACATTAGTGTTAGAGCGTGAGTTTTGATTACGACAGGTAAGTCACTTCTACATGCACATTACCCCTTCTCGTTTTATGTTCGTGTGCACATTGCATGTAACTATAGTAGGTATACGTAGACCATAATTATACATTAAATTGTTTATTACTTCGAAGCGTATACAGACGGTGCTCAATACATGCATACGTTTTCCTGTTTTTCCGTTTTCTCTTAGTCTTTTTTTTTTATCTTTTTTCTTCTTTTATCATGTACCTACATAATAGTCAAGTCACATAATGGCCTGAGGATGATCGTGCTGGTAGCAGAAGCAAAGAACGGTACCTAATACCACGTTGACGATAACATTGCACTTGGATAGAATGCATTTAAATTGACAAGGAGTAAAGTTCTACTATTGATAATGATTCGGATGGGTATAATAAAGACAATGATTTTATTCTTTCAAATTTCATCCATTGATTAATTTTGAAATTAAGCTTTCGCGCTGTTATATACACGAGCGTGAATGTTTTTCTTGTATTTTTATTATGTTTCACTTTTTTTTGTTTTCATTATTTTCAGTATAGTAAAAATTTTTAAAGGAAACTGACGCCGCTTCTTCGTGTCTCGGTGACAATTAACAGGACGTGACGCTCCGACCCCGAGGTTAGAGATCAAGGCATGGGCCATGTTAATATGACTTGTAGTACTGTCAATTACAATAAACCCCGTAAAATTGCAGTAATTCGTGCCTTCGCGTACATGACTAATATTAATTTTTTTATTTTATTTTTTATAGGTAAGTATATTTATTCCGTCATTTCATTAAATTTACACGTATAGGTATATTGCACATCGCAATATACCTACCTACGTCTAAAGTCGAGGTCACATTCACGCAACGCTATACGTATCTCGGGTAATAAAAAAATGATGAAAGCATACTGTGCTTAAGTATATATGACAGACTTGAAAAAGTGCATCATATTTAATGTTTTATTGATAACAAAACGGTTTGAAAATTATTAAATAAATTATACATTCATCTTACGTATTTGTCGCTATAAGTAGATGTAAGATGAATACAGAAATGAATCTGAGTAATTGCATATACGATTATGAATTTCATTGATCTGACTTTTATTTTCGATAAACAAAAAGTAGATTAGAAAATATTGCTTTTACTTTTTTTTTTCACCCACGATTGGAAGAGATTTAACGAAATTTATTACGAATCGTGATATACATCAGATGTCGGTTGTTACTTAGAGAAGAAAATCAAATCAACCCTTCCGCTCATTGCGGTGAAGGGCTTCTAAGCAAACAGTAACCTTATAGGGTTTGCCCTAAACCCTTGGTAGGTATTCAGTAGGAATTTATCTTGTATTTACATTAACTGAGGGTTAGAGTACGCGAGAATTCACTCAGCGATTACATACCCGCTAATTGCCTATTTACCAATTACCAGGTTAAAGGACCGAGGAACTAGCGTCACCTACAGCAGTCTTCTTGTTTATCTTACTTACATGTAAATTGTGGTTTATACATGGCTATATACCTGCTATATATATATACATAGATATAGATATATGTTTAAATATATTGAATTTGATATGCAGTTATGAAGTTTAAATTTTTATATATTTTCAAACACTTAGTTACATCACGTTTTTTTTTCATTTTAGAACTTCGAACGTCTTGCTTATATAGTTTTACAAACATGAATCGTCAATATAATAATGATGCCAGAATACGAAGAGCACAGGTATTTTTATGCACTGTACTATTTAGGACAGCTGTATAGTCCGGTGGGCGGTTTCGACCTTGAATATTAGTCGTCGAATTGAAATTGAACAAAGTTTTAGTCGGTGTAGGGATTTGAAAGTTGAAATTTTTTGAAGGATGAATTATTACTGTTCGCAGCTGTTCATATAGATATATTTCAAATTATATATTCACGACTTTTGCTGGACATTTTATCATTTCAAATTTTATTTTCGGTAATTGGATTAAAACCGTAGTGACAAAAATTTGAATAATATATTACAAGTCGACTTAAACTATTTTTTACATTTGACAATCTCAAAAGGGAAAGAATTTTTTCTAAACTATAGTTTTTTCGCAGACATGTTAATAATTCGAACAGTATAATTAATAAAATTGTAAAAGAAAAAAAAAAAGAAAAATAAATAAAAAATTTCAATTATTTCCTCAACTGGACTGGATGATACGAAGAATTGTCGCTGCACACTTGAGTACATATGTGAAAAACATGTGCAGTCTAGATCAAGGATTATTTAATTTTTTTTTGTTTTTTAATTTATTTTCGTCTGAAATTTATAATAAGTAGAAGTTTCTGTATTTTTAATCGGACTGGACTATGGTCAGAAAGAATAAAAGAATGAATTTGTGGTTTTGGTAAATAAGATGTGGATTAACTATGACGATATGGGATAACATCCGTACGAAATTAGCAGAAAAACTGATCAAAAATATACCCCAAATAAAATAATAAGAAAATAAAATAAAATAATTATACAAAAAGAAAAAAAAAAAAACAGACAGTTTAAAACGTCATCGAAGGACGAATCAAGTGATAAACAAGTTTATGTAAGTATAAATTATACACAGCAAAGAATCGAACAACCGTGTAGGTATAATATAACGAGTCGAAAAATAAATCGATCATTATATTTCTTAATTTAATCGAAATGATTTATATCCAATAAATTAAATTATATGTGTCGAGAGATGTATTAGAAAAATAGTGAAAGGGGATCACGAGTGTTTATGTAAGAAAGTTCCCCGAAATCCTGTACATATATATTTTTTTTTTTTTAAATTACAAATGAAAAATTTCCATAAGATAATTAAACTGTTGTAAATCATAATTTATCTTGTGATTATATTATTTACGTGAAATATATGAATCCATATATACATGTCCGTGAGTAAAGTTAATCCAAACGTCACCATAATTCATATCGATGATACAGTGCAGTTGGACGATGCTTGCAAGGATGCAAATGTCACCGTTGACGTGTTAATATAAATAGCCAAAGATTGAGAGCATTGTTCCATCCAACTTTAGCTGACAAGCTTTGCTAATTTTAATTTAAAGACCGATTTAAAATTTATAGAAGAAGAACTAAAAGAAAGGGAATAAAAAATGAGATTAGTTTCATAGATCGTTTTAATTCGGAGAATCCAACAACTAAGTTAATTTTTTATAATATACGGTGAATTATCTTTCTGACTATTTAAATATATATGATAAGATTTTATTTACCGTGGATAAATATTTGATTCGTAAGGAAATAAAGTTCAAAGTTCCGTTTTATATAATATTTTAATGAAAATACTAGATGCTAGTTGATCCAGTAATTCCAGTGGTTACAACGGTTCAGGTTCAGGCTGGACTAAAGCCACAGAACTTATAGTGGTCCGAGCCAAAGAGGCAAGACTTACTTCGTACCGCGTAACAAACTACTACTAGGTTCTAGTTGCCATCTATTAATACTCACAACGAGACGAAATACGGAGATATTCTACTCGTGAAAGATCCACCGTTCACTGACGGCTTGTGCCCATGGATCAAAACGTACGTAGCAACGCCCTCGAGAGAGAGAGAGAGAGAGAGAGAGAGAGAGAGATTCTTAGCTTTGAGCTAGTTTCTTGCTCATAATAATTCAAATTTTTGTTTTTCTTTTTCTTCAAAGTCCAAGTCTCGTTTGGAATTTCATCTCGAAATTTGATGTCCAATGTTAATCGTTACAATTATGATCGTTTGGTTTCGTGAGTGGTTTAAATCTTTTTCTAAAACCACAAGTCGAGTTATAGATTAAAAAATCTTTAATTAACGTTGTGATCATAAGTCTTAAAGCTCTTCAAATTTCCATCAAAAATATTAATGACTGTTGGATCCTCGCAACATACGTTTTAGGGATCAGTATTCAAAACTATTCAACATCAAACCAGTTGTCAAAGGTAATAAATAAAGCTTAAATACTCAGGTTATTGGCCACCATCCCAATTCATATAGCAAATGATAATATCGTTTCGACTTTATGATCCTCACACGACGAAACATTGCAGAAATCATGAAGACGGTGGTTAGGTAAAGCTATATGCACATACATACATGCATATATATGCAAATCGAAAATTTTTAATTGCATCAAAACACGCGACAAAAACAAAATAATATAAAAAAATAAAAAAATAAAGATTCTGAATAGCACCTATTACGTGTTAGCAAAAGCGATTATCCTCGTTGCGGAAAAGCACAGCTTGGCAGAATGTTTATAACCGGGTTGTGCAGAGCATTAACGTACCTAGTATATAACACAAGCTTTTTACGAGCCTGTATATATATATAGGTGAAGAAGATAAATATTAGTAGCTACGAATTTGGATCGTACGAGGTTATCTTTAAAGTTTTCGAAAATTTTTTTTTTACCTGCATGATTCTTCTTTATTAGAAAATAAATGGACGGTTGAAATTATACGTATAGTACATATAGGTAGGTATATACATACATACGCTGACGTGTGCGAAATTTTAATGGATTATATCCAGAGCTATAGCTGGCTACGATTTATTTCAACTAGAAATTACTCAGCATCGATCTAAGGTTGATTATAGATCGGTTATTATTGTAGCGCAATTTGGAAAGGATCCAAATTCGGTATCTAACAATCATATTATGCGTGGGCTAAAGATGTTATAATAGTTTGTATATTACGATGGGATATAAACGAATAAAATTTTTACATTTTCGCAATAAATTTACGACTGTTAATGAAACAGGAATTAGTATAAATAATAATGTTCCAAAAAATATATACCGAGTATATTGTACTATTCGTTTATTTTTACCTAACGGAAGATTTCTGAGTCAACTTGTATCTTCGCGTAGGAGTGATTTCACCGTTTTTGTCATTTTTTTTTTTTTTTTTTTACACTATATTTTAAAATAATTTGTTGAAAGTTTAAAAATTTTTTTTTTTTAATTTTCATAATTTTTTTTTTTTTTGGAATTATTCGAACGATTAACGACAGAGTTTCTGCTATGGTGGTGAATGGCGCGATTGTCTTCTCTAAGGATTTAGGGGATTTAAAAAGAACGAACCGATTCAATCGTGCGCGTTAATGTATCGCCATAATGATATATATAGATATACATATACAGTATAAAGTCGGAAAGGCGACACCGGTGATCGATCTACCGTGAAATTTCATTGAAAACTACCTACCTACTACTCGAACGGTTCCTTCCATTGATAAATTAAATACTGAACGAACCAGACCGAGAGATCAGTGGATTTAAAAATGGGCGTGGTAAAACCGATGGGATTACGTCATCGGATTTATTAACCACGTGCTGTGTTAGTATAGTTTTTTTTATTCTTGTTTTTTATTATTATTATTATTATTATTTTTTTTTTTTTTATGTTTAATATTTCGTTGACTAGTTGGAATTTTAACGGCACTTATAACGAACTACGGAGCTCTTGATTAAGAAAAAAAGAGAAAACAAAAAAAAAAAAAAAGAAAATTAGATATTTTTTCCGGAAGTTATAAAAAAAAACTTGTAAACTATAAACAGTCAGTGAATTGGTACTAATACTACTTAATCGAGAAACTCTTTCGATCAAAGTTATAAAATTTATAGTAGATATACGTATATTGAAATTAAACTATGATATCTTTAGACAGATGTTGGCTGTACCAACCACCGAATTAGTTCACTTGATATATTATTTTTAAACATATGATTAATAATATATATAGATTTCGTCACGATCTTAACAGCTGTTTTATGATTATGTGTCCCACATGTCTGTATCGAGTTTGAAAGTCAAGAACAGGAGATAGAATTAGAGTTAAGAATCTATACGATCTTCGATTTTCATGTTTTAATAGACTCTAAAGCGATTCATGGGTATAAAATTTAATGTACGATTTAAACATTAAGAATTTTAAAACTTAACATCTTCTCTTTTATTGCATTGCTTTGAAATGAATTTATTCCACTGATCATTAGAGGAGAGAGAAAATCTTCAAGTTTTTCAAAAAAAGATAATATAGGTAAATAAATTTCAGGTTTTATGATAGTTTGAAGAAAAATAAGGAATAATATGTGTAAACGTTTTTTTGTTTTTTCTTTAGTTAAAGAATCGAACAATTTCTTTTCATCTCTGAGACAAAAAGCTGGAAATGAAATTCCACATTTTTGAATGAATTTCCTGATCTAACTTAACTCCAAATTTTGACACACGTAAAGAAAGAAAAAAATAGAAAAATTCTAAAAAATGCCCAATGATATACAAGTACGAATATTCTACATTCGAATACGCAAAGACAAAGCATGCGTTCCGTTTTCACGGTTGAACACTCGGAGGCCAATGACCACGCGACAGGGGGGACTGGGTCAAATGCAAACAAGGTAAAGGGGAGTCCCGTACGTCTGGCATCGGCGTCGACGTCGGGACGTTTCCGATTTCATTTTATTACAATAATTTTGGTGAAAATATGATGAATATTCCAATCCAAACTTAACACCTAAATAAAAAATAATGAAAGTGTTGTTTTTCCGTTGAAGATGTAATAAAGATTATAAAGATAAGCAAAGAGACTTCAGTTTTCTCGTAAGAAGTCGAGGTCCTTGACCACGCGAGAGTAAGCCGTCGTACTCTGGTGCTCATTGGGCACACGGTACACCAGGTCTTTGTACCTCCAACCGTCTCGACGAAAGTATACGAAACGCGATTCCTCGATATTAGGTAACACGTCAAACGAGTCAATGGACTTGATCCACTGACATACTACTGTTTTAATATTGCCTTGCCACGTTCACAGTCTGGTTTATTCAATCCTTGTATATTGCCCTAGGGTATGAGGGTTTAGTGTGATGGTTAAGGTACACGTAGAGTTAAAGTCGACGAAGATGTACGATCAGTTCGGAAAGTTGTACCGTAAGATTTTCTGAAATTTTATAGTTGATGAAAAATTCTGAAATTTTAGACGCAATCTGCATTCGGTGTGGCAGCTAAAGGATAGGAAAATTTTCAAAGTTCGAAACTTTAGAATTTTTCCAGAAACGTTAAAGTTCAGAATATTTAAATTGGGAAAGATCGGAATGCAGATTATAGGTAAAAACTCGAGAAGTCAAAAACTCCGAAAGTCTAAGAATCCGAAAATTTAATATCTAAGATGGCACGATGTTCGAATTCTAAATTTCGGAATTTTGAACCTTCAATTTCAGATTTTCGGGGAAATTATACTTGTTCATAAAACTTTCAGTCGGTAGTGTTGAAAATCGGAATTCGAAATGTTTAAAATTTGGAACTCGAATTCAGTCCCATTTTAATCCAGTGTAAAGATTCTAAACTAAAATTTAGATCATTTTGTAAATTCTACAAGTTTTCAGATTTAAATCTTCCGTCAAGTTATTCAGAAATAACGACCGGCAGGAAAGAATTTTTTTCTGAAGGGGAATGTCGAAACGAAGAAATTGCATTGGTTGGTTTTAGATTTTAGAGTCAAGAATTTGACTGCAAGAAATTTTTTCAAAACTTGGTATATTTCCATCTCTCGCACACATTAGCCTAAAAGTGTGATATAAGCTTTTTGTTATCACTAAAAAATTTTTGTTTCTCAAATAAAATACATCGAACTTTATATAAGACGATGGACGTATTTTGTTGTACTAAAATGAATTTCATTAATCTCGGAGTACGTTTCGATCATCAATTTAAACTGAAAATCGGTAATAATCAATAATTTGAATATTTTGGTTAATATTTTGAGTCGAGAAATAATTTAGTGAAAAGTATTTTCTTCTCTAAATCCATAAACCACGAAGAAAAATATTCAAGAATTTATGTACGAACATTACGGCGTGCACATACCTACCCAGTTCACTATATGCATACCCTCGGATCTTTCATCGCGACGTTTATCGTTGCGAACGTCGCGACGCCCGGGCCGGCATGGCACGCGACCCACGTAATTGACTAACTTTACGGAAAGACCGCGCGTATGTAATTCGTTAACTTGCGTTTCACACTCTGAGTCAGAATAAAGATTGGCGACCAAGACTCTCGAGCTCTAACGAGGGTAAAAATATTTATCTAACAATCTCACGAAATTTATATATTTATATATTTTAATATAACATATTAAATTAACCAAGAAATAAGAAAATAACTTTCCTCGTCAATTTGTCAAAGTTTGAAAAATCGGAAAAAAAGTGGATAAAAAAAAAAAAAAAAAAATACTTACAGTAATTAATTGTGAACAACAGAATCAATAGAATATTTTTTCTACGGGGTAAACAGTTATTGGAAGAAAAAAAAAAAAATGATTTCCAAAGTGAGGTACGTATATCCGTTTGAAAAAAAATTCATTTTTGTAACACGTGCACAAAAAGTGGGTTTTTTTTGTCCTCATTTAGGAACGGAAAATAAGTCTTTTTGAGTCAGAATTCCATTCGTCAATTTTTTTGTCCTAGGACAAAAATGAAAATAATTGTCATTTAGTTCCGAACGTTGCCACGCGGCGACACTCGCACAAAAAAGACCCACTTGCCGTGCACGTGTTACAAAAAGTATCGTATGCAGCGTGGACAGATCGACAGTGATTTTTGACTCGGGTGAAGTTAGCTGCACTCGACTTCACCCTGATCAAAAATGACTGTCGTTCCGTTCTTGCAACATAATATACTATTAATAATGTCTATAGTTTCTATATTTGTAAGAAATAATGAAATTCCACATATGCCATATTTTAGTTTCCTTACTTTTATTTATATTTTTTTTTTTAATGACGTCATTCGAGTATTGTTCCTCGTTGACAATAGAATTGATGTAGTTACAGAAAGAGTCTCAAAGGAGGGTATACATACATCCATATAGTATACAATGCACGAGTGAGGGCAACAACAACTATACCTTAGTTTGAATTGCAAAGTTATTCAGAACTTTCACTGACAAAATCTTATACCTATACATACACCGTCATCTACTCAAAATAATATGTAGATATACGCGTTATTCTTTGACTCACGCGTCTTTTTACCTTAAAAACTTTTATACATTTTTATTATAATTCAGGGCTTTTATTATATTATAGCTATACGAGAAAACATCGGTTTTTATTTCTTTTAACGAGTGCTCACTTTCTAAATAAAAATCCATGCGAAAAGAATTAATTTATTTTCTTCATCTTCCTTATATTTTTTCAAAATATATATACCTACATATTTTTATTTATTAACATTTAGTTTTTTTGGTTTTTCAACTTTAATCTCTCATTTTTAAACACGTATTTAAAGAATCGTATAAATTCCTCGCGTATAAATCGCACGCAATTAGATATGTATGTAGTATATGACACATAGGTACGTAATACGTAAGTGTCGAGTTCTCGTAACTTGTACAAAGTTCAACATCAGCAACGCCTAACCCTGCATACTCACTACAACTCCCAATGGTCTTGCTGCAGTTTAGTAGCCTCTCGGGGTATCGCATCCTCGAACGTATTATAATAAACGCGTATTTTTCAAGTTTCAAAGATACACTTCCCGTACGACTATATCCATAAACTTTATCAAGGATATAAAATTCCAAGTCAAGACAGATCAAAATACTGTTAAGAATTTTTTTTTTACTAACTATTTAATAGGTTAGCGAGGTTATATATTTTCACAAATTTTTCTTTACAACACAAGTTAGTCATTTTTCATAGAAACTTTATAATGGCGATATCGATATAAATACTTTAGCCGTGTTCATTTTTAGAATATTTTTTTTCACAAGAACAGAAAAATAGAAAAGAAATTTAATTTTTTTCTTTTCTTCAAAATTGTTACAGGAATTTATTATCAAAGTAAAGAAACTGCGAAGATACTTGAACCCAAAAACGGTAAGTGAAAAGAAAAAAAACAAAATGGATTATTATTGCCATTGACATTGACCATTTCCGTATTGCAACTGCAGGATAAATAATATTGCGATAAGAAATATCAACGACATCTCAATCGAATCAATATTGATGCAAAAATGTATGATTTATTTATTTCGAATATAATAATTGAGATTTTTTATGCTTTTTGTCCTTTTTTTCTCTCTCTTCTTTTTCTCACGTTGCGATAGGTCAGGGATGATGATTTAACCGAATACCGTGGCTTCGATTAAATCTGACAGTATTACTAGCTAGTTTTATTATTATCATTCTAACATTTTTCTTTTTTTTTTTTTTTCTATTTTTTTTTTTCAAGATACAAGATACGTATATTTCGTGTCTACTGGATTGGATTAACGGAGCTTTTTTACACAAGACATATAAAAGCGTATAGTGATCGTGTAGCTTATCATTCAGCCAACTGAATATATTGTTTGTTTTTCATATTCTTTTCTTTTATATGTATAATATATACACATATATTTTTTATTTTTATTTTCGGAGTAAAAACCCTGCTAAAACGTGTTTGAATATATATTCAAGTACGTATGCAACAGTTCGAATAATACATAAGTATGTATAGGTATATTTTTTTCTCTTTTTCATATAACTTGACACGAATTCTTTGTTTAATTAATCAATTAAGGTAGTTAAAATGTTCTTTTATTTGAATAAAACTTGAGAATGTTATACTTATATACAAACTCAACTCAACTCAATACGATGAACAAACATATACTTTCAACCGACTTGTAATATACATCGCATTTGATATCACAAATAAAGTCGATTTATTCTCAAAATTTACGTCCCTATAACGCGCGTGCGAAACCGCTTAGTAGAGAAATTCAGATTTATGTATTAGGTACATTATTGCATATCTGATTTTTCTAGGCTAGATCAAATTATTCACCTATTTTTATCACCGCAAATATATAGCTCTATAAAAAAATTATACCTATAACAGCTTGCAAGTAGTCGCGTATTACACATACGTGAGCTACACGTGTCAGGCGCGATATATAACAATTTTTTCTTCTATTCATTTATGCTTTTCATCACCTACGGTGATATAAGAAAAGTATTGGTTTTGGTCGAAAAGAGACTTTTGCTAATTTCACCGAATCTTCACGCTTTCGACCCTCTAGAATCCGAAAAACAGGTTTTTAGAAAGATGTCGGTCTGTCTGTCGGCCTGTTCGACAAACTCGCACGGTGATCTCGGAAACGACTCGATGAAAAAATCTGAAATTTACAGGACTTTACAACCAAATGATGGGCATGAAAAATTTTCATGTCTCGTTTAGGTTGAACTTCCGGTTTTACCGGAAATGAATCGATTTTCGCTGTTTTACCGACAAACCTATACTTTTTTCTCCGTAGTACCTTTCTAAATGAAAGAATATGTTCTTCCGAGTTGAGAATTTCATATGTATAGGGTATTCCTTGCCAATGACACCAAAAATAGTAAATATACCCAGATCGAATTAGAATGAATGCACTGTATAAAATTGTTGTTTGTCAATATATAGGGCGATCCTTGCCAATGACAAGAAGAAATTGTAAGTGTACCCAGATCGAATTGGGATTAAACGCACTGTATGAAATCGTTGATTGTCAATATATAGGGGATTTTTTTTATGTGAAATTTTCAATTTTGATCTTTTTTTCGGATTTTCATTACTATATTATACTTTTTCTTACCCTTACAGACCCATCCTTTTTTGTCTTTTTGATGAAAAGTACTCCGAAAAACTGTTTTTCCGGCTTGTTTTGGTTGATTTTTAGTTTTTTTTTTTAGTTTTTGTTTTTTTTTTGTTTTTTTAACTCCAGAATTAGATATACAGATATATTTAAATGGAATAGGAAATGCCAGTGAGCGAAATATCAAGCTTTTTTTTTTCGATACCGATTTTTGACATTTTTTCCCGACATTGTTCATCACGACTATAATAAATGTATGACTTCGAATTGGATAGACAGATTTATGAATGACATAGTAAACTGTATACTATATATACCTGTAGGTATAACATAACGTTGTAGACCTTGACTTTTGTACAGAAGTATTATATGATATGCGAGAGAAAGGATTTTATGTTCGAATGAAATGAAATTTTTTAGTATAGGTATATTAGGTACGGGGAATGATTTTATACCGAACGAAAATATTGAGACGTATTTTTATACTACGTCTGAATAAAGTGAAATTTTATTCAAATAATTATTCATATTAACAACAATAAATAATTAATTTTGTTATATATACGAAAAACTGTCATATTAATTGAGTCGATTTATTCTAATTATCTAAATGAGAAATATACTTTGGAACAACTGATGATCGCGAATAAATAAAACCGCTTGATTAATGCAACGAATGAATCCTTTCTCTTTCCGTCCAGAAAAAAAAAAAAAAAAAACGGAAAAAAGAATCAGCTTCATTTATCTAAACGTTATTTTAACCCGGATTAATGAGATAGTCGCTGTAATCGCATTACCTAATTTTATAAAAAAATAAAAATAAATAATAAAATAAATAAAAAATAAGAAAAAAAGATCAAAATTGTGGAAAAAAGATCCTGAATTTTTAGGCACATGGCTGCCCTTTGTCCTATAAAAAAAAAAACGAAATGAATAATAATAATAATATTTAGTCACTCGAAAGTTATTCAAAATTTGAATGCATATTATTAACAGATATAAGAATAACTACTAGTGGTTGTTAAATTAGAAATTTTAATAATAAACTGTAATTTTGATTTTAATCTAGGATAATAGAACGTTCAATATAAATATACATATAAATTATTAATTATAATACATCTTTGCCAAGTTTTAGTTATCCGTTTCATATAATCTAGATAGTATATACCTAAAATCTGTATTTATGACCGTGGAGATTAAGCAAATTGTCTAATTATTATTATCATTATTTCAGATGAAAATTGTATAAACCTTAAAAGCACAATTGAATCTTTGTTCATTGTAGATAATCTGACGTCAGTCGAACAGGTGTATGTATGTACACCTATCAATAATTTTCAGAAACAAATATGGCCTCATAACTCTACATGTCAGAAACATCCATGGGTACTGGTAATTTAAGTAAATAACAATTAGGCATGTAGAATTAAATATAAACTAAATTATAACGATATTACAGGTGTATATGATGCATTCCATGTCAATTTAACATTTTCAAATCTTCACATTTTTTTATTAATTTGCAATTTTTACATGTTATTCTATACTCAAAATGAGTCTACATGTATTTCACGATTTGTCGATATAATGATTTTTTCGATTTTTAATCAGCTAGTTCAACTTTTCAGATTATTCACAATATCATTTTTATAACCAATTTGAAAACAAAAAAAAAAAAAAAAAAAAAACCGTTGCAAAAAAAACTAATCGGTTATGTTCGATATATCGAAATGAAATCAAGAAACTGCAGCCCCTCAAAAACAAATTTTGTGAAAATATTCGTGTACAAACCTTCATAGATTTAAAGGTTTTCTTGATCTACTAATGTAGATGCAAGAGGGTTCAAAAATGTAAAATTGACGTGGGATACCCCGTATACAATATGTGCATGTACGTTATTTAAATTTGTTTTATAAATTTTTATAGTTATTGCTGTAAGATATACAATCAGTATATAAGAAAATATGGACTCTTTTGTAAAGAGAAAGAGAGAGAGAGAGAGAGAGAGATGGAGATGGAGATATACTCCCGCACAAAGCTGTACACTCTACTACAATAATATACATAGTCAAAGAGACTATTTCAGTTTTGAAATGAACAGGTGTAGTATATATAGATATCTATATACATAACTATTTAAAAGCCGTGACCTAACTGTCGAAAAACTTTGGTTACTCAATTGACAAAGGTATATATTTCACCACTCTACGTCAAACCGCGATGTACATATGCGTATATACGTACATGTACATACGTATGTAATTAAAATTCATTTATATTGTCATTTAAGACAGAGATTACAGAATAAACATATACGTATATATTATATATATATATATATATATTATATATATATATATATATATATATATATATATATATATATATATATATATATATATATATATATATATATATATATATATATATATATATATATATATATATATATATATATATATATATATATATATATATATATATATATATATATATATATATATATATATATATATATATATATATATATATATATATATATATGATATGTAGAATAGGAATCGATATTACACGTAATACGTATATATCATAAGGTTATTTACTCACGTTGTGATCGGGAGTATGGAAGAAATCGATTTCCTCGATTGAGACACTTACCTAAAACAGAAGATAAAAATAGTTTTTAATTAAAATAAAAGAATTTAAAACATGATAAGAATGATTTATAATAAATTAACATAATCCGTCTTTCTCGATTATTTCTATATTTTTTTTTTCGCAACTTCTTTCTTTCCCCATTTTGATATTAAAAATGCGAAAAAAGGAAGTAAAAAAAAATTAAAAAAAACGACATTAAACAGAAGAAGACAAGAAATTAGTAGGTATGAGGTTCGTAAATATAATATATACATATACATATATATTATAATGAATTCTATTATTGCTAAATACTCTGTTATGAGTTACGACACGCTCGGTGGACACAGCCTCGTTTTACCCACGTTATATGCAATAGTTTACTGTATAATAATATAATATGCATATATACCTACGTTCGTGAATATGTGGTGCCCCCTTAACAAACAGTTAAATACACTCAACTCTATCTTCCCTTCCCTCCCCCCCACCCCATTATAATTCCTATCCTAACGGATTCTCCCGTGGGCTGCCTTCACCGTTTCCCTAACATTAAGTACCATATATAAACATACTGTAGGTACAGTCTGCAAGTTGTGTTCTGCACAGGTTCAAATTCCTCCTTTTGGATTACAAGTTTTGTATTTATGTTCAAATTATGTAACCTATAATATCGTTTAAAGGATGATGTTTCTTCATTTGGTCATATTTGAATTTTAGACAGAATAACATTCGATTTTTTTTTTACTTTTTGAGTAGAAACAATCATTACATATATATCTTTATTATAATTGGCTTTATTATATATTTTGACACAAAAATTTCACGATGTGACAACAATTTTCATGAATCTGGGAGATTTTTTCATACGTGCGTAATAATTTGAATAGTAAATCTTTTCGGTGCGTTTTACTTTCGACAATTATATTGTTAAAAATCTGTATAAAATTTTCATGAGGTACCTACTACTATAAGTAAGAAGTTTTCCAAGTATCACATTTTTTGAGGCGATACTGAGATTGGAAAAAAAAAATATTAACCACATAGTGTCAAAAAACCGTATTTGTTATTCAAATGGGAAAATTCGAATGTTGCAGGGCGGGCAGTACCTACTTAGGATTGAGCTAGGAAGCTGAGCTTTTGGCTACAGTATGAAAAAAGAAAAATTAAACACGTATGTAATACCGACTGCAGGTTTTAAAAGGAATCGATTACAGTCAACAGTTTTGCGAACATCACGGATAAAAAATATTACCTAACTCGTCTTTTTCGATTTTTTTTTTTTTTTTCTGTTTTACGGGATAGGAGTAAGACCGCAATGCGTTTATAGTTTTACAACTTCGGTACTTGGCGGGATTTTAATTATTTTTTAATTTAAATTTTTTATTATTCTACACACCTGTACCTTTTACGCGTATATTGCGATATGATTAACAGTGCCTTATGGGGCACACGTTAGATACTGTCACGTAAGTCGGAGTTACAGCGTTACGTAATTATAGGATTGCAGCTGACCTACTCGCTCCCACTTCAAGTATTACTATTATTATTATTTTTCTTAGTTTTCTTTTATCAAATCCCAGAATCTTGAGAATCGGATGTGGGGGGAGGGTAGGAGTGAAAAAAATTGTGAAATTATTAATGAAAAATATTTTTTGAATTTTTTTTTTTTTTTTTGCTTAGTTTATTTTAAATCCAAAATATGTGAGTATCGACCAGTATAATATACATATATCAGTTCGATTAATAAAACACGATTGAATTTTACGCGTGATATAATTATTAAATTATACCGTAATTTGAGTTACGTACGTATGCAAATTACGTACGTATCCTAATGCATCATATTATGTGCATACGTGACATTAGAAAATATCTATGCAAGTTCAAAGCGATCCATCGGTGATAATCCGCGCTGGAAAATTATTCCTCATTCATTCCGGATATTACAGCTTACATATATATGTATACGGCAGAATATACTGTATATTATATCGTATATGTTTATTATGTACGTATACCCGCGTGTATACAAGTGACAAAGGCCAAGGACAGCTGGAATTTTTTATTTATCATACCCATTTTTTTATGTCGTTGTTTAGAAATTTTTTTCGATTTTTTGTCGATTAAAATATTATTGTAATCTCTTTCTCATGCGTATAGGTATGTGCAAGTATAGTTAATCACTAATAATAAAAATATTCAGAAAATCATATTATTCAAAAACACGTCTATATGTTAAGACTTTCATTTTCATCTTTCATATTAATTTATTTTATCATTCATATAATATTTTGCCTGAAATCAATCATGGGGATAATTCGTCTATTATTCGTCATTGTATATTTGTTAGTCGTTGTAATTTTTTGCAACTTTCAGTCTACACCGAAAAAATCAAAAATATTTTTTTTTTTTCATTTTTATCTTATTTATTTTATTTTTCATTTCAAAGAAAATGAGAATGTATCTATTACGCGTTACCTAGACTCTGGACTTCAATCTCTACGTCCTACACACCAGTTCTGTTACTCTCCTGCAACGTCCTTGAGAAATTGCACCATTGCAATGCACAATGCCTCCTATATTTGCCTCATCCAGTACGTTACCTACCGGCCTACCTACCTATCCATTATCGTATAGCATGGATCAGATCAGGTTACTATATATAGTGGTTATAGATACACGTACATAAATAAGTTGGTATAGAAACAACCGTTCAAACCTTGCAAGCTAATCTTTCGAACGTTACACCGTACGTTTCTCATACCTATATACATATCATTATATAGCGTGCATCCGTGTACACACTTGTATGTATGTGAACATAAGTGAGGTGAGTAAAAAAAAGATTATTTGATTTTTGTCTCATCTTTTTGTTTCTTGTATTTTTTGGTCTTTAAGACAATGTCGAATATAATGTGATTGCAAAAAAATAAAAAAATAAAAAACTACAAAATTCATTATATAATTCTTTCACGTTATTCTCCTAGAATGTTTCGTCATGTAAGAAATAAACGAATATGAAATAAGTTTCAAAAAAATAAAAAAATAAATACAAATTCTAAAGACATCTTTAATTACTGCATAAGAGAAAATAATTAGCGACGTTTCGTATATATACCTACGTAGGTATGTATATATGTATATATATATATATATATATATATATATACAGAAAAATGTTAACCATTATTTTTATACAGGTATTATACCTACACGTAATGACATTCGAGATGGTATATAAAAAATTCCTAGCTTATGACGCGGCTCGGTGCATATCAGGACAATTTTTTTTTTCTGTCTGTTTATCTTGTCTTCGAAAATATTTCCGCGGTTTATCTTTTCACAATACTATACCTAATTCTAATCGCGGGAATTTCGACTACGATAACATCCGAAGAGACAGACTTTGAAGAAAGGTAGATTTGAGGTATAAGTAGATAGCTGATATAGTGGTATGCGTTAGAAGAAACGCAGCTACAAGGCTCTCCGTCATAAGGTGCGTAGAGAAAGTTGCCCGACTATTAGCGAGTTTGTTAAAGAGAGAAAGACGGTACCAGAAACCAGGAAATAAAATAAAAAATAAGAAACATGTAAAAAAAAAAAAAAGAAAAAAAACAAACATTCATATTCTATATCAGACGGAAATACAGGTGGAAATAATTATCAAGATAAAACAGAAAAAAAAAGCAGAAGAAAATCGTTAGATACGATAATTAGAAACGTTAATTCTTCTTCCTTTATATTATAATCAATGATTAATTTTCTTTTTTTGTTTTTCGTCATTCAGCGCGGCGTGCACATACATACTCTATGCAATATCTATACCTATAAGCAGTAAGAAACGTGAGTTGAATTATTAAAAATATTGCATCCGGTGGTGAGTTTGCCTTATGCGTTAAATCGTACAAGTATAACCACTGGGTTATCGATTGATTGCTAAATATTACGTCTCTATTTGGTAGAAACGAATAATAGACGGGTTTGCACGATCGGCAAATATATACCTATATACATACACCTATATCTAAGCGGCAAACATCGTCTCTAGAATATTAATTAGTAACTATACCAATACTACGATATAATATGTAAGTTAATTCCATACGTAGTTCTTCGGTGGTAACGAGGCTTATGAGCTGCACGCGTCACCGCCACATCACGTACCTACATATACATACCTTGCAGCAGAAAAACAGACGCCATATTTTTGTTTCATGAACCAACGATCGATTCGCATTTGTTTAACATAATCACGATGCTAAGTTAACCAATTTTTGAAAGACGTTATTTTTTAATAAATATAAAAAAATTCTTAAAATCTATATATATTCTTCTTGCGTTATGTAAATCGTTCAAAGACACTGCAGTTAACAAACTGTCTGACAGCCGTGTTGATTTAGGAATGCATTGTTTTATTAATAGTGTTATAAAAAGATCGTTTTACTATTTGTCTTTGCTGAATGGTGAAGGCAAAGCGTATACGTATCGTGAAAGTTGTGTTTTTTGTGTCAGTTTATATCTACGCGCACATGTCGTTTACGTTAGGATTGCAATGCTACTGCAGTAGAGATGTTAGTGATCGTATTTAATTCAATAAATTCATTAAAAGGGAAAGAAAAAAAAAAAAAAATGCGTAAAATTGTCTTCAAAAAATTTAGTGTTTATGGCGGCATTTATTACATTGAATTCAGTTTTGTTATAGTTACGATATACAGTATTATATATATCGCGATATAAAAATAGTGGTGATAAAACTTGAGGCGTTTTTCGATCGTAAGAAATGACCTATGGAATAATACATTCATATAATAACGTCGGTTTTCATACAACTGAATGACGTTAGTTTCTCGTTGTGTTATTCAGTTTTCTATTGACACAATACAACGATCTTGTCAAAGGACGATATACGATAACCGTATATTTACATTCGTATTTATTAGAAAAATACTATTCGTGCCTTCAGGCATGGAAAGAAAGCTCCAACTAGAGTTAATGGATCTGAATTGATTAAAGTAAAATATATTGAAAGAAATTGTAAAACCTGTCGAAATTAACTCAATCTAATTTATTTACAAATTCGCAAAATTATTGCTAAGGTATAATCTTTTAGGGATTGGTTAAAGTGGTTCCAAATTAACGATATAATTATGTATAAGAAATAAATTATTTTTACCTGGTACAGAATAGGGCATAGTTTGAGCCTGCGGAGCCCAATAAGCTGGGCTTATTGCGGGGTAGTGTGCGTGCGAACCGAAATGGGCGCCGCTGTACTGTTTCCTGCTTTTCATCGCCATTGGGCCTTAGAAAGTTTCTATCATAGCCCGGGTTTGAAAATTCCCGCGCTACGAGCTTTCTTAAAGATTTTCTCTTTTTTTTATTTATTTATTTATTCTTTTCTTTCTCTTTTATATTTTCTTTATATATTAGATCACAAAAATTCCTTCTTTAGCTTTTTCTTCTTCTATTTCTTCTTTTCGGCGTATGTTTCTTTCCGAAACTCAAGAGTTATTTATCGTTCTAGGGTAAGTCCAGTTGCATTCGACCACCTGTTCGCCAAACGAACTAAAAGGCGGTCACGCGTTTTATAAGTTTGGCACTCTGAATGAGACAAATACGCGTGTATGTATGTATATCCACCAAATATCAGCGGTCGAGATACACCTCCACTCGTCAAATTAAATATCTTACTAGGTAGGTACACTTCTACGCGCGAGGCAAGTAAGTGATGAAAATTATCGCTTGGCACGAGCCTAGAACGTAGATTAGTCTCTAGGAGGATTATATTTCGGAGTTTACCGGTGTGGGCGTGTCCTCGCGCTTTAACCGATTCTCGTAGTAGTTGCGATCTTTCTAGCGTTAAAATGCTGTTGAAGAAAAAAACAAATTTTTTATTTTTTTTTTTCTCACTTTATTTCAATCCCATATATACGCAATTCGTAATTTTATTACTTTTAATATTTTCTTTGTTTAATCATTTTTCGTATATATCTACCGAATAAATCGATAAATTTTATCATCGGTGATTAATTATTATTAATAAATATATTGGAAATTATTCGATTCAACGAACGTTTACCAACAATCGTTTACACACAATATATATATAATATTCAATCTTATGCAATCACTGAATTATAGAACTGCTTCTTCTCTTCTATATACGTATATAGTTACGTAACAATTCCCAATAATAACACAGGTTTTTTGAACACGCTGTTATTTCGAATATATATATAAATATATATTTCTTTTGACATAAGAAGATATTTTAGATGTATTTAGAATTTTGTGACTAAAAAGATTGTATAAATGAAATTATACACTACAAGGTAATTATAATCAATTTTTATTATTATTTCTTGAATTATTATAGACACTATCGAGCTACTGTCGATGAGAATCTCATTTTTATCTATAATTCGATAACACATAAGACACTGATATCGATATAACGATCTTTGAACGAGTCGAATAATAATCGGCAATATAATTAGATAGAAATTAAAAAGAAATAATAATAATTTTTTAGTTTATTAAAATACTGATTGAAGAACACGATGATTAAATAAAATATTATACTTCATAAATATCACTTTATATGCAGTTTTAAACGCGATATATTTTCCACAAATCGATATACTGGTTTTTTTTTTTTTATTTATTTATTAATTTTTTTTTTAATTTATATTTATTTACTTTTGTCAAATTTTTAAAAATTTTTTTTCTAGAATTTTTCTGATATTATTATTCTTTATTTTTATCGCGATTTAAAGAAGCGACCCGGACAACGCGAGACGGTCTACAGGGAGTCGCTCAACAAGTGCGACTATCTACGCGTGCAGTAGACCAGCCGCGGAAGAAACAGACTCTTACAGCGCTCCGAACGGACGATGGTTTAACCAACAACAGCTGATCCCAACAATGCACACGTGACGAGTATGAATCACACCCGCGTCGAGAAGGCGCGACATCATTTCTAATGCTTACGTTACGAATCCAACGCTTTAACATTATTATTTTCAATTCATTTCTAGCTTCATAGGAGATTTACTCCATTTAACGCCTGCATTTACAAACGTTATTTATGAGCCTTTGCAATTCACCCGTTGGAGGAAACCATCTCACCACATTATTGCTCGAAATTACTCGAATAAACTTCAGTTTTTTGTTTCTTTGTTTTTTTTTTGATAGGCATGAAGACTTCTACTCCCTGAATAGAATCAATCGCTTGTTTTAGTCTGTTCAAACGATTTAGTATCCCATTAAGTCAACTAAAAGGGATCCGTGACTTCAATTTTCGGATATTTCAGATCGGAACTAATTGCATAAGGAATTGGAACTCAATTCAACCCAATGAACGATATAGAGAAAACTCATAATTTTCTCATAAAATTGATTATAAATTAGTTTTTTAATGAAATGTTGTTTAAAAATGATTATTTTATTCATTGAACTACTAATTTTTCGAAAAACCAATCTGAAAATATTTGAATATCAGTATACCCTGAATATATTTACAGAAGAGAGCTACGGCCTGTTATTTTCGTTTTTTTTTCTATTACCTAGTCGTGTACAGTAAAGTTGACGTATAAGAACTTTTACGGATAAGAAATTATAGATATGCGAGACATGGAAGAGGCGTTGATAATTTTTGGAACAATTTGAGGACAAGAAAAGACAGCTGATAAGTTCTTAAATACGTTGAATAACCAGTATGACGAGTTCACGTAGGTATACAGTGATCGTTTTAATACAGAAGTGCAGAAACGCATAGGTAGTATTATTCAGACGTATAGGTACCGTTATACTCGTTTGTATGCGACTTAAGGCCTGTTTTCGGTCTACCTACGTCCGAAACGACTTTCAACGACTAACGCTAACCCACTGCCCGCATTATTTATGTATACTTACGGTCGATCATATTACGTGTTACGCCATGCATCGCGGCTGATTTTCATCCCCGGGTCAAAGCAATGACTGTAGTGCGTGTAATTGTCTTTAGTTTACTGAGCGCCGAGCGGAGCTCGGTTGAAGTTCTTAATTTTAAAAGTTCCGAACGGTCAAAATTCAGAATTTTAATATTAGTGATTCACAGATTTTGGAAAGGACATTTCTCCGGAAGTCTGTATAGTCGATTTGAAAAACTTCTAATCGAAAAACACTGAGAGTTCAAAATTCCGAAAAACGAAATTCACGCATGGAGCTTAGAGCTCTTTCTAAAAATTCGCAATTGTCGTAAATGAATTCGTAATTTTGAGCGTTCAGAATTTCAACCCGATCCTCGTCGAGCGTTAATTTTTGGTTTGATCCGGATCGATTCTTCTTACAAATTATGACTCGGGCTTATTCGAAAGACGATAAAATAATGACTAATTCAATGGGTACGCCAAGGTTGGGATTTCTTACTTGGGTAAGATGCTTCGTGGACGAGGAAACATATTTTTACAATTAAGAAAAGAGAAAAAATGAATGAAATGAATGAATGAATAAATAAATAAATACATAAATCTTTGTAACAAACTCGAGATTTTGAGGATCGGATTATAAGAAGAGAATATGAGAAAGACCAGGCATCATTTAGAAATATTTTCTACATTCGTGGGTAGGTATACATCTTCTATGGTATAATGTTCATTTATTATATACCTAAGCCTCTTATTTGTTCGAGATATTACCAGATATAACAATTGCCAAAGAATGGACGAAGAACTTCTAGCTATACAACAATTATTCATTTGTATACAATAAGCGGTAAATAATGACTCATTAAAGTCGTGAACTCACCGAACTCTCCCCCGTCTCACAAATGCACTTTGAGGTCTTCGAAGAGCGGGTGTATTTAAGAAACTAACACCATCAAATGTCTAAGTCTATATCGACGACTCGCTCTATTGTACGAATCATAAGCAGCTTGACGAACGAAGATTCTCTCTCATTGACACAGTTAAAATTACCTTTGTTTTTTTTTTTTTTTATTTTTTTTTCTTTTTCTTTCTCTTTTTGTTCCTTGGTTATTCTAAGTGGACTCTGTCTCGGTATATGATACATACATACAATAAATATATATTCTATTCTATTCTATGCTATTCTATTCTAAAATGTTCTTCGGGCTGGATGACGCACGTGAAATACTGAGAAAAACTGTATATGAAAAACAGGGTCGAGTTATAATTTAATTTCGTTTCACCTAGTTTAACGATAATTAATATACCTTAACTCAAATTTTTGTTTATGATCGATTACTTGGTTATATTTTTCCTGTACATTAATAATCACATTATATATCCTTGAAAATTTATCTACAGCTTTAATGATACATAATTCCAATACTATGGTGTGGTGACGTAGCGGAAATCATGGTCCCGGAAAACTGACTGATTAACTGAATTAGTTTATGACTATGCTTGGAGGCATTGAAAGGCAAAGTGTTGACAATGCGATTAGTCCAACTCAAGATCAGGTGTAGAAAATTGGGCCTGACATTTACCTTGATCTCTAAAACGTGTATGGCTTAAAGCTTTTGGTAATTAATTGAGGAAGCTCATTAACCGAGTTAATTGCGGCAGTCCGTTCTTAATTTAAGCCGAAAGACGGGAGGGCTATTTTTGTATCGACAGATTAATTTGAATTCTATATATTTATCTATTTACGTATATAAATGTATAAATAAATAAATAAACAAATAAATAAATAAATATTTACTCAACATATGTGATTTTAAATAAGCCGTAACGATTGTAACGCGCAGTGAGAGTATCGAGTCACTATTTCTCTTTTGCTTTTTGTTATACTTTTTTTGGCTTCTTCTTCTTCTTCTTCTTCTTTTTTTCGACGTTTATTTTCGGGTTCTCGTAACGCAGAAGAAGCTTATGCTGTTCCTCATTTACCACAGCGGCCGTATATCGTGAGGGGGATAACCGATCAACGCTTTCGACAAATACATGAGTTTGAAAAACAAGAACAAAAAAAAAAATGAAATTTCATTTTTCTTTTTATTCTTTCATTTCGTTTTATTTCACGCAATATTTATTGCACGAAGAGTATAGCAACGGGTTCACGATCAGATGAGAATATCACTTAAATCGTACAATTTTATTATTATTTCGTCGAGGACATAAACTGCAAAGAGAGAGAGAAAGAGAGAGAGGGAGAGAGAGCAGCTTTTCTCAAACTAAAAATTACATAATCAAATATCACTCAAATTCCACCAAAATTGGATATGCAGTGTGTAAATTTAAAATTTATCCTTGAATCCATAAAATTGGGAATTACTCTGTTTGTTACACTTGGAATGCCTGTCTTTTTTTTATTTTTATTCCTTTTCTATATTCAAGAACAACAATTTGCTCAAGACGCTAACTACTCACTGCATATACGCTATTGCTTATATCGGTTTGCTCATAATCTGGTAAAGCAAACAGGGCGCGGATATAAGGTAAACAGATAAATATTGAGGGTAAGTAGGTATGACGCTGCCGAGTTTGGAGTTCACACAAGTCGACGTATATATATACATATATATATATATATATATATATATATATATATATATATATATATATATATATATATATATATATATATATATATATATATATATATATATATAACTATATTTCCTGTTTTTATCTGAAAAACCTCAATAAATTGAGCGGACAGACGGACTCTGCTCTGTCCTTTCTCCTCCTCACTATCGTCCTTCCTTTACGCTATCCTCTTTTATTCCCATGTCGTATCGCGGTGTTTACCTTGCTGGCGGGCAGCTGAACACATTTCACGGCTGGTTTTCGACAAATGTAGTGCACACCGAGTATAAGCTATCTTCCTTCTAGTTTTACTGCGATCTCGAAAGACGATGACACGTTGTTACTTCTGTTTCTTACTTTTCGTATTCTTCTTTTTTTTTTTTTTTGTTTTTTGTTTTCTGTCTTCCTCATTTCCGACGCCCGTAAAGCGTCCCGGTGACGGTCAGTGTCGAGACTGTGTATCTAACACGTTTGAAGTTTCGTTATTTAAACCATGAAGACGTGACTAATTGTTGAACCGCAACAAAATACCGGAAAATAAAAGTTTTTAACGCCACACTTTTTTTTTTCTAATAATTAGACAGAAAGGCATCCCCAAAGCTATTCAAATCAGACCAATGATTGCGGAGTCTTTTTTAACGATAAACACGGCCTCTAAATTCACAAAAATTTTTTACCAAATTTTAAAATTAATTTATCAATTCCCCCGTTTATTATTCTTTTTTTCTTTTTTCACGGATCTATTCTTCCCAAAAAATCAAGACGAAATTTTATAAGAAATAATTTCACCGGGATTACAGTTTTCAAATAAAACCGAGTTAAAGTTAACCAATCACGACTCAGCTTTGAAGGAAAAAAAAAGAGAAGCGCCAACGTCGTGACTGGCTGCTATCCCGACGACCGTTACAAAAGCTTTGCCACGATTGGTCAACTTGAACCTGGCTACCGTTTGAAAACTGCAAGACCTTCGGCATTCTTTTTCAGGAAACTTCGCATCAGTTTTTCACAAAGATTAAATCTACCACAGAACGATTTAGCGCGAGAATTTTGCTAACACCATGTCAGAAGCTTGGCCTTGTAATAAATCTGCAGGATATCTAAGTAATCGTATACACATGTAGTTTTTCATAACTCCATGTTACTTGAACGAAGTAAGACTCGTCTTTATACGAATGTTTTCAGAATCTAGGCATTTACTCCGAAAGCGAAAGGCGTAACATGTAACATTCAGACATCCAGCCTTTTTTACGCTGTGTTATTAGAGTTTGAAACAAACGGTATTGTAGAATAGTTTATCGATTCGAACCGATTTATCTATATCACCTTGGTCCTTCCCTTGTTTTAAATGTACCGTTATCGCAGTAATTTAAAACTCTCAATACTCAGCCTTTCGGTTCTTTTCACCCTTTATTCTCATCCTATTCTCTTGTCCATTTGTTCCTTTTTCATTTTACTATTCCCCCTTTTCCCCTTCCCTGTAGGTATAGTTTCCTCGCCCGGCCCGCACGTAGGTGTACAGCTCTTATTGATGAATAACGAATGGCGATTGAACTGTCAGAGGTCATCGTACCGCTGATGTTTTATGGATATTTGTGGGTCTCCGCGGAGACGATGCATTATTTATGTTTAGGGATATCCATCCTTCGCTCTGCTCGCATTACGAGTATCTAAACAGGTTATCCGACCGACGAATGGTATAAAAGGATTTCCATCAGCATCATACGCAGCATGCATTTTGAACCGAATGATATACCGTATTCCCTTTAAGTATAATCCCAGACTTGTTGATTCTTTATCAAAAAAACGAAAATCAAGAGGAAACATAATTTTCTTCCGTTTTCATTCCTTCTTTAATTATTCAATTCACCGAGATCACGTACACAGTTTTAATCCGCATATCGCCTAGTAGTATAAGAGAACGTTTTCCTCTCTACTCGTTTCTCTGTTCTTTACAGTTTTACGACTTTAAATAGTGTAAACATTATTTTCTAAATTTAACAATCTAGTTCCACCGGATTTGTGGATTTGAAATGATTCTCGTATAATCACATAGGGCCAATTAACACCTGACCTTGGTTTAGCTTATGTTCTTGGTATATAATGTTACGTGTATACAGGTTACACGAGACCTTTAACATGTATTTTCATGGATTCGGTCCGCCGACACGGTCTGATGAACCGTATTTTTTATTTTTAGAATACTATCAACCACGAGTCATTCTATCAGTGCTTGGCAATAGGCCAATGATGCTTACAAGCAGGTAGCAATTCATTGCCAGTTTTCTCGCTGGGTAAATTACGGGCTTTAAGGTTCATTGCACAGACCAATTGTTTTTAATTAATATCACTTAAGTCGTGTTTGTTTCAAGATCACGAATGCACAGTAGGTTTATAAATAAAGTAACACTATACACTTGTTCATTGTTGTTCCATCATAACCTCTTCAGGTTATTATTTAGCTAAAAGTCATCCTGGCTTCTTGAAAATACATTTTCAAAATTTCCTGTTGTTTATTTCGAGTCGGTCAAGGACCCAGGTATAGGTAAGTACATACGTCGAGTAAAAGGAGTTAAAGAAAATGGTAAAAAGTGTTTCTAGTAGAACGAGTTTAACAAAACAGTAAATAAAATGAGAATTGAAGTTTAAACTGTATTCAAATCGACTGTTTTTTTAATTCATTTTTCAAAAATTTGTTCTTCATTTATTTATTCCCAGACTTCTTGAAAATAAATTTAATCGATAAACCAGATATTATCGCGTGCATACTTTGGTAATAATTTTTCTCCCAAAGCAGCGTGAAGTAAGCTTCAAAGAAAAAGATCCTGTTTAACGGTCAAACGTATTAACACGTAAATGCTAACTAGTCCAAGTCGAAGATGCCAGATGAACGGACAGTGGATTCACAAGACTGGTATTGTTACAGCGTGAAAATCTTTTCACGATGAAGTATTGCACCGATTTTTAACTAAACAGCTTCTTTTTATTGGTCACAATTTTACAGGATCATGTCTTGTTTGTGTAACAAATTTCCCATCATCTGAAAAGTTAATTTTATTCTTGAATTAAACGCCGGTTAATAATCATGATGTAAAATAGTATCTACTTGGTGGTTTTAACATCACATCCTCGATCAAAGGTGTTAAAAGATCAACAAAATTTAAGGGGTTGGAAATAACGAGGATGAAACGAGCTTTAGAAACAGGTTACGGGATTATTTCACACCACGTTCCTAGCAGTTTCAAAATTAGCACAAGTTATACCTACTCGAAAACTTGCGAGAGTTGGGACAGTCTGCAGGTGTTTGAAACAACGTAGCGACTGTGAAACACAAGGAAGATCCTTTATGCAGTAACGGTATTAAAGCTTATCTCTCATCCTTTGCTTTCTCACTGTACATACACCATAGTTAGGTACACACTTTTGTCCTCAAACTATACAAGCATACGTACACGTACACATACACATACAAATACAACATGAACATATGCATGCATACGTAAACGTACAGTCAACGTCTTGATCGGAACATGAAGACGTTGTGTCCAGCTCACATTACTCCGGACTAAACTATATACGTAACAGTTGTAACACAGGAAGTTAGAACTCGCTACCTTTGATCTGACCCAACCAAAGCAAGTTGAACTACCTACAACAAGCTCTAAGATTACGTCTGAGAGTGAGCATATACGTGACTTGGGAGTGAGAGATTTTTAATTTTCGGATAAGGATTGTTTGATATAAAAAATTTTGACGATTTTTCAAATAATCTCATTTGCGAGAGTGATGATCTAACTAAATTAATTCTACTTCTTAGTGTATCACGCCATTATGTATTCTGGATCCAGTTTCATGACGACTAGTTCTTCAACCAGATGACGTTTCTTGATTGGCATGTTGATCCCGAGATGAAAACGTCATATCTAGATATATACACATGTCTATCATATATGCAGACGCATATTATAGGTCTACGTGTGAAGTATTTACATTCACACACCACATCTCAGGGACGATGAATACCGGAAGAGTGGCGCCTACATGGTGTAGATATAAAACTAAAATATAGTTTGCAATTTCATTTGGTACGATGAGATGATGATGACTAGAACGTGTCTACTATTCCACTGTAGAGCTATTTTCCCAGGATACTTCATCTCTTGAAAAAGGAATGAGATCTGGTACTGTCTGCTATTCAAAAACGCTAAGATTTTGGATAAAAATTGTAGATGATGTCGGTCCAGCTGTTATATGCGGGATCAAATCCACGGTTAAAATTTTTTTTTGTATTTTTTAATCTTCCACGTATGTATGTATTAGTCTAAAGCAGCTGGACTGAGACTTTGGCACGAAGTTCAGTCTCGTTGTTTCTTTTTTATTTTATTTTAGTTTCTTTTATCCATCTTATTCTCTTGTGGTGTGTTAAGTTGGTAGCTAGGATTGATGAATCTAGCGAGTGCAAAGAGGTACGATTTGTTACCGTCAATTATTGTGATTTACGATATAGTTAGTAAAGAATAATAATTCTAAATCTTGTAAGATCTTTTATTCATTGTTAAAAAAATTAAAAAAAAAAAAAAAAACGGTGCCATAAATTGAACTAAAAATTTTGTTCTAACCGAAATAAACGATTCACGATTTATACTTATTTAGACTATGCGATATGGTGTATACAAGTCAGCGGTAAATATATACACCCTAATCCTGCTGCAGGTTGTTTAATAGTTTAAACATGATCCAGAACTTTGAACCGACTGGGGTATACCTACCCTACCCAGCTCTTTCTCAAAACTTGAGAACTTCAAGGGTTTTGTATTATTATCATTATTATTAAGGGGAAAATTTTCATATAATAAATTGTTAATATTTCTGTTAACTTTTACGTTATATATCTACATCAATGTGAACATGGACGTAGTATAAAGGCATAAAGCTTCATGGTCAATTCATGGCTTTCATTTTCCAGACATGGTGCAACAGGCTTTGACTACTGACGAAGACTTGAGTGTTTCAAATTTTAGACCAAGGGATAACGCGACCAGAAGGATATTGCTTAATGCGCAAGCGCCTTTAAGTTAATTATAGCAATATCATCCGTTCTCATAGCTAAGGAGATTCGGTAAACAGCCTATCCAAGGCGCTTTTAAACCGTCGACCAAATAGCCCTGGGGAATAAATACGCGCCCTATGATAACCCGGGATAAAATCGACGCCACGTACCAGTTACGAGATATTTGAAGCCGGTCATGTTTGAGATTTTCAACTAATTAATATCCACGGTTTGAAGGATTCGTTGTGAAATCTATTGGGTAGGTAAAAGTGGTTTTACGATTCTTGATTAATTGAATTGTTTTCCTTTTTTTTCTCGAAAATGATGTTTTTTAAGTATGACAAAAATATTGTTTCAATTCGTTATAACATTTCGAATGGAAATTATGTGGATTCTTGACCAGCTGTTGTATATATATAATAAACACTAATTTTCTGACGAGAAAGTAAATATGTGAGAAAGCAATTAACTCCGTTTTGAAGTGAAGAACGTTTTAATAACAGACTGAAAGATCCTCTTCTATGGACTGATAATCGACGTCATGAGGTGAATAAATTCCAATAAATTTAAACGAAATCTAAAGTTAGATTCGAACGTAATCATTCGATAGATTTCATTTTGTGTTTACTGATTATACATTTGATGTAAAAACCCAGCGAAAAATTCTATAATCAGTTTGCTTCTGCAATGTAAGATTTTGAATGTATTAATTTTTGTTTTTAAGATTTTTTTTTTTTTATGAAATAATGATACAGCGAAGAGTAATAAAAATTACTTACGATCGTTGTTATTTCTCTAAATTAAAAAATCGTAAGTGAAAAATCAAACATACGTATACTTATCTACAAGAGATTTTCAATATCTAGATAAGGTTTGAAGAAAGTCAAGTTTTACTCGACGTATACCGTAAGTTGAAGAATCCGAGTGAAGAGTCTCGTTTCTTATTTTTGCCACGCAGAGCCAATTACTTCGACGGGTTCTGTAGTGGTTTCCTATTATTGTGGGACAATTGACGGGCAATAGATCGATTCGTTTGCTATATCCGAGCTTGGTGAAAGAGCGAGACGAAACTACGAGGGAGAAGGAAAATAAAATTGAAAGAAAAAAAAAGAAAAAAAAAAAAAAAAGAAGCACAAGTGGTAGGAGGAGAGGATGAAGAAGACGAAGAATAAGAAGAATAAGAAGAATAAAAAGAGAGATTCTACGGGCTGGATGGTAGCCAAATATTTAGACGATTACGTCGGGGTAGAACTCGCCCACCTCCCCCCAAGATACTACATACCTCGCATGACGCTTTCTATATACTCGGTGCCCCACACCACAAGGAGATCGTGGGCGCTGCTCTCGTTGCATCTGGCGGGTCTGTTTGATCGCGCAATAAACCGATACAGAGTAAAAGGGTTCCTAATCTCTTACAGAACGTGAGATGTTCTGTTTTTCTATTCGAAACACGCTAAGAGTAATAATACTGTGTGGAGGCGTGTAAAGATTACGAAGTATGTTCGATGGAAACCAATCGCGGATGTTATGGCCAATAATAATTAAATCGAAGAGTAAATTTCCTGATCTAATTGATATTATTTGGGCCTAAATTATTGCATCTAATTTTTCATTTCCTTTGACAAAAGATTTAACACTTACGGGGAATTCCTTAAAAACCAAAATTTTTTGACGTTTGGCAAATTTTTTTGATGTTTGAAAATTTGAAGAATTTTTTATTTCTTTTTTTTTTTTTAGTCTGAAATAATTTCTAATCATTTCCTCAAAATAAGCGTAATCAGTTGTACAAAAATTGAGTGAATAGAATATTTCTTCGAAACGTATCTACCTGTAGTAATTCAAAAAAGAAGTAAAAAATAAATAAAATGACTTCCAAGTTGTATACGAGCTGTGAAAATTATTGAGGAGAATTGAATAATCGCGTACAGGTATCGATGTGGCGTAAATCAACACCATCTATTTTACCCATTTCCCCCTTTACCTCCAGTCCATGTTTATAGTTGATCTCTACGTTACGGTAAACTAGTCGAACCCCTTATCAGAGCGAGAAATGGGAAGAGAGTTGGGTGTGTGTTTGTTATAGGTCGATATATTAGCTAGAATTTATGGCTGTGTGTACGTATATGTGTGTGTATATTAGGATATACGGATGACCTCCGCGTGTCTACAATGATCAGTAACCGGTGGGTATAATAATTTCATACTTCGATTTCTGCAATTCGGAGAGGAATTTCGCGTTTCTGTAGTAGAGCTAGGTTTTGATTAGAACCGGTATGACTTGAAGGTAGGAAGTCTATGAAGTTGGTTCTCTTGATCGACTCGACAGATGCCAATCAACGAGAATTGAGGCCAGAGGTGAAAATACTTTATGATTTATGGCCGTTAGATAATGAGCGACTTTTTCAGCTCGTCATATTTTAATGGGTACGAATTTATACGACAAAAAAGAAGAAGAGAGAGAGAGTGAGAGAGAGAGAAAGAAAAAAGAATTGAGCTTCTATCGTCACAACCAAATTAAAGGGAAATAAAGATACTCAATTTTCTCTTTATTCGGGTACAGATCTCTTACGTCCCTTATTGTATCATCGATTCTTCTATTACAACAGGCTTCCCGCAGTTTTGTAATTTCGGTAATGCCTCAAGAAACTGATTGGCAGATGATGTGAGTCTGCTGCAGAAATCGATTGAGTTTCCACAGGACGTTGTTACGAGGAAAACCTATAGGGCCTAGCTAGGGTATAACTGTAAATCTTTTCCCTCTGTGTTTTCTTACGCTATATCGCTCGATCGCTCCCTTTAATGGCCTGTGCTTATGTGGACCGTAAAAGCCCGATATTTCGTAACAGACATTGAAAATGATCCCGCCGTAAGGTTCAAGGGGTCACGATTTCCCACGCGTGAAAAGAAAATTTCCAACAATCATTACCGTTATGATATACATGTCTAACATTTTCGCGATATAGGCTATCTGTGTTATCACACTTTCTGGGTCAAAGAAAACTAGCTAATTATTCTATGAATGAATTACTGATTTTTTACATATTCCCATACCATTAATATATCTTCGGGTTGAAGTTATGAATTTAACGAAATCTGAACAGTGAAAATTTCGAATATTAATATTGACCTACAGGTTTTAGAAAGAGTATTTCCCCGAAAGTCTGTGTAGTTGATTTCAAAAACTTTGAACGGTTCAAAATCCCGAAAGCTAAAGATGCGGAAGGCCAGGATCATGTCACCCTATAAAATTTTTCGATTCTTGAAATTTTTGACTATCCAAATTTTAATATTCTAAACCTTAAAGTTTTCGAAAATTCGGAATCGTCTCAAATGAATTTGTAATTCTGACCGTTTGGATTTTTTATAATTCGAAACTCGTCCTTTTTTTTCATGCCCTAGGCCATACGTAATCGTAAATATGAACGTATAGATACATACATACTTATACATTGAAACGTATATGTCTATTGTTTTATTGGACATTAGAGAAACGGGGGTATAACCCGTCCTGAGAGAATAATGGAAGTTAGTCTTGTGATACAGTCACGTGTCGTTTGTGGTGCGTTTTGAAACAGGGACAGTGTGTGTTCGCATTGTCCGAGAAGCTGTTATCAGTTAAACAAGGCTCGATATAAACAGGCTTTTCGCGTACAATACCGAATACGTAGAACCATGAACAATAGCTGGTATCGGTGGTAAGCTCCCAAACAAACGCAAGATAAGATATAATTAAGTGTTATTGGTGTCGAGAAAATGACACATGCCAAGGTCTGCTATAACAAAAAAAAAAAAAAAAAAAGAAAAAAAGAAATGTCTGTAACGTATGCATGTATACAAATATTTTTTATTCATTATTATTACAACGTTTGTTAATGATTGTATTACAGGGAATTAGATACACGTTTCAAAGTATGATCGTTGTGCATATTTGGTTAAATTTATACGATCCCGAGATACGTTTAACTGGATATTTAAAAGTCGGTTAAAAGATTTAAAGGAATGAAGTAGGTATATGTATAAGGTATGGAAACGAAGTTCGGTTTGAGATTAGAATAGAAATAGTGAAGAAAGCAGTAAAAGAATTCATTCTAAATCAATCTCGTCAGGCCAGTATTCGGCTGTGAATGCATTGCACCCGGCTCGTAGCTAAGACCGACGAAGATTCTGCAACTGTATATCGGATGCGTAACGACTATTTTTGTCAACGAGATTGAATGCAGGTCATTTAAGGAATTTTTTTTAACTTCAGAATTGGTTTCATAAATAGTTTAGATATACTTGTTGATTATAATAACCAAAAAGAAAAAAAAGATGAACGAATTATGAAGAATTTTCGAGGATCTATGTAAGTAAGAAATTATCGAGATATCTGAGCACCGATCTCTTCATATAAGAGTGAGAACTTATACGTTCAAAAAAAAGTATTAAAAAAAGTTTAAGAATTTGCATAAAAAATTTATATCAAAAGTCAAAACGACGCGATTATATCAAAGTTTTTTTTTTTTTTTTTATTTATTTTTTTTTTTCTCGTCCCAGATATCGTAACGAATTTTTAGTATCGTAGGTTGAAAAATGTTCGCCGATGCATCGTGCATATAATATCATTGAATCGAGTCGAGTTTTATACACCACGTGAATGTAATTCGCGTGCATATTAAATGCAGTAGTAAACGACCGTAATGTTTTGCGGTACTGTCCGTAGTAGAGAGTCGAAATAGGGGAGGCCGCGGCAGTGGTATGACCTGCATTATTTAAATGTAAAATGGTTCTAGACATTGAAAATATTTCTGCTAATTTGAGATATTCGATTTACAGATTTTATATCAATTATTTATTGTCAAATGAATTTGCGTAGCGCTGAATTTCACGATTTGTATAATCGAATGTTCGCATTATGCATGTATGTTACATATGTATTAAATTTCGGAGTAGCTCTGGTTAAATCTAATACCGAAACTCGATTCTCGAAAAGCTGAAAACTTGTAAAGATTCTTGTTTCTTCTTCTTTATTTAATATCTTGAGTTTTCTCTAAGTATATTATACGCGAGTGTACTGACCGTGGCTGTTTTCTCGGTTCGCCATAAAGAGGAGAAGAAAAAGATAGAGATGGTAGTATGGGGGTGGTTTATACATCAAAGCTTTTGCGGACGAAGGGTGTTCCGGGTTTTTCCATCGTACTGCAATCTCGTGGCAAAGGCTGTTCTCGATCAAGGATCGGCGATCGGTAACATATAACCGATAAATAAGGCGCAGAAAGTATTTCAACCTGAGCGAATCCTCGCGCTTCTTCTTCTCATTCTTTTTCTTCTCTATACGTCAGCTTTGAAGTTGCCAAGGGTTGCGAAAATCGCGCGATGCAAGAGTGTATAATATGTAACTTGTATTACCATTCCTCAGATAATAGGAAACACGATATCGCGACAAAATTGGAAGATCTTTTTCTTCACTATATCGGAAAAGAACGATCTCCCTTTATCTTCTTATTATATTTTATTCGCATCGGGAAATTTGAGATACGGATATACTTTTTTTTTCTTTTTTTTTTTTTATTTTCTTCTCACAGGATAGGAATCGCCCTTCCGTTTGAACAAGTGTCCCTCTTTTCCACAGCTGCAGTATTTGCGTTCTATTTCTTTACTTGATTATCAACATTTTCTCTGTCTCTGCCGGAAATGCGATGTTTTGCTTATCTCTCCGGTACGGCACATACCTACCTACTCGTCGTTTGAAATTAGCACCAGCTGCACAGTAAACAGTATGCGTATATTCTCGATCGTAAAATTTCAAATATTTAACTCCGACGAGGTCGTGGTGAGATAAGAACAATTTTTTTTTTTTTTTTCAAACTATAAATTTGATAACTTTTTGAAATAAAATTATATCAACGACGTAGGGATTGTCGGTTTCGTTTTCCGAAGTTGAAACAAAAAAAAAAAATAAATAAAAATAAGTAACCTTTTCGAAGCAAATAATTACAAGTTCTGAAGATATCGTCAATTATCTATAAAATTCTATATCCGATGTTCATCGATTTTGTACCTCCATCGCTTTGCCTTATTCTCGTATTACCTTTTTATTTTTCTCTCGTCTTATTCAGTGCCGTAGAGCTTCTTGCAGTCTTTACCATTCGCATCACCAATCTTGGTAAACTTTAATAGGATTTACCAATTAGAAAGTGTTTTCAGACAGTTTCAAGCGCATTTTCAGACAAAATTCTGCACCACAATCCGGGGAAGAGAGTCTGGTTTTGAAACCCGTTCGATACCTATAACTACGGAGTGATTGATTTCGATACTATTAATTATTTACCACGTTGACAGCAACGTGATTCAATTTTAGTGCACGTGGCACTGGTTTACGACAGGACAACGTGAGCCAATAATAAATCGTAATGTTCTGTTTGTTTTTTTTTTTTTTACTCTTTGCAAATAATATAATTATATAAAAATTTACTTCCTCTTTTTTGTCAAAAATTAAATAAAAATCGGTAATTAAATGTCAAATTTATCTTCAAAAATTTGAAAAGTCCAAATTCAAAGAGTTTTTCAAGTAACAGGTAGCGTTGAATCATCAAGTGGTTATTGCAGAGGTTTTTTGTCGTTATTTTTAGAACAGTTTTCTTTTTTCTTTTTTCTTTTATATAAAAGCAGCATCACCTGCTTGGCTCTTCGATGATAAATATAGGTATACGTCGTGGTCTGCGATTGCTTTTATATATCACGTGCAAATCATTTGGTAGAATAAGTTTATTTTCAGAACCACGTGAGTTGACGTAAGATTGATCAGAATAGGATGAACAGATATTGTTTTTTTCTTTTCAATTATTTTTTTATTTATTTTGTAAACCCAGGTGAAGATTATCATACAAGACGTTAATTTTGTAAACTAAGAAATTGAGATTTGATTTTTTCAAGTATTCACAAGCACTATAAGAACTTTACCTACTGCAGTGAGAATTTAGTATTCGTAAACCGTGTTTCAAATCGTTGAAACACATTTGTGCTTTTTTTTTTTTTTGTCTGGATGAAAATAAGGAGAAAAAGAAGAAAAAAAAAGCAAAAGACAGAAAAATGCAAGAAAGCAAGAAATAAGGAAAAAATAAAAATAAATAAATAAAAAGAACGTAGGCACGGCGGGAACAGTAGTCAAATATTTGTGGCGTCGACTAAAAGTTTGTGGAATAAAAAATTTTAAATTCTCTTCACGCCTACGATGCCTCTTTTTTTTTGTTTCTCTTATTTTTTTATTTAAAAAAAAAAAATTTTTTTCCCCTTTCAACCGATAACGTTTTGGGGGAGACCGTCGTCGTCGTAAGCTTCAACATTAATAAATTCTTCCCGACCTTGCGTAACCCTAGGAGTCTATAGACCATCTGGTATAAAAATCGTCGCTTTTATTTTCAGAACATATATTTTTTTTTTTTTTTTCTATTTTTACGCAGGTATATTCTAACTCGTTGAAAATATATTATTGTCATTTTCGTACGTAAAGAAAGTTAATTTTCCACCTGAAATAACAACATTTCACAACAAGAATGTTTTCGGAATAATTTCCTTAAATTATTGGTTTCAACGGATCAAGAACAAAAAAAAAAACGTAAAAAAAAAAAAAAAAAAATTACTCGATAAACTATTTCAAATTTTTTATATCTGCAGTCAAAAATCAAAAAAGAAATGAATAATTAACACGATTGTTTAAAAATGAAATAAAAATGAAAATGGAGTAGCTGGATAAGAAACGAAAATTTATTGCGAAAGTAGAAAACTTTACGAATTTATATAATATCTGTAAATTTGACGATTATTAATTTTTTTAAAAACGTTTCATATTTTGTAAGAATGGATATTCCTCAGTTTGTAAAAATACCTCAATCATAGATATAAACTGGTGTAAAACGATAAAATTATTTAAAGCAAGTAGTAACGGTGTTCCATGCAGTTCCCGAAAACCCGTTTCCCTGATACCCATCGTCTGTTATGAGATGATAAAATTCGTTGATCTGGAAAAATGTCCATTAATTCAGCCTCATATTACATGTTACAGCTATTGATCTATGTTCACAAATCGAACTAGAAAAAGATCGACTATAACGAAAAGAATAGAATATAGCATTACCGCAAATATGTTACACGACATATGTATGTACGTACACAAATACATATGTACAACGTATAAAGAGCATAAGAAAACAAAAAAGGATAAAAAAATAAGGAAAAAAGAATTTAAAAAAAAAAGTAGTAAGGAGTTTGTAGCACGTAGAGCTACGCGATTCGAGTTATAAATCGCGGGTGATATTTTGCAGCTTTCCTCCTCTTAAGCGGTCCTTTTTATAGTCTCGTGTCATTTTTATCATCTTTATAACCGACGAAGACAACTTTATCGTCCGTTATCGAAATGTATTCGAGAGTTAGAGGTTAGGTATATCACAGTAGTGTCCTGACCTCTTCTTAAATTTGATTCCCCAAATGTAGAGATGTGTTTATTCGTATTTTGGATACCGCGGTTTTTCCCGTTTTGAAGATTTTCGTAGCAGCTGGGTGTAAATAGATTCGAAAATATATGCGGTTTTGAAATAATTTTCGAACCCTGTGTTGAATAAACCGGATAATGTATACAAGATGCAATTAACTAAAGGTTATGAATTTAATAACGATTTTACCTCGTAAATAGTTGAAAATAAAAATTCTGAAACCGGATAGTAGCGGTGGGAGTGGCCGCAGCGGTTGGGAGGTCGTCACTTAGCAGAGAGCTTGCGCTGTCAGCCAAAATAAACAGAATGTCACGCGTATAAATAAAGCTTTACTTCCCTTCACCTCTCGGGAACCCCTTTTTCCATCCGCAAACCCCCGCTGCGTCCATCACCTCTCATACCCCCTGGTCACCCTAGACTACGACGACTACGACGACCACCATCGAATGTGCACGCCAACGACAGACTGCGGACTATGACGGTGTGTCTTATCAACGTGTTTCATCTCTAAATGCTTTTAAAGAAACCCCAGACCTCGGGCGTGCGTCATTCACTAAAATAATTCACTTGACCTGGGATTTTTAACTTTTGTATATCACCACTTCCCTCATTTTAGAATTCCTTAGAAAAGGGATAAATTCCTAGATATCAAAAAACGCCAATTAATTAACGCGACTCTTTAATTAATAGCAATTTTTATTCCAAGTATGTAGTAGAGTCGACAGAAGATAATAACAGTAAATAAGAAGTAAAATTATGCATATGGGGCATTCCATGTCACATCGACCAACGCTTGTTCCTCTCATTTTTTGGTTTCTCTCAAATTAATTCATGCAATTGTAATACTCAAAAAATGATCATTTTTGAGCTTTGTCAGTTATGGCGGTTCAAAAAATTTTCAATTTCGACCCATTTATAAAATCTGAAAAAATGACTAAAAATTCTATATTTTTGAAATTGAACATTTTTTGAGCCCCCATAGCTGATAAAGTAAGTAAATCGACTTGAGATTAAAGGGCATTTGCTACAACGACCGGAAATTCTTGAAATATTAAATCAAATTTACTTTTCGTAACATTTGGTGGCACATAAGAATTTTTCTATTTTTTTTTTTTGTTAGTAATATTTGCTTGGAATAAATTGATAAAGAATTTTCGTCAAGCTTTTGTAAAAATTTGATTTTCTTTTCTTGACCGAGTAAACCATCTCGATTATATCTTGTAATGAGCTTGCAGTACTTGTTTTTCTTCTCTTTATTTAATTAGAAGTTGAAAAAAATGGAAAATAATTGAAGAAATTTTATACAGAAAAGTATAATCCGTTCCGTGAATATAATTGCACGATTTATAAGTTTCGAGAAAGAATAAAAATCGAATAAGAATAATTATTATCGGTTTACATATTTCATTATTCTCGATGCCAATTTACGAATCTTTTTATGAAAAACAAAGGAGTTAATTCTTCGTGCCAATTTACGAATATTCAATTCTCTATAACTACGTTAGATTTGTACCTTATACCCTGCATCTCTATCGTCGTGGATATCTACTGTTTCGAGACGTCCAACCTCGAGCCCAACACTCAAGTATCTCGCAGCTTCTCCTTCGACTAGGTACGCAATCTAGACAGCCCTCTCGATTGAGCCAATTAATTAGTGCGTAATGAACTTGCTTTGAACTGCATTCTCTGGCGAATTTCACCCTCAAACGGTACCTACATGCTTCGACGCTTCCGCGGCGTCTACGTCGTACTATTTCCTAACTAGATAGGTACGGATTCCGTAAATCGTTGCGCTCAAGCGCAAGCTATTTCCCGTATACGTAGGTGTATATCCCTAATTTGAAATTCAACTACAAATTCTCTCTCTCACTCACTGTCTCACTATTTCTATTTCCCTCTCTCTATTCTGTCCTTATTTAAACATCGGTTAAAATTGCACATTCTAATATAAATTATAATTAAAACTCACCATTTCTGTTCTCACTATCGGCGGGTTTCATCTGAATCGGATGATGCATCTGTAATGAAATATAGGAAAACATATTTTAGATTTGTGGATAGTAAATTGTGATCTTTTTTTTTTTTTTATCCAAGATCATATATGTGATACGAGTTTATCATTATTCTTTTTTTCGATTCAAATGCGTGGGTGTATACGTATATGTGTGTCTGGGCGAAAGCCAAGATCGAAATTCGCTGACCGGAAGCTGACATTTCTAATCGATATTTTACTCCCAGTAGTCAATTAGCGGTTTACTAAACGGTGTCAAAGCGTTCCTCAGTCAATCCTAGCCTGAGCCACTGATCTGGAACAAAACGCAGTTCCTACACTTACCTACGTTGACGTAGGTGTACGTTAGGTACGATACTAGGCGTAGTTTGGTCACGTGACTAAACCAGGCAGTGTTAATTACTCCATCACTCCTCATTAGCAACGCGTACATCAGTCACGTGACGTGACGTGAAGGTGAAGTGACGTCCGACGTCGACGTCGACGTCTATATCTCGCTTCTTCCTATCCTTTAATCCCCCCTCGATTTACAAACGTATGCACTTCACCTTGATACGATCCAAATATATATTGAGAGCTTAATATAGCTTATCTCTATATATATTATTGATTTGCCCCGAAATGATATCAGTTTTTTTACTCCCAAGATATTTAAAAAAGATTTCATCTCTCCCAGCCAATTTATTTTCGATATATTCAATCTACGTCATACAGTCGTAGTCAATAAAATTTCAAATAATTTCTAATTATGTCTCAAAACAGAAGTAATTAGCTGTGAAAAAACCGAGTCAATAAAATATAACTTCACAGCGTGACAGTAATTTGATAAAAATTATTTCCAAGGTGTATACATGTGTAGATCCACCTAATGACAAACGATACTTAAACTGTTACGATCGGTATGTATAATCACTTATGCGTGGGTATCAATCAAAATTTTTATTGAGTAAAAAACCAAAAAAAAAAGAAACTTTTATTACACATGATGGTATCGCGGGTTTATATTCTTTGAAGAATTTGATGTGTGATGAGTGATAGGCTGTTGTAATATACAATTGGTGAAAGACGTACGTTGCAGAATTGATTGACGTGTCGTTTGTGTCAAAAAGAACCTTCAAGAAGTAGAAAAAATAGACACGAAATAACCAAAAAAAAAAAAAAATGAAAAAATAAATAGAAAATAAAATATGTACTAATTTACTTTAGCCATTTACCATAGAGTTATGAAACACGTTAAAATAAGATTCAGATTTTAAATCTCACTGCACGAGACGTAATGTCACAACCGTTACGAAACAGCTTCGACCATGTTGGTATAATTATTACATTGATCATAATTGGTTCTACAATCCATGGATTACGTAGCTGAACAGGCATAATAATTTTCATCGTATAACTACACATACTCATAGATGTAGAAAATTATTCTACGGTATTATATACAACGGAAAAGTCTAAAAGATATGGGATACTTTTTAAGGGTGTCAAAGTACAGCTACGATATTAGACAGCGTTGTCATTTTACCCTCAATTTTACATCTTCCATCTTTCGTCTTCATACCTCTTACCGTTTCACCTTTTACCTTTCACATTCACCTCTTAATAAATTGAGTCACAGACATTCTATTTCATCACATCAAGCCCATTGAACGCGTGTCTATATTTACAGTGCTTTTAAGGTGACACAGTGTTGTTACTAGGGAAGAATAGGGTAAAATATCCAACCAGGATGTCGAAGTGAAGCGATGGTAGCTAGTCGAAATACAGAGAGAGTACAACACGAAGAATGTGCAAAAGAATATACGAATGACTCGAGCAGAAAATATAGAGACTTTGTTAATTTCTCCGGACGGATACTGGCGAATCAAATTTTGAAATTGAGTCATTAAAAATAAAGAAAACTGACTTTTCTTTATTAAATGGCCATAGCAAACGTCAATGAAAATATAGTAGACTCATTTGAAAATCTAGTATATTCGATGTCATTTTAATTATAATTTACAAAAAACATTCGGTTAGTTAATTCGTGATGGTTTAAATTTGGCAGGAGTCAATTTATTCAAGTCGAATATCGTGCTGATTGATCGTTGAATGAATTTCTGGTTTTATATCATGATTAAACTGTGTGGAATGTGATTAGTAGTACAAATTTGCGTGTTAAATAAATCCACTTGTCAATCGAAATCCACACTGTCATCGGCTGTCAATTATATTCCGAAGATAACTTTGCGGTATGAAAAATATATCAATTGGAAATTATACACCAAGTTATAAAAGTTAATATTTTCCACGTATGTAAAGATAATTAAATAACTAGGGAAAAACGATTATTTCAATCAATTTTCTTTATGTGAAATGTGATTGACGATATTCCCGTAGATAATTTTAGACTAAATAACTAAATAGCAAATAACAGATTATTTTCATATATTGATACTAAAATCCAGTTTATTTTCACATATAAATTGCAACTTTTTGTATATCTGTATTTATAAATATATATTTACTAGAATTAAACGTATGGTTTAATTGGGTGCAACTGTAAGCACCAAAGGCCATTACTATTTGATGAGTAAATTATTTGTGATTTCGTTTACAAATAAAATTTTTTCAAGTGGACATTTTTTGACTGTCTTTATAGTTTACATCGATTCCAACTCTACAACCTCATAGAGAATCTGATTCCATAAACACCGGTATTATAATGACAAGTTAACAAGTTCTCATCGTGACATCTGTCGGAAAGGGTCCTTGAATCTGACGTTTTTCTGGTTAATTAATTTTTACGTTTTTGTAATTTCATATACAGGATTGAGGCTAGAAGATCGATAGTCAACGAGGTGGAAACCGACGAAGAGGATGATGAGGACTTGCAGTAGATGCCTTCGCGAGGACTCTCCTCGCGTTTTCGAGGGTACTTTCTGTCGTCGAGTCCTACAAAGTCACCAACGTTGATTTTATTCCCTCTGGTTTAAACCAACCATAGCTGAATAGGTATCTCTCATTTTAAGTATATACACATTGGAAAAAAAATTATCGTGTTAAAATTTTTAGATGTGGTATCGTCTTGTATAATAAATATATATATTTTTTTCTTTCTTCAGCGTTTAACTTGGAAATTTAGCACCAATTAATGTGCGAAAATTTAATATAATGTCGAGTGATTCTCACAATCAGATAGTGTTAGTACTTAAATGTTAGACGTCTATTATAGAAGTCCACTATATAATAATGACATTTCTTCAAAAGTTTATGTGATTATAAAATCTCTCTTCTTATGTATCAACAAAATTTATGGAACTTTTATTCGTCTCTTGATGACCAGGTGGAATACGGTGTAAATTCATTCATTTGTATAACTTGATTAGGTCTATAGAAATGTCCAATCGTAAACCCCGTTCATACTTATACAGGTCTTGAAAGCCCGTGAATTGTCTAAGGATTACTTGTCTTGTTGAATTAAAATCTGGTAATAAAAATGATGAACAATAAAAGTATCTCAAAAGTTGACAAGTTTTTAAAGTTCGGAACGGTCAAAATTGCGAATACATTTCAGACGATTATCGAATTTTTAGAAACGTTAAAAGTTTGGAATGTTAAAATTCGGAAAGATTGGAATGCAGATAACTAAAAATTCAGAAAGTTTAAGAATCCGAATATTTAATGCAGGGTCACGATACTTCATGCGTGAATTTCAAGTTCTGAAATCAAGCTTTTCTGATATTTAGTTTTCGGAATTTTAAACCTTAGGTGTTTTTCAATTCGACATTTTTTTAATCGACTATGCAGACTTCTGGAGTGATACCTTTTTCTAAAAAATGTATCTCGGTAATATTAAAAATCGTAAATTTTAACCGCTGAAAACTTTTAAATTTTAGAATTTTAATCCAGCCCCGACGAGGTTCTAGATTTTTTCAATTCTCTCGATAATCTCCAGTGATGAATAATTCTACTTAATTACTTTCAAAAATTTGATGGACACTAGAATTTCGCAAAAATGTACAAATTAATGAACATTTATGAGACAAGAGATAGTAAAATTTATAATAAATGTTTACAGCGGCAGGTGTAGATCATAGGTGTTTAAATTTATACAAGGGAAGAGAGAACGGTGTAGAGTTGGACACTTTGGTAATTCCAGTGAAAATTTATAAACTTAAAAACGAGTAGGATGAGAAAGAGGAAGAGGAAGAGTAGGAGGAGGAAGCCTGGTGATTGTGACTCGGATTTACTGCTTGTAAAAAAAGAAATAAAAGTGTCCAATGCATTCGTGCAAAATACCATGAGTATTATAAACTACTTTATCCTTGTATTTAACGTGTGACTTTAACGGTTAACTCGCTAACCGCGAATGGATATGGAGACGTGTATTGTGGGAACTCGAATGGACAAATATTGCAAATATAGTATCGTGTACGTAGGTATATATATTTTCCGGCAATTATCTATATATGTACATACATGCTTTTTACAGGGCAATTATTATAGCTTCGTGCGTATATCGAGACTCCGATTTCCTACTTTCGATAACAAAACTGGGCCACTGGTTTGTTAAAAGTCACGATAATATCGAAGGTGTAAAAATAGGTAGATTAAAATAGTTATCATTTAATTCACGTCACAGTGAGTGAAATTATTTAGTCTCTAGGGTTGAATTTCGAGGTTTTTGTTCAGTTTTTGAATTCGAGAAATAATTATGGTAAAAATATTGATGTTAAACCTGCAAGCTGAATTGTACGTCGGTAAATTAAAACTGAATGAATTCACTAAAATTTCAACTGCATTGGTCAAAATTCCGTACAGTATACGTAAATAATAAACTATACACTCACCCTAGAGTTCTGCTGGTGTATGTATGTATGTACGTATAGTATATGTATATATATATATATATATATATATACCTACTTGTGGGATAAAAACAGAACGCAAATTAACGTGAAACTCGTATAATGGAAATGCAAACCATTTGGCATAAACAACCCCATGTAAATACATTAAAATTTGAAATATATGCGTTTTCGTAAACGTATACGAACTGCATGTTATCTAAATATAGGTGTATATATATATACAAATAGCTATATGTATCTATATGCACATACGTACCAAATGGCGCGGAAATATTAGGCTGAGAAAAAAGTCAGGATTTGAATTACGCGGATATATAGATGACACGGTAGCTAAGTCGAGATTCGTGGGTTGCATAGACGATATGAAATTCATATACATGCAAAACACGGGTTGTTTTGACTTTTCGGAATCTCGAACGTGTAGCATAACCCCGGCGCGCTTTGGTGGATCTCATACAGATCGGTTTGTATATATGTACATACATACATACATACCTAGAGAGAGTTTAGTCTTCTCGATATATTGGCGAAGTAAGAAGATTTATAGTTAGGTATCAGAACAGAGCATTTTTTTATTTTTTTTTATTTTTTATTTTTTTACAAATCCTTTAAGTGGGGGGTTCGAGTTGAGGTTCCGAATTTTAAAAAATCCTAAACGGTCAAGATTTAGAATTTTAATATTACCGAATATCATAGTTTTTAGAAAAGGCATTACTCCGAAAGTCTCCTAAAACTTTAAATCGAAGAACTCCGGAGGGTTGAAATCCCGAAAGCTAAGGATCCGAAAGGCCAAAACTCCGTAACTTGAAATTCACGCATGAAACGTTGTGCTTTATTCTATTAAATTTTTAGATTTTTGAACTTTCGAAGTTTTTAACTGTCTGTATTCAGATCTTTTCGAACTTTAACGTTCTCTAAAAATAAAAAAACTCGAAAATCGCCCCAAAATAAATTCGCAATTTTCTTGGAACTTTGATGGAATAATAATACAATAGTTTCACTTCACTAATTGTTTTATAAATTAATTTTTTATTCAACCATTGATACCTATATACAATATTTTCGTGTAAAATATATGTATGTATGTATACATACGAATACATATTTAAATCCGTATATTGTAATAAATGCAGAGTGATTTATATGGAGAATTATTTTTCACCCTTCCATATATATCTACACCTCTTTCTCTCTTTCTCTCTCTTTCACACATTTCCATAATTAATACGTATCAACGCGTCCTTTCTCGCTATATCGTACTTTGTTGGCTAGCAGATTACTGTTAAATAGAAAGCGTTCGTTAGAAAATTCAGCGAGTCAGAATGATGTGAATTTTCATTTCATTCATGACGACGCAATGACGCAATTCAAATCCACACGTTAATGCAGTAATAATTATATAATTTGCACAACTCCACCGTCTGCAGCATCGAATTCAGGAGCATTTAAGGCCTCGAATAATAAAATATTTCAATTCTGCAATAAAACTGGCAAAAACTGGTGAGTAAAAAAAAAAAAAAAAAAATTAATAATTCAGACAAAAAAACTATTTCAGGTGAGAAAAGATTTTGACAATCCTTTCAATCCTTCGTTATCGATTCGAAAATTGTATAAATATCCTTTAGCCAATTAGTCCAATTACTATACTATCCTGAGCTTATATCTTTTTTTTTTTTTACATTTTTTTATTTTTACTCTTTTTATTTGTCATTTTTTGATTGGTACAGAGTATATCTCTTTGACCATGCCCTGATGAAACGGATTCTCGTTGTGTCACTGCAGTGCTCCAGTGTTCTACGGGCAGATTGGATGACGGAACAAAAAGGGAAACGTTCGACTGCCATGCCGGCTGCTGACTGTTCAGTCACTGCCGGGTAGCACAAAGCTTTAAACGTTGGAAATTGGAAGAGGCGCTAGCTGTAAATCGGCCTGTTAGCCCCTCACTGGCCTGTGAAGTGACTAATTGAATAAAACCGGCGCGCGGACGCACGCGGGCGTCAGACTACTCGATTAAAACATGATAATTATAGACTGCCATTTAATTTGAAAACAATTCAAATCATTCTTTAAACATCCCGAATTAATTATCAATTTACGATTAAATTAGAAAAAATAAAAATAAGAATAAAATCAAAAAAAAAAAAAAATTATCTCACTTTAATCCGACCAAATTTTCATCCCCAACATATTACGATTTCGTTCCAGCATGCAGATACAAATCGGTATATAGATCTTCGTTAACGGGATGATTATATTTTCACCCTCAAAGCTATAAAGCTTTGAAAACGTTGGCCATATAGTAACCGATCCGGTATTAATTAACGAACAAAATATGTATCCGAAGGATTACGCATGGCGCAGTGATATGGTCAAAATTTCAATCTTTATATGCGGGGTATTTGAAAGCGATTTCTCTATTTTATTGACTGTATATATACAGTGGTCTGGTAGACTCACGAGCTAGTATCGTTGAAACTGTTCCGTATAAATAATTGAGTCGATAATCCGTGGAAAACTGTATCTACTAAATTAGCCACCGTGCGACAAGAGAAATGGCATATAACGTCGACCGATACCGTTGCAGATTTGACCAAAACCCTGCATAAACGTTGTCCCATACTAACACTACCCTAGTAGACTGGCTACAACTGCGAAACAAGCACCTCACTATGACCACATCAATTTCTACAGTTCTTGATGTAACGGAGGTTGTAGGACGTAACGCGATAATATTCACTGACTACGATTAGAAAATTGATTAAATTCCATCTGTACATATAGACTGGATAATATATCAGTGCTTAATAATAATTATTCAATATGGAGGAGACAGAGTTAATCCACGATAATCGTTTATGATTAATTAATGTCATCATTTGAAATCGAATCTCTAATCACGTTCATATTATATCTGCTTGATACATTAAAAGAGTAAAATATGATGAAAAAATTAGAAGGAATCGAAATTATCGTATCATTTATTGACAGAAAATTTAAATATCTCTATGTTTGGGTAGCTGGTAGTAAAAGTAAATAACAATTGTTTCATTTTCTATATGTGAAACAGATATCTGTAATCACATGCAAGATGTGCAATAAGATTACCACTTTATTGATAAGGAGAGATAAGAGAAGACAAACGGAGAGGAATAATTTATAGAAAAATAAATATTGAAAGTATTGTTAGATTCTGAGTTGAAATTTGCTCCAAGAATAGTAGTATACGTTGCATGTACTCGCGGTTTGATTTTGTAATGAAGAAAGATCGAGAATCAGGCCGCACGAGGTTGCAGTAATTACCTCGATATTTATCAAACAGTCTTAAATATTAATTGAGACTTAAATTTTCGACGGTTAATACATGTAAATGTATATTGAGATTTTAAAATATGGGTTCCGTATGCAAGATGGAATTTTTAATAAGCACAAACCGCGTGCCATTAAAAATACTTTCGTTTTACATCAAAACCTGAGTTTAACGAGAGTCATGGTCGATTCTGAGCGTGTGGTGGACTCAGGTATGTAGATATACCTGCTACCTACATACGTGTGCAACGGCCATATAGTATTACTATTCTCTTGAACATGGAGTTTTTTTTATTTTTTCTTTTTTTTTTCACGTATGTATTTGTTCTGTGATTAGTTAAGGTCACGTGAACTTTTAGCTATTGCGTGCTTCTCTATTACTATACGACACATCTGTACTTCTATTCGAGGCTTACTCCTGCTTACGTCACGTCAAATTGCGTAAGCGAATAGCATATTAATTTGAATAATAAACTTAGGTAGGTATATCACACATTTACCAAGAACGTATTTTTACTCGTTTATTTCAAAAACCAAAGGCCGTTATCCTTATTACCTTTTTTTTTTTTTTTTTAAATTATGAACGCATTGACGCGTTCAGATTTACCGACCATCATGCATTCTTGTTTTTAATTCTGATTCTGGTATATTTTTGGCAAAAATGTATGAACCAATCATACATACGATTAATAAAAATAAAAAGAAAAAAAAAAAAAAAAAAACAGTCCCTTGCCTCGATTCCTTCGCGTATATCCGGAAGAACTGACAGCGTATAACTGCGGGGGGTCGAAGACTAAGGGTAAAGGGCATAAGGCGAAGGGGCGAATAGCGAAGAAGGCCCTGAAGCAAAAATATCTCGACCGGCGTATTAAAAACGTGACAGAAGTCAACTTGGAACCACGAGGATATATGGAAGTAGAGGTAGGACCGAGTCCTTCCGTCCTCAGAGGCAGGCGCCTGTATCGCAGGTTACAAATTCGACTCACGTAGTCGCGACCGGCGTCGCGTCGACAGAATGAAAAAAATCGACGATAGAGAGAGAAAGGCGAGTAAAAATGAAAATAAAAAAAAAATAAAAAAAAAGAAATAATAAAAAAAAAAGGACGAGAGTTATAGGGGAGGACGGGATAGAAGAGTGAGAGGGAGAGGGAGAGGCTCTCTCGTGAAAAATCTGCATGGATTTACGGAAAAAATGCGGTGATCACGTACGCGTGGACAGAGAGAGGAGACGGTTGGGTAGGTACAACGGAGGGTGAAGAGGGACAGAAAAATATATATATAGAGAATGAGATATAAAGGGCGGAGGGAAACCGTCGCACAACTAAATTGAAGCATCGATTTTTATTGAAAAAAACCCCAACCGCTCCACTTATAATTCGAGCGTGATATTTCATTTCCAATATGTTGATGTCGGAGAAGGACGTCGAACGCGAACGCGAACGCGAACGCGAACGTGAACGTGAACGGTCCGGTACCCAGTTACAGGTTCCAGTAGCAACGAGGATCGAAAAATTTTAATTAACGACGGCAGCCCGTCAAAGCTAGTAGGTACCGGAGTTTTCAGCTTTCGAAATCGCAACTTTGAAATACGCTACTTAAAGAGATGAAGAGAGAAATGGGAGTAGAGTCAAAGGGGTGATGAACGTCCAGAGAGAACATTTTAATTTCCGTCTTTTCTTCTCTTCTTTACGGATCATTTTACCCCTTTCGACACAATCTTCAAATTAATCGAACCGAAAGGAAACTAAACGTTATCCTACGTTAGAATCTATGATACCTACACGAGTTTCTATCAAGGGTTCAGCTACATCCTGTCTTCCAATACACTCGTAGGTATATATATTTATATGACGATGGTATCCGATAGAAAAATTTTATCTCTCCCTCTACTCTACCGGGTGAAACGGAAGAAAAAAAAAAAAAAAAAAAAACCCGAGATAAAATTGGGTTTTGCCATAGAGCATGGTTTTCTCATATAAGATTTTATCTCAATTCTTATACCAAAAGTCAATGGGAATTTCTATTTAGGAAATCGAGTGGGAATATCAGGTATTTCTAGCTTACAGTAGGTATGTGACAAAACCTGCAAATGGAACCCCTTCCGTTTTGCGGTAGAACCCATGGAGAGCGGAGTCTGGTGAGCATGACATACATCATGTATAACTATACCTATATCTATAAGAGAAACGATAGCCAAGTTCCCACATTTCTTGTCACCGGACCGTAAATCGCACTCCGCGATATCATGGCTTCATTATCTACGTACATACAGGGTATACATCCGTTCTAGTTTGAATTGAGAAGGTGGAGTAGCAGGTTAAACAGTTTTTCTACTTCATAAACAACTTCCGGATATATAAAGCATTATACATATGAATTAGAGTAACGTGTACGTTTTTCCATGAATGAAATTAAAACGCATCGTCCCACATGGTTAAAAAAATTTTAAACAAAAAAAACATAAAGAGATGGTTCAAATTTTCATTTTCATGGGAAAATTCTCTATCCTCGAAACAACCAAATGAGAATCACGTTTATCACGTTGCGTGGTAGCGGAGTTTCTACGGCACGTCGGGGTTCTATAGGCAGCTGTTGTTTCAGATGAGGAGGTCTGCAGCGTTCTTATCAGGGGGTTCCCGCCGCGCCGCGAGCCCACGAAGGCACTTCAAACGGCACACCATATGTGCACACTTGAAATGAGATAGTCGAGCTCTATTTTCGTAACTCTGGTTAGCGCCAACGGGGATTGCGATGCAAGCTCTGGTAATTAGTACGGTATGGCTAATTAGACTAATGGCAGATCTAGTTACACATTTCAAATTTCTACACGGAGTAACAATTCCGTGAGATTTTATAAATCTGTAGTACAGATTGTGTCTATGTATTTTCTACATGAGATGATGTTTATTATAAAAACAAAAAAAAAAAACAAAAAAAAAAAAAAATTAAAACGAGAAAAAAAAAATGAGCTTGCAAAATGAGCTCTTCAATTACGGAATTCTTTAATCTGTTTTTTGTCTCTTCTCTCTCTCTCTTTTTTTTTATATATATATATCAAACAGTTTGCAGAAGGTAATTCCAAGATTGCGTCCATCCAGCCATATTCCCAGGTGATGCGGAAAACGTGATGTAACAATGCCGTTTCACGGTGGAGCGATTCATTTGTCAGGTAGCTCCAGGGCGATGCAGCAGCAGGTCGATTTGAAAAATGCTTCGAATCTAGAACCAGAGTTGGCAGTTCGCCCTCTGGTACGCGGGTGCCGGGGGTTCATTCCCTCGACGTCTACGTCCCTTACTCCGCCGTTCCACGCTTCCGGTAGTTTGCGAACCCCCATAGCTAGTTTCCCTTTCCATTATATTGAATCTCGCGAATTTCGATGCAAAATAAAATTTAACTTCGTCAAGTTTTTCTCGCTTTACTGCAGTAGACTTTCGATATATTAAATTTTCGCTAATCGTAAGTCTCGCCATAGATTTTTTCTTCTATGCAAATCCAAACCAAAAATTACAAAAATACAAAACCACAAAACGAAGTACAAGGAAACAGGCGAAACTCAGTTTGATCGAATCCATTCGAGCGACAGGGTGCAGCAGTATGTGAAAAATGAAAAACAAAAAAAGATATAAAAAGAAAAAAAAATGGGGTGGTGTATTAGATCGTGGAAGTGATACGTTTAAAGTGATCGTCGGTCGTTACCGCACGGTGGGATAGATGGAGGAGGTAAGGTAGGATAGCTCGTGAGAGAAGAAGACCACTCTTCGTATCGCTGTCATTCGTCAGGAATTTCTTAATCTTCTCTCAAGACCGCCTCCTGCCGTCTAGAGAGATCATTTAAGAAATCGCAAACAATAAATAGCGGCGATCGCGTGTTACCCTCAAACGTGGGGATGGGAATGGATATAGCGGCGTCCCAAGGCGTCGACGACGTCGTATATACGGAAATTGAAAGTTTAACGGTGAGTGGAGAGATTTGTCAAGGTTTACTTCTGGTGACAGTATTCGATTACGAGAATTCTTTTATTTTTACAAATACATCGACTCACCGCTACTGTTATTACTTTCAATTCAACCGATCTTTAACGGGATACTCTCAACACCTCGGAATAACGTCCTTTTCTTTCAACGCCATAGCGTCTCTCTAAAGTCATAATTGTTCGATATAAATCAAACTTTGCAATTCACGAACTTATCCCTTATTCTACAATTTTCTGGAACAAAAATTTTACGCATCAAAAAGGTTATCTCCATTTATATGATGGAGATTTGTCTCTACGAACAGTTGGAGACTAAAAAATGAAGATTTGAAGCCACGATTGACCTCAGTTCATAAGATAACAGCGTTGACTTTGACTGTATCGACTGAAACGATGAGCGAGAAATCCTGACTTTTATCCAATTATACTTCACAAGAATCGTGAAGTTTAACTCACTCAATTAGTTTGCTTGAAGTTAGAATATAGTTACCGCAATTAGATGATAAATATTTTTAGAATAAATCAGTAGGTGACTAGTGCTGTAAAATAAGGGAGACATAACCAATGTAGGAAATATCTGAATGAAAATCGCAATATCAGTTACCGATCCATTACCGATTTCGTTTGAATCATACGAATCTATATGAATTTTTTGTTTTTGGTAACGCTTGAGTTCTCGTTTCGGGGTAGGTATGCAAGTCACGCAAAAGCGCCCTCGTTTTAAGGGTTTTCAATGCGTTTTATTGTTTTTCAATGCTCAAACGGTATTGGTACCATCATCTGTTGGTAGGGGTGAGACAGGGAAGCTATACCCAATTCACCAGCCACTACCACCATATCTATGACATACCATGACGTACCTACCCCTATATTGTCCCCCTTTTTCATACTACAAACTCGAACGAAAAGGGGGACGAGCGATACTGGCGTGGTAAATCACCCTGACGCAGGATGCAGCCACCCCCATATATACCTACCAACCCTCATCTCGATTCTCGCGTGCCCGTTTTCGAACGGCAATATTATTTTCACTTTCAAGCACCCACTGAACAACGAACAATTCGGTTGTAAAAATTGTTTCATCCCCGGGACCGTTCGGCAATTGAGGGTAATGCGCCGCAATGGATGTCGACACCGCTATAACCAACGACATTGGTGGATCCGTTTTAGCTGCATATTCGATAATTAGGACCGGTGAGGATCTTTTTTTTTAGGGTTTTATTTAAAAACTTACGGAATGCCATTTATTTTATACAATACGTTTTCTGGCACTTTTAAGTGACTTTTAATTGTTATAGAGTAAAGATGTGTTTATTATAAATTTTCATTAATTACTGAATGAAATTTTTTTTTTTGGGAATGAATGAAGAATTTTTTTTCTTCGTTATTTTTTCTTCTATATAAGGCGAATAATCGTGGATCTTTAGCTAATTAATTGCCATCGAGAAAGAGCAGGTATGCAAACACTCGGTATAGAAATGTGATGAACGTAATTCCTTCTATGTCCTTGTCATTTTTATTATTGCATGTACTATTATGTGGGGAGATAAACGAGAAACAAAAAAAAAAAAAATTCTTTTTGTGGTTTTTATTGCGGTATTTTGATATCAAAAACAGGTTGAAAACTACGTGATGAAATTTGAATGATTTCAGAACACATTGTGGATAATGATCCTTGCAAAATGCGTAAAGGGAATCACGTAGAGGACATCTAGAGAAGTCTGTGGTCACGTAAAAGCACGTAGGGAATACCCCTCGTCTTTGTTTGAGACTCTAACGCAGCTTTACTGCGGATGACTTTATTGCTTTATAACTGCCCCGATGTCTTTCAGTAAACCCGAGCGAAGCAAACCGAGGTAACTTAGTTTGCGCAAAGCTCGGAGTACCACAGCAGGAGCTTACGCTGTGATTTTTTATTTTTATATTTTTTTGCTTAGTTGCAGTGTTCGTGTTGTAGGATTTTAGGGTGAGACAAAATCCGCACAAAATTTCATGGCGAAAAAAGATTCCTCCGCAATGCAGACGACTGGAGGAAATACATGGAGGAAATAGTCTTTAATGGTTTTTTTTTTTTTTTTTTTGTATTTTGCAAAAATTAGAGAAACACAAGAAGGTTCGTGTTTGGTGGCCGGATACGGCTTTTCTCTTTATTCTTAAATTTATACAGGAAAAAGAAATACGTGGACCTGTCACGTTGCAAGTTTTCTTGAAAGTTGAGATCAAGAGAAAGAGAGAATCGCTTTGTTTTAGGTGGATATGCAGAGGGGGATGCGCGTGGCAAAGGAGGGGTAGAGGTAATCTCGGATCTCTTTCAAAATTCTTAAGGCGTGCATTTGTCACAAAGCCTATTTCCTTATATTTCTTCTCTACCTTTCTCTCTTATTCTTTCTCTTTTATATTTTTTTTTATTTTTTATTTTTTTTTTTATTTTTCATTTTCAGTCTCCAGTCATTTGCATATGACAAAAGTCTCGCTCCTTGACAAATGCGGGCTCTTAAACTCTTGACAGTTACGTAACGCCAGTCGCGTTTAGCTACAGATTACAATATCGATAAACGGAATTAAAGAAATAAAGATACAATCTAGAAACGTCGTTGATTCAAATCATATTTTTAGTCAAACACAATTTTTTTTGAATAAAATTATAAGAATTTAACGAACTGTGGTTTTACGATTTGAATTAACATAAAATATTATCAAAATCGCATCCCTAAAATGAAAAGGAAATAAAATTTACAACCCGAAGCGACTCTTTTATAATCAAAATATTCTTATCGAATTTATACAAATCGAGGGGGGGGGGGGGGGGGGGGAAGGAATGATCATCAACTCAGATTTAATTTTGCACTTTCTATCGACCCTTTTCCTTTTCTCTTTTTTTCTTTATTTTTTTTTTTTTTCTTTCTTTAGTCTACCACATTAGGCTAAAACGTAGTCCGGACGACCAAATCGCCTCAATTTTGGCGTACGTACAGATAATTTATATTCCATCAAGCGTATAGACGTTTCTGTAATAATTGCGCGTTCGACTAGTTAATACGTCGTCTATAAAATATTTACCAAACCACTACGAGCAGGTGAACCGTTCTGGCTATTCATGCAGGTAGAAATTAGCCCGGTTCAAAGCGAGCCACTCTCGAATCGCCTTTTAATCACTAGCCTTTGTTGACCCCCCCCCTCCCCCCTCTTTCCCTGGTATGCTACGACAAAAGTCAAAAGTGAAATAGCCCGATGACCGTGCTTCACTGATTTTTATAAAACCCGGAAAAAACCTAAAATTGTATATAATAATTTGAAATGTTTTTAATTTACGTACAAATTACGTGAAGTAAGCAACGACTTTGAGAGGCAACTAATTTAAAGTACCTACTTCATCCTTCATATTTCACCCTCCTTGTACGATGGACAAGTCTTGCTTACGCAGAGGGATGGAGGGGTAGGAAATTCATTTCTGTTACTCAAGTATCACGGTAGTGAAGTGGTATTAAACATTTTATAATCACGCATTGTTAAATTGCTGGGAACAGTTTAATTTTCCAAGTAGAAAAAGTCCGTTACCTGCAGGTAGGTATGTGCTCGAAAAATTTAAGTATTCTCTGTAGCTCTAGCCCACGTCCCTACACTCATTCTACCCCTCCTTAATATCCTTCGTTTTCCCTTTTGTTACCAAAATTAAATAATACTACTCGAGTTCTATATCCGAAGAGATTTTTTATTAAGTGTATTACTTTATAAAAGAATAAAAAATTCGTAATACAATTTTTTGAGGGCTTTGATCAAGCAATTTTTTTAATTCAATGTTCATGAAAAACAGTGCGGAGTTAGCGAATGAAAATGACTGACTAAACGATTGGGCAAATAGATTTTCTATTGTATAGTTGTAGATCTTTTACCTAAAACATTTGGCACAAGATGCGAAACGGAATATTCGTAAGAAGGTTTTGCTGCAAGATCGTTCGAGCATCCTGCTTTGAACTTCTTCCGTGAAAACTCCCAACTGTTGGCTAACCGACTATGAATTCTTTACCGATCAACGGTCGTGTGTTTTACGACGCTTTAAAGTTTAAAACGGGCTCGAAAGTCGTGTCGGTTTTACCTCATTTTATTTTTACGTCAACACCCTGCACGCTTTTTTGCATTCTCTAACTCGGTGGATTTCTTGTTCCTGCGATCTATATTATACTCCTCACACCTACTTAAGGCATATGATTCTCACGTCTTATTAAATCCAAGTAACTTTAACAAGAAATTTTGAAAATAGCAACACGTTTCTCGCATCGGCTAAAAGTCTAAAACTGTCTAATCCAAACAGGCATATGGAAATTGAACTTTCTGGCAAACTAGTTGGCCAAACAAAAGACGGTTTTACTCACCATAGAGAAAAGAGAGGAAAGAGAGAAGATACCAATCTTAGACAGAGGAGGTGTTATTTAAAACTGAAATATAGGTCAGCACTGGTCATGTCATTCAATGAGGAACGTGCTGCATCGAGTTGCGGACTTTGCGAGAGTTCGAATTTTTATGATATTTTATTATTACAGTCACATTAATTATTTCGTTGTTTAAATTGAGTAGGCAAAAAGGATGAAGCTAGTGAGCTATCTGTGCATCATAGATACAGAGTTTTTGGACTACAGGTTCATCGTCCTGTGATATTTCATTTAGACAAAGATAATCGAACGAAATATTGTAGTACCAGCCCATTCGTCTTTAGTAGCTGTAACAATGTGAGCTTGATTTATGGGATATTTAAATTAATCTTTCCACCCCAAAGGCTAATTGAAACGAAGGAGAGATAGAGGGAAAAAGAATATGACCGGTGCGAGTAGCAGAAAGAGACAGAGAAAATCAGAAAATATATTATTCATTTAAAAGACTTTCCGGTGATTGGTAAAAAATTTTTTTTACTGTTAATATTATACGATTAGCAGAGTTTTCTATGCAGGTTGAAATGTTTCGATTGAAAATGACGAGAAGTTAGATGAACGTATGAGAAATTTTTTTTATCGTAGTGAAATAGTGCAATGTGTTTATAATTATCCATCCAAACTGACAGCGGGCTGTTTCTATGCTAAAGAAAATGTGGGTCGAAAATTTAATTAAAATGCAAGACAACGGTCGCAATGTAGAAATACAATTAGTGACTTTGTGCTGAAAAAGGGAACTAAACAACTGCAACGGACTATCTACACAGCATGAAATCCGTGAAATAAAAGTATTAAACATTTTAATTTCAGATGTAAGCAGAGCTTCTGATTCACGTTCATGAAAATTCCTTTTTCTTATTTAAAGAAATTCATAAATCATTCTCTATAGTCACTCTTAAGAAATGAAATCGTATGCAGCGCCTGGCTATAGACAACAGCATGCACACGCGCGATGTCCCTAGTTCTTTCGAGATCCAGTAGATGGCAGCAAACGGTTTGAAATAAACCAGTGCCAGGGTCTATTTTTACTATTCTAGTAAATTATTATTAATTTATAACATAATAAAATTCGTTGTTACATTATTTCACATTCTGTATCGATAGAGTAATGGAAATTTATTATATTTCAAGCTTAAATTTATATATTTTTACAATAATGGTAAATTCAGTTTTAGTAATATATTTTTTCAAGCTTTAATTATATAAATTCTTCCTACCGACTGCGACCATTGAATGAACCCCTCATTTTCACTGACAGTAGGTATAATAAAGTACGTACATAATAGGGACGTGAAAGAGTTGTATTTTTCACGAAGAATGCCCCCATTTTTTTTTCACCGAGAATTAACGAACCATTGTTTACGTATATCTAATTATTTTTAGATTCATTTCACTGCAGTAGTAATCTTCATTAATTTAACTAAGAGGAAATATTTTTATGTCATTATTTGACGCCGTTAAAAAAAAAAAAAAAAAAAAAAAAAAATGGATCAGTAATTTAAACCTCGACACAAAATTTATTCGGCAAATTCAACGGTCCTTCAATTTTAATAAACATTATAGCAAATTGCCACTGTAATTGCTAGATTTATTTTCAGGTATACTCATCAGGGGATTGACCGAGCTTTCGAAATAGTTTTGCTTTACTAGAGCATGGTAAAAGAAAAAATAATAATAAAAAAGAAAAAAAGAGTTATTAATTTTTGTACCTTTTGAAAATTCCGGATCTTATCTCTCCGGAAGTTAAAAAAAATTTTTTGCTCTATGTTCGAACGGATTGCCTGCGAAAGCAACATTTTGAGAATCGTTACACTCGTGAATGTTTTCTAGAGTTAAAAACCAATCGATTGAGTAAGGAGCTGCAGAAGGAAGAAATGAAACGAGGGAATTCAAGATACGGTATCCGGTCGACGGAAGTACTTCTACGAATGGCGTATAGGTATGCAGAGAAAAATCAAAGCTGCATATTTGTCATTCCATTTTATAAATTTCTCAAATTGTTCAGTGAACAGAAAATTTTTAATAGGTTCTCGAACGAAAAACACTATTTTCTACTACATATATTTAATGGCGATAAAAATAATGTTAAAAAAATCAAAAGCTAGAATTTTTGGATAAGGAAGTAAGGCCGTTAGATTGTTGAAAGCTTTCGCTCTCATTCTCAGCTCTATTTCGCATTTAATTCACCCGCCATATTGTAACCAGTAATAAAAGCTCCCCAAACGTCACAAAACCATAACATATATTCCCGGCACATTTATGGCCACTTAGATCTCCCCCAAAAGCCGTCTATCGGTTGCTCCAGGTTTTTGAGTAACGATGTAGCTATGAAAGAAATGAAACTCTAACTGATTTCGCACATTTGTAATTCTGACGTAACCCTCGATTTCGATAACAAAAATTCGTATAAAAATACGATCATTCGGTCGAGCTCGAACGGTTAACCGTTTGAAAAAAATAAAAAATAAAAAAAAAAATAAACAAACGGTCAATTTCGACGTTCAAAAAATTCGTTTCAAAGATTGTTTCACCATAGCTGTAATTGTTTACCCAGCACCCTTCACAACTTCCGTCTAAATGTTTGTACTTGACAAGTGTTTGCAAACGTGGGTCAGACACTTTGTCGGAATTATTTTTGTTCCTTTTTTTGTTTTTCTTTTTTTTTTATTCACTCAGAATTGCGTGGGAGTTCGGTGGAATTCGATGTTTTCAGATACCCAGGATACTTCAGAAGGTACATACACGCTCGGAGAATTCTTTGAGAGTATATATAAATAATACGAGAGAATTTATGAATAAAAATGAAAAAAATAAACTTGTCAATATAAATAATTCAACAAAATTTTCTATCTAGGTATACAGTTTCCGTTCAGTCTTTCGAGCGACTGCAACATTTTTTTTTGGTGCAGTTTGAGCTTAGGGGTATTTTTTTTTAAATATTTTATTTCATCGATTTAACTCAAGTGAAAAATTTCATCAGATCTTTACCTTAAATTGATACTTTCTTAGAATAAAATTCCCAGGAAAACCTACTAGAGTTTTGAAAATTCCCATCGGTTGTTTCTCGATTCTCTAAATACTGATCATATCGCTTTTCTCTCTCGCTTGAGGCGGGGTATCGTTTCCTCAACGTTGTTCCTATAAACCCGATCATTGCAAGTCGTAACGGATATTGAAATAAATGATTAATTAACGGTTCAAATTAACACAAGAAATTAGGAACTCCAGGTAATTTTATCACAGCATAACAAATGTTATTCGTAGTCTAACTATTACAAACTCTTAACTAATTGCATCGAGTATAACGTGAGTCGAAAATTAAAAATGGTAAATGAAAATTGAAATCAAATTTCTCGTTTTCCTATTCAAAACCGAATGTTCAACGACGTTCACGCATTCGTGTGTCTCTCGGTGCATTATTAAACGATATGGTTTATTAAATTTTTTTTCCATACAAAATTTCGCCAACATTCCATAGATATTGACTGTTATCTCGAATATTTTAGGGACTTCGCTATTCACGATTTACACTCACACCAGCTGTAAGGTAATTTTCACTGTACGATATTATTTTATTGTTCGACTGCACAACAGCATTGAAATACAATATTTGCCTCTCTTTGTTCTCGTTATTCAACGGTTTAATAAAATCCATGATGTTTTTTGTTTTTGTATTTTAATTATTTTTTTGTTTTCAAAAATTATGCATGATGAACTTTTGTGATTTTTCAACGTATTGTACAGACCAAATGTTGTATTTCAATATAATATACAATTTTTCGCAATAACGACACACAGCTCATATTTCAAGAAATTTATTTTGGTCAATCGACGAAATTTGCTTTTGCAGTTAACGTAAGAGATCGCAGTTGGCATCGTGACGGATAATTTTTGAAAAAAAAAAAACAAAAAAAAAAACATTGCTTCATGGCTGACCGAATGATACGTTTTTCACAATTATCTTGAAACGTGATATTTCGCTATTCGCCTTGATTGCATGTAACTCCTCAATTTCAATTCTATTTTAAAATCTTTCACATTACTCCCCCGTTAGATATTCAAAATAGCATGTATAACCAGGACTGGGACAATAATTCACCACGATTCTGTGTGCGCAGCATGCGTGAGCCCTTAAGATCTCTGCACACACAATCGCCCCCGCAACTCGAGCATAAACATAATTATTATCCGAGAGATAGAGAAGTGGGTTAGTGGTTTTAGTGCGAGCCGCTGGCTTCCTCGTAATGTTACCTCCTGATATACCTACCTACAACAGTTACCCACTGTGATACCAACTATTTCGGGTTCAAGTAAATGTAGGAGACCGCAGTTACACTGCCAGGGAATAAAAGCCTGCCTCCATTCGCTTTCCTATTTACTATTTTATACCACTAAAACCCTGAAATAGGTTTCTCTGTAATTACAGTTACAAGGAAAAGGTGGTCCCGTGAAGATTTACAAGAAAATTTCATGTTTGCATAATTATAAATATACTGCACCTTGTTCCACATGTTACTTAACGAACAAAAATCGCATTCAACTGAGAATATATTTCAGTACATTAAAGGGGCTAATTTTTGCATAGCTTAGTACGTATGTTTGCATACATATATCTATAAGGGTTGTTGCATTGTCAGGAAAAACGCAATTTAAGGGAAATTTGTTTTCATTTTTTCTTTCTGATTTTTTTTTTTTTTTTTACTTCAACATTTTGTTTTAATTATTCGTACTGGACAGCGTTGATCAAGCGAGAGAGGGTGACTAACTCGAAGTATAACGAGTGATTATTTATTAAACAACTCGTTAGAACGAGGAGCGATGTTTCGTTGGGAGAGGAAACGGGGGGGAAATGGTGAAACTGTGAAACGTCGACGTCTGGATATTATTAATTTATATTATACATACCTATTTTCCGGGAGTTATTACACCGATTTAACCTCTCTGTTTCATGGGGAAATAAAACTTCGTCGCAGGTGTGACCAGGGTTTATTATTACTGAAAATATTACTTAAATAAAAAACACGAAAAAAAAAGAACAAACAAAATACAGGTTCGATTCGTACATTGTAAAATAGAGTTTTTGACTGAACACCCTTTACGTAAATTCTTCTCATTAGGCTCCAAACTTTTACTTGCAGTCCCTAAAACCATATTTTCCGTCCTTATACGCTGAGAAATGGAAACTAAACGAGATGGTAAGGAAGTAATTTTTTTTTTGAAACATGTATTACTCTCCGGGAAGGTTAATCTATTTATGCATGTAAAAAAATACTCGTACCTATATATGGTAGCTTACATAATAATGTATGTAGGTGTAGGTGTACCTACTCAAATAAAGAATGTACTTAAACACGATAAACTTAATCTGATAAATCTGGATGTAATTGATTCACGCATCAAGGGATGAAAGTGAGTTAGAGAGGGATAGGAAGGATTTTACCTCGACCGAGTATAATAGAGGAGAGGAGAGTAGAGAAGCGGGAAGTTGGCGTCACACCAACCCGACTCCTCTCATCCCAGTTCGTAGTAGAAACGGAATCCAATACGAGTATAAAGCTAAACTTCTTCAAATGCAGAGGTTCCCTCCTCCTCCTTCATCTCTTCCCCCCTTCGCCCCCCCCCCATCTTTGCTCCTTTTACCTCTACTATTCCGAGACTCACCCTGTTACTCAGTGAACCCTTTCATTGCGAAAACGTCGCTCTGTAATTCACTTTTTACTGTCAGAGAGTTGTTTTATCTTTACAGATCCGCAGTCTGTAGCTTTCTTTCTGCACAGATGTATATTTGATTTGTTTCATTTATTTTATTTCTCCTCTTTCTCAGGCCCATGACATCACCACCCCCGCACCCTCGTTGTCACAATACCCTATTTTCTTTTTTCTTTGTTATTTTTATTTTTTTTTTGTTTCGTTTTCATTTTTGTTTCGTTACATTTTCAACTGGAACTTTCTTTCTTTCGACAATTTTTAAAAGTTTCCGACTTGTGTCATTGAACCGCTACCTCCAGGGCTTGTGAAATACATATTTTTTTTTTTCATCCCTTAAAGTAACCAGAATTTTCAACAAAACATATTATAATCTTTTCTGTGTTGTAGAGGCCTTTTCCAACGGGGAGAACAAAGAAACATTAATACAGTTATCATATTTCCAAGAAAGATTATTTCGTTTTCCTTATAGCTTTACGAAATAATGAACTTCGAGTACAGCATAGGAGAATATTTTATAAAAATTTCGAATGTTTAAAAATAAAAAGAAAATGTAACTCTTACACAAGTATACACGAATAACTCGTTAAATTCGAAAATATTTTTCAAAATATAAATCATAAGCTTTAATAACACGTAATCTCTGCAAGTTCGGTTCTCGCCCTACCTCTTATCCTCCTCTCAGTATACCCATTGGATCTCTGTATGCTCCCAACGGTGGGTAAAGCCATGTCATCCGTCTAGCAGTCTGTTGGGAGTAATTTGTATGACAATAAATATCTCAAGCTTAAGCACGGAGGCAAAGGCGTCGCTGTGCGGTAGGCGCCGCAAGCTCCTGGCTTTATGTAAGCACTCAATGGATTAGGTCGCAGATTCTCTTAGTTAACAGGAGAGAGAGAGAGAGAGAGAGAGAGAGAGAGAGAGAGAGAGAGAGAAAGAGAGAGAGAGAAAGAGGAAGTGACAGAGAAGAAATGTATAGAGGATGGATGGGAGAGTGGAGGAAAGAGAGATAAAGAGAGAGAGAGAGAGAGAGAGAGAGAGAGAGAGAGAGAGAGAGAGAGAGAGAGAGAGAGAGAGAGAGGGAGGGAGAGAGAGACCAGCTTTGAAGAAATGTTGTTTTGGATGCTACGGAAACGACGGTTTTGGGCATGAACAGAGAGAGAGGAATAAGACGAGGCACAAAACAAGCAGATGTAAGCGGAATAAGATCCGCAGCTTCTCCTTTAGCAAGATGATAAAGGCAGTGAGAATAATATATACACAGTGTATACTCGTGTAATGTACATTAGAGAATTGAGTAGCCGGCTAAATACGTCAAGCCACAAAGATATATAAATCATTTGAAAAAAGAAAGTAAATTAGGAAATTTGTTTACAAAGTTTTGTATTTAATTAAAACAACTGGCTGGGCGTAGCGGTAAACTCAAGATGAATGAGATCCTGAAATTCCGAGATAAAATCCCCATAAAAGTGGATAAATTTTGGCTCTTCTCAAAGGGAGGAGAGACCAAGTTTACAGTTACCGTCGACTTTTAATTACTCTCATAATTACACATTGCAGAACGAGATTTAACTCGAATATGAAAAATCGTTCATTGAAAAACTGAAAAGACGACATTTTCTACAGGGCTAAAAAATCGAGACTGCTTGAAAAATTTGTGTCCTTATTTGTTTCAGCTTTTTCGCTATTTAAATTTTGTTCAATAATTTTATCGATTATTTTAGAGAGTAAATCGTTGTGAAAAGTAGAAAAAAAATTGGCAACAAGAAGTAACTACGTACTTATGTATTTATGTACATAACTTCCGGGTTATTTATCTGGCAAAATGTGTAACTAGAAAACTTTTACATCGGTTGAAAAACTTTTCTGTCGTATTGCGTACCTTTCAAATAGTTACAAGTATCGATCGGTCATTACCTGTACGTATATATGTATACATATATACTTTATAGGTATATAGGTTTGAGTAAAGATTGATTCCAACTCACCCCGTTGAGCGTCTTGATGTTGTGCAGTGCATTTTGTGCCTCCAGAGCAGCTTTTCTAGTAAAAAACGTAACGAAGCAGCATCCTGAAACAGAACAAATTATTCCCATGAGGCTACCGTGTAAATAAGCACTTTAAGATATTACAAAATCCCTTCGGAAAATATTTGATATATTTTTTTATTCATTTTTTTTTTTTTTTGTAGAAATTCACAGCGGTATCCAGACCTCGTTATAACATAATGGATAATAATTGTAAAGGATGCTTCGAATTTACTGAAAATTAGACAAAAAAAAAAAAAAAAAAAAAAACAACACAAAACGAAAAAGGTTAAACAAAAAAGTAAAATTAAAAACATTTAAATAACTACCAAAAACCGAAAATTAATCATCCTCCCCCGAAGGATTATTTGATTTACCGAGCTTGTTTCGGGGACGTTTAAACACTGATGAAAAAGTATAAAGTATCTTTACAGTAGGCTATTTGTTACTATTAAAACAAAAAGTAAATGTTGAAAATGAATGCAACTCTCGGTGGTCTTTTTTTCTCAATAAGATATTCTGCATCACAATTCTTTGCATCCAAAACTCTCTTGTTACTTTCATTTGAATTTAGATATGAGAGGGGTAGTTAGAAGAAGAACAATTAATGTCAATTGGCATAAAGTTGAACTAGTATAAAAAAAAGGAGGGAAAATAGAAATTAAGGGCAAAACGGGCACCATTAGTTTCTTAAAAATGACTTCATTTCTTCATTTTCTTACGTTACTTACATAACAAAAAAAAAAAAAAAATGTGGAAAATAATTCAAATTGTTAATGTGCTAAAGCTGATGAGGATAATATTTCCCTTCAATTCTCATATTCAGCCGAGGTGCCCATTTGCCTTCCTCCCTGTACACATAAATACATGCAAAACTTTTTTCAACAGGGTTTATTCGTGTTAAATTTTTCCTATGTATATACCGGATATCGTTTATGTATTACATACCACGCGTTTTGTTCTTTAAGTTTGAGCAAAAAAATGGCGACATCGATCGACGTGAAAGAAGAAAGGAAAGTATAGTGAGCAGTTAATTGCAACTTGTTCGAAAAATCGGAGACTTTTTTTTTTCCAAGTTTGAGACTAGCTCGGTTTATACACTAATACATGCACACCGACGGGAAGTGAACAGGTGCGTATAGTGCTCTACCTCCTCCGTCAATCCCTTCTCTACAACCCTCGTCGTCCGCTTTACCGCCCTTGCCGTTGGCCCTGCGTTAAGCACCGAGCTCAATCGAGATCCAAAACTTTGTCAAAGCTTCGTACAATCGAGTTACCCAACTGAGTTCTGAGATATTTAGCGTTGGAATGAGCTTTTTATCTTCATTTTTATTTTTCAACCCCGCTTATTCACCTCGCCCTATCCTTTCTTCGCTCTTTTTCTCTTTTTCTCTCTCTCTCTCTCTCTTCGCTGAGTCGAAACCCGGAAGGTGTACGGGTGTATAATATACGGAAACAGCTAATACCTCAGCTATACCTGCTGCATTATAAAGGGGAGTTGAGTTGAATTGAATTTATGGTCAAAGTTCGCGAACCATCTGGGCTTGATTCAAAATTAATATTTTTGTATTTTATCCCAATAAATCAGAGGTCTGTACACGCGCGCGCGCGCGTTCGTCTGCGGACGTAGGTATATATGTATATACCTGCAGAGCGCACCGTGGTATTGTAATTTACGTTTTCTCATTACTTGCGGGTGAGGTATATAGTACAGTGTACTCACGTGCCTCGTGTGCGTAATATATATATACGTATGTATAGGTAGATGAGTACACGCGGAAACAAACGCCCGTCCTCGTCTCTCATGCGAACAAACCGGCTCGATCAATCACGCGCGCTGCACATCTCTCGCGTTTCATGATACGGCTCACCTCACCAACTCATCTATGTTATGGACCTGATTCTAGAGGAGTTGACTCTTCCCGCAAAAAAAAATTGTGCAGTTATCAAGTGGCGTAAAAAGCAAAAAAGAAAGAAATGGAAAACAAATACGTTTTTTTTTTTCTTTTTTTTTATGATATGAATGAAATTTTTTTAAAGAGATTTTAACCAAATTCGAAAATAGATTCTTGTTACTTAATAAGAAAAAAAAAAAAAAAAATATTGTAATTCTAACTACGTCCTGTTTATAAAATGTAAGCAATTTTACCCTCTGCACGAAAATGGAAATTTATTCTATGGCTCTGAGTTTACGATTGCGGCTCGCGTTAAAAAGCAAACGAGGAACGATATTTAGGCACTTACCGTTATTGTTGAGCGTGACGAAATGTGGGGACCGAATTCGCGTGAGATTGTATGTACAACTTGATCGGCCATTAAGAATTAGGTAATTACCCGCCAACGTTTGTTATTCAGACGTTAAGCGTGCTCGTAGAATAGGGTGGGTATGCCGTGGAGAAGATAATGATGCATTATGGATGCAGGAGATACAGATTTGCATGTATAATGTGACGCTGAAGGAATAAATCACCGCTTTATACCCTAACAGCGAGCTTGCACTCTGTTCGAAACGTTTTTCGAACAACAGATGTAAAATATTTCACAACTCAACCTCCCAAGAAGGTTTTCAAGGGTTTGAAAATCTCCTCTGTCCGGTAGCTGACGGTCCGTTCGCTGTAAGCGCTCGCACAAGAGGAGATCTGGTAATCGATATCCATTTGGACACGAGTTTCTCGGTCGAGTTTTCCCACCGAAATTCGACTAACATATCTTCTACGAGTCGGGTTGACAGTTTGGCGGGCCGCGAGGACCTCATCGAAGTCTTACACGTCCTCTACACTTTCCCTCCTCGAGTTGGACGTCGTCCAAACAAGAATAGGTGATCCGATTGGATCGATACAGGAGTTTTCAATTTAAAAATCAAAATTATGTCTCTGTATTTTTGCTTCTTTAACATTTTTTGAAATTTACATTTAATTTTCAAACTCCTCTAATTTCAGGTTAATGAAAAAAGAAACACGGTGTCTTTTGTCCGAGTAAAAGTGACTTTGTTTTCTTTTAGTTTCCTTTTTCTTCTTCATCTTCTTCTTTTTCTTCTTCGTAAATGGTTCTTTAATTTTGAAATGGAGGGTCACGATTTCTTGGTCTATCAGAGACTGTGCGAGAAATCGTGATGTTTTTTCATGCGGCAAGCGGAGAAGTAGCCGGCGGTTTTGGGGCGGTGATTGATGTTCGAGTAACGGTGAAGCGGTGTTGCTGGCGTTTCTTTCAATCGCAGAGATTCCGTAAGCCGAGGGGTTTAACGCCGGTTTAGCGTTGCGGATTACAAAAACTAAACAGCAAATCTGTACACGTCCACGGGCTGACACGCCCGGATAACCTAGCCTAACCTCGGTAACTAACCTCGAAATAAATCAGTAGCACCCAATCCCAAAACCCGAACTAAAGGGCTGCCTATACCCCGCGAGGCTATAGCCTCGATCCGTCAATGCTCAAGCCATACCCATGCCACTATACGTCAAACTGATAGCGGCTATTCTATAAACTGGGAAATTTTGCACATTTAGCATGCTTAACTAGACCGGTAAAAAATGGAACAGGTGATGCAGAAAAATTGGGTAATATTTGTATTTTTAAAACCTATTTTGTTATTTTTTCACTCGTTACATTCTAACGAATATCAGTAAAACTTGTTCCCTGCAGTTGGAGTGAAACCAGAATTTCACATAAAATTGAGAAATATTTTCTAAATTTGTAATCTGCACTTCCGAATCGTAGTAGTTAGTTTAACCGGTTGAACTGACGGGCCGGAGGGATGAGGAAACTTAGAAGGGGACGAAGGCCTTTCTCATCCTTCTCTTTGCCGGGTCGAGGGGCAGCCGGAGCGTTGGCACCCCGACGAATGAGGCCATTTGTAGACACGAGTATTACACCCAGTGCTGGCGGTAGGGAAAATTTGCTGCGTGTGATTTAAAGGTCTATTAGGCGATGATGTCCAAAGATTAGTTACTCTTACTGTATCTCTATACCTCCTGCTTCCCTTGTTCGAAACGAATAATAATCTTAGAGAAAATCTGTACGATTTAGATGGATTTTATTGTCTCGAAACGAATAATAATCTTACAGAAAATTTGTACGATTTAGATGGATTTCATTGTCGTTTAACCGTGTGAATGATCGTACTGTAGTAAAAACGGGTGAGAAAAATGGTTGAAACGCAGTGGCTAATGAAGACGCATAGTCTTTTACTGGAGTTGAATCTTACGGGGTGATAGTTCATGGCTTAAAGTTCAGGGTTCAAGGTTGTGGGTCGAGCTTTAAAACCCGAAAAAAATATGTTTACGGTCTTTGCGTTCTGCCCTACCAGACCCGTTTCGCGCGCATCACTCCTTAGACCCACGGAACTTGTGAGCCTCAGCCTGTTAGCGTTCACCCTCTTTTGCTCAGTGTGAAGGATGAGGTCCCGGGGATCCTGGATGCTATAGACTCCATAAAACAACAGACTCTAGATCGTCGATAAGCGCTACGAAACGTGACGCAGCGATGCATGAGAGTGCGTCTCTCTTCTTCATCCAAGATGTGTAAAAGGTCTTAGAGATTGAAGAGTAGCTCTTTACGAACAATATTATGATACATTTGACGCTGATTATGGAGTAAAATAAATCAAATGTCACAGAGAGAAAAGTACAGATAGATCTTCTGACGATGAATATTTCTTGAATATTTAAATGTAAGATGAAGATATGATTGGAACGTGTTGGAGTTGGGGTAGTGGTGCTCGTAGTTACGTAGCATATTACCTAAGTAAGGGAAAATGTCATTTAATGAAAACTAATTCAATTTACGTTCTGAATAACACCGTCTACAAAAATGGAGACCAACTCACCACCCATACTGCACCCAAAGACCCTGCAGCTAGGCACCATTAGGAATTCCCAATTCACGTTATAATTATCACTAATTGGACTCTGAATTATACTCAGGCAATACACGGTGCGTGAAATTCAACCGTATACTGTGAGGAGAATTATGCGTTACTTTTTTCATTCTCTGTATCCGAATCGACTCTCCGAGTAGTATGTATGTATGAATGAATGTATGTACGTACATGCGTACATCTAGATGTGAAGGATACTCGTATATACATACGTATATACATACGTACGTATGTATGTATATACGTTGGCCGGACTAAATATTCATATGGCACTTTGGCTACACTGATACGTTTAATCTGCATATTTTACCCTTTTTCCACCGTTGCGGGGAATTTAGCCGGCCCTGCGAGCCCGATTATTGCGTAATGCGCATTACGCGGTGGCTGTCGAGTGGTGCGTGCCAGAGTTGTAATCATGTTTTTTAATTACCGACCGTTCGGTACGTAATGACTACGAAATCTGTTCTCGCGTACTTTCATCTCGCAGATTTCCTCGCTCGTTTTCAACTTCCTCATCCAGGAGATCACGACCCCTCCTAGGTAGGTAGATAAATGTGCCAAGGGATTTTTAAGTTCGGAATATTTCACACGACGAATGGCAAGACCTTGTTTAGACAGAAGACTGAGAAAAAGTGGGACTTAACATCTTCGAAGAATAATCTAGCGATGTGCTACTGTAAAATGTATCAATGGTTCCAAGCTGGTAGTCCATAATATCAGGAAAAAAATCTTACGTTCATTTATGGAAACCCGGAGGCAGAGAATTGGAAGCAAAAAAAAAAAAAAAATACTGGAAAGGGAGATAGAGACGTAATACTCGAACGAAATGCGAGTCCTGGTCTCCAGTCCTACGATTCCCGAAGGGTACTGGCTAATACCCGGCCAATGCGTGATCAGAGTCCACGGGGAAATCTGTTGGGACATGCTCGCCATCCCGTGCCCATGTCTCTCATCCCTCTATGGTCGATCACCTATCGCTATGGTTTTTTCGACGGTAGTTGTTTCCTAAAGAAGAAGTACGTCTCATCAGAGTATCACAATCACAAAACAATCGAGTCTTGAGTCTTGAATTTTGAGAAAATTTGTCGACATTTTGGAATATCCTTTGGACGTAACGAGGTGGTAGCGGGCATTGGTAACTCTCAAGTATTCCTTTTGCAGTTTACCAGCCAAAGAGAGGAGCGTTTCGCATTGAACCGTGTGCGTCAAATTCATGTTTGATATGTGAATGTATGCTTCCTTCGTTTTTCAACTGGTGAAAATTGTGGGGCAGATATGTATACGGTCGTGTTAAGCCAGGTGTTACCTTGTTATTTTGCAATTGGTAAAGGATTGCGATTTGTCACGAAGAAAAGTAAAAAATAAATACCTATGGATATATGTACATACGTACATACATACAGGTTGATTTCTTTCTGATGCTCTATTCCCTTTTGCAGTTTCTATTCATGGGGCCTTTGACCAGGGGTGTTCGGTCGGAAGCATAAAATAGACGATTGGAAAATCGATGGAAGACATGGCGGGTTATGCCTTAGCGAGTGATCTAATTAATCCCAAGGCACACGCGAGGCTGGGTCTCTGGCTGTCCGTGTATTAGTAAATTTTATGTCCTTCGTAGCGTTAGGTCGAACAAGAAGGAAGGAAGGAAGGAAGGAAGGAATCTTGAGATTGGCACACCATGTTATAAGATTACATCGGGTAACTATACATTTTAATCGAGTTATAGAGGAAGGTTTATATTATGTTCAGTGTGAAATTAAACTGCCAAGAGCAGCTTGGGCGACGCTGGAAGATTTTATGGTACGATCAACATAGAATAGAATAGTGAGATGAGGTACAATCGGCTATATGATATAAATTTGATGGATACGTTTAAAGGTATTTTATTTGTAATTTATTTTTTCAATATACTATGGTTATACTTTCTTCAAGTTACTTTCCTTTATACGTTACGGACCAGAAAAGTAATATCGTATAACGAACGCGGTATGGGATTGCACGAAGCATGAAAAGGAGGGTTAGAAAAGTCTAGACACGCGATCGATGAATTACGCGAAGTAAAGAGTATAATGTTACTTACAGTTGTAGTCCAGTAAATTTTAAGGCAAGTATCGTATCCAATCTGTTTTGAGTAAAGCCTTGGAAAAAGTTTGAATAAATAGTTTGGCGCCTTTGACTTTCTGCTAGACGATAAAAAAAAAAAGGAGAAAAAAAAAAGAAAACGAAAAAGAAGAAGAAGAAGGAAGAGACTCGCCCGGGTTTGGGGAGATGTCAATAAAGATATCAAACAGAACCAGTCCAGTGTTCATAAATTCTCCAGCTCTCCTTCTCTGCCGACACCCGAAGCGCGGATGCTTCCTGTGGCCAGTACATCCAGGCCCTTCGATATTGCCAACACAGGAATCTCTCCCTGGAGCCCGTGGGCAAGTGGGATGGGGAAATATCGCTGAATTCCAGAATTTCGATTCTACTTTAAAGGTCTTTGATGGATATTTGTTTCCATCGTACCGAACAGCAGCCATTTCTGGAACAGGACATTGCCAACGCCAGTATCTTCCAGAGGGAATAAGTTTTTTTTTTTTTTTTTTTTTTTTTTTAACATCTCATATAGATAACCACGCGCGTCGAACTACGTCTTGTTTTCTTCAAAACAGACAGGAGAAAAATATGATAAATAAATCCGACCGAGACTGATATCGCAGGTTGAAGTTACAGAGGATATTACATTAATCCACCAGTGTAGAAGACAGTCACGACTTCGGGGTCAACGTCTGTTCGAGTTTGGTAAATAAATTAGAGAATGCCGGACGGGTATCTTTGATCAATCGGGCGATGTAATTTCCGTGATTAGATAGAGAACAAAGCGAATCCCGAAGGTTGGAAGGTAGAAACCACAACTGGCTTGCTTCTAGCTTCGACGATCGATCCACTCCTCTAGTATTAGGACTGGTTCAGCCTTCGATTGGACTTGCACTTCGCCCCAAACCATCGCCTCTTCAACCCTACCTTAGTCTATAATGCTGAACCGTAGAACTGCGTCGTCATGCTCGTCTGTGTTTCACGGAGAAACTAGAACTAACTCGAACTGGGTAGCGTTGAGCAACATTGTGAGCAACCAAAGTCTCCCACATAGTATGTAATAAGTATAGGTTGATGATGATCAAGCCGAGATTGCTGCCCGTTGCCAATCACCTAGACGAGTTTGATAAGCTCTGAGTTTCTGACCAATGGACAAGTTCTGTACGACAAACTTTCTATTGGCATTTGTAGGCACGGCGTGAGTTATATTCATTGAAGACAGATATTCACCCTTGGTGCTAAGAAGACAATTGTAAGTTAAAAGACTGTGTAGCGATGTGCTTTTGTCTCGCAAAAGCATTGAGGCAACTTCTGAGAAGAATTTTGTTCGATTCTTGGTCTTTTTTCTTCGGTTTATAATGTATATATATATATATATATACATAGGTATACCTATATGTATAGCGTTTTGTACAGCAAGAAACTTCTCTACAGGGAATTCATTTGTTTGATTCCTTTTCTTTGATTCTACCCGGTTATCGCGCGATAAGTCCAGCGACAAATGAGAATCTTATCGGTAAAGACGCGGGGCCATGGACACTGGGGACGATCTTGGAGGTTGAAACTCCTCCCAGGGATATTATCCTGTAGGAAGGAGCCATCTTTTACGCTCGTGGAATACCAATGATGCCAACTGAACGGATAAAAATGTATCGAGATACACGTTCGCCTTTAAACACATATCTATATACATATACACATGTTTACTCATCTGTACATATACAATCTTACATAAGATGATATCTAGATGTCAAGAATCTTGAACAGTATATTAATTGTTTAATTTCTGTATAAAAGGCGAGAAACAACGTGAAGAAAATTTCTATTCAGTCGATGTACGTATCTTTTTTTTCATCATTATTGATCTTCCTATCTATCACTTTCCGCAACGTCAAGCCACGTGCAGTAATTCCATTTCCGGCTAAGGAAATGACGTGATTGAACTAACGCAGTTGATGGGCGAACGTATACACTCATAACCGGCCTTTTGTTCGGCATAGTGATGCAGGGATTCACTGCTATTGGCACCGGAGCTGTAGCTGTGGCATCCCCCTATCGTCATATAACTGGAATTGCTCAGGTGGTATGTGTGTGTTTGCTGAGTGTTCACAAGGCCTAATCACAGTCAGGATCGAGTATTGCTGTTTCTCTAACGCTAGGTTGGGGGTATCCAGGAAAGGCGTACGTCGGTCGTCTGGTTTCCTTTACCGCGGAAGGGCTTCGCCTCACTTTTGTTGATTGCAACGTGATTCGAAAATGCAAGATCCAATAAAAGTAGTAGGAAATGAAAGAAAATAAGAAATCAGAGACTTGAATCATTTATCGATCAAACAAGAAGGTCTTTTCCACTTTAATCGGATTTCAGAAACTTAAAAATCATTTCTATCAATCTAGGTTACGGATATTTTAAGAAAATTGATTTAATTTTCACCTTAGCAGTTGGTTACAAAGCTCGTATTATCATTTTTCATAAAGATAACCACGTATTATCTCATGGTTAAAGTTTACGTGATATTCACATAGTTATCATTAATCTCGACAGGGGAGAGGTTCAATTACTGAAATCAGAGCCAATGTTCGAAAACGTAGCACTACGGAGGGTACTAGCTGGTATTGGAAGAGAAAATAATCCCTTGATATTCACACTTGAACAGATAATTTCGGCAGAACTTGCCAAATGAGTCGATGAAATATTGATACTGGTGTTATATCTGTGGTTTTTTCTTCAACGTTCCAAGATTTCAAAAAAAAAAAAAAAAAAAACAAAGATGTAATACACATTGATTCTCGAGATATTATGACTGATTTTAACACCGCAAGCAATTTCACCCACTGCACAATAACAGTAACAGCATTACTAACTGAAATTGAGACTGTAATAGCAAAGGTACTTGCAGGATGGCTAATGGATTTAACATGGAGTAGAAATCCAAGATGCGAATAGGAGCTACAATAATATGTAGAAAGAAGGATTTAGAGCCAGTACTATAAATAAAGCATGTAATTACATCGAGCTTTCCTACTGTTCTACAAAGTTTCAATAAAACGGTGGCATTTAGTTAGGCATGTACTATATCGTATTAACAAATTCTAATAACAAACTTGCTTATTGCGTGTCGAAAATACGAGACAGAAGTTTACTAGGTTCTCAGTGTAAAGGTATATACTTCGATATTACTTTGTGATCGACTGATTCTAAGAAGCTCGAGCCTTCGAGTTGTAAGGTGTTCATGAAAGCAGACGAATCTTCGTTTATAAAGATTTGTTTACAAAGTTACAAGATAAAGATACAATTTGAATTGTTACTGTCGAATTTCGAATGATAGTGAGATTTTAATTGCACGAATTTGAAGTCTCAAGATATGTCTTGTTCACGGTATGATGTATAGTACTATCAACCTCTATCGATCGAACATTGTACTTTTTCACCTCAGTTTCGTACTCTCTATCTGTTACCGCCTCTCTATCGTTCTCACAGTAGATAAAACATCGTGACATAGTTTTGATTTTTTTTTCTTTTTCTTCTTTTATTCTTTCATGGACGGGTGTAGCCCTCCCAACGCGAGCGACTCGTTAGCAACGGTTAAAACTGCCTCCGGAGGTACTAATCGGTGTCATAACCCAGTGTAATCAGCACTCGCAGTACCTGGCTCAGTAATATCAGCCATAACTTCGAAATACGTATACCAATAGATATGGATATACGCATGGGTACATATCATATATACCAGGGACATATAAACGGCCAAGAGCACGTATGCCATTGCTGTGGTATATACGTGCGTGTGTTAAACTGTGCACACATGGTGAGCCGTATACTAGGTGATTTGGTTTGTAATATACGAGGCCGGAGGTATAATAAACAGATCTGTTCCCGTCACGGGCAGGTTTCAGGACGGGGGTGCCTGAGGGAGAAGGGAACAGGTGTCTCGTAGTCGGCGGTGGTTTAACGGCCGCGCTGGGTTCACGGAAGGGTAGACGGGGTGTCGGACCGGACAATTGAATAGCTGCGATGGGGTCAGGTTCAAACGTGGCAGCTTTATACCAGCCCGAGGCGACCGACCTCCAAGAGTCGCTCGTTTCAAACGAGAAGAAACAAGTGGCTATTGCAACTTTCAATAAAAGAGTTTAGCGCCTTCTCCTCTCTTCCCCATCCAATCTTTCATCCTTAGACTTTCGATTTTACCCCTTAGCGTGCCCCGAGCTACAGCAACGATGCCATGGCTCCAAGTAATCGGCATTTGCTAACGAGAGAATAAACTTATTGCTCACTCTTTGTGGGGTTCAAGTTTTAAAGACTTGCGGAATAAGGTCAAGCACAAAGTAGATACGTCGAACAATTCTTAATCAAGTATCTATCATATCTCGGATGCACAATATTCAACGAGATTGAGAATTATTTTTTCAATAACTTTGCACCATTCTTTTAACTTTTCTCTGACCCTGTGGTGACTAGCTTGGACGAGGGATGAAAGCGATGGGTAAAGAGGGAAGAGCAATTCGTCACAAGACACATTTGTCATCCTCCTGTCACTCGGTTTCGACTCGTATATATATAGTAGGCACGCACGTTGCACGCACGCGTTACTTCTCTCGTTATACGAGTGGGTATACGACGAATATTAATGCTTGTGTCGATTATCCCAATTTTACCCTCAGCGCACATCATGATATTGTCTAGATCTGTCGTTTGATCATCAATCCTTTGTCATTTATGGTCAAAAATAAATTATTAACAAGATTAGATATGCATACGATTTGTAATTTCTTCTTTTTTTATTTCACTCATATCTGATAACGGACTTGAGATATTGATGTGGAATTTTATTACCGATTTTAATTAACGATTTACATATTTTTATCGCAATTGATAGCAAATTTATGAATAGCTCACTGTACTACGCTACGTTGATCCAATCAGCGATAATTGGTCATTATATTTTCTAGCGCGATTTGCATCGGAAAAGAGATTTCTGATCACCGTGACAGAAACCGATATTTTTCTATTTGATTTCTCGGCATGTGTCTCGATGCCACGGCTTAACAAGCTAACGAAATATACGCGAGATGTAACTCCGATAATTGGTGCTTATCGTTCGTATTATCCCCTCGGACACACCAGGGACTTCCACGCCAGAATCGAGTCTAGGATAACCGACAAGCTGATGGAAAATGCGACTCAGGTACCGTCGGGAAGAACGGGGGGAAATAAGGGGACTTTGGATCCCGCAGGACCTCGTGGAAACGCTGACTAGCAGCCTGTAATATCTACAGGATGTTTCAAATCATAGGAAAATAGGAATTTATAGAATTCCTTGTCGCTTTAGAACTTGTTAGAATTTCCTGCAGCAGATAGTTGTGGAAATTTATCTCTAGTATTATTATTTACCATTAACGATATTTTCACGAATATTTCGGACTTGATATACAAACCTTTACTTTTTTACAGTTTTAGAATTTCCTGATTTTTTTTTTTTTGTTTTCATTCCAAACGTAAACGAAAAACAGTTATTCGAGTTAATATTATGTGACTACTTCACAGCCTGCGGAATATCGAAAAACATTCAATGAAACGCGTGGAGAACAAAAGTTTGAGTCCAGTGGGCGGTTGTGAACCGTTAATTCAAAATACATGTTTCATATAATTTATACAGTACTAGGGGATGACGGCTGAAACAAACAAAAAATTTTAACAATTCATTTCATTATGCGCCATAAAATTTGCGAATGGTCCCTTTCTTTGTATTCAATCAAGACAACGGTCCAGAATCCATGAATATTTCCTGTTTATCAAATTGTAGGAAGTGGCTGATGTGCCATCATAAAATGAACTTCTTAACAAAGAATTTCCGTATCTGGGACTCCGATTTCTGATTTCCTTGAAAGGAGGACAGAGGACGTTGAGACTACGTCTGTTATAAAGAAAAAAAAGTCTGTCACCCAAATAGTAGACAAGCACGTGAAATGCTACGAAATGGAAAAAGGCGAACAAGCCAATCTCAAAGCCAGCCTGAAATACGGGGAAAGGGAGAAAATCTCGGGGCCAAAAAGAACCAGATAGCTAAGTCTTTGCTGCAGTGGGTACCTATACAGAAAGACGCGTCGTGTCGCGTCAGCATCTCAGTCTGTGCCAACACCCGGACAAAAAGGGGTTATGAATCGTAACTGCGCATGAATGTCTGAAGAGGTATCCACGCGACTCCTTCGACTTTAGCGAAGTGCGCAGCATGAAAAATTCCAGCGGCTTATATCCGGTAAGAAATTACGTCGCTTAAGATCGAATGTAAAAGTTCTTGAAAAAAATAAAAAAAACAATACAAAAGTATTTATTGCTTCTTTGCATAAATATTAATCAATTAATATAATATCATTAAAAAAAAGCTGAATGACTATTTTTTCAATCGCATATCACTTCAGATATTGAACTTCTTTTATTGTTTTTGCAAAAACTTGAAATTGGGTAATACTGTTGTAATTGTAGAGATCTTAGAAACGAAAATGGAATAATTTAAAACACAATTCGTCGAATAAAGAATCGATAGCGAAAGATTTTCAATGTTTTACGCGTTCGTTTCATTGGGACTGACATTTTAAAGGCGATACAGACACGCGGTAGAGATGGATCCGGGGGAGTTTAGAGAAGAAGAGTATCTCAGCCCGTAATCCGAAAGGAATTTGACACTTGATTGACGCGGGTCTTTCTAGTAATCCTGCAAGCAGAGTCTCAGCTCTTGTCTAGTCAGAGGAAAAAGACAGTTTGCTACAATGATATATAATTATTATCAAAAGTTTCCTACTGTGCAACAATTAATATACATATACCTACATTGTGGAAAATTTCAGGGTAAAAAGCACCGCGACCGTTTGGCGTGAAAACTTTTTTGCTGTAGCGTAGTTATCTACTTTGTACGAAATCCCGTACGCGGCGGTAAAGATGGGGGATGAGAAAGAGGAAGAGGAAGAGGAAAAGTAAGCGGAGAATGAGGAAGGGGTAGAAATATACTTACACCGTTATAGGGGCGGAAAAGGGGCGAATAGAAGAGGAGGGAAGAGTAGGATAAGAGTGAGAGAATTGCCGCGGTATATCCAGAACATTTAGAACAGTTTGAACAGCGGCGAGTTTCCGGTTCCGCCTCGACCCAGCCCAGTCGCGTCCCAACCAGATCCAGAGCAGCCTCAACCGACGACCCCTTGATTCTGCTTCGCAAGCATGTTATTATATGTTTGGTTGGGAGGGGTGGCCGTCTCTGCCTCGCAACCTCAACCCTGCTTCTACTGCTGCTGTACGCTTACCGCGGGATGCTGAGAGGGTGCTTTTTAATCTGCACAGTCCCACTGTGTCGACGAGGCCCTTGGAGAGGGTTGAAAACAGGCTTGGAATCTGTACCGAAGATTACTTCTTCGTAATGAACACTGCCGGAAGGAGAGTCCTACATGCATGAATTTATTTCTACAGTTCTTTAAAAAATTACTGAACAAATATCAGAGATAATCTTTTATGAATCAAAACTGTGAAACTTTATTTTTTTTTTACTGATCAAAGTATGCAAAAATTGACTACCGAATTCGCAAGAATGTTTTTCTGTCTTTTCCAACTTCGAAATATGAAACCAGCTTATGCAGTTTCTTCGTGTCGACGTCCCTTGTCGAAACAAAAAATAATACTTTGCAAACAAAATCATGTGGTCGTCCAACTTTGTACATTTTGGCTTGTGTCTATCCATGTAAATGCAGTGTCTTTCAATTGCAGTAGTATATCTGTCTAGTCCATTGGCCAGAATGGCGAATAGAAACTCGTCATGGCAATGAAATGACGTCACACATATACACCGTCCGTCCGAGCAGCTCATGAATACTACATCAGCTGGCAGTTCCTAATTGGCTGCAACCTAATATAGCCGTTCCGTGACGTTGGGGATAATCGGTTTAAATTCACACCGGAATGATTGAAAGGATGCGGTGAGGCTAATGTCATTTTCCACCGAGGAACGTTCGAATGACGCACCCTGTCGTCTCACTCCTCAGTTGATGTGCGAGGGGAGGGAGTTAAAATCGGGAGACTTGCCATGGGGATAAGGCTTTTGTCGGAATCAAATTGTCTACCGCGAGAACCACAACGTTGTGTGTGGTTGTATATTGGCTACGAATCTACATGTGTGCATGAATTTGCTTGGTCCAGGTAGACAGAAGTTTTGTGTTTCGGTACACCGGTACATCCTAAGCACATCAAAGATTGAATTCAATAACCTCATGAGGTTTTTTATCCCTGAAATTGGGGTGCAGTTTCACGTATAAAGAATGAGCTGTTTTTCTTCTCGAGTATTTCAACTGAATGAAAAAAATTCTCTGACGATATTGTATTTCGTTAAAAAAAAAAAAAAAAAAACAACAAAAACAAAAACAAAACAAAAACAGAAAAAAACAAAACAAAAGCGTAGGTAGCATACGCGGGGCATGTGTCCATTAAAAATTTTTGTCAAAACGTGGGTGCTTCAGAGGCACCGGTTCTCTGAAATTGCTTTTTTCTTCTTTTTTTTTCAACCTTGGATCAGAGAGGTGGACAAAAATCGGCAAAATTCTTTTGCAAAATTCGCAAAACTCATCCGTACACGTGATCGGAGTATGGTTTGGTTAAATACCCACCCTCAATTAATAGATTCGTTAAAACCAGTTGGCATCCATGACGCGTGAAGCTGACGAGGATATTTGATGAAAAAATTACGATTGTATCTACCTACTCATTTTTCATTTGACTTTTTTTCATCATTTAAGAACAAAGGACACCGCACAGGGCACCTTCGTTAACCACAGCGCCGATTGCGCTATCCTTTGAACGCTCAGAAACCCAATTTCATTTTCCTTGTCCTACACCCTCGCTATTCCCTCCCCACTTCTTTGCTCGTTACTTCTGTTATCCATACCTACCCCTCCCTCGCAGATGGTTCAATTTTTAACAGATTTTAGCGGTCGTTCAAATCCTCATCACGTCATTATACCGCAATTATTTCTATTGCAATCAATGGACTATGCACTTTGACTCCTTTGGGAAATCAGATGTTACTATTATAGTTTGGCATTATCGAAGAGATTATTAGGAAAACCGTATCAAGTTAAGAGAATCACTATGAGCTATACAAGGCGGGGGACTATAACGGGATCAACCAGCTGTCATATGTGACGACCTTTTTTCATTTTTTAACCAAAAACCAAACGTGTGAGTCTTCAGCTTCGAGCATGAGCTATCAATATAATAGATTGATGGAAGAGTTATGCGAAAAAAGAAACAGTAGGATTACTGGCAATTTGGTGATTGTAAAAATGTAATGGTAACTGTGTTCATTTAAGATGCCCGTGAATAATATCATTAGGTAGTAACAAGGGGAGTAAGACGCGAAATATCTTGGCAATTCTCAAACTATTCCCTAGATGCACACCTTCCTTTCGAGTGGCAACGGTTGAGTTGGCTTCGGTGCTTTGGTACTTCTATATATTTCCTTGGCCATGGTGCGAAGCGGAGCGCGGACCGAGTTTGTAGGCGGAAGCCGACCAAGATTTTAGATTTCTCAAGGGGCTTGCTGCGGTATCGACAGACTACTCTCGAGCCTGAAGATCTTCTAAGCAGTTCGCTTCTCAAGGATTTCACGCGACAATTGACGGTTTACATGGATTCCTTTTTATTCTTAGTGGGATATAAAATGTCGATTTTAACCTGAACCGAAATCCTCGTATTAATCTACGTTAAGTCTAAAATACTCATACCCAGAAGATGAATTATAAGCAGGGAAGACCAAGAAGGTGAATATGATCGAATTAATTCTCATCAAACGCAAACATACACAACCCTAAGCCATTACCTTTGCATAATTCTCTTGCTCTACTGAGTTTCAACCACAAGCGAATATCATCATGTATACAGAGCAGTATTCTCACAGTTGATGGATCTCTCCGACTAGCGGATCAGAGAAAGGCGTGCAAAAATAAACGGTTTTCTTTTTTATTATTTTTTTTTTTTTAGAACAGTATTTAGACGCATTGATGGTTGATCTTTGAAAGAAATGACGTAATCATGATTCATCTGTTGATCTCAAAGGCCGCACAGATCGTCAATGACTGAAGACTGTCTTTTTCATGATGAATAATGAAAATTGGATTAGGGGAAAAGAGGAGTAGGCTGTGGTATGGAGAGGACGTGGAAAGGATGGAAGAAAGTGAAGCGTGGAGAGACGAAGAGAGGTGAGATGAGGGGATGGCGGAGATTTCTGGTGATTCTCCGGTGCAGAGGGCGGTCGTGCGGCGTTTGTGCGCCCGGGCAGCAATCACGTCGCTAGCGAACTCCAGGCACGTCGTTTCCTTCCATCTCCTGGTACCGGTGCTACCGCCAAGATTGAAGAACGCATGCGTGCTACATTGCACCATCCGTAGGGACCCTCAGAAAAATCGTCACTTCTTATATTTTCATATGCTGCTTTTATATACATACGTATATCTATGCTCACCTACATCTGGGTCCATATAGTTGGCATTCACGAGTTCAACGTGATAGCAAAGCCTAAGATTATCTCAAATCACTCATAAATCAGGCATTTTTTTGAATAGAATATAAAAATATTGAGTGAGTTTGACGCAGTGCCTAACCACAGTCTTCAAATTTTGACTAAAAAGAAAAAAAGTTTTTTCCTTTTTTATTGATACCTAAAATTTAGTGACTGTACGTTAATCCGTGCTGTGGGTGGTGATGGTTCGGAATGAAGGGGGTTGGTTTGGACCAGTTTTATCCATTTTATTTACGAGATGTGCCCGGATGGTCCGTCTTTTATTACACAGAGCAATAACCCTCCTCTCCGGATTCCCCTAACATGCAAGAGCTGTACCTAGCGAATTAGCGACAGCATTTCGAAACTTTCAAAATAAACCGTGCTCGTAAAAACTTATATCTGTCACCTGGATGGACGTGGGTAAGGATGGAGAATAGCTGGAAGTACCAGAAGGTAAAGAGAAGCATATAAAGAGAGTTCCCAGATTGAGACTAGTTCCATATACATATATACTGTATCGCGAAGGTGCACGATTCCGCAGGAATATATAGTCGAATAACTTTTTGCCTTCGGAGTAGTATTGCATGTGAATATTTTATAGGCGAAACTCTTCACTCCTGCAGAGGATTGACGAAATGCAAGGAAAGATTTATCAAGGGAAAAAGGTCAGTCGATGGATCTTTGTCGAAGTTCACACCGTTTGATGAAACATGTGGAAATGTGATCGAAATATTGACCCAGAATTTTGAAACTCCTGACTAAACCATGCACAAGGCTTAGATGAATGGGACCTGCAGTATTCGAATGGCGTCTAATTTCTCCCTCGACTCACGATCCGACAATTCACGATTTCATTCGTCCGAGCTTAATGAACGAAGCTCTGGAGTAACTTACTGCTACCACGTCTACAAGTTTACTCTCTCCTTTTATCCACCTGGTGGTGACCCTCCACCTAGTTGTATAAGCCAGCTCACAGGTCGCAAAACATACGGAGCTCGGCAATTCCAGGGCAGAAGATAGCCATGCAGTGTCCCCGCGTAGTAAACTTGATTAAACGCTTGGATATACCAGGAGCTCGTTGGTTGTGGTACTAGGAGAGTGGCTGAAGTCATATCTGTGAAACGTATAGAGAGTCTTTGTCTTACTCGGTTTCCTTCGTCTTCAATTTTGCATAATGTTGGCTTGGATAATCAACTTTACTACGTCTTATCTGGGATTTTGACAGTATCGATGTTTATTCTCTAATAAATATTTATACGATACGAAAAGAGGATACCTACTCAGAAATCGACATTTTTTCACCCTCAAACCAGGTGGTTCGTCTTTCAAATTCACCGAGGTATTCTCACGTTAATATTTATAATATTGAAATGTAATTCTTTGCTTCTCGTTTCCTTTGCTGAAGAAACGATTAAATTCTTTTTCTTATCTGCAGAAGGGTCTAGTGACGTTCCAAAATATTATTATAGGGTTTGATGGGAACACGAGCGAATTAATAAGGATCTAAAGAAGACGTATCTGGTCAGACCATCACCCGAATCACGTACCAAAGTCGTTTGGTCAAAGAGTTCGTTCGCCGGATGGGTTTCGGGAAAGAGACGGTCTCACGGATTGCGGTCGGGGGAATGGGTTGAGGTAGTGTAAACTATCCAGGACCTCCATTCGAGGATATCGACAAATCTGCAAGGAGTCCATTTTCCTTAGGAAAGACAAACGTGATCTTAGGATACCCCGTTGAATTTCTTCTTACCCGAAAGTGAGTAATACCTCCGAGTTGAAAAACGTCGATCGGAAATTTCGACAAAAAAACTTGATGTTTGATGATAAAAACAACAAATTAATTTCGTTTTCGATCGAACCTATCAGATAAGTGTCTCATAGCACAACCGTTCAGAAAAATTTGTTGCTTTTGTTAAAAGAAAATTTTCAAATCTCGACAGACGTTTATTAGTTTGATAAAAAGCTTCGCAGTGTTAACGTAGGCGTTCGTACGTGTGGGAGGATTCTAAAAATTTAAGCCGGATCATCGAGGCTGATACTTTCACTTGATTTTATCCAAATATGAGAATGTCCAAGACGAAAGACGTGGATAAAAAAAAAAAAAAAAACTCAGCATCAATCGGTACAGCGTAGAAAATCGTATTCAAATTCTCAAGATTCAGGGCTAATCCTTCAACGTGCTAAGCTTCTTTTTCACTACGATTTTTCGTTCCTTCGTCGCCATAGTCCTCAAAGGACGAACCGCGAGTAAGACGCCCAAATCCACTAAGCGCATTTTCCTCCTGCAAGTGACTCCGCAACCCAGCTCGAAGGTCCGCGGATTCCAAGCTGTTTACGGAGGCTTCTTACGAGTCTAGAGTCTAGACTCACCTTCCTGTACCAATAACGTAACAGATTTCGAAACTTTATGGTGCATTGAAATAACAACTATCAACGAAAGGTCAAAGTATCTTTCGATCATTCGTGTCAGTTGAAAAAAGTAGATATGACGAGCTTAAAGAGTTTAAAGATTGATTCTTCTTGATCAGTAATTGATTAGCGAGGACTCAGATTATACCATGACTGTTATAATGTACAAGGCCGTGCCCCTGGGGCAAAAGTTGTTTAAGAGATTTCCGAGTTATGCATAAGAAGATGGGTCTGAAACGCTGGTGCTAGAATGCTAATATTTTCGTTTCCCAACAGCGAGCGGGCTGAATTTTCAAGTACAGCGTCGCAATTACATCGGATCAGGGAGGAATATTTCATCCCCACCTCCCACTACAATGCTGCAACCCCTGGCAGATTATTAACGGGCAATTTGCTGCGTCTGCTGCTGACTGTATTGTCTCTCCTCTCCTCTCCTCTCCTCTTCTCTTCTCTTCTCTTCTCTTCTCTTCTCTTCTCTTCTCTCCTCTACTTTACTCTACTCTGTTCTCTCCTCCTCCTTCTTGCCATTCTACTCTTCTGACATCCTTTAGATTCGTCTTATCTTCGTCTCGGCATCTTTCCTCATACCATCTCATGCACTTTCCAGAAATTCTAAGCCACTGGCAGTAGCATTCATACTCACCGCGGCTGACTGTCTTTCTCGTTTTACTGCTCATTAATGATATTGCTTGGCGTATCTGTTGGTACGTGTAAGAGTGAGACATAGATAGTGCAAGAAGAAGTAAAAAAAAGATAACTAAAAATACGGACGAGAGGTAAGAAAAGGAGGCAAAAGTCGCTGAAGGAAAATGTGATTTGTTTCACTCATCTGTGCAAAGTCTCGCAATAAATCTGTGCACCAAGTAAAATAAATATTCATTCGAAAGCGCGAGCAATGTACCCTCGATGAGAAATTCAATGAGAGTCTCTTTCGATATAATTCTCGAATCTCAATTTTGAATAAACTTTTTAATTTTCATCTCATTCACACCTGTGTCAATCTTTACGAACACATCACGCATTTCTCCAATAGATTATATCAGTTCACTGAAATTGAACTTATAATATTCAAACAGAATATATAATTTCGGAAAATAAGATTCGATTCTGCACCTACTTTAATACCACCTCGATATCTCAGGCTGGCCAATCCAATATCCTCAATGAATCTGAGCTTTCTCTTACCTGCAACAAAAATAACAAAATTTATCAAGAAATATATATTAAACAAGTCGGTATAATTAGCTATAGGAATGAACAAGACAGACAGGATCTGTACAATGTACAGCAGATAACATCCATGTACCTGCTATCACGTACGAAGGTATTAATATTGGGTGGCCAGTTGTTCCGTCGGTTGGTTGTTTGGTCAGTTAGTGCAGCACGTGTGTGCGTGTACAGGAATGGGTATGAGGTAAGCTCGCGGTAAAGTGGTTGTAGCGTATGCCGTAAGCCAGTTAGTCGGGGTATTTAGGAGGGAATTTGGCGGTCCTAAAGTTGTATATTATACCACCCCGGTGCGGTGGTTGGAATTTCAGGTAAATTTAATAAGAAGACTCTCTAGGTAATAAGCTCCGCGCAGTGCATGCCTTAACTAAACAGCAGTATTAACCGATTTACGTTTTCCTTTGTCTCGATTATTCTCAACAAGATGTTCTCGGCACTGTCATCCAACAACCCGTCGCTCTTATTCGGTTCATAAATTATATCAAGAATTCAAACTTCTCCGAGTATTTTTCACTTCATCTAAAACCGCAGTTTTTTTGCTTAGGAATAAAATTAAAAAGTCAATAATCCCAATTTGCTGAATTCAACGATGAAATTCTACTTAAAGTATCGTATAGAAGGTGACTCCAAAAGTTTTGGCAGCCACCGCGCTGTCAAGGTGGAAAAAAAAAAGAACCGCCAATGTTCAGGTTCCTATCGGTGGTAAGGCGAACGGTTTATATATCACCGCATATACATCGGCTACATCCGCGAGGGCAACGGTTATCACCGAAGCGGCAGGTCCACCTAATTCCGGACTTTTATGGTCCCTGGGTCTCGCGGCGTTCTCCATGTCGACCGGCCGGCGCGTTGATGGGCCATCGGGTCTAGTTTCAGGTCACCGGCAAGAGTCCCTAGCCATTTCTTTTACGCGAGAGAACTTTATACTTTACATTTCACCGGGACCCTTTTTCTCTTTTTTTGTGTTCTTTTCGTTTTTTTTTATTTTTTTTTATCTTGTGAGGTCGTCCTGCTCTGTATGCCAATAGCAAAATTTCTTTTATCTTCCTAACGGCGTCCTTCAACGATTTTCGCCAGTGCAGCAAAAAGTTTACGCTCAATCCTGCATCATGGCCCGCGCGTTAGCTGCCAAGCAAACACGCGATATTTTTCTTAACTTTACTCGCTTTGCCTCTTCACTTTGGCATGGTGGTACCTTAAGTATACAGCGCGATATCCTCATGGAAAAATAAAACAAGATGTTCGATCGGGTTTGCCCCGGGACGATGTAGCTTCTTTAAGACCATCTTTCCTCCACCGTCTGTCTGCATGCAGCGTTACCATTGCTGCACCATTGTACAAAGTAAACAAGATCGAGCTTACCGCAGCTTATCCCGTCTGGATGCAACAAGCTACTCCCCCACTCCTAAACCTCTTTTTTTCCCCACGCCACTTTTATTTCTCTCTACATATATCCGCTCGAATCCTTTCACAGACAGAATTTATAGACACATTTTTTTTCTTTCTGGACAAGGTTCAAGCGGGCGGATATTCCCGATGTCAAATATAAACGGAAAATATAACTTCAAATATTTTCCAAATTTCTTTCGACGTCGTCTTACCATATATATCTATGTGCTTTGGAGCTTCGTTATATACTAGGTATATAGCGAAATACACTGTATTCCATTCTCAAATGTCTTGATGTAAATTCGGCCAGCCCCATATCTTTGCCATCAACTACCACCGCTTCGGTTCCCTGACTTCAGCGAAGGCTGTCTCCGTTAAACAATAGCGGAGACCGTATGTCTCGGTTGGCAGCTTATTTCACGCTAGCAGTCACTGCCACCTTACCTATACATACCTATACCATTCTTGCCTTGTGGCAGCAGCCCTACGCGACCCGGATGCCCCAGACGTCCCCGGAAACTCCGCATTGTATTACTCTCGTGCAAAGAGAGCTGGAGAACTGCCCCTACGCTGAACAGTCTCACGGATTGCACGAGGGTTTGAGGTTCAGTCCGTGATATAATGAGGTGCGTTGGTTCAAATGTAACCAAGAATTACCTACGCCAGTAAAATTTAATGAAATCTTTGCTTGTAACAAACCAGTAGTTCCTTTGGGACTTTATTACACGGAAGAGGTGACTTTTGTATTATTGTTACTTACGAGGACGCGAAATTAGTTTTTCATAATGACAAATCCCATGAGCCATGAGCTTGCGGAAGGGAACAGTACGCCTGGTTTTTTTTTTTTTTCTTTTTTTTTTTCATTTCACTTTTCCCACTTTCACTTTATTTAATTCTCTTTTCGCACCAACACCTCTACCCGATGAAGCTTTGAAGGTGCGAGAATTGAAATCAAGTAGTCGACAGACCAAATATTTCGCAAGGGTTTATTCCAACAGAATGTTTGAGGTTCTCGCCTAATTGTTACGGAATTGAAGAAGTTGAGACAAAGATAAATACCCTCGAAAACTTTTGCAAATAATTATCACGGTAAACACTCTTCATTATTTCATGCTTTTCATTTCCGTTCCATAACAGAGAGTAGCTAAAAAATAAAAAGAGAGAAAATTTGATCATTTGGCCTGAACTTTTCATATAGATAAACAAGTACACCACTCTCTGAACTGCGAATAACCACGAATTTCGCAAGGGTTTGTTGAAGGTAGTCCAGCCCTTAGTTTGATGTAGGCTACAGGGTGGTGACTGGGGTGTGACCCCAGCAGTGCTGCAAGTTGTCTGGTTTTTGAGGGGTAGTTTGTATGCGCGCTTCATACCTCTTTAGAGCCCCCACGGGGTGGAAAGTGAACGTTGCGATAAGGGCAGGGCCGTTAGTGAAAGAGCACGCTGCAGGAATCCGGGGACAAAGAAATAAAATAATTAAATGGAAAGAGATTCGGAGGGGTGCGATACCGCCCGCCCGTGCCGTTCCGGCCACCGCTCTTCGACGTATGACGAGCCTTTCCAAAAGTTAATCGGAGCAATCCACACCAGATACCATACCCCCGGTATTTAAGTTGGGACGTGCCTTTTATTTTTAAATTCTCTTCTGTTTTGAGAGGGTAGGTAGAATGTATACACCACAAAGTAAAGGGGCCATGTTTGGAGGACCCGTGTGTCGCAAAAGGTTTTTTTTTTTTATGACTATGAAAAGGTGAGAGCTTAAATGTCCTGACTTTGACCTGATTGTATGTAAAAAGAGTTGTGAACTACCGCGATAAGACTATGGGATTGAAAATTTCTTTTGAAATATAGTCCGAATCGTTAAAAATACCCCGTCAACCCACGCGTGAGATCTTGTTCGTTCGTTTTGCCATTTGATTAGTTTCCGGAGTTTCATGTTAGCTGAGCTTTGAAAAGGCAAGTTAGAACTATAATACGTACAGGGGGTGAAGCAGCTCCGTCGAACTGCCAAACAAAACACTAATCTTCCTAGCGAGAGAAAACAAACCAAAGTATAATCCATGGATTTAACGAGTAATCCTGGGCTGACAATGTTTGCGGTTATCTTACGCACGCGCGTCTAGATGGTATATCTATATACATATACATATATAATATATAAACAAAACCGAAAAACCGCAAGGTTTAATTATTATTAAACACGAAGGATTCAAAACGTGGGTGGCATGGAGGAGAGACCATCGTGTGGCGCATGTTTTATTCATCCAGCAATGCGGTAAAGAGCCTTGATAGGTGGCTTTCGGTACGTGGCAGGGGGAGAGAAGAACGTGAGATTTCGATGACAGGTAAATCAATTTTAAATACGACGAGGACCTCTCCGTCTTCGTCTTCGTCTTCGTCTTGAAAAATCCCGCACGATTCGAGGGAATTTTATAGCAGATTAAAAAACGTTTCTTCCTTCTGCTTCTCGAACCACAATTCTTTACAGGGATTCCGTTGCATCCTAGCTATAGCGTGCATGTATACAGCGATCATCCACTGGATGCACTACTTCTAAGCCATGCTCCATAAAGCTGGATGAACAACCTCCGCCACCACATGGCAACCTACAATCTCATTTTCACCTCGTTCTCGGCACGTTACTAACTTGCACTGATGTAAATGACACTTTTATGAATAGTCTAGGGGGGGAAGGGGGGTTTAAGTTCCTTTACAACCAGAGCTAGGAATCCAGTGTTTTGTAACGTTGTAAATAAATGCTTAGAAAAGGGCAGTGGGAAAGCAGAAAGCTGCAAGGGCGTTAGAAAGTAGGTAGGCAGTTCTCGCCTGAAGGGTCGGTTTTTGAGCTGCTGAAAAGCACCACCCTCTCTTCTCTACCTTGAACCACCACTACCGTTACCACCACTACCACTACCACTACCACTACCACCACCAACGCTGCCGCCCATCCCGGTGGTTGAGTTATGTGAAGGAGGCGAGAAGCACGGGAAGTGCGAAGGATAAAAGGTTCGCGGTGGTTCGAGGCGCTCGAAGTGGTTCGAGGTTGAGGTAAGGTGTGAAGTGTGGTTCCCCGCCATTTCTCAAGTAGGATTTACATAAAATAAAAATACACCACCAACCTCGCTGTATGATTTAACGTTAAAGTTATCTCGTCACCATGTAACTCATTCAATAAGCGTCCAAAATTTTTGGTGTGCAAATTTGTTGGTTTAACATAAAACCTTCTGCAGGATGTCGCTCAAGCAGTTGAAGACTGTGTAATAAAAAAAAAAAAGAAAAAAAAACCGTTTGCGGTAATGTCATCAGCATCTTCATGGACCATTATTACTCTACCAAATTTCTACCAATCGCATTTCCGTGGATGATATGAGAGAAAACAAAGAAATAGTAAAGAAATCTCCCCACATTGCGGGCGTGGCAGAGTACCTTTAACACGCCAGTGCATCGTAACGGTTATCACTTGGGTGACTGGCGGATTTCACGTACCGTTTAGCGCAGTTTGATTCCATTAAAGGGATATGGGGATCGCGCGCGTAGATCCCGTGGGATAAGAATGAATCTCGTGAAGTGTGGCAGCTCAGGGTTGAGGGCGAAGGGGGATAGCAAAGACTTCCGTTGATGTACTTCCTGTCTTTTATTACCGATAGAAAGAGAGAAGTTGGTGCGATAGGGATGGAGCAAGCGATTCTTCCGGATAATGGACACTTGTACGATTCATTGTCTATCTGATAGCTTTTCATTTTGGTGCCTCTATGACTAGCGCAACGAAAGTACATCGCCGCTTTTCCATTACTCTATAATATCCTTGATGTTCAATTGCCAGGCTAGGATCTACACGAGAAAAATTTACGAACTAAAAATATCGTTATTTCAACACTTAAATTGATATTGGCGTCAGAAATTCTTCTTCTGAGTATCTTAGAGAGTGTCATTTCACGAAAAAATTTTCATGAGTATAATTCAAGAGGATATACGTATACACATTGGAAATAATTTTTCTTACTCATAAACTACCCCATTAACGTTATTCTAAGATATAAACGATCTCCATGAATTCCTAAATTTGCTAACTTTTCAAATCGTGATCGCTGATCATTTTGACTACCGTACCCAGAGAGAAGGTGACACTGTGAAGGATCGAAAGTAGGTACATACATACGTGTTACTGGACTCGCCCTGACACATATAAGAGTGAAATCGGCATGCATGACTGTGGCAAAGCTTGGTCTTTGGGTGTCACGATCTCCTGACTCGAATTACGACAGAGGAGTTGGCCGAATGGTAGCAAAATCTTCGGCTCAGTCCCCACGGTAAATCCTTAGAGGATTAGCATGTTCTTGGGCACAGTTATCTGCGAGTGGTGCGGTCCTCCTATCGCGTCAGCACTGCTCGTCGGAGATTACAACTTGGAAACTCTGCAATGCTGTACCCTTTTACTTGTTTCGAGTAAGTATATACTGTCGCCGATGAGAGAGTAAGACGAACTTTTTTAATGGCAAGAAACTACGTACTGAGGATTTTGGAACAAGTAGTTTATCCATCTATAGAGTCTGTTAGCCTCTATCCTCTACCTTGGGGACTTAAAAGTTTATTTTAAACCGATGCATTCGAAGTTTAACCGCGAAATTTCACTCCGTAGTTTAAACCTTGCACAGAATTTGATAGCCGACCAAATTTTCTTGCTAATGAAATTACAGATCTACGTCAGTGTTATCGGGTTAACACGACAGGTCAGTTTAATAATTTGCTAAATTTAATTTCTATCATTTATTCGAATGAAAAATATGTAAATTCAACGAAAATATTTTATGAGCAAGCGTTTTAATGCCATTTTGTTAATGAAATAAATTCATTTAAATTACGTGGATGGAATTAACGTTACTCTCTGTGAGTTTCAGTTTATTTTTAACAAGTTAAATTTTTTTTTTTTTTTTTTATTTACTGTTTAGTGGATTTAGAGATAAACTCACCACTCGGGTAGCTAAATTTTTTATATTCAAGCTCTTTTGGTAGATCGAAAACATCAAAGCCGGTGAAAGGGTTTAGAAATTGATTATAAATATTGTTACGTATGTTAAATTTTTTTTAAAATTTAATAAATCAGCAGAATATTGATATACAAAATTAAAGTATTAAATTTTTAGGCACTGGAAAAGACAGATTTTGCTTTTTCAAGGCTCGAATATAATTCTGTCTTTTACGAAAGACGCGGCAAGATTTTCGGGTCAGAACTATAACGGTATTATAGGCGGCGACTGGGTCATTAGAGAGTCAAAGCCAGAGGCCGGAGGACAGGAGAAACGCCACCAGGGTACAACGTCGAGGTAGTGGTGCCTCGGATCCGCCCTCAAAGGCAGAATCATCGACATATCTCCGGAGTCCGGTCGTTATACGGTGAAAAAAAAAGGGAAGGAAGAGAAGAGAAGAGAAGAAAAAGAAAAAAAAAACAAAAAATGAAAAAGGGGATGCTGGACAAAGATCTACCTCGTGGAGCGAACCATCCTTTTTCTCCCCTCGTTTCTACCCTCCCTTCTCTCTCTTTCTCCAACGAAGGGTATTTCCTCCCGGAAAGTCTGCCTCTTCTTTCTTTTTTTCCTTCCTTCTTTATTTCTTGTTTTCTTTCTTTCTTTCTTTCTTTCTTTCTTTCTTACTTTCTTAGGTTCAGAGTTCACGGCTTCAAGGAGAAGCATCGCTATACAAGTAGGTATCGTACGAAAATACGGCTCTGTGAAATAAGTCGGGTCTTTCGCCGCCAAATACCGCGAGAAAACTCGAGGTATCCTGAGACGTTTATTTTAAAAATTTACCTACCAATTTCGTATCGCAGTGCTTTTATTAGTTACGAGTATTTCTTCTCTTTTATTCTATTATCTTGTTTCTGCAAATGTAACTGATAACCGTACTGTCTATAGCCGATCGTAACAAAAAAAAGGCACAAAAACTTTATAATTTCAACAATAATATTAGCTAAAATTTTCACCGTATATACACAGAAACGTCAAAAGAGTTTTGCAATAGTATCATCAAGCCGTTATAAACGCGATGAAAAGCCAATTGACATGCGAATTGGAAAATTAATGCTGTTCATTATATCGCACTATATCGAGATTCTAATCCGCGAATACATGCAGAAGTGGGTGAATCGTATTTGGAATTTGCTCGTGCCGCACCTGTGGTTGCTCTAACCTTCCCGGCCAATTACCCGGTACGGGACGTCCATACCGTACAAAGGGAAAGAGAGACAATAAAGCGTGATTGAATTCATCTCGTACCTTCGAATGCGAGGATTCGCGCTTTTGAACGTCGGTCTGATTATCAGTGGAACGTCAAAGACTCGAGAGAGAGAGAGAGAGAGAGAGAGAGAGAGAAAGATACGGAGATAGAGAAGGCTCGAGATCTCAGATTTCAATCATGGGAGAAATGTACGTATATCTATATGTATATATATATACGTATAATATGTATACATATATATATTTTCAGACCACATCCCGGCGCGGATTGGTTCGTGAAAATAATTTGATGGAATGAGAGAGTTATTTCGGTAATTAACATCGCCGTATAATTTCACGGTGTTGAATATTAACTGAAGAGCCAACGGTATACTTTGATGAAGCAAAACAGCAAAAATAAATCTGAATAAAATGAATCAAAGAAAAAAAAAAAAGAAAATAACGAGAAAAAAAGAGAAAGAAAAAAATACATAGAAAACAACGAGCTGACCCTATCGACGCTGATAATCTTAGTCATCAAAGGTACAAAACCCATCCCCTGTCAGTTGAAAATTAAAAGAAAAGCTGAAAGATAACCAAGCTCGGATATAGCCAAACTATTATGGTAATTATTTTGGACAAACTACCTCACGTAACACATACATCCCTTATGGCTAGTCAAAATTTAACGACCAAACCCTAATACAGAGCGATAGACGAGTTGAATCTTATGTTCATACATATTTTTATACGTATCTAGTAAAAATTTCTATCAGTCTTTTTTAAAGGCACGATAATCACCCAAGGACGACGTCGATTATCAATTATGAGAATTATTTTCGGGACGTTTTATTATATCTCCGAAATAATAAGACAAGGGGGGGGGGGGGGGGGGGAAGAAAAGATATGGAATTTTTTTTCGATTATAATCATGACTACTAAACATTTGTTGTTCTCCCCTAGGGAATAGAATAATATGACATTTGGGATAGAAAGTTTTATATAAAAATTTTGTGAATGGTTAGAAGCGTGGTACGGGATCGTTGTTTGGTAAAATTTTTTTACTAAAGGTTACGAACTTTTTTTTTGCCTGCGGTTTTACGTATTTTAGTGATCCCAATGCTTGTTTAAGAAAGAAAACCAGTTGGGATATAAAATAATTATTTTCATACTTTTTTTTTTGTTTTATTTTTTATTTTATTTGTTTCTGTCCGAAAACCTTTGTGCCTTTGTGGCAGTAGCTTCGCTTGATTACCTCTTGGATTAACGAGCGTAATTAAACGGTACGTTCATAGTCCAGACTCGAAAACACGCACGCGTTTAGTTTGCTGACGAAATATGTGTAATTTTTTTTATTTTTTTTTTATTTTTATTTTAAACACCAAGTACAACGGAGTATCGTCTAACATATTTTTCAACGTCTAACTCTCTTTTGTTAGATCTTCTCATTTTTATATTATTCAAAAGAAGATCCACGGAAAAGTTATCGTTTAAGACCATTCGTAACATTTTCTTTGACTAGATTACAAATGGAAATAATAATTCATTAATTATTTTCCACAACAAGGATAAAGGTATTTAATATAATTATTTATTGTGAAAAGTAACGCAGTTTTCTACAACATCTATACATATATATATACGTTGTATAGAATAATTGTCTTTCTAGGGGTAAACGAGTTTCTATAGAATTGCGACAAGTCAAAGACAGAGATGTAAAACAGTAAATAAAATCGTTTGATGAATTATTTTCTACTACAATTGAGTTTCACTTATTTGAATAATGAAGCGCTGTTATCACTGCATGGATAAATGATATTTATTCTATTTTACGAAGCGAACTAACCAAACGACAGAGAATTTCAATCGTATATAAAAATAAAGAGAGAGAGAGAGAGAGAAAAAAAACAGTCTTTCAAATCAACAGACAAAAAATATTTTTAGAAAGCTTTTTTCATCCCCCAAAAACAAGACTGACTTATATTACAGTTCTGGTATTCCAACAGAAAGTTTCTATAGTCATCAAGTAGTCAGAGTTGCCTAGAGTTTGAACAGCACGCAAATAGTAGTTCGCGATGGCACATACGTGTCCAAGTCAGACGGGAAGAATTGCTACTTTGAATCGTGAGGGCAGATAAGGCGAAACAATGCAGTAAAACTGAAACAAACAAGGTTTCAGACAAGGGCGACATATTTTAGAAAGCGAAAAATCCCGCAGGGTTAAATCCAACGCCTAGTTTTGCTCCGAGAAGGGTCTTGATGGATGTGTTACTGCTGTTATGCGTGTGAGAAAAAAGTCTTAGCTGTTCAAGTCACAGAACCTGGTTGAAAAAAAAAAACGAAAGTATAATAAGAATGAACAAAAAAAAAAGAAAAAAAGAAAAAAAAAAGAAAAAGAAAAAAAGAAAAGAAAAGACTACAAATTTTATTTCATTCAGTTACCCTTGCCCACCTTATACCTATATACCATATACGCGTATTCAAAATAAAATTACGATTCGGATCCTCCATAAAAGTTTACAACTCTGGGGTGGTGAATAACACTGACTTCTTATTATTAGCGACTGTTTTATGTGTTCAACCGTATATTGTAATCGTATGGTAGAGCGATACAGCCCCCTTCCAATTTAATGATAATAAAGGGTCAGGACCTATTAATATACCTTTACCCATACGGCTAAATAGATATAGGTACAAGAGGTCGTGTCGTATCGCGTTAGGACGGATTAATCCCGTTTTGGGCGTTGATTGTTTAACAGGGCAAAGTGGGTGGCGAGTTAATTCCATCCTCCATCAATTGAGTGTGACCTAGTCCTGCAGACGCGGATTAGAAGAACAAAGAGAGAGGGAGAGGGAGAGAGAGTCAAGTGTGTATGTACGTATTAACCTTCGTTACTCGTTACTTAACTTTGACCGTACTCAAAACTTTTTTTTTTTCGTTCATTTTAGGATAAATTTGTTAGCGAAAATTTTAATACTCGGCATACACCTATCAGATAAAAGCGAATCAAAGGTCCTAGTCGTGAATAGTGGCGAGAATAAGAATTGGGTAGGTTTGGTTTTATAACGGTTTTTGGGAAAAGTTATATTATCCACCGGAAGAGAAATGATATACAGTGCACATTTATACGCGTAATGGGCGCGGTGGCCCGTTCTTGTAGCATACAAAACAACCCCGCGCTGAGAGAACCAAAAGCCTAACCAAGATTGAGTAGACCGCAAAAACTTAATTTCACACAAGCGTAGCCTAATGCGTGGGTATTATGCTACCTGATGGATGCTTCTCGTTAATTTTATAATTTCGCTATTGTTGAAATGTGCACGATGGTTGGCCCGGAACGGAAGGGTAGTTCCTCTCCTCTCCTCTCCTCTCTTTTCCTCACCCAACCTATCCTACCCCATCTCACTTTCCCTCTATTTCATTTCTCTCTCAATCTTTTCGCTACATTAAGGTATTGTCGAGGAATGAGAGAAGAAGGAAGCCTTCGAGCTTATAGTGGCAGGGGGGGGGGGGGGTTAGTTTTCGTATTGTGGCGTATATATAGGGATGAGGGAGAAATATACTCTTACAAATTGTACGACGTTGCTGTGGCGTAGGAGGGGCGTTGGGGTGTTAGTCGAAAAAGGCTACCTTTGCGGTGGTACGGTTGGAAAAGTCCGGGGCTAAGGAAGGGATTTGTTTCCATTAGAGGGATTGAGCTTTTATTGCATCGTTTCTACTTTCTTTTGACGAAATAAAATTAATAGCGTGCCATTCGCACGCGGTAAAATTCCGAAATACCACAGCTTTTAACGTTAACCACAAAGAACCAAAGAACTACCCTCGCCCGCTTTATTATGGTCTGCCGATTTATCGGTACTCTGGAATCACTTTATACCTAACAGAGCCAACTTTTATTTCTCTTGATATCCGCATGTCAGTTGTTCCCCTAATTATTCCATAGCCAAAACAATAAGTTCATAAAATTTGGTCAGATTCAATTTTTAACCAAAAGTTTACTTTTCTCGTGTCGTAACTTCGATTGAGATAAATTTTACTCCCAACAAATCAAGCTCTTAGTTTATGACAGTCATTAAATCGCAGCAACAGTTGGAACTAGGAAGAGAACCAAGGCTAGACAGAAATAAGGTTACGAGAGTCGTATGGTTGCATTTACAGTCGGGAACCGAGCTGAAACTAGAACCAATTGTTCGTATGTACGGCTAATTCACTCGTCAAACAAGAGGAACGGTGGAAACAACGAACCGGATCGCAATGTTTGAACTTTTTCCATTTGTGCTTTTCTTTTTCCTGCTAGTACGTGCGCTGACTCGTAACTTTCCGTTACATACACTCACCCCGAAAAGTACCCCATTCCATGATTGTCGTTGTTAATAAAAAGAAAAAAAAAAGAAAATAAAACATAATACCAACTTTCGTAAATCGAACGAGATAAAAATCTCGAGTTAGGTATTGTGAGATGGAAAATCATCAGCATTCACATCAACATATGCGATCTCCATGTTTCACGAACAACTTTGATCGGAAAAAGTTATACAGATCCAAACGAAATGGACAAATTACTTCCTGATCAAAAAGAAAAGCTCCCTCGGGATAGTCCGGGGAACAACATATGAACTAGAATACGTATAAGTAGAAAACAAAAAAAAAAAAAAAAAAAAACACGTTATAACTAAAGTAATGGACGGATATCAAACAAGTGAGAGCAGTGGGGCTGGTGAAAATGTGTTTGATAAATCGTTCTAATTTGTTACAACGATCCCTCTCTCCCCGTTCCCGTGTAAATACGCCGTCATAAATTTAGGGCAAAATCTTATTGCCTGGAAGATCTCATTGTGTATTATAATATGAGATAATGTCCAGGCCCTTTTCAACCCTCCACCTCCTCCGCTTTCAACCTTCGTGCACGACCCACTTCATTGTATTCAATGGCTCATTGGCCAACTAAACGCATATCTACGAACGAATATAATCAGAAAATTTCCTCTTTGTTCTTCGCCAAGTATTACTTAGCTCTTCCGGTTCTCGCCTAACCTAACCCTAACCCCTGACTTTAGTTTATCGAAAGCTTAACCAAACATCTAACACATCAACCACTGTTCTTATTCTCGCTTCGATATCTACTCGACAGCTTTTTTCAACTTGACATAAAAGATCAGCTACAGTAGTCAAGTCGATGGATATAATTCCACTCAAATTTTGTCCTTTAAAAACATGTACTCAAAATTTAAGGGATTGTTATATTACTTTGAAGGGATTTTTTTTTATTTCTTTATTTATTTTTTTTTTGAATACTAAATCCGCAGACTGTAGATTTTGTTAAGTAATGCGTCCTTTCAGATGGCCTTTGAGAACGAGGATAAGTAAAAAAAAAAAGAGGAATCTAAATCTGTTTAAAATTGAAGATCTATTTTACATAGGTAGATTTTTTTTGCTGAGTGGACGTTCTCTGGATTAGGATAAGCTTAAAGATCAACACCGAAAGACGTCGGTACATAGACATAAGGTTAGAAAATAAAGTGAAAATTTTTGTGGAGCTGTAGGTATGTAGGTACGTACCTACCTAACGTTTGGTGCAGTTAGATAAGAAGCTTGCTGCAAATTTGCCAAAGTATTCCTAGAGTATACCGAAATATGGTTATATCATTTATAATATGCGATCAAATATTTGCGTAATCGATGCTAGATTTTCGCGTGGCTTTGAAAGTGCTGGTGTCAGAGAAAGAAAGAGAGTAAAGTGAAAGAGAGAGGAAGAGGAGATGGGAGCAGGGATATAGGGGGATGGAGGCCAAGTGGAAACGCGAAGTAGAAAAGGGTGTGAGCGAGGGAGCTAAAGTGAGATTCGAGGAATTAAACTTTAGAGCCCTGCTATTATAATCTTGGCTCGAAGCCAGAACTGCCAAAGTTTAGGTTGATTGCGAAAAGTGAATGCCCCTGAATCGAGAATATCTTCTTCGGTTAGTTTTTTTTTCACCCATTGGTAAAAAGAGAATGTCAGAGAAAGTGTCAAGGGTTACCAACCCGGTATCAACCCCGAAAAAGCTTCTATGGAACGATGATTTGTTTTTACTGAATTATTATGGGTGAGAAAAAAACAGATGATTATCATTTTCGTGACTAGCTCAGGGCTTAGGTATCTCGTGTCAGGATTACGGACATAATAAAGTGTGAAATTAATGTTTGATAAAAACTGTGGGAGGGGTATATCTCCTTCGTTCTTGCATTCCCAAAGTTTGTTGATTTTTACTTTATTCTAGGTGGCCTTCGCGCTCTACTACGTGCAGTTAGTTCTTTCCTTTCCATTATCTCATTAGTAATGCACACATGCTTTCAGAACGCCTTTATTTCACCTTTCAACCGGCTTATCGTGGTTTCACCGTTTTTGAATTACCGATTCCCTCTCTCCGTAACTTCGTTCTTTGCCATTCAAACATCCCCGGTTCTCACTTGTAATTACCAAAAGTAATATTTACGTTCCTCGAATAACCTCCGGAGAAAGAAGGAGAAAAAAGAAACAGAGATGACTCGAAAAAGGTGAAAAATAGCGTGAAAATCAGAGTTTCAATCCCAATTTATTCTATCTGCAGAATATCTACACACGCGCACTGATTAAAAATACAATTAACTGACTCCTCCTCAAACACTGTTCCATATATAATTTTGAGTAAATTTTTAAAACCCAATGTTTCATTGATATTTGCACAGTGAATCGAGTTTTATTTAAATCAGTTTAGCCTGCAAGGTCTATAGGTACGGAGTATTTTATCCGCATTGGCAAATTTAATTTTCTAAATTTCAAGTCTCGTGAGCTGCAGGAGAGTAAACCCTAATACTAGATTGTATTTTGAGAAGATTTACCAGGTGTTTTGCGCCGGTATAATCTACAATGAAATTGTAGTCTGGAAAATTCAATTCTCCTATCCTTATTGAAAACTGCAAAGTCTAAATCCCGTACGCAACTTTAAATTAAAGCGCTTCGGTTTTCCGCTTTCTCCACCCCATCGCCTCCGTCGTCTCCGACGCCTCCGTCGTTTCCATCCCGCCACCCTAACGTTCCAAAACGTCTGGCATTCGCAGTCTTGGGGAGTACGAGATATAAATAGGAAGACAGAGCCAGGAGGAAACGTTGCCCATGCTTACCTCTCCGGAATAATAATAGTTAACAACTTTCTAATTAATTTATGTACGATTTACGCGAGTTCTATCTGTCCCCATGACTTGGCCTGGTTTTTCCTACATTCGTTAATTATTATTTTTAATCCAATTCGTAATTCAAGGCTAAGAAAATATTTATAATTAAAAAAATTATGCATTTCAAGTTTTTACGCCATTTATCAATAAATTATCTCTTCAGCCAGTAATAGCGATAGATGCCTGAGCATGTCATATGTTATCGCATAAAATCTCTAATCGGTAGATTGTTTAAAAAAATGTTTTTTTTTTTTGTCATTTGTGATTGCATTTACTTTGAGATTTAATGATGACATCGTAAAGTTTCCATAGACGCAAAAACGAGAGATGAATTTAATTAATATTTAACTATTGACGTGTTGCTAACAGCCTTGAATTTGTGAGCGAATAGCACAAAGTTATGAGGGTGATGAGAATTTTAAATCATCTTAAGCCTAGTTTTCCCTTCGCGGGATCTTTGCTGATTTTAATAATATAATTCACAGCAAGCTGCAAGCTGTGATTAAAATTAGTTAGGCATTTGTTTCAAAGCTCAATTAATCTAGTATGAAAATATTCATATTCGTGGATCACTTTGAACAATTTAATAGCCAGATTCACTATGATCAACTATAAGAGTCGAAATTATTCTAATCAAGTAGTTCTTTTTTCATAAAACGAAATAAATCACTTCGTTTTATAACTTGATGAAAAAATAAAAAAATTTTACTAATAATAAAACAAACTATTTATATGCATGAATTTCCGACAATATCGATCCGCCACGTCGTTACCTCAGCTTTGAGCGTAGGTGTGTCTTCCGGAAGACATTACCAAAATGGAATTTTATTTTTTATTTTTTTTACTAAGGAAAGCTCCGTGGTTCATACCAAAACAAAGAAATCTTATCATACCACGAAAACCGAGTAACAGGCGTATGATTTCCGGTTCAATTATCATCAAACGGGCGAAAATCTCCTAAGGGAGTCCTTTTGAGCTCGTTGAATAATACTCTTGAATTTTAATTACAATTTTTAATTTAATCTAACCATTTCCCATGTAAATTTATTATCAACAGGGTTAATAAATTATCTATATCAAGTATCCCCAACAAAGGATCCCTCGTTTCAACGAAATACGTCTCGCTCCCCGACGGTATGGTTTTCACGAGGGCAGGTACCAGTTCCCACGTTTCTAGGGTCGACGACCACCAGCCTTGCGCAAGCTTCGTAATGCTTTCGGAGGAGCCGTCGTGCCGGAGTTTGTTCAAAGTTTTTCGTCTAATCTCACGAAGTGCGTGAGTCGCGGGTCACCCTCTCACCTTTACTAGGAAACTGGGGAGAAGAGAAAGACTATCCAATATGAGTACGGAAAGGGGAATAAGAGTTGAGAAAATTTTGACGATGCAGAAATGGAAAAATATAGACGCAATTCATAAGTAAAATAAATAAATAAATTACCAAATAAATAAGGAATAAAAGTATATATATAATGAGTTTTTGTCATATACCATCTGAAAAATTTTCTCTCTCAGGTATCGAAATAAAAGTTCTTTCGGCCAAATTGATACCCGAAGGATCGAGCGAGGGGATGAAGGCGAAATCAAAGAGGGCGGGAGTTTAGCATCTCCAGTGCCGCATGAGCAATGGAGAAGAAATAAGAAAGCTAAACTGCAGGGAGGGAAAATCTGTGGAACGTGTTATATCGGAGGAAAGACTGGTATACTTTCTTGAATCGTCGTTGGCTTGTTCTCATAGTTGTTTCTCACGTTCTTAGCTTCCCTTTCCACTTGAGGCGTTTCTTTTCTCGTCCCCTCGTCATTTCTCCGGCTAGTGCGGGGGGAGATGGAAAACGAGAAGTTAGAGGAAATGAAAGGAAAGTCTGTTAAGTGCCGCTCAGAGTGTTTACGGCGCTCGCGTTTTATGTGCCACGAATTAAAGTGAATTTCGAACGAGAACGAAGAACCTTAGCTACGCGACGACGGAAGTTGAGACCCAAGTGAAAGCGGAAGGTAAATCACTGTGGGTGAAACTACCTAACATACCCTAGCCTCTCTCTAGCTCTCAACCATCAGCCATCAGCCATCAGCCATCACCCGTCAGCCTTTAGCTTTCAACCTTCAGCCTTCAGCCTTCAGCCTTCGACCTTCTGTATTCGGGCAGTGAAATAAATTAACCTGATTTCTATGCGAGAACCGTGACTCTCGAGGAAGGGAGGCTGCGCTAGTCCCAAAGGGTATGCCGAAGGAAGCACCGAGTTTCCGCGGTGCTTCTCTATTCAAAAGACCATTGCGTACAGTGCGGCGCGTTACGAGATGAAGGACACTTTCCCCCCTCTTTCACTCCCTCATTCCCGTAAAGGGTTGCTAAGAAGCCTCCTAGTGGTGCAAGACGTCACGACCGAACTCCCAAAGGGTGGCGAAGGTTAATCCTCCGTTTCCCGATTGCGAAACACAACTGAAACTATATCTGGGTATACGCAACTTCATTTAATCTTTCGAGGTTATTTAAATTTCAACTTTCAACACAAAAGTTTATATACGTCCCTTGGGAAAGACTTGGCTGAACAATAAAAACGAACTACTCTGCAGTGTTTCTTAAGTCAAACAAAACCACGAATATATATGTATATACATATAATACTATCTGGAACAGTCAAAATCGTCAGGAAACAAGAAAACAGAAAAACAATTCTAGCTTCGCAATGTTTATTATAGCTGTTCCAAATTCTTTATAGCTTTTCAATTCTTTGAAACGCTATTTCAGTTCAGGATGAAACATTATACGAAGCGGGTAATATTTATACCGTCTCAAAATTGCTTTGGGCGACAGAAAGAAAAACATAAAAAAAAAAAAAAAAAATGAAAGGTAAAGGTAAAAAGAAAATTCACCAGAAGGGCAAGTAGATCATTTCATCGTCTTGTATCAACGTTGTTCGATTGTAAATACGTTAGAGTATACTGTAGATTGACACAACGATTCGTGTTAGTGAGAATAACCTGGGATCATTCGATGCTTGATAAACACAATTAACACTGGCTATTCTTATACTTGGCGAAATGTCAATTGAAACTGCTGCAGATCTATATCGTGAAGGAAATAATTGAACGTCGCGTGGTAAACAGGAGTTGAATTTTCTTCCTCGTTTTTCTCTTTTTGTATATCCCTCCAGTCCCGCGGCGTTGGAGCAAGGAAATCGAATGAAAACGTGGAAAGGCGAAGTCACCAAGTAGAAACTCGAGTTCGATACTCAACGGCCAATATTCAACAATTTCCAGGATTCCAATAGCCCGTTTCCCGTTCCTTTCTCAAACCTCTTATATTCCTCTACCAAGCGTCGTCTTCCGCCGCGTCCGCCGCGTCCGGTGCAACACAACTCTGCACTTTCTTTAATTAAGAACTCTCGACTTTCGTTGCCTCTTCGACTCCTCTGGACTCGCTATATATATGCGACACAAGAGTCAGCGTCAAATTCCTATACCAAGTTGAAGAACGACATGCTGTGCTACTGCACTTTGCAGTCACTACTATATCCACTCCCATATATACACACTGACTAACTTTTCGTATCCCAAAAGGCTATGCTGCAATTTCATTTCACCAGGATACCTACCTCATCTTTTAAGAATAGTTTTACACAGGAAATTCCAGTATGGAGTAAGCAATGGAGGATTCTTAGTCATCGTATACAAAGCTTCGTCGCTACTACCACCTCGAGAATCTTTCCCCTTATTCGACGGATGACCACCGAGGTACATAAAACTCGCTAGCCACGGGTCTTCGAGAGGTTCCATGTTTGTCGTCGGTCAATATTGACACTCGCTTTCTGATCCGGCGCCTCATCACTCTCTGGAGCCACCCGAGGCTGTCTCCCCACTGTGATTCCCGGTACAAACCCAAGACCACTGGGTAACACAGGTCTATGGCTATCCATATAATGCACATACCTCAGTTCAACCGATATTTCCGCTACTCCGACCATCGTGGGGTAGTATGCCCGTGAAATCAGATTTAAGAAGAAACAGGAGAGATTCGAAAGATCGGGAAATTGTCCTGAATGCTTGATTTAAACGGATTCCATCTCCACCGTTGAGTAACACTTGACAGTTTTACAGATACGAATTTCACTCGTTCCCCAATTCGACACTTGCGACACTCGCGTTTTCACTGATCTTGAAATCCACGGATTCAATGCACGACCCATAGGTCGACCGAACCTAATGGTGAGGGACATTTCTGGCCATTATACACACTACTCTATGGTAAGTGCGGAATGGAGTTAAATGATTGGAGAATAGATTTGAATGCTCGATTTGTGAGGGACACAGGGAATGGTTTCATGGAGTCAAGGTTTATGTATGTATGTATGTATGTATGTATATGTATATGTAGATCTATCTGCGTATATCTATAAGGAGAAAATTTCCGAGATGTATGAGGGGATGTTAGTGTGGTCGAAAACATAGGCTAGAATTTGGGAAGATTATTGAAAGTGTGATGGGGTTTGGAACGGGAAAAACAACAAATGCAAAGCGGATACGAGGAGTAAATCCACTAGCTGCTCTTTGGCTGAGCCGCCCCCTTTAACTTTAAAAGCTTAAGAATCTCGCGTGCTTTCATAAGCCCGAAAATCCGAGCAGCTAAGCTTTCTAAGCCCATAGAAAAGTTTTCTGAAAAATCTCCACCAATGACTTATCGACGTATTCGGTTCCCCTGCCATTTTTCATTCTTCTTTTTTTCAGTTTCATAAAAAAAAAAGAGATAGAAAAAGATTTGTTTTTTTTTCACCTTCCTTCTTCCTCACTCACCTCACTACGAAATGAACGTATCCTCAGCTGTTTGTGAAGCAAAAACATGCCAGTAATGTAGAACATTAGTTAAGCCCGTAAGTAGGCGGCATTAGTCATCCGAAGGATCCTCGAGAGTTCAAAATGAGGGGACGACCGGACGCCTACACGACAAAAACTGATCCTCGGTAACTTTTTGGCTCGAATTGGTGTTAAAACACGTTGCTCAGAACGTGCTTCTCTGATATTAGCTTAGCTGTTAGTGTGTCAGCGCCGATTATACCAAAAAAATCAGATTGTTGATTATCTTCCATTCTAGAACGATTTTTTTTTTCAAACATCGACTATTATTATTCCCATGGTGTGACAAGTAGAATATAACTTCAAAATCCTGTATCATTTGTCGTAGATATTTATACAGAAAAATTATTCTCATCGAAATTTTAATCGGCAGATATAAAAAAGCAAGTCCTATGTAAAGTATCTGTGAGCTATTTTACTTGTGAAATTGAATCGTGTCGTATACAAAGAGAAAAGGTCGAGATTAAGCGAGAGCTTTCGAGCTTCGATGCTCTTGTCTCGGTTGCGTTAACGGCAACGTTTTTCCATGTGGACGGTTAGCGTTCCACGTGTCTATAGGTGAACTCATACCTACCTACGTGTGGACGGGGGTAGGGAATTCCCTCACCCTCACCCTCACCTTCACCCTCATCCTCCCTCTCTCTCTCTCTCTCTCTCTCTCTCTCTCTCTCTCTCTCTCTCTCTCTCTCTCTCTCTCTCTCTCTCTCTCTCTCTCTCTCTCTCTCTCTCTCTCTCTCTCTCTCTCTCTCTCTCTCGCCCTCCCGCACCCCGGGTCACCCTCCGATCAATAGACCGAGCAAGGGCCGTGGAAGCGACTGGCGACCGCTGTCTGAGCATCGATCCCTACGTACCTACTACCTTCCACCTTCCTACCTCCATCGGTGAGCCTCCTTTCTCCTCTTACTCTACATGCTTTCCTCCCTTTACCTTTCCCACTTTCTCTCTCTCTCTCTCTCTCTCTCTCTCTGAACTCTATCTCTCTTTTGCGCAAACAGAACTCGCACCAGTCCCAAGACCCACGTCAGTACGTCAATTTAGAGACACTACGACGATATGAATGGAGAATGGCGAGCGGAGAATGTAGCGTGGTCGCAAGAAATCAATAGAGGAACGCCTGCCTAGCTTAGGTATATAACGCCTGTTCGTATTTTCGACGGCCTCAAGACTTAGTGTCTTTCCCATCGTTTGACAACTTGTCGTAGAAATAGAGGTATCGGAGACTGAGAAAACCGGAGGTTGATAATTCACGAATTCAATGTCTGCCTTGAGGTATGTGCAGAAAATCATTTTCACCCTTACACGCATATAGATTCATCGATTTGAACAGGAATTATAATTTGGCTATACAGAAATTATTCACGCAGTTCGCGAAGTCTTTTATCGAAATGAATCACCTCGTGAGGATAAAAAAGGTTAATCTAGAGGAGCCTTTTAATCATCCGGTTGATTTTTGGAATAAAAAAATATTATTGTGGCTATGTTACTAACCTTTACTGCTCCCGGTAACCTTGTCGCGAAGGACGTTGATCTGATGAACGCGACCAAACTCCTCGAACATCGCCCGTAGGTCGTTTTCGTCCATACTTCGAGGTACCTGACCCACAAACATTTTTATGTAGTCGGGATCCGGTTGTTCTACACTGTTGTTATTCATCATGCTGAAACAAAATGTAAATTATTTAATTAAAAGACCTGATATAAGATTGGAAATATTGATTTTTGATTGCGAATGAAAGTACCGGAAGTGTGGTTGATTTGCCACAAGAAAATAGAAAAAAAAAAAAAATATGTGAAACGAAAACAAAGATTAATACTTTTATGTGTTTTCTGAAGAAAAAAAATAATAAAAAAATGGGTGCTAAAATTTATCCACTGCGAGTGGCTTTACGAGCCTTCTGAATTTTTTCCTCTTAAATCCACAAACACGTTTTCACACGAGGACCAATCTCTCATGGAATTCTTCCCGGAAACGAAGCCAAGCTCTTTTGTGGGGAATTTTATTTCTCATCTTCAACTTGTTTTTTCCATCGCGAGAATTGCTGTATGGAACTAATGTATACCGGTATGTACGACTAACGGTGTGTCACATTCGTTTTTTTTCTTCTGTTATCTTGAATTGCTACAATATATCGTCCCCAGGTCTCAGTAGGTGCGAATAACAGCTTTTATATGAAATTGATCTGCAGTTTGTAAACTTACAAATAAAAAGTGTCAACAATTGTCAACTGCAGTGGGGTATTCATAGTTTCATACAAACAAGGAACTCATTCGCGAACGACCCTAGAGACTAGGGACTAACGCCCTTCTATTCTAAAATTACAACAGCTAATGCAGAATCAAAGAGAGCAATGAACTATGCTGCAAACAATACGTCATGGCTGTCGGCGTGGTTTTTTTTTTTTTTTTTTATCCTTTCCAACGAAGGGCTGCAGAAAATGGCTAAATGGAGAATGAAAAGAAGGGTAGAAATCCGTTTGAAATATAAAATGAACGAGGTACACGGATGAATGAAGCAATGTAATAGTGAATATGCCGGACTAGTGTTCATATTACATTTCTGCAAGTAGGAACGTTTCAAATTCTGCATTATCCCCGTATTCGTATATCGCAATTTACATCCGAGGGATTGAGCGCAATGTGTAGGTTATAACTCGATGAAATAATATCTTATTTAACAGCATTCTCAACAAGAAAATTGTGGATGTTGTTCGTGTGTTTTATTTTTTTAACAATTTTATGCACTACAGAATCGTGTATAACAATCTTTACCAGGTAAAAATAGATGGACCGAGTTTGTCGGCATTTAACGTAGCCGCTTTTGCAGTGCGCTCATCGTCCGTATAGGCATGAGTTATGTGGACTGTTGACTACGAGTGGTTATATGAGCGGAAGGCATTACTGTTTCACGGTGCGAACGCCACGTTTGTTGCCCCGTAAAGTCGCGCTTGCATAAAGCTCGCCGTTAAAACAGTCATCATGTATGTACGTGGAATGGTTCCAGCCCACTCTTGGCAAGGTGTACGCGTAATACGGTTAGGTACTTGCGTTAACCAGGGTTGGTCTCGTTTTCACTTTTTCAATGCGAATTTTCCAACGAATTCTTGATTAGTTCTCAACGAGACAACTCTGCCAAGCCTAAATCTGTACAGGTGGAAAATTCCGTTTTGTTACTTTCGATGGATGGGGTGAACTCTACCGATGCTATTCAATGCCGAAAGATGCTGCCTCCTTGTTTTCTGAAGTTAATATTAGCCGGCAAGGCTTAAAGCGATTTTCCATCCGACCTGCTCTTCTCATCTTCTATCTATAGCAGGTATTAGGTTGGATGCCAGGCTCGAGGGAAGATGCTACTAGCGAAGTCTATATCAAACTATGTGTACACACGTATCTCCCCCGACTCTCCTTACTTCTCTCTCTCTTCCTCTTGAACTTATGGAGATAGGTATATGCACATAACGTATATCTTCCGTATAGATTTCCTCCTAAAGTTACAACGGTAGTAGGTTATGGGGTCTTGAACTTGGTGGAGCATTCACGACGATCGATAAAATCCCGAAACCAATAATTCTCGCATGGGGTGTGCCGATCTGGTGCTAAGAATTCTCTAACGCAGTCCCATCACCATCGTGAAATTGTAACATCGCATGATCCATCTCACTGTTTATCTTCGATGAAGAAAGGGGTGGTAAATTTGTCACTCTAGATGATTGATTCGGCAGCTAGATCATCCCAACACATAGCGTTGTACTTTTCGAGATGAAGTAGGTATCGATAAAGTTAATTGGATAGATAATTTCACGATTCAACAAGTGATAAAGTCTCGATCATTCTCGATTAAGTTCATGATGTCTAAATAGAATAATATAACACAATGGCAATTCGGTTTACCAAAGCGTGGAAATCCTTGTTCAGATGCACAACAACTTATTCGATCGGCTTTGAGTCACCAATCGGTGAATTGTGATGGGTAGAGATTACCCGGTAAAATATTCGCAGATCCAGAACTAATTTCAAGGATCGGCGTACTTCACATGGTATCTTATCGGTAATGGTGGGCGTACACTCGTTCACCTTCTCGTCCTGCAAGCGTGGGGATCACCAACTCTGATAGGTCGAGTACATCAAAGGAGCACACTTATGGCTCCTCACCTCCCGGCCCATCCGATCCCTTCGACCCGATCCGATCCCTTTTCTGTAGACTTACTGAGCCACACGAGCTTGCAACATAGATGCTCTGTCCCAAATCTCACCCTCAAACTCTACTAAAAAGACCCGAAAGCTACTGAACCGAATACTAAGAAACTCAATCGCACCAGATTCCCTTCTCGCATCTTCGGTATTGATGTTATCTTTTCTTGCACTGCCACTTTCTTTCTACTACAGAAATTTTTCAAAGTGCATATGGAAGCTGTTAGTCTGAAGAAAAAATGCTGACGTTCATCCATTACCAGTCTCGTCTTTTACGTTTCTCATGGCTGCTGTATACCTCAGTGTATATTTCCATTTTCGAATATTTATCTTCCGCTGATCCAAAATGGTGTATTGTATGTTGGATCTTTCACGTAAAGCATCATTTAGAGAACTGTTATTTTTTCAATGGTATTTTTTGCCTGCTGTTAAATCGCTGACGTTTTTTCGTTCACCATCTTTGTTTCTTATTTTTTTTTTCCAATGTCAAACTTCTTCCGGATTTCACATTCCAGTTTCTCACGTCTCGTATCCCCTTCAGCCTATCCATGACACGCGTCTCATTTATCCCAGGGGCCAATCAGTGTGCGATGTTCCGCACAATACGCAGCGAACCTCTGACCCTCAACTCGTACCAACCTTCTTCTGATTCTCGACCCTACTTTTGGGGAAAGTTCTTTGGATCGAGGTCGATGGACGCGACGCGACTTTAAACTACCCCAGATTCGAGGCTAACTTTAAAATGATACCACGCCGCGATTTCTTTCTTACGAGCTTTTCCGCGCTCTGACCATTCCCACGGTGACTTGAAATTACTTGAGAATGATGGAAAAAAATAATAATAATAATAATAATAATAAGGTCAAGGGTTCAGCGGACTAATTACTATATACTGTAAATGAAACTTAAGTCCTAGGATTTTTAGTGGTTACAAAAGACCCTATTTGATCAGAATTGAGTGGCGCAGTCGATATTCAGGTCAGATTAACCGCCGTATGAAAAGCTTGATTTCACAGTACCAACACGGTATGCGATTACATCTTAATTGACACTTGATTGACGTGAGTTCAAATGGTTTATCAATGAAATTAATACTTCGTAGAATAAATTCCAATCCTAGTCGAGGATCGGCGAATTGAAACGCGTCGATATCGGCTGAGCCGATTGCTTATCGAAGGTTTTATTTTGTTTTCCTTTTTTTTTTTTTTTTTTTCAAGGGAACCTTTCGTGAGTAAACAGCTATCGGAGTAATTACTCTAAGGCAACGCGTGACCGCTTCACTTATTGAGCTCCGAGGTCTATTAAGTCTTTCCGAGAGGGCAATAAAGTTAAATATCTCTAGCGTGTCGTTTGTCCTGAATTGGAACGATGTTTAGAAGTCAAAAACATGTCTTGGCATACACATTTTTATTTCATTAATCGTCTAATTTTTATTTACGAAAATTATAGCATTCTTTCTAATTCGTATCACGTTCAATAATGGCAATTTCTTATTCTTCAATCACACGACTGATAATGAGTCTGAAAATGTTGCAGAAAGAAAGAAGGAAGAGATTGTCTAGCTCGTATCGATTTATTTAGGACATACTAATTCTTGATAACGAATGATTTGGTCGGAACAATGTCTCTTGATCAGACAGTCCATTTTCTGGTCAGGGTAAGGGGGAAGAAAAAACAAAAATAAAATAAATAATAGCTATCAACTACCGCACCGATACGTTTCAATAATTTATCTGATTTCCCGAAAAGTTACTGGAACTAACCCAACAATGGCCTATGCCCTGCCACCTTAAAACTTTACCAATATTTTAGAGGCCGGCTATGCTCTACATCCTCGAGGTACTTCCCGGGTGCGGCGCGGGCGACCTTGTAACGTCTCTCTCGGGGGTTGTTTGCTGGCCCTAGGGAGTTGCGGTCCACTGCAGGGTTGCCGTGGCTCCTGGGGTAAGGAAAGGGATGCGCGACTTCCAGAGGAAGAGGTAGAGCTAGTAGAACGAAGAATTTCAGCTAACTGCCGAACATGTTCTATATATGCTTCGAAACAGAACCGAGGACTTTGAAAATTCCGGAGAAATTCGAAATTCTAACTTTACTGTCGTTCCTCGTTTTTCCACTCAGGGAAACTCGCTCTGACAATGATACTACGTTATCCTTGGTTCAGAAAGCAGATTCATAATGTCTAAAATCCACAGCAAAATTTCTGGTCTGAGTCCATTGTGACGAAAGAACTGAAATGCAGGTCTGCTTTCTGAACCGGTAGTAACAGGCGTGCAGATATCCGATAATTGATTGTTAACTGGCGACAGAAGCGAGCTCGGAAATCCATTTAAAAATTTCCGGTTCATGACGTTGAAACAAATAGATCCTTGGCTTGACGAAGTGAGTACAGTCTCTTTGGATGTAGAGAGAGAGAATTTTGGAATAGCTAACGATCGAGAGGAGTATAAACGCGTTTAATTCTGTCAACGTGGAAAATAAACGGTTCCTCTCAAGTAGAAAACCCAATATCTAGGTGCACAATTTGACTCTGAGAGTCCAAATCGTTAAACAGCTTCTCCCACCCACCTTTCCTTATCCTAACAAAGCAGGTTGAGCACCAGTAGGGTGCCCCACCTTTATTACGCAAGGGAGAACCAGACGAATGAAGCGAGCGAGTCCTGCGGTCCTTGGTGTCCCAGAGAGAGATATATTGATTCTTGGATAAACAAAAGACAGGAAGGAAGAGAAATGGCCCGCGGCAGGGACATGGATTTCGCAATACTCGTCCGTGCATTGTCTACAGCAGACCTTTAATAGGAATTAATCATGCTGTTTCAGAAATGAATTGAATTCAATTGAATTGAATTCAATTGACCCAACGCAAATAAACTTACTTCAAATAATTTCTGGTCAAAATATGATCCGGTATATACTTCACGATGCTATAAGATCTATTAATTAATCGAACGGATTAGTTTACCAGGATATTCTACACCTTGATGAAATTTTTCAATAAAGTCCAAAAATATTTAACTGTAACTTGACTGGTTTAACTTCACTGCAGTATTCGATTTCTATGCATATCGTACCAGATGTAACGGTGCCTTGGTGTCCGGTGACATCATCCTTTGCCCACTATAGGTGCTTTGTGAATCCATATATTCATGGACGTCCGTACAGCGGTGCATTATAGTTTCATGGGAGAATTATACAGTGCCTAAATATTACTAGACACGTTTTACGGTATCCGTTCCTGCGAAGTTGTCCTACAGTTCGCTGGCGTTGTCCATTTGATCAATACGGATAGAAGAAGAAAAAAAAAAAAATGGATTTAGATCTCTCAGTGATCTTGGAATCAAACGATTTTTTCCATTTTATCCTAAAGATTTAACGATGGAGGAAGGTATCACTTAGCATCAACGGCGAGCTGGGATCTGGTGGAATAATCCGATTCAAGTGTCTTCTTGAACAGTCCGTAAATTTCCCATCTCGTTAGACGGTATTTATATTCCCGCCCAATTCGATCTCATTATCAAAAGTTCGACCGTACCAAAGAATAAAAAAAAGGAAAAAAAAAAAAAATAAGTAAATTGATTTTAATTATTCCAGACACCATTCCGTCTCTCTTCTCTCGTTCACGAGGATGCCACCCCTAGCTGATGCTAAAAATGTATTCAAAGTGCACTTGAAATCGCATTTGCAAATCACCTAACCCTCTCTCTGAAAGGTCAAAAGATTTTATAAGTCCCCTCAGATCGAGGCTGACGGGCGTAAAACTGGAATTCGTTTCATTCTTCATTATAACGTTACATCGGCATTAAAGATGATCATTAATTAAAAAAAACCGTTGGTATAATCTAATGAATATTAATGAAATTATTCATTTATTTATTTATTTATTTATTCATTGATTTATTCGTCGCAACGTAACGAGGATCCTTCGAAGAGCTTTGAGGAACGGTATTATACCTATACGAAGTAAAATTTACGTTACTACAAAGGGGAATACCCAGACTCGGTCACTTGAACTTCTCGTTAGGGTCTCGAAGAAAAATAAAACCAGATAAATAAATAAAATAAAACGTATATAAAAGAAAAAAATAAAATAAATAAAAAACAGAAACAGAAATTGCAATTTCGTCAACGCCAAGATTTGGTATGTCACGCCTCAAAGGTTATCTGCAAACCAGATTACAGCAGTTTCCGTTTGTCTTTGAAGCCCAAGAGACGTCGACGACAGCTGTTGCCCTGGTATACCAATCAGCCGGTAAACAACACGGACCGATATTGAATCAATCTTGTGCAAAGCTTATAAACGACACATTATCGGGGTGATTGGATCTCGCCATATACACCGCGTATCATTTATGCGGTAACTTAAATACTGAAAATTAGTAAAAGGCAAGGTAGTCGATATCGATGGATACAGTTTTCTGTCCGTGATAAGCTCTTCGATATCGTTATTACAGTCAGAATAAATCGCGATTAGCTTTGATTCTGTGATAATTATTCCGGTGAAATAATTTTGATGATTAAAGATGTGTGTGTGTGACATAAAATAAAAATAATGATAAATAAATAAAAATTAGGGAGTATATATTCCGTACAGGATTTGAATGGATGGGTTCCAAACCCCGTTTCAAATTGATAAAACTGAGAGGCTCGCCAAACCACACCGATCTCGTATATACGAGTACGTATGTAAACTAACCTTCTTCTCTGTTGATGCACGGTGAACGTTTTCGCTTCGACGATTAACTTGAGTTTTGAGTGTTTGGAATGTCGAGTAGGTAAACTGCATCAAGTCGCGTACACACAAACGTACGTGACTCGAGTCTTTTGGTAGCTGAGGCAAAGTCCTTTGCCGATTTTCTTCAAGGCATACATACGAGTTGAAGATAAAATTCTACTGTTAACCAGAACTCCGGGTTTACAACGCTGCACGTATAGATATAGAAACATTCATCATCAATTACTGTTTATAGGTATTCACTTACTGATTGATTTTTTGACTCTCCAAGTTGCAGAATTTTTGTAAAATTAAATTTCAATCTTCATTTATATAATTGGATAGAAAATTGTGTTTCAAGTGATTCAACAACTGACATTTTTACACTGAAGTTAAATCATTGAAACTTTTATCAAGTAAACCCAATAAAGTTTCGAGACTTCTGGCTGATTGGTTGAAAATGGCCACTAGCCAAGTTGTATAGTGATATAATACCTATTAAAGTTTCATTGGCAACGCCATATAATTGATTGCACCGCTCGCCATTTCGATAAAACCAATCTTTAATTTTATTTATTTTTTTTAATTTTTGTTAATTTTGTTTTTCACGTTATAAAATATGTCACATGTATAGGCTATCTATCTATAAACGTATTTGATACATACAAACTTTTTTCATCCCCTTGTAGTTTAGCAAACAATAAAACTAAACATCAATATTTTTACCGCACGTGTTACTAGCAATTAGAGTCTCAAGGGATTACGGGTACGTATGTAGATAGACAGTATCTCATCGAATGATGCACGTTTTGTATGTACCACGACTACAGTGTCTTATCCGATCAACTATTGAATAAAATTCAAAATAATAACACGAAATAACAGATTTTTTTGCAGAAAAAAAAAAAAAAAATATAGTCGAAACTTTGTTTCCAGTGGACCAATTTTTGAACTACGTATTCTACTATGGCGGACAACTACCCATACTATAGGCTGCTTAGTTTGGATCAGAGTGCAGAATTCACGGGGTTATAATCTGACGATGGGCGACGGGTGTCGTTAATTTATGCGACGCTAATGGCGCCGCGTCCGTCCATTCGGCTGTCTAGCCGTCCGTTGGCGAAAGCCGGGACGCAACAGGCCGAGGAAAATCAAGGTGTTGTGATGCACGCTGGATTACAATATGCAAATCTTCTCGTACCTATCCACAGTGTAACAAGAAGAGGATGCCTACCTACCTACCTACCTACCAGTTCTGTGAGTGGAAAAATAAATTTATCTTCTGCTCGTTGGCCGAAGGCTTTGTTACGAGAGAAGAGCTGTAGAGCTGTGGAGGAGATGGGGATATACCCGGGTCTTACGTAGTCGTAGAACTTTTTAATTACAAAATTACGCGAAAACTCTTCGGAGAACTTTGGTATTAAGACAACCGCCTGCACGTGGCCGTTTACGATCGTTCAAAGTAAGCATTATACAAGGCTTGTAATAAAGGTGCGTGCCTTTTCATTGGTAGGTAGGTAGGTAGGTAGGTAAGGAGTTTGACGGACGGATGAGAAGGGAGAGAAAAAACGCGAAAAAGTATGGTCCATTTTTTTACATAATATATATCCGATGAACCGTTACTCTACAATCATTGACGCGTCGTTTCGCCCGGTCTCGCGTTCTCCCCTACCGAAGAATGACAATTCGAAGAACCGACCTTTTTCTACAACTGTGTAGCCTGACAAAGTACTGCCATCAGTCTTTTCAGACATCTGCAAAATCTCGCTGTATGGGCGTTGGTTTGAATTTAAACCCGATTCACTGCTGCAGACGCGACGCGAACGATGAATTTCAATAAACCACTACGACACCACTGAACTCTCATTATTATTTTTTTTTTAAACAATCGATTCGGATTAACCGCAAATAATAATCACATCAAACATTTTTCACAGATTCCTTAGCCTTTTGTTATATTACTAATAATCTCATAAAAAGATCCTTTATCTCGATTCAATAGTGAACTTCTATTATACAAAATACAGAGTAATGAGATATATTTAATTCCCATACTAAAGCCTGTAAAATTTCGTTCGATTTTTCTGTACGAATTGAATCACCGGGCTCATCGGCATCCTCTAGAAGTTGTTTCAGTCGTACTCAACGCTAAGGCTGTGGGTGTTGGGTAGAATGAAGGGGTGAATAGGGGGGGTTTTACTTTACGTCCAGATGCACGGGTTCGATAAGGGCCACGACATTTGATACAATCTACTTCGCCGACGCCCGGCGTCGCTTGGAGTCTCTTTTTCCACCCCCACAACCCCTTGCCACACTGTCAACTCCTAATTGTTTGCTTTGTCTCCAAGGCGTTTTCTCTCTACCTTCTGGGTCTTGTTTGGCGAGTGCTTTCTTTCGAGGCGAGACCTTGCGTTCTCAGCACTCTTCTGCTTCTTCTTTTTCTGACTCTTCTTCTTGTTCTTCTTCTTCTGTTTCATCTTCTTCTTTTTCTTCCCCGAGCCCCCAGTAACCCTCTCAAAGCAACCCCTCTTAGCGGCCGGCAGACAACGGTACTATTTGGTTTAGTTTAGTCGCGACGGTTTTTATTTTACACTTCAGTAGTCATTCGATATTACGAACCGGGGAAACTCCAGTCTCCCCTATATAATTTGAACCACCCTTCATCGATACTAACGTGCGAATTAGTTTTCCCTTTCCCCGATTTAACACGGTCTTACCTAACCTAACTTAGAGGGTATGGTATAGATGAAGCGAAGAGAAGGTCGAAGAGAAGGACTTTAATAAAAACAAGTCGATTATTCTTGTACTACACCCTTTGCGATCAAACCATTGCAATTTCAATCAACCCCCTTAACCTCTTGCCTCGCTTTTCCTCTTTTCCTTCTTCTCCTTTTCGGCTTAGACCTGTCAATGTCATTGTCTAAGGAAGGGTAAGGTACGGGGGTTGTTTCTCGCGTTTATAGGCTGCACGAGAACGACGCCGTATGCGGGTGACGTGAATGCGTTCTGCGAAGCGTGAGCGGTGAAGCCGGCGGCTTTCGCGTGTTCGTTGTCAAGTAGGGATGCAGGGGAAGAAGAAGGAGAATAAGAAGAAGGTGGAGGAAATACGGTAAGAGGGTGGTATTCTCCCCGGGTAAAAAGCCAACACCATATGCCTTCCGCTACGAACGGGACAAAGCGAACCACGAAATTGGCATTACCGAACACCGCGAGGTACGCACCGAAAATATGAGCTCTGTTCCATCTTCACGGCTCGCTTACGGATAATTCTCAGCGCGTGAAAGCCGCGAGGTATAAGGCAGAGCTACAGATGGGGAACTTGAGAGTTCAGCTTCGAGAGAGTTAGTATCGCGTAAAATGACGCAGAGAATAGATCTATAAGATGTACCTACTCCCTGTGACGGTGTCTCCCGAAAAAACAAATGTTCGAGGAAGCATAAAAAGAACAAGGAGAATAAGAAGAGGAAAAGAATCGTTTGCATTTTGGGACATGTGTTGTTGTGCTTCTTCTTATTCTCTTTATTTTTACTTTAAATGCTCCTGGTCAAACGTAGGAGTATACAATACCCTGTACAGTATTGTTCTTTGATTAAAATGTTAAACAGAACAGACGCGGATGGGGATGGGGATTTCTCTTGTCGGAAGTATGAAGATACCTTACGAGGAAAAATAAAATGATCAAAGAGTGACATTTGGGATTGAGGAGGAACGGGAAGAAAAAGGAAATTGAAAGAAAAGAAAAGGTTCAAGAAACAAAAAGAAAGGACAATGATAAAAAAAAAAAGAAGGTAAAAATTACAACATGAAGCCTAACTAAGAAACAGAAGAGGGTGAGTCCAGGTTGGTTTTCTTTTCCAGAAAGGATCGCCAGAAATTGACGATAAACTGGGGATAAACCCACACCGCGAAAAACAACTTGACCTGACTTTTATTGCCTTTTCTATGGAGTGAGTGAGTAAGTAAGTCCGGACGAGTCCTTTGGGAGGACGACGACGAGACGAGACGAGACGCGACGCGATGCGACATTAACGTAGCGTTCGCTAAATCCTTCAACCAAAATAAACCGGCTAGTAGTCGAGCTCAAGTTTGGTCAGACGTCCCATCGCGTCACGGCTAAACGTCCGTTATGTATGTTACCAAGCTTCGCTTGACCGATTCTCAAGTCCAAGAGCCGGCCTTGACAAAGACACGGGTATTTCACTCTCCTCTTTCTATCCCGTCCGGTTTCAATTTTTCGAAATTGAAAAAAGAATAGAGAAAACGAAAAATCGGGTTCACAAGCTATACCCTTGTTTCCAATGATTGTTACGACGCCAAGGTAACCGTCTACACGGTCCAGAGCTCTGCGTCGGTTAGCAGAAACACGAGGTGCGATTTCACGGGATGTTGGATCGGTGAACGTCACTGAGACGAACCAAGGGACAGGACGAGATCCCATGTATCAAGTCACGCGTATGGTTGAGCTTGGCACCGCTACTATTGGGACATCCGATTTCATAGCATATGACGGCGATCGAACGCACTTCCGGGGCCCGGATGTCGAAGGGTATAAGTATATTGGATTTGTAAATAAAAAAAAAAGGTCTAAAAATTTGTTCAAAGATCGCTTTGTCTCCGACATCTCTTTATCCTCAATAATTTTTGATGCTTTGTTAAAGTAATTAATTCTGATTCCAATTAAGGTACGCTCTCGCAATTGCGAGCTTCAAAATGCACTCGAACCGGTAGGTAGATATATGCATTTATATACCTATTCATATAGGATTGATGGTCGAGAAAGCCAGGCGCACGGAATTGAGCTTTAATTACTTTCATTATCAAGTGCAGTCTATAAAAATTCTGGTATATTTTATGAGTTAACGATCGATATTAACAGCTAAAGAAAATGTAACCGAATTGAGAGGTAAAATTATGTCGGAAGGAGGAACGGTGAGACTTTGCGGTATAGAACTTGTCGGTTCAGGTCACAAACCAGCAACTAGGGCAAACTAGCAAAAACTCGAAACTGCCCGGACGCGTGAAAATTTGTGGTCCGTATTTGCCGCCTTCATAGTTTTCCCTCTCCTCGTAAATGCGAGCTGTTTTACTACGATCCTTGTATATATACCTACAACGGAAAAGTTTATCTTCTTCGACAATTTTATTCCCATTTTTCACACACTCAGATGGCTATCATATATACCTACGCTGATCGAAAATGAGAACACAAGTTATTCAAAAATAAAAAACATAGACAAACGAGAACAATTTATTCAAAACTACAGACTAATAGTTAGAAAATCTGGAATAATAAACTAATACAGTTTTCACTATTTCTTATGAGAAGTTGCGAGGTGAAGACAATGAGGAGATACTGGATAACACAACGGTGAATTTGGGAAAATGGAATCAAGTCACAGTTCGCGACCAAGTTCGCAAAATTTTTGGTACGATTCAATCCAAGATCTCATTCCACTCTCTCGCGTTCCACCCTCATCTTTACCCTTCTTTATCTGCCTACGATCAGCTTTGAAAACCTCGGTAGTTACCGCGAAATCATCTTCTAAAGATCACCTCCTTTGTTCGGTTGCTGGTCCTTCGTCAAATTAATTTAATACGGGCAACATACCCGGACGAACACACCACCAAAAAGGATGACAATAATTGAACGGAGATTCATACTTCAAGGACTCACGATCAGAGATATCAAACATTGCGAATTAATAATCAGTAATTTTTTAATCTCTTAAGATTTTGTGGAACAGATCTAACCGAAAGGATAAAATGTTGTGATGATCGGACATATTGATTATGTCATATATTGATCCTCGGAAAAAACTAGGTAAAAATGAAAATTTTCTCGTGAAAATGTTAATGAAATGAAATTTTGTGTGTTTAGTTAAAAATCAATGGTATAAGAATCTTTGGACTGTTTAACTATGCGTTACGTAAAATCACACCGAAGAGTGGTTACTCGTCGATCGGCGTCTCGAAATTATCGAATCTCGCGACGTGATCAAAATTTAACGAAGCCCAAGCGAATGTTTGCTCGAGGATATCGAGGGGCCGAGACTTGAAAAGTTTTGAACCCTTCCCGCAGGATTCCCCCGTGAGTTGGTTGCCGCCCGTGCGAATAAGGAGACTTCAATTACGAGGGATCGGATTCCGGATTCCTCTCACCCCTTATAGTGGCACCTTAGCCCTGCAGTTCTCTTCTGAATTAAAAACAGCCCCTGAAAGTTTTTAATCTAGACGAACCCAATGACCGGGAAGCTCCAAAGCTTTTAATCCAAAGACGCTTTAAGCTCGCCCGGCTCACCGGAACTTGCCCCCAGAACGCAGTGGCCGTGATAATTTAATGGTGAACGTGTGTACCTTGCCATAGGTCTCAAGGTTTGAGGTTCTAGTCTTTGGAAGAGAAAATAAAAAAATAAAAATAATAATAATAAAAAAGGTAGGTAGTTTCCGTCTATCACGTTGATGGTAGGTACTGGCTTCAAGTTCATACCAAGCGGAAGATGAAAGGATCGATATGCCACAAGTACAACGTGCGTGCCTCGAACGTTGATTACTTATAAATAAATTGTCTACCTTACCAGCTGCGGCTAGATTTATTCACCAGTTAATTAACAGGTACCGTACACTCGGGAACTTACCTGAAACAAAAATGAAAATATTTGATTAGTTAGTTAATTCTGAGTTCGGCACATATTCATAGATGATAAAAAAAACATTATCTTCATTCACACTTTAACGAATCTAACCATTGACGAGAAGCTTTTGCGCATTCGTCGTAGCCCGGACCATATGTATCAAAGAAATCCTTTGACTCAAAGACTTTTAATAGTTACATGAGGGGAAAACTCCTTTGGTAGGAAATTGTGTCAGCGACTATACACCAGCGTGTCATTTCGCCTGAAGTATGAGATCCGAGATGCACGGGTGTAATAGTGGTCACCGCATGCTTCTACGAGCAGAGACTTCAAAAGCATCAAGTTTCCATTCAAATCTTAGACGACGGTGGTTTTAGGAGAGAGACGTTCTGTGATCAAAGATGTCCACGGCTTGTGAGAGGTGGTTGAAAAGGGCTTGGGATAATCATGGCATAGCTATATCCCGCGTCGCCCTCATCGAGTCGAGTCGAGGAGGAAAATTAAGGATGAAAGAACCACAGATCCATGGATCAACGATCTTCTTGTTTATTTTGCCGATTGATTTATCTTGTTCGGAAAATCAACATTTTCAAAAAACGAGAATAATCTCATCAAACGTGTACAGAGACCCTCAGTGATAATTAAATTTTCATCAAATGATTTGCTCCGTTCGAGTTCCTCGAGCAAATTAACCTTACAGGGTTACCTTTGGACAGTTTAAGCTTCGTCACGTCACCCAATTACTGTGAAACTTAGTTTTCTCTGCCATCCAGTACTCGGCTGGCATCGTATGCGTTTAATAATAAATCAACGCATAGATACTCTTTCATTATTAACGTTGACTGAGTGGGGAAACTCTGGTAAGAATCTTGTGAGATATCTGGAGATGACAGTTTACCGATTTACCTTGATCAGAGCGGGTCGCACGCAGCCACGAAAGGCATGAACGATCCAATATTTTTGATGGTACGCTTTCATCTTGAAATTTTTTTTCTGTTTTTTTTTTTCTTTATCTTTATCTTTCTCTCTCTCTCTCTTTCCGGAGATGTATAATAAACGCCAATGGTTATGGCACACGGAACATTGCTCTCGTAGAACTTGTAAATTGAGAGCCCACTCTTTAATCTTTCGGTAAATTTGCTGGATTTCAATTTACGCGAAAGAATGTCGAAGGGCGACCGATAATCGTGAGGCCCGCGTATACCTACCCATAGTCCGCCACGAATAAAATCAATAGCAATCGACTCAGGGGTTAGGGGACGGTGGTTGTGGAGTGGGCAGTACCCGCCGGCCTAGCTGTAGAAGAGGACGAGAATGAGGATGAGGATGAGGATGAGGATGAGGATGAGAATGAGGAACGAGAAACGAGGAGCATGAGAAGAGAGTGGAGATCCAAGTGCTGGACGTATGCTGGATTTCCCTATCGGGTCGTTCGTTTCGGCTCACCCCTAAGGGGAACTGCATCCATTAACGTATGGTAGATAGAGGGTTGGGAATAGATGCGAGAGGGCGGGTGGCCTGCGCGTGGAATTCGTATGAATGAAAAGTTTCAGATTTGAATTGATGAATAGGCACCTGCATGGCTGCATATTGAATATTACAGAAGTGACTGTGAAGGTATTGATTTTCTCCACCTTTTTTTTTGCTCTCTTTTTCATCTATAAAATGAAAAAGAGCGCTTGCCATGGGTCCGACACTGTCCATCCATGGCTGTAATATAACTACACATATACATGAATGTATCCGTTATAATGTATACATGGGTCGCTATTCGACGTCAAGCTAGGGTAGACGCAATGAGATACAGAGCCACGCACCGAGTTTTTGAGATTTCAAACATTTCAAACAGGCTTTTGAACCATAGAGTCACAGCACTCTGGACTATATTCTTTTTCACCTGTCGAACATACGCTCAATCTGTTTTTGAACTCCATTTCATTTCTGCAGAGCCATTGATAGATTGATGTAACAAACATCAGAAGCAAATGTCGCATTTGTAAACGGTGAGATTTTTTAATCGCGTGGATTCAGTGCTAAAAGAATCTTCTCGAAGATTCGAAAAACCTGATCCACTTACACCGATGTATTCACACATTGTACGAATAAATGGATCTCGGTAGTACCTTGGCGCCTTTTGAGTCAGGAATTCCAGTCTCTGACTAATTGCAGAAATTTGTTGGACAGGTAAGTCAGCGAAGACTCTGGCAAGGCTATGCCGGGAATCGAGCGTATACAGTTGCAGTCTTGGGTCTTAAGAGAGCTTGGCTGGATTCCAAACCCGTTCACTTTTAACGCGTTCCAAATCGCTGGGTACCGTTAATTGTAGAAGCGAGGTACCAGGGCGTGTAGGTAGGTAGAAGCAGCGGGGGCGAGAGGTCTACGATTCTAATTTAGAATTAAGGTTTATGCTCGTTCGGCCCTAACGTCGGCACCACGATGTCGCGTCGCGTCGTTGTCGCTACTAAAACGTTTTCAGATGAAACATTTCTTACGACGTTTATACACGGCCGCGTGATTCCGTAGCGAGTTTCTCACATCGACTAACCTTACCTAACTCAAAATGATTGACACTTAAAACGGCGGGTAATAAAGGTTAATTCGGTTTCATTACACTACCCGATTGCTAAGGAATGACTCGGTGGCAATACACTACGAAATTACATATGTACTAATGTAGACATTTGTTCGAACTCCCCGAAAGTAACATCTCTGGGGGATTTTCTGTACGGAATTGTATTCCTTTTTTTTTATATTATTTTTTATCAAATCAAATCTCTCCGATAATTCTAACCGACAATTTCTCTGAATCCTGGTTTGTAACTGTCTGCTCACGCGAACGTTATTTCAGTCGATTTTTTTGCGAGTAACCTACACCGTGAATCATCCGTCTATGACAATGGCCATAAATCTCAGAGAGACAAAATATGAAGATTTGTCTTAGGTTGTTTATCTGCAATCTAGAAATACATATTTACAAGACCCAGGTTTAGCCTGCTGCAGGCTAGTAAATACCAGCGATGCAACTCTCAAAGTACATCGTCGGCACGTGGCATGAGGTACAAGTAATAGCCAATTACAGTAGTTACACGGATATACAGCAATACGGTTCTCGTACCATAGAAGCCAAAGTACAGATAGTTATGTCGAGGGTGCAGTAAACTTGGAAGAGATCTCTCCATCCCTCGTCCGACCGTCTGGTATATTTGTTATTTGAAAATCAAGTGCCTATAAAACTTAAATTTTTATTTTTCCCTTCTCTTTTTAGTCTCTCTCTCTCTCTCTCTCTCTCTCTCTCTCTCTCTCTCTCTCTCTCTCTCTCTTTTTTTTTTAAGAAATTGAGAGAAGTACAAGGGTTGGATGTGGATCAGGTGTTAGCCAACGGTAACTAATTCTATAAGAAACGCTTTCTCACGGACTGTAGCCAATTACGCCGAGGCAATGAAATAATATATTACCAAGAAGGAAGGGTGTCGCCAAGGTGGTGGCGGTAGTTTTAATTAAGAAGTTCCACGGAATTTGCGAAATCCCAGGGCTAAACCTTTTTCCTTCGCTCGGCCTCGGGGCGGGGTGAAGAAGGTCTGCCTTTCTCAGTCCAGGATGTTGCCAGCCATCCAGCCATCCAGTCATCCAACCGGGCAACCAAGGCCTTAGGCTTATTAGTTTTGCGCCTGTATAATGCCACGGCGTGAGCAAGCTTCGACTAAGCTGTCGTGGCATTAGAGAAGTGGGCAAGTAATCTTATTTTGTAGACGAGCTGGGATATTAAAGCTTACAGAGTGCGGTTAGATATTTAGGGTATAAAACGATACCATGTACTGGCATATGACTTCATTTTATAACCTTTACGATCGGTTTGGTTCACTAGAGGGAACAGAATCGGTAAAAGTATCTTAGAGTTCGTTTCTCCTGCACCAACGATTAGGGATTCGTTTTTTCTTCTTCCTTCTTTTCGTCTTTTTTCATTCCATTTTTTTTTTTTTTTTTTACTGTTCTACCATGCCAAGACCCGGGACCCAAGGCTTTCCTGTACTTTTCAAACTGAGAGAGAACAACGTTCAGAGTAAAGGAGCACACGCCTAATTTCGCTCTTCCCCGACCAAAGTCTCCCTAAATAACGGATGTCTAATTGCTAGATTCACCCTTCCATTCCTAATTCTCTTCCTCTCTTCCCGTCTTCTTCTCCATCCCTTTAGCTCTTTATACTCATCCTCTCTGCTCCCAGAAGCTAGTCTTATTCTCGTTCTTCTACGGTCTCACGAGCACCGTGCCACCCACCCCACAACCACCACCTACCCAATCCCCAACACGGTATCAGAAGCCAGCTATTCCCAACGTGGAATTGAGAATTAGTAATACACTCGTAACGAGATCCACCGCTTAACCAGGTCTGATTTTATGGTAATACGAAACATCTGCAGTGGATACATATACTCAAGATATCCAGGTGCAGTTAAATATATTCTAAGACTTAATTTATTTTGTTAAACGAAATTGAGATCACCTTTTACAATTCATTACATGAAGATATATACACGCATTCCTATTTGATCAAAGCGTCCATTCACCGACTGACTGCACCTTTACGTCTTCGACAACAATGCATATTAAATTCGCGTAACCACAGCCACTCAGAGGATCCATTGAGATCGTCGGTGGACAATGCCGGGCCTCGGCAGGGTTTCCTGGGTGATATTAGCACGCGAGACCGCGGCTAGGATGCATTGAAGCGTGTCTGGACCGAGACTGGTTAGACCGACGCGTGAGCTTATTCAACGATGCAGTGGCGGGACATGGGGGATGCAGGGGGTTGGTGCATTCATTTGGTAATCCCTACATGCACTTTGCATGGCTCTGAATCTAGAGACGAGAATGCGAAGAACTTGTATTGCGAACTTGCGACGTTCAATGGTTTCGATTAATTAATTGAGAAACATTTGAGAAAAATCTTAAAACAAGGATTATTTTTAGCCAGGAAAAGCTTTTGTCTATCATTCTTTGGGGCGGACAATTGGATTGAATTGAATCGAGTGATTCCTTACACTCTCGCGGTTAGGGTATATTGAAATTTAACGCACGAGATACACGCTATATACCCGGGGGGGGAACCTTTGATGGATAGAAATCCTTGACCCGAGGCTTCATAGGTCAGGTGGAGTCTCGTAAATTCGGTGGTGTAGAGTTTAGAAAGCCGTAAGCTTGCGTGTTCCCGCATGTCCCTAGTTTGGAGTATTTAATAGCCGAGGGTAGTCGTATATCTCACAGACTAAGTTTAGCCATCGGAATCGCATTAGCATCGGGCAGTTTCCTACTGGAATTATTTAGTAGAGTTAAAATTGAGAATCGTATGAAAACAAACTACAACCTAGGATCTATAAAGCGTTAACCGTTTTATAGTTCGAGGAAAAAAAAAATATATATACTCGGACGAGAATAGGGAGATGGTGGACGAAGAGACGGAATTAAATTGAACTCGAGTGGTTTGACATGCCAAGAAACTGACTATAAACGAATGGAATTAACTCTCTGTAATACACGAAAAGCTTCATTGAATCGTTGATTTCCCAACGGGGGAAAAATACCATTTAGGAAAAGCCGAGCAGTGCGAAAAATTCCTCAGATCTCTTCGATTGGCAATGTTCAACACCGTGACGAGGCAGGCTCGAACATTTTTTATTTCACACACATACGTACACGTACACGTTCACAAACTGATGCGTATCTCATGTATTCTGTAAAAATAACGTCCCAAGGGAAGCTTCACAATATACCGAGGCGTGTTTTCAGCCACTCAAACTTAAAAAAAAATAAAAAAAAAAATGCACTAGGAGCTACTCCGGTTCGAGGATTTATCGATTGGTGTATCTTCAGATGAGTTGCTCTTGCTTAGGTCCATTTTTCAATTTCATTCACCCGTAGTGGGAATTGGAGGAGATAGCTCCTCGGCCAGCATCTTTTTACTAAAACTCTCGCATTCAAGTGTCATCCAGCCACTTAGTTCTTGGGCCCGACATTCGTTTCAAGCTTCCGGTCTCACTTGACAAAGTGGTTGGTCCCACAATGCTGCACTTTACTTCCAGGACTTTGGAGGTCACAGTGAGAAAAATAAAAGATATAAACTCTACGAACAAATTTTATCAGATTTCGTATACTAGGTATGTATGTACGTATTTACTGTACGTACGTTGTATATAGTATATGTATATAGACATCGTGGTGAACGTGCTGGGCGAATTGTGCGGAATAACCAATGTATCTCATTCGAGGGTGGTGTCAAAAACCTCTGAAATATTCAGGAGGAAACGATAATAATAATCCAACGGGAAATAACGATGAATATTTAAAACCGTCACGGTACTTGAAGCTTCGTCATGACGAAAAAGAAAAGAATGATAGGATGCCGAAGAAATATTTTGCCAATAAAACAGGCAACGTCGAAAATTCCTAAGATAAGGAGAAGAGAGAGAGAGACAGATAGAGAGTGTGAGAAAATATGTATTATATAAGAATGGATGTCGCAGCTGGTTACCTCCGATAATAAAACTCAACAAAAGCCTGTCGATACTCATGAAATAAATTTATCTATTCGGAAACAATGCCAAGCCTATGGGGCAGGGGTTTCCCGAACGATGAACAGTGAGCAGTACGGAGTTAAGGGCTCCGACACACTTCAAGGACGTTGAGGACCATCGGGACGATGCTGATACGGTGCTATCTCCCCGTCGACCAAAAGCTGGTGCCATGCGCGAGATAAGTCACGTGTTTGGGCTAAAACAAGGGAACGTTGGCCGACGCGACGGAGTGAGGGTCGCCTTTTGTCCATGTAACAAATCCCGGCCGAGACTTGCAGCACGGAGACTCTATTTTTCGGGTCACTTTTTTCAAGTCCAAAGATCATGTTTTTCTGGATTCAAATTGATGAAGAAGAATGAAATTGTCGTGAAAAATGAACGCGCCTAGGAGGATCATTTGGGGAAGATTTTTTTCTTCAAGTTGCGCTTTCAGCTCCTTGAATCTCTCGAAGTCCCGTGGGTCGCTTATTTCTAGCACATGTCCCTTTGCCATCCTGTTTTACGAGGCTCTTTGCATCCCGCTTACTCTACCTTCGCAAACCCATAAACGAGCGCACTGCAACGTAGAGTATAAATATCGAATGGAGCCTATCGCGTCTAGTAGGTACCTATACTCGATACGTTACACCCTCCGACCTGCAAACCACGTCCGTTCCAATATCCAGCGTTTCCGGTTGACACGTAGAACCATAAGTTCGTTTTGGTGGTGGTAAATAAAGTTTACTCAAAAGTAAATGAATTATTCATCGCAAAGATCGAGAACCGTATAAGAAATTTTCTTCTTTGAGTTCTAAATTCGGATACCAAAAATAATAATATCAAATTCAAAAAAGTAACACAACGTTTGACATATGTATGAACTTTTAAAAATGTTTTCTTATTACGGTATTCCACTGTTTTTGAGGTCGATTATAAAGCAATATCTACAACCGGAGAAAACGAACTTGTGACAATGTTAGAACTTCGATCAGTACGACTACTAAGCTATCAGCAAACTCGCAAGAGGTGGTATCCGTCGAGATGTGCTCGTTCAGGACAGCGTGTGAGAACTGGTTTGAGATTCTAGCACTTCCATTTCCGTTACGACTTCCGCAAAACCCATAGCTCGAGCGTGAGCAGAGGGCTGTTCAAACCTTTGGTTACATATGATAAAATATACTTTGACATGAGTTTCGTCGACGTTGCAAAAGTGACGAATCAATTCACTGATCATATTTCACAGTTCAGGGTTCACGGAATTGAATGGCATGAACATTGTTAGTAAATGCTTGTTACATTCAGACAATAAAACGTCGAAATGTTCTTTTTAATGAACTGCTGAGGTCATTGTTTGGACTTCTTTTTTTTTTTTTTTAACTGTTGAAGCATTATAGCTCTGAAGAGTTCAAGTTAAAGTTCGAGTTGGAGTTCGAGTTGGAGTGACCAGTACGAGATGAGGGGTGGAGAGGAGAGAATCTTCGTGGTAGGTAGCCAGTAGGTAACCAGCGTGGTGAGGGTGGCCACTGCATTACGTGATTGCTACTCGCCCCTTGAATCTCACCACCCCCGGCAAAGGAAGACAAGTGAAACTATACTACAACGGAAACAACTGAACTTCCTCCTACGCCTTCCTACAAGTTTTATGGAGAGAAGAAAATCAGCTCTTCCACCTTTCCCTGCAGAGTTCCAACTGCGCCTTAGTATATCTCCATCCTCTATTCCCTCTTCTCAATTCTCGATTCCCTCAAGTCTATATCACTGGGACTGCAGCGCGGAAAAGTGTACTTCGAAAGTTAAACACAGATTGGAAATTGGTAGTTCTTCTTTCGACTGTAGACTCGAGACACACTGTAAATTTATTGAAAAACTGAAAACTGCACAGTGAACATCGGGTCACCATAAAATACGATTCTGTTTCCTTTCCATTTCGATACCAAAAGTCAGAATCTTCCACCATTTATGATTTCAAAAATGGTAACGAGAAAATATTTTATACTCTCACGTACCTAATAAGCAAGGGGTAGGTGCCTAATACGCGAAGAGGAGTAAACCTTAATTTTACGCAGGGTGGCTTTTTAATACCAGCATGAGATATTATTAAAACATCACCTAAATGGATTAGAGCGGTACAGTGCGCCCAAAAGTGGACGGGATAAAGTTAGCTTAGGCCAAGTTGTCTCTAATACCTTTACCCGAGTCTCAATATTTCGAGTTCTCATTTGGTAGCTATACAAGTGTACATTTATGCGATATATACGAACAACCCTCATACACACCCTTTGCAGATTTGTTTTTTTTTTTTTTTGCCCCTTGGCATATAACGTTAGCAGAAATGACAAGACAAGAGAAGCAAAAACCGAAAAAAAAAAAATTAAAAATGATACATAATGTGAATTCCTACGCTCATATATTATTCCAAGAATTCAGGGATCAGATTTTGTACAGAGAATTGAGTTCTTCAAAAAGGTGAAAGTTTAACCCCAATCCACGACGTGGGTCGGTCACTATATATCTCATAGCTGTCCCGACATTATGGGCTGATAGAACCATTTCAAGGGCGTATAGTGGTGAAGTTGAGTGACCAAAATGACGTATGGCGGAAGGCGATATATTTGTCAAAACGAGGGTCGACTACGTATCATCCTGCCACGTTCGCTGTCCATCCAGCCTATAATAGTTAATCTCGCGGTTAACTCTCCCAACAGATTCGTGGACGACCTCCTCCGTTATATATCACTTTGACCAAGGCAAGCCTGGATCCGGATTAACAAAATTCCATTGTGAGTTTGGCAAGGGCGTACAAGTCGTTCAAGATGATCCAGTCACGGGACGTCCAGGGTTTATATTTTACAGGTAATAGTCAATAGGTAGACAAAGTTACGTGATCCCATTAAAGGCTCGGAAATTCCTCGTGGCAACCCGCTGGGAACGACCTGACGATGCCGTGCATCCGCTCACTGCCGGTTAGCCACTGGGCTCGACATTTACATACAAATAACCTACCGTGTTTATACTCTTCCCGGGTTTACTCGCTCACCACCGTTGAGGAAAACCGTAACATACGGTCGATCTATCGCTCGTCACTACCTTCGGGATCATCAAACTAAAGCAGAGATTTTTTTTCTACCGTATACGTGTCTAGTTTATCAAGTACGTGTTGTGTATGGGCATAAAAAATAATCACATATTTTTATAGGAATAATGAAGAAATTTATTCTAGTTTTAACTCGTAGGGATTTTCAGGAGATTTTTCTACTTGTAGGATACCTACTCCTGCATCTTACATTTTTTTGTTCTAATTTTTGACTGAATTGAATTCTGTTGCCTAAGCTTTTGCGTGGAGTAAAATCGAAAACGCCGTAAATTTTTGACTTTTCTTTTAATCCGAGGCGACGGTTTGGTTTTTTTAAATTTTCTGCAATATAGTAGAAGTCTGCAGGTTTTACCTGATTTAATAGAAACTTGGTCGACCAAATGACAAGCGTTGACATTCTAGTCTACCCTCGCGGCTTTTAGTGCGGTAAAGTAACTCCTTCGGGGATGGATCCTCAAGTCTCTTTTCTTATTTAGGAAAGACGAGAAGAAGTGAAGCTACTTTATCGACGGTTGAGTAGAAACTCGCGGTTGTCACATCGCTTCGAATCTATATAAAAGTTCTTGAAGTAATGGCGAGTAATGGCCGTTGACAAAGAAAAGGCGTTACGGGCGTAGGCACGTTTTCTAATAACCTGTGAGTTTAATTGCTGATAAAAAGTTGAACGTTCCGAAGGTTAATTGAATTGGAAAAACGGGTTGTAACTTTTAAAAAGAGAAATGCTAACGATGATGATGTAAATTAGACGATGTGGAAGTAATGGCGCGGTGTAGTTGCAGAAGGAATGCCGGGCGTTAAAAAAGTTATTAATTTAAAAAGTAGCGTCCTTAAAAACCCGCGACGTCTGGGTCGACTGCAACGACTTTACGAGTGAAACACCCGAGCGAGCGAAAAGTCGTTCGAGTCAAGAGTGAAACGTGCCCGCAATAATTTAATAATCTTTCTCGTTACGCGATGGCTGGAGCTGATGAGAAGTTTTCATCAGTGCATAATAACGCTGCTGCTGCTGCTACTGCTGCTTCTAGTGCAACTATAAGTAGCGACAGAAAAGTTTCAAGTTTATCCATTCGCAGGTTGGATATTTGTATCATTTCATCGGAAGATTAACGAGATCGTTGCCTTTCCAATTATCGAATCTTGAACTCGTGCATCGGTCATAAGACCAAGAATTTACAAAAGAAAAGAAACCCATATGAACTCCTGGTTTTACGAAGAAGATGCGCTCGAGACACGAGGAGCAATGTGTTTGAAAAGTTTAATAGCTTCCGGCTGGTTGTCGTATAAAAATTGATATCGATCATTGCTAGTCTCGACTAGCGTTCCCTTGCGTCTAACTTCGTTCGTAAATCAACCACCTCCCTCCTCAAACTATCCTCGCAGTTACCCATGGGAGGCCAAAACGGACCCTCCGTCTCTTCGCGGCAGACAAGAAAGCTGGAGTTAAGCTGGTAACTTTCGTTTTATGCATGAATTTTAACGAATATACCAAACTGCAGGAGAAGGTACTCGTCGACAGCTCATAGAGTCTCATTGATAATGCAGAGCGAAGTGCAGTTCTTTATCCATAAAAGTATAATTTTTCTATTATTAATCATACGTGAAAAAAAAAAAAAAAAACTTTTACAGAAAGAAATTTATCGATATTATGTTTAATATTTACGACGATTTTATGGCATTGTGGTCATGATAGAAATCGCTCAACCCTATTCGGGTTAAACATATAGAAAATGAATAAAAGTTAAAATGAGCCCAAGCAACTGACCACGATTATAATAAAAACTAGAATTGGGCGTAACTTGGCTCGCATATATCTCTCGTTTGATAATGGATAATGGAAAAGGAAAGGCCCTAGTATAATGGGTTAGTCAGGACATCGCCACCCACTTTCAGCCCGCTTTGACCGCCCAATAGAGAGCACTAGGACGATTAGCATTCAAATAACAACGCAAAGCCATTATCCCGATTAGGGGACACATGTGGCTCACGGATAGCTAAGTGCCAAATGGTACTAATCATGGAATATGTCGTCTTGTAGAGTCAGAAATTTTGAATTTTTATTATTATAAGTTGAGGTTCTCCAGGACCGTAATTTTCGACAGTTATTGTCGTACGTATCGCATGAAATTAAGGAGTTATTAAATTGTCACGGGAATAGGACTGAGGTACAAACGGCAAGGTGCGGCGGTGCATTTTTGCAGATATTATAGGCTGCGGATAAAAGTTAAAAAGAAAAGTTATCACATAAAAATGCCAAAGATTTATGTAGAAAGTTTAGAAATTTCCAGAGTTGGTAATTGTCGAAGATGTATCGCACGCTCGTAAATTTTATCTTCCTCCAGGATGCCCGATCCTTCCCGTGGGATCGAATTCTGACGTTTTTATCAGACGTAGAAAATGAGAGAAGTAACCAAAGTTACTCCCTTGTTTACAACTTATTCATAGATTCAAGATTTGCACGAAAATGTTAAACTTTTTTTTTCCTGATTTCCCATTTTTTTTTTTTTTTTTTTCTTACCGAAAGCCTCAATTTTTCAAGTTCACACTTCTAGTAGTCTGAATCGCAAAGTACAGCGAGTGTGGTACTCGACTATTCATACCTGCAGGTGCTTGACGACTCACGCGCCTGGCTTCAAGGGTTTTTTCTTTTTTTTTTTTTTTCGTTTTTCATTTTTAGCTGGCACAAAAGAAAAATATTCCCGAAATCTAGACACGAGGAGAGAAATTTATACATGGAATATTTTATAGCAGTTTCTTGGAGCGAAGAAAATCCTGAAGCCCCGGCGGAGTCCCAGTGCGTGGATTTTCAAACACCTTGTATACACATCTGTATGGTAACCCGTGAAAGCTTAGTTAATCCCCTTCAGTTAAGAACTTTTCATATCGGATTTCCGAGTATAATAATTCGTAATCCGGAAACAGAAAACGGTAACGTATATATATATATATATATATATATATCGTCGTTGCTGCAGGGTGAGTTAGCGCGAACATGTTTTTACGAAGAGGACGCGCGCGTGCGGGACTGCGTATGGAAATGCGAAACGAACACGAGTACGAGTACGAGTACGAGTTTTGGGGTTGCGGTCATCAATTTAACGGTGTAAGTCCGTAATGTACCAAACCACCCCTGTTTCTCCCTCGAACGACCAAAACCCTTTCCTATATATACGCGGGTAAGAGGATTAAGTCTACCGGGGGTTTGGGGCGGTTTCGGTTTTTATAAAACATTCCAATATTTCAGCCCTTTTTACCGAGCGGCGTTAATCAACCCTGAGAATGAATTTAATAACTTGGGTTATTTTTGCGGCCTCCCAGCGGTCTGCCTCCTCTTCCTATACCGCCGTCCCGTTATACCCACCTACACGTTGGTATACGGTTATAAAAATACGAAAATTACTGCCGACATAACGGCCAACCAAGGGTACCAAGTTAACCCGTAGTCTGGTCGTATAATTACGAAACCCATTCCGTCATATCTTTCGAACAGTACAATTCCACAAAAAAATGATCCCCGTACGAGACGGGGCTCGCAGAGGAATAATATGAAGAAAAAAAAACTATTTTCATTTTTTTGTATCGTTATTCTTCGGCCTGATAATTACTTTAATACAATTATTGATTATACGATGTTGTATATACATACATACATACATCTACGTAATTATGGTAAGATGAGAGTGCGATATGATACAATTGGAAATTGCAAATAGAGTTGCGAGTTCTTGAATAGAAGATTAATATGCTTTCTGTGTCGATCGATGGAAACGACATGCTGATATACCTGTTTGATAATAGTACTTACGACATCGCATGATAAATTTCTTTTTTTTTTTTTTCTTTTTTTTTTTACGCTTAGAGAAATAGTGTCCAGCCTTCTCTTGGGAGTGACACGCAAATGGTGAATCCATCGGGACTAATTAGATATGGTATTCTATCCCGATAATTCCACCCTACCTTTCGTGAAGCATGTTAAAAATTCATCGCGTTATCGTTAGAGAGGAAGTAGCGGTTCGATAAATCGACATGGTGCAATTTGCGCGAATGGAATGAAACGAGTCTACGTTTTCGATCAACTGAATTCACTGTCACTTTGAAACTTCCTGAAAATTAACGAAATTTGCTAAACTTTCACCGCCCCTAGCCTCTAGGGAGGAAGTTGCACTTGTACTCAAGCTCGTGTGAGGCAAGGGTGAGCAGGTAAGCTGCAGGTAGGTAATACCTACGTGGTACTCGGGACACAGACGCTCTAGACGTCAAAGTTTCATAATTGCGTTGCTTTGGGGGTTGAAAATTGTGGAAGGATGAAATCAGCGTTGGGAATTGTGGAAAGCTTCGAAGGTGCGGTGAAAACATATACATACTAAGCTACAAAGGTAAAATCTGGAAAATCCCCGGAAAATTAGAAAACACTCGCACAAACCGTGCCATTATTATTATTAGTATTATTATTATTATTATTATTATTATTATTATTATTATTATTATTATTATTATTATTATTATTATTATTATTATTATTATTATTATTATTTTTATCCTCATATCGCCACAAAATAATATACAAAAAAATTTTCGATGTCTCGATAATTCCGAACCTCGTGAACGAGTATCTGAAAATTGACTAGGACGTGTATAAATTGGAACAACAGCTTGTGAATCTCATCAAAGTTTTTAGACACAATTATTCTAACTGCAATCTCAAAATTGATACTCAAATCGATAATTAGGTATTAAAAAACGGTTCGAATCAAAAAATTAGGGTTAAATTTTATCAACTTCGGTAAGTCGGTGCGATAAAGTTAGTCTGGAATTTGATTTTAGGAACTAGTTGGTTTTATGGTTAGCTCTCTACTTACTGAAAAGGTAAGAAAGTGCATCTTACGACGTGGCCACTAACAGCTTGGATACTTACGAGCCGGTTACTTTGGCAGAAGTGGCCGTACCGGGTAATAGATGTACACAGGCGAAAGTTTTTTTTTTTTTTTTATTACGAATCTACGCGCTTACACACGGTAGCACGTAGCCTAGTGGAAGGCGAACTAACGGGGGCGACGTTTATGATACTATTAAGTATATTATGGCCGGATAGTGGCTAAGACCTACCGTGTATACTAGACGAAGTATGGCTAGGCCGTACGTACCTAGCCAATGTGGGTACACACACGGACCACCAGACCAATATCGAATTTCGATTAATCGATTGGGTGACCATTACGCGGCGCACGTCGACGATCATTAATAAAAGGGCGCAATATTGTACAACGGGCTAACCGGGGTGGACTGTGGGTTGTAGGGGTAAAGGCGGAGGCGGAACTGGACCTGCCTTCGTCGTCATGATACTCGGCTGACGAGCAGACCGGCTTGTTTTTGAAAGTTTCACTTTCTACCCAACCTTATTGGCAAGCTAACCCTATATAACCCTAACTTAATCCTTCGACAACGAGCTTGCATCACGGTTTGGTTACGAGACGAGATAACTCTGCGTATATACATACGATGGTAAATTTATTTTGACAAGTTTCGAATGGTCCTGAAATATCTATCTGCGGTATAAATTATATACAATCCAAAATATATCTCGATATTTAGTTACGATAATTACAGTGTATCGACAACAGGCTACTAGATCGATAGATAGATATTTTTTAGTACTTTAACGCTGCCCTGCGGTTCGAAATTAATCATAATGGTATGAGTAATTATCTTCTATTGCCGATACATAATATAACGATGACCAATTATCCTGGGGGCTTACCATTAGTTTATAGTATTTCAACATTCGAGTTTTAGGTATTTGTTTGATATAAGTTCTCGCTTTTGATAATCTTGGAAAGTATATGTCAGCGATATTTTCTCACTTGGTATACAGTATTGTTCGTAAAACGAAAGAAAAAAATACTGTCGTATAATATTATCAATGTTGGATGTATGATTACGTTGAAAGTTTTACTCTGACGTTAACTGATCGAGAAATTTTTTTTAGCTTGTCATGCATGGATGGAACCGATTTAAAATTATCACAATCTCTGTCTTTACAATTATACTTTGGAACTGAGAATATTTCCGAGATTGATATGAATTTTGAAAACTGAATGAATCACGAAAGATCCATTTTTTAACAAATCGTATTCCGTCTTAGTTTTACCCTGGAAATATGAAACTGTCGGGCACGAGTGTTGTGGTAATTACTACGAGATGTCGTGCCTGAGGCCTACGAGGTAGGGTGCTTCCAAGACCCGTCAGAATTGCTGGGGACAAGCCGAACAAACCACCTCGAGGGGTATAGTTCCGACGAAGGGGCTCAAGTGTTACACTTACAAATACTAGAAAAGACGAGATGAAGAGGTACCCAGGACCCCATTGAGCGGTGGACGACCTAGGGGGGCTAAGGGAATGTAATTAGGCGTAGCATTGTTCGCTTGACCATTGGCCGTGACCACTGAGGACATCGGTGTAGTAGCACCGTCACCCTGTTAGGATCGGCCCTTGGTCTTTGTCTGACAAGGGGTTATGGGGAAATTCGCGTACTTAGTGCTGTACGGTAGCTATTGTCTCCGGTCCCTTTGAGATGCCGGAACTCATCAAGAGATGAGGATTAATATTTTTAAATAGATGAAGACTTGGTGATAAATGAAGCTTAATTTTAGTCCCGAGTCTCTAACTCCGAGGTATTACCGAATTAAATATGATTTTATTGTAAATTTGGAAAATTTGGATCAAACTTTAGTGTAATTATTAAGATTTAACACGTTGACGTTGTTGGATTTGTAACTTATGGGGGTGCAGAACAGTGCTGCGCCAAAAGCTGCGTAATCAGAGTTCGTAATTGCAAATGTCGAGGGCAAAGTGACGTATATTTATGGCATGGGGTTGTGCGGCTGCAGAGTATACGGTCGAATTGTAGTTTACCGGAATTGCTCGAGGTGTATTTGAGCCCATAATTTAACCGGAGAAACAAACTTTGTCCATTGTTTCAGTGTAGGAACTAGTGTGGGAGCCAATCGCCTAAGTACTTACTTCTTTAAATTTTTCAATTTCTTTATTTTTTAAAGTTCAAATAGTTTTATTTCCTTTAAAATTTTGATTCTACCAACAGTTTTTACTGGTTGTATTTTCGGAGCTATGTTTCAAATTATTTAAAGTAAGTTCTAAATAAGAACGAGGTAAGTTTTGTGCCAACGACAAGCTTTCGAAGCCGGAAAGGTCAGCGTGGTGCAAAACTGGTGAAGTGAAGTTAAATTAAGTTTGTTGCTACGCCGGAGGGAACTTCGCAAAGAAAGTAGTTTGCATTTTTATACCAAGATACGAAACGTTTCAGACCTCCAATGATCTCGGAGTGAGCTAACCGAGAAAGAACCTACCATTCTCTTTACTCTAAACTCTATAAAGTCGAACGAGGTAGGCGGTGGACTATTCTTCCTTACAACCAAGACCAACAATAAAGCCAAAGAGCTGAGGAGCTGTTAACCTCGAACTTCATTACTCAAACTTGCACTTACTACTGTCACAGCTACATAGAGCCAGATCTAATATATATTATAAAGTACAGTAAATGAGGGAGAACGTTCTGCCAAGTGATGCTATCGGGATTTTTTTTTTAAATTTTTTTGGTCATGATGTAATTTTTTTTTTTACTTTTCTTGGACATAAAAACCACGGAATTTTAAGTACAACTGATAACCGTGTTGTAAAAGATGGTCTTGAGCTTTTGAAAAATGTTAATTCGACTCATAAGACCAAGTTAAGATCATAAATTGCGGTTAGTATTTTTTACAGTTTTAACAAATTAGGGATTAAGGACAATCGTATATTTTTATACTGCAATACAATCGATATTAAAATATTGATTTATGGAAAGTATCGAACGTTTTATTCGCGCCTTCCTATGGTGGTCAGTACACAGTTACGCTGACTAAATACGATATAGTATACAACAAAGTGTGTGGGTTTTCCGTAGGGGATGATATAGACTTTCATTAGCCACAGGAAATTAACCGAGGGCCACCCTTAGAGGTTGGGGAAGACCACGAGTCATTGAGAGCAGAGCAGGAAAGAGTCTGGTTGATAAGAATATAGGAGGACCGTGAAGTCAGCCATAGATAAATAAAATATTATACTGGAGAATGGGGGAGAAATTAGACTACGGAATCGGTGGTTACGACAAGATGTCGGTGACTCGAGTAGAGTGCAGGTTTTTCCTAAGCTTTATATTTTATTTTATTTTACTTTGCTGAACTTTTTTTTTTCAATTTTTTTTTTTTTTTTGCTTTTTCTGTTTTTCTTTTCTTTCTTTTTTTTTTATTTTGCTCTGCGATATCCACCAACCGGTGGGTATGACGGTGTCAAATGAATTTGCATAATTGTTTTCGGTTTACCCGCGCGCCTCCTGCTAATGAAGAAAAATACGGTCCGCGCGTGCTGCGGACCCGCGAGCAAGCGATAAGGCAAAATTGTGTGCCTACGTTTTCGTCCACTTTTTATTATACCTCACCTATACACAGGCGAGATGCTTACGTAGCCCTAACCGTAAGCAGAAAGTGCGTTTGTATGTATGGGTGCATAAATAATAATGCAATTTAATCGTGATATAATTTTTTATTTTTTTTCTCTTCTTAAGCACCGGCAAGATCCAACGGTGTAAAATATGAGAACATTTCTTATTTCTCACGTTTAACATCAATTTTATAAACACCCATATTCCTATTTAAAATTCAGGTTCCTAAAGATGAGAGCAATTTTTCACAAAGGTAGAACGAAGCGTACAGGTATGTACCTTCTAAATTTGAGTTACGAGTTTCTTTCAGTTTTTAATTTACCCTTGCCATCTATACTACAAGCTCGAAGAAGATCATTTTTTTAACTTCCCGCAATGAAAATTGAAAATTTTCATAAAAAAGGAAAGTTATTGGTTTCGGTCCGATTTTCGAAAATCGAGTTTTCATCAGATCTCGACGTTTTGAGGTCCTAGGAAGCTATTCTGATTATTTTTGGATGGACGTCCGTATGTGTGTGTGTGTGTGTGTGTGTGTGTGTGTGTAAACAAATTTTTGTCGTACGATAATCTTTAGAACGAATCGACCGATTGGAATGGTTCTTATGGCGATCGAAAGGCTTTATCAAGACTTAGATCTGATTAGATTTTGGAGTCGATCGGTCATGCAGTTTCAAAGTTATTTGAGTAATAAAAATTGAAAAACAATTTTTTTTAATGTTTTTAGCGCATAACTCCTAAACTGTTCGTGCGATTAGTCTCAAAATTTGATCAGACTTAGCTCTTGGATAGCCCTTTCGATCGCCGTAAGATTCATCAAAATCGAACGATTGGTTTAAAAGAAATTGCACTAAAAAAATTTCTCTTTTTGTCGTACGATACCTTTGGAACGAATTAACCGATTTGAATGATTCTTGCGGCGATCGGAAGGGTTCATCAAGACTTAGATCTGATTAGATTTTGGAATCGATCGGTCGAGTAGTTTTAAAGTTATTCGAAGAATAGAAATTGAAGAAAAAAAGATTTGTATACGGAAAACTAATTATACTTATAACCTTCTTTAATTTATTATAAACACAATAGTATCAATTAATTGTAATGTATTTAACAAAGCGGGAAGTTTTCGGGTTGGGCCACAGGTCAACCGGTTTCCTGATTTTTTTATCTTTTTATTATTTTATTTTTCATTTTTCTGCATGAAAACAAATTGAATTTATCCAAGCATGGTGAAATCTGGGAGATGATCAGTTGTCTGATTCAATAAGCCACCAAGATTCTGTTCAAAGAGAAATGATCCGCAGACGTTACACCGTAACCCTTCGAGCACGTGAATAATGCATCAAATAATTATCTCTCAACAATAAAAGTGAGTAACAGTGTGTAGGTAGGTATATAAAGTATAAGCTAGTAGATTTCCGATTAAATCTTGGCCCAGATGTTTACGGAACGACCATATTATATACCTATGTGGTGAGATGTTATTTCTCGCGCACGGTAAAACCGCATAATAGTACCTACAAATGCGTGCATGTGGCTCGTTTATTTCACATTCGAACGGAATCTGGTTAACCATATATAAACAATTACTCTAGATTAAGTTACCTGTTACAGGGTTATAAATTATCCAATGTGGTAATACAATGGGAAGTTAAAACATAGCCAAAACCCTGATCACAACTGATTAGTAAAACACCATACCATTATACCCATCAACGAATGATTAATTGCCAAGCTAAACCCTTATCCTTCCAATGTACATATTAATTGGGTTTATATCTTCTTTCCTAAATCTTATAATCACCATAACAGAGAAAATCGATCAAGGTATATCATTACATATCACCCCATGCCACACTTCAAGAAGTGAAGTCTATTTATAAAGCATCATTTTTCCATCATGTAAATTTTTTTGTAATTATTGATTCGAAATGGTTTGATAATATTTCAACTCAAGCGCACGCTGTCGAATTATTTATGTTATATTTTATTATTTTTCACGCGTCATGTATCGAATAGTCGATAATTTTTACAGACACCTTTACATTCGTTACAACAGATCAAAAAAAAAAAAAAAAAACTAAACTCTACGTTTACTCGTGTCACCGCGAATGACAGATCAAATTTTTCATCTCTGTACTATCGATATTACAAAACTGCAGGTATAACGTTATTTTATTGTTAAATAGTAAACTGCAATCGGGTAACTTCAGTCCACGCAAAGTTCGACATACATATATTGATTTTGTGTCCGATGGTCCCACAACGGTAGGTATGTATGTACGTTACATGCACGGCAACCCACCCCCCACGATTTAAACCACCAACTACAGTTACTCTGGTCACGTGTAGTGTCCGATGATACGCGACCTGCATAGAAACCTATGCTGTCTGATCACGCGAACATGCTAATTCCACCGTAGGGACAAACTCGACATCTGTATACCTATTGCGAGTACTGTATGAGGAAGGAAGTGGAGTTAGAGGATGAGCAAAGATAAGGACGGTGATGATAAGAACAAAAAAAATTAAACAAAAAAAAAATAAAAAAAATGGAAAAAACGGTTTTTACGGACCGGACATTTAATAGCACGGCAAATAAGACACGTTCGAAAGAAATGTAGACGGTTAGCTATGTAGGACAACTTTCTCAAAGATATCTGGACGGAAGTTAGGAGAAGAGAGAAGGGGCCCTCTTGAACTTTGGCAAAGATCTATTGTACTCATATCGGTATGCTATGCCATGCCATGGCATGGCCATACCGTGTGGGTGAGTTTGTAAACAAGAGTTCAGTTCAGTTCAGTTCAGTCGCCACGTTATAACTTGTAGGTTTTGGACAAGGGCGCAGGAAATGGTGGACAATTTATCGGCGTTCTTGTACTAACTCTCGTTACAGTCAACCCGAGTACGCGTCCTTCCTCTTACTCCTCTTCTCCACTGGTCCTAGTCGTGTGGGCTCATTTGGCTTGTGTAGAAGTTACACAGTTAAATTCATGTGTACATATACCTCCTAATGCAGACTTGTATATACATACATAGATATACATATATAGGTGAGAATATGAAGGGAAATGAGAAATACAGGATAAGTAAGTGGAGTACGTGTAACGAACCAGGTACCAATTTATCTTACAAGTACATACATGTCGAGGTAGACCAACCTAGTTTGCATTTATCATTCTGTTTTATTCGCAAAGAGATTCATAGTGTTCGCAGTTGATCTTGATTTTTCGCTGACCATTAAACCGCGATTTTTTTTTTCTCCGCTTGCATCAAGAAAAAAAAAAAAAAAAATTGGCAATGACACTTTCTTACATCGTGTTGATCAGATGTTTCGTAAATGACAACCGAATGCAACGACTGAATTGAAACACACAAAATCAGAAGAATTTAATAAAATTTAACGCTACTATAATCTGGTGAAATGAAAATGTATATAAAATAAATGAAAACTTGGCATATGCAGATAACAAATTTTTAGGTTTCAAAGGCTTCTTTTAGTCCACAGAAAACGACCACCTGATAAGATATGATAACGGTTTTACTCGTGTAACCTTTGTTGAAGATAATTAACGTTTCATAATGCTAAAACTCATTGTCAGTAACAGACTTAGTCGACTTGAGGGTGAAAATGCGGAGTGCAAATAAAGATTTGATAGTAACTATAATAATAATAATAATAATAGTAATAATGATAATAATAACGGTAATGATAACAACGGTCAGTGAAATGTGTTCATTAGGGAAACACTTGAGATGACAGAGACGAGAGAAGAGAGAAAGATCGAGGGAGCAAAAAAAAAAAAAAATCAAGAAGAAGATCAAAACGTAGATGGGAATGGTTAAAAAACAGCACGTTCAGCAGCTAAAGTTCAGCCGTGCAACTAAATTACTCACCATCTCCCTTCATCCATGAGTATTTCCCTCTTCTCTGTCAGTCGTCGACGTGATTTGGTATCTCCGACCATTTATTCTTTTGTCTCGTCATCTTTCTCATCACGAGCTGAACTTCCAAAGCTTTCTGCCAAATCAACTCGGCAAATTAGAGCTTGCAAATGATCCGCCTTAAAGATTCCGTTAATTGTGCCAAGACGAAGGAGTTGAAAATACTCGGCTAACTTTTCCACGTAACTAATTCCGAATTCAATATAAGAACAATTTGAATTGTAATACCTACTTTTCACTTGTACATCGTATCTTCGGACGATATTAAACATTGAATAAAATTATAAGCGTAACTCACCATTTAGTTTGTTTCAATGAATTTTTTTAAACAAATAGATATCGCGTCATTCAACCACAGCAATTAGATCTAACTAACAAGAGAATTCATAAGACTATGAATAAAGAAGAAATGCATAAGAATGGAGTGAATGACAGGAGAAAAAATGGACATTTTTTTGATCAGTAAATCTACCGATAAGCAAATTCGATTAAAGATCCATCGATAATTGTAGGAAGATCTGCGGACACGATACGCTTGGTGGAGTCCAATTACCAATCTGTAATTGGGGCAGAATTTCTGCCGAGTTCTAATTTCCGCCGCATCGGCGGCTGAATTGGTTTGGTATATGGCAAAACTAGCGAGCTAGCTTGGCCTCGTCTAGCATAGCGCTAGTAGGTCGATGCTATTTGTTAATTAAAGTCTAGTTGAACCATGTTGAAATCTGATTGATTGTATCACTTTCTAAATAAGTTTGAACAAAAGTAAATATTATAAACTGTTTCTATGATAAAAAAAAAAAATAAAGTATCGTAACTTTTGAAATGGAGAAGAAAACTGTAGAGGGAGTCTGTATGTCTACGTCTAGACAGATGATAGATTGTCTTAAGATAATTGATCGATCGAGACAAGTTATAGAGAAAGAAGCTATGCTTTTTTTTTTTTTAATATTATTATTCTTTTTATATTATTTTTATTTCCAAGCAAAATTCATTATTTTAGGAGGGACAGATAAAGGATAAGTGTCAAAGCGTGACCTTGTTAAGAAATTTAAGACTCCTTGAGGGAACGTACTAAGATCCTGTGAAAACCAATTCATCGTCACTTAAACGAGACAGAGACTACAACGATGGGAATCTTTGCACTTTCGATAAGGGTGATTAAGAAGCGCCTCTTGTCAAGTAATGGCAGAGACATGAAAGGGCCAAGAAAACGATGAGGTCGCTTAATTAGGAAGCCAGCCAAGAAGAGCGGAAGTGTCCTTTGGTCTTAAGAAGGGTCTGGGATTGTGTCAAAGAGACGGGCCAGCCACTCTGGACTGGCTAAACTATGCACACACTCGGTAGCCATCTTCGTCAAAGATTACGTCAACCTGGGGGAAGACCAGAAGCACCAGGAAGCGGTGGGAAGGAATGGGGAACGAAAGGAAGAGGGAGAAAAAGAGAGAAGGAGATGGTTCTTCAGAAAGCAGGAGAGGGAGTACCACAAAGACGCCGTCACCGGCACTTTGAGGTCAATTTCATCTTGCTCAACGAGTTCGTTCGCACTACATTCACCAATCGTTGATCTTCGAAAACTTCCCTGTTCCGAGGTGGCGAGGGTAAAAATAGGCATCTATTTTACGTCTAACCATAGTTCAATAATCGTACAGTTTCGCGGAAGATTAACCAGCGTAGTTTTCGACCTGCGGTTTAACGACCATCTACTATATCTACCTACCTACCTACTTACTTGACTGAACCTTTAAACGACAAAAGTTTAACCCGATGATAGCCCCCCCCCCCCTACGTTTTATAACCTCATGGAATACCAGCAACGGGATGAAAACCCGGAAATATATTTAGGGAATTGGAGAAATTTGTGAAATTGGTGAAATTATACAAAGGCCAATGATCGCCAACTAAGTTTTTCTATCCATTGTTTTCTCGGGTTTGCTGTTAGCTGGTGCAGTACGACGGAGTTGGTGTGCAATTCGCAACCACCCTCGGATCTATTGTTCGCAAAGGCAAATGGAACGACACGCCGGAGGCTTTAGGAATTCCAAGCATTTCTCGCTATAAACATGAGATCAATATAACAGTCGTCCAGGTTGAATGCGTTTTAAAAGTCGATTGTTCCCGGAGTCCCAGCCCATGCGTGGCAATTTTTCCAACGAAATATCCGCGTTTAAGGTTCAAGGTTTAAAGGAGACTTTCAGTTACAAGGTGGAAAGAAATTTCTTGCAATTTTATACAGTCAACCGCTTCTTTCGAAATCCCCTTTCATATTATGTATATACCTATTCAAAATTTTAACGAATTTTTAAACAGACCCAACCCAGGAGAGACCTGAACATACTATACGATATATGTTACACTTATTCACGATTTCTTCACACGATTCTTGATTTAAATTTTAGCGGAATTAAATCCCCGGACGTTTGTCAAGGAATAACTTTACCGTCGACCTAAAATAGCCTTTACTGGGCAAAATTATGCGCTATTTAGGTAGTTTAAGGAGCCTTCAACTTCTCGCCTTCTCAGCAACGTTGCTAATAGCAAAAGCAACAGAGATACTGCACGGCTGGTATAACTTAGCGAGAAAATATCTTTCCCTTCCTCCCCCCGCCGCCCTTGCTAACCGAGTTTGGAGGTTTAGAGAGAATTGTCGTCGACAGTGGCTGGGGACAGTTTAACCCGAAGCATTATCTCCGAAGTTGAGTCGAAAACAGTGTCACCAAGATTACCTACGGTTATAGTCAGGGTTTCTAGGGGTACGGGGATTTCGAAAATTATTTCGATAGGGGTTGCCGTACGCAGGGTCAGGTCAGGCCGGTTTGGACGCCATCCCCGCTTCAAACCTTCTAGCAAATGGTTGGATCTTTGGGATCTGTGGTCGAGGCTATGTTTATTAATACACGTGCTAACCCGTATTGTTATACGTTATTGTCTACGATTAAGAACCAAGTTTGGATTACAGTTCCAATTACATCGGATTTCGGGTCACCCTCATGCAATATAGGAAAACCCTGTACCTACGATTTGCGAACGCGTTTGCCACCCGAAACAGTCGTCGAACATTTCTGAAACTAGGTATGATTTACAAGAAGGATATTTTCGGTGAAAATTAGCTGCAAATTGGGGGAAAAAAAAAAAATAAATAAAAATAACGCAATGAGTTTTATCGTAAAATTTCAGACGAATGATGAAAGATTTTAGACGAAATGAGTACCATTGGCAAAAATTTCGTAACTGTATTCGTTTGGCTTATTTGGCTGTGTGTAACGTAATTGAAACAAGTTATTGGAGATAGAAAAACACTCGTAGAGACGGTCGTTTGTTTCCCGGAGTGTTTCCGCGCGCGTAATATACTTAGACCCTTTTCCGTAAAACACCGGCTCATTTGGCAAATTATATTAGCGACCCCCAACAGTCCTGTTCCCAACACTTTATGGAAGAGGCGGGTGAGCAAGCGGACCAGTCGAATGGTTGGCAAATTAACTGTCCCGTGTCCGGCAAGCAAACAGTTGAATCTAGTTGCGTCAACGTCCTATTCGCTCTATCCTTCTATCCCTCGGTCCCTACGTCCCTACGTCCCTACGTCCCACTAACGCAATTCCTAGGGACAATAAGGGACAATAACAATTATCCCTAGACCGTAGCTCCGCATCCCGTACCCTGTCACCCATCGCCTCTACTGCAGTCTTCCTTTCGTAGAGGACATGCTGGCTTGGTGGTCTAGAAACGTCGTGAATTAACGTCCTAAGGTATATTACATCAGTGGTTGTAATTCACTGATATTAGCTAGACGTGTAATCAGGATCCTGAGGTATAATGGAATTATTTTTTTATTTTTTTTATTTTTATATTGAATGAAGGAAAATTTTTAGTACCATGACTCGCATCTTTTTTGTTTTTTTTTGTTAGGAAGTTATTAAGGAAGATTCTTCATGATTAACCTCCTGAAAGCTTAAACGCGAGAAAAGATGGAAAATTTGTATTTAAAATATGTTTGATGTGTAAAGAATTGGTCAGGTATTTTATATACAATTATGCAAATGAAAAGCTATATACATATATATACATATATACACTCAGTTTAATTCCACGCCATTAATTACGAGCGATAAGAGAAAAACGGCTCATCTCAATTCAATACTAATATCGGAATATCAATCATGATTATAAAACCATTAATTCCGAATCCTATGTAAATCCGGCATAAATGGAAAATAAAATATCTGACGGTTCTTGCCTCTCCTTTACCTCCCTCCCACCCTCTCTTTCATTCTCTCTTTCTCTCTCTTTCTCTCTCTTTCTCTCTCTCTCTCTCTCTCTCTCTCTTCACATACATCAATTAATTGTTCAAGTAAACGAACCGGACGGAGTGCTAGTACTAGTGATGGTGGCTCGTCAATTATAATACCTATATTTGTTCAGTTGTCCGGCTATGTGACGTGAGGCAAACAGCCGATCCTATTTACGTCGGAGTATTTGAAACAATAAAAGTTATAGAACCAGAAAGTGAGCGAGTTGTTTTTGACTTTGAAGTTATTTTGAAGATTATAATAAAAGCGAAAATAGAAATGAGAATAAGAAACAAAAAAAAATTGAGTAGATTTATTTATGATCTTTGTACGTTGGATGGTGGCGTATACTTTAACCTATACATCGTAAAACCGCGTGGTGATTAAATAACAGAATAGCCTCGGAGTGGGAAAATAATTTCTACCTGTTTTGTGCGAGGCTCGGTGTAGTTGCGTGGCAAAATACCTTATCAGAGTTTAATTCAATTATTCGGCCCTCACGGTGTCTAGCTGTAGCACCATTGTCCTGCTCCCCCTTGCTAACGCTGATTCGTTATCACCCTCTCCGAGACACAATGGTGCTAAACAGAAGATAACTGGCCCCTGATAAGTGATAACTGTCCTCTGCGTTAGCGATTCGAGAGTCCTGTACCACCCGCACTTTGATACTCACCCTACTCTCAGCTTTCAGAGTACAAATGTACAAGCCTAGAGAGTTGTATACAAGTGCGTGTTACACTGATATGAAGCAAGTGTACAATGCTGTTTGAGAGTTCGCCGTAACGGGGTATATTATAGATAATTTTTGTTTAACCATTGTCACGCTTTTATTCTCAACATACAAAATTTTCGTATCTAAAAATTAAATTCATCGAATTTTATTAGTTCTTCTTATATAATATTCTTAAAATTTTGAAGATTTGTGCAAAATTGGTTTCGAAAAGTGAAATACAGCTTATAGGTATATCGAGGACATGAATTTAACAGAAATTCCATGCGGACAAGGTGCAGCAAACAAACGGCTTTTGAGGTTTGAAACCCTCAAAGTCATTACATCAGAACCCGGGAATTTGAATTCAGGTGGTAATCGCACCAGGCTATTATATGCCACTTGGTGGTAGCTGTAATTCGTTACGGATGGTGAAGACGAGTAAAGGTTGCCGGGGGTTGTCGCGACGTGACATTAAAACTAGCTGAGTTTTCCCAGCCGCCCGCCATGCCATAATTACCGAGTTACGTAATTAACGTGTACTGACTCTGTACGAAGGGGTGTCCAAAATCCGTCTCGCCGCTATTCTGTTATTATTTAATTAACGACTACGAGACATATCCGGATATAAAATTTAAAGTATTTCAACCTATTCGAACTTAGTCTCCAACAAACTGAATAGCGAGAGTTTACTTCAACTAACTACCCGCTACTAAACTCGATTCAGCAAAGGGTTTATATGAAATTTTTAATTCTGTTAAAACTCGGATTTTCATAGTTTTGACACCGTTACCCCAGGTACCAGCTTGCTGCTAAATCAACCCCAACAAGCCACAAGCAACGGGCAGAGGTCTGCGGCACTGGTCCAACTATACTATCTGCATTCCAGTCAATGAGCACTCGTCCACGGGCGTTGGGCGTTGGGCAAATCCGCTTTTTGCTACCACCGACCATGATAACGTATTACCGTAACTTTGAACACCCGGTACTAACTATTTAGGTGTTATCCGACTCAGGGTTATACCAGGGTTATCGCATGGCACTGTCTATGATTTTATGTAACGGGTGGTTACAGAATTACACTTATGGATAGTCAGTTCATAATTGTGTTGATGAATGATAATATTCAATGAATTGCTGTCGTTTTTACTGTTCTTCCCGATGACTATGATTATTATTTTTATTCTATTATTATTATTATTAATATTGTTGTTGTTGTTATTACACGATAAGGTAAACGTTGAATTTCTTAGTTTGAAAATTTTTTAATCTGCCTCGCAAAGTTAAAAGTTTCCACCATGAGTTCGTATAAGAGGCTCTTGGGATTTAAAAACAAAATGTATTGTTGCCGCAGAGTATATGTACGTATATACATATATGTATAGGTAAGTATATCTATGTATATAAACTTGTTTCTATCAAACTTTCGCGCTACTTTCGTACACTCGACTCCGACATACTCATTGTTTCCGCTTAGTTATAAAAGAACAGCTTTACTCTGACTTGCAACGATCTTGAAATTAAAATTATCATCATCATACCCTATTCATCATTTTATTAGATCCCCATCATTAATTACACATGCAAAAAAGAGTTACAATGATTTTTACATCGACCATGCAAAAAAAATTAAAAAAAAAAAAAAATTTATCGCATCGATATCGTGATACCAAATGATCTGCAGCCTATACACTTAATTAACTGTAATACGTACAAGTTTCTAGAATTCATAAATCTCCCTATAATTGAATATTTACAACAGTTTACGTCAGTATCTATAAACCTAAGCCGTATATATAGACGATCAATGTATTCTCGTACTTAAGCTTTTCAGTTCAGTATAACATCCTGTATAAATACACAAATATATCTATATACAATGGCTAGGTGACCGCGGGCAGTTCGGTGGACAGAGGGTCACACGTATATTACTGAACAACACAAGATATTCAATGTTGCGATTTTACGACTAACCGATTATCGCTGGCTGATTAAATCGATGAAATATTTATTTCAAATACATATCATAGCTTGAATAATGACATTATAGCATAATTATGTGTATAATAAGATTGAACGAACGATGAATAGGAAGCTTTTAATTCATCAATTATTTATCAATTTTATTCTTACATATGTAAATTTAAATCTTGAGAAAATTTATCTACTGAATGTGTATATAGATTTAAGTATTTCTTACCAATCGAGGTGATGCATGTTGTTGTTTAGGTCAAGCGATCGTAGAGGCATCGCGTTCCTGGTTTGGAAACTTTCGAGAAATAGTGAATACCTCATTAATGATATTTGGATGTGACGATCGAGTTAGTGTTCACTTCTGAGAATATTGTTTAATTTTTTTTTTTTTTTTTTTATTACCGGACTGGTTGCTGTAAAAAAAGAAAAAAAAATATTTTTATTTAAAAAAAAAAAAAAGTATTCAACGTATCGAAACGGTCGATGCGATGGTCGGATATGTCGGAGTGGCACGTTTTATACGACTCTACAACGTACTGCCAATACATACAGATCCGTATACGATTTTACTCTATTTCAAAGCTTGATGAATCTCGTAAAATAATTGAAAAACTTTTTGTTTTTACTATATATATATATATTTTTTTATTTTTTATTTTCTATCAGGATTCCGAATAAAAAATTTGACATAATCGATCGCTATTTCAAAGTAGATCAAACCACGATAAAAATGAAAATGAAGAAAAAAATAAAAAAATATTTATATAGGTGTGTATATTTTAACTGATCAGAATTTTATGGAGACTGTAAAAAGTTTTAAACAATATGAAAGTATAATTGAATTGAACCTTTCAGCAAGCATTTGAAAACTATAAATTATTATCAAGATATCTATATATGAATTTTTATATTAATACTTACCGATTGTTAAAATGTTTAAAATTATCGTCACTTTTTGATAATCGCAGCACACACTTCAGATGATAAAAAAAAAAAAATATATATATATATATAAAAAAATTTATTATCTTATTAATCGTAGTCTGTAGTAGAACACTAGAATCGCACGTCTGTGGTTATTGGAAAGAAATGAATTAAGTCAATTAAGGTAACGTCGAAACTCGTAACCGAGAACTGACGATACTCTAACGTCTATTTTACTCAAAGTCCGGTAAAATCTTGGAAGAAATATATAAACTATGACGTTATTGACCGATAAGAACGCGGCTGGTTATATTCGGGAACAAAATTTTGCACAATCCTTTTATGTATCAAGATACTAACATGTGAACAGTTAGAGATACTGACGATGTACTGAGTAAATGAATAGTCCGAGCTCGATGTATGTGTCACGTGGCAAACAAGAGGAAAAAAAAAACGTTACTGAGTTAGCTTCGAAGCAAAGAAAACACCAAAATAAATATAGAGAGAAGAAAGATACGAAATTTCTTATAACTGTTGATGAGGTCATCATGAATACACCATTTCTCGACGGCCCTGATAGTTATCAATAATTCAACTCATAAATTGGTCAAAACAAATCGCTATCGTTGTGCAAAAAGGTTTTTTCTTCCTATTTCTAACTCGCATTTAAGGGGGCCAGTACAGTTTGGTTTGGGAAATTTGGAGTACTTTAAAATGCATTTATTTGTCAACCAAACTTTATTTCTCATAAAAAAAGGTTTTAGGCACATCGCTAGTCCGATTTGAGGGATTATTGAGGGATCATTTTGTTCAGAAAAGAAATCCTCATCACGTGAACGAAGGAATTTTTTTTATAATATCGTATTGGCCAAGTTATTCGTAAATTAGTGGATTAAGTTTTGAAAATTTTGAATAATCGACCGTAACTTGTCAAATGATTTTTTTTTATCGATCCCTACGTTCATAAAATGTAGAATTACTGTCCGAAGAAAGCCAGACCTTGTGAGATTGTATTGGACCAACGATGTGCCTGAAACCTTACGATAAAATTTTTTAAAGAAACTTTATTTTTGATGTGAAATAAACTTTGGTTGACAAATCAAGACTTTTGGAGTATTCCGAATTTTCAAGCTATACTCGTCCCCTTGAGAATTTCTATAACAATTCAGACACAGTAGATAATTTCTTCATTATAAAAAGCACCTTGGCGTGTAGTAAAATGGGAATAAAAATTATAGTTAGAAAGGATAACCACAATGTTGAAAATTTCTTGTAGGTAAGTTAAAACTTTGATTCTTAATCATCGCATCCGTAGAGGTTGATTTTTGCACAAAACTCCATTAGGATTATCGGAAGAGTAGCTTAAAAGATGAGATAAGTTCTCATAGAAATATGCACATGTATAACGCGTACTGTTATGATGGAAAAGTTTAAAGTTTACCTTACGTTTAACGTTCATTATTCAAGACATAGAAGTACCTGAATTATAACACAGAATAAAGGACAAAACATCGTGCCTGGAGCGTTTTATAACCAACCAGCTTACGGTTGACTGAATACTTTAAACTTAAAAAAAAATGTAAAGCTTGCACCGGAATACTGGACCATATAATAGAAATGACTTATGTGTCACAAGGCATTGAAAAATTCACACCAAACGGGCTGCAGAAAAGGGTAAATATCGAAAAGTAGAAATTCTGGTTTAAGTTAGACTTGTGCTGGTATTACGATTATAACACGATATTAGGATGAGATTTGACATTATTTTAAGCAATTTGTTGAACAGAGTGATTTGTGCATAGTAGGTGCTGGAATAAAAATGAATAAAAAAATTTTTAACAATGGTATAACCGAGTCTTTGAAGTCTCGAGAATTATAAATTGCATATTGAGCTTTTATCCCGCAGGATGTATTTTTTTTTTTTTTTTTTTTATTATTTTTTTTTCACGTCGTATATTACGAAAGAGAACCTGCACGAAGTTCCATTGTTGAAATTATAGTGCCGACATAAAAGAAAGACCATCTTTAATTACTTTGACGGAATATAAAGGTGGTTGTAAAGAACGCGTTTGCTCAGAGGTGAAATTTTAATATACGAAACGTGTTAAGGGACTGTGGGGAAAAATTTTACGTTTAATTTCCTTTAAGAAAAATTTTTACGAAAGAAGCGCGACGCTTCGCCCCGACGCCCTCGGTAACGTCTGTACTTCGTACAAGAAATGAAACTATTTTATTCAAGGTAAAGGTAAGGAGACCAAAAAAAAGAAAAGTAAAGAATAAAAAATAAAACATAAAAAAAAAATGAAAAATTTTTTCAACTTTCTATTTTACGGAGATCTCTTCTTTTCATATTCCTTTGAGACTTTCTCCGCCTACATAACGGCAATTTGCTAAATTAATTCTTGGGGGTGCGTGGCCACAGTTTATAACAAAAATTATCCATCTCATTTTGAGTACCTACAGCTAAGGGATGTTATAGGGTCCAGTTTTGTTGGTAAAATATAAATTATAAATCACTAGATTAATTGGTAATTAAAAAAATTAAGTATCCTGAGTATAAGTTCACCATTTTTGTAGCAGGCCAATTTAATCTTTACCTACTTTTAAACCTCACTCCTTCTTAAATATAATAAGTTGGCATATAGAAGGTTGGCCTCAGCTGAGTAAGAACTCTTCAACTTTCGTTGAAAGTATGAAATCTAAAGTTCGCAAGACCGAAGTAGCTCCAACCCGTGAACTTGCAAGTTTCTAGTAAAAATGATCCTTCCGAGAGTCTCCCACCTTCAAAACCACGCATAAACGTTTAAACCGCATTCGCAGGCTGAAGACGCTTCAAGAAATTCCGACAAAGTAAGTATACATTATGCAGTTTATACACTAAATTGCATCACCGTCCTGAATATACCCTCGACTTTTTCATTTCTGAACAAATGGGTCATTATTGATATAAGAATTTTTGCAAAACCTGATGGCTTTGTAGATTGAGCTATTTACCTTTATGATTATGGTACTTTAACCTAATTTTTTATTTTCTCTTTTTTTTTTTCTTATTTTCGTCTAGCCACGGGCAATGATTATATGTGCATATTAAAGATCGTGGCAAAAGCTCACGGTGATAACGATGTTGATAAAAGTTTAGAAATAGTTTAGCCCGAGTATGTACGACCACGTTAGGTATAAACCACTACGTCAGAAGTCCGTCTAGCCGCGATACACGAGGGAAGATAAATAACTTTTTGAAACTTTGTATAGGTATAACGCGTATAGGGTAAAATAAAGATGTTATAACAAGATCATCTTAAAGTAGGTATAAGGTACGCTAAGGCGTCGTTCGAGCTTCGAATATCTTTTGAAATTAGCTTTTGCCAGCTTTTACCCAAGGTGTCTTATATACACGGGGTACCGTCTACGTCGTAGGTATACGGCATGAGAGTTAATCTATGTGTTGGTGTTTCTCTTACGTAATGCTTCCGCTATGACGACGAGCTTGAAATCTCGTTTTGGCCAACGTCTATGTGGTATCTCTGGCAAAGCGCGCGTGCTCACTTTGTCTGTTCCGGGGAGGAAGGAGATGAGGGAAGTGGCAAGCAAGGGGGTCCTAATGTTTACAGAAAAGAACTTTTGGAAGAGCTCAAGTTTTAAATGCTTCCTTTGCAAGCTCTTCAGTTAAGTGTTCATAATTCGTATACTCCTTCTTTATTGCACCCTGGCACATCTACCCTCGATCAAGAAACTTGGTTACTGTTCAAAACAAGAACAAGAACGGGGGGAGGGGGGAGAGCGAGTAAAAAAAAAAAAAAATAATAAAAATATAATCAAAAATAATAATGATGATAAAATATAAAACGAGAGACTGAATAAATTTCACAAATGCTGAGAAAAAGACTGATAGAGATATCTACCCTGCAAGGTGGGATAGGATACCGGCTAAGAAGAGTACGTGACTTGTAATACGCTCTTTTCCAATCCCGATTCTGGATCCATACCAATTCTCAATAACTCCATTTTACTTCATCCAAATGTCAACTTCGAGACGGGATTCAAATTCTTTTTTACTTTTTTCTCATCCAAGATAACAATGACGTGCTTTGACGATATCCGGTGGAATATTTCCGGAAGACTTTTTAAGAATTTTGTTTTACTCTGAGGATTGAGTAAAAGTGAACGACTGCCATTCTCGAGTTTTGCTTATTTAAGAAACAAAACGAAAAAAAAAAGGTTGGAATGTTTAGTTTTATAAACTCTTAAAAGAAGGTTTCCCCAGTCTCTTTCGGAGTTATGAAAATACGTGTGTATGTATGTGATAATATTTTGTTCGATAGAAAGAATAAGTACAGAGCGAGGATGGTGTAGATATACAACCGTATAGGAGGGTGTAAAAAATGATGAATAAATCGTTGAAAAGTTAGGTCAAGAACGAATTGCTTTCCTTCTAAAAATGGTGAGTATAGTATTTTGGTCGAGGCCTTGGCGGGCCGTGCTGCACGTAAATAATTGAATCGCGAAATTATGCAAGATGCTCGTTGTTCGCTTGTTATATCACTCCCAATCGCCGTTGCCGCCGTACGTTTCTCAAATGAATAAATTAGAGCCTCTTTCGCTACGTTCGCCAACCCACCACCCGTTCAACCCTGAAGCCCTCGAGAGACGACGAGCTCGTCAACTTTTCTCCTAATGGAAAACGCAAGCACCTCACTACCGCCTAAGCATTGATTGCTCGCAGACTCCTCTTCCTGCAAGCTCTTCATAGGGCAGAAGCACCGCTTCGTTTTATCGCCTTCTGCACTGTATGCAGAAAAATGGTAGCCCCTCGACTTTTCCTATACATACAGACATACAGACAGCTATCAGCCGCCGATTACTCTTCCCTCTTCCCTCTTTCCATCTTTTTTTTTTTTTTTTCTATTTATTTTCTACCTCCTCCGTTTTAGGCAGGTCTTTCGGTTGTTTTCAGTTTTTCAATGACTCTTTTTAATGAGGATTTACGGACCGATGGATCAACGAGTCATTAGGAGTTGGACAAAAGACTGGCGTAGATTGATTGGCGAATAATGGGTATACCAGTAACGGTAAGGAAATGCCCGACAATGAACAACAAAGCCCTTTAAAGGAGCACCGAGTTGATAATGGAGAGAAGAAGAGGGTTATAGACTTATGGAATCGAGGATTATCAGAAATACGAGGTTATACTAGGGCGCGTACACACATTGTACACGGTGCTAGCCCGAGGGCAGTAGTAGCAACTAGCTCGCTTGTAGCTGGGTTTTATCGCCAGATTAGCATTGCTTTACATAGCTCTGCATCGCTTTGCATAAGCGGGCACAAGGTTCTACAATCCGAAAACGATTTTGTCACGTGTGACAGCAGCCACACTACGCCACACAACGCTGGATCGTTCAGGTGTATCAATGGGTTTATTATAAATACATTAATCTATAGAATATCTATGTATATATATATGTATATATGTATATATACAATGTATACACAAACTATGAGAATTAACAGGGTGCACTAAATCTGAATACCTATTATTATCTATAAGCGGATCAAATTAACGGAGCTATAAACCCCCGAGATCATTACTATCAGCCTGAGGTGAGACCACCTATAATTCCATTTGCGGTTGTCTGTCTGTCTGTCACTCATTCATTTCAAGCCGTCTTCTACAATCTACAAGTTAAATTTAAGTCATCCATGTTTCCCTTTTCGTATTACTGTATATGATTAGGTCTAGATTCTCTCCGTTAATGATTTAAAGTTCAAGATTTGTAACCTAATTGAAGTTATCAAGTTCAGAACAGTGAAAATTTCGGATCTTAAAATTACTGACTGAAGAGTATTTCTCCGAAAGTGATCACAGTCCATTTTAAGAATCTCAAATCGAAAAAGCACCGATAGTTCCAAAGTCCAAAGGCTGAAAATCCGGAAGGTCAAAAATCTGAAACTTTAAATTCACGCATGGAGCTTCGTGTCTCTCCAATTGATTTTCGGATGCTTAGACTCTCGAAGTCGGTATTCCGATATTTCCGAATTTTAATATTCTGAACTTGAACGTTTCTGAAAATTAAAAATTTTCTCAAATGAATTCGTCATTTTGACAATCCGGAACTTCAACCCAGCCCTGATGATTGTAAACCTTTAACAGAAGATCTGCTACAAGATATAAAAACTTCTTATTCTTATACGATCTCTATTATTCATTGATTCAGGTCTAAGAACAAGAACTTTCAAGTCCCTCGAAGATAAACCACGAAGAAATATTACATTTTTACATTTTGAACTACACATACCTCGTCGAATGGTCCAGGATTTTTTCAATAACGCTGCGATTGCAGATTGGATATTTATAAGAAATGCAATTTCGTATGACCCGTTGCTTCTCTATTCAAGTATGAGGTAATAAATATTAATTATAATACGTATTAATTAGAGTGGATTTTAATAGAGGAACAATTAAGGAAGTGGGTCGCGTGAGGTGGGGTGGGGTGGTTGTCGACCATCAGGAACCTATAAGATTTACGTTCGAAGGTAGCCTGCAGGGGTGGTTTTGCTGGCGGCCACGGGAGTTACCAGTTTTACAATGCGCACTCACCCAGTTCTATTACCAACCATTACCTACCATTACCTAGCTACTATTAGCCACTTGGCGGTGCAGGGCAAGGATGGCCTTTGACAACGTAATAGGATCCCCGCTAATAATTAGACTGTGGTTACGCTCGTTGTGCCAGATGAAAATAGAACCTTTTCAACATTTTGGCATTAATAAGAAAATAAAGTTGATTTTTATAATAGAATGCCTCGGTTTTCATCACCTCGATCTATTTCCATCCTTTGCCAATTTTTACAACCGATATCATTATTCAATTCACTTTCAGCAGTAAAACGTATCTGGAAATGTGTTAATAGCTGCTACTTGAATTTCCAAGCTTTATTTAATCGTTAGTAAGAAAATAAAAAAAAAACTGTTACCGATTCAGTTATTCGAGTCTAGAAATCCTCTGGGTATTGTTATAACATGAGCTTGGAATAGTTTCGTAGTCTGCATAGCAGAGCAACGATATTTTGTATTCTAATAGTTCTTCCCCCAGACTTTACAGTTTTAGAGACTAATAGTTAGGTATGTTTGCTCGTTGAGAATTGTTCTAAAGGCTGTTTAAAACGACTTGGTGAAAATTAAAAGCGAACTAAATTACGAAATTCTGGGGATAAAATAGTGGAAAACATTATCTCGATTAACCGATTAACAGGCATGTTATAATTGATATGAAAAAAAAACGGGCTTAAATACCTGTTCTTTTTAATGCTTGACTATAAATGAACTCGAAGCGTCGTTCTCAGTCTGGAGTCTAGACTCTCGACGATCGAAGGCTATCTACAATGAAAGAGAATAAGAATCCGCGGATAGGTTGTAGAGAAAAGGTCCGAAGAAAGAGCAAAAAAAAAGAGGGGGGGATATAACAAAAAAACAGCTCGCAAAAGGAATCAGAATTATGCAGATGCCGGATATCCGATGTAAGTCTAGCCGGGCATTCTTATTCGAACAGTCTTTTAGCCAACAGACATCTGGATTCCTTGAATTGAATGTAAATTACCTTTTGCTCTATTCCCGAACTCAGGTCTTTCGTTAAGCTCCTTGCAAATAAGATTTTACTTGTCTTTTAGACGCACACGAGTATATAACACATAAAAAAAGTACAGGATGATCTATACATTATATTTACGTCTACCTTTTTTACTTGGTTTTCCTATATTTGGACGATGGTAAGAAAAAACCATTGTTCCTTTTTTTGGTTTTTGTTTTTTATTTTTATTTTTATTTTTTTTAATCCAGGCTTGTCCTCTCTTATCTTTTCTTTTCAGGATTGGTATTACTGTCTACTCTCAGTCTGTACACACATACACGTATATATTCTTAAGAAATAATGGCTGACAGGCTTTTATACTATACCACGCAATGTTTGACATAGTGAAATTCACACGTGCGTCGACAACAGGGTAGGTATAGGTGTACGAATATACTTACCGAGTATCGCTGTCTTTTTATTTTTTTTTTGTCTTTTTTTTTTATACCCCCCAAGTTTCCGTAGCGAAAATCAATCCTCATGAATATTCAAGTCGAGGCGGACGACGCGTAACCCTGGTGCCTGTTCTAGAGCAAACAATCGCCCCTATTGCGCTTGGTTCGTGTTAGTCCTCGAAGACGGAGTACAAATAAAAGATAAAACGACGAAAGTTGAATGAAATTAATGAAAATCAACGTTATCATAGATCATGGCAACCCGCAAAACCTCAAAATAGAATTTAGTTATCACTTTTCTTGCGATATTTCTTACCTGTCTTTAAAACGGAATTACAGCTACAACGTAGACCTTACCGCTTATCTCAAGACTTCTTGTCTCCTCGGCAACCGCAAACGTTCAACTTTATTAACAAAAACAATTCCTCCCTCTGTCATATAGAAATTTCACGTTAATGGAATGGAATATTTCATACCAAAGGACTAGAAACGAGAGAAGAAGAAAAGAAAAAATAAGGACGAAAAATAGATTACTAAAGATCGCCAGACCATGTTGGTCATTTATATTTGTATAGTTGTGCAGTGAACCGTAATAATCATTGATATAGATCCAACGAGTTCGATAAACTATGATAACAGTTAGTTCGAGCCAGTAAAATCGTAGCTATTTCGTTTATACTAACTAGTAGTATTCGTTTCCGTCTGTACCAGCACTTGAATATCGAGCACATTGTTGTAAAGCGCAGGATTGAAGTGGGACTCGAATTCTGGTTAATAGTACGAGCGTTTTACGAGTCACGAGTTATATACGTGTATGGTTAATTCGATTTTTCGCATGGGTGATTTTTTTAAAGCCAACTCCCCCCGGGTCTGGTTATATATCTATACGTACCCCTACCTATACTCGGGGTTATCCGAAACTTCAGAACCCAGTGAACTCGTCAGGCGTTTATCTGTTATTATCTAGAACAACGATCGCCAAGTAAATCTGCTTAATCGAGTGTAAAACACAATTATTGTGAACAAGTTTTTGTCAAGTGAACAACGACGTTCACTGTTCATCATACCAGCATATATATATATATATATATATATATATATATATATATATATATATATATATATATATATATATATATATATATATATATATATATATATATATATATATATATATATATATATATATATATATTTATATATTCACATGTCACAGCCGCCCCACGATGTGATGCTAAAACCAGACGCTTGGAAGCTCTCTACCGAAAAGACCTGTTGCCGCTTCTCTAACCCTGCAATACGCATTCTATTCGCACACGTTCGCAGATATCATGCAATTTTTTTTATTTTTTTTTTTTATATATGTATTTCATTGATCATATATCGAACCCTTGTCGATTAATTTATTATCTTAAATGGGTAAATCTATATGTGAGATTCTGAAACGAAATACTTGAGATATCTTCGGTTATTACTTTATAAAGATTTAGGGCGTCTTGGAAATAATGTTTTTTTTTTTTTTTTTTTTTCAAAGTACTGGTTCGTTGTGAAAAAACATTCTATTGACTCAGGGGTTTACAGCTAAATACTTGAATTTTGAAATATTACTGTAAATTATTTGAGATTTTATGGATTATTGGTTTTGCCTGAAGTGGAATAGTTTTACAATATTCCTTCCAAATTTCAAAAAGCTTCGATAAATGATGCGACGTGTATAGCTACAACAACCACTTTTTCTTCATTGGACCGGATCTATCTAAATCGAAGTTTATAAAGTTTTCAATAACTTTTAATTATGTCTCAAAATAAGCGTCATCAGTTGTGAAAAAACTTAGTCAGAATAAAATTTGATAATAAAAATTATTTATAAATTGTATACATATAGCCCCTCAAGTTAAAATTCGTCCTAGTTTTGTAAGAGAAAAAAAATGAAGAAAAAAAAAAAGAAAAAAAAAAATGTTCTATGGTGAAACGATGAACTGCAGTGTATATACGTGGATTAAATACGAAGAGCAATAACGGTAATTGTTTGGTTAATTAACGACAGCGTTAATAACAATTTTAAGGGTGTATTTGACTGTTTTTAATTTCAAAAGGTATACATCGTTTGGCAGACCAAACTGTAATTAAAATAATTAACAAAAGGTAAATGTCGTTTAGTACACCCTTCGTTATGCTACATCATTTAATTAAGGCGAGTTTTGAGGAACGTTTACGTAAACCTCCCCCTTATTCTGTGTAGCCAAAGACGGTTCTCTCTCTCTCTCTCTCTCTCTCTCTTTCTCTTCTCATTTTCGTTTATTAATGTATTGATTCATTTAATTGAAGTGTCCCCCGCAGAATTTTCAACTTTCATATAGATACAGATATATATATACGTGTACATATATACCTAAGTATATACAATATGATTTAATAACTTCTGTCAGTATAAAAACAATTTATGCAAATTGTCAATTTCGTTACTTTGACGGTTAAATATTTATCATTGAGTTTTCGATACTACCAATTAAAATAATGTACGGCAAATAGATGATCCAATTACCCCAATCGTACCTAATATGCAATTACATTAAGTAGGCACGGATATAGGTACAAGCTATACTATATAGATTTATTCAGTTCCGGAGCGAGAAATGTGACATTTAATAATTCGCAGCAGATTCAAAGATGATTTTCGTGTTTAAAATGAAAAGTCAATGGATTATAATACGAGTGTATAACGGAGGTGTTAATTAAAATTTAAACGAAATCGTAATTATTCATTCTGTCAGTACGCAACGTAAGACTCGAGGAATACTAATGATTAATATTTCCCTGCCACGCGAGCCTTGGTAACTATATACCTATGTGCATTATACATGTAATTACCAGGTCCAGATTACCACTAATTATCATCCTCGAAGACGAACTGAATTAAAACCACTTTGTCCAACACGGGGGAGGGGGGGGGAAACACGTGCTATTATTTGGCGCTTGAAAGATATTAGATAATAATTCATTACGGTTTATACTACCGCACTAGAATTTCGGGCAACCCGCCCGATTCTCTCTCAGGCAACGACCTTATTCCACGCGACGTTGAATACGCCCCTAAAGATATACCATGCTACTGTATATAAGTGAATATAGTCAACTGCTATTTCACCTTTAGAAACCCTGGTGGTGCCGCGTCGTCTCGTTCAAATCTGCTGAAAATATTATGCGCTATCTTATCTTTTCATTTGACGTTTATGAAATTTTCAAAAAAAAAAAAAACAAAATAAAAAAAAATCAGGAAATCGGTTGACCTGTGGGCCAACCCGAAAACTTCTCGCTGTCTTAAATACGTTACAATTAATTGATACTATTGTGTTTATAATAAATTAAAGAAGGTTATCAGTATAATTAGTTTTCCGTACACAATTCTTTTTTTCTTCAATTTCTATTCTTCGAATAACTTTGAAACTACTCGACCGATCGATTCCAAAATCTAATCAGATCTAAGTCTTGATGAACCCTTTCGATCGCCGCAAGAATCATTCAAATCGGTTAATTCGTTCCAAAGGTATCGTACGACAAAAAGAGAAATTCTTGTCGTGCAATATCTTCTAAACCAATGGTTCGATTTTGATGAATCTTGCGGCGATCGAAAGGGCTATCCAAGACCTAAGTCTGATCAAGTTTTGAGACTAGACGCATGAACAGTTTAGAAGTTATACGCTAAAAACATGAAAAAAATTGTTTTTTAATTTTTATTTTTCAAATAACTTTGAAACTACTCAACCCATCGACTCGAAAATCTAATCAGATCTAAGTCTTGATAAACCATTTCGATCGCTATAAAAACTGTTCCAGTCGGTCGATTCGTTCTAAAGATATCACACACACACACATACGGACGTCCATCCAAAAATAGTCAGAATAGCTTCCTAAGACCCGAAAACGTCTAGATCTGACGAAAACTCGATTTTCGAAAATCGGACCGAAACCAACAACTTCCTTTTTTTTTGAAAATTTTCAATTTTCATTGCGGGAAGTTGAAAAATGGATAAAAGATGCATCTAAAGATGACAAGATTCAGCCAATAATTTAACAGCAGTAATTTGTCTAACGCGATATTAAGGATTATGATCGAATCTTATCCTTAACGATAAAATGTCAATTCAAAAAAAAAAAAAAAAAAAAAAAACTGTATTTGCAACTCATCATTCTTCGTTTCGGATCTGACGATCAGATCCGCTCTGTATCCGAAAAACGCGTGAACAGTTATCTACCCTGAAAGATGAGATCTCTGCTCCTTTTACGCTCTGCACTAACACATCAGCGTTTAGTTGGACGATTTAAAAACATCTGTATTTCCAACCTGTTGCGGAGTGGCAATTTTTTTTCCCCCGATTGACATTGTTTTCGTTCTATTACGTTTTTTTTTTTTTTTTTTTTTTTTTTTTTTGTGTGTGTTTGTTCATATTATTTTTAATTTTCTTTGACAAAAATTCTTATAGCAATGTGAATTTTTTTGTGCCATATGACATATAGGTATACTCTCACTGCAGCTTTGAAAAATGAAGGTAAAAAGAAATTTGAAAAAAAAAAATCTTTGAAAGTTTTTACACCCTTTGAACTCTGTGAAAAATTTGAGGAACTATATTTCACAGGTTCTAAAAAGAACCAGAAGATGGATAGCATTTGAAAACAGTAGCTGCAGAGCGAAAGGGGGTGGTAGAAAAGCAAACGTCGAAAGATTTCCCCGCTCCATTTGCTCGATACGTGAGCCATTGGAATCGAATAAAAGAAGAAAGTGAGAGGGAGAGAGAAGCTACGTAGTTGGAAGCCAGATATTGGTAAGCCTAAAGCCTAAAGCCTAAAACAATGGAAGAATTGAGTTGGAATTGAAGTGAAGAGGCGGACAAAATCCAGATCTTGTCTGAATGGCTTACCCGACCAGATCGTTTCAATTTCCAAGCAACATTCGAAGCAACAGGTATGCCGTTATTATTATTATTATTATTATTTTTCACAAGGCAACTTCTTCAAAAATCTATCAAGATTCTAATCCCTTTTTTAACGTCGTTATATTAATCGGCGTTATTCCGCACTATCCATCCATAATTGTGGTCTCAGAATTCAACCCTCTTAAATTATCTTAAAATCTTTTATTTTCACGTAACGGATATACCCTTCGACCCTTAAAAGTAACGCGTTTTAAATTTACACGTACAGAAAAAACTTCCCTCACATAATTGGCGGAAGTAAGCGTAAAATGAGAGAGATTCACAGCTCGTTGTGATGCAAGTAAAACATGAACGCTGGGATAAAACCAGCTCGTACGTACCTACCTACCTACCTACCTACCTACCTACCATCCCATAAATTACTTTCCTCGTCATGAACGCGACGGAAGAGTTAAGATCTTGGTTAGAAAAAATAAAACCATAAAAAAATAAAATTACAAAAAATTAAACCATGGTGAAAGTTTTCATAGTTTTAGCTACGGTCTAAATTCTCGTCTCATCTTTCGTTTTAACGATATTTTTTACTCACATCGGTGTGACTAGTGTCATGAAAATTGGCAATTTCTTTATCGTATCTTAAAATCCACTTGACTTATCTTAGACGTTTTTTTTGTTTGTTTTATCTTCAAACTTTCAACAGACAATTGTATTAGGTTAGGGTATGAAGAGGATGCGGGCACAGTAAAGTCTGTCGTTAAGTCCTTTCAGATAATGAGCGAAGCTTTAGAACTCGGAGTCGTAACTGGATGGAATTGCTTAGTGTGACATGCGACGAGGAATCGGTAACCCATTCAAGGTTTCGATATAGCTTTAAAATTACTGCTTTCTGTCGAGACATTTACAGCCCTCACTTACCCACAGCTTATACTACTGTAAATCGTTAAAGTACTATGATATACGGCTCGAGGTGACTCGTTGACGATTATCCAATGCAACTTACCTGAAACAAATAAAAAGGACAAATTTCATTAGTATAAAAGCTCGAATAATGGGAAACGATTGAATAATAAAAATTTTGCTATCGATTCATTCTGCGAGATATTTCTGCGTGTTTGCCAGTTTACGTTTAGATGCCGGCAAACTGCAGTTAAGTTAGGAAAATGTACACCTCTTAATACCAAAAGCTTCCCTTCCAAGTTTACTTGCTTAATCCTGGTACAACACGAATCCGTGTAGTTAGCGGGCAGCATCTACAGCCAACGTTTATGTATAGGAACAGAGTTTGCGACCTAGGGGTGAGTCGGACCTCTAACTAAACTAATATATTTGACGGTGGACGGGTCGGTAGAGTTATCCGTGGCGAGTGCGGAGAGGGGGTGTTATCAGATAAATACGTGGGAAATTAATTAATTAATTAACTAATTAAGATTCGTTGCTTCTGTACTCGTGGCTTGGCTTGAGGCGTTTACAATCGTAGAGAAGCTTCTTCTTGTTCGTCTTCACTTGGGAACCGGGCACGGCCGCGCCCCAGGCCTGAGTCCTTTCATTATGATAGCGACAAGATCTGTGGCCTCTATAATACAAAGGTTAGACAGATAATGCCTTGAGAAATCTGATTAACTATATACTCAAACGCCTTTGGGTATAATTTATCGACTATTTACTCAAGTGCAACTGACATCAGACTCCGACACAACAACACGCCCTTTGTTCCGTTTAACGTACTCCGAAGTGTTTTGGTCAATTTCAATGCTGAGGGAGGGACAGAAGGTTGAGTAAACCAAGCCGAGGTGGTAATGAGTCGCAAACCACGAGATATCAGAAATTGCATCTGGAACTAATTACGTCTTGGTACTTTGCAAGGGCTTTGCTGGTCCCGTGGGTGTGGAAATAGGGAATTGGAGGGAGATGAGGAAGAAGGAGGAAGGAGAGAAAGAGGGATGGCACGTCGTCTAGTGGTTACCCGTAGTTGGCCGTAGTTATAACCGTGGTTGTCGGTGGTTGCCATGGACCGACAGACCTTTGACCAGTCAATGAATATATTGCTAGTGCGATGCCTCCTGCGGGCTACAAGTTATAGTTTCACCAGTCGATTAGAAACAGCTTGAGGTAGGCTGGTATATTAATTAGCACCTGAGGTGCGGACCATTCGAACGCGGTGATTTTTCAATATTTATATAATTATTTTTAAAACAGAGGCCTAAATATTTGATGAACTTTACAAGGATTTATAATTCGTCAAGGAAATGTACACAGTCATATACCTCCAAGGAATTATAAAATCAAACAACAACATACGAGTATTTCAATTTTAGAAAAATAAACAGCTAGTAGCTTCAAGTGAAGACGATATTTTCAACTGGAAGAGGTTATGTCGCTTTTTTTTATTGTTTTCTGATAGGGTTCATGTAGGAACGTTGATTACTAAAAAAAATCAACGATTTTTCACGCCTCGATACATTCTGGTTCGTTTTTATTTTTTTCAGTTATTGGCTGTTTGATTTCCTCGATGCTAGTAAATGATATCGTTGATGTATTTCGTCAGGATCATAAAAATGCGCTCTGAAATTGTTATGAGAGAATTGTTATCAAGGAACAAAAAATAAAAAATAAATAAAAAGAAATGGTTACTTTTCAATTTGTATGAAATTTCGTATGAATCAAAGAAGGTATTGAATTCATTCAAGTTCAAGGTAAATGTACTACAATATGCGTATACACACGACTAACTTTTTGGAAAAAGTTTGAACAAATTGAACCAGCCATAATTTTTTTTGTTTTTTTTTTGTTTTTTTTTCGAGAAATATTTCACCCGTGAATATTGATCATACATATAGTGGCACGTGCGGAACAAATTTTAATTAACGAAATCGGCCGCAAAAGTGGTCCGATGAAGTTATGCCTGGGAAAAGCCACGAGAACAAAACACTCCCTGTGGAACGTAGAATGCAAAAACGAGAATACGGGATCTGCAACTCGTCATAGGGGAATTAGCATAGAGTAATTATTTTTCGGAGCAACGGGGCTACTGGAGGCTATTTTCACGTAAAAAATATACGAGTCATTTTCCACTGTATAGATGAGTGCTTTTTCCAAATTTGAAAATCAAAATAAAAAAAATAAAGTATAAAATATCAACTGAAATGAACATACTCGTGTGCAGTTGCGAAGGCAGCTGTGGAACATCAGTTTGTCCTCATATCATCAAAATCCTTCATTATTTTTGACGTAAACTGCGACCGTGAGCTTGCCAGTGATGAAATTTCAATTTGTGTAGTTGGCACCGGTGCTGAAGTTCTACGATCGCAAAAGCGGTAGTGAGTTCATTTTATATATATATTCTGGTGTTATTACCTTGGTTATTGTTATAATAATGATTATTATTATCACGGTGATCGTTACGATAACTCTTTCGGTAAAACCGGAAGGCAACCTTCCTCGGGTCGAGGTACAACCCTCGAGCCTTCCAATACCAGAAATCCAACGATATCAACGCAAGGATAGAGTTCAGCTCAGACAATAGGTGGATTTGTTGAGTTGGTATGATTGGCGGTTTGCCAGGTACATTGTCCGCCGGATGGTGGGTACCAGTGAACTTCTCCTTCAAACACGTAAACGCATACGCGCATACATTACATATATGACGTAACGATAGAGACCACTTGCCAAGAGCTTGGTCGGGTCGCGAGGATATACGGTAATAAAAAGAGGGAAATTATTTTTATCCCAAGGCGTGTAACAATGCCGAACCAGTGCCTTTCATAGACCAAGTTTATCTACCGAGTGTAAGTCGATAGCTGGCTTAGTCTGACTATTTAGAAGACGTTAATCTCTTGATTATGACATTTTGTGCGGTTGTAGGAAAATCAACCAGCTAGAATGGAAATGCATGTTTGCCAATGGTGTATTTTCATGCTGACTCTCAAGAGTCGATGTGTTTGATTGTACGGACTCATTGTCACGGTGCCACTGCATAGAACTCGCTTAAGTCTAAAGAGAGGCTAATTTATGCAGCAATCAAGAGTGCCTATGCCCTCGTTCGCGCCCTTTGTGTTACGCCTCTTGTGCTTCTAGCTGCACTGGGTCTGGGTCTCCCCTTTTCCTATTCTCCGGGTCTACCGTCCTGCGATTCTGTAACATAACGTGTGCCATGGGATTCCAGGCACCTGGTTTTCTCTCTCTGACAATCTCCCACTTTGTCTTCACTCCTCTCTCTCTCTCCCTCTCTCTCTCTCATTCTCTTTCGCTTGGTTGCACCAAACGTTTCTCTCCCACTCGGTAACGTAAACATACTTGTAAATGTAATTATAACGCATTTATATGCAGACGTCGTGACGTGCGCATGGACATGGCACAATTAATGCTCCTTCATCCCAAACCACTCGAGTATTTAAGTAAATATTCAACTATGGCACTTGCGTTTGATGTTCATAATAATTTCCTACCAGCTTTCGTTGAACGTCGTCAAGGATGAATTATATATGTAAGTATGTATGTACGTATACCGGTGAGATGCTAGAAAATATTATAAGGATATTCTTTGCGCAAAGGACCTTTAAGCACCATACATATCATTTCGTCAGTCGCGTAATCAAAGTCTGAAGAGGTGAATCTTTTGAGGATGAGAAGTGATACTCTGTCTTGTGGATACTTGATGAAATATAACAAGTACTAAGTTATAATAATATAGGATTTGTGTACCATATAATATGGATATTATAAGGAAATTCATTTAGTTTTATTTAATGGGAAAAATGATGAGAGGCAGAACGAAATTTTTTCAACTAAATACATGTCATTAGTCTCCTATTATTCTCGAAAACAAAATTTTTCTTCGACAATTCGAAGGGCCAATTTTTTTCAATGCTATTTGCGAGCTTATCTCAAAGATTAAAGTCCTCTGACTTCAGGATGTTACAGATAAATTTTGGAAACTAAAGAGACATTTTCGTATACATTTTATTACATTTTGCACGGAATATTAATTAAAATAATAACGGTTTAATCCTTGGGATTCTTCATCATGGAATACAAGTAAATAATATTTTATGCAAAAATTGTGGCGCCTTGTGATAGCATCCCTTGTTTGGATGACCTTTGGCGAGGGAGAACAAAACCAGAAGCAATTGCTTGGAATGGAATTCCGATCCCTAGGGAGCTGGGGGTAGGTTGCGATCATTACGGCTTCCTTTACTTCGGGTTCGTTGAGGACAGACAATTCGGGAATTTCGTGGGAAGACAAAAGTCTCGGGATTAGCGCGGTGTGTTTAAGCTAATACTCGTTTCACGAGGCGCTATCACTCTCACTACTTTCGGGCCGAGGAGTCGACCTCACCACAGTGGCCACTCCCGTGGCCGTTCGAATCCCCCGATCCCCCAATCCTCCAATCCTCCGATCCTCCGATCCTCGGAGAGCTACACGATAGCCAACACCAGGACGCGGGGCTCAGAGGCTCAGCAGGCCGTGCTATCAGCACACCTCGTAGTAATTACCCCATCTGTCTCCGGCGACCCTTGAGCTAGCCCCTTCCAACTACCACCACCTTCTCTACTACCACCAGGTCTGCGACCGACTCAAGCACGTATTGCCAATTCTACAGGCACTACCTTAGCTCGTGGGTATCTCGAGCGCTATCACACCCAGGGATAAATTTATTACGGAGTATCTCTTCTTGATAGAGTTACCTTTCCGTGTAAGAATTATTCTCCCGATTATTGACAGGGAAGATTTAGTTATTTTCCTCACCTGTGATGCCGCGTACGGTTAGTTAAATAGTAGAATATGGAATCCCTGTACGAATTATTCACTAAAATTATCACAACAGGAAAACGCATGGTTGATTTTCTGAGAGTTTTGCAGTCTAGGGGATATCAGAGCAAACTCATCTTCAACAGAGTAAAAGTTTTTGGTAATTTTTGCAAGTTTTTTATAATTAGCAAGATCTTTATCCACCGTCGCATAAACCGGAGCATGACGAGCGCGCCTTTGGCGGGAATACCGAGCCAACACGTTCTCGCTAGGTCCACAAATGCCAATGGTTGTCTGCTCGGTTGGCTGCCGGACATACCGTAGGGACACCTCCGGATCTTCGAAAATTCCTGCTATGTCTATTTTCCCGTATCCGAAACACGATCTGGTTCCTAACGAGCTGCTAAAACTAAGCGGACGTCTTATTTCAAATTTCTCTACGTACCACGTATATATATCTACGATAATCACTATTTTTATTTTTTATAAACCTGATATATTCTTCTACATTATTTCTCCCAAAATGAAGAAGAACGAAATATAAATTCAGAAATTGAAAATAAGAACACTTCTCACTGTCACCCTAACGCATACTCATATTATACTTGTGTACATTATCAGCTGTCATCGCTATTTTCATTTTCATACCTCCTCTGATAACGCGACGTGCAGAATACCTTCGTCGGGTTAGAAGCTTACTTGAAACATGATTCAGTTCAAGTTTGTTGACGTATCCCTCGGCCAGAGCCAAACTCCGGTTGATCCCTTGTGACGTTATCGTTAATTGGCAGGCACTCCTCAACACAGCTCTTAAACGCACTCGTCAAAAGGGATCGCGGAGTCTGTCAGATGATATTTGCTACTATCTTCGACTAAACGGCACATAACCTCCGAGTTGCAGTTGGTTAGAATTTTTGAAACTAACAATTTCTCTAGATTTTCTAAATGTTTCCATCATCTTTTTTTGATGAATAAATTTTGATGTATTTATTATACGTCGATAGTCGTAACGTAAATTACGAGGGGTCAATCATGAGGCAAAAACACGTACACCATATCTCCAATTTTTAAACATCTCCCTAGATTTTTTAACCTTTTTACAGCATTTTTCATGATTTTTGAACATTTGACAACATTTTCCAGCATTTATCTTCCAATATTTCTCAACATTTCTCAAATATTTTCAGCACTTTGTACACCATATCTCCCCTGTGACTTACCCCTCGGTAAATTACTTCAGCACTGAAAGCGACACACGTCATAATCGAAAATAGTTTCTTTCGATACTTTCGCCCATTTACCGTGTGATTTTTTTAACGCTATTGCACGAGGCGAAAGATGATGAACCCGAGGGATACACTTAAACGCAAACACAACGTCGCGGTGCTATTGCTGACGTCGACGCCTACTACGTGGTTCAATCACATTTCAGGGAAAACCGTAGCTACGCAATAAATCCAAACATCACGTAGTGATATCCAACACGCGTACATATTTCCCAGCTCTAACCCATTTTCCAGTAAAGCCGCATGAAGTAAATAAGTAAAAAATTATTATTCAACGGCGTCGTGTAAATTCTGATGAAAATGTGTCAACCTGTGGAAAGGGATGAAGGGACAAAAGAAAGAAAAAAAGAGAAAAAAAAAAAAAAAAAAATTGGAAGGGTGCTGAATAAAGTTTGGTGCCTGGTGCCTCGTGCCTCGGCTATGTTCCACTTAAATTCGGTCCGTGTAACCTGATTATTTTATAGAGGAGGCTTATCTTTTCGGCTTTTGCCAACGCGCTACGATTATCGCGAGCCCTGACCGATGTATCGCGTTTTAATCTTGCCGTGGGTGACTCTGAGGGAGGGACGTTTTAATCTAAGGGTGAATGTATTCCCAGACCCAAACTCTACAGGGGTTATCGGTACCCCAGGTCATCCTGACCAGCAAGTAGAAAGTGCCTTTATCACATTCATTTGTTCGTGCATAAAAAACCAGGTGGTGGACTATAAGGCCAGGTAGATAGGCATAGATATCTGCATCAACAAAGGTCCTCGAGGTTCCGCAGTTTCAAAAGAGCAAAGGTCATTCTCAAATTTGTCTCTCTTTTATAATCTGCGACGAAAGGATCAATGGATCCACTGATCCCCATAACCCGTATTTCCGAAAAGATCTTACTTTACTTCTTATTATTCGGAATGTATTTTACGACGTCCAAAAAAATAAAAGCTCATATATCTTTTGAAATCCGTGAGGGATAAGCCACGTGGATATAGATAAAAATTCTCTTAACTCAATCATATGTACAAAACTTGTATATTGCATAGATGTAATTCATGTGGGTGACAAAGCGTGTCGCGTTGGTTATATATATATATAGGGTGTATTGTATATGGTTTATATGATGGTGCGTATATACGCAAGTCTGTATGACGACCCAAGGGAGGCCAGTACAATGAGATTTTCGTGCCGAAATTACGCATTTATGAGACGAAAGTTGGGGGGGGGGCCGAAATGTCATTTAATGCCAAATCTGTGCTCGCTGAGGGTACGCGGTGTGTCGGTATAGGGTAGACAACGATATTGCCAGTTGGGTTTTCTGCCCAGCTATTGTTAGCTGGTAACGACCAAAGGAATCAAGTCCGGAGTCCGTCCTCCCATTTATTTCTAGGTACCTAGCAATTCGCATCTACAACGAATTAATCCGCTCTGCAGAAATCTATTGCATGGGGGAGGAGGGGGGGGGGTATCATTTTCTTTCCTTCTTTTTCCTTTATTTCTTCACCCTCCCCTCACGCATCGATGGATGGATATGGAATAACATGCCCTCGCCAATTTTTCTTTATTGTTAGTGAAAGCCTGCAGCTATATATGGATTTCTAATACTTAGTATAGATACACACATATGTATTACGTGTAGACTTATACTGCAGCTTAAGAAGCAATATATCTGCAGGATCTAATACGCTTCGGATTCTTACCAATATTGACCAATGGCCGTAGTGTTGTCTGGGATTACGAAGGTTTTATATATCGTAATGAAACGATAACAATCTCACGGTGAACACTCTTGATAATTGGTTTTTATTTTATCAGTCTAAATCATGATCGATATATACAGAATTTGATACACGACTGGATGAAAAAAAAAAATAAATAAATAAAATCATAAAATTGATGTGGTTTGTCAAATTGTCTTGTACTGATCTGTATCATGGTTTATGATGGAATGAAAATTGAATAAAAAATTGAATAAAATCATCTACTATAATCTGTTCTTCTGGCATTTAACAATAATAATATAGTTATTTGGGCATGATTGGTATAGGTACCTATACCCAGAAAATGACGTACAGCAATTTGTTAACGTGTGGGGAATAAGAGTGGATCTAGGTCACCGCGAATCAGTCGGTTATTGTTACCCGCTCTTTTGGAATAATCCGAAATTTCATCGGAATTAACATTATTATGCTGAGCTTCCAAAATTGAGTGATTATACGGCTGCGCTATTGAAAGGATTATCGGATAGTTGAATTTTGACTGTATAGTAGGTATGTACGTTATGTATATATGTACACGAAATACGTGGGCATTAGAAAGCGTGATTTGATGCCATTCAAACAAACGTTCTTTGTTTGTTGTGTGTCTTATTTTCACCATACACACAATACCGTTTTGAGATTTTGAATGAACTTCGACCTTATCAAAGTACCTATCGAAAACTCCACTAATATCAAGCTCAGTTAATTTATAATTGCACGAATTTCTTTTTTCTTTTTTTGTTTTCAATATAAAATCCTGGCACACGGCAAGTTTATCGTCGTTTGATCCATCCAGCTCTTACTGTGACACAAATGGCTGCATTTTTCGCGTCCCACTTTGTGAAAAGGTGCCTCTCTTGCAAGGGAAGCTGTGGCGTTTGAGAACTCTTGAGTACCTACCAGAAAAAAAAAAATTGACGTTGTATCGAACCAAACGCCACGTAGCAAACTTAGCCATTTCGTCCGTGCTGAATTACCAGTTCAAATGTACGTGTACGTTACGTACGTATATATATGTATACACCTTTCGTAACGGACTTCAGCGTCAGCATTGCAGCGCATTTGCACGGATCGACGAGGTAGAATGCCGACAGATTTATAGTATTTTTACGAGAATTTTTGAGCAGGAAACTCGCTGGTGTAAAATGGATTCAAATGTAACCGAACGAGGCGGAGAACTTGCGCGCTCGATACTTATGCACCCAACTACGAAGCTTCGTGTTCCGAATGTAAAAGTGCGAAATGAAATGAAATGAAATGAAAAAATAAATAGATAAATAAATAGATTTAAAAAAAAAAGGGTAAAAAAAATGAAAAAGCTAAAGTGTGTATATGCACACGTTTAACGCGGTTTCATAGCCAATTATGAGAAAAGTTTTACTTCGTTCTGTAAATCGTTCATTTACTCATATAAAATCAAGAACGGTTGCCGCGGTAGGGTCGAAGAAATTTTACCTTATCTCGTAATCTTAGTGAAATCAATAAAGGTTGAAGCCTCGTCGATAACTGTAGGAGCCAAACGTGGGAATATACACAAACCAGAGGTGGAATTCTCTAATGCAAGTAAACCTAGGAGTCGGAAGTTTTCCTAGAGCACTTGAGCCAAGTCTTGTGCAGCATTTCACTGCAGTTTCAGGGTGCAGTTATATAGCGACGTCTGCTTAATTTATAGCCGCTAACAGTTGCTGGTGAAAAATAAAACAAAAAACAGAAAACAAAAAAAAAAAATAAATAAAATAAAATAAAAAATAAATTTTCCTAATTGTCTAGCTTTGTATCTCCTAATACTTTACTTTCGTCTGCACCTGTATAAGTTAAGTGACTTAACACTGTAGCCCAGATTTCTTGCACGTGGGTATATAAATAAAAAAAAAAAAAAAAAAAGAAAAATAAGTAAAGTGTACAGATTTCTTGGATTGCTTTAAACTGAAGATATTTTATAATTTCAAATGAAATATAGACCACGTGTCTTATTATAAGCGAATTTTACATGGATCGTAGAACAAGAACTGGTGAATTTCCTCTTTAATATTGAGGCCTCCGAGGAATAGACCAGTAAACCTAAACGGCTAAAGCGAGCCAAGAACTTAATTACTCACCGTACCACACGCGACATCCTATTTCAGAGCACAACACGCGTCCATTTTCTACTCGTACCACTCGAGTCTCTTATACTATCCATCCTATTGCATAGTTGGTACATAGATACACGCATATATACCTTATGTGAAGGCGCGGTCGTAGTTAAACATATTTGAGTCATTAGTCTGAAGTCTGAGCCAACTAATGCGGCGACGCAAACATTACGTGAAGTGATTTGAAGAGTTGATCTTCCGCGTAGTGTTTTACCCTCAAATTGCCCCGGCAATTAAAGTTACGTTACTAAAACACAGCGTAGTTTAGGTACACTTCAACTTGTCCAAAACAACCCAGTAACAGGAATCTCTAGCGATTAATTAAAGAGGTCATCTATACACCTTGTTAATTATTTTTTACAAATCACTTCTATTGCTTTGATGAAATAGTCCATTGACTCAATTTTTTCATAGATAATTTCTCGTATTCAAAATTCGGAGGCAAACCCATAATACGAAGGGGAGTCCAGGGCAAAATGAACCACCCCTGTATTTTACAAATATAAAAAAAAATCATATTTTGCCTTGGCTCATTTTGTCCCGTTGGTTTCGGATGACTGGGTGGTTTATATTGTTGTGAGCACGTAACACACATTTTTTCTCAACATTTACAAAACAAAAAACAGTGGCTTGAAATCAAAAAATTTAGTATCTAAAAATTAAATTAATCGAATATCACTGCCCCGAAATTACATCGATGTTGAATATTCCCTCGAAATTTGATGAAGTTTACTTTTCTTTCGATGCAATTGACCCCCATGAAATGCTAATTTGATGAAACCCTAAAATTATTATGAACAAACTGACTAAATAGAATATTTCTTCATTATTATAATCGAGAAGTAAGAAAATAAAACAAGACTTAAGATTTTCGCCTTCAGTAAAGTAAAACGGTTACCTTTAAATATAGGAAACGAAGTAACGATACATCGTGGGACTTGAAGTCTGACTAACTATCGTTGCAGTAGAAGCAAATCCTCGATAAGAAGAAGCGAAGGGGTCGTAGTGAGGTTAGGTTAGGTTATCTAAGGGCAATAAACTTGGATAGAATAACATGAAATCTCGCCAGCAGCTAACCTGCCTTCTTCGTTTCTCTACACATATACACCCACACAGCTAAATGTATAAACATATATATGTTTCTATCTTTCTCAAACCTTGGCGACAGATGACATTGTTTGTGCCAGATCGTGGATCCTCCAAGTACACACGGTGGCTACCAGTTCCGATTTATTGAGATAGATATATCTATAGTTGAAACGAGAAGCAGACGGTAGGGATAGTCAAGAGTTTCAGATGCGAAATTGATAATCGGGAATGATTTATTCCCATTTTATCTTACGTCTTTCGCACTTGCAGCTTCCGAGGAAAGTGGGAAAAGTGAATTAAGTATAAACGATATTCCGAAATGTTCACAATGATAATTCTCGATAAATTCCCGATGGATGAAAACTCCGAATAAACATAAGCATGATCTGGAGTTACTATTTCATCCAATATGTGAGCGAAGATCGATGCAGTATAATTTTAAAACGGAACTCCGTGACAGGAATGTATCGCGGTATTGAAACGGTTAATTTATACCAGTTATGAAGGGTCCGATAGTAGGAGATAGGGAGTAGAGAGTGTCATAAATTGATAGATTGGTAGAGGTGCCACGTGGGATTAATGCTATTATTTGTTGGGGCAATGAATAGCCTAATTCTCAAAGTTGGTCTAAAATCTGAGCCAGTAAATCTTGGCGGGAAGCAAGACCATTATTTGCATCAGTAATTTAGTTAGCTGTTCCTAGTCGCTTTCCCGGGTTGCACTCTAGATGCAAACTGGCATTGTCAGGACAAAGTTGTCTGAGCCAGCCCCGAAGCAGAACGTAGTAAACCTGGGAGAGTCCAGTTTACCGGTGAAAATAATTATTCACTCGAGTGAAATAATAGATAAAACAATTTCGTTTTCATTGCAAAAAAAAAAAAAAATTCATTGTCGTTCGAGAATGAAATTGAGTTCAGGATAAATAATAGAGTATATTTATTTATTTATTTATTTATTTCTTATTTAATACTTAAGTAACTCACTGACTGTTAAACGTTAACCCTACTCAGAGGGCGAAAGTATCTCTAAAAATATCCGTAGCTCTTGAGATATAAATTGGGGCTGACCGATAGCATTAAAAAAATAAGAGCTCGATATCGATACGCTCGAAGAGGGACACTTCATCAACGGAATAGCGAAGGATGGGAAAGGCCCATCCTATACCCCAAGCTATAGAGGTAAAGTCCAGTGAACCGCGGCTAGCTCACTGGCAAATAATCTCCCTCCGAAATATCAGACGGGGTACAAAAACCTGCCATAAAATACAATCGCAAAAAGAATGCTATAAACGAAATGTCCCAATAATCGAAAGAGATTCTTTTCCCCTTCCTGGGGTTCAAGTTAGATAGCGGGTACCCCTCAACCCATAGTCCTTACAACCACACGACCACTCAGATCTGTATGTATATAACAGTTTTCTAGGTGTATATATATAGACGCATGTATATGTTCTATGTACGAATGTGTGTAGCTGGGCGTACCTTGTACATATATACATGTATATATATCTCATGATCCGCTTATACGAAATGGATAGCATCTCCAACGATATTTTATTTTCCCGGGTTTATTGGTTGGCTGCATTGCGTCTCTGCGGTTTCGTTATTTTCCTGACTTTCAAAAGTACTTTGTCCTGTTCGTCGTCCTTGGCGCACTAGAATTTTTCAGTCTCAAGAGCACCCGTTACGCTTCGGAACGTACGCCTAACGACGTGATGGGAAAGAAGTTTGCTAAGAGTTGCGCACCCGTATATTCTCCACTTCTCAACGTACTTCTTCTTTCACCGCAATGGTGCAAAAAACGGTTTTACAATCTCGATGAAACCGGCAGTTAGCTAATGAGATGTCTTACTCTGGAATATAAGAAGCTGATCAAACTAATTCAGAAACAACGTTTTTTACTTGTTCTCATTACTCATTCTGTTCGGTGAAGCAACAACCATAATATCTACTCAAAATTTCAATTACCTCAACATCAGAATCCACGATATCTAATTTGAATCTACGGACTTACCTCACATTCGAATTTCTGACGTTACAGCACAGCATTACTCTCGCGGAATGATCCCGTCTAGATTAATATGTGAAATTCATTGAATTCTCTACATGAATTGTGATTTTATGGACAAAATTTCGTAAATGAAAATACGACACGTGTATTCTAAAACAAGAAATAAAATGCATTAAAGAGCAGTGTGTACAGCCGGCTTATTGACAGCTGGCTAATCGGCACTTTCCCCCTATAATCGCTCTAATTCTACGTCGAATTCGTAATCGAGATTCGATTTTATCTACTTTGAGATTATAACCAAAATCGTCAGTACCTTGTTACACTTGGTCTGTAATGCAATCGAGTTCGTAGTAAATACGACCCCTACCTACATCCAGGTCTGTAGCCAAAGATGCCCTTTCTAACTGTACGTCGAAAAATGTCAGTCTTCGTTTCCCTGGAGGTCTCAATTTATATGGAGCGTGCACATGTGCAATGTGCATCGTATATCTAGAGGTTACAGCTGGTAATATTTCGTGGTTGGGTCAACGGCTGCAGCAATGTAAACGGTGGCAATGCCAACGTCTATCCCCGGCGCATTGCACCCCAATCGACGTCGCTTTCCTTGCTATTCTACGCCCTTGTGCTACCAGTACCGCATTTCCTTCGGCAGCACCCCTGCCTCTGGTTTCCTTCTCTTCATCCTTCCATCCCCGTCGTACCGCTCGCCTCTCCAGGCGCGCAAGAATAATGGTTTTTCGTTCGATCGTCCGTTCGTGAGGTAGCAGAAGCAGATTGAATTGGAAATATGTGATTCAGCAGTATGTAAAGTCGTCAGAGGTTTCGCCGCTTCTTCGTCGCTGAATACGTTATAAATCCGTTATTCTATGTTTATTTCTTTTCGTGCACAAAATTCATTCGACGACTGAACGGCTTAGAGTAACAGAGCTGAACTTTGGCAATGTCATTCGTTACCACGTACGGCTGCCCTAGTTCAATAAGAAAATAAAGAACGAGGATGATCATATGTCGAAGCAAAAGAATTCTGCAATTATTTTGCAGCTATGATGTTTGGACATATTAGCTATACATTTTAATAGCTTTGAGGTTTTCTCAGATACTTTGCTAATGTACTTTCAACACATTCGAAAATTTTCAGGCAGCTGACATTACATCGATTATATGCGACAATCTGTATTTTTCTGAGTAAAGAGCCCACACGAAATGTCGAAAAATCTTAAGTAGAATAATAACTTCGTTAGGGGTCACTCGGTCACTTCCAAATTTGATGTACGAATTGAGAATAAAATTGAGACCATTCGGTGAGATCTTCATCCTTGAGCTCAGAGTCTTGCCAATAAGAACAGAAGAAAAATTAAGAAAATGTATGGGCTATTTGCAGTGGCTTTCGGTGACTTTAATATACCACGAAGTAAATGGCGACGTAATCTTAGAGGAAGCCAATTGTACTCCGCGCCAAAATACGGAACCTGTATATATACGAGCGTGCACAAATTTCTTGGTCTCATTGTCGGCAGAGGCTCAACGTGATCCTAAGGATCTTATAGGTTGACCTGGGTCTGGATCTCATCTATTTCCGTAAGTTGTCGGAAATAAAGCTCTGGATATTGGCAGCCCTGGGCTAGGCAGGACTTCGTGAAGCGGCAAAGCGTCGGAAGAAACACAAGGATAATGAAAGTCTGTCTCTTCCTGGTGTCTCATCGTGGTTCTCTTACTCGTAAGAACTTCCGATTAAACGTAGACTGTCTTTGAGTGTATGCCGATGGATGCAGACCGGAAGATCATCTGGTTTATCGATGATTTAATATAAGAAGAAAAGTTTGATGCTATCAGGGTATTCGTATAATGTGTGCAAATAATAATTCAGTTCACACATTTTTCACGCAATATCAAAGTCACCTTTGTTCTCTTCAATGGAACTCCGTATTCTTTGTTATTTTTCAGTCTATAGACTTTTAAAAGAAAAATTTTCTGTTATTTTTACCGCAAAGTAATTTGGAGTAATTGATTCTGAACCATTAGGGAAGGGTGTACGTGTTGCGGATCCTACCATGCATGACGAGGTGAAATCTAACATGAATTTCCGACTAAGAACACAGCTGAATGAAATTTTAGTTCCAATGAAAATAACAGCTGATTTTCAAGGACGATGTAGAATCTGATGTTTTTGGATTTCCAAATGACATATCGATTATAAAAATTCATAATTCAATAAGCCGACTAAAATTGAATTAGAATTGTAAACATTTTCATTTTTTGCACAGACTCTTACATCGTGTCAATCAATTTTGATCTGGATCAAAAATTAATGGTATAAACCATTGAACAATTATTTCAGCTGTTCTCAGTTCGTTTGGTTCTACGCTGCTACAAAATCAGGAGGAAATTCCCGTAGTGTCCCGTCAAAATTGACACCCTCTCCTTTCCTATTCCCGGTTGACTTCCTTGCGGGCCAAGATACGGGGGATTTCGATGGGCCCAGTCGGTTTGTCGGTCCGTTGACCGGGACCGCGGTCAGTTAGCAAGCGATGGGGCGTACACCAATCGGCAGTGATTTCGCGGTGTGCCCTTCAGCACACTACCCGGTCCATCGAGTTCCCCGGCGAAGGGAAGCTGTAATTGAATCGCTTGGCCCGAGTTTCGCTCTACCCCCCGAGACTGACCGCCGTCGGCGATCGTCAGGCGCACGCGGCTCGCCTGTCCTGCCTTCCTGAATTCTGACTCAAACGGCTGCCTACGCCAACCGGTTACCGAAACGCAGAAATATCCGAAACCGGAGAACCCGCCTTGTTTATCTACCTGCATTTGCCCCTCCAGGCGATGGTCAGTTCAGAGTTCACCGTGATATCGGTCTGCTTTATTGTCTATCATGAACGACTCCCCCATACAGGAAGTATTAATGGTCATTTCCCAGGAACGGCTGCGGTAATTTTCAATGGTTCGACGAATTCAGTGCACCTCCGTAGCGAATCTTAAGGTACAATTGAGCACAGGCGATCTTCGGCGTAAAATATCTCGAAAATTATGCAATTTTTTGGAAAAATGTTGCGACGATTTTTTTAGCAAATTCTATTCAATTGTAAAGCTGCTCAATTAATTGTTGGAAAAAAAAAATTTGCCATCGAAAAACGCGTTTGAAGACGGAATGACTCCATAATATGCACTTGAAGGGTTAAGGGAATATAGACAATTTTTTTTTCTTCAAATCATTCTTACGCTGTGAAGAAATATGAATAGCCTCAGTTGTTTCATAGCTGATCGCGCGGATTTTGATACATAATTCGAAATTATTTGACATTTCGTGGACCTCGATTTGGATAGATTGATTAGACCAAAGAAAAAGTGGTTCTCGTGAGGAACAGGTCGCATCGTTTATTGAAAGTTCTTCGAATCTGGAGGGAATATTCTACATTGATGTAATTTTGGGGCTAACCTATGGTATTCGATAAATTTAATTTTTAGATAGTAAAATTTTTTATTTCAAACCACTTTTTTGTATATGGTAAAAGAAACAAAAAAAAAAACAGTGTTTTACGTACTCCAATTCCACTTCCCAATAAAAAATTGTCAGTTTAACGAAGTGCGAAGAGGTTGGTTAATTTAGGAAATGTTTCATAGTCTGCTGTATAGGTAGATAGGAATTTTACCTACTGGTAAAAAAATAAGTTTTTACGACCGGTTTATATTTGCTCTGAGAATTAAGTGGAACGTCGCAGATCCAACTTTAGATAAAGATTTTTAGAATTTTATTTTTCTTGGAATAGTTTCCGGTGGTGGATATAGTATTAGTTACAGTTTTTTTTCTTTCTAAATTTTTATTTATTTTTTTTTCTTCGTTTTCTTCGATCTTATTTTGACAAAGTTTGATCAAGCCTGTGATCTCGCGTCTCATTACGAAAAAACAGAAACTGTTTATTTCGATTTATGTGAGAGATATTTAAAGTGGACAGTTATCTAGGTCATAGAGAATGAGGTTACGCGGATATCGCTATATACGATTTCATTTGACGCCGATTTAAATTTTTTCAATCATGTTTCTTTCGTTATTTATTCGTCTTTAATCAGCACACCTGATCTATATTAGAAATCGTTGAAAGTAATAACAGTTCATTCCTTTTCTAGAATCAAGATTATGTGTATATGAATATTCCACAGATACTCGAATAGGCAGTTGCATTCGTCGCTAAGGGACGGAGAGTGCAGCTTAGGGAGTGCTTCGATTTCTACCAATCAATGAAGCAGCCAAGTACCCAGGCCCGTGGTTTTTGGGGTCCGAAAATAATAGACAAAATTCTGAAGTGAATTTCTGATTCGGTAGTCGGTGATATGAGTCGAGAATGAGATTTTGGAATTACCGTTTTTGATTTTTTTCTTTTTGATTTGATTTTGAAGAAGGAATAATATTTTTAAATTCTTGGCAGTCTGAGCATCAGTGATATATCATAAAATATAGTTTAATCGCAATTTTTTCGTAATGAGTTTTATCAAGAGGCTGGGTTAATCTGTGTAAATATTTTCGTTGATATATATAGTGACGATCAAAGCCGTAGTTTGGAAAGAGGTTGGTAAGAGTTGGGCAGAGATAAAAGAGATGAAGGAAATAAGAGGGTAAAGAATAAGAGAAGAAAAGAAAAAAAAAATTTGAAAGACTAAATATAAAAAGTAACGACGTATCGAAACGTCAAACTTTTGCGAAGGGTATAATATAATAAAAATAAGAAGAAGAAATAGAAAGAAAAAAAATTCGAAACAAAACGGTGCATAAAGGAAAAAAAAAAAAAAGATAAAAAGAAAAATAACCATCTCCAAGTATATTTTGCAAAGATAAAACAAAAAGAATGCAAAAAAAAAAAAAAAAAGAACTTTTCCCATTTAGTTAAATGCCTTAATGCGAAAATATGATACACCCTTGCGATTCCCCCGTTATGTCCAACCCTCAGACTATACCACCCACCTTATTCGTCGCTGCTTTCGCAACCCCTGCGATATCAACCAATTATAACGAAACGGCTTCGCTATTTTTCCCCTATTATTACCAAGCGGCACTTCCGCCTTACTCTTATTAAAATCATAATGCAAGACGCATGTTCAGAGAGCTACGAAGGGGACGAAATACACCTTAACCTCACTCCTCACTCCTCATTTCTCACTAGCACCCTTACGACCTTCTTGTGAAAGTAGAACCACATCTGTAGCGACTACCTACTATACCCGCTACTTGAATCTACGGAAGGTGGACTCTTAAGTCAAAGTTAACGTTCTTTCTGAAACGTGAAATAGTGACTTGTCATACTGCAGCAGTGTTCCTAGTTGATTGCTCTCAATCAATTTTTCCTTATACCCACTTTATTTCCCTCGAAGTTTTCATATTTTGTTAAAAGTCATTGGCGTGATTAACTTTTATGAACTAAACTTCACGGTATTATCTACAGTTGACGGTATATGTAGGTACATACATATATACTGAATATAAAATACCGAGTCCCGTTAATAAATTCAAGAGTATTTTTTAATTTTTTTATTTTTTTATTCTTTTTTAGTTTAATTCATAGGGAGTGTTTGTAGAAACGGAAACGGAAAGGGAAACGGAAACTGCACCTACGTATACCGTTTTAATAAATAATTAGCTACTGCAGAAATTTTTTATATTTATTTATTTTTATTTTCTTGTTCTAGGAATAATCGCTTCGTTTAAAATATGGCTCAAAGCTTGAAGGTTTCCGTGCTGTACCATCACCTTCATATATCTATATACGGCTTATGCGGTCTAGTCATAACGGTGATAACCGTTTCGATAAAGCACCTGATGACAGTGACGCATCGCACCTGCCGGCTAATAATACACGGCCATTCACTATCGCCGCATGTCGGATAATTAAGCAAACTCCCTTCATCTACCGTCACCGTATAAGAGAAGTTAAGAGAAACTGCCTGGAGGTTCCATTTGTCAACACGGTCTGATAGCGGAATTTTCAATTTTCTATTTTTTCTTTTTTCTTTTTTTTTTTTTTTAAATATATTATCGAAACGTTTTATCGATAGTTTGAAAAGTCAGCACGCGATTAGCGATTCGGTAAAAATTATCTGCAGAGAAAACAATTAATAAATAGCAAGATAAGTAAAGCGCTTTTAGTTTTTGGCTAATTATAATTCATCCGTCAACCGAATGTCGCCGGGCTGCGAATAAGACGCTGGGGAGATGCAGGTAATTAAAGTGGCGTTGCTGGAGCCGCGCATGGGACAGTGACATATCTCTAGGCGTCGCGACGCTGGGTTGCTAACTACACCTGCCGTTTTCTTGGATATAGGATTTCGGGGGGGTTTTCGTGCAGTAGACTGGAGGCGTGAGAGTAGATTTAGCGTAAGGGTGCATGTGTGGGTATATATATATATATATATATATATATATATATATATATATATATATATATATATATATATATATATATATATATATGTATATATATATATATATATATATATATATATATATATATATATTTATTCCGCAATGCAGTGGATTTCCGCACTTACTTCGTCAGGCTGAAAGCCGGAGGCTTGAAGCAGTATCGAAACCGTTTCAAGCCTCCATAAAAACCGATATTATTTAAAGAAATATCTGCATTTCACTGGCTGAAGATTGTTCATTATTTTTATTGTGAAAATTAAAGAGACGATACGAGAAAAAGGTTCGAGTAAATAAATCAAAAAATTGAAATCTCTGTTGTGATCTGCGGATCGACCAACATCATCAGGCAGAACGCGAGTTCATATTCTATCAAAACTCCAATAATTTGCCAAACAGAAAACTGTACACTATATATGTATATATATTTTGTGATCAGTTGTACCACTTCAAAGCTTCACGTGAAAGCGCGGAGCTTAATTACCGCGCGATGCCGTTCGTCTCGGCGTCTAGCGTCTTATACGCGGGTTTCGTAATTGGTGCGTTACGGTTACGGTTACGGTTGCGCGAGACGGGGCGGTTTCTAAGAGCCAATTTGGTGGGTTTATCGAAAGTACACCATCCTACCTTCCAGCCAAAGATTCTCCGCATTGTTACAAGCCGTTATCTGACTTACCTGACAAAAAAAAGGAGGAAAAAAAAAATAAATAAAAATAAAATAATAATAATGATACACCATCAAAACCGCGTTTCCAAATTCCAAATGGAATCGGGCAACGATTTATTCCGTAGATTTGGGGATGAAGAAGCCACGTTTTATAGACAGTCTCGACATCATCCTCGCGCTTTTCTTTCACAAGACTAACTAATTGCAAACTTTACGATATACTTTCTTCGAAGAAAGAAAAAGAAAAAAAAAAAAAAAAAAAATGATGATAATGAAAATAATAATTAATGAATAAAAATTAATAAACGGACGAAAGACTTAAGGGGAAAAATATATTAAAATACCAACCGTGAGCCTTATTCTTGTAAGCTCTCTACAAGATTCACCCTTATATATACACTTATATATACTCTTTGAATGAGTTTAACAGAGTTTTTGGCAATTAGGACTACAGTTAATAAGCCAAGTCCAATATCTTTATAATGAAATATCGTTATCGTTGGAATACCTTCGCGAATTCTTTCTCGGATAAGTAATAAGGGTCTCGATCGTGAAAAACGACTATTTGCCATTCATTGGCCAAATGCCAGCTAACACATGGGCTAACACGTGTTTGAGATTAGCTGGTCGACAGGTGTTACTGGTCACCCTTCTCTCCCAGCTCACCCTGAATATGCGGGTATTCTCTGAGAGTAGGTAAAGGTGGATTTAACAACCAAAGATTGTTTCCGAACCGGCTGAAGCCACGGTGAGCTTTAGCTAACGAGATTTTGTGGTTAAATTACTCTCTGGAGTCATAAAGCCCCATTTACGAGTATAATTGCAGCTTCAGTTTGCGCAAGATTTTATAAACAAAAATAAAAAAAAAAAAAAACATTTATTCAACACAAAAGTGTCGAAAAAATATACAAATTACTCTTTCCATGGTATAAAAAATTGGCACAACGCCCGTCGATCTCTTGGATCAAGACTTGATGAATTACACTAACGAATAAACGATCCCGAATGAAAGACGAACGAAAATTTAATATGTCTTTAAAAATAAATAAAAATAAATACCAAGTCCAGATGCATATATCGCGACTGCACTTAGTTTAGATCGTTCAATAGTCCACCGAATAAGAAGCAGTCTGGGTAAGAGAGCACCGAGAAAAGCCCGAGGCATTATCAAAGTAGCCTTTCTCCAGATTCTCCAGACCGGAACCAATACAAGATAGTCGTCTTTGCACCAGTGCATTTGATCGTAGAACGACACCGCGGAGGTAGAAAAGGTATTGTGAATTACAACACGTGTTATAGATATATATTTGAATGTGGATTGATTTGAAGAGGAAATGTAAATTCGTGGTGGTTAATTTAAGTCACGAAAATTTAATTCTGTATCTATATTTATTTATTTTTTTTTTTCCATTTTTAATTAGATAATAATCTTGTATAGGTAAATGAATTGTTAAAGGAGTTATTCTGAGATGAATAATACCGATTGATTGAATGGAAATACTGACGCAGTGTGAAGTGATAAAAGTGACCGTTTCGACAGCGTTGATCCCAGCTACGTGGGCGGCGTGTGGGAAGGCTCAGGTTTATGGTATATGTGGATAAAGCTGGCTGTCCAACCGACTATACACATCTGCTGACAAATCCCCGTTTACCAGCTACACGTCACATTTAATAATGTTAAAAATAAACGCTGCCCAACGTAGCTTTACGAACGCGTAACGAGTGACGGAACGCAAACGAACGAACTGGCTACCTATCCTCTAGTTTTCATCGACTGACGGGTAGTAGAATTCGTATATATATATAACGTGTTTACAAAACTATAGAATGCATCAACTAAAGCTCGACGAATAACGAATATATTCGTTAAAACCAAACAAAACTATGGGCTACCGAATCCACTGGGTATATACAATGTTTGACGAATGATGGGCGCTTTTGATGAACCCAAACTGTCCCCTCGGGCGACTCGAAAGTCCCGTGGAACGTTTTACGTTTGATTGACAGTTTATATACCTTATCGGTATCCCCGTGACAATCTATGTTACTCCATATGTATCGATTCGGGATAAAAGTTTGAACAAGTATGATAATTGGGTGAAAAAAACGTGTACGATTTAAATCTTTGATATTTTTGAATGAAGGATGAGTTAAATCGTCTTAATTTTTTATTCTTTGAAACGATACAGTGCAATTTTTATTTTATTATTTTTTTTTTTTGCTACCAAAAATGATGCTTAGAGTGAAAATTCACTGTGAGTAAGTTGCTCGTGGCGTGAAAAGCTCTTTATTCAACGGCGACGTCAACGTCAATGTCGATGGGAAGATGCAGTGGCGGATGACGATTCATTTCCTGTCTGAAATCGACTTACCTACACGTTTTCCGTGGCGGTGTCTATTCTTGAAAATATTTCACGTATATATTTATATTTTGCTGACATTTATTTGCAACCGGTCGACTACCTACTAACGGAAAATGGGTATAGGTACTAGTACGTACAACGTTTAATTGCATCTCGATGATATTACCGGTATGAAAAGAGGCAGTAACTTATACGTTCATTCCAAATAGCTTAGACTACCTTATTCATGATTTCGTGAATAAAAATGGTAGACCCTCTTAAATTCCAGTAATTCTGTCATCCGTGACAAGAATATCTTCATTCGTTTTTCAAGCCGGTCATTTCAAAGCCCGTCAGTTAATAACGTAGGGTTATAAAAAGAAAATTCAGACAGTATTTTTTACGGTTTAGATTATTTTTGATTCTTAACGATATACACCGATATTTTCAGACGAAGAAATGATCCGTTAAATTTTAAATATACATATACATATATGTGTAATATATATTTTTAGTTTACTTAGCTAAAACTACGCGTACTATCATATCACAATCTGACAAAAGAGGTACCCCCAACACTCTGATAAATTTCATCAAAATCTCTTGAATTCCCAGCAGTAAAACAGGTCAAAGGGTTTCAAACTAATTGGGAATATTTCAACAAACTGGCAGTCAGCGTGAATCTGTGAACAAGTTAATTTCTCTACATAGATCAATGCTTCGAAAACGATCGTAGTTGATTGGTTATTGCACGAATGCAGTGCAGTGCAGTGCAATGCAATGCAATATTGTGACGTTTGTTAGAATGCATAGGACTGCTTAAAAAAACAATTATGATAATTATCTATCACAAATCCAATTTGATTATTCACGTGTATGATATTGATACAAGTTTTCCAGTTTTCTGGTTCAATTAATTCTTTACGTATAACTGTTATAGCTACCAATTTTTAAAAACTTGAACTTCATTCCTTTGGGTAAAAAAAAAATAAAAAATTTGCACAGACTTTACACTCAACGCCGCAAACTCTACTTGCTTTTCCCATGGGCACCACTTTGAGCGTTAACTCAGGACGGTTGAGAGGGTGTGTTTCTGCCTTCTCGACTTTTACTTTCTCGCGTCTCTCATCTCTCATAAAAAGCCTTTTCTGTAAGACAGAACGTGTCCTGGTAGTCCATATATACAGGCAAGAGGATTTTTATTTTCATTACTTTTTTTCATTTCGTATTTTTTTTTTTTTTTTTTCTTTGAGTTTTTTGTGGGGAGAGGGGGGAGGGGGGGGGGGGGGGGGGGGTGGAGGGGGATTTTTTATCCCACCAAACCATCGAGGAAAATTTCATGACTATACGAAGAGACGGTAGAAGAAGAGTTGTCTTCGGAAACTTGTGTCACATCGAGAGCTTTTACGTCATCTCATTTACTGAAGATTCGTAGTTTCTCATTTATCCACGACCTTCTTGACTCCGGTTCAAAGAGCTTTAATCATTTATAGAAATTACGACCTTCATCTCCGACAACTTTTGACCCGTGAAATTCAGATCTTGGGTCACATTATATGCGAACAAAAAAAAAAAAAAATAAATAAAAATTCATAAATAAATTATGAACCTAATAATCCTACTTCGCGAATTTTAATTTGACTAATTAATTACCTTTCATTAATATTGAATATGACAAACATTGATCGCAAGAATTTATCATTTTTGAACGACACAAGATTCTAAATAATTATGTATATTTTTGTAACGTCGTATTTGAGGTTCAAAAAAAAAGGGAGGGGGTTTGAAAAATTGGCAACGTATAGAGAATTGGGAAACGGATAGAAACTGATTAAGCCTAATCCACTCCGCAAACGTTTCTCTAACAGTAAAACCGACAAGCGTCCAGAATTCGAATTGAAATCGCGGTCCAAACGAATAGCGTTAACTAGAAAATCCATTAGACTTTGTGGGCTGTGGTTGCTTTTAGGCCACTACCATTAACGGTTATATAGCAAGGGCTCAAAGTACTGGGGGGTAGGTTTGTATTTTCCAAGCTGCTTTTGGCTGAATGTAATTAGCGGGGCGTTTCTCCACACGGATAAATGCTTCGGTATAACGTTTGAACCAAAGAAACACCAACTGCCCTGAGGGTTTGATGAAAAACTCCAACTAATTAGCCAACGATTATATACGATCGGAGATCGAAAATAAATCCGTTTTAAATTGATCAGATCAAATGTCGTGTAAATTTTTTTTTTTTGTTTTTTTTTCTTCTTTTTTTACATCAAGTAGAAAACTCGAATTTCTTTACAAGTTTTCTTCGTTAAGCTAATTACCGGAACGACATTGGTCAAGGTATTTCTTTACCATTAAAAAGATCGCAAATATAATTATTATCCTTATCCGTGGCGAGAAGCGTGAATAAATAACTGAAAAAATTTCAAAAAAAAAAAAAACAAAAAATAAATTAAAAAAAAAAAAAAAAACGACACAAAATCGAGAGAAGAATCTAAGGGAGCTGTGGTACAGAGAAGACGCAAAAATACCAGGACGAAGCACTAGTTGCGTTCTTACGGCATATTTGGCTCGGTATTCACAAGGAAATATTTTAGCTCAAGCGAAACACCGGCTTACCAAATTCCTCGGAATATCCTAAGCTTCGCGTATCGTAAGACTAATTTTTCTTTTATTTCTCTTCTTTTTTTTTTCTTTCTTTTCTTTTCTCATTTTATTATTATTATTATTATTATTATTATTATTAATATTTTTCATTCGCAAAAACTCGGAGTTGGCTTTCGAGATCTTTCCTATACATGTGTATATATAAGAAGCTAGGCTTTTGATGCAGAGCCTGACACGTAGACGTCTGGCGCCTAAAATTTTCAACCGTCAAGATCTCGTCGACGATATGCTTTCGTTCGTTCTAAAGATACGAGACGTAAATAAATAAAACAGCCAAAGTTTTGAACCCGGCCGAGTGTATTTTCCCAAGAATTTTATGTCTGCATCACGCATATATATATATATATATATATATATATATATATATATATATATATATATATATATATATATATATATATATATACATATATATATATATGTAGGGCATATATATCATACATGCATAAATCTGTATAGATAGATATGTGTAAATATAGGAGGTGGTGCAGTTTGCTAGCGAGAAACTTGATGCGGTATCCTTGGCAAGGGAAGTAATTGCATAATCTTACTAGAGGAGAAGAGGAGTTACGTGGCATTCTTGAAGACGGATGGTGAGATAAACGTGGTGGAAAATCAGTGAACCGTTGAAGCCAAGAAAAAAAGAAGGAAAGGATAGAAGAAAAAAAAAAACTAAAACTAAAACGAAAACGAAAAAGAAGAAAAAAAAATAAAAAAATGAAATAACGAAAGAAACAAATGTGAAAATAAATAACGTACGACTATATAGAGCAAGCGGAAAAAAAGGAGCATGGTCCTTTATTTATTTATGTGCCTTTGCGTATTAACATATCTTATTCATACGAGCTTTTTTATCGATGCTTCACGTTCTGATTTATTCGATGAAGCTTGCTTCAACTGAATTTTTATTTTTTCATTTTTTTTTTTTTTTTTTTTCATTTTCAGAACAGTTCAACAAATTTACGCGATTATACGAAACTCAGGAATGCTTTGTCGCTATATATACATATATACATATATACTCTTTTAGAATAGTCGATAAGACGACAGGGGTCGGCACTGTCAAATGAAGCGATGAATCAGACCGAAGTATAGATACAGGGTGAATAAATTGAATAATGAAATTTTCGACGACGAGAGAGAAGAAAAAAAAAAAAAAAGGAAAGTGAAAACATAATTTTGTGGTTTGAAAATATATATAAATAATAAGTGAGATTTAAACAGCAAAATATTGTCATCATATTTCAAATATATCAAGCTAAAAATATACTAACCGCGTACGATCTTCCCAATTTTCACATTTCACAAAATAACTCAATTTTTATTTTATGAAGTAATTGTTTTGTTCAGGGTTTCGTATAAAGGCCGTTTGTTATATTTTTCCTTTTCACTTTCTGATCACGTCCATAAAATTTAAGAAATAATTTTTCAATCGCCAACCCGGTACCTTACGATTATATTTCAAAGAATTTATCATTTCTCTTAATAAATATGAAGACAGGCTTCTTTTCCAATTATTATTACGTAACACGAATACTCACTCTCAAAGAAATCCCCAGACTCCAACCTTTAACGTTTCCCCACTGGCTTTCCCTCCGCGGTCTTGATCATCTTTTTCTTTTTCTTTTTTTCTTTTTTTCTTTTTTTTATTTCAACTTATTTATTATTCTTTCTCAACCGCGCCGCGCCGCCGTTTCCATCAGACAATAATTTTCTCCCTCATCGTCGCGATCGGGGAAGAAAATAACGGGAAGATTTTCATACCCTATATACGAAAGCTGCGGTTCGAATGATCATTAACTTTTACAAACGATTAAATCAAATACTCCGACGATATTTTCAAATATCTGACTTATTCACGATCTACTATTTCGTATAGAAAAATTATTAACCACGATAATATGTGCGAATCTAGGGCAAAACTACGTAATAAATAAAAAAAAGTTACTTTTTTTTTTTATTTTTTACTGACGAAAGGGACTTCCCACGAGCTTTCATACCTTTCAATAAAAATTTTTTATTATTAACTCGCGGAAGCGTTACAAGTATTCGCTATTCAATTTGCGGCTCAAAGTATTCGCGTATATGGTTTTTGCACAACATCAAAGAATGTTAAAGATAATTAGACGAAATTAGTTAAATCGTGACTTTAAAATCGTTTTTTTTTTTTTTTTTTTTTCTAGTCTTTTCTTTACAATTATTATTGACATTCGATTGTTTCGTGTCCTGAATGAATCCACGTGTATTTCTCTCGGAAATTTCTATTCCATATAAGCTTTCAAAGAGCATGTTATACATATGCACTGACGTAAATTACTCACTTTTCATAAAGCGTTATTCGATGATATGATATCGCAAATATCAACACACGGATGGGTAGTTCGGTTTGACGTTGATAAAGTATGACGTTTTATATTAACCGAGTAATCAACCGCTCACGCAACTCTGTCGAGCAACTATCGTAGATTGTATATCGTCAAATGCTTTCGAGGACACACCACCATCACCATCACCATCACCATCACCATCACCATCACCATCACCATCACCATCACCATCACCATCGCCATCCGCGAACACCATCACCCTTGCACCAGATACCTGTGGTCACATAGTGTATCCATATTTGCTTAGCTTCGAAGTACGAACCAGCAAATATATAACATATCTCAACAAGAACCAATAACTCTATTTGTCTTGGACTCCACCGAGTTCGACTTGGAAGTCCAAACTCATAGACTTTTAGTTCATTTCATGTTACGTATAAACCCATCATGGTATATAACTTAGAGTTTCGTATATACTATACACTTATACATGTGCGGATGTACACGTGAATTGAAATTGAAATGGGAATGGCGACTGGCACGAGTTATACAGCTATGAAGATTGTCTAGACTAAAGAGCCTGGTTTTAAGCTAAAGCAATAAATTATTGTTAACGAATATCATCCGAAGAGAAATTATTGAAATAAGGATGAAAGAAGAGAATAAGAAAGTACCTGTACCCTATACGATCTGAATATCTTGAAAAGATTTATGTGACTTACGTCATAGAGTGGGAAAAATATTTCGTGATAAAAAGCAATAAAAATTTTAACCAGGTTCGTGGAAACGATGCTGATCTAAATGACGTAGGTATCAGAAAGTCGGTGAAATCAAGTCGCGTTAGAAAAAGCAGTTTTAATACACAATATGCAATCCGATAATTTACAAAAAAAAAACAAAAATAAAGTTTTCATACCAGCTGCTTAACTCTAAAAAACCAAAAACCTTTTTCACAGTAAAATATTGAGAGATAGAGAGAGAAATGGGAAGGGGGGGGGGGGGGGGGGGGTCATATCCTCCCGACGATTATATAACAGCAGTCAATCTTTCGACTGTGCAGGGCAGAACAATCAACTGCCAATTACCATAGTGACAAATGTCAGTAAGTCAAAGTCTGCAGGCTATAATTATATATCTAGGAAACAAATGAACCTGAGAGACAGAGACAAATATAAAGAGAAAGAGAGAGAAAGAGAGAGAAAGAGATGCAGCAGTAAATTTCGCGTGACATTCAACCGTCTCAGTCAAAATACAACGAGCCGTGCCAACGGGTTCCTCACCAAAAATAACGCCGAGAGAACAGAGAGCTGTGTTAGTATTTTCAGAAACAATAAATGTACTAAGCTTTTCGATATATAAACACAACGATAATTCCCTCTCAGACTGACGATGAGAATTGTCTGAATAATATACAGATATTTATAAAAATGACTAAAGGCTATTAGATATACAGAGAATATAATGGATATCGAGTTGCAATTGTATGTACGTAAACTATACCTACGTATGTAAATTTTTAAGATAGTTATTCGTTTATGTTTCCAAGGAAGGAAAAAGCCAATCGAGAATATAGTTTGCGAGAACGAAATGACAGTATTCAAAGAGTCTAGTGGTAATCGAATGTCGTGACAAACGGTAGTTAGAAACATGCGGCGACGATATACAAAAGGGTTTTGAAATTAGGGGGCAATTCCCTTAATGCCTTTGTTTTTTTTTTTTTGCCCCCTGTATATATCAATCGATAAATTGGACTAGAAAGTTCAACATTTGTAAGTTTACTCCTTATAGGGTTGACAATGAAAACTCATGATATATCCCTTTCCCCCATGGGTGATCTTTGTACAATTTAAAACGACGCTCGGATGAATTCAATTTCTAAATCCCATTAATTTTATAGTTTCGTGATTCGTGCGTAAGTCTGTCGCTTTTAAGCGGTTCATTAGTAGCACGCGATTCTGAAAGATTAGGGACAGGTATATATACCTACGCAAAGTGGCGCGGGGGTGAAGGTCGTAGATACGATACAACTGCAATTATACGAATTGGTTTGGGATTTGGTAATTTTCACTTGATGCTAGAATTCTATATGTTTCTTAATATACCGCATGTTAAAGCACGAAACTGGGTATGTACGAACGTAAAGCAAACCCGGCATTTATAGATACAGTATAAACCCCAGAGCGTAGATTTAGGCGAGCTATAGGAGGTTTGAGGCTTTGAGGTGGATAGTAGGATGAGGTAAGCCATGAATTCCTATTATTGGAGAAGCTGGAATTACCACATGCCAGAAAGGATGCAGATTGCTAGTAGCTAGCAGCTAGAGCTCGGGGTAACTCGCGAGGGACCTTCGACCCTATCCTGAAGGGACTAGGGAATAGCTGGTAAGGCAGACACAAACAGAAGAGGACAAAGTTGACAGGAGAAAAATTGGAAAACGTGGATTAAAAAGTTTTATACGTGACTGAAATATTCCGACTCTCAAGTCGAATCTCATACCCTCTCCTCTCCTCTCCGCATCCGTACCCTTCCGTTCCGACTGCAGAGATTCTACGCTATACCAGCACTCTACCTCAACGCTATGCCCATGCCATAGCCATTCTCGACGTTTTATACTTTTATCCGTTATAAGTCACTCGAGCCATAGAAAAAGTTCTCGCGAATTGTCCTCATTTTTTGTTCTTTTTGTTTTTTTTTCATTTTCTTTTTATTTTAACCAAGTATCAGACTATCTCCCGTACCATCAGCCGTTCCCTATTTTCTCAATACCCTCTCTTGCCACATCCATCTATACCGATCTTTATCTAGCTTGAGGTTTGATTTCTGAAACAGGAGACTATTTTATTTTCTTTTTTCTTTTTGTTTCTTCTTTCTTTTTTTTCCACTTTTTTTTTGGTTTCTTATTTCATATGAAGCAGGTTAATCAATTTACAGAAACGGACGAGAAGCTCATTCTACTTGAACAGTGGTACAACGAGAGCAAAGCTTCCCTGCAACCCATCCCACGTTTCGTATACCGAAAACTTGAGCTTAACTGACAGCTGGATGTGCGGGCAGCACGAAGTTTCAGGCCATTACTACCCGTGAATATTTTAGTGGCGGCGCAAGCGAGACGTCCGATGAGGAAGGCAGGCAGGCAGGCAGGCAGGCAAGCAAGGAAGTGAGGGAACCCAACGGCAACCCTGCAGGAACGAGAGGACCCAACCTCTATTATTTATCGCGTTACACTCGCCATAAAGTGGCGGAGCACCCTCGACTAGCAAAGTCTTATTGCACATTATTCATACTGAAGAAAAAAAAATCAAAAAACAAAAAAAAAAAAATAATAATAATTCAATGATGAATTCGATAAAAGTTCATTCGATTGATCGGAGAAATATTAACCCTTTCTCTTTGTTTTTTTTAAATTTTTTTCTTTGAATTTTTTTTTTTTTTCGCGTGATTGTTCAAAGCTCCGAATTCATATTTAGATGATGATTTTTTTTGTTGTTGTTTTGTACGATTGTGTAAAAATATACACGAAGAATATCGCACGCGTATATAATAACTCTTTCGCGATATGTACGCGGTACACGCTTCCATCGTATATCAAATCAAGTCACTTGTTTTCCCTTCTTATATCGAACAGAAAATGCCATTAGTCATCCTCTAAGAAAGCGCGGTAAAAACGTGCAGTAAGCCGGAAATTAATTCTTACAATCGACTAATTAGACACCGATGGTTGCTCATGCATGAAGGGAACTGTAAATTAGAAATTATTAGTGAGAAAGTAAAATTTATCCATTAATAATACCAAATCTCAAAATATTAAACCAAGAGAAACACGTTATATGTGTATAAGAAATTCTGAAGAAAAAAAAAACAAATGAAAAAATATTTAATCTACAATCAAAGCAGCTAAAAAAAATTTTGTATTCTTTTTTTGTATATCAATTCAGCGTATTATCATACAGGAGCTGCAAGTGCTTTTATACGATTCCGTAGTCCGTCTGAACGCAAGCTCACAGGTATTCATCCCTACGAATGTTCTACCCTAAACATGAGAGAGAAAGAGAAAGGGAGATTGCCAGTATTCTGACAATAATTTATGGCAAAGTCCAGCAGCAAACAATTAGGGACACGCGAACAACGTCGCACGCAACTATATGGAGTATGGAGTATGGAGTCGACTGAAAGGCTCGAGAAACGACCAAAACCGACGCACATTTGGTAGTTAAAGTTCGTACCTTTACCGCGTACCCATAGTTAATCGCGATTGTTGAATTTTGCAGAATAGAACGATCTCCTTGACCCGAACTAAAAAGCGATTATAATTTTTGTTTTATTTCTATTAATTTGATTTTATTTTCAGAGAGAGAGAGAGAGAGATGAATCTAATTTGTGGTTTTTATTATTATTTTATTTTTTACTTTTTATTTGGAAAGGGAATTTTTGAGTAAACAACAAACGGTGGTAGATTTTTAGAACGGGGGTTCGGTCGTGATGTTGGGCATTAAAAATTCATAGCGCGTCAAACGAGCGGTGAATTCTGGTCACGCCTCGTGTATCTGACCCGGCGCGTTATGCCGAGGCAACAAAATGCCGCGTCCCTAATGTCCTTGTTACAAGGTATAGTATGGAACTGCGGTTCTAGTGTTGGTTGGTCGAGTAACGTCGCAAGCAGTGAGAGCGTGCTGCTTGAAATACGTCGCCTGTGATTAATGTTGAAGAAAGAACTGCTCGCACGCGGTGACCACCCCATGCAGCTATACGAGCTATGTAATGGGCGTCCGTTCAAGTTTAGGTTTAGGGTTTAGGTTTGAGTGCTTGCGAACTAAGAAATTGGTAAATAAATTTAAAAAAAAAAAAGAGTCTCCAGGGCGTGGGTTTTGGCTTTATCTAAATTATCAAAAAAAAAAATGGCACCGAATATTTGCATATCAAAGTAAATGCTGATTCCAAGTATAAGTAGCACTGCAGACGAACACGTCTGGCCCTCTACTTAAGTTACAGTGGTAAAACCTCAATTTAAAGAAAGAAGTTAGATGCTGTCAAAAGATAAGAAAGGTTGGCTCAATATTTTGTATATTTAGTCTACCTGCAGGCGAATACTATCGCAAATACAACGACAATCGCTTTTCTAATTCAAAATAATTGCCATAACACGTTAGGTAGTCACGTCCTCGACGACCATACTGCATTCCCAATCCGTCATTAACAAATGTCCTGCTGAGGAGGAAACGTAATGACTCTTTTCCTCTCTTTACACATCATTCAAAACATTCCTAAGTGTTATTTTCATATGTGAGACTAAAGTTTAGCTTGATACGAGGTTTTAAAAATTAATTATTTCGAAACTAACTGCACATCTCTTCAAACTCCTTACTTATTTTCTAAAGATATGAAATTATACTCAATCAATTATACGACCCTTGGCGGAAACCTTGGGGTTGTGAAAATGATTGATAACGGTTGACGTTACACCTGGCCATGGGAATACTAGACGCATGGGATAATTGGGGCGTATGGTTTCGGAGTTTATGAGATTTTTTTTTTTTTGGTAAAGTTTTTAAAAATGCAGAGGATCGAAAAAAGGCGGTATCTCCATCATTCCCTCACTAGCTGGCATTCGGTCTGCAGCACGGATGCGAACGACACGGTAATCGACGAGAAAACCCCTATAAATCCGGGGGAACAGATTCCGTTGGACAGTAACGACATCGGGCTCAGATACGGTCTGGGTTAGTTTCGACCACCTCCTTCTCCCTGGATTCCTAATTCGATACTTTTGCGTAGACTGAAGGATCGTAAAGTCGCGTATTATTGGATGAGCTTAGGAAGCCCCGAGGCCATGCCCCTGTCCAAATCAAAATAACTTTACTACTCTTAAGACGAAGGATGTAGGTAGACGAAGGAAAAAAAAAAAAAAAAAAAAGAAAAAAAGATTCCTTGATCAAATTATTCCAAAAATTAGTCCAAACCGTATATACAAAATTTTTACTAATCAAAAGAATTAACGGAAAAGAAAACTTTAGTATTATTATTAATTATTAAATCTACGAAGTCACCAAGAGAATTTTTTTTTTTTCGTCCACTTGAAGTAAGAATAGCAATAGACAAGTTATAAGTCCGAACGACTGAAATAGTTAATCTCGATTAGATCTATAGCGGAAGTGAGGTAATTTGCAGTAGAAGAGTGGGCTATTAATTGTTAATTAAGCCGATGTGTGCCTTCGACTTTGCTGTCCGGTTGGCAGCTGCAGTTGGCTCGCTTCACCTCATTGAGACGCCCAGTGGATATATCGGATCTTGGCTCGATTTCAACTAGAAATTATTGGGATGCTCCATTCGGGTGTCAGGAAGGCCGAAGACTTCGACGAACGGACACTCCGATGTTGCAACGAAATTCAAGACGAAAAAATAACACGGCCCCCCCATCCATTCATTCGTTTGCTTATTCTCAGCGTGCTTTACGCGAAAAAAAAAGACAAGGAGAGAGAGAAAGAGAGAGAGAGAGAGAGAGAGAGAGAGAGAGAGAGAGAGAGAGAGAGAGAGAGAGAGAGAGAGAGAGAGAGAGAGAGAGAGAGAGAGAGAGAGAGAGAGAGAGAGAGAGAGAGAGAGAGAGAGAGAGAGAGAGAGAGAGAGAGAGAGAGAGAGAGAGAGAGAGAGAGAGAGAGAGAGAGAGAGAGAGAGAGAGAGAGAGAGAGAGAGAGAGAGAGAGAGAGAGCGAAAGAAGTAGACGAATTAACATCACATGTTCGATCAAATCAATTGCGCGAAAAAATCAGGCAATCAAGAATCTGTCGCTTTGATGAAACAAAAACAACAAAAAAAGAGTATCTGTCATTTTACTTGGGAAAATTGTTATGCCGATACAAGCTGATGTAGTACACGGCATATAATTATCTTAAAATCGTTTATTCAGGTAAAAAATTTGAAGATTTTAGATCTCCGAAATAATGAATCGATGAAATGGTATTTCGAGGAATTTTTGGAAGATCAATGATCGATTTTTCATCATCTTCAGTCTGATAGTAATGAATCATTGCATCTTCTCTGTGTGCGACTAATTCTAAGGTCTGGTTGGATTTGCTTCCCCAACTTGTATGTATGCAGACGTTACGGGGCATAAGCTCACGCCTATGTTTGGATAGTGTAATATCTGTGGTTCCAAGAGCTTCGGGTGTGTCGGGTTACCGTAAGGCATTTATTACGGTGCGTGACTCACTGAGACACGAGTTATGCAGATATGGAAAAAGAAATTTCTGTGTTACCCTTTAACGTATGGACAAAACCTTTACTACTTTAACTGAAATAACTTAATCAATGCAAAGTAACATTATTTCTATTTTCATATATGAACAATAAAAAACGTGCTGTTAAGTCCGAAAGAACATTTTTTTAATTTTGAAATAATTAGAGTATAAATTGCACTGTTTAAATTAAACAAATTTGTTACATAAAACGTTACTTGTCTAGAATGTTGAAGAGGCGATTGAAATGGGACCTCGTTTGAAAGAAGATATTCGTTAGAGTTTACAGTGTTTCTTTGACATTTTGAATATATAACGTGATCTCGCTTCTTTGATAATTAATTGTTACAAAGGATTAAATATAATTTAGTTTAAATATCATTTACGGTCCTTAAAAGATCTCAAAAAAAAAAAGTGGAAGATGATCACCCTTTCAATTGGAATGTATATTATACACGATGATTATAGAAATGAATATCCTTTTCTAAGTTTCGTGACTGTAATACATTTTATTCGATTTGAATAGCTTGTTCAGTGCAACCATTTCGAACAATGCTTATCGGGAAGGTTGGATTTCTGGTGTTACATCTCACCATAAAACACTCCATTCAATCCGGAACTGGCCGTTGGGGGAAGCTCTCGCTCAGAGAGACCTCGCATAGCTGTAGGTAGGTACCTGTTATCTCTCAGTTTGGTACGTTCTCCCCGTTTCATTCACCCCTGACAGAGTTAGGTCCTCGGAAAAATCGCAACGTTCTTTTGTTTAGACCAGTGCCAAATCCGGCAAACTGAACAATGTTTATTCTCCTTTTTTTTTTTCTCCCTTATATTCCTTCTTTCTTTTATTTTATTTTCATCCATTCAAGTTGCAAAGCATTCAACAAAAAAGAAAAAACAAAAAACAAAAAAAAAAGGAAAATATATAGCGCGATACCGCACGAACGGAAACGATAGTTTTCTTTTTTTTTGTTTTTTGTTTTTCGAAATGGTGGATAGCGGATAACGAATGTCTATACCAACGCGACAGCTAGCCGAAGGCGAAATCATTTCACGTATACAAATCAATGCTTCGGTGTCACAGGTTATAAATTCTATTATATCTTTTTCAAACTTGTATAGGTATATATAAATATTGAAACAAAACGTATATATACCGATATGTATACATAGGTAGAACAGATTTGTCAGTTTGAAAATTTTTTTTTTTTTTTCACAATATTTCATTTTTGATAAGAACTGTCTTTACAGAGTTTCGATATAGATGAAATTTAAGATTCATAGTTTTATTTCGAAAAATATATTGAATGGATATTAGTGAACTATAGGGCAATAGGGTGAAAACCGTTTCGTCATGTTACGAGTCATTGAACCGTAAGTTCAGTGAGGTGAAATTTATTGAGAATTTTGTTAATTAATTGTACATTCAATTCTTTTCATCGTCCCTGTACAAAACCACGAGTAAATGCCCAGAATTTATAGCCGTTGGATGTTAATTTAATAACTGGAAATTCCTACCCGACCGTTATATATATATATATATATCCGTCCAGAGTTTAAAACTGGGGCGGATATTCAATGTCACATGAAATGAGCGTAAAATAGGTAATAAGGTATACGTACGACTGTACGATTACATGTATGTGTTATGTACATTTAGAATTATAAAATAAGTTTTTTTATTAAATGAATTTTTCGATTTCATTTTTACTGCCATTCTAAATACGAGGATAATTATACAACATATGTCATTAATTATCCTTCGAATTTACCTATCCGTAATTCTCTAACAATAAAATGTATAATACATTCCATATCGTGACGCATGTGCCAATTGAAATGCGACGGAATTTCCAGTTCCATAAGAGAGGTCTCGATATTTTACTGATCCGATTATAATTGAATGTATTTCGATTAGTTGGCAATCAACAATTGGAAACCGATCCTGGTATTATACCTACATTGAATTCATCGGTAGGATATTTTCGATTTCAGAATTTTTTTTCAATGACGTTTTCGCCCAGTTTCTGCATTGCAGCTGCCCCGCTTTCGGTATACATACTCGTTTCAACGTATACTCTATTTTATAGTGGGATTTAGCGCATTGTTTGATATTTTATTTTATTTTATTTTATTTTATTTTATTTTATTTTATTTTATTTTATTTTATTTTATTTTTATTTCCATTTTATTTTTAATATAAATTGGACGAACGCAGGAACGAACGAACCGTTAGCGCAATAGATAAAGCGGAAACGCGAACTGGATGAGCCAGATAAAGCTAATGATTTACACAGCCCCCCTCCCCCAAATAAAAAACAATGCTTTATTCAAAATTTTCTTTTTTTTTTTTTTTTTTTTATATATCACAACAAAAAAAAAATAGCTCCGGAAGTTAATGTGTAAAGTGCGCTAGATTTTTTATTTATTTATTTTTTTTTATATATATTTTTTATAGTTTTTACGACATTTTTTGGCCGCTACCGTGGTCCGTATATAATGGACGACCAACCCGGGTGTACCTACCACAAAATAGGAAAAACGTAAATGTAACGCTTTGTCGTTTTTTCAAGTAACATTGTTTAGTGTCATTTTATCCTGCATTCGTTTTTTCTTTCGATTTATTATTTTACTCACCATCCGATCGGTGCAGGGTGTAACTAATGTCGATTAACAATTTTTGTTTAAAAGTTTTCTGGATTACTTACCTGAGACATAAAATTTTTAATTGCCGTTAAATCGCTGAAATCTAAAGTACAGGAAGAAAGATAACACGTAATTGTAATTATCGCTGTATCTATGAAAATAATTTATTTATAAAGAATTTAGGTAATTTTAGACTAAATTTTGAATACGATTTGTAAAACAATTAAACGTAAAATCAGGATTTTTCACAATACTTTTTTCATCATTTTGCAAATCCATGCAATTACTGGAAATACTACAAAGTCATATTATCGAAGTTTAGATTGTCAGTAAAAAATGAATACCTAGTCGAATTTTTACCTCGCGAAAGAAGACACGGAAATGACAAAAAGTGAAAATATTTTAGCCTATTTGACCGTGAAATTGGTAAGAGAATTTATCGGCAAAGTATTGGAAATAATTACGTAGGTATTTATGAGAGGAAGAGAAAAAGAGAGAGAGAGAGAGAGAGTTGCAGTATTGAATCTTCTTCCGCCGATGAGTGAACAAATTAAATCTTCTTTCGTCGTTGAGATTATAGATATTTTTTTATTTTATCTAGTTGATTAGTGAATTCAGTCCTTTGCACTAGTATCTATACAATCCTCATACAAAAAAGAAAAAAAAAAAAAAAAACGACAATTTGATCACATACATCATAGAAATGTGAAATTTTTTTTTTTTATATGGATTACTTTATCATTCAAAGGAAAATTTCTAAGCTGGCCTGTAAGATGAATGTAGGATATTTTTGATGGATTTTCAAGAGCTGTAATCCCAAAATGAAACATTCAATTCTCAATCTGTTTATTGATTGTAGTTTTATGAAACATATTATAGTGCCACAAAGAAACTGATACGTTTCATCATACTATTTCCAAAATACATCTGTACTGCTTCACCGTTCAAAATTCAAATATATTTCAGTATATAACGTTATACACGGACAAATAAACGTATTGATAATTTATTAATTAATTTCAATTCCTGAGAAATCTTATAAAAAAAATCATGATCAATAAACAATCTAAATATTAATCCAATCGAGTGATAAGTTCAAGCCAAATTGATATACCTATATCTTTCGAAAACGATACGGCATATGAATTCATCGACTCATGAAGTTCAAATACACATGTGAACGTGCAAGGGTGGAAATATTACAACTTAGGTATATTTAACTTATAGACCGTGGTAAATGCCGGACATTTTCTGTCGACTAATTTTAATAAAAGTCTATATAGATCTACCGGCATAATTACACAGTACCGGATGTAGAGTTTATTAAGGAATATACATACATACATATTCTTAAGACATTAGACCATAGCCTCCGGATAATATCCTGTAGGATGTAAAATACGGCAATAATTTAAGAGAAAGGATGTGATTAAAACTCCGTGACGAGGTTGACGGTTGTGAAAGAAGAGACGCAGGGATTGTTAACCAGATGATGAGTTTGCAAGAAAGTCTAGTGCTTGAAGGGCTTAATATATTATATACCTCGTTGTTCGATTATAAGCATTGTTTTATTATTTATTATTTATCAGTTGATTAACTGTCTAGTTCGATAATAATATAGAACATTGAACTTGCAGTCATGTCAAAAAACGACAAATAAATAAACGAAAAATAAAAAATTTTTTGCAAGAGGGAATGGGGGAACTTTTTATGAAATTAAAAGGCATTACATTACATAACCACAAATTAACAAGTCCATACAACATCCTTCCATTCGAGGCGTATAATTTTGTTGAAAAATGGCCAGGCTGTTGTTAAGTCAAACTATAGTTACCCCTTGAAATTGCAAAATTTAATGGGTCATAGCGTCGCCGAAGCTCTTTCCCCTCGTCGATGAAGCACCCTCGCGTTGTTTTAACCATCTAAATTGTCGCTGGAGGGTTTTTCCCTTGAAACACGTGCAACTTTCGATGCCTAGTAGGTATATACATCCATGTTTAAACGCGTCGAATGCGAAATGAAACAAAGTCGTACTTATCAAGGACGGAATATAAAGGAGAGACGAAAATTTTAAACGGACATAACCCAGTCAAGCAGTAAAGGTGCGGACAGAAGGTATAGCAGACAGAAAACCACCCGAGCACTTTGCTTCGGTTGAACCACTAGAGGTGGTGATTAACCCGGGGGTAAACAACCCCCCAATAACATGCTAATGCGAAAGGGAGTTGTGGAGGGGTAAAGTATGGGGAAATGGGGAAATGGGTAAACGGGGAAAGGGCGATGGAAGAGAGGCCTGAGGGAACGGGTGAACCGCGGGGATTCCGAGGAGACGAACCAGAAGTTCTGTTCCATCCTAAACGGGCGATATATATATATACATATACGTATATAAGAGGTAGGTACACCTAGATATATATATATATACATGTCAACTACTCGAGATCAACGAATAATTGGCACTTAATTGTTTACCCACGAAGATCAACACAGATCTGTATATATCTCACTCGTGTATAAAGTGACAACCTGCGTTAATGACTGCGTTAAGCTGATAGCAATGATCAGTGATTAAAATTATTGTATAGAAAACTGTAAGAAATGATTTAGAGAGTGAGGAATCATGAAAATTCAATATAATATATTCGATAGATTGGGTTAATGAATAAACGCGAGGTGTAAGTGAGGCGTAAAAATTTACAGTCACCACGAAACAAGCCAGTAAAAACAAATTGAAATTGTATATATCGGTAGCGAAGGATATATCAAGGACATGTACTACATATACATACGAGGTTGTAAATTGTTTGAATTGTTTAATTGACAAAATTGTTAAAACTGGTGAATGCAGGGCGTTGGGGCATAGAACTTAATTAACGCATATAGAATTTACGTTGTGAAACAGAATATATTTATATGGGTGGTCGTGAAACAGATTCAAATTTTAATCAAATGTGTCTGATCAAAAATATCGTTAATATATACGTTTCAGATTTACTATACCCGAGTTTTTTCATTTGAGAAAGTATTAAAATTCTAGGATTAATATAAGATAACACCCGATCTTCTATCTCGGTTTCTTCGAAATTCTAACTACAGATAAAAAATTCCGAACTCAATCAACCAACCACCAACCCCTCAATCTATTACTCTGACGAAAAAACAAAAAGAAAAGAAAAAAAAACTCGAGATAAAATCTCTCGTTTTTATCATCAGTTCATAATCACTCTAGCAAGGCAAAAAGTCACGAATAACTTACAACTCGATCCATCATCCGAGGTGCTAGTACTAACACCAAAAAATTAACCAGTGTCATTTCATTAGCAAATTACGATTCGTCATATAAATTATAAATTAGCATAATTCTCAGTAATATCAAACAGGGTTTAAGATCAGAGGAACAAGTATATGAATCTAAACGATATCCAATCGATCCATCCGATCGATCCAATCCAATCCAGAGTAAATTTTTATTTCCATTAATATCAGGCCTTCTCAATTTCACAAAGCAAAAAACTAATTAAAATCTAATTCCAATTCAACTCTGGTGTATATAGGTATACATGAACCGAATACTCACGTATTCGCGCCTGAAGGTGGATTTTGAAAATGGCGAATGTAATAATACAAAAAAAAAAAGGTCTGATCCAATTTAAAAAAAACAAAAAAGAAAAAAAGAAAAATAAAAAGCTGGTGATAATTTTCTTTCACTCTATTTTTTGCGCGATTTCAAATTGCGAAGGTATATAATCAGACCCTTGTCGTTATAGTCTATATACCCACATATGTCTACATCTTCGGTATAGAAGCTCAATTGCAATAAATAACAAGCCACGATTCTATGGCACTAACGACTGAAGTTATTTGACCAGTGAGACCCGACCCTTCTTCAGGAATTGTCATTTCGTGCGTGGACAGACATGAGGCACGCGCATACACGCGCACCCTTCGTTAGGATCACCATTGTCCGTTATCCTTCACGCACTTTGACGCCACCCGTAGGGCAACACGAGACGTCACGACGTTACGCCGCCTACGCTTCGGGGGTTACAGTGGGAAATTTTTTGCACCAATTTAACGCGAGAATCACTGTCCAATGGTCATCAAGGACCCCTTTTCTTCGTGCCTTTTCCAACTTAGGTATATAACATGCCCGGGTCCTGCCAACTAGTAATCGCAATAACTATATTAATAATAATAATAACAATGATGGTTGACAATAATAATGATAATAATAATAATAGTTACTGTCTCGTCCCGGAAGTCCTTGTGACGCGTCCTACATTACTGACTGTGTCCGTTGTGTCCGATGCGTGAGGCGACAACAAAGCTCACATGTCATGTGCTCTTGGTACTGCGTAGGGGTTGCCATGTGCAAAGCTTATGTATGTAGAACATGTATGTACATACATACGTATGTAAACATTATAGTCAGATATTAAGTAGTTGACGAACGATGAACTATGTATGACTACACCGCGGTCCTGATTGTCAGATCGCGTGAAACTCGAAGGTGAAGTAATTTACCAGTCGATTATTGATACGTAGTAGAAGGTGATTTTGATGGATTAGATAATTGAAAATAGATGAATATTAGAATCTATAATCGGTTGAGATATCTCCTCTGCTAATTAAGGGGAAAATTTCGAGATAATTTATTGAATAATTTCAAAATGAACAATTTAGAAACTTATGATGATTTAAAATGAAGTATTTTTGAAAAAATACCTGTTTGACGGATTTAAAATTGCAGATTTTTTATTATGAACAAAAAGTTGCGGCTCGGGGTTGTATACATAGGAGATTTCTAAAACGCATTTGAAATGAAGCGAATTTGGGAAACCTTGTGCTTCTTGTTAGTGTGTATTGGATGTGCACGTTCTTGTGTCGAGGGTTCTTTGTAGTATAGGCGGACGAAGGTGATACAATTTGGAACACCGTGCAGGTTGGGACTGTCGCAGTATGTGACAATACCGAGTGTTACGTGCTTGGGACTCGCAACAGTCTGGTGCAAGCGTACAAGGTAGTTCCCAGGGATTTCTCATCCTCTGGGAATTCAACGTTCTCTAACTTCGACGAACCAGGTTATATATATATACCTATAGAGAACGCGGAGTGCGCTTACCAAGATTTTGTATTTTCAGATTTTCTTTATCAACGGTACAGCACAATCTTATATATTATGCGCAATGCTTGCAAAGTATATACGGATATATAGTATATATATACACATACTCTTATCTACTTTACGACGTGCAGGTCATTCATCATTCTGGATATAGTTTAAATTCTAAGTAGCTACACGTAACATGTTACAGTCTTTACATTAAGAAATAAGAAAACAGTTAGAAAAATGAAAAGAAATAAAAAAAAAGCTTTACCAACGATTTGTCGCTGTTCAGAAATGCCAACACATAAGAAACAAAAACAAAAAAAAAAATAAAAAAGAAAAAAAATCTCTAACGTTATCTTATCGGCAAAAACGCGAGCTCAAGTGTCTCCTCGAGTAGTCTGACTGCTGGTGCGAAGAACTTTTATTCAATTCTATTCGCTGGCGAGTATCCAACCCATCACTTCCATTGCTGTCATAATGCGAAAGTCTAGCCTACAGAATCAAATGGAATTAACAATTTTTAAGAAGACAATTTTTATTTATTTATTTATATTTTTCTTTACTTTTTCTTGAATTCTATCTACTGCACAGCAAGACTATTTAAGGAGAAGAGCTTTTTACGTTTCAGTCGTATATGAGTTGGATTCTGCAGTTATATTCGCGGTATTAAGTATAAGGTACCTACCCAAGTCCCTTTTATCAAAGACACTGAAAATGAATTAAAAAAAAAAGAGTTAAATAAAGAAGAAATAATAATAATAACAATAAATTGAAGCTTTGAAAGCAGCTTCAATCCCTTTCCGTACCTTTTGAGTAAACTTCGAGAATGTGTAGAGCGAATAAGTTTCGAAAAGGCGGTCAATCTACCGTTAAAAAATAAAACAAAAAAAAAAGAATCGTGACCACGAGGCTAGTGTTGGATCTGAGATGTATGTATCTGCCTATGGGATAGGCGTAAAACAAAAAAAAAAAAATAAAAAAATAAAAAAATAGAAAAAGTGGTGGGAAAACTCGCGGAAATTCTAGTTTGCAGTCATGTTCGCTAGCGGTGGAATGCGAGGAGGAATATATTCAATAAGTCACGCGATCGTGGTACCGCGATGTGACTTATTGCCTGTTCCCCAAGGAGCCTGCGCACTATATTATACACACGTGCTCCACAGCTTGCATTTGTGTACTCCTACACGTATATTAGGTATATAGAGTTGGATACATGCCCATATATATATATATATATATATATATATATATATATATATATATATATATATATATATATATATATATATATATATATATACATATATATATATATATATATATATATATATATATATATATATATATATATATATATATATATATATATATATATATATATATATACAATAACCGTGTGTGTATATATAGGTATATAGATACGTATATGTAGATATAACAGAGGCTGTCCCCTTGCGCAACGATATAGCCTGACAAAGCTATGATCTATCTCGTTGGCTCCCCGGCCGTCAGGGACGGCTGTAAATCTTCGGGGACCCGTTTGACCGTTTCTCGTCCCACCCGTTGCGGCGTTGGTTCTGACTACTCGTGGGCTAACTGCAGAAACTGCGGATAGCACGTGCTATTTCGTTTACCTTCGAGGTTCAGGTCTCGCCGAATTTGCGAAACTACCAGAATGGTCGTCCCGCGAAAATGGGAAACAGGCAGTGGCCTGAATCCGGACAATTCTACGACCGGAAGTATCGAATTGTTGACGGCTAGGAGATGGGTCGGAATCGTGATTGCGAAAGAAATATTATCGGCTAGAAATGTAATTTATACCGATTTTATTTGATTTAGAAAATTATCAAACGAGTTGAAAAAAAATTTATTTAAACAAATTTTCTGTACGGTAGATGGTATAGCGAGATATTTTCTGTGTTGATTTAGAGTAATATAATTCGCGACGTGTTTTACCTCGTTGAATTTAAGCGTGAGGTTCGTTAGTTGCAAATATTGATATTGAAGTAGGAAAGAGCGAACAATGACGCGGTTAAGTGGAACATGGAATCTGTTTTAACACTTTGAACTAGAGCCAGGTGGAAAGAGCCACGTATTAGCGAGGACAAATAAAAGATAGGCGCGGTGGCACGGACGTACAAAAATTAGTATCACTGTATATATATATTAGATAAGGCATCTGGTACGCCGGTACGCGATAACGTGTTGAGCGAGACTAATAAAATTAGGGTAACAGCCGTTAGTTATACAACGTTGTATAGGTGCAATAAATTTAATTAAATAAGATTTAACAAAGCTTTGTGAATTTCGTGAAAAATAACAATATCAGATACGAAGATAAAAAGAAAAAAAAAAAAAAAAACATAACTATATCATCACCTCGGAGTAACGTTACCTCACACCTTTTTTTTTTTTTTTTTTGTTTTTTTAATCCTTGTAAGACCGTGCAGAAAATTATTTTCCAACTCTGAAACGATATTCGCAAATATTTTTATACATGCAGTTACGAAAATTCGATTAATAATTAAGTATGAATCTGATTTCATATGCTAATCGGAGTTTTTCACGTTACCCTAAAGTTCACGACATATTCATGAAATTTTTTCAAATTTCAAAACACAAATAAATTAATCTGGTTCGTTATATGGTATTGAATTTAATTTCTCATTCGAAAATTAGCATTGAGAAAAAGCAGAAAAAATTTGTAGTATAAATTTACCAACTAAAATACTCTTGTTAACGATTCACAGATACTTAGAATGTACAGGTCACGTTACACTGACGTAAGTCGATCTTTGGACCGGTATAATTATATTCCTTGAGCAAGCGGTAATTACCAGAGTGCAAACAAGTGGGTTAATTGCATTCGTGCTAGTCATAAAGACTTCAAGGCGTCCTCGGTCTTTGTTTAGTTCACATTTTGTTTCATTTTGCTAACAGAGCTACGGCTATCATACTCATTGAGAAAAGCACAAAAAAAAAAAAAAAAAAACACATGACGTATAAACAGTATTTTTTTACACCAATTTTCAACAGCTCAAAAATAAAACTCATTTAATTACCATGAATACTATCGAGTATAATTAGAATGTAGATCATCAATGAAAAATTGAAAATCGATTTTATTTTATTTATTTTTTTTTTTTTTCGTGGAAACGAATGTTCAAATTAAACAATCAGATATTTCAATTTTTTATGATCATTTTGAGATCATTTGGTGATTTTTTTATCGACAGACCGTCATCTATTGATTCACCTGTCTTTTTTTTTATTCTTTTTTTTTTTGTTTTCGTATTGATACTAGAGGCACAAAATCGTGAAGAAATTGTTAAACGAATAGTTTACTCAAGTTGATAAAAAGTAATAATAATAAAAATAAGACCGCATATATAGAACTTCGTGGATTTAACAAGCCCTTAGTCATCATATCCAAGAAGTTTACCAACTTATTTCAGGGATCCCATCATCGCCACCTCGTATGTTTATGTGGCGTAACGAAATAATGAAGAGGAGAAGCCGATTCCCAACAAGACACCCTTACCAAAAACCCTTCCGACTTATAGCAAACGCGTTTTTTTATGGTACACAGGATACAATATCAAGAACAACACTTCAAAGGGGCTGAAATTCCGAACGGTCAAAATTACGTATTCTGAAGTTTGGACGATTTCCAAAATGTTAAAATTTGAAAACATCGGAATGCGGACAGCTCAAAACTCAGAAAGTCAAAAACACCGAAAGTCCAAAAATCCGTAAATTTAATTAATCCGGCACGACGCTTCATGCGTGAATTTCAGAATTTTGGTACTGCGGATCTTTAGCTTTCGAAATTTAGAACCTTCCGTGTTTTCCGATTAGAAGTTTTTTTAATCGACTATTCAGAACTTTAAAAATTTGTAACTTCAACTCTGCACCTCAATCCAGAACTTATAAATTTGATTTCTACATTTCCCATTTTCCCATACGTCTTGTATAATTTTTTTTATCATCCAAACCTCTCACCACGTACCCATAAAAAATAGCTCCGCGTGTATTCAAGATCTGGTTAAAAAGAAGCGCATGCATGACGTAAAATACGCCAAAAAGTAAGAGAGGTGAGGTGAAAAATGTTATTGTTTAATCGATCAGATACGTGTATTGACTTACGTGTTCTCCTTTTGGTCGCTGTTACTCTGCTGTTGGGGTGGTTGCTTGGAGTAAGGATGCGGATGTACAACGTTGTTATTGTGCATATGCACCTTGTTGGCGTTGCTATCCGTTGGTGAACCTGGCGAGATCTTACCCGCCAGGGCATTCAGCGAATGGAGCATTTTCATGGGGGACCTCCTAGCGACGAATACGCTGTGTCCACCCAGCCGTACGCTGGCTAACGTTGCGGAAGACAGCGTTCTGTTTGAGGTTTGAAGGTTTAAACCCCCAAACGCAACTGGACACACTTTATAACTGCTAGGACAAACAGTCCCGGCTTTTATCCCCGATCTAAATTTTACTTTATCGTCTATAGACTCGATTTTCGTCTTTTTTGTAATAGTTTTTTTTTTTTTTTTTGGGTTTTGTCTTTAGTTTTAAAAAATTTCAACTTGGGGCGTATCACTTTCCGCGATATTAACGAAACAAACGTGAACAATTTTCGAAACTTATTAAACTTAGTCTTTGGTATGATTAACTAATATTTGGGTTAAGTATTATTTGGCAATAATTAAATCGTCAATTACTCTATAATCCGATTTATTTCGACTCGCTCGATATATATGTATATATATATATATATATATATATATATTCGTTGTACTTCTATTCCGACGTATGACTAAATCAATATGGCGTTTCTAGCTGAGAAATCACTGATGTTAGGTATCTGATTAGATATCAAAGTCCAGTTTGATCGATAAGTACCTAACAGTAGGTATAACGGAACGGGACATTCGTATGATACCGTGCGTTATTATCAACGAAACGCACTATAATCTTTGGATAAAAAATAAAATACACTCGGAAATAAATTTTTATTTATTATTATTTTTTTTTTGAAATTGGAATTCCGTGATGCTGACGATATGCATGTACCTTACGTAGGTGTGTAAGGAAGGCCCTCAGCTTGGCGAATAAGGTGCAGCTTTATAATAAGTCAATTAAAAGTTTAAGTTTAATTAGAAACTTGGCCTCTACACTGGGGGATAGGGGTCCTTAGGAGTTCTGGTGTAGTTCCTTTGTTCCTGTGGGGGCTCTTAAAGTCTTGTTGCAGGTTGAGCAGCCAGAGTTAAGGTGAGTGTTGCTGGTTGCCAAGTGTGAGGTGTCAAAGGGAGTCCTTTTCCCGTTTTGCTGCACAACGTATAGTTTTACACGGGGATTTTGTAAGTAACGTGGTTAGTCGTGCGACTGCGTCCTTAATGCAGTTTCCTTTCCTTCGACGGCGTAGAGTTCGCTTCTACCCTTGCAGTACAGTTGCAAGTGTAAAACTAAGTGCGGAATAATTTAACCGAGCTTGCGGTCGGTTGGTGCGAGCTTCCGGTTTTTTATTACTCGGTGCACCTCAAAGTTCGCCTGCTACTATGCTGCCTTTGTCGTTTTCAGATCTTAGAACCGATTTTTTATTTTATTTGGTTTTAGTTTTATTTTTATCTTCGACGGTAAGTACGGCTAATTTAAAACTTTTCAACGGTATATTATTTCTTCACACTGTATATATATATATAAATTTTTTTTTTTCTCTCTTTCTTTCTTTTTATATTCCACTATTTTATTTATAAGACCGATATTTATGGACATACGATTCGTCAAATGTTCGAACCACGATTGATCCGGCTGCAACCACCTGAGGTCCACGACTGAATCAGAAACTCACGGCTATCGCACTTGCAGATAAGCCTTATCGGTACTGTGGATCCCCTCCATCTCGGGACAGCACCTCTCTGCCCTTAATGTAACCACACTATGCTTTATGCTTTACGAATAATTACCAAATGTTATACCCTCACGAAATTTAAACCGCGGACGTGGACACGTTGCAGGTCCTACGGTTCTTCGTTCGTTGTTATTTCGCAGGCTTCTTCATGATCCTTGAGCGGCGCGTCGCAAAGACGTCGCCTCGTTGACTATCTGGAAGTAACAGTGGGGTTGTTTTTTTGTTTTCATTTTTTTTTTTTTTTTTTTTTGGCTTACATAAATCGAGGAAATACAAACCAGCCTTTATAACGACACGAAAAAGCACACAGAGGTCAAAGTTCCGTAAAAATATTTCTCCCCTATCGTTTTTTTTTTTTGGTATTTTTTTTTTTTTGTTTTGTTTTTTTAATACACTAAAGAAATGTTGTATTCCCATACCTACCAACGCAAATTTACTCAGAAAATTAATAAGCTACCGCTAAGCAGCTCGGTTTCAGATTTTTTTTGTTTTTTGTCTTTTATTTTTCTTCTTTTTTTTTTTTTACCAACGAAAATTTATGTCCCAACGAAACGTGGGTTTACCTCGTTGTTGTTATTATATACTCGAGGATTTTATTGGGTGGGTATACGAACGAAACAAACGACTCTGACTTTAGGGCGAATATTTTTCCACCACTCGTCGGAAGGCTAGCTTGGCATTTGTGATGAACGACTACCGGGTGAGGATATCCGCGAGCCCGGTAGGTAGCTGCCCTCCGAAATGAAAATTCAACAACTACAAACTGATATAATGATACCGAGAGAAAAATGAAGAAATAACTAAAAAAAAAAAAAAAACTATCGTAAACTGTTGAAAAAGTGAAGAAAAAAAAAAGAACGGAATGAAAAAAAAAAAAAAAAATTGAAACAATTATTTTTCACTTTCATTGTAGTTTCTCTTTCTTTCAGTTTCAAATTTCTCATTCTTTCATGAATTTCAAATTTTTCGTTGCTTTTTTTCTCAGTCTTTCAAACTCACTTCAATCGAGTACAAAAAAAAAGTATTGCATATATTTTTTCCACAACTTTACCGTTCAATTTACATGTGCATCCGGTGTTTTGCGTATCATGTTATTATTCGTCTACACATCACATTGCTAGACGCTGACATCTAAGATCTAAAGATGTCAGCTTAATGTGATCCTAAGTTTTAACTGACTACAGCAATAGATGATGAAAAATCGGTACCGAATTAATCTGCATTCAAACGTAAAGACAAATTTAGTAAAAAGATACAGCAAAGTTGCTTGAAAGTGTATCAACCAATTCTAATTTGTAATTGTAATAAAATACGTCGTACGAATCAACCTGTTCAAGCGGTTTCTATACGTTGAATATGAAGAGAGAGAAATAGAGACGAATGGAGTAAATGAATGGCCATGACGTTTGTTTTCTGGTGACAAACATCGCGATGCGACTCGCACGATTCGTAGTTTGATATCGTTGTTGCACGGTTAAGCATATCACGTGTTTACCAACACACAAGAGCTCCACGCCTAGGTAAACACACATACTGAATAACAATAATATCAACTGTTGCGGGGGCGACAAAGAGGCATTGTTGTATGCGAATATATCCAGCATCCAGGCAGCACCATACCGGTATTTACTTAGCCTAACTCAACGTTATATACACGTTAAACCACCGGCAATAGTTGGCGTCTCCTACCAGACGGGTGTTCGGATTTGTTCTAAAGTCAAACAGCCCGTGTAGAGGAGACGAACGGCAAACTACGTCAGTTTATGGAAATCAAAGAACCAAAACTTGAGTCTAAGGAATTGAGACAAGAAATAGCTGATTTGAAAGACAGGAATTTCATTTTTTTGTAATACTTATAAAAAATTGATCGTTTTTTTTTTTTATATGAGGTCTTGATGAACTTTTCGTGATATTATGAGTTTTATTTCAGGATGGGTTGACGTTGCATCGTATTCAGGTGGAAAATATCTTTTGAGAGAAGTCACAGATCGCAATATTTGAACTTTGGCTTATAGGAAGAAATGAGACATGAGTATGCAGTGAGAAATGACGATGTTAAGTAAGCATGCATAACGAGAGTTCGTGGTGTTTACACAAGCAGCGTTGGGTTGAAGAAATTCCAAAAATTATACATGTTTAGATTATGAATATTCCGGAACTACGTCATATCTCAAAATTCAGATGATTTATCCTCATTCCATTTCATTTTCTTTTTGTTTTTTAATATTCAAAAATATTTTGACGCGTTTAATTCGTGGCCTGTACATTTGTATATCCATCAACGGATGCTTTCAGAGAGAAAATTACACGGCCAGTTTTCCAACGATCGAACGAATGCCCACAGCTGCAGAAAAATAAAAAAATAAATAAAAAAAAGAATTATACCGTATAGTACGTGAGGTGGAACAGGGTTTGGTGTATATACCTACCTATGTGTGTATGCGAATGTATATTTATAACATAAATAATAAATATTATGAATCAATAACGAAAACGTCAAACAAAAAGCGAAGAGATGACGTTTAATGGACCAAACGATGAAGAGTGAAATTTTCAACCCGTCAGTCAGTTTCACAATTTGTGACATCGCGATTCGGAAAATTAACGATATTATAGAACAGGATTTTAGCACTGGGTATATATATATATATATATATACACATATATACATAGTCGCAGAGCAGTGGTAGAGATTCCGTCAATTTTCAATTGTAAAATAATATCAGCGATACCCAGTGGTCCACTAAAGTATCGTCATAACATCGTGAAACATAATTGAAACATCATCCATAGAATATCGTAACGATGCCATCATTTTCCATGGTTGGTGGGTAGATATACGGGAGAGTTTAGACCGGCTATCGTTAACAAAATTGCACGGACTAATTGACTAATTAGTGATTAGTGACAGGAGCCCTCTCGTCTGAACCCTGGATCTATTGATGGATTACTGTTTTTGGTCGGCTTTTGGTATAATACCCAACGACCAACCGTGCGGGACCGTCCCTCTGTGATCCGTGCCAAATCCTACGTATAAATATAGTCATTGACAGCCGAAGCTTTTTCGATTAAATTTTCTCCATTCTTTGACGAGTATGCCGATTTTTCTCAACTTTTAATCATCTCTGATATGTATTACGGATGAACAAACGGTCTCTCTATATATCTGTAATATCCATGAGCTCATGTAGGTATCGGTGGTCAAGCTTCGTCCTGTGATCGAAACATGACGATTCTTCAAATATGTTATTTTAAATTTGTGTTATAAGTCAATTTCTTCAACGAACGAAACGCGGTAGAGATATTGATTACATTGCGAGATGATGACCTCGGAATTAATCATGAAAAAACTTCATCACAATTTTAAATTAAGACGAGTAGCTAGCGTTAATTGAAGTGGGCCATCGACGTGGGATGATTTTTTTATTTTTATGGTTTACAGAAAGTTTTTAAAATTCGATGTTAAGTCAGGAAAAAATTTATGCTACATTAAGGGAAGTCAAGAGTCAAACAACTCCGGAGAAAGAAATCCCGAAATCAAGAAAGAAGCGAGGGATAAATAATGAATGAGCCTCGCCCGCTCCTTGGGGGATTCTTTTTTATACACATTTTTTTTTTCTTAAGTTTTTTTTTCCTTCATATACCTATATATATACCTATGTGTATAGAATGACGAAAAACAGACTTGAAGTGGACCCTGACTCAAGTCGGGTCGCAGGGCGTCAGGATCTTCAATCACCAGATTGCTCAATTATAGCTTCTGAGTCGAAGAACGTGGAGGAGCCAAGCCGGAGTTACTTTTCCGTTGACGAGGGAACATTTAGCGAGCCCTTCGGCCATCGGCCACAAACTGGTCCAAGGGAAAAAAAAAGTCCACAGACTAAGAGGGAACTTCTTTAGATACATTCAGGTTGAAAGAGAAACTAGGGGTGAGAGTGGAGACTGCTCAGTCATTTTGTCAACTAACTTCATAACATGATTTTAAAAATCTAGAGCCAAGGTCTGAACTGCGATCTACATGAACAAAGAGAAAGAAGTAACAAATAAAAAAAAAAAAGCAAAACTTCTTTGTGAAATTATCTTGAAAGTGAATTACACGTTTTTTTTTTTTTTTTTTCTCTCAAAAGCTGTGTAATAATAATTTCACAAAGGTGCAGCAGACTCTTCTCTTTCATGATGTCCATTAATCTTCTTACTCATTCTCGGCTATCTGGCTCTCGGCTTTACAATTATTAAGCACGACGATTATTTGGCTCAATAACTGCTCCTGTTTCATCACCGAATCCCTATCGCATTACTAAGAATAGCAATTCGTAGTACGAAATACGTTCCAGATTACTTCTCACAATTCCATATAACATTACGCTCGAACTGCTGCAAGACGGATCAGTCAGTCTCCAAAATGCATTTTCAAAAGCACAAAATTATTCCAGTGTTTAAGTCCAAGTCAAAACTTTTTTCTCCTTAACAACTGTATCAAGATTGTCTCTGTTTGCTGATAATTACTCATTAAAAGATGTCTCAAGTATATACTATATGGTTTGTTAAAATACTTCAAGTTTACCAAAGCTGTTGAGGAACCGCCAGTGTTGACTTTCGGACAACATTCATGCCTCATCGTATGAACTGAAAGCCACTCGTGCAATTCGTATTAGAGTGTATCTCTGTCTTGGATAAGATTTTAGATGAATTGATTAACAATCTGAATATGAACACCGTGAGGAAGTAAGCGTGAATATTTTTGTTCTCATTTTCACAACTAGTTCGGACTTCAAGACTTAAGTCATACTTAAATTTTAATACACCGGTTCTCCGGGTCTCCTAGATGATCAGACATTAGCTGAAACAATTAAGACCGGAGTCGAAGGAGTTGATATCCATTTTCCCCTGAAGAAAATAGGTGGTTGAGTAGTATAAGGTATATAAGGTATACGAATCAATTTTCCGATAGTTAAAAATGAAACGGTGATTAGAGAAGTTGGAAAGAATAATTTGTGCAATTAGACTAATTGCAGTCTGTAAATTGTTCGAAGTGATTATTTGCTTGGAATTTTATGCGCTGCAGTTCGATTCTCGTATATACGTTGAATTAATCAGATCTATTATTATCCAGAAGATTACGAAGCATACAGATATAAAAACGTGATAAAAAATTTATACTATTATCGATAGGAAAGTGGAGAATTAATTTCAAGCCTAACATACGCTTTAACATAAAACTGTACATGAGACTATGATAAACGATATTCCACATCGGAGGTTTCAACGTAAAAGGAAAATACACCGAGAACTCGAGGTTTTACTATAACACAAATGATTCACGGTGCTTTGACTGTTCAGACGTTATTCGACCCGCGTTTCCCGACAGTGCATACTTTGAACTATCTTGAAATACACCGGAATAGCCCATTTCTTTGGTTTCGTTGAGGTTGGCAAGCTTGAGAAACGTCGTGCGACTCGACTCGCCGCGTAGCTGGATTTGAAAAGTTTTAAACAAATTCAATAACACGACCTCGCGCCGGGTGGAGGCAGTTGCGATATTTCTGGCGGCACAGTATATTCCACAAGTGTATATAACTCTTCTCGTATACACACCTGACTCCATTTTTGTTACTCTCAAAACTTGTGCTTTCTTTTTAAACCACGATACCTACTCGCGTTGCATGAATTTTTTTTTCTTTTTTCTTTTTTCTTTTTTCTTCTTCTTTACGTTGAATAACGGACTCTGATGAAAGAAAGGTGTCAGTAAGATATGAGATGGATTTTCATATATATCTCGATCGGAGAAACGAAATTTTTATTTTTTTTTTTATTCAAAAGTAAATTCTTGTTATTTTTTCTCTCATTTTGGAACTCCGTTTTGAATGAAAAGCAGAGTATGAGAAGAGAAAAAAAAATAGAAATTTCGAAAAGGATGAGGAGGCGGTATATTGCAGCCTGGATATAGAAAGAGAAAAAGACTAAGGATGATACTAACAAAAGAATCATTTGTCGCTTTATGTTTGGCACGAGGCAGCAGCAACAAGTAAAACTCTTCTTTACACTCACCGATTTGCAATACAAGCAGAAATAAAATTCTTCTGAAGGCTAGTCCAAAGAATACGCAACAAGCTGATTCATTTGTTTAATGGATTTCTACTACCAATCCATTCAGCGCTCGATTCAATTTTAATAAAAGCCTTTCGGATATAACCAGCAATCACCAATAGCGAGGCAAACAACGGCAGGAAAAGGACAGGTTTATACCTTCTTTATTCTTCTTTCTTTTACTATATATGGCATAACAATATACATACATATATATACATACCTATATATCTCTTTAGAGTGATAAACTCGAATAGATTCTAAAGCTTCGATAATCAGTTCAGAAAGTCCCGTGACAACGAATAAAAGTTAATGTATTTCACACTCCCTAGATAATTTCCGTCTACTCATCTGCATGGTCTGCATGGTCTGCACAGTCCGAGTGTAAGGTTCCACTTTTCGTTGAAATACGTCAGAGAATCAGCCTGATATATTATCGTGAGAATGGCGCACGTGTTCTCTTGTTATAAATTTGTATGGGACAGTCAAAGTGCGAAGAAGCGGAACTCCCTGACGATTCATGGTGTCTCAGTCGGGTGTTTACGCCATATAGAAATTAAATTAAGGGGGTAAATATATGTACACCTTGAATAGGGGTCCTTTTGAAAGACTGGTATGTGTTTAAATTTTGTTTACAACAACCAGTTTTGTTACTGAAATTCACGAGTCTTTAGTTCACGTTTTAGTCATCGGGTCTTGCAGTTAAAAAAAACACACAATGCAAGAATTGGGATCAACTACTGCTTCCATTTCAAACATTTGAGTCTCTCTAATTGTTCAGGCATCAAGCTCTTGTCTAATGAACAGACAACTTTAGAGAATCGAAAAATAATAAAATTCAAAATGTTTGGAAATTTGGAAGTAGAAAATTAATTACTCGAGCCCCTTTTGCAGAATCAAAAGTATATCTATTCAACGGACAGAGTTTATGGTTCCTGAACAATTGGAGATCCGGATATCAAAAATCGAGGTGCTTTTACTTTGACTGCATTTAATTCTGAGACCCAATGACCCGCAACTCTTGACTTTTACTTGATTATGTTAAAAAACCAATTTAGGCACATGATAGTCCCTAAAAAATGTCACTGTTTAGGTTGTACGTCCCTCTTTAAACTAGTGATGACGAAAGCTTATGGACGAATCGATAAATGGATCACAATATGTGTTACAAATCTGAAATTTGATGTGTGAAATAGTAAAATAGCTAGGAATGGTTTTTGAAATGTAATTACTTTCCCATAGAATTTAATGAAGCTTTTCCCATTGTTGATAATAAGTGAGTTTATAAATGATCATACTTTAATAAGAAAAGAAAGTTAGCAGTAGATCGTGAAGACTCGAGATCCGTAAACTAATGTAATACGAAATTAGCATCTTTGATCCTGAAAAGTTGAACTTTTCTTTAGTTACATCGCGGTATCATCCACTGACGTAAGCTTCACCGTTGTCATACTGCCTGTCTACTATCCCGGTCGACTTAGGTCGTGAGACTTAAAGAGGATGTTTGCTATGTGGAGCACGCTACTGAAGTCTTCTTAAAGCTGAACTTTGGTGTGTGTGGGCGAGATGGAATTTTGTTAGTTGTTATAGATACATACCTATATCGAATATTCTATATCGCACACAGGAGACAATCGCGTGTTCATTTATCGTAGGTAAATTATTAATTCTAGTAGATACCGTGACAGCGTGCATACAAAGCCATGATGACCCAATGCATTACCATGATTGCTTCAACGGGAAACCGTAATTCGCTAATGCTTTCCTCTATAGCTCGGGACCGTTTCCGCGGTATCCATTCAGCGAATTTAGGTACAAAATTTAACAGCACGGTGCATTGCAGCAGACTTTCAGTTCGCTTAGCGGCTAGAAAGTCGAGAGATGATAATATTGGTGGTACGACTATAGGAAACTATACCGACTGTAAATATACAATCTGTAAATTAACATCAAAGCTGTTAGTAACTATCATTATTTTATCTTCATTTCTTTAATCAACTAACAATCGATAAGGATTTATTTGATTAGTATTGATCAGCTATTATAGTTCCTCAAATTCGTATTTACATTCAAACCTCACGATTTATAAATGAATAGTAAAGAACCGGGGTTTTTTCTTTGGTGAAGTTGTTCCATCCTCGTCATTTAGGGACGAAGCAATTCCACAATTGGTCCAGAGGGACTAGCCCAGGGATGACTGAGAGAGAAACGGTCGAGATACTGGTAGAATCAGAGCAAGTCTACGGAACGGAATGATTAAATTAACACCCTAACAAACGAGAACGACGTTGGCTTGTTTTTACTATATTCATTTCGCTCTTGTGACCACGGTATCGCAAAGTGATTTTAATTCATTTCTCTCTCTCTCTCTCTCTTTTAAATGGGATGAAAAATTCGTCGGGAATGTTGGACAGATAGAAAGTCCGGATAATTAATGAAAAACCAACAACGCAAAAAGATGAGTAAATTATTTACTGATAAATTTAACAGAAATCCACGCGCCGTAATACAGCGCCGTACGAGATACAACTCCGAAAATTTATGGCACTGCAATCAAAACATGACAACACCTTAGGGTTAATGGAAAACAGGCTTAGGACATTAACGTAAAAAATAGTGTCAACGACTTGCAAACACGCAACTGTTATACCGTACAGGTCTGTATACCAAGGGATTTGCTTACTAGATGTGTACAACAACGCCGGGCAAAATCACCCATTTGTATTTTATTGATAAAAATCATGTTTCCATCTAAACCAATTTTGGATTTCGTTGTTGCGTTGATGGCAGGTGTTTGTTCCCCAGATTTTGTCTTTTGTGCAGATTTTTAGAAGATTTAGAGCTGTCGGAATGGCCTGCTTCCAGAATTTTGATAATCATGATTAGGCAATGCGGCACGGAAGGATTGTAGACCCATAGATAGTTTTCTCGTGGAATATGGTCCTGCATGCACATTTACTGTCGGAAGAATCCCGCAGCGTGGTGACACAAGCGAGAATAACGCCCCTCTTCGTCTTATCTCCGTGGGCGGGTACCGGAATTTTGTATATTATCGCCTCAAGTGCCTCTGGGTCACATCTGGTACCAGCAAAAGCTGGTCTATACGCCCCCAGTCAGCGTCACGAACAGATGCGTTCTGATCGTCAACCTCGAGCGAATCTCGATTTTAGTATACATGTAACATATTGTAACCATGCTTTGAGCTTTACGACGTAATACCAGTAGGCGTTGCGATTTTTACACGATTCATGTTTCTCGTGGTATATAAAACGTACGAGAGCTTAAAGCTTGGCAAAATTTCTTCCTTGATACACGGTATACGTGGTTCCATTAAAATCTTCAATCTTCGTATATACAAAAGTAGAAATGAAGTGAAAATAATAAATAAAACCTAAACTGATACTTACGTGTATAAATCTCTTGCCTACTTGATTAGGTCACATATTTTATTGTATTCTGATTAATAGCTTACGATTTTTGAAAAAATATTTTGACGTATCTGACGTATTGGAATAATAAATCTTTCCCAGATCGATTTAGACAGTTTTTTTTTTTTTTTTTAATTTATCTTCGAAGTGTTATGAACTATTCTAATGAAATGTATCAATATTTGACAACTCTGATCAATGGAATAATTTTGATTTTCATTTTCAAAATTCACAGAAAAATTGTCACAGCAGTGACGTCGTATTTTTAATTTTATTAAAAGTCAAGATTGTTGCATGTCGTAACGAAACCTCTTCCTTCTTCTTATTTTCCCATAATATATTCAGTATTCCCCTTGTAAAGGATATCATTCCTTTTAGAATGCCCTAGGACAGTGTATCCACTTCCTGTTTTTCTTGTCCAAGGATAAAATATTGACGTTTGAAGACAGCGTTGCGTTGGCAATGGCGCAATATAGTCAGAACGAAATGTTAAAGAATAGAGAAAAAACTTTGTTTAACAGCCCCATCATCAATGTCCATGAAAGAAGCTGCACTAAGAACTGGACGTCCTGGACAATACTCTAATCCATTCAAAAAACGTCGAGCAAAGTATCTCGTGCGACACGCGACACACAAGTCACACAAGTCACACAACACGCGACGCACCCTAGCCTTTTTCTTTCTGTCATGGATAAGAATTACTTTAAAATTGGCAAACCGGAAATAACGCGATCTTTTCATAAAAAAAAAATTTGAATTTCTAAACCGAATGGTCTATACTCCTTTTCGCTATCCCACAGAGAAAATACCCCGATAAAATACGTACCTATACACCTCCGAATTGCGTCGAGGAGTTGAAAAATTGCAATTCTATAATCGACGATAGATAAGGAAAAAAAAAACAAACTTCTGACGAACTCTATCAACGAAGGAACTTGACAAAGTCGTTGATTGAATCTGAAAGGTTGGAGAGTAGAACAAATTGATCGATCTTTGAATTTGATTTCGTTTCTTTTTTTTTTTTTTGTTTTTGATACAATTAATAATTTTTCAATATGCAGAAACGGAATAGCCGCGCGGAAGATATAGCAAAGAGACGTAGTAGTACAGCGCAGAGGGATAGAACAGATTGCTACGAAGTTAGCTGGTTAACTCAACGAAACAACGGTACTAAGTTAGCACGTGAAGTTAGCGCCAGTTGGCACCAGCCGTGGAGTAGAGAGTCGTGGCACTAGCGCCACTAACTGTTTCATTGTTTCATAATTGACTCATTTGCAGCTCTACCGTTATGCATATCTATTAACTAATCCCAACGGCGTTGTGTCGACGTTGCAAGGGGTCCTTTGCCAATTTTCATTCCCATATTTTTCATCGTCTAGAACTGCATAACTATTACTGCCTATATCTACATACCTAACACACGTGTGTTCATATATGAAAATTAATTAAGAAACACGTGGACTTTGTTATTAAACGAAGGAAATAAGTTCTTATACACAATTACGCAGTTTCAAGATTGTTTTACGAAGCGTATCTATATACATACTGCAGTTCGTTCGTTTCATTTAAATATTTCCGCTGAGAGCCCATGGGATATATATATTTTTTTTTTCTTCTTTCTTTTCTTTTCATTTTTTTTTTTTTTTTTTTTTGTTTTTTTAAACCGGAGCAATTTTGCGGCGGGAAAACAAATTTGACTTGGGAACTCCGAGCGGGAAACCTTTTCGACCTTATTTTACTGTACGGGAAATAAGGGCTGAAGAAAAGTAAAGCCACGGGACATTCGTAACCAGCTAGATGGTGGAACGCCGCGCGCGAAAACTCACTGCCGTTGCGTCGAGGAACTCTCGAATTTGCGTACAGATTTAGCGATTCTGTTTGTCGGAAAGTCCCTGCCCCGGCTGCCCCAGTTATCATGCAAATTTACTGCCGGCTCTCTGCTACTACTCCCAGCTCGTATGAGGAAACGGAAATTTGCGTAGGTGGAACCGCCGAGAGAAGCCTCGACTTATAAGAATAAAAGACAATGACATTGGGCCGTAGCCCTCCTCTTCGCGTATCTCGTTGGTATATCATCTACGATAATTTTTCATTCATTTTTCTTTTGCTTTTTTCATGTTTTTTTTTTTTTCTTTTTCTTCTCTTCCTCTTTCTTTACTCTTTTTCATTACTTTCACCTGCTAAGAAATTTTATCATGAGTATAATTTCCGAATCATAGTCTGCACCCGTATATCCGTCATTCAATCGGGATGATCGATATTTATTCAGTATATTTCGTAGTGTTTTTTTTTTTTTTTTTTTTTTTTTGCCACAAGTGCGAAAGTAATCTGATTGAAAATTGTGGGAATTTATGTAATTCAATTTGAGTGGTAACAACCGACTGCGTCACACATTACGAATAGTATAGCTGACTGATTTGCAACCATTGTCGAGAATCGCCAATTTAAACATTCGAATATTTATGTTTAATTTGGTATATCGTACTTTGGCACGTTCAATGACCGGATTCTGCTCGACCAGTGTCAGCGGCATCGAATTTCCGGATAATGCTGATTAAGTTATACCGATCTGTTGTCCCAGTTGCGTCAGCCATTTAATTTCACAAATTCGCGTACCAAAACTGCTAAATTTTTATCCGCAAAATTTTCTATTTTAGTTTGTACACACGTATACATACGTGTTCGCGTGATTTACTTTGCAATCAGATATATTTACGATCAATAAACAGCCGGAAGCATTCTCTCTACGTAAATCGACTAATGCCGAGAAAAGTTGAATTCTTTTTGTATTTTTACAAGCGCTTAAATATATCGAAAATATTTTTCGACAAAAAGTTCGAAGTTTAGTTTCGTTTTTTTTTTTTTCTTTTTCTTTTACCGAGTAAAGTGCGGGTGGCTACTTCACCCGCACTCAGCAATTGTCATCGACGCGTGACAATCTATCCTCACTAACTCGAAGGAAACTTCTGGCTAACTTGACGACCCACTTTACCGTTCTGCGCGTAACACTTGGTCAAACTTCCTCTGACAATCTGGTTTTCCATCCCCGAATCCCAGATTGACCTACGCCGAATCGAGTCAAATCGATTTCTAAACCACCTCGAATTTAGACATAAAAAAGTCAAGTTCAATTCGGTTTGACGAAGCGTTTTCGCAACTTTAAATAACGGGATGTAGATTCTTTGAAAGGATAAAGATTCTCGTTAAAAACGTATTCTTTCTATTGATCATCCGAATTAAAAATTGCTTTGATTCACTCATTTGATAATTAGGATTGACAGAAAATATATACGATTACTAATTGACTTGAGTGAATGGTTTGCGTTGGGTCAGCTGTTTCATCAATACCCCAAAACTGACTGTGGAAAATTTCTATTAAATAGACAGACCAGGATTAAGTCTGGAATTATTGAAAGGCCAATAAGATAAATCAACAATATCTATTGAATAACGATGAAACGAGGTTGAAAGGAAGAGAGGAAACGAACGAAGTGGATCATGTAAGTGGTTTTAAGAAGCAGGGGTTGCACGTGTGCACATTTATGTGTCGATGGTTTAGTTAGGCCAGGTCAAGTGTCGGTCGAGGATGTAGGAATGAACGAGGTCCTGACATTAGTGTCGTTCGTCGTTCGTCACTCGTCGCCCATCTCCAAGTATTACAGGGTCGTGGAATTTTTATAAGCGTAAGTACATTACCTTCGGGAAATGTCTAGCTGACATCCAGAGTTCACGTCAACAATATATATATATATATATATAACTATTTGGTGAGATAAAGTAACGCGGAATTGACGAGGTAATTTTAACGTGATATCGATCGTGGTAGGGTGGCTACATACCTGCCCACCTACCTACTTTCGGGCGAAAACTACTCTAGCAATTGAAAATTTATACGGAAATGAAGGGGCAGTCAAAGGCTGATCCAAAAAGCGGAAGTTGCGGCCGCTCTGGAGAGGCTTAAAGTGGGTTTCTGCGTAAACCACGACTGGAGTTTTGTTTACGAAAGAACATAAAAAAGGATATCTTGTTACCATAAAAGTAATATGTGCTGCCTCGGGGGAAAAAAGGGTCTCAAGCCTAACTATGAAACATTTGATTCCGGCGCAGACTCTCTAAAAAAATTTTAGAACTATACTTCGGTCTTTTCGTGTATCTCTTTCTCTTTTTTTTTTTTTTTTTTTATTTCTTTATTTCTATAGTCCTCGGTTTGATTTCTGCCAATTTTCCACATGGTGCAACTCTGCAGTTAACAAAAGCAAAGCCGTAGTTTATGGATGAAATGATGGACTTGGAGTTGGTAAACCATAAAAGTAACAATAAAATCAGCACTTCATTTGTAGTTACGTATTATGAGATTCTGTATAAATCCTTCAACTGAACCCTGCAATAGTATGGGACTTTTAAATGGAATAACCTACTCGATTCATTTCTTTCTTAGCCATATCGCGTGACTGGATGAAAGACATTGCGCGTTTTGAATGAAAGACATTCATTGATTAATTCTTAAATGGGTTCTTAATTCTTAAATATCGTGAATTGTTTACACATTAGTATGACGTCACTTTATTCTTAATGCATACGTTAATTCGTTGGGAATTTTATTTACGAGCTGATAGTGTAGGAGGTCAAAATACAAACAAACTAACAAATTAGAGTGCCAAGTTATTATGAATGGTCAATTTATAGAACGTGAGATTTCGTTTATTTTTACAGCCTCGGGTTAGCTGTTTAGCTATTCGGTTCGCGCCTCGCCACGAACATTCTAATACTAACAAAATCGATGGATTGTATCAAGACTAACTTCTTCTCTTCAGTATGCATTGGAGGCGATAACGCAACGACGACTATGGTGGTACTGGGATGATGGCGGATCGTGGCCAGGGTAAAATAATAAATAAAAACGATCGAAACTCGTTGGTACAACTACCAGACTCTCAAATGTCCCTTCTTCTACGTTATGCATTGAATAGCTGCCACGGACATATAATCGGTTTCAAATAGAAGTTTTGCGATGTACTTTATCAAATGGGATTTCACGGTATTAAGAGAGAGAAATTTTTCATTCATAGAATCGTACAGTCACTAAGTTCGATATTCACTGACTTAAGATTATATCCGTAATAAAAACTACGGACTGTAAAATTCCAGGACATCTTCAAGTATCAAGTGAACTTGTCAATGAGTTGACACCAGCATTTTTCACTTTCTTTAGTTCGGTATTTGAAAGTGAAATTGTAATGATCGATTGAGTTATCAGATAGGGGTAATCGAAATGGGCCATTCGTTGCGATAACTTATTGTTGTGTAATACATATGAATGATAATCTGATGGGTATGTATCAAAAGTAGAAAAAAATGTCTCCGTGATGAAAGTCATTTGATAGAGAGAGAGAGAGAGAGAGAGAGAGAGAGAGAGAGAGAGAGAGAGGAGAGGAGAGGAGAATAATTTCTTTCAGGAATCGATATCATCCCGATAGACTGAAACTATTTTTATATTTCATTTGAACGAGGGTATAGAGTTTGACTAGTGGTAAAAGTTGGTTGATCGGTTGGTGGGTTGTTGGGTTGGTAGCTAGGACAGAGCAAGCAAGTAGATTCTATCGACGATTCGACCTCTCCCTACCTTCTTCATAACGTAGCTATCGATTCTTGATTCTTCCGTACCATAACGTTTATTGCTACTACCTTTTCGATAAACATTTTCTTCGATTTTCCCTCTTATTTTCCTACTTTGAACTCGGCCGCACCATACATTCTTTCTTTCTTTCCCCAGGCAACATCTCTCCTTCACACGCGGTGCGTCCTTCTTCAAGAAACGAACTAGCAGACGAGGGAAAGGAACGGGCCATTCGTGCCACGTTGAATTACGTCGACTTTTTATGGTCACTTTTTTTTATTATTTTTTTTTTTTTTTCTCTCTCGAGGAGGGAAAAGAAGAAAGCCAAACAGCCCTCTTTTCTTTTCTCCCAACCACCATCGTGGCAGTCGTGCTGCTAGCAAAGGGCATTCGACAAAACAAGACCCGTAATAATTCTACAGCATTTGAAAAAAAAAAAAACAGAAATTCTCTGTTGCAACACAACATGGCGACAGGATCAATGCTTCTGTTTTCTATTTTCGTTGAAAATTTGTTTTATTTATTTTATTTATTCTTATTTTTTTTTGCTGACCCTCGACGCTTCGTATTGGCTTTCGTCAACTTCAGGACCACGTAGAGGACTCCTCAGCGCCTACGAGCGTTTTTGGACCATGTGATTCTCTAGCTACACCGGGCTTTAAAGCTTTCGGGTAGAAAACAAGCAAATACCGTTCACTGAGGCCAAGCGCAAGTAAATTTGCGTCTGCGTTGGTGTCAGCGTTTGCACTTTGGATTACGCAATCGCCTGCATGGCCACGAAACTGGGAAATGAACGAGCATGTAGACGGAAAAAGGTACCCTGGTATCTATCAAACGTTTCTCTCACCATTTACTTTACAGCCTTCTCCTATAGCATATATACCCACTTCCACACATACACCTTTCAGTTAGTGATCTCCTTTGCGGACGAATCATCGTGTTCAAACGTTTCACCTCAGCTAGTCTTTGATCTACTTCTAATCGCTGGATCATTTAACATCGCATTTAACCCAACTATCACAACACGTATACCTCTGTCTTTGTAATAAGATTTCGATTTCTACTTGAACAGAAAACAGAATTAGAAGATGGCAATCTCTAGATCCTTATCCCATTGACGGTCACGTGCTAATCGATCTGATTCTTACGAAACTATCTCTAATGAACCCTAAATGCGGAATAACAGACGTTGAGCAATTGAATAGGTAATTGAAAATACCGAATGAAGAATTTGTGAAAATTTTTGTGCAACGTTTTTCACAGTTATTTAAATGCAATGGAAAGAAACTGAGTTATCACCCCCTGAAATAAATGAACGTTGATATTATTTCGTCTCATTTTTGACATATTTTGTAGAGAGCTGACGGTTTTCCAGTTAATTCTAGTTCTCGAACGGGTTGAAAGGTGCTGATGAAAAGAGATGTCTCAGTTGCCTATCTCGGAGTATCGATCTTCACAGATATATATATATATATATATATTTCTTGTTATTTGGTTGAGCGCGATATAAGGCACTGCACTCACCTTAGGCTCGTATATTCGTTCGTGTATCGGCAAAACCCATTTACGAAGAGCATAAGTCTCCGTGATTGCGACGTATGGATATTGGAAGGTTCTATCCGAGCCAAGAGTCTTAACCCGGATTCGAAACGAAAATCGACTAGCCAATGGAAGTTAGAAATATGTATTAACGATACAGCGAAACAACTTTTAACGAAAGAAAAGTAAAGAAATATGTTTTTCATTTGTAAACCATTTTTTTTTTTTTTTTTTTTTTTGTTCTACGATACCAACCGCAAATCTCATAAAAGTATAACCTATCTACTTTGTACATTATATCGATTTTTGGCTTGAGAATTTCATGAGAAGACCTTCGGCTCTATAATTTATATCCTTAAACAGGGGACAAAGCGAAAGCAGTAGCAGCAGCAACAGTAGCAGGAAACTTGTAATCTAGAGCTAAGCCGAGCCTAGTAGCTGGCTTCCTTCACATATGTTTAATTTTATTCCAGCTGGGAAACTTTGCTTTTAATTATAAAGCAGACATTTTATTATTTACCAGGCTAATAGAAGAGTCAGAGGTTCTCTTTCCATCTCAAAACATTATGGGGTGAAGCATATTATAACTACGCACTAGGATAATATGGACCATCCAACGTACGTAACCTGGTCTACACAATCCAGCCTCACCCTCACCGTCTCACCTCACCTTTGACACACTGCAGGAACCACTTTGCTTTAGAGTTCCCGGTCGTTCGTTGGTTACATTCGAGTTCCTACTCACTCTGTCAATCTAACTCACTCTCACTCTCACTCTCTTCCTCTCGAAGAGCCAGTTTCCAGCATCCGAAGGTGTCCCTCGTTCACCACTCCATGTGAGGTGAATATTTTATGCAGCTGCACGAGGATTAAACGACTCAAGCGGATAAAGTGGAAACTCCATTTCAACGAGGAAGTAATCATCGAGGAAGAGTACCTATAACGCTCGAGTGTCAACGATCTTTTATATATCACGTCGATCAAAAGTTGAGCTTTACCAAATTTCTAAGTTTCTATTTTTTTTTTGTTTTTTTTTTTCAAATTTCTTTATGACAAAAGCGATCTTTCTTTCGATTTGATAAACAACCGATCGAAAATGATCGACGATCGATAAGTTTGTAATTCAATAAACAAAGTTAAGTATGAAATAAACTCGATCGTTTCGCATAAGCTTTCTGGTATAGTAAATGCTGAACAAACAGACATACAGTCTGGCTTCGCAAGTCACAAGATTTCGTTACGTCAGAGCTAATAATGGTTAAGCCAGGCCACATGACGTCCCATCGAGGATGAATGAGGATGATTTTTTAGTCATTGGTTCTTTACGTATTTACTGACTAAGTAAGCCTTGACTCCGAGAGTCTTAACGTCTACTTTCATCTGCCGCGTATACATAGTGTCACGCGTTACGATTCGAGCGTAACAGCTAGGCCAACAGTCGCTAAAAATAAAGAAGTCACCACGTGTGTGTCGAAAAGGAGATGAAAAAAGAAGCAAAAAACAGAAAAAGAAAAAAATTGTCAAAGGAGTAAAATTTGTCGACTAAAGATAAATCAAAAGTTAAACAAGAAAAAAAAAGAAGTAAGAAAAAAAAAAAAAAATACTGTCAACGCTAGATTCGAAACGAAACGTTGTTATGTAATTTCGGATCGTATAGCTCGAAAGTGCCTACCTCGCAAGTAAACGTTGTAGAATATGGTCTTCTGTCTTCTGAAGTTACCAGAGTAGGTATATAGATACGGTAGTAATTTTTCGCTAGAATCTTATGACGCAATAATTCTTCGATTCCCACTTTGAAATTTCCAATAAATGTTCTAGACTCGTGTAAAATGAAAGGAATTCGACGTTTTACCAGTGATTTGTCACGTTGCCCGTCGTTACTTCCATTCGGTGATTTCTATCAGATTTTCAAGTACCGAACAGACCAAAGTTCTTATCGTATTTCAATCGTATATATATATACTTTTATCAACGATCAAACTACGGCGCGGTTTTTTACCGTGGAATAAATATACTCCATTCACTGCGGTATATAATATATTATTAATAATTGTAAAATTAATAAAACGATTCCGAAAGCGAGTTTAAACTCCTACATTTCATACCAACCATACCTATACCTACTCCCATATATCAACACAAAGCTGCGTGCAAAAAACGAGACAACTAAGTACAGGCGCGAAACACGTGAGTCTAGAGAAGGTAAACCGTATAATTTTGTTCCACGATATAGATGCAGCAAACTGCAATTATTGCGCCGATTAGCGAGCGTGCGATAATGCATAAACTGGGTTAAGGTGGCGCCCAACATGCCTAGGTACCTTGGCTATAAGGTAGGTACACAGTAATGGGCGTGAAAAATACTTCTCTAACATTTGCTATCCAGTACAAGATAACAGAAACAATCACATGTACTTATGTATATGTATATATTCATATTCTGCGCCGCACAATTACGAAAAAAAAAAACAAGTGTTCTGACAGTTAACATTTTTAATTGCCACGGTATGGCAGCAAAAAAAAAAAAAAAAAAAAAAAACGTCATACTTAACTCTGGGTATAATTTTCTTTTTTTTAAATTATTTATTTTTGTTTGTTTTTCAAACAATTCAACGTTTTTATTACGAAAATATTCACTGGAAAGATTTTTCAGCTATATACATATATATATACATCAGAGAGGTACACATCCAGGGCAGTAGGAAAATTTGAATACCTAAGCAGATTTCGTCGAGTCGGCTGATGTGATGTTTGAATTATTCACAGTCGTTATTGGATCGTGTTATTTCTCTCCACAGCAATCGTTGGAACGGGACGTAATGATGATTCTCTCACGCATCAGCAAATATGATATTATACGTACGTACATACATACATACATATATACATATACATATATGTATATTATGACATCTGTGAACAGCTTACATTTATCGAAAATTAGTCAATTGTTTCTAATAAATTGACTGAAGTTGTAGAAATTAGTGCATATAAAATAATAACCGTATATTTTTCTTTTTTTTCTTCTTCTATACCTAATTGAACTGCCTGTTGTTTTCAAATTGACACACGTAAAAGAGAAACAACGGTATGATGTTTGCCGTATGAGCACATATGTCTAACTCAATTCAAGGTAAACTATTAGCATAGCGAAATTGTTTTCGATGTTGGAGTGGGTATGAGGTGTATAGGTAACCGTTGTATAGGCTACTTGAAAGAGCCCGGTTTTGTAGAGTATGAAGGTACGGAACGTTAATGAGTTAATATAAATTAAACCGTTTATCAAACACTTTCGTTTCCTCAAGGTTTGTCCTTAATTAATGTTAAGAGTTTTATGAAATTTCCCTCTTGAAAATTCGCGTCCCTCCGCTTATCGATTCAAGACTTCTTTTCATGCCTTTCCGGATCAGAAACTGGCGAAGAAAAGGGAAGCGCGTATACGAATAAGAGGCAGCGTCGTCAGCGGCATGGCAGAGGGAATAGGAAGAGGAAAAGGAAGAGATAAAATACCCCATGTTGGTAGGGTAGGGTGCGGTTGTAACGCAATCTCGGCGTAGGAAAACGCACACACCCAAAAGGCCCACCCTTCCCTCGTTGTCGTTACCCTTTGTTATTTATAATGAGGCGAAGCCAGGGCTGTGTGTATTCATTACACGTTTACAAATTAGCCAACTATGCGAGTGCCCCGTGGACGATGGGAGAAGAGGAGAGAAAGAGAGGTAGAGGAAGGAAGTAAGGGAAGAAACGCTGCGATGAAGAGGGAGAGACAACCTACCCACGTTCTACACTGCTTCCGAGTTAAGTACCCTCTAACCACAAATATTTCCGCTGTAACGGAGTGGTTCGTGGATGCATGAGCCCGGAGAAGTTGCACGATTTTCACGAATTTTATTTTCAAGTTACCTCATAAACATGGACATAGATACATTTGTAAGGGGATGTAGATGCGAGCGGGATTCCGATCATTTTCACATCGTTGTAAGCGACTGAAATTGTTTCAATTTTTTCCACTCGAACGAAACAAACTCTACTCGAAAATGAACGCAAAATAAAATACTTACAAAATTTAAATTTTTGAAATTGTTCAACGGTAGAATTATTGTTTTTCTACGGTGCAGTATGAGCGAAACGTATGGTTTATTTTTCGGAACTGGTCCATCTTTGACGACTTTATCCAAATAGAATAGATTTTTTTTCTGATTAAATCGAGATTAAATTATTAGTTTGGTTACTGGCAGTGGAATTTGCACGACCACCGAATTGAATAAATCAGAATTCCTATCATAACGAAGCACCAGATCCTCAATTATTTCCCTGGCTCAATTTTAATGATTCAATAAAAGTTTTCAACAGTAATACAGCAAAGCTCGCGTTTCGAGTAATTTAACAAAACCAATTTATCAAATTGATAATTTTACAGTGACTTTCAATTCCAGTACTCTTGGGTACCAATTGTAGATCAATGGCGCCGTTCATTCGACAATTAAAAATATAATCGAGAAAAACGATTGATTTAGCAATATATAAGATGTGATGCGAAATACTTGATTTACAAATCGTTGATACGCTTTGAAGAAATATTTTATTGACTCAGTTTTTTTTTTTTTACAGCTATTAATTCTCGTATTTTGAGATATGATTAGAAATTTTTCATGAACTTTGGATTACATAGATTGATGGTAACGAAGGAAAAGTGGTTGTCGTAGGGTACAGGTCACATCGTTCATCAAAATTTTTTCAAATTTCGAGGGAATATTTTTTTACATTCATGTAATTATGAGGCAAACTAATGATATTCAATGAATTTAATTTTTGGATACTAAAATCTTGGAATTCAAGATGTTTATTTTTAATTTTTTTAAAATATTGCGAGAAAAAGTGTCTTACGTGCAATTGCGAACTTATCTTTGTATATTATTGGTTTTTTCTAAAATAACATTGTTTCACAATATTCCCACCGACATTCAAAAAGTTTAAATTTTCACTTTTTTTTTTCTCGAGAATTTCGAACTATATGGATCTCAAATAATTTCTATAACGTATGTCTCAAAATAAAAGTAATGAGGTATGAAAAAACTTAGTCAATAAAATATTTCTTCAAAACGTGACAGTAATTTGAAAAAAAAAAAAAATCATTTTCAATGTGTATGCGCGCTGCCTTTTAATAGTCAACTTGAAATCGAATTCTTTACCCTAACGAGAATTTCTAGTATACGCCAGCCAGACCCGTGTCGTGATCATCAGGGCTTAAACGATTTCGTGTGAAAGCTACAAAAGCGGGATAAAATATAACCCAGGACACCTAAGAGAAATTCTATATACCTACACTTTTTTTTTTGTATTTGTTTTTTTCTTTGTTTTTTTTTTTTTTGCCTTTGGCAGGCGATTCCCCTCAGGGAAGAGGAACAACGGTGGATCTATGGACGTTACGTTATCCTCCGGAATTGTTGAGTATAAACCGGAATGAACCAGAATACGATTGGTCCGGGATAAAACGCGGTTTTCTCCTCGCTCTGGATGGTAACGGTTATTCGTTCTTGCCAACGGTGACTCATGTGCCTACGAAGGAAGATCTTCTCTGCTGTTCAGCATCTCGTCGAGTGCCGAAACGCCCAGCGACAAAAGATTGACGCAGCCAATCCGTCACTTTATAGCTATTTTGGCGCACCCACTATTTTATACGACTCTCAACGAATTACGCGATGAAAATAACATTTTCAGAATTTACTATACATATATACATATATGTGTATATACATATAATTCAGGATAAAATATAATTGACGCAGTTTATCACTTCGGATTTTTGGCGAAAACAAAAACACAAAAAACAAAAAACAAACAAACCAAAAAAATGAAAAAAGAAAATCATACACATGTTCCGTTCGTTGGATGAAAATAAAAATGTAATTTTATATTCCAAACGAACAGATTGTTCGAAAAATATAATTTTTCATCAATTTTTGTTGTTTTATTTTTTATTTTTTATTTTTTGCTTTTGCTTTATCCTCCACTTGATGTGTTCACCCAAACGAAATACGTCACTCACTCAGATCTGCCAAACGGTAATTTGAAATTACAGAGTGGTGTCAACTGTTTGCGAACGTTGCTATACCACTTTGTTAGAAAATTGACAGGTTTGCAAGGTGAAAGGCATCGGCTGGAAGTCTGCAATGACGCCAGTCACGTTTCGATATTTTTAATTAAAGGGTGAATATAAAAGCGTTAAAATTACGCATATATATGTATATATATATATATATATATACATATATAGTGAAAAAAATTTGTGAAATTTTTGTTTTTTCTAATTAAATTTGTACATTTTTTTACAGCTTATAATAACATTCGTGAGAGAAGTTTCGAATTTTGAAACTTCCGAACGGTCCAAAGTACGAATCCATTTGAGGCGATTTAAAATTTTCAAAAACTTTCTGAATATTAAAATTCGCAAAGATCTGAATGCAGACAGCTCAAAATACCGGAATTTCAAAAATCCCAAAATTTAATGGGTGGCCACGAGGCTCCATACGTGAATTTCAAATTTCCGAGTTATGGACTTTCAGATTTTTATAACTTTCGGAGTTTTGAATTTTAGGTGTTCTTCAATTATACATTTGTTTCTTTAAATCGACTCTACAGATTTTCGGGGTAATACGTCGTTTCCAAAAACTACGAGTCGGTAATATTGAAATTCGGAATTTTGACCGATTGGAAATTTCAACCTAGCTCCAAAAAATTGACATACCTATTATATCAAAGGAAATGAGTATTATTGAGTATCTATAGGTACTTTCCTTCGCGTCGCACGTATAGACGTCAGTATTACCCGTAAATGACTAAAGTTTTTCTAGAAGTGTAGAAGAAAAGATAAAAAAAAAAAAAAAAAGTAACACTAATACTCGTTACTGGAAAGAATTGCCTTGAACAACAGCGATAGAGAGAAAACTCGAAGGTGATTTTAGGCCAATGGTAAAATTTTCTCCTGCACTATATATAGTATACTCGTATAGTAGTAGAATATCTTCTATATACGAAGGTAACGTAAAAAGTTTGTAATAAAAATAATATATATATACCAAAAGTTTTTATTTTTTTTTTCCTTTTTTTTTTTATATCTACTTCTTCTTTTTCCTCCGCATTTTTTCTTTTCGCATAGCCACTTTCTTTCTTCTTTCTTTAGCTTTACGCGTCGCGAATAGATGGTTGAAGCTCATTTGCTTTGGGTGAACTTGAGTTCTACAGCTAATGAAATTTTCACGCCTCATAGCCAAATTTTTATTTTTTTTTTTTGTTATTTATTTATTTTTTTTTTGCACCCTATAGTAGGAGGTACCTCACATCATATTTTTATAAGAAATATGAAGAAAAAAGAGAAAAGTAAAAAAATAAAATTGTAGGATAGTAGAAATAATGGAAAATGAGATTTGCGTTTGGAAATTTTTTTTTTCTTTTTTTTTTTCGGAAAACATGTTTTTCATCGACAAATCTTAATCAGTTTTCAGGTTTCTTGTTAGATGTATATTATGTCGATTTATATATGTCTTATTATTATTTTTCTTTACCTCATACCTTACCTATGCTTAGATTTTATTACGTGCACAGGGAGAAACTGACGGGCGGATATGCAATGCGATAAGAAATATACAGACTGCAGGCAAGGTTTTAAATTTCCATAGAGAAGCAGACTTCACCGGCGCCACATTGCGAGTGTCCATATCATCCATGCTCTCGGATGATATGGTTTCCTATCTCCAACCCGCAAGCAAAAGCACGGTAAGCATTTTTTCGTGGGAAGCTAAATCGCCCACCCCGCCAAAAATTCCTACCTACTTCGAGAAACTCTCAACGGAGTGTCAAGTTGAGCGAAACGAAAATCGCAAACCAACGAAACTCACTCATGCTATCCGTTCCTACCTCAGCGATTTTGCAGATTGATTTTTTTTTTTTTTTGTATTTTTTTTATTCCTCTTTTTTGCCAACGAGTATCACCACAGAGCAAAAAAATGTACTAAAATTTGAATCGTAAATCTTATAGATGATTGATTGAAACGATACGTCGGTTAAAAAGTATCGAAATCCGTCGCGATATTAAATAAGGAATTTTTTCGAAGAACCAGACCTTTACGTGAAGACTTTTTCAATTAGCAATTTTTTTTTTTTTACAGTAGATCGCTGGTATATTTTTAAGTAAAATTAAGTCAAATTGAGTAAAATTTTTTTTGCCATTGTGTCTGATAGTTAGTCTCACTATCAGACAAAGTAGAAGCTGCAGATATTCGTACGTACGGACGAGGACCAACCTTTTCACGGATTCTAAAATCTTTAACAAGAAATTGATCAGAAGATGAAGCCTCTTTTAGTCAGATGATGAAAATGAATATAAGAATCAGCAAAAATCGAACCAGTAATTAAGTATTCTTTTTTTTTTTCTACCAAATTCTGAAATTAAAGTAAAAACCTTATTTAGTCCTTCTTTAATTTTTTTTTTTTTTTTTTAACAGATTATAAAACGAAGTAGAAAATTGTCTTTGCTTCCTTTCTCTTGACATCACTGTTCCAGTTTTTCTTCTTTAACTTCTTCCAGATTTATAAGGGTCAATTAATTTACGATTAAAGATGTGGAACTCTTTAGAGAACAAACTTTTTCTAACCTTTGTACCTACTCCGCGTGCGTTTTAAAAAAAAAATCATCTTTGAGTACGTCGAGGATTAACTCGCTAAGTCAGTCTGGCCTAACCCGACATGGGATACGAGAGACAGTAATAGTAGAATAAAAACTGAAATATGTTACAGCCGCAAGATTCGATGTGTACTTTGAATCCGCAGCATCCTCCAACCCAGGCAGCTGGGATTTTTGTTGAAAATGGAAAAATAAAGTTCAAGGTATTATCGTTGACGCCAGTTTTGATATTTTTTTCTTTTTTTTTTTCCCCCGTTCTTTCTTTACTTTTTGATCTTCTTCTTCTTCTTAGTCTTCATTTCTTTTTTTTTTTCTTTTTTCTGCTGGATTATATAAGCTGACTTGTTCCTCGAATGAGTGTTACCACGTCACGTGAAACTTACGGATCCGTAATACCCGAATAGCCTGCAGAAAGTATACACGTCTATAGTAAGTATACCTATACCTACCTACCTACCTACATCGCGGTAAACCTACCAGCCAAACAGATAAGCCCACCAAGGCTATAAGCGATAGTCATTTGAACGTAATCATCCGTGACGTCATATTCGAAAATGGAATTTGAAACGGTAACGCAGCAGCTCATATCTGGCTAAAGACGAGAACGCTGCTAGGCTCTGACCATTTTTTTTTTCTTTGGTTTTTTTTTTTTTTATTTTTTCCTTCCTTTTTTTCTTCATCTTTCTTTTTTAAGCCTCGCAAATGCGATATAACCCACCATCTGGTTTCAGCCCTATATTCAAGAAAATTTTCAACTATTCCAGACGATTACTTTTCCCAGCTTGTACGTCAAGAAACGTGCGTACCATTTCGAACGATAAGACAACAGCGCAGAAGTATCTTTAAAGTTGGAACGGGATCTCGTTACCCCATTTTCTCCGTTATAGGTGAAAATAAATTTATAGAGAGAAGAGAAGCTGTAGGGTAATGGGTGATAGTGATAATAATAGTTATAACCGTAACAATGATTATTATGATAAAATTGACAAATGGATATATTTCAGTACATATTGTGCAGCCCATGTGCAAATCGCGACCCCCATTTTTTTTTCCAACGATACGATATTTAGCATTCGCGAATGTATTTAGGTATATTTTTTATATATAGTATAATGGTTTTTCTTTTCTGAAAATTCTTCTACCGTTTTTAAAATTATTCGAAGTATAATAGCGTAAAAATTTTAATTTTTTTGTTCGTTTTTTGAGAAAACGATTCGCTACACCGCACCGTTCGATGATATTTAAATCTACATGCATAGCAGCTTGTAGCATGTGTGTTATAGAGGTATACACATTGTCGTTTCGCGTAAAACTAATTAACTAATTTGCCACTATATACCCGCGAGTAGGTACGTACGTTGTCACTCCTAAACAAGGTTGAAACTAGGTTTTTGTCAGTTAACGAACATCGGAGTTTACCCCTCGTACGGTGACCGGTTTACTAGTCAGTAGTATCAAAGACTAGTTAGTGCTGTCGGTATAACCGTGAGGAAGGTCTGACCGGCCTTCTCTAAATTAGAATTAGTTTTAATCATCGTCAATGTGGACAATGCTTTGTCATTCTCGTTATCAGTAATTCCTTATAACCCAAATTCTATGTACTATATAAATTTCACCATTTCCCAATTTCTTAATTTTTTTTTTTTTTTCTCATATATATTCTTCGATAACGACAGAATTATATCTATACAGTTAAATTTTATCTTTCACAAATAGAGATCTATGGATTTCTACTTTCCCCTCCCTCTCTCAGCTATATTGCGTGTACCTTTACTCTCTCTAAAAGATTATAAAAAACCGACGTATTAAATCAGCTCGAAATAAATCACTCCCCGGGTCCGTTCTTTCATTTCACCCTTTCTGTAGGTTCGAGTTTCTCTTATTAATCCAACAGGGGAACGTCCCCCTCAATCATACGGCAACTCCGTTTTGAAAATTAGTAACCCGAGGCAACATAAATGATCATTTTTTTGTTTTGTCTTTCTTTTTTTAAAGATCAAACAGGACCAGATTTTGTCACAAGTGGAACTAATATACTATAGGGGGACAGGAATCAAAGATGACATACTATCCAGTATTCGATACTGGATATTACTGCATTTATCAATTATGCAGAATAGAAATGGAATGAATTTTTTTTTGTTCCAAAAAACAGAAACAAAAAAACACAAAAAAAAAAAAACTGGGTTCGTTAATCAGTCATTTTTTACGTCGACAATTTTCTGCAGTACAAATTCGTATGCATGTGTGACAACGTATAGTATTATATATATAGATCACGTTAACTCGATTATTTTTGGCTGTTAGGAGAACAGAACTATAGGAACTCATCGTATTAAACGGATAGAAATCTTCTGAAATACCACAGATGTATAATAGGACATTATTATAGGAAGAAGAAAATTTTATACTGATCTTAAATAATAATCATAAAATCAGGTATGGTTACCAATATCTGTTTAGCGTACATATATATGTAGCAACGAATACGACAAAGTGCTCAAAAAAAAAAAAAAAAATCTTTTTATTTTTGGTTTTTAATTGATTTTTGCTTTTCAATTTTTTTTCTTTTTTCTACTTCTCTTGTGTCGTCGAAAGCAATTTGCGCGTGCGAGTACAGTGCGTATATTTACTTCTATTTATTACTCCCCCATTCTCGAGAATTTACACATATGTAGGTATATAATGCCTATACATATATATATACTACACGCGGGGTGAATGCGTGAATGTAATTTGAGCGAATGAACGCAACGGTGGATACTTTTGAAATAAATTTTAAATTACACGTATTTTGACGCACGTGGGTTTTATTATTTATATTTATTTGATTTTATTTTATTTTATTTTTTATTTTTTTCTTCTGATTTTCAGATGACATGCGAGCTTTCGAGTCTTTCTTGTATTTTCTTGCTGTTACCAACCATCTCGAATATTCTTATTTTCTATATATATATTATTTTGTGCAGACAAGCGTTTTGGCAATAAAACTGGCTAAGGATATTCGACTCTTTTCTTTTTTTTTTCTCTTTTTTTTCTCTCCTCTTCTTTTCTCGTTCGATCTTAGCCACCAGAAGAGGAGAAGGTGAAACGGCGGGGATGAAAAGAGGAAAAGCTACTTATGTACCGCGAGATATGCTGTCTGCGCTGTTGGCACGGTGACATTTCACGTTTAGCGTGAATATTTTTACTTTTTCAGCTACATATTATCTACATGTATACATGTACCTATATATATATATATATATACCTATATATACACATATTTGGTGCAGCGTTTTACTTTTTAGCTACTTCGCTCATCCTCCACCTCCTGATCCTTCATCCTCGACCAAACAGGCGAGAGAGCGAAATTATATTATTCCTCAAAAAGTCAAGTTAAACAGAGTTTAAAATTTCCACAAGATTAACGGAGTACTCAGTTTGCTGCTACCCCGGCCTGTTATTATTTCAGAAAGCTAGTTTGAAAAACTAGAGGAAAAAAAAAAAAAAAAAGAAAGTGAAACGAAAAAACGAAAGAAAAAAAATATATATATATATATTTTTTTTGTCTATTATTTTTCAACGAAGATGTATAATTTCTTCCGGGATGAAGTTGAGTAATGATATTCTAAGTGAGATAGGGCAGCCTCCTGCTTCCTCCCACCGGAAGAAGTTATTTCTTTACCATTTTTCTTGTTTTTTTTCTATTTTTATTACGGGTACCGTGGTTTCTTTCAAATTTAAACCTAATCTAATCATTCATATTAAAATTTTTCTATTCAACCTCTCTGCCTCCATTGTTAGCCTCCTCTAACAGCAGCGTCTTCTACAAAACCCGAAAGACGAGAATAGCGGTTTCAAGGCAATTGTTGAACAGTATTACCGGCACTAACACATCCTCTTTCTTCATATACCTACATACATATACGTAAGTAAATTTTAACGATGATTCTATACCATAATACTTTACTATGGCTTTTTGCAGACTCGCGGAATTACCAAAACGCGTTCTTTAACATAAACAAATAGTTGAATTCTTTGATATGGCGTAAGGTAATAAATTTTAGCTTTATAAGTACATAATACATACAATAACTCATACTATTATTTTACACGTTATAGCTTACGTGCAGGTATTACTATACTTTAGATTGTAATTTTTAATTTGTTGATAACCCAAATTATAAAAAAAGAAATTAATAACGAAATGATTAACCTTGTCATTGTTTTTATTTTTATTTTATTCGTATTCAATTTATGTACAAGAATTTTGAATTAGTATAGTGATTATAGTCATATATGCAGTAGTAGCTGGTTAAACTGTACACGTATATAGACCAACGCGTTGCGAAACGGGTCTGTGATAACAATAACAGTGATTTTCATTCGAGACAAACTTGTACATACATACATACATATATACCTATATACTATATCTATCTCATACATTGCCAAAACTTTATGGACACTATATTTCAAACGTATAGGTAAACAACTTTGAACCAGCACGAAATCATAACGCGTTCCTCTTCAGGCACGTACGCGTCTCTCGGTTAGAGTTTGAATAACAATGATTACTTCTACTGTACAGAAGTCAGCTGTTGTGCTCTATGAGTATACATATGTATTAGAAATAAATGAAATAGAGGTACCTAGTAGGTATGTATACGTATATGTATCAACATACGTAGATAGAGGTTATAGGTATTAATATTTCCCTCTAGCTATTGCTGCTGCTGCTGCTGCTGCTACTACTGCTGCTGTTGCAGGCACCAATTTTCATACCTCTGACATATTTCGTACACGTTATTGGAATAATTACGTAATCGTACTTGGATAGTTAGATTCTTGCGTATGGTTGTATCACTTGTATCAACACCTGAACGTATGCAAATACGTATAATAGATACTATATTCAATACTGTAACAAATTCTGCAATATAAATTTAAAAGGAAAAAAAAAGAAAAATAGCGTCCTACATTTTTTTGTCCCGGATGCTACGACGTGAGATGAAAAAAATTGCGTAAAGAGATGATTCCCATTCAATAAAAACTTCGACAAGGTAATAATTGAGTCGTTTGAGTAAAAAAAAAAAGTAAAATAAAAACGTAAATTTAAAATAGGTTATATATATATATAAATGGGCGATAAGTGTCTCTCTGTACACTGCACTCGTATATTTAAGTTACTTCTCTCATCGTAAACTTGTATATAATATAACAGTTTATCATTTTCCATATACGTATCCATAAGCATAAAGAAGTATACTTCCTCTCTGCGTGGCAGTAGGGTAACCCGGTCGGGGGTTAAATTGATATCGCATAAGTTTAAAGAGAACAATTTTTACGCTGTTTCTACAAGATATGCCAAACACGTGCTCGATATATAAAGTGTTGCTTTTCACACACTGTGGTGCAGTTGCTCAAGACAAATGTTTTTATCCTTTCAATACGTTAAGAGAGTCAAGATAACTGGGATAAACATGTGTCTGTCATGTGTCTCTTGCTGATGTTCTTCTTAACGTTTCATTTCATTGATTAGTCGAAAAATAATTTCCTCGTAGCTGATTATAATCATTCTAATATCGATACACGTACGCGTAATAACGATAAGCGATGAAAGAGAAATAATGGGAAGTTTAAAGAAATGAAGAAAGGTGATATAGACAGGGACATGATCGAACGAAGAATAATGCTTCAAATTGTATAAACTGTTTGTGAAACTCAGGAACTGCTGCTGCACGAAGATATTTATATGTGTGTGGGTGTGTGTGTGTGTGTGTGTGTGGTGTGTGTATCGTCATTATTGATTATTGACTCACTGCAACAGTATTAGTAAACCTTATTATCATGGCGCAATAACCGTCTGGGATATTCGTTGCTTGATGGCTAACAATAACAGACACGATCAAATGACACCAGCAGCAAAATACTCCGCGTCGATATGATATGCGATGATAAATGTATAAATAAAATAAAATTGTTATCTATATGTACACCATACACCATATATTATAGGTATATTTAAGCATCATTAGCGTAATGAGATTAACGTTGGACTAATCATAACCATAGATATATAACAGGCCATATACCTATGTAACCTACGTAATATGTATATGTGTAAAAATGAAAATATTCTGAATTTGTAGAAATTTTTTCTTTATTATTAATTGTTGAGTATCAGAAAAACCATTTTACGTTGCTTTTTCTACTCTCTCTCTCTACCTATTCCTCTCGATTTTTGTTTCGTTTTTTTGTTTTATCTTACTTCTTCTGAAGAAATATGCACACATGGCTACAGTACGTATTCTATACGGCAAAAATATTTTCTGGAATTTTAATCTCTTCTCTTTACAAAAATAAAAATAACAAAAATAATAACAAAAAATTTACGGGGACAACAATAAAAGTCACGAGTTTAAATTGTTTCGACCTCGCCTTCTGCTACTGCTGCTGTTGCTGTTGTTGCTATTGCTGCTACTGCTGCAGAGGTGTTTTGTCATTTTTATATACATTTTGCGGTTCTTGTTATTTATTCATTTTTCTTTATCGTAGGAAACACCTGTGCATGGAATGAGCTGAGGGTCACAATGACGTTCGTATTTGCAAAAAATTTCCTGCACTGACAAACTACATATTTACGTATACCTACTTATTATATTGATATAAAGGATAATTAAACCGCGTCGCTTTGACCTCTTATTGTATTTTTTCTGTCTTGTTTATTTATTTTTTTTTTTTGGTTGTATTTCCTTTCAAGAATAATTAATTCATCCTCACCTACCCAAAAAGCATAATCCAATGTGCTTCTCACACTCACTGTATACAGTCTTTTATTACACTTTTATAATTTCTCGATTTTTCTTATTATTTGTTGGTTTTTATATCTGTTTTATTATTTATTTTTTATTTTTTCCTTTAAATTATCTCTTTTCCAATTAAATTACATACAACAATGTTAATTAGTACGTTGAACCAAGAAGGTCTATATCGCAATTCACTCCCATAATATTATTGTCATGATAATACTACAGTGCACTTTGCACAGTTCATATTAAACAACGTTCTTATTCGATTGACTATCATCAACGATATGAACCTCTCTATAGCTGTTAGATCGATCAACGAGATAGAAGAAAAAATAAATAAAATTAAATTAAAATTAAAAAAAAAAAAAAAAAATTTGTTTTTTCAAAAACAATGAAAATTACAAAGACTCATCAATTTATTTTCATAGCTCATTCAAGTATCAATTTTTCAATAGCTCATATAAACGTAGTTCATTTAGATCTGTGAATGTCATGAAAATTTATTTTGATCAATATTAAACCGCGAGTCACACGCGATGGTTTAAATAATTGAAAATTATTAAATATAAGTCGCGTATATATATGAAATTAAATTTGCGATTTAATTTTGCATTTGGAATACAAAGTGTTACGGATTATTTGTAAATACGTATTTTAGATCGGCTTGTTTCTTCAATGAAACATTATAATTGATTAACAGACACTTTTTTTTATTATATTTATTTTTTCTAAACAGGTGGTTCGGAGCTATATATACGATATAAGGCCGAAATGCGTGCCGACCCGTAACGCGACCGAAGCGTCGATGATTACGATTTGCTAACGAATACGCGCGCGTCGCGACGGCTTGACGTCGACTGAGGAGCGGCGCCCGAGCGCCTGTCCGCCCCCGCGAGTTTATACCCCCACCAAACGATGCCACCCCCGTGGCGCAACGCAAGAACATCCGCTGCCACCGCCACCGCCGCCACCACCACCCGCGATGCTTGGATTCGGGACGCACCGCCAAACCCGAGAGGGTGAACAGCCGCGCGATCGAGAGGACGCGGGGTCCAGACCTCCAAGCGTCAACGTCAAAGTACAATATCGTACGATAAGAGAGAAAGTGCGTCGTGTATAACTGGAGAGAAGCTTTTATGACGTTAAAATTTTATTTATGTTCGAAAAAATTTTATTTAAAATTTTTGTTTCGAATTGTACCAAAAGATGAGGAAATTATTTTTACAGTAATTATAATTCAATGGTACAGTTTCATATGATGTTTTTGTAGACTAGAAATTTACCGTATTTTTAGTTATGAAATTTGGAAAAATGATTTTATTAAAAATATTTTCCCCTTTTTCACTTTCGTCGTATTATCTTGTGACTAAAACAATTAATGTAGTTATATGGAAATCTTGATACTGCTTCAAGATCGATCGGTCTTGTATCGCAGGCAAAAACTGGGACAGTAGCAGTCAGCAGATACAGTATTCGTCATGCGGGGACCTGCATGTCATATATTAAGGTCATACAACGTTCGACCTAAACTTTGATTAATGTACACGCGAGGCTGGGTTGAAGTTCCGAATTTAAAAAAGTTGGAACGGTAAAAATTCCGGAATTTAATATTACCTACGCACAGTTTTTAAAACGATTATAATTTTCCCGAAAATCTGCACAGTCGATTTCAAAAACTTCTAATCAAAAACACCGAAGATTCAAAATTCCAAAAACTGAAGATTCGAAGAGCCAAGACTCCGGAACTTGAAATTCACACACGAAGCTTCGTGTCCTTTCATCAAATTTGCGGATTTTTGTTCTTTCAGAGTTTCGATTTTAGGATCCTAAAATATCTACCGTTTCCAAAAATTCGAAATCGTCTGAAATGAATTCGTGATTTTTACAGTTTAGGGCTTTCGAAATTCGAAATTCAATGTTGTTTAAATAGAGATTGATCTTCGTTTGAAATTAGCCAATTATTCGTTGTGTCAATAATTTTTTTTTTTGGGTTGTCCACGCGAATAGATAAAAATTTTGAACACACGTTTCGAAATAATTTTTATTTCAGACAAGAGGCAAATAATTTTGTCTGTTTCTATGTCTCGGTTATTATTTTGGAGCTAAAGAGTCAAAGCTTTCAAAGTCATTCTACAGTCTTTCATCAACGGTAGTATAAAGTATGTAGAAATGCTCAGCTTTGATCGTTCAGAGAATACAATTAGGTAAACGCACATACATACGTAGCATTAAGAGTCTGGGCTGGTTTAACGCTAATTAACTCGACTGTTAATGCGCGACAAGAAAAAAGAAAAACAGAAAAAAAAACATGAGAAACATGTCATACGAAAGTCCCGTTATCTGGCTTGGTTCTAGCTCATGTATTCATTTTACGGGACAACCCCTGCCAGACCATAGCGTGCAACTCACATTTTACACTTTTCAGTATCCCACAATGGGACACATAACCGCAAACAGGTATGTGTCAAACGTCGTCGTTGCCCGCAGGGGTTACACGCGGATACATTAGCTTCTACACATCATAAATTACTGTAAACTTCTAAAGGCTTAAAATATCTTGGTACTCAAATCAACTCTACTCCACATAACAGTATATTCATTCTTCAGAGTTAAGAGTGATAATAAATTATTAAGGGTAAGATATTAGGGTGGTCCTTATTTTGAATATTTTCGAAATTTGATCCGGCCGTCCCCCAGAATCTTTTCAAATATATAATAAAAAATACCCCAAAAGTTTTAGCTTTTAATATTAATATTAACACGTGCTTCAAAGCGACCAAAGTTTTAAATGCAAAAATACATTTACTTTTATGCCTCACGTGATAGTTCGTCAAAAATTCTGAAACTTGGCTTAGTTATTGCTAATAACCAGAGGTACGAAAGGGTATTTTCATTATATTTTTTTTTTTCGAAAAAAAATTACTGAATTATGACCTTTACATTATTTTTTTTTTTTTCCTCGATTTCGATCGAGGGGGCGGCCGAATCAGATTTCGAAAATACCTAAAATAAGGACCACCCTAGTATATATACACACCTTGGAAAGAATATCCAAAAAATTACGGATTGGAGGATATTCCCTTTAAATTTGAAAAAGTTTCGATAAACGATGCCACTTTTTCTTCATTGTGCAGTCGATCTAGCATGTAAGGTGAAGTTTATAAAATCGAAAAACATTTTCTAATCATGTCTAAAAATACGTGTAATTATAGCTGTAAAAAATCTGAATCGATAGAATGTTTCTTCAAATCGTACCAATTATTTGACATTAAAAAAAAAAACATTATAAACCATCTTAATTGACTTTACATAAACGATCATTTGGATCTTGAGATGCTGTATATTATTAATACGATAATAAATTTCATGAAAAATACTAACCCCATATAGATGAATATATTTTAGTATAACATTTCAAAGGGATGTCAAAATCAAAGAGCATTAGATTTTGATATTACGAGGGTAGAGGCTACGGGGTGGGGGTGAGTGAGGTACAAGAGGGGAATCAATCTCGTAGAGAAATATGGAATATCCATCATCGCGTAGGTGGCGTATGTCATGCATCTGCTTAATATTCATAACATCTTATATCCCTCGGCAACACCGCCATTCGAAATACATTTTAATAACGTTTTTATTATTTTTGTATTTTTATTTTTTTATTTTATTTTTGAGACACATTTTTCCTGCGGGTGTTTTGGTTGAAGTAAGAAGAATAAAAAATAATAATAATCAAAAATTTTTCAATTTTCTTCAATTCGCCTTTATATATCTTACTTCAGACATTTTTCTCATATATCATATTTTAAATTTCTATATCATTCTACACCGGTTACGAAATATTTCAAAATATGATCCTCGGTAGGTATATACACATATAGCTGCACATGAGCTAGGTGAGGAAAATCGCGTAACATACTCGTCGTAATAATAATAAGAGTAGTTTCGAAACTTGTCCTTCCATTAGCGTTATACGTATACGTTTTATGATCGGTGATAATACGTATACGTATATACATGTATAATATCTATGTATATAAAATTTATGAACGGTGGGATAAGATCTGAAATATTTCAATAAATTTTTCATATTACTTACACAACGTTTCATTACCATCGATCCGTGATTTTTTAAATTTTGTTTTAAGTTAAATTTTTTCTCATTCAAATATTAGAAAAAGTAAGTGACGACGATCGTCTAATAAATGGATTCACTTCTGAACGTGGCGTAGTCATTTAACGGAACGAGCTCGTAGAAATATGAAAATTTCATCTAAAGTATTTCAAACGCGTCCTTAAGCCCCGATATTATTCGATTTGCAAAAAAAAAAAAAAAAAAAAAGATAATAATAATAATAATAAAATAAAATAAGCCCGAAGGTAAGCGCGTGGCGGTTCAGTTGACGCAGAACTATATACCTATATATAATACGCAGGAAGCAGACGCTACGCCTCTTATAAATTCAAATCAGTTTTTTTTTCCGCCACTTTTTGTTTTTTTGCTTATTTTTTTATTTATTTTATTTATTTTATCATTTTTTACTCTATCAAAAAAAAAAAAAAGATGATCCGCTTCTCCGGACTGAGGTGTATTATGGGAAACGTAAGGTAAACGAAGTGCCATCTTGCAACGGGATGGGAAAATTGAATCGTAACGAAAAGTAAGTTTACGTTGGCGTAATGAATTCCAAACGATTCGTTAAGCAGTGTACGAAAATAAAATCAACCCTTGGTAGAGGAGAATATTAAAAGTTAATTTTCAACATCAACTGTATGTACATATATGTATGTATAGTAACTTTTAAAAAATTTCAAAAATCAATGTCTGCATGTCTGTGCTAAACTTTGAATAAAAATTACGAGCATGTGAATTTTCTCGAATATGAAACGAGTACGAAAATTAGAAACCAAAAAATAAATAAAAGGAGCACACACACACACACACATAAAAAATCGTTTCTACTTATTTTGATCGATTTTATTAATCGTTCAGATAGTTATAATAACTAATTATAACGACGCACGTGTCCGACAAGTTTTTTAACTGGCAAAACACCGCGTGTTCAACTTCCCCCATCCCTTGGATCGTAACAATGAAGTTATCGACCCGTAGCTGGCGTGACCAATTCCCATTGGAACGGCCGTCAATAACGGAAGGGTTGAACGATATATCTCATCCCTTAGCCGAGTTCACCACGTGGCTCGAGTTCGCCTAGGGTCGATATTTATTATGTTTACTTGCCTTGGATCTAGTTCGGCGTGTAACAAACAAACAAAAAAAGTACTTAAAAAAACAAACAAAAAAAAGAAACCGAAAACGAAAAAAACATTAACATAAGAAAAAAAAAAAAATAAAACAAAAATAAAACAGGAAAAAAATCACCTCGATTAATGGCTGACGTCCAATAGCGTGCACGAGGCAATAAGGTTTCCCGACGAAGAAACTAATCAGGCTGAAATTTTGCCAATTACCAACCCAGCAGTGTCCTTTATACAACGTACCTGCACCTGCTCGCATTTAGAACCCCTGATCGCACTCACACATTAATATATACAGATGACTATAGTTATAAATTATAGGAGTAGTAGTAAGTTTGCGCATAAAGAAATTCTAATTAAGTCTCATCGTTCGGGTAAAATCACAGAAAGAAATAGAGACTATGATTCCATCTTTCCGTAGAAATTATACAACCCGTTAAAGATATCGGTACCGAAATATATCTGTTATCGTTTATCAACTGCAGTTATCGATTTATTAACAAAGCTGGAATAATGCGATGGTAATTACCGATATCTATATACCTATTTCGAGATCGATTATATCATGCGGGTGAGAAGGAGAAAGGAGATTGAACTAGAGGCCAAGGTTTATCCGGCCTAACTGTGCGCCTTCCTACCCTAACCAACGTCCAACAGCCCCGAAGGCTCTTGGCTAAATTAGTATTTAATAGTGAAAGTTTTACTCCGAAAAAGAACCGGCATTTGTTTGATAAGAATGCAGGAGATATCGATACTTCCATAGACCCAAAGGTCAAGGGAAATTAGTTTCACGCAGTTTTTTGAATAAATTTTAATTGTCAATTTTTAACGGGCAAAACGAATGAGTAGCAAAATCTCAATGGGATAAAAATGAGACAAGAAATTTTTGGGAAAAGGGTGTTTTATTTTATATTTAATTTGAATTTGATATTCGAACAATGTATATGTGATCATTTATGATATGATGTACAGAAATTTGATTGAAATTCATGACGCAATTTGAATGTTGTTATGGGATTCCTGAGGCTGTACGTGTCCAAGGATATAGGTGCAGGTATAGGTGTATGGTTGCAATCGGACAAAAGGTTCAAGAACGGTACATACACTGGCCAGACGACAATATCACCAGTCACGTTAACGTTCCAACTCGAATTTGCAGCAACCTACAAACCGACCCCTCCGCTTTTCTCACAACTATGAAATCTCGGTGTAGGATGGACGAACGGATTCCACCCAC